>CM059976.1:68829260-70109260 GCA_030490835.1 Annona cherimola | reverse complement strand
GGTCTTATTTATAAGCCCGGGGTGCAGTTCCGCGGGTGAGAAAACATTCCCGCGGAACTTCGTTGCGCGTGGCTTAAGCGGGGAACTTTTGCCGCGGAACTCTGTTTCGCGATGTGCATTACCGCGGAACTATTCTGCCATGTCGCTGTCTTGCATTTACTTGCTTTTGTCCCGTCAAAATTAGCCGCCTCGGAGATTGATGGCGCGGATTTGAGCGCTAGCGGCAAAGACGACGGACTTGGAGGGATGAATGGTAATGAGAGCCAGAGTGACCTCCGTTTGTCTCGTGGTTTTCTCGCCTTCCTCTGGCTCCACTTGCGTATTCATCCGCCTATCTGATCTGCACTATTCCTGCACTAACCAGCTTCTGTATCTTGTGCATCACCTGAGGATTCTTGAGATGATCCTGTGCAGCCTTAGGATTCTCCTGGAAGTCGATCAGAACCCGTCTCATGATGGGGTCTGACAAGATATTCTGAATTTCAGGATCATGCATTGCCTTTGCCTGTCTCTCTTTTAGCTCCTCGGGGCTAATGTCTCCTCGATTGGTTTTGTTAATCTGCTCAACGCATCTCCGCACACCATCAAGCAATTCCTGATTGTTGGGATCATGTTTCAGGCCTTCCTGGTATGTCTCGAGTGCTTTGTCATGTTCCTTCATGAAGAACTGTATAGCTCCTTTCCTTGTGTAGCCCTTGGAAAATGTAGGGTCAAGTTCGATACATTTTTCTGCGTCCTTCAATCCTTCAGGCAGTGCACCCAATTTTGTGTAGCATGCTGCCCTGTTACTATATACCTTTGGATCCTTGGGATTCCTTCTAAGAGCTTCTGTGTAATGTTTTGATCCTTGAAATATTGATTGCCTTTCTCACGCTCCTCATCTGCTATTTTTGGATCAAAATATTCCTGCTGTTCTAAATCTTTCTTTGCTTTCTCTGCATCATTGAGCTTCTTCAACGTGTCTGGGTTACGGTGCTCAGTCAATGCTTTCTGAAAGGTCTCGATGGCAGGTTCATAGTCCTTTGCGCACTTAGCCAACTTCACCAAGGCAGTTCCTTTCCTAGTCAAGGCCTTAGCAATCATCTTAAAATCTGACCGAAGCTCTCTTCCCCTTTGAACAGCTTTGTCACAATCCTTGATACATTCTACGTACTTGCCCATTTCCATGTAGACGGCTGCCCTGTTCGTCAGGAAAGAAATATCCTCATCGTCCAGCTCCATGGCCTTTGTATAATGCTGAATCGGAGTTTCAAAATCCTTTTTCTTATAGGCTGCATTCTCGGCACTTTTGAGGGTTGCGCCTCTACAGTTCTTTTATACTGCCGATGTTTTTTTTTTTTGTCATTAATTTGTATTTTTTTTTCTTCTCTTTTTTTTTCTTTTTTTTTTCTTTCTCCTCTCTTTTTTTTCTCTCTTTTTTTTTTACTGCAGATGAAAAATCATATTAATCGTAGTAGACTCATGGTTAAAAATATACCTCATCAACTTCCAATTTAATTATCAATTTATATTAAAATAAAAGCAATAAAGAGCATAAAATAATGGAAAGATTGAGTCAAACTTATAGAGAGATAAAAAAAAGCTTAATTTATTTGAAAGAAACTTAAATTAAATAATTAAACGATTTTAAATATAAGTATTTAAGAGTAAAACTATTTCTAAAAAATTAATTGCAACTTCAATAAACAAGTGAAAGTAAAACAAATTTAAAACAAGGGTAAATTTCAAATATACACAACTTTTTAACTAATGACAAATATAATCATAAGCTCCCAATAATTCCTCTGATACTCACATATTTTACTTGAATTCCATTTATATACTCATTGTTAAGAACTCTTTAAGTGTGCTATTAGCCTGTTTGTAAAATGGCAAAATTGCTCATACCCTATTTCTTACCCTAATTTGTAACTCATGACCTAATTCCACTTAAGCACTAATTTCTATTTGAATAGAAATTAGGAATAGAAATTTGGGCTTAAATGGAAGTTCTGATGTGAATTTCAAATTAGTATAGAAATTAGAGCATGCACAGCTTTGTAACATACAAGCTAACTTCCCTTCTTAAAAGTATGGGTAAAAAGGTGATTTTTGAGCAAAGTATATGAGTATGAGATGAAGTATAAAAGTTTGTTGGTATATTTAGAATTAGGTGTAAAGATTGTAAGTATATTTAGGATTTGTTCTTAAAATTGAAAACAAAATAGAAAATAAAGGAAAATTTTCTTTTATATTTGCAATGTTTGCTTATAATTCTTTTTTTATGAAAAATTTTACTTCTAATTTCTAATATATACAAATCTTCACAAATTTATCTCATATTTATAACTTTTCGCTTTAATTTTTTTCTCATACCCATGCTATAATGACACAGCCAGCTACTTAAGGAAATGGCTAAAATGCCTATGGTCATCAAAATATTGAAGATCTGCGTGAGCACGTATGCATTATCAGAGTACCATATTTTGGGCTCTACCTTCCTTATTCTTAGCATGCTCCAATTAAAGTAAATGCAATTTTTTGCCCATCATGGCTCTATTATGCTACCTATGACTGATCAATTTTGATGACAACACAGATGCCCCATCATTCTCAGATTTATAAGAGAATTATTGGCTGGAATTATGTTGCTAGAATCACCAAATCTATAAGAGATTATGGTTCATGTTGGACCAACTTTGTCCCATATAAAAAATAAGGTCAAATAAGATGTTTGAAAAATAAGGTTCAAGTTGGATCAACCATGACCCAATATGACTCGTTTTGATTTTTACTCCTAATCTATACATCATGGACTACATCAATATTCTCATAGTACTGACATCTTCATTACTATACCACAATCAATATAATAAAACTACAAATGGCGTAACTAAATTATAAAATATGCATCTCATGTAGTCGCTACCAGTAGACAAGAAAATCAAGGTCATTGCTTATAACAAATACGTACATGTCCAAAGTTAAATACATCCTTATCCACACTAAAATAAACTTTTATACCTCATGACCACAATTAATAATTATGTAAATGCCCACATAAAAATTAACACTAGGGTTTGATCGAAACCTTTACCATTTTAAATTTGTGCTCTCTTTTAGCCCTGACATGAGCTTTAAAACCTTGTTGTGCTTGTCGTCTGACTTGTCAACTAAAAACATAATAGCAAATAACGTGAGTCTGGGCAAATTTAATATATGGGTACAGTCAATGAGAATAATAAAAAATATGTCAAGTCTATTATAAATGTCATACCAACAAATGCAATGATAACTTGGGCTCTCTACTAACCCAAATGATCATGCACATGTACATGTCGTGCCAAACCAAATAACAATTAATAACCATGCATTGATTACATTCCCAATCCTTGTGTTTATTCTGGTATGAGCTCCAAGTTGATTCATAAGTGTAGTACATTGGCTTGAATGGTGTCCTTTCAGTTCAACTCATTCACATGCCATTGCAATTCGTGATATCTTATCTAAGCCAAGTTAGGTTCACGACTTTGCTGCTACCCAACATCCATTGTGCATATCATTCTCAGGCTATGCATGCCCTATCAATCATCTAAGCTTGTAGACGATAGCCATTGAGGTCACTTACTATTTTAGGATTTTTGTATATACATTTTTATAATTTCAAAGATTTATAGTTTTTACTCCTATTAATAGATAAATGCAGGTGAAGATGTTGATTTTAGAGATTATAAAAATTATATACAAAAATCATAAAATGATAATTTTTATTATATATGATGGTCCACAAAAAAAGATCATCTTCATCATTATCATCATAAGCTATTTTTACTTAAGTCTGATCAATTCTTCGTTACATTTTTGTGATTAACTTTTCAGTAATCTTTAATATTTTCATATCTTGTGAAATTGTTTACATAATTTCATTTATATATTTTGTTTCCATAGTTTCATCCATATATTTTGTTTCCATAGTTTCATCTGTATATTTTTAAGTCTTTTTATTATTTCCTTAATACATTCTATTTAAGTCCCCTAATTGGTATCATTTCAAGCCTCCATTTAACATGACTAAACCACTTTAAACTGTTTTTTTAATTTTTATTGCTCGTTAGTTTCACTTTTAGATAATCTCAGGTTACTTCATTTTAATTTTATTTTTTCTTGTTTTATTACTTACCTGTTCTACAAAAAAGATAAAAAGAAAAAATTGGAGAAAAAGCTTATACTCTTATATGTATTAATGATCATTATATGTATGTCATTAACCTTATAAATTATATTGAACAACTCCCTATGATTTTAATATTTTGATGATTTGTAGAAAATCCATTGCATTCATGCATGCATAGTATTTAGCATATTTATTTAGCTAAGAAACCAAGTTTCATCTAAATCAAATATGTGTATGGGACACATTTGCTCAAAAAAATATATATCCATGTGTAGATTATGAAAATATTTAGATCCATTCACATATATTAAAATGTAAGAATAGTTTATACAATTATTTACCTACATAAGAATTATGTCTTAGATAATTTAGATTAGGGGTAGGAATTTCACTATCCCTAATTTGACTCATTTTTGATTGAGTAAAATCAACTTTTGTGTAAGAATGAATTTAAAATTTTAACCTAAATTTAAAATTAAGGTCATGATAAGTCAACCATGTCTCAACTTGAAAGAATCTCGATCCACCTGCATATATTCCTTTATAAAGAAATTATAAGAATATTCTTAAATATTATACTTCTTTTATTTTAAAATTCTTAATTCACTTATGACTAACTATATCAACAATATTTCTATAAAAAAATCTATATCAATAATATAATAATGAATAAGAAACATTTGTATGTACACATATAATACTTATGCATAAATATAGTTTTCCCAAAAAAAAAACTATACTTTAAAAAAATATTTTAAAAATGCCTTCAAAAAAATATTTTAAAAATGCCAAAATTCATTTCAAATAAGGTATTTTTCATTTATTTTTATAAAATTACATTATATTTACTCATATTTTGTTTTAGTAATGATGTTATCTTTTGTTAATAAGTAAAATATTAAAGTATATAACATTTACATTTAGTATAAAAGTATCTTTATTTTTTATAAGTTTATAAATTCTTAAAGTTGTCCTACTTGACTCACATTTTTTACCCAATTTGTTGTTCTGATACTGACTTGAGACAAACTTAACGTTTGTCTGGAGACTTATAGAAAAATATAGTCAAATAAAGTTTTAAAAGTAGGGTTGACCTATTATGACTCGCCTCAATTTCGATCCCTAGCTTATATATTGAAAATACAATTTTAAAATTGATATCATTGATGAATCATTTTATCATGTTGATTTTATACATTTGTAGATGAAGTTCATGGATAATAATACTAGACAAATAAAAGAGATTTATGATATAGTGTGTTTAGAAAGTGATTAAACTTTCAAATGAAAAATTTTAGTATAAAATTTTTAAAATAGAAGAAAATGATGTATTATGATTGAGATAATAATGAAGAGTAAAGAGAATAAAGTTAAAATAGATAGGTAACATATATAGGTAGTATAAAAATGATCGGAAAGAATACTTGCATAAAAAATGAAGAAGTAATTAAAAATAGGTAGTTGTAGATAATGAAAAATTATAAATTGAAAGGTTTTGATTTGAAAAGTTTTAGGTGTAAACAAATGCACCTATAAGATAAATTATTCTGAATACTACGAATGAAGTAGATTTCTCATCAATCATTAAAAGTGTAAAAATGAATGAGATTACATAGAAGATGAGTTTTATAGAAGCATAACCCTACATAATTATTGACAATAAAATTAATATTTTATTTTAGAATTAATATGAAAGTTGTTCTTTTTTACTTTTAAGTAAATCATTTGTTGGTTCCAAGTTTATGACAAAATCAAGAAGGGATAAGTGAATTGAGTTCTCGAAACTTAACCCCCTTGTAAGTTCAATTCCTGTAAATGAAACATAAAGAGCAAGAGAGAGCAACAGTAAAGAAAAAACAATAAACATAAGAGACACAATGAATTATAGCCGTTAAGGCAACCTTCTCTATTCCTCTATTCCAAGTACACTCTCTCTTGTGTCTTAGGTTCCACTATCTTAACTGATATTACAATTACAGTCTCTACTCACTTCTAGATTGTAACTCTAAGGGGCCTTTACAATGATTTATACAAGTAGATGATGAATTTTACTCTAACAATACACTACTTGTCTCAACTTAGCCTTGGTTTCCAACCCTAAGTCAAGTATTATAACACAACAAAAATGATTTAAAAATAATTTTTTAACCTCAATAACTTGAAAGTGAGAAGATACACTTTAAAAATTCATGTAGATAATTTTTTTCATGTTGAGAAAGCTCTTGAGTATTTGAGGAAGAAGGGAACCTGTAGTCCTTTGCAATGAGAATGAGTGTCTCTCCTTGAGAATCACTTAATGCACAATTACTTGAAAGTGAGAAGATGAAGACTCAATGAATGCTCTAATTAACCTCAATAACTCCCCTTAACATGTCTTAAGTAGTTGTGGTAGATATTTGAATGTTAGAAGGTAAGTGGTGCACATTAAATGCACAAATGTTCTAGTTTTTCTAAATATTATGACTTAATCACATCGGAGTTGACTTTGGATGAGACTTCACTCAAGTTGCAGACCAGAATTGACTTTGAATGCAACTTTGGTTTTTTATTTGCTTGCTAATGAGGTATATTTTGAACCATAGGACCACTACAATTATATGATTTCAGTCTATAAAATTATATGATTTTTCATGTGTGAAAAAAAGAGAAAACAAAATTACAACAAAAGAAAAATTGATGGCAAAAGAAAAAAAAATGCAAATGGCTAAAAAATTATTATTATGAAATCACACATAGCCAAGATTTTTATACACGGGGCTAAGTACTTTTTTTATTATATAAAAAAAATCTTTTTACTCAATCCGAGCCTTAATGTGCGAGTAAGGCCACTATGTGAACCTGCTACGCAACCGGAACGGAATTGTCAAACCCCCCTCTGGTTTTCATGATTTGAGCAATCAAATCGTGATAGATCTAAATAGATCTTACTATTGCTATAGCGAGAGAGTTTTCGTAATACATCTATTGCGGAGCACTTTACCCTTATTTGAGGAATACGTGTGATCCATGGGACCCTCTAAATGATACCAACCTATGGATATGGAAATTCAAAAAGAGGGGGAAGACGCTTTGCATTGAAAAGTTATGAAAACTCTTTCTCAAGCCATGGTTGGGAATTTATAGATCCATTGCGATATGTATACGTGTAAATTCTACACTGCTCACGCTTGAAAGCTAGGATGAGCAACTTCCACTCGTGCCCCTTTATTTAGGCTCAAATAGGGCCCAAAAATCTTCACAGATTCAAGTGGGCCCCAAAACCTCCCAAAAGGCTCAGTTAGGTCCATAACTCTTCGATAAGCCCACTTGGGCCCAAAACTCTCAACAGACCCAGTTGGCCCCAAAATCCTCCAATAAGCCCAGTTGAGCCCAATTGGTTGAGTCAAGCCTAGTTAGGCCCGAAACTCTTCAACAAGCCCACTTGGGCCTAAAACTCTTCAATAAGCCTAGTTGGGCCCAAATCCTCCAATAAGCCCGTTGAGCCCAAATTGGTTGAGTCAAGCCCAGTTAGGCCCAAACTCTTCAACAAGCCCACTTGAGCCTAAAAACTCTTCAACAAGCCTAGTTGGGCCAAAATCCTCCAATAAACCCAGTTAAGCCCAAATTGGTTGAGTCAAGCCCAGTTAGGCCCAAAACTCTTCAACAAACCCACTTGGGCCTAAAACTCTTCAACAGACCCAGTTGGCCCCAAAATCCTCCAATAAGCCCAGTAGAGCCTAAAATGGTTGAGTCAAGCCTAGTAGGCCTAAAACTCTTCAACAAGCCCACTGGGCCCAAAACTCTTCAACAGGCCCAATTGGGCCCAAAATCCTCCAATAAGCCTAGTTGTGCCCAAATTGGTTGATTCAATCCCACTTGGGCCCAAAACTCTTCAACAAGCCCACTTGGGCCAGAACTCTTCAACAAGCCCACTTGGGCCCAAAACTTTTCAACAGACCCAATAGGCCCCAAAAACCTCAAATAAGCCCAATTGAGCCCAAATTGATTTAAGTCAAGCCCAGTTAGACCCAAACTCTTTTCAAACAAATCCAGTTAGGCCCAAACCTCTTTAGTTGGTTCAAGTTGACCCAAACATATTTTTAAATTTCGTTAAATTCATTTCTTGTAAAACCACCCAATTTCTCAATCGAGATACTGAACACGGGACACGCTGGCTTATTAAGCTGAAAGCGGAGACGCCGGTCTGCTGTGAAATCCAGAAGCTAAGAACGTACTTAGCTTGCTATGTAGGGTTATTAATGTAGCCGCTGAGCCTCTCACTATTCTCAGACCGAGGTCATCGCTGGTCGACGAGCTAAGCATAAACTCACATTTAAGTTATGGCGCGTGGCCGTCATGTACCATACATTCGAATCACGGCACGGGGTGAAGTGTACTCATTTTTCTTTGTATTTTTGTGCGACGCGATCTTTTGTGCACTTGTAAAGTCGTAAAAAAATCTTCTACGCCATTTCATCATCATTTCAATAAAATAATTATTTTTTAGAATATTTTATTCAGCTCTTTTAATCAAGGGTTTTCTTGTTGCAGATGTAAAATCAGAAGTGGAACACAATGCAAAATATTTCTATGATATACTTTTCGGACTCAGTTAATGAATTAAATGCTTTAAAATTTTGTTGGGGAATTAAATTAAGCATTTATTTTCAACCAAAAAAATTTTAGAGGCCAAAACAAATGGTGAACCCGACATGAAACATTCTCTCTTCATCTTTAAGAGCTGAAAACCATAGTCTTTATATGCTTACTTATTCCCTTACTACTGACACTCTTGAGTGTTCCTTTACAGATCTCATGGCGCATTCGATGGCTTTCGGATTCCTGCCCAATGGTGGTTTTGTCATTTTGAGCCAAACGATATGGATGCGGCTATCCCGCATCACTTCATTCGCATATTAGAGAAACCAGAGTATCGTGTCTATCAACATGTCGATTACTCTCCAACGGCAATTCTAAGGAGGAAAGACGGACCTGCACCACCTAGAAGTCTGCAAGCCTAATCTACTGTAACTCGATCAACACCAGCCCGTCAGCCTAAGGATGCCCTCCTGGTCACTACTAGCTCAAAGGGGAGCAAAGTTATGTCAAACCCTGTCCCCGGTGTATTATTACTCGCCAGTTTGGCTGATTCGCCTCAAGGGTTGTCAACTTAGCTTCCCAACCTGACCAAAATGTAATCCGGGAGTGAAAAAAGTCGGGGAAACCTGCTAAGGCTTCTCGGCCTATTGCTCCACTAAGGGATGGCCGACTCAAGTCACAAGGGCCCATTATTGTCCGATCCAATTTAAATACTTTACGGTTTGTCGTCCCTGATCCGATGTATCCACCTCATCAATCAGCTGCTACTCCGTCCAGTTTAGGAGCCGGAGTTAAGTCTCCCACATCATCATGTCATTGCCTAGGTTTTGGAAGCCACTTCTTCTGCTTCAAGGAAACAAAAGAGGAAAGCACAACAGAAAAAGCAGTCTGGGAAAGCCACTTCCTGCCTAAATTTGAAAACTTCACCACCATTGCCAACAGGGCCAAGATTCAAGCTGCCCCTATACTCCTGTCAAAGGGGCAAGTCGCAAAAGAGGCAAGCAAAAAGAATTCTTAGGCCAAAGGCATCACAAAGGCCGAAGCTCTTTAATGAATGGCAATATCCTCCCAGGAGCCACACAACATATCCACGATCGACGCTCAGTATAATCCCAAACTTCGAGCATGTAAACCAATTTGCGTCACTAATCAGACTAAGGGAAGATATGACTTATGCACCTGTCAAAACCCCGTTCCGAGCAGAAGATCGAAAGCCGCATCCCAAAAGAGAGGCTAAAAGGAGAAGACATTTTTTGCGAATGGCTAAAGTCAACATGGTGGATCTCACTCAGCTAAGTACTTCAAAAGTCTCTGAGATGTTAACTCAATCAAGAGCAGCTGCAATGCCCATCACACCACCCTTCTGTAGTCTTTCTCATCTAGAAGGTATCAAGGCCTCTCTCCCAAGAGGCCAATTTGAAGTCTCTTACATGGTGGGTGAAGAAGAGGAGGTCCTTACACCTAAGTCCCAGCTCATTCACGATCTCCAGGAGGAGATTAAGCGTATGAAACAGGCTATGGAAATCCAAGGCGACAAGGCAACAAGTTCCCATTAGCCACCATCACCAAGGAATCATCAATTAGTGCACCAGCCTGAGAAACCATCCAGGCGACGAACGGAGGAAGATGAAAATGTGGAAATCAAACAAGGCTTTCCACAATTCAATAATCTGTGTATCAATACTCCTCAAACTCAAGATGCACGGGTAAATACACCCATGGGATCTCCACCTAGGTTTGTTGCTCAAAAAGAGATGGTGCACCAGCTGGTGGCTAAATGTCTTCGTCACCAGGCACCTCAACTTACCGGAGTCCCTACAAAGACAATTAATAGGCCTTATCTCCCGGAGGTTGAAGCAGAGTTGCTGCCTAGGGATTTGAAGCCGCCAAAGATCTAATTTGATGGGACCGGGAGTGCATTAAAACACTTAGCATTATTCTACTATGCCATGGGCAATTGGGCACATCATTCGAACTTTTGCCTTCGGATGTTCCCTAATACCCTCTTCGGTGATGCTTTCTAGTGGTATGTATCTCTCTCGACTGGCTCAGCAAACATGGGAAGAAATGAAGGAAATGTTCACTTCCCGATTCGTCGATACTATTCGGGAAGTACAACTATCAGAATTATCGATCTTGTCCCAAAGGAAGGACCAGCCGATCAAAGATTATATCACCAGATGGCAAAGGGCCGCTAACCGGTGCCAGGCACCCCTCTCTTAAGCAATGAAGGTTAATCTTTGTCGAAATGGCATCAAGATAGAGATTTCCCTATTAATGAATGAACAGCTAAGCACATTCCAGGCCTTAGCCACAGAAGCTTGTCGAAAAGAGTATCTATTATCTCAGCAAAAAGCCTGGAAGAAGGAATCATCCACGACTATGACGTTTAAGAAGAAGAAAATTGGGGAGACTTCCACGAACACTACGGAAGTTAAGAAACAGTCAGATAAAGCAAAGTTTCCAGCAAAAGAGCATCCTACGAAACCTTTTCGAAGAGAAGAAATCAAATATGCCTTTGGAGAGGATGATGTAGAGACACTATTCCAGCATCTCATGTCAACTGGGCTATTTGAACTACCCGCTCCAAAAAGACCAGAAGAAGTTGGGCGTACTGCTCATCCGTGGTACTACAGCTATCATCGGTATGTTGGTCACCCAACCAAGAAATGCTAGGACCTCTAAGTAATATTACAAGATTATATCGAGAAAGGGATTATCAAACTTAGTCCCCCAGCACAGGCTTCGTTAAACGTACTAACAGTTGGGATGACTGAGAAAGATGATTGGGAGGCAGTTCAAAAATCGTCAAGTTTAAAGCGAACAAAAAGACGCCTTAAAAATTTATATAGAGAGGACAAAAGGATCAAGGATAAAGCCATTTTTCCTTTCCTTTTAAGGTATTCAAGGCAATCTTCACGAGTGCAACCATTCCTAATTATGGACTTCCTTCAGCCTGAGTTATTGCTTCCATTCTATCAACAGCTTGCTGGTAGATCACCCCGCCAAACAAAAGAGAAATATATACTTGAGAAGTTACCAAACATTACTCCATGCGAGTTTCCCGAGAAAGGTCCATTCTGAGACTTGGATAGCAATAAAGATGAAACAGAAACCTGCTATCATATAAATATATCTTCGTCCAAACCTATAAAGCGGAAAAGAACTATCCCAACTCTCGTCCCTAACTACACAAAGTTCGAAGTTGGGATGTCACCAGTAAACCACGTCATCACATATTTGCAGGAGTCGCGACCGTTGCCAGCATCTTGGGGAATCATAGTAGGATACTTCCAGTACTCGTTTGGAAAATCGGTAATGTTGTAGTATCGGGATAATCATATTGAAGAAATTACGGAGTGGGTAATCTTGGTGGATGCATTCTTAATCTGTTTCTTATCAAGGCAAAGGGAGCAGTTTTCCAGTAATTACTTGAGGGAAATAGAATACAGTCAAGATCCACTGCTCACTACATAAATTACTTCAGAGATAGCACATGGGGCGATCCCTTGACCATATGGTTAGCTGAGCCTGAAATGATCTCGAAGTACCTTTCGGATGCAATATGTCCTACTTCAAATGATGGGTACAAGACCTTCAAAGCCAAAATTTTCATTAAGGCAATCCGGTGGGTTGGTAGTGAAGGTTACAAGCAAGATGCAATTTTTAGTGATACCGAAAATTTTGGAAGAACAAATCAACTCCAAGTCCTGCATGTGCTATAACTGAATGATGCGCCCATCCTCCTAGTATTCCCCTTCCTAACTGAAGAGTTACGTTATATTGGCCACATATTTAGTTGTTTCACGAGAATCATAAGTACACATTGCCACACTTATATGACTATGCACTGGCAGTCTGTCAATGGGGCAAACAGAACAATTCGCACTCGAATACTTTGTCCTGAGTTTGGCCCATGATAGCTGCGCCATGATAGCTGCGCCCTCCTCTGGATTTCTTCACTCTCTAAAAAAGCATTTGGTTCATGGGAAGAATTAGCTGATATGTTTATCCAAAGATTTCATGAATTTGACACTGAATTTCCTCCAGAGATGATTGAAGTAATGCACCCTTTGTTCTCAATATGATTATATCTTGCGATGGATAAACTGCAGGATAATCAACTAACAATTCGATAAAGAGGAAATCATGGTTCGCCAATGCATCAAGTCCATGGATGGGTATTTCCCATAAATCCCAAAGATGCAAGTGTTTTTCTCAGATATACTCCGAACATTAGCCACAAACATCCAAGACTCTGCCTCTTGTAATATGGTGTAAGTTGAAGAGGACGTTCCGGCAATCCTTCGATCTGGTCGAATTACACCAGAAAACAGTGGCAAAGCCCTAATACAGGAAATTTGTACTTAGCTAGAACAATCTGTACCAACAAATCATGAAAAGCTGCCAGTGAGTTATGATGTGCTTGAACACTAGAAGCGACTCCCTGCTTGGCTCAACATCTATGATGTCTTGCAGCTATCGCAAGAAGCTAGGTGTGAAACCCCGATCTTAGACACGTGTATAAAATCCTAGGGTTATAAACTCTAGGTAATATATTTAGAAAACATACATTCATGGGTACGAAATTATGTGGAAATAGATGTTAAAATAATTATTTATGAAATTTAGATGAATAGTAACATTGGGATTAAGACACGTGATTAAGAGTTAATCACTTAGATTAACTTAAACACAAAATGACAAAAAGAAGATTTAATCACTATAGGACAAAATAGCAATACTTTTTAATATTTTAATGAAATTTCGGATTTTAGTGAAAAATTGAAGAAAAATTCATAACTTGCAATCCGACCGTCGGATTGAGATGAAATTTTTTATGGATGGCAAAAAATTATGATGATCATGATGAATGGTTTAAGATTTGATAAAAATCATGAATCAAAGGTTAAGTTGAAATATCATTTGGAGATCAAATAGTAGCTCCACTTTTCATTAATTATAAATTTGACTTTTTATTAAATTTAAATAATTAAAAATAAAAATAATTAATGAAAATCAGAGCTACAACAAGGGGTAGTTGGGATCATTGACCAAAATCAATGGTCCACATTCATCATCATCATAAATCAAGGGCTAGGATTTAATTAGTATAAATTAATTAATTTTAAAAATCAAAAAAATAAGAAAAATAGGGCTGCATAGGGGGGCTGGAGCTGCTGTAGGGTGGCTGCACATGGCTCAAAGCACCTTTTGGAAATTAAAAAATAGGCCCAAGGCGTGGAAATCCAAGGCACATATTCAGCTCCCAAGCTTGAGTAAGAGCTCATTTTTTCACCCACAAATTCGTTCTAAGAGAGAAAGAGAAGGTTAGAAAGAGAAAGGGCAAGTAGGATGAGGGATTTTCTACTTCAGGTAAGGAGATTTTTTTTAAATTTATTTTGGATGTTAAGTAGGGTAAAACCATGCTTAGATAATGTCTAAGCATAAGAAAATAAATATAGTTATAATACTTAATTAAAATTATGCCAAAACATCAAAAATTTGGAGCTAAGATAGAGCATTCGGGAAAATCATATATGAAATGTGAAAATAATGCTCCAAAATTGATAAATGATGATTTAGGATTAATGAATATGATAAATATGATGTTGGAATGATGATATATTAATTTCATAATTTTTGGAATTAAGGATTATGCTTAAGTGAAATTATGTTGATTTTTAGTATATGGAGAAAATAAGATGATGAATTCAAAATTCATGAATTTTTCCATGATATACTAGACATAAGTTATGTCATAGTATTTTTTATCTTTAGAAAAAATGTCAATTTTTGGAACACATGAACAGTAACCCACGTTGCTGTGAACAGTAAACTCAGGTGAACAGTAAACATGAACAGTGATCATAAACAGTACCCATGAACAGTGGTCGTGGACAGTGATGATGAACAGTAATTTTAAACAGTGACTATGAACAGTGAACAACGTGATTTTGGGAAAAATAGAGACTTATTTTTTTTATAAGGATACATGGATTTGATTTTTAAGGATTTATGAATAAAAATCCATATAAAGAGGTAATGACCAAGTATCTATAAAGGGATAACCTCTATAAAAATGAGGTAATATGCAATCATAAAACATGTATGAAAAGCAATCTAAGATATGGAATAGATAGATAAAATATCTAATTTCCTTGTATAGGAAGAGGAAATGAGAAGGTTGAAGACACGGGCTGAGAAGGTAAGCAAGCAAACTTTTTTTAAAAATGTGATTTTATTGCTTCATTGTAAGCAAGCACAACTTTGAAAATGTGATTTTATTGCTTCACTGTAAGTAAGCAAACTCTTTTGAAAATATATTTTATTTTCAAGTATTTATGAAATGTGTTTAAGAATGCCCTTCCTATAATGTTTTGAAATGATGAATGTTTACGAGTTGTTATGAAAGGTCATGCCGTCATATTGATATCATGTGATGTTCATGGACATGTACACATGTATGATGCATAATGAAGAGGCTTTGGTGGAGGAAGTAGGATCAAGGATCCCTCTTCACCATTACCAAGTCGCAAGGGCTGTATGTCAGCGGCGTCCTCCCAAGAGGTGGGGGCACAAGGAAGAGGCTTTAGTGGAGGTAGAAAGCGGAACAGATGGTCCCCCTTCACTATTGCTGAATCGTATGGGCTGTATGCCAGCAGCGTCCTCCCAAGAGGTGGATGCAAATGAATGTTATGTGTGAATGAATGTATTGCATTTTCATACATTGATTGAAAAGGAAAGCATGGATTTGAAATGATATTTTAAAGGAATTGTGCAAATAATTCTCTACATGAGAATGACAAGTCACTTGGTGTAAAAGATATATAATGCCGGGGAAATCAAAAGTCATGCATGTAGAAAACTATGTAGGCGTCAAGAGGAAGAGAGGTTCCCCTTGATGAGGCCAAGTCGGAGACAGCCAGCGTATTGGACCATACTATGTGAGATGTTCCCTGAGCTAGCGTACCCGCACACGAATTTTTATGTCAGGAATGGAAATGAAGCATTTGCACATCCAATGTTTATGAAATAATTTTTATGAAAAGGTTTCTAGTCTATTGGTAGTTGATCACTTGATAAGTGTCTTCTATCGAATGGAGAGAAATGCATTTAAATGAAAGAAAAATGCTTGCTTATTGAGTTTCGACTCATGTTTTATTTTTCCAACCTCAAACAGGTGTAGGAAAAGCTAAAAGATGAAGAACATGTGTTGCTAAAAGAAAAGAGGAAGGTTAGTAGATTTTTATATGAATAGATTCTCTAATGGGATATGATGAAAAAATGACATAGGTTGTATGAAAATATGAAGTTATGAATACTATGAGAAGTTGATGATTTATGATGTTATGGATAAGTCCATTATGAATGATGATGAGTATATGTCTATCATGTGATCAGGGTAACAATCCTAAGTCACGTTTACCAATCGACAAGATCTTAGAATAAGGACTATGTGAACTCCTCGGTTCGGGGTGCCACACTAGGGATGCTCTAGTCAGTGCTTTGACTGACGAAAATGTCCGTCTTACTTACTTGGTCAACACGGCTGAGGGTGATGAGATTATTTCATTCACTGATGAGGATATGTTGCTCAGGGATGCCAATCAGAATTGACCTCTATATGTCTCTGGAAACTTGGTCAGTGAAGTGGTTAATAGAATCATGATCGACGCTGGATCCGCAATTAATATCCTACCCCTTCGGACACTCATAGGAATTGGAATCTTTCCGTTAGCACTAAAAGATACCAGTGTGTTGATTCACGGATTTAATCAAGGAACTCAAATGGCCATGGGTCTAATTGAGTTGGAACTCAGCATAGAAGATTTCTACACCGAAATCCCATGCCTTGTGATCAACGCTTCGACATCATACAATTTGTTACTAGGAAGACCTTGGCTTCACAGTAACAGGATCGTCGCATCAACGGTGCATCAATGCTTCAAATATTACAAGGACGGAGTAGAAAAGAAGATTTTCGCCGACCATAAGTCATTCACGACAGCGGAAGCATTTTACTCCGATGCTAAATATTACGACTTAGTACCTGCTATCAACACTCCTACGAAGGCAGTAAAAGCGATAACGCTAGAGAATCAACAGGAGATATCTCAGAATCCCCTTGCCCTAGTAAGTAAAGACATCTTTCGAAGGAAAGAAATGATGGAAGGTTGAGGTCGTGGTCGAGGATGTGGTCATGGACAAGGGATGGCAGAACCCAGGACTGAATTTCAGACGAAATTCAAAAAATGAGCCTTGATCCATTGCAGCCACTACCACAACAGCGACAGGGGACAAATATACCACCTCCTAACAACTACAGTAACGCTGTTGCAGGCTCACGGTTCTACTTGGACCTAGAAATCTTGAAAAAGATTACTAAATCGCCCCGAGCCGATCCCCTTAGGTTTGAGGTGGATCTAGAAGCTCTTCGGAGGTTCCGGAGCCAGCACAGTGAGGAAGCCAAGTCACTTTACCATGATGGCAACAAAATGGCCACTAAGGTTGCTCAACAAAACCAAAAACCTAAGGACTCGCTCAATAAGGTTTTAGCAATGCATGTCAGGTTTAATGTGTCTACCCCAAGTGCACAAGAACCCTAAGATGAAAATTTTGCCAAAAAATATTTTGTGAAGCAATACGGCAAAGTTTATGGTAATCCAAACAAATCCTCCTGCTTGCCAACCGCTAAGCTCAAAAAATGAGATTTACATCACTATAGCAGAGAAAGCAAGAAAATTATGAATTTAATGGGGTTTTACTCTAATGATCCACGTCAGTCAATTCTCGGCGACGACATCCCAATCCCATTATCTAAAAGACCCCCAGGTTAACAAAAAGGTAACATGAAATTTGGTCTTGGATACAAGGAAAAAGATGATGGTGACTTTGCTACCACTTGTCGCATCTCTATGGGTGAAAGGCTCAGCGACGATGAAGAAACAGCAGTAGAACCAAAGGATGCTCCACCAGCAATAGAAGATGAAGGGCAGCCTACCATCGATGTACTTGAATAATTCAATCTCAGGACTGAAGAAAATCCGAGGCCTATTTTCATCACCAAGAACTTAGCCTAAGAGGAAAAAGCGGCGGTAAGACAACTTTTGAGTGAAGTTAAGGATGTCTTTGCTCGGGGATATTCTGAAATGCCAGGGCCCAATCCTGAGTGAAGTTAAGGATAAAAAACTAGTCAAGCAAGCACCAAGAAGGTTCCAACCGGAACTCGAAGAGCAAATCATTAAAGAAGTTGAAAAACTCATTAATGCTGAATTCATTCGAGAAATCAAATTTCTGAGGTGGATTTCTAACATTGTTCCCGTCAAAAAGAAGAATGGGCAAATCCGCGTTTTCATGGATTTTTGAAACCTAATGAAGCATGCCCGAAAGACGAATTTCCTCTCCCTTTCACTGATTTGCTAATCGATAACACAACCTTATATGATACATTCTCATTCAAGGACAGATATTCTAGATATAATCAAATCAAGATGGCCCCAGCAGATGAAGCTACAACCGCATTTCGAACAACGATGGGTGTCTTTTGCTACAAAGTTATGCCTTTTGGGCTCAAAAATGCTAGTGCGACTTATCAAAGAGCTATGCAAAATATATTTAACAACATGTTACATAAATATATCGAATGTTATATTGATGACCTGGTTGTAGTATCTGAGGGTCACAAAAGGCACGAAGAAGATTTGAGGTCAGTATTCCTGCATCTAAGAAAATATGATCTCAAGATGAATCCTCTCAAATGTGCATTCGGAGTGTCATCTGAAAAATTTCTTAGGTTCATAGTCACCAAAGAGGAATTGAGGTCGACCCACTCAAGACAGAAGCAATTCAAAACATGCCACCTCCGTGGAACCTCAAAGAACTCAGGAGTCTGCAAGGCCAATTGTCTTATATCCGTCGTTTTATATTTAACCTGTCCGGCCGATGTCAACCATTTTATAAATTAATGAAAAAGAATATGACCTTCCGGTGGGACATAGAATGTCAATGAGCTTTTGAAGCCATTAAACAATTACTGCAAGAACTCCCTGTTTTGACAACCCCAACTAAAGGAAAGCCGCTTATTCTCTATATTACCGTCAATCCACAATCATCGGTGGCATTGCTCGCACAAGAAAATGCCCAAGGCAAAGAAATATTATCTCAGTCGTTGATTATTGCATGCTGAATGTAATTATTCTTCGATCGAGAAGATTTGTCTAACATTGGTCTTTGTGGCACAGAAGCCAAGACATTACTTCCTCGCACATCAAATCATACTTATATCAAAGGCTGACCCCCTCAAATTCCTGATCACTAGACCCATGCTTTCAGGACGCTTAGCAAAATGGTCACTGCTGTTATCTGAATTTGATATCAAATATGTAACACAAAAGGCGATGAAAGGGCAACTTTTAGCAGATTTCCTAGCAGCCCATCCGCTTGAAGAAGAGTTTCTTATCTTAGAAAACCTACCTGATGAGAAAGTTTTCTAAGAAAATGATGACTCAATGTGGCAAATGTACTTTGATGGTGCTTCAAAGCCATCCGGAGCTGGCGTCGAAATTATCGTAGTCTCCCCTCATAAAGACTTGTTCCCACACTCATATTTTCTTGAAAAAAGCCTAATAAACAATAAAGCTGAATATGAGGCTTTACTCATTGGCATGGAATTTCTTTTACAATTCGATATTTTATTTGTGCGAATATTTAGAGATTCTGAATTGGTTATTAAACAGTTAAACAATCAATACGAAGTGCACCAGCCTCATTTGGGAAAATATTATGACAAAACTCAAACTTTATTGGCCAAATTTAAAATTATTTCTGTTGAGCACGTTCCCCGGTCAGAAAATGTAGTTGCTAATGCACTGTCAAAGCTGGCCAGTATTCTTGCTTTCAATGAGCTTGATGACATGATGGTTCGAGTGCAAAGACTTGAAGATGACGGAGAGCTTCGAGTGAACCAAGTTGGACGATGTGTATCCGAGGTGACTTCAAACAATGATGACTGACACATCCCTATCATCAACTACCTCAAATATGGTATTGTACCAGAAGATCCAAATGCAAGGAAGTCACTCAGAAAGACTGTTCTGCGATATACCGTGTTTCAAAATGATTTGTATCAGATTGCTTTCGATGGGCTTTAGCTTCGCTGCATTAACGGGAATGATGTCTGCCAGGTTCGTCAAAAGACACACTCTAGTAAGTATGGCGCCCACCAATTTAGACAACAACTTTATCATAGGATCAGAACATTGGACTATTATTGGCCCACAATGGTCCAAGACTATCAATTTTGCAAAATCCTGTGAAGCCTGTCAAATGCATGGGAATATTTATCATATTCCTACTTTGAGAATGTCTCCAGCACCTATTTCATGGCCTTTCTCTTAGTGGGGCTTTGACATTGTCAGTCCGATAAACCCATCATCATCCAAAGGACACTTATATATTTTAGCTGCCACAGATTATTTCTCCAAGTGGGCAGAAGCTAAAGCTTACAATAAAGTCTGAGCGCAAGAGGTGGTTGAATTTATTAAGCACAAGATCATCTACCATTATGGTGTCCCCTATCGAATCACCTTATATAATGGCGCACCATTCAAAAACAACAAAGTAAATCAGTTTTGCTGGAAGTTTGGAATCAAGCAAGCGTTCTCGTCACCATATTAGTCGCAAGGGAATGGCCAGGCAGAAGCATTCAACAAGAACGTCATTCGAATCCTCAAGAGGAAAACAGTGAAGAATAAACAAGATTGGAACGAGAGATTACCCGAAGCACTATGGGCCTACAGAACCACACATCGAACTGCGATGGGAGCAACGCCATAATCACTACTTTTTCGCACTGAAGCAATTTTACCAGTGGAGATCCAGTTAGCATCCTTAGAGTTGCTATCTATTTTGGGTTAACTATTGAACAATAAGCCAAACTTCATTTTGATGAGCTCAAAGCACTAGATGAAAAGTGAATTCAAGCACGACAACAAATCGAACTTTATCAAGCTCGGATGGTCGAAGCATATAATAAAGTCTTGAAGCATCGCTCATTCAAAAGAGAAAATTTGGTGCTAAAACTGTGCATAGAGCTCATGGCAGGAGAAAAACTTACCAGTAAATTTGAGCCTAAATGGGAAGGGTCTTACATCATTGAGAGGGTATATGGCAATGGCACATATGAAGTTATTAATTTTGATAATCAAATCAAAGCAACAGTAAATAGAAATTACTTAAAATTATATCATCCATAAAATTACAAAATAGTCATGCATCAAAGTTCTACAAAAGAGTCTCTATAGTCTCCCTTGTCAAAGGAAGTGACTCTTTCAATATTCAAAGAGAATTCCTTACATAAGTAGGAGAAATCGTGTATGCTCGCAACTCTTCTACCTTGGCCTCCATAATGAGGATGTCTCGACTCTCTAACTTAATTCTCTCTTCGTGAAGATCAACTTCGGCCTGGAGCTCATTGGAGATTGAAATCAATGAATTCAATCTACTTCTGTCTACAAAGATAGAAGTGACAATACGGCGGACCTCAGCTTGCTTTATTGCTATGAACGCGCGAATTTCCTCGGGAATCATCTTTTTATCTTCCCCCTCCTTGGCAACTCGGAGATTATGCTCCTTGAGTTCAGCAAGGCGATCTCTACATCCAGCAAGGTCAGTTTCTGCTGATGCTAAACTTTCCGCTAAAACCAAAGGTCTTGAAGCAGCTTCAAGCTCACGCCAATGAGCACGTAACTTCTCCACTGAGAGTATGATGTCACCAAAGCCGGAAATCCCAAGTTGAAGCTTGTCTAAAATCATAGAAAAGTCTTCACAAATATCTAACTCTTTGGTGACATCATTAGGAGAATCCATGTCCTTCAAAGAATAAACAATGCAACTTTTGAATTGTGCTATTACACGCCTTGGGCGCTTCAGATCCCGCTGCTCTAACCGCTTGACTCCAATTACCCTGAAAGTTGAAAAGAAATGATGCATGAGATCCAAGAAACAATCTTTGACATCAGGAAGCTGACGAGTCCCACTAGAACTTGCGCCAATGCTAGGGCCAGTAGAGCCGAGATGAAGATCGCCTAAGCAACCGGACCCCAAGGCTGAAAAAGGAGAAGCTAAAATGTCAGATTAGCAAGTAAAAAAAAAGGACACAAAAATGCGATAGTACCCGATGACATAGGATAAATAGGCAATGGCCCCATCGTCCTATCAAATGGTGCTAAATTCTCTTCACCACAAGCATTGTCATCAGAAACTTCAATGACTGAGGAAAATGTCAAAAAGCACTGAAAGTATGAGACGTGCAAGGAAAAAGGAGGAAAAAGGAAAGTAAACAAATCAAAAAAGTTTACCTTCAAAATTCATGCCCTCGCCCTCTTGGAAAATGCAAGCAGCCTCCGAACATATTTTTCCTCCTGAACCAGACCCCGCTAAATAAGTGATTGAGATAGAAAGTATCATAAGGAATAAGCATAATTGACAAAGTGATATAACATACCTATGTTTCTGTGATCAGAATGAGAAGTTGTCTTCATAGGAGTATCTTGTGCTATAGAAGGCGGAGATTGACACACCTCGAGAGTCTAGGCCCCCAGAAAATTTCTCATGAAGATGTTATAAGAAAATATAGACCCACTATCACAAGACCGCATCAGTTGGTCAACTTGACCCATATTTAGATCTACATGGAAGCCCAAGAGGTCACTCAGAGCATGGTCGCTGGAATTCGGCAGCACAGGGGAGTTGTTCTGCACCTCGGCACGCATTTCCTTGCTCACTTCATGGTTATTGGAAGAATTTGTGGCAACATTCGGCTCTGCTACAACTTCCCCTTCCTCAGATGGCCCGAGTAGCTTGAAAATGGAATATGACCTTTTATCAGACTCTCCTAGTATATCAACTTTAGAGGGTCTCACAGCTTCTCCTTGCTCTGAGGAATCTTTCCCTGGGAAGGATTGGGAAGTCTAGCAATCAGAGATAAATTCCTCGTTCTCTGAATTTTTCCCTTCTTGCCACGAATGTCATGCATTGGTAATGACTCTGTAGCCTTAGGGTTGGTAAGCTGATTAGGAAACCAAAAGTGACTAATCGTTTTGGTGGATATACAACTTCAGGAAGCTTGATGTTGTATTCTTAAAAAAAAAGAAAAAAAGGAGAGAGAGAGAGAGAGAGGAAGACAGTAAGGGTAAAAACATGTATGAAAAGAAAATGATACTAGGCCAAGAAGAAAGAAACATACTCCAGGTCTCCATGGGCTTTTGTTCTTTCTGAGAGGCTGTCTTTTCAGCGGCTAACTCCCAGAGAGTCTTCTTAGCAGGTTTGGTATCACGACGGATATATTCTTTTCCTTCTGCTACCCAGTCGGTGCAATGAACCCAGGGTAAACTTTGAAGGAATCAATGTGTTAGACACAACGAGCTTCAGTTTCATCCACGTCTGGTTCTTTAGAATGTCTGATCTCAAAAGGCATTATTAAGCCTAATTCGCCCCAGTTAATGGACAAGTCAAGGGGCCTAAAAGCCCAAAAGCGAGATTTAGGAGCAACTTGTTCGACGATCTTCACCGCACAAATACCATACCAATGTACGTAATCTTGGGTTGCCCGAACATGACGGTCGAATGAAGAAAATTTTAGCTCGCAAGAAAATTTAACTCCCTCAAAACACGAGCATATTGCAAGCTAGTGAAGGAGTTCGATGCCAACTTCCCTTTGATACCTCGGGATGCAAGGGAGGTATGCAGGAATGTCCTAATCAAAGCCAAACTGACGAGCAAACCTATAAGGATAATATGGTTTCACCTCGAAATGAGGACCATCCCTGCAAGATAAAAGGGTTGGTTGGAGTGATAATGCAAAGTCCTTCTCGTCAAGGGTCAATTCCTCAGAAGAGAATTTCGTTGACCACTTGGACGGAGCAACCATACGGAATAACCTTCCTTCAAAATAGCTAGTTTGGATAAGAAGCTCGGTCATATCCTCGAATTTATAGCTGGCTAAGTTGTGCTTGGCAAATTTCTTCAGTATTAAACCTTGAGAAGGAAACTAGGTGACTTCCTCAACTCCATAAATGTCTAAAAAATAGAACCCGAGCCATCCAAGGAGAAAATGAGCTAGAAAATAGGAAATGGCACACCCTGGGCCCTTCTCATTGTATACGATCTAATTCAGGCCTTTATAAATGTCATACAATACCCTTGGTGCCAAGGCGAAGCGCTTGCATTGAGTCATCTCGCAGGCGACATGAAAACACAACCATTTCACAAGATCGTAGGTCGAAGAGGAAGGATAGATGACTACGGAAATCCAAAGCCACAGAAAAAGAACAAGCTCGACCTTGGGCTGTACTTACTATAGGCGCTCGAGGGGAAGCCATAAGGTGTCTTATGCCCGGGCACGAAATTCAGCACTATTAGAGGGTCAATCATCATTGGATACACATTGGTTAGAAATTCTTGAAAATAATGTTATCCATTCTCTAGCAGTGAACTTGTCCTTCTTGGTTGTCTGATATAACTCATCAAGAAGATCTACAACCTTTAAAGCTATCGAGTTCTTGTTAAAAGTGGAGTTTGGAGGGGTACACTCATCAAAAGACGGTCCACATATAGGAAGACAGCATATCCCCTTCAGGTCTTACAAAGTAATGCTCATTTCTCCAAATGGAAATATAAAAGAATTGATCGCCAACGACCAGAAGCTGACAAAGTCATTAATAATGTTGTTATCCTTCCAAAAACCATCTCTAGTAGCTAAGATTGCATCTTTCACGCCAACAGCTGTAAGCACCGCCTAATGATGAGAAACCACTTGTTGTCCCCATTGATCAAAGCCCGGGATGTTGCCCAAACAACCACGGTAGACATTCGCACCTTCCTTATAGATAAAAGAATAGTCTTTTAATTTCTTTTACAACCAGCGAGGGGTTTCCACAATAAAATCATGAGGGTTACCTAGTATCCTGGTAGGAAGAAGAAAGCAACTTGAAAAAGTTTTGTAGGCTTCAGTTGCGGCAACACCTTTCCTGAAAATATAACCTTTCTGGCAGTTCAAGCGCTCAGTGAAGATTTTCTCTGGAATCATAAAGATCCGGGTGGAACGGCCAGAAAAGTCTTCCATAAGGTGACAACGCATAGGGCTAAAGTGAGAAAACCTCTGTGAACATTGCAAGTTTTCATGACTTGCCAAGGTAGGATACCATTCAAAAAAAGGAGTGCAACCTCCACAAGGACGACCAAAAAAGAGATCATATTTCTTAGTACTTTGGAGAATTTTATTTGGAGCAAGCTGTCTCTTCCTAGACATCATTTTATCCTTTAAAAAATTCTTCCTATCAGTTTCTTTCTTCATTGATGAGGATTTTTGCCTTCTAGACTCTTCACAAGCATGATGACTAGGAGTCTTGCGTTTCTTCCCAAGAAGAGGCAACACTAGGGGCACCGCAGTTGAGATTACCTCGAAAAAAGGAGCAATTGTGTCTTTTGACTTTTCTAAAAAACGCTGCTGTCTCACTGCTGATCTTTCTCGGAGTGAAAGAATAGGAAATTCTAGAGAAGCCATTGCCTGAAAAAAAAAGAAGGAAAAAAAACTATCAAATTTCAAAAAAAAAGAAAAAAAAAGAAAAAGAAAAAGAAGAGAACTACCGCACGTTACGGCTTTGCTACAAAAGTATAAATGAAGAAAGTTACGGATGCTTTATTGACAACAATCAAAATGCTCCTCTTAAAAATTCAAATCAGCAGGGGCAATCAAATCTGAAACAAGAAGCCAGTGGAACCCGTGGCCTATTAAAAAAAAGGAAGGGAAATGTATACGACTTAGCATAAAGGGGGGCATTGAATGAAATCCGCTAAGTATAAATAGCTGTGGAGTGGTATCTCAAACCCGCAAATCATAGTGCTACAGGCTCGTTGACTCTCAAAGCTCTCGAGGCGCTGTGCCTAGCTACAAAAAAAAAAGAAAAAAATCTCATTAATGATAAAAGCGCGCCGTGTTATTCTAGCAAGAAAAGAAAATGAGTCCAGAAAGGCCTGCCATACAACATGTCAGGAATCATGCCTTTATCAGTAGCCCATGATGACATAATTCCTGAGGGGGCATTTGATGAAGTATATTTTGAACCATAGGACCACTTCAATTATATGATTTTGGTCTATGAAATTATATGATTTTTCACGTGTAAAAAAAAAAGAAAAAAAAAGAGAAAAAAAGAAAGAGAAATTATAACAAAAGGAAAATTGATGGAAAAAATGCAAACGGCTAAAAAATTATTATTACGAAATCACACATAGCCAAGATTTTTATTTTTATTTTTAAAAAAAGGGGAAGACGAAGAAGGTGACGATAATAATGCAGACACTTTGAATAATGTTATAGAGTTCGTACTCCAAAACTTGACGGATATGAATAAATTCTGGGTCCACATGCAGCATCAAGGCCCTGCCCAGGAAAAAAGAGAAATAGAAAGGAAGAAGGAATTTTCGTTAGAATTTTGAGAGGAGAAAAACATTCATATGGGGAACGTGGAGGGAAAAGGCGCAGATTAGAAATTTGAAAATCTGCTAAAACCTGCAACCTTCGCCTTCTCCTGTCTTGTTCTCTTCCTCCTCCTCTCTGTCTACCAATCTTCTCTCCCACCAAAACACCATACAAGATTCGGTCAAGCTTCAAGACTTCTCGCTTCTCCTCTTCATCTTTGCAAGGTTTTTCTGCTTGTTTGGGCGGAGCACTACTGGTGGTCTTTTTGAGACGGATGATCGGAGATTGATTTCCATAAGTTTGGAGTAGAGCTCAACCAAGGGCTAGCAGATCTTGGAATTTTTCAGGAATGGACTATTCAGATGTTAGGAGAAAGCCACAATTTATTGATCCAGAAGGAGCATTAGGGGAAGCACCAAGACGTGAATTACGTGAACATGGTCGCATATCTGGTGCTTGTTTTGATGCAGCTTTGGGGATTATTCCAGGACTGAAGGTGAAAGGAACGGATTACAACAGACCTAATGGCACTTGTACAAGGGACTACATAGATGTCACAGATTTAGTTGATGCGCATGTTAAAGCTCTTGCCAAAGCAGAACCAAAGAAAGTCGGTATATACAATGTTGGCACAGGAAAAGGTAGAAGCTTGTAACAAAGCCACTAGAGTGAACATTCAAGTTGAATACCTTCCACGGCGACCTGGTGGCTATGCCAAAGTCTTCAACGATCCTTCCAAGATTAACCATGAACTGAACTAGTCAGCCCAGCATATAGACCTCCAAAAGAGTTTAGAGGTTGCATGGAGATGGCAGAAGTCTCACAGGAATGGGTATGGTTCACCCTTGGCTATAGTTTCTTAATATATACAAAAGCCATGGACTGATCGCCAAAGAGTCGGCTGGAAAGGGCGATGAAAGAAGTAGCCAGAATCTGACGCTGAAAGACACGTTAAAGCTGGTACTGATAACCTGCTACGATCTCACGAGTGCGGCACCATTTCTCTTCTTGAGAGCCAAAGTGCTGGAGAAGGACAACTACGATTTTCGGCTATGGGAGGTGTGTCGGGCAACGTCGGTGGAACTGAGAATATTCGAGGGGATGGATCGTCGGGAATGGAAGAAGCCCACTGCTAAGAATGAGAGGGACACTACTGTAGGCAGCTAGTCTCCAGTGGCAGAGATGACGAGAAAGCTCAAACAAGAGCTTGGTGCTCAAGACAACGAGGAAAGAGAAAAAGGTGCCTAACGTGCGTCTCCAACACGGCAACAAGAACTGCAACAAAGCTAATTGTGGATGGCGACAAGACAAAAACAGATATGCATCTTCCGTGCGCAAATTGCTTACAGGCCAGGCAACAGAAATGCTGACGGCACGAGAATAGTTCAGCGGGAGTAGTTCTGCGAAATTTTTTTAGCACCTAAAGCTCCGACTTAACCCTCACAACAACCTCATCCAATTATAAATAAGACCCTCGTTCCAAGAAAAAAAAGGGAGCGAGGAATGGGAGACGAGCTCTTACACTCAAAAAGAAAAAAAGTGAGGACATAAGTTCTCAGCCATTTTTTTAAAGTATTTTTTTCTTTTTTTTTAAAAAAAAAATATATATATATATATATAAGGGAAACTGATTTTTTGCGCCCGGGCGAACTCCCGAGTTGTGCGTCCGCTGCTCGCCCCGCGCCTGGTCGCCGTTGGATCGGGCGGGTTTGATATCCACCGCACGATCGGAATTTTGCAAAATAGTCCCCGCCCGAATACTGTCTCTCGCCCGAATCGCCTGAATCGCAGGAATTCCCGCCCAAAACAGCTCTTCGGCCCCGCGCGCTAAACCTCTCCGGACGCACCAAAACTCCGGTCCTCTCTCTCGTCTCCGGTCTCTCTACTCTCCGGTCTCTTCGGCCCCGCGCGCTAAACCTCTCCGGACTCCGGTCCTCTCTCTCCTCTCTGCTCCAGTCTCTCTCCTCTCTGCTCCAGTCTCTCTCCTCTCCGCATTCTCCCTCCTCTCTGCTCCGGTCTCCGATCTCGCAGAATCTCTCCCCAAAACAGCTCTTCGCCCCCGCGCGCTCAACCTCTCCGTTCGAATCGCTGCTCCGGTCCTCTCTCTCCTCTCCGGTCTCCGATCTCGCAGAATATCTCCCTCGTCTCTGCTTCGGTCTCCGATCCGGTCTCTCCCTTCTCTGCTTCCGTCTCTCCTCTCCGCGATCTCTCTCCTCTCTGCTCCGGTCTCCCTCACAGCGCCCCCGTTTTTCGCCCCTCCTTATACCCCATTCCGATCACAGTGCGGCAGCCCCTACAGCTCTCCTCTCCATTGACAGAAATTGTAGATTTCATTCCGATTGGTGGCTTTCATTCTGATTGGATTTGGTTTCGATCTCCAAATATAACTTCATCGAACATCAGGTAAAACTTTACCATTCTGATTGATTTTAAATGAATTTGAATGCAAGCTCAAAGAACTGCACATTACCAGTTTCTGCATAGAATCTAGAACATAACAGATAGATAATTCTCACTGAAATGTATTGATTGCCATTATCATCATCATTAATTACCATCCATGTATGAGCATCAAAGCATGCAGATAGCCTTTCTAAAAATCGGATGCTCTCAAACACATGAAAACAAAAAAACCAATTGTTTATTGAAATTTTTTTTTTGACAATAGTTCATTGAGCTTTTCTTGATGTCGTCTTTATTGAATAAATTTTAAAGCATCGTCAAAATGGTATCCATTTTTTCTATGTAAATTTTTCTTCATAAAAATAAAATTTACGGCATCAGCGATCAAATGGTATCTCGACAGAAATGATGCTAGCGAACTACATTCATACCCTTGTCTGCGAGAGTTCCAGGACAAGAAATTGGAAAATTATTCTCTCACTTCAGCTCATTCTGCCAGCAAATTGAACCCACGCCTAAATATGCATCTCATTTTCCTGACATTCTTGCTGGACCATTTCCAGACATGCATATATAGCTCTGCCTGCATGAAGTACCACCAGCTGCATCCATCCAGCTTCCCTGCTGTAGTCATTGATTTATATGCAATCTTAATGGACGTAAAATGTGGCTGTGAATCCTCGAGGGGATCATTTGATCTTGGTGGGCAAGGCAGTGATCTCCCGGCAACGTATGATCCCAGCAGCTCCTCCATAAGTGGGGAATGAAACGAAAATGTATTCTAAATGGGAGAGACTTTGTTTTAATTTTTGTTGTGGTTTTTAGCTTATCCATCATTACATACTTGTCTTATCTTTGAAATTGGTAGTTGGAGTTGGTCAAATATTTTTCTTTAGTATGGAAGAGCACAAGGGAGAACATGAAAGCAATGACTTTGGCATAATGTTACGTGATCCAATGAATATCTTTGGCACAATGGTAGCTGATCCAATGAGTGTAGAAGTAAAAGCTTCTTTTGGTGTCACGTTAGCTGATCATGCAGATGAAGGTGATGTAGCTTTTAAAGATAGTTTGGTGGACATGTCAGACAAGAAGGGAACATCTAGTGAAGAAGAAGTCATCCCAAGTGGGTCGCATAATACAGATGGGTTGTTTATAGCTAATGTCGCAATTGAATTGAAGCCAAAAATTGGGATGGAGTTTGTATCTTTAGAAGAAGCTTTCAATTTTTACAATACTTATGCTTGGCATTGTGGATTTAGTGTTAGAAAAGATAGTACCCGTAAATTGAAGTCTGGTGCTGTTTCAAGGCGTGTTTTGAGGTGCTCGAAAGCTGGTATGGTTGAGAAAAAATGTAGAAATGAAGATCCAAGGAAACAGAAAACCGCTTTCATAAGTCGTTGCTCATGTCATGCGAAGCTATATGTAAATTTGAACGTGGAGAAGAATATATATTATGTATCACAATTCGTAGAATCTCATAATCATGCACTTTGCACTCCAACGAAGACTCGTAAATTGCGATCACATAAGAAGTTGACAGAGGATGATCTAAGTTTAATAAGATCTTTAAAAGAATCCGGAGTTGGTGTGGCCAGGTCCATTGATTTTATGATGAATGAAGTAGGTGGTTGTTCTCATCTGCAATATTCAGCAAGGGACGCTAGGAATGCTATACGAAGAAAGAGGCAAATTATGTATGGGAATGATGCAAATACCTTATTACACATGTTTCAACTAAAGAGTCGTGATGATAGTCATTTTTCCTACGAAATTCAGGTTGATGAGGACATGAGATTGACCTCGTGTTTTTGGGTAGATGGAAAATCAAAGGAAGATTATTTGGTATTTGGTGATGTAGTGTGTTTCGACACCACATATAAGACAAATGAGTATGACATGCCATTCGGTCCTTTTGTTGGTGTTAATCACCATAAGCAGACATGCTTATTCGGTGCAGGTTTACTTTTTGGAGAGACAACGGAAGACTTTAAATGGTTATTCCAAAGTTGGGTAGATGCAATGGGTGGAGCCCATCCCACAACCATCATCACGGATCAAGATGCAGCTATTGGTGCTGCAATTTCAGCAATCTTTCCAAACTCTAATCATCTCTTATGCTTGTGGCATATACATAAAAAATTACCAGAGAAATTATCTCATATCATTCACCAGCAGTCTACATTCAAGACGAAATGGAACTATTGTTTGTTTGGCACCAATAGCGAAGAGGAATTTGAAAGTAGTTGGAGTGCAATGATAGAGGAGTTTGAATTGCAAGATAATACATGGTTGCAACACATGTATGATATTCGTCATATGTGGATTCCTGCTTATACAAAGAAGATATTCTCGGCCGGGATGAGAACTACCCAGCGTAGTGAGAGTATAAATGCCTTTTTTGACGGGTTTGTTACTCGAAAATCCAATTTAATTGATTTTTCAAATGGCTATGACAAAGCAATTGCACGAAGACGTGAGGCTGAAGCTGATGCTGATTTCAAGACCTTCTATGCCGTTCCTGAGCTGAAGACTAAATGTAGTATTGAAGATCATATGGCAAAAGTGTATACTAGGAATATCTTTTTAGAGTCTCAAACGGAAATGGTCGAGTGCATGTGCTATATTGCAGAGAAAATTTCTGATGGGGGAGCAATGCAACAGTGGAAAGTATTCTTATTAGACGGAGAAGATGAGAACAAGCGGAAAATCCTGACATGGAATACGGAGGAAATGGTGGCAAAATGCCCATGCCAAAAATTTGAGTCATCTGGTATTCTTTGCAAGCATATAATCACATTGTTACGTTTTCTAAAAATGAAAACCATCCCTCCATCTCATATTCTTCCACGATGGACACGAGATGCTAAATCTCAGTTCAGATGTTCATTCACAATTGGTGACAAGGAAGCTACCCAATCCATTGCTATTCGTCGACATACATTATCAAAATGGTGGACTTACATTAGAAGTGAGGCCATACACAACCCCGATGCCTATGAAATTGTTAAAGAAAGTATGAAAAAGATGACTGCTGCATTATCAGAATTGCCTAAGCCTCCATCTGCAGAGACTGAGGTTGATAAAACTGCTCCAAGAGAAAATCCTACTGGGGTTTCAAGCGATAACTTCAATATTATAAGCATAGGACCGGATGCGGGTTTGGGTGATGATGCAGTGGGCTCTTGTAAAACAATAGCATCAGAAAGTTCTCAAGCTGCCATTTTTCCTGCACATGTTTCAGTAACAAAAGGAAGGTCTTCTAAACGCATGAAAGGACCGTTAGAACAACCACGAAGTGGTGCAAGATTTTGTCGTGGTTGTAAAAAATTTGTTGTGGGTCATGACAAACGGAATTGCCCTACTTTCAAGGTCCCAAGCTCGACTGATGTACCCACTTCGATAGGTGATGATTATTGCACGTCTACAAGTCGAGGTCGAGGCCGAGGTCGTGGTATCTTCAATAACTTCTTCTTACATTATAGATTTTTCTTACTCCTCACTTTGACTGCAATAATCGATTTCCTTGACTTTATAGCTTATCATGGTTTCCTTTTCTTGCTAAACAGGTGGACACAAGTAAAATGTCATCTTCAAGAACTAGGTTGCATGGAAGTAAGACTTTTGTATGTTCATGTGGTCTACCAGCCGTAGTGCTAACCTCTCATACAACACGAAATCCGGGTCGACGGTTTCTTCGATGTCCACAATATCGTGTAAGTCTTGTGTTATTAGTATAAATATCGTTTATAGAATTGCATTGCATACCACAACGTAATTTGAAGGAAATTTTTTTTTTTTGCAGTTTGCAGGATACATCACTGGCGTGTAAGTTTTTTAGATGGGTGGACGAATGTCATTCATCAAAAGGCGAGATTGTATCGAACCTTGAACTTGAAGCAGCTAGCCGATTCGAAACCCAAGTACCAGCCATCAATCAAGACCAAATCGTGTTGGACATGGGAGAATTAATCAATTGTGTTGATGAATTGAGGGAGCGGCACATGACAGACATACGTCAGTTGAAGCAATTAATAGAGATGAGAGACCTCGTTATGAGAGAAACAAATGAAAAGAGAGACAAGAGGGAGATGGAGTTGGCTAACAATCTTAAGAGAAATGAAGTCTTACTTATTACTCTATGCGGTGTAGTTCTTGTCATTGTCATTTACTTAGCATTGTGAAACAATTATCAAATGGGAAATCTTAATGTTTGTGTAGAGTATATATGCATGGACTAGCTTGGATTTGGACTTATTTTGTTTGTAAGTGATACAATGTTCAAGGGTGTTTGAACATTTTATGGATGTAAGGTTGCTTATGTTTATGTAGTTTTTTAATGAAAGAAGCCTTTACGGATGTTGAATACATTTGAGAATGGCCAAATGGAATGAATGAATGGCTAGAGTTTTTATATAGAGTTTCTGCTTGCATTCAGGTTGTGTGAACCATTTCTAAACTTTCCCATTGAAGTCATTTAAAATGGTTGCCAGTTTCTGCTTGCATTCACTTTGCATTCACTTTGCATTCAGCGGAAAATGCTCCAGTCCTGGCTTTGGTTTTTGGCTTCATGCCAAGTCAATAAGCCTGGAGATCCAGATCCTGTCCTGTCAAAAAGTGTTTGGAAATTTGATATTGATGACTAGCTTTTCTGTTGCATCCAGTGTTTCATGTCCATCTGAAATCATTTGTTTTCTGTTGCATGCAGCTTTTCTGTTACATGGATTTCATTCTTGTCGGTTTTATGTCATCACTGTGTGCAATAATTTCCATTTCTTTTCTAAAATGTTTGCCGATGGAAACTCGTATCCAGTCCACACGGCTATTGAACTGATGATGACTTTTTTTCCTTTGTAGATGGAAAGGGGCAAACCGTAAATACCAGCCACGATTACTTATCATGAAAAATTGTGATGCCATTTGTTTTTTCCTAATTAGTATATAGATCACTTGCCAAGAATGAGCCATCGGACCTATCTATGCAGCTATTCTTATTTTTTCTCTGCATCCAACAATTAACTGATGCCACCAACACGCTTCAAAAAATTAAACAATCTTTGTTCGAAATTCAGAATATGACAAGCACCTTCATCTGTTAAGCTTTTTGAGTCAAGAGGCTTCAGGAGCATCAGTAAAGAAAATTGGTTCTGTATTTAATAACGAGTTACCTTTGTGAGTCATGTATGCATTTCTTTCTTGTTTCTCTTTTTAACAGGGCTAATACAGATTGCCTCACTGATCATGTACCAGCAGCATATGCCCATGTGAAAGCATAAAATCGGTTGCCACAATGATGTGAAATTGATATATTAAGTGGGCTTATACTATGATCGTAGCATCTAAGCGAAATAAACCACAATGTAAAAAACTATGAATGATCCCTCACTCCCAGAAACCTCCCAGTTCGAGTAAGATCACCCTGCCAGGTTCGAAAGAGCCTAAAAAAAGATATTCTGCGAGATCGGAGACCGGAGAGGAGAGAGAGGACCGGAGCAGCGATTCGAACGGAGAGGTTGAGCGCGCGGGGGCGAAGAGCTGTTTTGGGGAGAGATTCTGCGAGATCGGAGACCGGAGCAGAGAGGAGGGAGAATGCGGAGAGGAGAGAGACTGGAGCAGAGAGGAGAGAGACCGGAGAGGAGAGAGAGGACCGGAGTCCGAAGAGGTTTAGCGCGCGGGGCCGAAGAGACCGGAGAGTAGAGAGACCGGAGACGAGAGAGAGGACCGAAGTTTTGGTGCGTCCGGAGAGGTTTAGCGCGCGGGGCCGAAGAGCTGTTTTGGGCGGGAATTCCTGCGATTCGGGCGATTCGGGCGAGAGACAGTATTCGGGCGGGGACTATTTTGCAAAATTCCGATCGTGCGGTGGATATCAAACCCGCCCGATCCAACGGCGACCAGGCGCGGGGCGAGCAGCGGACGCACAACTCGGGAGTTCGCCCGGGCGCAAAAAATCAGTTTCCATATATAAGGTCTCTAAAATATATATTATATATTAAAGACTTTGAAAAATATATATAAATATATACATATACTTCTCCCCAAGTAAATACTCCTCAGGTGGTGGGTTGAGTCGATACACGGAGCTAAGTATTTTTTTTAAAATAATATATATATTAAAATCTTCCAAAAATATATATATATTAAAGGCCTCCAAATATATATATATATATATATATTATTTTCTAAAATACATATATATATTAAGGGCTTCTAAAAATATATATATTATTTTCTAAAATACATATATATATTAAAAGTCTCCAAAAATATATATATTATTTTCTAAAATACATATATATATTAAGGGCTTCCAAATACATATCTTATTTTCTAAAATACATATATATATATTAAAGGCCTCCAAAAATATACATATTATTTTTTAAAAAATATATATATATTAAAGAGCTTTCAAAAAATATACATATATTATTTTACATACTCCCTAAGTAAATACTCCCCAGGTGATGGGTTGAGTTGATACATGGAGATAAGTACTTTTTTATGATAAATAATAATAATAATAATAATAATATATGTATATAGAGAGGCCCGGGATCCCGGGGTCTCGCCGGACGTGCTATATACATATATATATATATTAAAAGGCTAAGTACTTTTTTATGATAATAATAATAATAATATATATATAGAGGCTAAGGATCCCGGGGTCCCACCGGACGTGCTATATATATATTAAAAGGCTAAGTACTTTTTATGATAAAAAGTTAATATATATATATATATAGAGAGGCTGGGGATCCCGGGGTCCTACCGGGTGTGCCATATATATATATATATATTAAAAGGCTAAGTACTTTTTTATGATAAATAATAATATATGTATATAGAGAGGTTCGGGATCTTGAGAGTACTATATATATATATATATATATATATATATATATATATATATTAAAAGGCTAAGTACTTTTTTATGATAAAAAAATAATAATAATATAGAGAGAGAGGCCCGGGATTCCGGGGTCCCACCAGGCGTGCTATATATATATATTAAAAGGCTAAGTACTTTTTTTATGATAAATAATAATAATAATAATATACAGAAAGGCCCGAGATCCCGGGGTCCCACTGTGTATGTCATGTATATATTAAAAAGCTTCCAAAAATATATATATTATTTTCTAAAATATATATATATATATTAAAAGGCCTCTAAAAATATATATTATTTTCTAAAATATATATATATTAAAGGCTTCCAAAAATATATATTATTTTTAAAAATACATATATATATTAAAATCTTGCAAATATATATATATATTATTTTCTAAAAAGCATACATATGTATATATATTAAAAGGCTTCCAAAAATATATATATTATTTTCTAAAATACATATATATATATATATTAAAGGCTTCCAAAAAATATATATTATTTTCTAAAATATGTATATATATTAACGGCCTCCAAAAATATTTATATTATTTTCTAAAATACATATATATATATATTAAGAGCTTCCAAAAATATATATATTATTTTCTAAAATATATATATATTAAAGGCTTCCAAAAATATATATATTATTTTTTAAAATACATATATATTAAAGGCTTCCAAAAATATATATTATTTTCTAAAATACATATATATAAAGGTCTCCAAAAATATATATTATTTTCTAAAAAACATACATATATATATATTAAAAGGCTTCTAAAAATATATATTATTTTCTAAAATACATATATATATATCTATTAAAGGCTTCCAAATATATATATTATTTTATAAAATACATATATATATATATATTAAAAGGCTTCCAAAAGATATATATTATTTTCTAAAATACATATATATCTTAAAGACCTTCAAAAATATATATATTATTTTCTAAAAAAAATATATGTATATACATGCATATACTTCTCCCCGAGTAGATACTCCCCAAGTGGTGGGTTGAGTTGATATACTGGGCTAAGTACCTTTTATTTATTTATTATATAAAAAAGCTTTTTTGCTCAACTCGAGCCTTAATGTTCAAATAAAGCCACTATGTGAACCTGTTGCACTGCCGGAACGGAATCGTCAAATCCACTGGTTTTCATGATTTGAGCAATCAAATCGTGATAGATCTAAATAGATCCTACTATTGTTATAGCGAGAGAGTTTTCGTAATACATCTACCGCGGGCACTTTACCCTTATTTGAGGAATTCGCGTGATCCATGGGACTCTCTAAATGATACCAACCTATGGATATGGAAATTCAAAAAGAGGGGGAAAACGCTTTGCATTGAAAAGTTATGAAAACTCTTTTCTCAAGCCATGGTTGGGAATTTATAGATCTATTGCGATATATTTACGTGTAAATTCTACTCTGCTCGTGCTTGAAAGCTAGAAGAACAACTTCCACCCGTGCCCCTTTATTTAGTCTCAATGTGCCCAAAAATCTTCAACAGATTCAAGTGGGCTCAAAAACCTCCCAAAAGGCTTACTTAGGCCCAGAACTCTTCAATAAGCTTGTTTGAGCCCAGAACTCTTCAATAAACTCACTTGGGCCCAAAACTCTTCAACAAGCCCACTTGGGCCCAAAACTCTTCAACAGACCCAGTTGGCTCCAAAATCCTCCAATAAACTTAGTTAAGCCCAAATTGGTTGAGTCAAGCCCAAGTAGACTCAAAACTCTTCAACAAGCCTATTTGGGTCTAGAACTCTTCAACAAGCTCACTTGGGCCCAAAACTCTTTAACAGGCCCGGTTGGGCCCAAAATCCTCCAATAAGCCCAGTTGAGCCCAAATTGGTTGAGTCAAGCCGTTAGGCCTAAAACTCTTCAACAAGCCTACTCGGGCCTAAAACTCTTCAACGGGCCCAGTTGGGCCCAAAATCCTCCAATAAGCCCAGTTGAGCCTAAATTGGTTGAGTCAAGCCTAGTTAGGTCCAAAACTCTTCAACAAGCCCACTTGAGCCCACAAGTCTTCAATAGGCCCAATTGGCCCTAAAATTCTCTAATAAGCCCAGTTGAGCCCAAATTGGTTAAGTCAAGCCCAATTAGGCTCAGAACTCTTCAAAAAGCACACTTGGGCCCATGACTCTTCAACAAGCCCACTTGGGCTCAAAACTATCCAACATGCCCAGTTGGCCCCAAAATCCTCCAATAAGCCCAGTTGAACCTAAATTGGTTGAGTTAAGCCCAGTTAGACCCAAACTCTTTTCAACAAGCCCAGTTGGGCCTGAACCTCTTTAGTTGGTCCAAGTTGACCCAAATATATTTTTAAAAATTGGTTAAATCCATTTCTTGGTAAAACCACCCAATTTCTCAATCCAGAGGCTGAATGCGGGACACGCTGGCTTATTAAGCTGAATGTGGGACACACTAGTCTGCTGTGAAAATTCAAAAGCTGAGAGCATACTTAGCTTGATGTGTAGGGTCATTAGTGCAGCCGATGGGCCTCTCACTATTCTCAGACTGAGTCATCGCTAGTCGACGGGCTAAGTGTAAACTCACATTTAAGTCAGGCACGTGGCGTCATGTATCACACATTCGAGTCACGGCGCGGGACGAAGTATACTCATTTATCTTTGTATTTTTGTGAGACACGATTTTTCGTGCACTTATAAAGTCGTAGAAAAATCTTCTGCGCATTTCATCATCATTTTAATAAAATAATCATTTTTTAGACTATTGTATTCAACTCTTTTAATCAAGGGTTTTCTCGTTGGAGATGTAAAATCAGAATGTTGAACACAAATGCAAAATATTTTTGTGATATACTTTTCGAACTCGGTTAAAGAATTAAATGCTTTAAAATTTTGCTGGAGAATTAATTAAGTATTTATTTTCAAACAGAAAAATTTTTAGAGGTCGGAACACTTGCAAAATATTTTTCTTCACCGTTGTTTTCTAAGTTTCATCCTAAGTTGACTTGGACATGAAACTTCACCCAAGTCACAAGTGAAGTCGACTTGGATATGCAACTTCACTATATGTCGAAGTGTGAGAACTTTAAACTCCACTTTTTGGCTTTTTTTCTTCAAGTCTTGAACTAGGGTTGACTTGGTTTGAAACTTGACCTAAGTCACAATTAAAGTTGACTTGAGATTGCGATTTCACTCCTGATACTTAGCTAAATTTACATAATTATCTTCTAAAACACCAAGTCTCAAAACTAGGTAGACTTTGCATCCAACTTCACCCAAGTTGCCATATGAAGTTGACTTGGTTTCTAACTTTAATCTTTTAATCATAGTTAAAGCAATCCTCAGCTGCTCAATGGAATCCAAATCGCAGACAGAGTTGAGTTCGATTTGCAACTTCACCCAAGTCGCATGTGAAGTCGACTTAAGGTGAGACTTCAACCTATCAAAAATCTTATTATTTTTGTCTTCAAAATGCTAACCAAAGTCGACTTGAGTCATCGAATAAACTCTAACTCAAGTTGATGCTAAAATTGCTTTGGTATTGCAATTTTGATTGCTTCACTTGAAATCCAAAATTCTAATTTTAAACATAAAACCAAACACATTAGTACCTTTAATATTATTAAATTTAATTGTTAATTATCAAAACATGAGTAAATCTTAGTTTGCAAATTATCTACTTGAGTTCACATTATTATCTTTAAAAGATCTTGTCAACTATATTTTACATAGTTTGTCTTTTTTTATTTTTCATATTCAACAAATTTATAATCTATTAGCCTGTTTTACCAAAACTCTCATAATAATCTATTTAGGTTAAGATTACCATTAAAGTTTTTGTAAATCAGTTTTAAATAGATTAGAGTTAGAAGTTTTTTTAAATAAGGTTATATTAGGTGCAACTTGATTCGATTAAACCCTTAGGTTACTCACGCCTTTGAGTAAGATATTTTCTTAATCCCAAATCAATTATATTAAACAATATGAATGGTTGTGATGTAAATTGCTGCTTTGTAGAAAATCCAGTTGCCATAAAAGATTGTACACCTTGGTTGGAGGTTCATCTCTAACTCACTACTCACTCTCCACAAGAGTAAACGTTGCAAAACATGGAGCACAGGTTGATCCTCTGTGCTCCTTATACTAGGATGAAGAAGAAGACATCACTTAAGTATATTTGAAAATGTGCCCTGCTGGTCACCGACAAGGGCAACCACCAATCTTGTCCATGTTTGAGTCTTCCCAATAGCATTTAGAGTGTAATATTTGTCCTTTAGTTTGAGGGTATTTACAGTTGTCCTCTCAAGAGTGGGGTATTTACAAAATGTCTCTTTAAGGTGAGGGTTGTGAAAGTGTTTGATTTGTAATACCAGATGTCATAATGTATATAATACTAATAAAAAATACTGCTTTATGACACACCATTTTTAACTGTATTAGAGGGAACTTCTTCACCAATAATTCGATATCCAGACCATTTTTTAGACGCATTGTAACTACAAGGAGTCAAAAAACCATTACATTCTGTATCCTAATCTACTAAAAAATTTGGTCTGTGAGGAACAAAATTTACATTGATAAGACCATTCCTTACTTTGCTGATGCACACCTATGGTTCTTGAAGTTCTGGATTAGTTCAAGGTGGCAAATGCATTATCAAAAATTGGTTTTCGTATGCAGGTAAACTCTCCATGATGGCAAAAATTGACAAATGGTTTGCTCAAGCTAAATGTGGATGCAAGAAGGAAGACAAATGGCATTGTCACTGGCTTGGCTACAATCATTTGTGATGAGGAAGGGATCCACATTGCAGCTAAGTGCTAAGTGAAATAGGGCATTCTGAATTCTCCACATGGAAGCTATGCCTATGAGCTTAGGAATGAATAAAATCATAGAACATGAGCAAATGACTTGTTAGTATTGATAAGTATGTTGGCAGATGATGCAACGTTGGTTGCTTTGGTCGGGAAGATAGTTAAGGATATAAAGCTATTGTAGTTGAAATTCAAAAGGGAAGCTTTCTCACATGTTCTTAAAATTGGAAATATGGCTACTGATATTCTAGCCGAGTATGAGTTAGATATGAGGGTATGGATCACCCAATTATATTATGGGTGGGATTTGTAAGGGTATTTCTATTATTAATGATCATCTGTAGGGATGCATGACTAAATGCACCTAAGTGTACTTAATTTCAGTATACCTGGGTGCATTTAATCCTTTTTTATTTTTTAATTTTTTTTATAAAATTATTAATCTAGATATATTTAACGTGTGTATTAAGTTTTACTATTTTTAAGATTTGTAGATATTTTTTTATTTTTTTTTAAAATTAGAAGATTTTCATAATTTTTGAAATCTATACAAATATCCAAAAATGATAAAAATAGATACACATATTAAATATACATAGATTAACAGTCATATAAAAAATTTTCAAAAAAATGAGTTTCTGTACCTCAGTGTGCCAAAACTAAATGCATCAGGTTTCACTAGATCTGGATTCCATCTATAAGTGCACTTTCTCCATTTTTCATGCTTAAGCTAAGTATGAGGGATCTTTTTTTAATGAGGCACCTTCATACCTTAAAAAAGGTTTCATTTGCAGTGTTACTCTAAAAACTTTAATATCGATTACACCAAAGTAGAACCCATATGTATAATAGTTAGGGCAATAAAAGCATTGGGCTTTCACAAATCATGAGAGTGAAATAAATTAGAGAAAAGTAAAATGCATTTAATGTATTATTGCTAAAATTACCCTTTTTCATTTTTATCATTATATTTCAATTTTTTTTGATTTTTTATGTAACTATTCTATCTGTTATTGCTTTACCCTTATTATATTACATCGCTCTCTCATTTTTCAAATTTCTTCTCATTTTATTTTCACCAATTACTCAATTGAAGTACATCTAATCCAACCAATTTATAAGTAGAAGTGATCCTATTAGCTCGACTCCTCAAAAAATCCATTTAAATTTTCTTTTTACTTTTCCCCATGAACTTACTAATAAAGATGCATTTAGCATATAAATGAAAATTTATCATTTTTGGATATATGTGTGTGTATGTATATAGGAATGATCCTATTAACCCAGGCTAAGTAAATGCCTCACTTAGCCCATATTAAAAAACATATTTATAACAACTTTTTTTATACTTTTTTCTTTGTGCACTTATTTATCTAAGTGTTAAACCAAGTTTTACCATTTTTGAATATGTTTATCTATTTTTTTGAGATTTTTAATTATCTATTTGTATATATGTGTTTACTTTTAAAAATCTAAAAAAAATATATACATATCCAAAAATTGTAAAACTTGATTTATATATTAAATACACTTAGATAAATAAGTATATGAAGAAAAAACTAAAAAAATTATTTTAAATAGGATTTTTGAGGTGGGGTAAGTGAGACATTTACTTAGGCCGGGCTAACAGGATCATTACTCGTATATATATATATATATATATATATATATATATATATATATATATATATATATATATATATATTAGATTTTTAAAAGTGGGAGTAGCTAAAATACCTGTGTTTAAAAATCTTAAAAAAAATACACATATCCCAAAATAATAAAACTTAGCTTATGTATTAAATACACTTTGGTAAACAAATGGATAAAAAAATTTAAAATAACTTTTTTCAGATAGGTTTAATAAGCCATTATTTAACCGAGAGTAACACGATCATTTCTATTTACAGGATAATCTACTATGGTCTCATCTAAATATTTTTGTCAAATCCAATTTCCCCAATAATTTATCAAGATGCATTAGAAAGAAAACAAAAATCATCTCAATCTATGACTTCTATTATTTTTAAAATTAAGAATCACTTAACAATAAATTTAAAGTTATTATAAATTATTCGTTTACTATAATGTCTCACGAGGTCCCACTTCGATGCCTAAACCATCCAAAATAGTGATCTAAAATGAAGATTGTACATAATCTCATACCATTCTAGTAATTTTTGTTGATTTATGCGTGTTTTTATACGTTTTAGAAGATTTGAACTCATTCCAATTGAAATCATTTTGTTTGATATTTTAACAAAAAGAAATGCAATGTACCAAAATAATCCACAAAAAGTGTGTACAGAAGCTTACCCGTAAACAAATAAGAAAAATCGAGCGGTAGGTACGCATCTATGCAAAATTCTCCTCCCCTGTGCGGTGAAAACGGTCTCTCTTCTATCCGCAGTTAGTGCAGCTGCCCCCGTGGGGGAATGGCGAGCGGCAGCCAAGCGACTCCGTCGCCGCCGCCAGGCTTCTCCCCCTACCGCCTGGCGCAGACCCTCAATGGCCACACCCGAGCCGTGTCGTGCGTGAAATTTTCTAACGACGGCAGCCTCCTTGCCTCCTCTTCCCTCGACAAAACCCTCATCGTCTGGTCCTCCCGCACCCTCGAACGCATCTGGCACCTCCGCGGCCATTCCGACGGAATCTCCGACCTCGCCTGGTCCTCCGACTCCCACTACATCTGCTCCGCCTCCGACGACCGCACCCTCCGCATATGGGATGCCGTCTCCGGTGAGTGCGTCAAGATCCTCCGTGGACACACCTCCTTCGTCTTCTGCGTCAACTTCAACTGCCAGTCGAACCTCATCGTCTCCGGCTCCTTCGACGAGACCCTCCGCCTCTGGGACCTCAAGAACGGCGGCCGCTGCCTCCGCATCATCACCGGCCACACCGAGCCCGTCACCTCCGTCCACTTCAACCGCGACGACTCCATAATCGTCTCCGGCAGCCACGACGGCACTTGTCGCATCTGGGATACAGCCACCGGCACTTGCCTCAAAAAGATCAGCGATGACAGGGACAAAATAGTGGCCGTCTCATTCACCAAGTTCTCGCCCAATGGCAAGTTCATACTCTTGGCCACGCTCGACAATTCCCTTGTATGTATACTCTCTCTCCCTCTCTCCGCTAATTAGGTTATTTGGCCTTTCATTTCTTCCTTGAGTTTGCTGATAATTGCATGATTGAAGGTGTAAAATAAATTATTCACATGCTCTTTCTTGCTGTGCTTTGATGCTAATGTTGGATTCCAATGCCTACTCCAAAATATGAAGGCAACTACTTTGATTTTGGGTATGGTATACTTCGTGTATTGGCTGCTTAATTGCATGCTTGTGATTGAATGTAGAACTGGTTGGCCTGGTTGATGATGGAGCTGAATTGTATAACCAGCAGGATTTAGGTAGCTGATTGCATCTGCTACTTTTTGTTCGAATTGCCTCAGCATGCAATGGTTTTTAAGACATAAAATGATATGGAACTATCTTTGTTTGCCTGCTACTGTCTTTTTTCTCTGTCAGGAGATGTAACACTATCTGTACTTTTCACTGTGGCAGAAGCTTTGGAATTACCAGCAAGGGAAGGCCATCAAAGCTTATTCTGGCCATGTTAATAGGGTATACTGCATAACATCCACATTCTCAGTAACAAACGGCAAGTACATTGTCAGTGGATCAGAAGATAAATGTGTCTACTTGTGGGATCTGCAAGGAAAAAATGTGATCCAGAAACTGGAAGGACACACAGACACTGTTATTTCTGTCTGCTGCCACCCTTCTGAGAACAAAATTGCGTCGGCAGGCCTTCATGAGGATCGAACAGTAAAAATTTGGATTCAGGATGCATGAACAAAAGGAACTTTAGCACTGAATCCATTTTGGTGCTGCAGAATTTTCAGGATTAATGGTAAAAGCTTAGATAGTTGTTATGATAATGATGATGAGCTCGACCTGTGAAATGTGTAGATCTTTAGTGCCTCTCTTGTAGGACCCTTTTTGGGTCATATTCAGGAGAATCCAGATCAATATATGTACCCAATAACATTTTTGGATCAAATGTTTGTTTATCAATATATCCCAATGTTACCACTTGGATGCCCAAACATCTGATGTGGGTCTATATAGAGTAGTGTGCATGGGAGGTCCAGGGTTCAAAAGTTGGGTTGAGGTAGTGGCCTTGTTACGCATCCCTTGGAGTACACCTCTATCAGGTGTCTCGTCATCCAAGGTGGGCGACACAATAAAAAAAACAATGTACCCAATAACTAGTTAGTGAGCAAGAGCAGATATATTGATTTATGTTATGTTTTATTCATGCTACATCCTTGCAAATGAAAAGAGAAGAATCGCAGAATCCATGCACTTGGTGAAGACAAAAATATTAAACGTAGTAGCATGTCTTGCTAACAAAGTGAAAGGGACACAGACACCTACTCAAACTGGATGTTTTGGTTAGTTCCACCCCTGAACTAGTTAGAGTCGGAATGAAATAAATGAAACCATCCTAGCTGACTATGTTCTCATTGGATGCTATGAATGATTGGGGACTGGGAATTAACCCTTGGATGATGAAGGGAGCTGGCTTCTGGTATGTTTAATGAAAGATTAGAGGTGGCTAATTACTGACAGTTTGGACATGCCCTCCCCTCCGCGGACTAGGTGATATTTGTGATTTTTTTTTAAACTTCTGATATAATACCATGATTAAAGCATCTTGAACTTATGATTTAACTATTTTCAAAGGAGTCCGCAGATGATAGTTGAAATGCATTTTGAAATATTGAAAAGAGGAACTATATTTTATTTTGATGGAATACAGGCTGGATAGATCAGTTATAATATAGTGAATGCAAAGTTATGGCAACATATATTGTTGATGATTGTTATACGCTAAGACAGAGAAAGAAGAAAATAAAATTAATGAACTTAGCTTTAGTGGACTCTGAAAGGAAGGGTAATTTATAAGGAACCTTCACTGTGTAAATAAAATTTTCAAAAAAGTAACTAACAAGGAATTAGCAAGAATTAACATGATAAAAAAATTAAAGAATGATAAAATCCTAAACTAATTTCAATGATTTAATAACTTCATAACGCACTTAAAAAAGTGCTGAGTGGAAGTAAATAATTTGCATTAGCATTTAACTCAGTATGTCACACTTAAATTCATTGTTGTTGGATATTCCTATTCTATCAAACAGTCAATGTGCAACCCGGCCAGCCTAATGGTCAAGCAAGGCCTAATCTAGAAGTCTTGAGATATTAGGGTTCACACCGATCAGCTCTCCTTGGAAAGCTCTAGAGGATTTCTCAGCTTCCCTAGGGAACTCTGAGCAAGAGTTCAGTTGAGAAACTTAGAGGAGACTGCCACATGGAGTGAATATGGTCCAGATGACCTAATTCTACTCCAAGACTCCCACAGTTAACTATAGAAAAGGGGCTAATGCATCCAGGTAGGGGCATTCTCTTTGTCATTATCAAATGTCCATGCATTGTTTCCAACCACATAGTTTTGCCATTGCTTCTTTCTCCTTCCATTTAGCCAAATGTTGACTTCAGCATGGGAGTGCTCATGTCAGGACCTCCTTCACAAGTTTTTTTTGACTCAGGTTCATCTTGTAGGAGCTCAATCTGAAGTGGAGCTTCCAAGATCCAGATCTAACGATGTTATAATATAATCATCATCATAAGCTGTTTGCACTCATGTGGGATCAGTTCCAAGGATTTCATTGTGCCATTCCCTTCAATCATTAACTGTACTCGTGGTTAGTTCCAATGTTTTTTCATATATTTTTAATTACTTTTAACCATGTTGTTTTAACCCTTCATTTAGTTCTCTTACAATTTTCTCTAAATAAACTCATGCCTCCTAATTCGGGCAGTTTGGTCTCCATTTTGCATACGCAAACCTTTTGAATTTGCTTTTAGTCATCATATTACCTATTGATTCAACCTTTAGATTATTTGAGTTACTTCATTACTAATTTTGGGTGTGTTTGAGAAATGAAAAAACTTTTGAAGAAAATTTTTTTTTGTAAAAGTTTTTTAAATGAAAGAAAATTATGTGATGTGTAGAGGTAATGATGGGGAGTAAAAAGATTAAAGTTAAAATAGATAAGTTAGTTGTATGGATAATTGTGTAAAAATAATTAAAAACATGGTAGTTATATGAAAAAATGTGAAAAATAATTAAAAAAGTTAGTTGCGAAAAGTGAAAAGTGTTATGGTAGACAAACGCACCGTTTATTTTTTATTATTTTACAACTCAACTATCATAACATTCTCATTTCGGTTAACATTCATTTTATTTACATGTTACTCTTAGATTGCCTAACATTCTAAACTCCCATTGTTTCTTTTTTCTATTTATAATGTTTTTTTAATATCAATTTCTCAACTTTCTTAAATTATTGATCCCAAATACATGGAAGTAGTCATTTGTTGACACTACTTGGTCTAGAAGTCTTAATTGGTTTTTTTTAAGTTCCTATTATTATTAAAGTTGGGTTTTATAGATTTGGTTTTTTACTGTTGTTTGACTAGTAGTAAAACCTTTGGATTCTATTGCATCTTGCCAGTTATTTAACTTCTAATCAACACATCTTCTTTTATTTATTAAAATTAATTTTTTTCTAATTTTTAAATGGATATTGAGATCAAGTCAATGGTAACTTGGAGTTTCACGGATGTTTGAATGCTACTTGCATTTCATACTAATTTAACTACAATCATTTTATTTAATCAAGAGTTCAACTCGGGTTCATGAAACTTGTGTTTGCCTCAACCCCAACATTAAACTTAGTTGTAAAATTTAAACCTGACCCTAACTCTTTTTGTAAAATTCAAACCCTATCCTTATTTATGTAAATCAAGTTTGGGTTGGAATTTAGGTTGACAAGTTTAAAATTTCATATGAATATGTAATAACGACAAATCATGCAATAAAAAATAAGGTAAAAGAAAAAATTAATAGACGTGCAAGTGAATAATATAAATGTAAATATAGATATAAATGAAAATAATGTAATTTTAATATTACAAACATGTATTCAAACATGAATATAAATAATATAAAAAACATAAATAAGGTATGAAAAAATGTGGGTAATTTGCATGTATACTCACTTAGTTTGATCATTATTGTAAATATATTCATATAGTCTTAAAAATTACAAATAACCCCCACATTGTTTTATTATAATTGCAAATATACCTATGATGTTATGATGTCATTACTGTATCGTAATAGTGCGAGTATATTTGCAAAGGATGCAAACTATATGGGTATATTAGCAAAAATAAATATACCCACTTAATTTTTGGAATTGCAAATATATCTAGATAATTTGCATATCTTTGCAAATATATCCATGTTGTGATAGTGTAATAACAGTGTCATAATGATGTGGGTACAATTATGACCAAAATAAGTAGGTGTATTCACAAATCTCTCAGGAAATATTGTTTAGGTATTATGTATATAATGTATTTTATATTAAGGGGGTGTTTAGCAATTCATAAAACTGTTCAATAAAAAACTTTACACTCTATGCAATTACTATATTTTTTAATTATTTCTTTACATTTTCCTATAAAACTATCATATTTTCTAATCATTTCTACATAACTATCCATACATATAATCTATTTATTTTAACTTTATTCTCTTCACTCCTCATCATCACTACTATCATATCACATTATTTTATAACTTTTATGCACAAAAATTTTTCATCAAAAGTTTTATCACTTGATTGGGCCAATCTGGGAACTGGGGTTTAGGTTCTTAAAAAAGCAATATTTATGTTCTGTGCATTCTTGCAGAGTGGATCAAATGTCTTCACTAGGCTGTGACTGAACGATGCCGATGAATGGACTTTCCCATCTAAGCTTTTCCCAGCAAGCCAAGTTGAATTCTGCCATCGCAATATGTGCTTTGGATGTTAAATTAGAAACTTAGGAAATGCTTACAGATTTTGGAAGCCTGAAATAGTTCATTGCTTAAGTTAGTGGTGCGGCTCCCTTTAATAAGATGGGAGTTGTCTCCCTAATTCTTTGGTGGAGTTGTGTTTTCAGATTTCTTAGGTGGAGCTGTCTCCAAATTTTGTAAGAATGTTTTAGAGGTTCAATATAATACATATCGAGATGTATGTAAATATACTTATAAAAAAAAAAAAAAATAGTGGTGCAGTAGTCAGGATTATTGGGGATGGAAATCTTCCATGCAGCCCGGATAAAAGATGCGTTGAACACTAGAATGATATCAAATCCTCTTCGAATTATACACAAGAATGCTACCAATGAAGCTTGTTAGGTTATTTCTCTCCTTGACAGGGTTTCTTCAATGCAGTTTCTCTTTCTGATCCTCCCATATGTGCACTTCGGCTTGACAGAAACACTCGTCTTGGATCATGAATGTCTTCACGGGGGGTGGCTTTCATTATCCGGTATCTTGTTGGAGCTTAATGATCTAGGTTTAAATATTTTTTTTTGTAATTAAGCCAAAAGGAGGTTAATGGTTATTTCGATTTACAAACATTAAAATTTTGGGTTCTAATTGTATTCTTTGATTTTCGTCTGACAGTCATGGAAAAAAAAAATCATGATCTTTGACAAAATTTGGCAAAGGACCACAATGTCACTGTGAAACTTGGGACTCGGAACATAAAAGCCCAGCGAATTCAATGGACACCATGATAAAAAATATTCCTGTTCATCTTTCACACCATCAGATCTTGTTCATACAATTGGCAAGTTCTAATACTTTGGTAGGTCGTACAAATTGAGCTGGCTTTAACATTGCCTTAAAAAGAAAAAAAGACTTGTATCCTCAAAAAACAAAAAAACAAAACAAAAACAAAACAAAACAAAACAAAACGAAACAAAGAAAGAAAAAAGACTTGAAATGATGGATGGCTGTTTAGAGCCTACATTGATAAATAAATTAATTAAAGCTGGTGTAGACTCTTTGGATCGCCCCTATAAATAAACCAGTTACTCAGCAAGCGAAGGTGGGAGACCAACTTCTATAGTCCCTTCTATCATCTGTTTCACCCTCTTCATTGATGGCCTAAGAGCTGGGTCAGGGTCAGCACACCACAGTCCCACCAACACCATCTTCTCAAACCTCTTCAAGTCGCTCAGCACCTCCTCATCTTGGTCCACCAACCTCCCCAGCTCCCCATTCCTTACGCAGCTCTCAACCCAATCACTTAAGAATGCGTCCACCGCGTCAGAGTCCTTTTCAAGTCTATCCAGCTCAATGTGCCTCCGGCAGCAGATGATCTCCAGCAGCATTATCCCAAAGCTATAGACATCCACCTTTGCCGTCACAGGTGCTTTCTTCAGCCACTCGGGCGCCATGTACCCCATTGTCCCCCTCGCATTGGTGGAGGTCCTAGTCTGATCCTTCTTCAGGAGTTTCGCGAGGCCGAAATCCGCAATCTTGGCCATGTTGTTCTCATCCAGCAGCACGTTCGCGGGCTTGATGTCGCAATGGATGATCTGGGTTTCACACTCCTCATGCAAATAGCAGAGAGCTCTGGCGATCCCAACTGCTATTTCTGCTCTTTGAGACCAGCTGGGCTTCTCCCCTGTTCTGAACAGGAAGGCAGAGAGAGAGCCCCCTTTCATGAGCTCATACACCAGAAGCCTGTGTTGCTTCTCATCGCAGAATCCCAGCAGCCGCACCAGGTTCTTGTGATAGGTCCGCCCAATCACGCTTATCTCCGTCCTGAACTCTTTGTCCCCCTCATCAAACACCTTCTGCAGCTGTTTCACAGCCACCTCAACCTGTTTGTCCTCGAACCTCAGCGCCCCACTGTAGACCGTCCCAAACGCCCCCCGCCCAATCCTCCTTGTGAAGCCTTCCGTCGCTTCTTTCAGCTCTCTGTATGTATATGCCTGCAGGTTGATGTTGCTGGAAGATGTCATTGCTGGCTTGAGCCTGCGAGCAATGCCAGCACAGACAACTGCTGCAAGCGATGCAGCCACAACACTGCTTGCTACGAGCCCAGCCACAAGACCATGCTTCTCCCCCTTCCTCCTCATCTCTTGGCCCCTCGGCGAAGATGTTCCATTTGCCACCTTGATGAAAGCTATCCGTCCACTGGCGCTGCTTCCAACTTGGCCGTTGAGCAATGGCGCCATCTTCTTCCTGCACGTTCCATCCTCAAGAACCGCAGCCATGCAGAAACGATCTTCCAACACAGCCTGCCTGCAGCTTGCCTCAGTCGAATTTGGTATTTTGGTAAGATCACACCACCCATCATTTGGGAAATCAGTGTCTGTCATGTTATACACTTCAAAACTCTGCCCAGATGAATATCCTCCGCAGCTGGGTTGGAGGGGTTGCTCCGCGCCGCATCCCTTGCTGGGATCATTCGGATCCAGCTGAGAAAATCCTCGAATGCACTGGCACTTCACTGTGTCATTCTCATTCAAGCAGTAGCCATATGCCCCACAAACACCAGTTGGTTGGCAGGGATTGGAGATTGCTTTCCACCCCTGCCTCCATGTTCCATTCCCTGCTTTCGAGTGCGGGTATTGCCTGAAATTGCCCTCATCATCAATCATGGCCCGGTGATAGTAGTCACCAACGGGTGTCGGCCGATCATAATCTACTGTTTTGTTGTTGCTGATTGTTGTTCTATTGCCTGCGAGAACCAGATACATGAGAGCAGTGCTCTCGTTGAAAACGAGTCTTCTTTCTCGATTTAAATCAACTGACTCTGTAGTCCACCAGTAGCCCGCCCTAGCAAACTGATTTGAGGATAGAACAAGATTCCCATCTTGCTGCATCGTCAGCACATATCTCCCCGTCGATTAGTTTTGGATGCCGTTGGCGTTGGACACCAGCTGCTGGTTTGGATTCAGAACTTGGCCTGGAAGCAGGGTATCAGTGGGGTAGTCAAAGCTCTGCCAAACGACCTCAGAACTGCTCCTCAGCACTAAGTTGCCACTGTCTTCCATGGATGCCGAGGTTACACCGGCGTCGGCGTTGTCAAAGATGGAGAAGAGGGTTCTTGCGCTCTGTGCGTCTCGGATGAGGAGCCGGCCATCATTGGTTAGCCGGAGGAGGGAGTCTTTTCGGACAGGGGAGTCTCGATTGGCAGACCAAACGAGGGTCTTGGTGGGGATGTTGTTATACCAAATGCCGGCGAGGTAGAGGCCTCCGGTAAATTTATAGAAGCCGAATGCGAAGTCGCCAGAAGGCGAGAGCCAAACTGAGTCACTCCCAGCTGAGAGGGAGGAACCCCAAGTTCTGTTTTCTCTAGAGATTGAGAAACAAAGAACTGAATTAAAGAAGCGAGTAGAAGCGATGGAAGGCAGAAATGGAGATTGCGAGCCATTGCTGCTTAGGTTCACTTCCTTCTTTGATTATACGGTAGAATTTATAACAGGAGGAAATTGAGATGAAAGGCTGATTAAATTGGTTGGAGACGGCATGGGCAAAAAAAAAAGAATGACGTGAGGGGATATTATCATACGCGGTGGGTTGTAACTTGCAACTTGGACCACCAAACCCAAGAAAATCAATATATTGATTTTTAAAAAATTCAAAATAAATATCTAAAAATAGTAAAAATTAATAAGCATGTTAAATATACTTAAATTAACAGTTGTATAAAAAAAGTTTTCAAAAAAATATTAAAAAATAAAATTTTCCACTCGAGTGTACTAAAACTAAGTGCACCTGAGTGTATTTTATCACACGTATATTACTTTTGCAAAGCATTGAATGCAAATCGGATAAACTTGATTTGTAAATATTCAAGCAAACCCAAACTCCATTTCCCTATTTATATTTGATATAAAATATATTATATACATTAAATTTCAACTATATTTTTTCATATTTATGTATTTTATATTATTTATATTTTTATTGGTGTAAATGTTTACCATGTTGAACTTATATTGTAAATATTATATCATTCTCATTATATTTATATTTTTGCTTATATTTTTTAATTTTACATTTGTTGATTTTCTTCCTTTAATTTTTGAAAATATTTTATAATATTTTGTTTTTTGTTAATTTAATTAAACTACATAATAACATTTTCTTTTAGATAACTTATTAGTCTATATTCACACGAAATTTTAAACTTGTCCCTCTTAACTTAAATAAAAATTTGTCACTGTAAATTCCAACTCAATTACATAAATTGGGTTAAGATTCAAGTTATTCAACTAGACCTAGATTAAAGTTTAAATTTCAAACCGAGTTGGGATCAGGCATATTCAGGTTGTATGAAGTTAGTTGCACCCCTAAATTACCACAAGTATCAAAAAGCGAGTACAATAAACATGATTAGTAGCAATTAGCTCCGATTGACAAATATAAAATAATATTGATACTCTCTTGTTCTATAAACTTTTTGTGATGATTTTTTTATAATATTTTTTGTTACAATTCACCCCTAATTCACTTTACGGTTTCTTACATATTACTTATTCCTTCAATTGATAATAATCAACATACATCATCAAGAAAGGTAATAAGAAATACAAAGTTCCCACAATGATAATCAAAATTCCAACTGCTTGGACACGATGCCTGGACTTTTACCAACCTTATACCTATGTCGACTCTTGTTCTATAAACTTAAGGAGGTGGAGGATACATTTTGTGGTTACTTTCCAATAAAAAAGGTTAAAGTTAGAGGCGCAAATTAGGCTGATTTGAGGCCCATCTGTACAAAAATCAATGGTTGATCTTGCTTTTTAAAGCTTGAACTTGAGTCTAAGAAAATTGATTTGTAAAAAAGTGTTAGGATTCAAGCATACTCAAGCAGCAAGAATTTTAGTCCGATTTTTCTATTTATATTTAGTTCATACATAACGTGAGGCATAATCCCATATGTCTCGTCACAGTTGGGATCTAACTATGGCCGGCCAAAAAATCTTTTTTATTTTATTTTATTTTTTATAAATGATTTTTGATGAGATTTTTATAAATATGTTAATCTAGATGTATTGATTCATAAATCAATTTTTACTGTTTTTCAAAATGTATATATATTTTTGATTTTTAATCATTAGGGCAGTTTTAGTCATTTTCATTGGCTAAAATGAATAAAATACTTCTGTGTTTCGAATTTAAAATATAGATATAGGCATCTTCAGAAACAATAACAACTAGTTTATACATTGAATACACTTAGATTAATATGTTTATAAACGAAAAATAAAACTAAAATTTAAAAATATGATTTGTGGCAGCCACATATCATCGTGAACCTAATATCTAATCAATATTTTTCACATTTATGTATGTTATATTTGAGTTATAATCTTGTTAGTTCAGTGTAACATAAGCTTATGTTAGTCTAGGATAATATATATTTTATTTTTATGAAAATATTTTTAAGCCTATTTAATTCACATATCAAATTTTATAAATTCCAAATATAGGTATAGATAATTTTTAATTATAAAAAGTCAACATTTTTGGTTAATTGAAGTCATGTTGACCTTAAAAAATGTTGATTTTTGAGAAATATGTGCAATATCTTAGGACTATAAAATTCGATATATGATTTAGATTTCAAACACGCTTAGGAAAATATAACACAATCGTAACCCGTTATATTATTTATGTTTATGTTTTCAAACATGTTTATCAAATTATATTATAAATTAATTATTTTATTTTCGTTTACGTCTCTGTTAATTTATGTATATCATTTGCCTTTACATTTCTTAGTTTTTCCTCTTTATCCAATTTTAAAATCTAGCTAGTTAATCCATGTAATATTATTTTTTCCTTAAATGATTTCTTGTTATTACATTTCCATAGGAAAATTTAACTCTAGACTTAAATGAAAGTTTGTCGACCCCAAATTAATTTACATAAATTGAATCAGAATTTAAGTTTTATAATTAAAATTAAAATTTAGATTTTAAAAATAGAATTAGGATTAAGTGAGAGGCAAAAGCCTAATTGCACCCGCAGTAATTGAAGGCTGAAGCTCTGGAAAACATGGGCGGGTGAAGTTGGATTGCTCCCAAGGGCTATTGAGTTGACGGAGAAGTCCTTCCGAGAAAAATGAATGCTTGGATTACTAAAATGTTATTAATTTTTAAAATTTTAAAATAAATATTTAAAAAATTTCTAAAATTGGTAAAAATTAATATATATGTTAAATATAATTAGATTAACTGTTGTGCAAAAAAAAATTCGAAAAAAAAAATGATTGTATGCACCCGAGTGCATTGAGCCTCAATGCACTCGGGTGCATACAACTGCAAACCCAAAAAGCAAAGCAGACGTTGACGGTTACACACAAAACATGTCAATGAAAACTTTTCAATCAAAAACTTTTCACTCCCCATAATTACCTTATTTTTTAATTATTTTTTCACATTTTCCTATATAAACAACCCTACTTTTCAATCATTTCTACACAAATACCCATACAATTACCCTATCTATTTTAACTTTATTCTCTTTACACCTCATTATTACCCCTATCATATCACATTATTTTCTATCAACTTGACAACTTCTACTCTGAAAAGTTTTCATCAAAAAGTTTTACCTCCAACCAAACGCACCCTAAGAAATCCGCATCCGTTGGATTCATGAACCGATTCATAGCTGAGATTGCTAGTAAATGGGTTACGATGTTGATAGCTCGAGCTAGGGCTAATTTATAGATTTCATTTATTTTTCATGAAAATATTTTTTAAATATATTTAATTTATAGACCAAAATTTAACAATTTTTTGATATATGTATATGTATTTTTTATTTTCAAAAATCAACACTTCGAAGAAATGTTGATTTTAAAAAATACATTGTAAAAATTTATATAGAAATTAAATATGCATTGGAAAACATTTTCATAAAAAATAAATGAAAATATATGGTAAGCTAAAACGCATGTTTTTTTTTTTAAATATAGTTATCAGAGACACCAAGTTTTACAAATTTTGGATACATGTATATATATTCTTTCATTTTTCTAAAATAAACATTTTTAGGGGGTAAAAAAATTAAATACTCCCAAAATATTTTTTGATTGGTAATACTCCCAAAATGTTATTTTTATAAGAAACATGTTTTAGTATTCTTAAATGAAGTTTATTAGATAGAGGAGTGATCCTATTAGTCCGACTAAACAAATGTCCCACTTAGGTCTCCTAAAAAAATATTTAAAACAACTTTTTCTTGCTATATACTAGTTTATTAAAGTGTATTTAACGTATAAACTAAGTTTTATCATTTTTGAATTTGTTTATATAGTTTTTTTTTAAATCTCAAAAAAGTATATAAACATATTCAAAAATGGTAAAACTTGATTTATATGTTAAATATACGTAGATAAACAAGTGTATAAAGAAAAAATAATTTTTTTTGTAGATGAGGTCTTTGAAGTGGGCTAAGCGGGACATTTGCTTAACCTGGGCTAACAGAATCATTCTTCTATTTGAAATACATATCCAAAACTATAAAACTTACTATATAAAATATATATATATATATATACACACACACATAAGAAATGATCAAGTGTAGTCGAATTGAATCCGAATATTTAACTCATCTAAATACGGTACAAAATCAATATAATTAAATAGTTTTATCTAAATATCAATTTTAAAATTTTATTTTTAATATCTAAATTGTCCAAAATATAATTCCTGTGTGAGTAAATGACTATAAAAACATTATTACATTTTAATATAAATAGAACGTATTTTATAGTGGACTACGATTGTAGTTAATCATTTCCATACATGTATAGGAATGCTTCTATTTTGCCTTTAATTTATGTAATCTCTTCATTTAAAATATTTTTTTTATTTGATTAGGGTATTTTACATTATATCTCAATGCATTTTACAATCAAGCCTTGAGACAATTCTTACAAGATTTAAATAGGGAGACTACAAGCTTTTAAATATCAATAGAGGAGACCAGAAACTCCCAAGTATTAAAGGGGGGACCACAAGCTCCTAAATATTAAAGAGGAGATAAAGCTCCCACGCCACGTTTCGAACCAGGATCATTTGCCTAAGAGAATGTGTCCTCTACCACCTGCGCTAGTCGCAGGTGGTTTCATTTTTAATATCTTAATGATTAATAAAAATTTTACTCAATTTATTATATTTAACATCATTTATATTATCATCTAAATGATTTTATTCATCTACTGTCAATGTGCATAGCCCCTATCTACAAATGTATAAAATCAATATATTAAAATAATTTAATTCTAGTTAAAGTAGTATTTTCAACATCTAAATTATCTATAATATCATTATTATGTGGATAAATAATTTTATAAAGTATTGTATTTTAATACATCTACGAATATATCTAGGCATTTTTCCTAATTTATACAAGATTATATCTACTTTTGAACAAACGTGGCCTATGCAGGTATTTGATTTGGATGAGACTTAACATCCTAGCTAAATAAATAATGTTAAATATAATGAATGTATTAGATTTTATATCAATCATTAATGTCTTAAAAATGAAGAGGATTACATAAAATCACTTATATGGAGCCCATATACATATATGAGTGTGAATATTTTCATGTGGATTCAGCCTACACACAAATTACCATTCATGGTGCAAAATATATTTTGAATAAATTTGAACTGAAACAATTACTCATCCATTAAACCATGATAAAATTTTAACTTTGAATTTTTTTTTTCCGAAAATACGTTGAATACATTTGTACTAAAAAAATTACCTACATATAAACTCGTATTTATATAAGATATAAATAATATAAATAAAACTAAAAAAATTTTAAAAAGCTCCCAAAAATAATACCCACATTTGCATTTTAACGTACACGAAGAGAATGCATTAGTGCAAATATCAATTTCAATCATACTTCACGACTCCTGTGTTTGGTTTCCTCTAGTCAAACAAACGATGTTGGATTATTACGTATTTGAACTTTGAACATAAAAATACTTCAAGCACACGGACCAATCATGCATTCCTGAGTACTACCGAAGCTTCTTTTGGTTGCGTCCCGTAATCTGCCTCGTATAAATTGCGGTCCAGCGTCTGTTAATCACAAGCGTTTTTATGTAACCTCTTTTAATCTCAAGAATTTTTTTTCCCGTACTAAGACGTTTTTTTTTCAAGATCTTTGATGCCTGATGAAAAATCAAATCTATTTATTATATTTAACATATATTTTGAATTATAACACCAAATTTTATTCAAATTAAATATGCACACGAGTACACGACCGTCGTTTATATAAATGTCCTCCTGAGAGTGGGGGTATTTTACTGAAAAATCCCTCCATAATATGAGGGTTGTGAAAGATGTCAAATTGTATATCACTTGTCACATAATTGTGTAAAAAATACCAATAAAAAATACATGTGTACATACACATGACACATTTGCTGAAAAATATATATTCATATGTAAAATATAGACAATGCATAGACATATTTATATATGCATTAGAATGTAATAATAATCTACAAAATTGTTATCCACACCATATGATGTTTTAGACTGTTTAGATGTTAAAAATACAACTTCAAATTTGATATTTAATATTAAATTTATTATATTAATTTTATACATTTATAGATGGGGATCATGCATTGTGATACTAAACAAATGAAAATTTTCAATAACGATAAAAATGATGCTAAATACAATAGACGAAATCTATTGTATTAGATGAAAAATTCATTTCATCTATTGTATTGTCAAAAAAAAATTACAATAGATGGAGTGAATTTGTCATCAAATATTAAGATTTTAAAAATTAAAGAGATTACATATATAAACATTCCACAAAGCAAAACCCTATAAATTGAAGGTGGTTTGCATAGAAACTATATTTTTGTGCTTTCTATAATACATACTTCAATATCTTAATTTCCCTAGAAAATAGGAGTTTTTCATTCATATCTTCATAGTTTAGGCGAAAATTCCAAGAGCATCACTAGTTTTAAAATTTATAAGACTTTTAAGAGTTTCACTAGTTTTTCGGAAAATTACATTCATATCTATATAGTTTAATGGGAAAAATCCAAACATATGCATAGGTTTTTCCTAGAATCTCAAGTATGCCCATAATATTCCAGTAATTTCAAATATAACGGCATAGTTTATCTAAAATTTTGTTGATACTCATGTCATTAAGAATCTGTTAAAGGGGTTGTTAGGTTCTTTGTAAAATGAAGAGTATGCTTAACCTTGATATAACTTAAGTTTGGTTTGCTCATAATTTAAAATTCGTATTCAAATTTTACTCAAAAAATTCATATTTAAATAATATGTGATTTTATAGATATAAAAGTCTAAAAGCTCATGTAAATATGATTTTTTAATTATAGAATCATAATTAGGTAGGGGTGTTAACGGATCGGGTTGAACGGGTTGGAGCCTAATCCTAAACCTAACCCATTTAATATATCTCAACCCTAATCCGTTTATTAACTCATTTAAAAAACTTCAACCCTAACCCATTTACAACCCATTTAATAAACGGGTTAACGGGTTGTAAACGGGTTGTGTTTGTTACTAATTTTCACGCTAAAAATGTTTAATAAAGTCTGTAAATTTAAATAAATTAAATAATTCGAAGCTAACATACCTAAATTTAATTTATTTTGGCTTGAAAACATCAGCTCCAATCTCAAGTCATCTCTTTAATGCCAATTCCTGTTATAAATATTACATATATATATTATAATATATTATATTAAATGAGTTATACGGGTTGAACGGGTTAAATAAACGGATTGGACGGGTTGACGGGTTGCGAAGCCTCAATCCTAATCCGTTTATTTAATTAAATGGTTGAACGGGTTGGCGGATCATAACCCATTTATTCAAAAATTCCAACCCAAACCCATTTATTAACGGGTTGAACGAGCGGGTTAACGGGTTGACCATGACCATTAACACCCCTATAATTAGGAAAGATGGAAACTGGCATCAAATCTGGTTCACGAGAAAAACCAAAGGAAAGCAGCAGTTGAAAATCAAAATCACTGTTCGAGCTTTCCATCGAAGACTTACCTATTGTTGACGGGTTGCAATCGAATGCATCTGGGTATACTACACTTATTTTTTTAATTTTTTTATGAAGTTGTTAATCTAAGTGTATTTAACATATGTATTAATTTTTACCGTTTTTGGAGACTTTTAGATATTTTTTTAGATTTTTAAAAATTAGTGGCATTTTTAGTAATTTTAAAATTACTAAAAATGCTACTGATTTTTAAAAATACAAAAATATCTAAAAATCTCCAAGTAAAAATTGATATATGTTAAATATACTTAAATTAATTGTTATATAAAAAAAATTTCAAAAAAAAAAAAAAATGCACTGGGGCTCAATGCACTCGGTGCATACAACTGCAACCCTTGTTGACGGCATCAGATCCAGACCGCAACTGAAAAACGCAGCTATTGTTTGCCTATTCGCCATTGCCAAACTTGCCTTTCTGAACACGATTTTTGCCAGGTGGTTTGGCCCCATTTGCTATTGACGATTTGAGACGAGCTGTTAAGGTCAAAGGGTAAACAGAACCTGGAATCGATAATACCGGTGCTATTCTTCTATATTTGATTTTAATATTGAGGTATGATCCTCTTAGCCGGAGCTAAATAAATGTGCAGTTTAGCACACTTCAAAAAATTTATTTACAACAACTTGTTTGCGCTTTTTTTTTCATACACTTGTTTATGTAAGTGTATTTAGCACACAAACCAAGTTTTACTATTTTTAAATATGTATATATTTTTTTTGAGATTTTTAAAATAGGAATATTTTAAGTACATATGTACACATAAATGTTTAAAATTATCAAAAAAAAATATATAAAAATATACAAAAATGGTAAAACTTAGTCTATATATTAAATATACTTAGTTAAACAAGTATATGAAGAACAAACAAAAAAAGCTGTTGTAAATAGGTTATTCGAGGTGGGCTGAGTGAGGTATTTACTTAACCCGGGCTAATAGGATCATTCTTCTTTGTTATTTACAATCGCTACATCAAAATCGACTCTTGCATCTGATATAATTGTATGGCAAAATTCTAATGTCCATGATACCAATATAAAATCAACTAATACATTGTTGAATGAACAAAAATTGTCTCTCTTGGACAAGAGTTGTTATTATCTCACTTAGTGGAAAGACAAAGCTTGGACATATTAATGGAAAAATTAAAGCACCAAACCCAGGAGACCCCAAGTATGAAGAGTGGGAGGCTACAGATAATTTAGTGATGACCTAGATATTTAACTCCCTAGAACCTCAAATATATGAAATATTTATTTATTCTAAAAATGCCAAAGTTCTATGGGATTCTTTAAAGGAGGTCTATGGTCAAGCAGAAAATGCTTCTCAAATTTTTAAGCTACAACAAGAAATTGCTGAAGCTAAACAAAAATCATACAAAAATTATATTGACTATTTAGGTTATATAAAAAAGAGATGGGATGAATTAAGGAAATATTGTCCTCCTATTAAGACAGTCCAAGAATATTTATGAAGGGAAGAACAAGATCGAGTTTTTCAATTGTTGGTGGACTTACACCAGAATATAAAGATCTTCGAAAGGAAAATATTAATGAATCTATCGCTCCCTTCTTTCTCTAATGTTTGTGCAATTATTCAGCGAGAAGAAGTTAGATGGCGTGTCATGAACTCATACACAAAGCTAGATACTAATAGACTTGAAAGTCATGCTCTTGTCACCAAAAGAAAAATCAAAAGCTTTCCATCCTATGGAAAGCATCTCCAAATAGCTTCAAGAACTTGTGCACCTAACCACGAGAACTTCCTCTCCAGCTAAAGCCTTAGAAAGCTCAAAATCTCTTGACCAAATTTCTAGTATAGTTTTCTTGCTTTCTTCTCACGACAATGAATGAGTGGTAGACTCTGGTGCAACTGATCGTATGAGAAGCAATATTTAATATTTAACCAATATTAACCATAAAATAACATTATAACCTATCACTATTGCCAACAGGAAAAAAATTCCTATACAAGGAATTGGAGAAGCTAAGATACTCTTCTCAATTTCTAATGCTCTATATGTCCCATCCAACTTATTATTATTAAGCAAGATTACTAATGAATTGAATTGCAATGCTATTTGTTCTTCAACTTCTGTCATTTTCAAGGATAAGCCCATGAGGTAGAAGATTGGTGAAGGAAAATTTTGGCAAGGCCTTTATATCTTAAATGATTCTCAAAAAGAATTTCTTGGAGAAAAAAATGAAGATACCTCATAGTATGACATTAGAGATCGGGACATCCCTCTAATCAGATATTGAACGACTTTGATCCCTCCATTTCAGTCAACAATTGTGAAGCTTGTTATTTTTCCAAACAATATAGACTGTTATTTCTAAAACACTCAAGCTTTTCACAAAAACTTTTTGAATTGGTACATTCAGATGTTTGGGGTCCAGCCTCAATTAATTCTTGTGAGGGTTATAAGTATTTTGTTACTTTTATTGATGACAAATCTCATTCTACGTAGATTTATTTATTAAAATCCAAGATTGAAGTTTTGCAGGTTTTTCAAGATTATCATAGAATGACTATGACTCAATATGATACTTCACTCAAAACATTGAGCATGGATAATGGAACCGAGTATGTGAATTATGCATTCTCTTCTTACCTTAATACTCAAAGCATTCTTCATCAAGCCTCTTGTGTTGGTTCACCCTAACAAAACGGGATAACTGAGAGAAAAAATAGACATATTCTTGAAGTTATCTGTACCCTACTTTTTCAAATGAATGTTCCTAAAACATATTGGTTCGATGCTATCCTCACTAGCTGTTATCTCATCAATCATTTACCTAGCCGAATCTTAAAATTCAAATCTCCACTTGAAATTTTGCAAGGAAAGAAACTTAACTTGTCCCATCTATGTGTGTTTGGTTATTTATGCTCTAGACCTTCAAAAATCGTTTATTTCTCACGATGTCTCCTTTGTTGAAAGTCAAGCTTTCTTATCCATTAAGGATCAAATTCAGGGGGAGCATCATCGCAGGAAATTTGCTCCTATGCCAATTGCAACTAATGATGAACATGCAATGGTAGAAAACAATGATGATATTCATGAAAGAGAAATTATTCATGAAGAAGACCCTATGGCCCATCCTTGAAGGTCCACAACCCTCATCTAGACTTCAAGACTTCTACACCTATCATATTGTTGAATTTCCTATTCAAGACTACATATGCTATGATAATATTTTAGTTGATTATACTACCTTCTTAGCCAATGCTGATTCTAACAGAGAGCCAATCACCTTTTAAGAAGCTATTCACATACCTAAGTGGAATAAGGCTATTGATGATGAAATTACAGCACTCAGCAAAAATAATACATGGAATATTGTGGAATTACCACAAAGAAAAAGACAAGTTGGTTGCAAATGGGTTTATAAGATTAAATATAATGAAAATGATTTTATTGAAAGATATAAAGCTACACTTGTGGCAAAAGAATTCACTCAAATTTATGATATTGATTATAAAGAACCTTTTGCACCTATAATCAAAATGAATATCGTTGGCATATTAATGTCCCTAGCAATTAATTGTGGATGGTCTTTATTTCAAATGGATGTCGAAAATGTCTTCCTACAGGGAGATTTAGAAGAAGAAGTATACATGAATCTTTCGCCTAGACAGAAATTAAATGGCAAAGAGCAACTAGTATGTAGACTAAACAAAGAAATAGATGGTTTGAAGCAATCACCTAGAGCATGTATAGTAAACTTAGCACCACACTTGAAAAGTTTGATTTTATTAAGTATGTTTCTGATTCTTCAATGTTTGTGACAAGGAATGAGTGTGGAATTGTCGTAGTATTGATTTATTTGATGATATAATAATCACTGGAAGCGACAATGACGGTATTTCAGATCTCAATAGGTATTTCAATAAAAATTTTGATCTGAAGGATCTTGGTAAGCTAAAATACTTCCTAGGTATTAAAGTTTCTCCTTCTATAAAGGGTTTGTTTTTATTTCAAAGAAAATATACATTGGATCTTCCTAGAGAAATTGGAAAAATGAGTGCTAAACCAGTTGATACTCCTATTAACTATGCTACTAAAGTCACCAAAACTAATGAATCTGTTAAAATCCTGGAAGGTTTCAAGGATTGGTGGGACGACTGATATACCTCACGGTTACTAGACCAAATATTGCATATGCAATAAGCTTTGTAAGTCAGTTTATGCATTCTCCTATCGCAGAACACATGAAGATTTTAGATCGAATTCTTTGTTATTTAAAATCTTGTCTTAGAAAAGGAATATGGATGAAGCAAAATGATCATACCAATGTATCTTTTCGTGTTGAGGTTCTTGGATATGCAGATGCAGACTGGGTAGGAAATCAAATGACTGAAAATCCACTACTGCTTATTGTACATTTGTTAAAGGAAATATTGTGACATAGAAAAGCAAAAAGCAAAGTGTTGTGGCTAGATCAAGTGTTGAAGCTGAATACAGAGCTATGTCTTTTGCTACAAGTGAATTAGTTTGGGTGAATTCAGTACTACAAGAATTGGGTTTCAATACACATAAACTAATAAAGCTATTTTGTGATAACTAGACAACCATACATATAACATCCAATCTAGTCTTCCATGAAAGAACCAAACATATTGTGAAACCCACATTATTTGAAACTCAGTAAATGTAATTTATATACTTAAAGCTTGTACAGAGTGCATATCATTAGTGTAAAGTTATGGAAAAATGTGTATGTTTACGAAAAGACTAAATTGCAATTTTAGAAAAGTGGGATTAAATTTAAAATCTAGAAAAAGGGATTGAATGGTAAGCTTAAAAAGAGTAGAGACAAAAAGGAAACCTAATTGGAATTTAAAAAGGTTAAATTTGAAAATTTTAAGAAAAAAGGGGTAAATTATGATTTCATAAAGATAAGATATGAAAATGAATTTTTATAAATTTTTTGGGAAGGAATTTCGAAATTCTCGTTTATACCAACTGAAATTGTTTAAATTCACGGACCTCATAGAAAAATAAAAATAAATGAAAAAATTTGGGCCAATTAGGGGTCCTAATTAAGGGTTTATATGCTATTTTCATTAGATCTAAGAATGTATAACTCATATTGACATGATAATTTAATAGAAAGTATTAAATTATGTGCTTTTTAATCTAAATAAATTAGATTATAAAAAATAATTGTCTAAAATACTTAAGTGCATCAAAAAAGGTACCCAAAAGTCATAACCATGCGGGCCTAGCACGTCCACCAACTTCTCATTCAAATTTTTTTACTTTAGATGAATACTTATTAAATTGACAACTTGATATATCTAAGGATATTTGACATGACATTTTATGGGCAAGCCTATTTTAACATACATTGCATAGTGAATGGACTAGATCATAAAAATTATGTTTAGAATATTCTTTAAATAACCAAAATTGAATGAGATCTCATGAATTAATTCTAAATGGCAATATCTTAACCCGTACAAATTATTTTGATATGAAAATTGAGATGGACGGTTAAATTTATATACTCTATAATATAGTAGATCGATTGTATTATAAAAAATAATTTAATAAAGTATTTACATAATTTCAATTATTGTATTAGAAAATGTGCCTGCTTAAATTCAACATGGTAAGTCCCTACCTTTTGAACATGCATATCCATTATTTTCACTATATGTTTCACATTTTGTTGATTAAATCACTATACGTATACAATTCCATTTGAGGTGAAATTTCATGGTTAAGTCTAAATTAATGTACCCAACTTAGTGAACGAATTAGATTATACAAAACATGATTAGAAATGGGTAAAAAGATTAAAAATTGAATGAATTATATTAATTAATTTCAAATGATTATATCTTAACCAATTATAATCATTTTGACATGAAGCTCGTTATGAATAGCTAATTTGATAAACTTTAAAATATAGATGGGAAAGATTATAACGAATACCTTTAGAAAATTTTAAATTTTAAATTAGTTTTGAATTATGTGAAACAATATATACACATATATTCCTTTTAATGGGACGGCGGCTACTTCCATTAAAAAAATGAAATGAATGAATGAAACGTCCAGAGACAATTGACTTAGCAAGAGTCCGTTGGAAAAAAAAAATTTAAATAAATAAATTAAAATGCAAATTATATAGCTGTCGTTAAATGGGCTTTCGTCAAAGGATAGATAGCCATGTGAAATTTATATTTTACATGACATGACCAGCGTGAGAAAACTGGATTTTAATCCGGAAGAGATCAACCGACCTTAGCCAGTCAAGGTTGTAAAAAAAAAGTATGAGGTGGCAGATGGAGATGGACGGATGTGAAGTACAGTTTAATGCATGTATATAACAGCCGTACAAAAGAAGAGTGAAGGCTGGTTAGAAAACAAAAAAAAAAAAAAAAAAAAAAAAAAAAAAGCTGGAAGGAGGAGAGAAGAAGTGGCATAAAACAGCCAAAGAGAACGTAGAGCCGGCGATCTTGAACGTTTATACAGGTTCTGGGTAATTTTATTTTTGTCTAATACATTTAATGTCATGTATAGCTTATGTTAAAATTTTCTTTTTCATCTATTATGGACGGTTGCTGACTCCTGGATAGTAGGGAAATACATGTGCGTACACACTAATTGGAAACTGCTCCATACTACGTACAGTTTCTTTAATAGATAAATTAAACGTCATTAGCAGATAGTAATGAATAATATACTTATAATTGTAACAAAATTTAAATTTATTGCTGTCGTTATTAGGAAGCATTAGTAAACAGGTTGAGATTGGAAAGTTAAACAGATTTTATATGACATGAGTAGAAACCGTTCAATTGGAGATTTGGAATAATAATAATAATAATAATAATAATAATAATACATGCAGATATATAAAATGAAAATTTCTATTTTCCATCATTGTTACCCGTATGAATAATATAATACGGGTTTAAACCATATGATATATATGTTCTAACGAAGGAATAGGTATGCAAGTATAAAAGTATAGTGCAAATATATAAGATAATCCTTTTCATTTGTTTAGGAAAAGGAAAAGAGAAGGTTGACGAAGCAAGCTTCTAACCCAAGGTAAGCAAGCCATGTCTTGAAATGATTTATTTTCAAAATGATTGAAAGATTTATAATTTATTTCCTTTTGATAAACTTGAAAAAAAAGCTCAAAATGATGAATGATTACTTCTTAAAAACATGCTAGCATGTGTATGATGTATGGTGTACAAAGGTACATATTCATTTTAGATGTGTAAGCTGATCAAAGTCCCCCTCTACTGTGACTAAGACGCTAATATAGGCCTAAAGGCCGCCGGCGCCCTTCCTAAAATAAAGAGTAAACGAATTGATGGTCGTCTAACTAGCGAACCATCTAATGAAGGTTTAAGGCATGAATGTGAAATATACATTTGCATATGCATTATTTATGAAATGTCAAATGTTAGAATGAAAATGTTTACTTACGGAGTCTAGTACTCACGTTTTGTTTTTCCCAACTTTAAACAGGCACAACAAAGTTCAAGTAAAAAAATAAATGTTTCGGTTGAGGGAAATCTTAAAGTTGCTTTTTCTTATATCCTTGATGTGGATGGACATGTGATAAGGGTACAATATTACTAGGTTCCAAAGATTGATGATATAAATATATATTTTAATGATTAGTAAATATTATGTGCTTAATTGCAAGTGTAAGATTGTTCGTAAATTAAAATGAAATTGAGTTGAAAATCCCGCCGTATGAACAGGGCTATAATCCTGATCATAATCTACCAACTAAACAATTTTTGAGTAAGGTTTAAGCGACTTAGGTTCAGGGCGCCACACATATTGATGTTGATTGTCATTATGTATAAGACAGAGTTCAAGAAAAATTTATTGCAACTCCACATGTCAGGAGTAAGGAACAACTAGTGGACATTCTTCCTAAAGCTCCGTCAAGAAGCAACTTTGGGCAGATGTCAAAGAAAATAGGAATCATTGATATTTATTCACTGACTTGAGAGGAAGTGTTGACAAACAAGTTTGTGTGAACTTTGCGGAACAATAAATGGCCAAAATACGATGCTAAGCATGGCCGAAAAATCTCCATCATTTAATGAAAAGTATATCTGTATTAAATACCTTATAATTTGTATGAATCTATAAATAGTGGAATAAGGTAATCCCGAATATATGACCATTACTCTTGCAACAGAAACTATAAGATTTATTTTGCCAAATGTCAAAAACATAGGTGCTAAAATGCAATTCTACAAATAAAAAACATCAACTTAAAGGAAGCAACTTCTTTGATGCCACTGCTACTGTACAAAATGGAGAATTGCAACAGTATTACATTTAGCTCAAATTTCAACATGCTATTGCAATTAGCTGAACGAAATTATTATTATTATTCATTGCCATTGCTCGATTATGTTGTAACTTCGTTGGTTACACCACTAATTAATGGCTTGTTCACCCTATTTTTGTGTCTTTTGTGCAAAAATAAGAAAACTTTTATGTTTGATTAGTGTTTTGATCCAAAAATCATGTTCCATAATTAGCATCAACATGTAAAAGAAAAGTCATAGCCAAATTAACAACCACATTACTTAATTAAAAACCTAAATATACCTCTGTGGGCACATACTGAATGATGAGCCAAAATTTGCTATGGTGGTATCTCGTACTTACATTGGAGTAACACCCCATTGCACACGTCTGACATATCTATTACCAACTTCTCATACTCGCCTATAAAAATAGCCACATCTTGACCAGGTCATCTAATCTTTTCCTTCAGCCATAACTTGCAATGCAAAGACACATTTAACATTACCGTAATCATTAGAAGAACTAACGGGAAAAAAACAAGAGTAGAGGTACAGGAAAGAAGCATCCCACTGAGGTGTGGTGTCATAAGTACTTTTTTTTTTGGTATATATATACAAATGACATTTGATATTACACTTAAGTACATTTAACCCTCATACAAATGAGAGATTTTTCTATAAACACCTCTACATTAAAAAAAAAAAAAAAAACAGTAAACATCTCCACCATTGCGAGACCACGCCTAATACACTTGCACGTTGATGGGAAGAGTTGTAGTGGGAACATCCCATTTGGTGATACCCAAACTTAATGCAAACGTCGTGGCGGTATCATTAGTACTAGTGCCCCTTAAGAAGTCAAGCTCCAAAATTATCTCAAAGTCCGTCTAAGGATGCAACCAACATCGTGCATCTCCGTTTTTAACTGCCCATAGTCAAAGTAACAACCATCGTGGCAGGTGGTGACTCCAAGGCCACAATACCCAATGCATTATATTGTTGCAGAAGCTGAGGATTCCAACATTTTTTTACTCAAAAGGGTTTATTTTGAAAGTAATAAAACTTTTGGAAAAAATTTTATTTCGTAAAAGTTTTTAAAATGGAAAAAATTGATGTGGTATGATAATGAGTAAATAAAATAAAGTTAAAGTAAATAGGTTATTCGTACGGATAATTGTGTAGAAATGATTAAAAAGTGTTATGGTTATTGTATAAGAAGATATGAATAAATAATTAAACAATAGAATAATTATATAAAAATGAAAAACCTTAGATTGAAAAGTTTTAGGGTGTGCTCGTTTACGCCAAAAATTTTTCAAACTAAAATTTTTCAATTAAAAAATTTTCATTCTTTATAACTATCGTATTTTTAAATTATTTTTTCATATATTCTTATATAAGTATCCTACTTTTCAATCACTACACAACGACCTATACAACTAAACTATTTATTTTAATGTTATTCTCTTTACTCCTCATTATTACCTCAACCATATTACATCATTTTTCTCCATTAAAAAAAATTTTCATCTAAAAATTTATCACTTCTCAAACACACTCTTAGTTTGAAAAGTTTTAGGTGTACTCAAATACACTTAAAATAAGCAAGGCAAAAGTCTCTCCCCTGTTCGACCCGGTAGGCGATTTATTCGTGCACGGGTCGGGGTGAGGGTGTTCGGTTCGGGGCGATTGGTGGGTCTCGTCGGCGGAGTCCAAGGCTACTGGCCTGCTAATCATCGGGTGTAAGCACTCTCTTCGCAGCAGCCGGCAGTACGGTTTAGGAAGATGAACCTCAGCACTGAGGAGCTGCTGGAGACGGAACTTCGGACACTGTCGATTGACAGCAACGCGATCAGGAAGGTGAACCCAGGTGCGGAGTCGGCTATGCTATGCACGCTGTGGTCGACGACGTCTTATAATATAGAATATTTCAAGGGAATGCTCCGTAGACTGTGGAGGACGAAAGGCAACCTACATTTTACGGAGGTCGGTGAGAATCTGCTCAAGGCCTCCTTCTCTGACCCAGATGATTGTCGGCGGGTAATGGAGGGTCAGCCGTGGATGTTTGACAGAAATCTGATCATCATGGAAGAGTTGCGGGAGGAGTTGGATGTTGCACAGCTCCTGCTCGTTAAAACGCCGATATGGGTGCAAATTCATGGCATTCCTTTTCTTGTCAACAAAAGGTGCCTGGGCGAGATGGTTGCCAACACATTTGACGAAGTTCTTGAGATCAGAAGCTCGGAGTTTGAAGTCAAGCTTCGAGTGGTGCTCGACTGCAGGCAACCACTCCGGCGTGGTTTGTTTCTTCGAGTTGGGGACAACCTGAGGCGCTGGATTAGTTTCCAGTACGAGAGACTTCCATTATTTTGCTACCTATGTGGCTCCATTGGTCATGCTCATAAGGACTGCAGGGCTACATCCAGCGAGAAGAGAGGCATGGTGGAGGCAGACAAGCCTTACGGCAGTTGGCTGCGGGCGGGCTCTAAGCCACTGAGGCTGAAGGGGGTGTTCGGGTCTGATTTCAGATATGAGCCTGTCAAGTATTTGGGTTTGAACTGTCAGCGGGGGGTGAATGAGGAGGGAACATGGTGCTTGGAGACCGAAAATGGGAAGGCTAAGGTTCAGGGGGGAAGCAAAGGGGGGAGAAGCTTTCTTAGCAGTGATGTTTTATGGGATGATGATCAGGGGGCGGTGGCTGCTGTGGGGGCTGGTAGGGGGCCGAAGGTGGGACAATCTGATGGCTCTACTCCTCAACATATTGGATCGGGGTCTCTTATGGGAACAATCTCCCAATAGTTGCTGATCCACGATGGGGAAGTGGTGGGTGCTGAAGGGGAGGTCAGGGGGGAGGCAATTTGCTGAATCAAGCTCATGTGGGGGAGGGGTAGCTGCTGCATGTGGAGAGAAACGTGGGAAAGGTGGGAAAGGGGCTGGGGTGTTTCAGAAGGGGGCAGGTGACAAGGGGTGGGTGGAAGTGGAGGTGCTGCATGAGGGGGTTGGGTGGAAGTGGAGGTGCTGCATGAGGGGGTTGGGCTTAAAGGGGTTCTTTCACACATCAAGGATAGCACGGGGGGGTCTTGTGGGGAGATTTCTGCACTCATACAAGGTCATTCACTGGGGGGTAAAGGTAGTTGGAAACGGAAGAAAAGACATGTGGAAGGGATGGAATTGGTCGGGGTGGACTCGGTGGTAGGACTGGGTGGGGCGAAAAGAGGGCGGGACGGGGTGTTTGAGGAAGTGTTGACCGGGAGGAAGAAGGCCAAGGAATGGGAGAACGAGTTAAATGAGGAGGTGGTGGCTTTGGGGGTTCCCCAAGCCCACCTCCAGTAAAATGGCCTTTTTAGTGTGGAATTGTCGTGGGCTTGGGAATCCACGCGCAATTCGTCATCTTTTTTATCTTGTTAGGAAATAAGCACCCAAAGTAGTCTTTTTGAGTGAAACTAAATCAAATAAGAGGGAAATGGATCGGATTAGGCGAAAGATTCATTTCGATTCCTGTTTTGTGGTGGAAGCCACTGCTAGGAGTGGCAGTTTGGCGTTATTTTGGAATGACGACTTCTCGGCGTCTGTTCGGAGTTTTTCAGCACATCACATCGACGTCGATTTTTTGGGTTGGCGCTTCACTGGGTTTTATGGTCACCCAGAAACTCATTGTCGCCATATTTCCTGGAATATGCTCAGTCAGTTGGCTAACAGTGGCAACTCACCATGGCTAGTTATGGGGGATTTTAACGAAGTGATCGGGCCAAGTGAATATCTAAGTTTGAGGTCGCGCAATCAATCCCAGATGGACTTATTTCGCAATACTATTGACATGTGTAATCTGCAGGACCTCGGATTCGTTGGAAGACCTATGACATGGTGCAATAACAAGAGGAGCTCTTAGAGGGTAGAAGCCAGGCTAGATAGAGGTCTCTCAACTTCATCATGGAACGACCTATTTCCCTTTGCAAGGATTGTACACCTCTCGGCAGCCACGTCTGATCATTGTCCGCTCTTGCTACTGCTTGACTCCGCACAGAGTAAAAGAAGGCCACCAAAAGAATTCAGATATGAGCTCTTCTGGGCCCGTGATTCTGAGGCAACAAAAATTGTCGATAATGTGTGGAAGTCCCCCCACTACGGGGAAGCGGCGGTTCAGGACCTATTATGTTGGAAAATCAGGAGATGTGGATCGGAGCTAACCAAATGGAATAGAAAGAAAAATGGAAACCTCAGGAAGGCACTTGTTAAGAAGCAGGGGGAACTATCCGCATTGCTTGATCAACCATATACTGCAGTGAGGGAGGACCAGATTCGGAAAACCAAATTCCAGATAAATCTCTTATTGGAAGATGAAGAGAAGCTATGGAGCATTCGGGCAAAGGCTCACTGGCTTAAGGAGGGGGATAGAAACACGCGTTTCTTCCATCGGGTGGCTTCTAATCGGAGACGAACAAATTTCATCGAGTCACTAATGGACAAGGACGGGAACCAGGTTAGGGACCAAGATAACTTGCTAAACATGACTGTATCTCACTTTTCTGAAATATTTTCTTCCTCAAACCCTCAGAACTCGAATTGGATCTCAAGTCTTATCTCAAGGAAAATTTCTGATGATCAGCGAAAGGGGTTGATTAAACCTTTGTGTATGGCTGAGGTTGTTGGAGCGGTTAAAAGCATGGGATCCAATAAGGCTCCGGGCCCAGACAGAATGTCTCCGACATTTTTTCAGCAGTATTGGAATATCGTCGGCCAGGATATTTTCCGTTGGTGCAAAACGTTCATGGAGGGGACTGACCACAGCTTCTTGGCAACACATATTCGGGAGGCAAATGCTACCACTTTAGTGTTAATTCCAAAGAAGACGGGAGCCCATGATTTGTCGCAGTTTAGGCCTATTCGTCTTTGTAATGTGCTGTATAAAATCTTGGCTAAGATTCTGGCAAACAGGTTAAAGGTGGTTCTTCACGAGGTCATAGGGGCAGAACAGAGTGCTTTTGTTCCCGGGCGACAAATCACCGACAACATGTTGGTTGCATATGAGGCTATTCATTCTCTTAGGAGGCGCAGAGGGGGAAGAAGACGTGAGTTGGCCGTTAAGTTAGATATGTCAAAGGCCTATGATCGGGTGGAGTGGAGCTTTTTAAGGCGGGTTATGGAGGCTATGAATTTCTACCCGGTTTAGATTAACTGGTTGTTATGCTGCATTTCTATGGTTAGTTTCAGAGTTAAGGTCAACGGGTTCAAATTCAGACTTTTTCTACCCACAGAGGGGGCTGCGGCAGGGTGACCCACTGTCTCCGTATCTATTCCTTCTATGTGTGGAGGGTCTATCCGCGCTCCTCTCTTCTGCGGTGGCCCAGGGCTCTCTGCATGGGATCAGAATCAACTTCCGGGGGCCTCAACTTACCCACTTATTGTTTGCAGATGACGCACTTATCTTCCTTCGGGCTGATGATATGCAGATCTCGAAATTCATGGAAATTCTAAGGATATACTCTGCTTCTTCTGGCCAGCTGGTGAATGTCGACAAAACTTCGTTATTTTTCAGCTCAAACATGAAGCGATGGGAACGGGAGGCGTGGGCGAGCAGAATGGGGTCTTTGGGGCACGAAGTCCAAAACTATCTTGGCCTTCCGGCGTGGCTTGGGAGGTCAAAGACCAGGATATTCAAGGCTATTTCGGATCATATCTGGCACAAAATCCAAGGCTGAAAGGGGCGTCTTTTGTCTTGGGGAGGGAAGGAAGTGCTTATCAAGGCTGTGGCTCAAGCTATCCCTTCCTATGCAATGAGTATTTTTCTGCTTCCAAAGACATTTTGTTAGGCTATCAAAGGTATGCTCAGGACATTTTGGTGGGGTGAAAACGGGGACAAGAAGAAGATGTGTTGGGTCGCCTGGAGGGATATGTGTATGTCAAAATGTGTGGGGGGATGGGGTTCAAAGACCTCCACGCATTCAATTATGCCCTTCTCGCCAAACAAGTTTGGAGATTATCAACGAGACCGGAGTCCTTATGTTTCAAGGTTTTCAAAGCTAAATATTTTCCAAACTCGGACATTTGGGATTGTGTGCCAAAGCAGACAGACTCGTTCACCTGGCGAGGTATTCTTAAGGCTCGTGATATGATTCAGGCGGGGTACAAGTGGAGGGTTGGGGATGGGAAGAGGATCCGATTTTTCATGGATGATTGGTTGGATGTGGGGGTATGCAAGGCGGGACCGCTTCCTTTATCCATCCCGGAGGATGTCTCGGTCAATTTCTTTATTGATGAAGGGACTCATGGCTGGAACAGGGACAAGGTCATGGCGGCTGTTGGAGAGGTGGGGTGGCAGTCGGTCTGTCGTGTGCCACTTCCCCGCCAACATGTTGCGGATGACATATTTTGGAAACATGAGGCAAATGGTCTGTTCTTAGTAAAGTCGGCACATAGATGGTTAATGGCGAGGAATGAAAACATGGCTACCTCTATCTGCTACAGGGCTATTTGGAAGACTAGGCTACCGAGCAAGATTCTGATCTTTGCATGGCGACTATTTAGGGACTCTCTTCCTACCAGTTGTAATCTTGCGAGGCGGGGTGTGGATGTGAATCCTCAATGTCTATTTTGCTCGGAGGATTCGGAGGATGCTCACCACTTATTCCTGCGATGTGCCAGCATCGCACATATCGCTGGAAGTTTGGTTCCGTCTGGTCAGCGGATGTTCTCGGTGCAGGAAATCATGAGCAATCTTGCTTCAAAAAACAGGCATGATGAGTTGGCTCTTTTCATTGTCTATTGCTGGCGTGTCTGGTTTTTGAGAAACAAGCTACAAGCTGAAGGGGTCAGTCCTGTGCTTGCTGATTTACTTTCGTGGTGTAAGGATTACATTGAGCATCTGCGGCGGGTTCAGCTCCTTGATTGGGTATCCGCTTTGGATTTTCCGCTTGTGCCCAGATGGACTAGGCCACCTGAGGGAGTTTTCAAGATAAATGCTGATTCCAGATGTCCCGTGGGAAGGGGTATCTCCTGCGTTGCTGCAGTTATCAGGGATTTCTGGGGCTACTTTATTGCGGCCAGGGGGCGAAGGTGGGAAGGAGGGGGGGAAACTCCTCTACTGTTGGAAGCAAACGCTTTTCTATTTGGGATTCGGTGGGCACTCCATCTAAATCTCCGGAACGTCCAGATCGAGTCAGACTCGCTCCTCCTTTGTACATACTTGTCCAATGATAGTGTTATCCTCTCACCCGTGGGTCATATCATTGACGACATCAGATCGGTTCTTAAAGACAATGCTCACATCTCGGTTCATCATGTTCTGAGACAAGGGAATTCAGTGGCTCATGCTTTAGCAAACATGATTTCTGTCTCTACTTTGAATGCTATGTCATGGTGGGGAAACCCCTCACAAGATATTGTAGAGAAACTCTGTGCAGACAATTTCTTAGCAATGAACTCTGTGGATTACTCTTTTCCAAACCCCTTTCTATGTGCAGGGGGGTCGGGGTAGAGTTATTCCTTTTCATCAAAAAAAAAATAAAAATAAATAAAAATAAAAATAAAAAAAATAAAAAAATAAGCAAGGCCAAACAAGCCATTAGAATCCTATGTCCGGTTATGTTCCAAGCATATGCACTCATCCCACATTAGATTTACATCTATATTAAGCTCCCTCCTTAGAATCCTATGTCTGTTTATGTTCCAAGTTATGCCTTGTGTAAGAAACCCATTGCATATGCACTCATCCCACATTTGATTTACATCTATATTAAGCTACCTCTTTGGTCTATGAATAGAAGGCTTGTTTTAGGATGCGATGTGTAATTTTGTGAAATTCTCTTGTACACTTTTTACGAAGTTTGATCCTTTTGTAGGCTTTCTTGTTGAAAGTAGTAGATTTAAGAGTTTTCTTTGAAAGGTTCTTTGTCTCTTGTAGCCTATTTTTCATAATAAATTTTTTCCTCATTCGTCCGTGATTTTTTTTTCACATTTAAGGATTTTTTATGTAAATTGTGTTTGTTTTGTTACTCTTTTTTATTTTTTGCATTAGTTTGTTGATTCATAGGATTATTCTATCAAACCGGTATCAAAGCCTATTGTTCTTACAACGATCGAATATGAAAATAAGATAATGCTGCATGTGGGATGTCCAACCTGTCCAGGAAGCCAACTCTTACTGAACATTACTTGTCATCAAAGGGTAGCCAAGTTCATGAATCAGACTGTAAACAGGTCAAATCTAAACCATCAAATTTAATGAAATTTAGCACGCATGGCAGTTCAACTTTACCATTTACTGTTTTTGATGAGATGATCCGGACCTCGTGTTGGTAAATTAGTTCACATCTCTTGAGATGACAATCAGCGTGTTAGAAGGATTGTGTATAAATCATAAGATGGGTTTGAGGGAAAGGAAAGCTACAAATTTTCAGAAAGTTGTAAGTGGTATTGGAAGCTTAAGCATAAAATCTTTGTCTACCAATGCACACTACTACAGCCCGAGGGGAAAATCAAACTAAAATGGGAGCACCTGAGGCAAATTTACCGGACCATTAACTTCTAAATTTTAATTGATGGTGGCCTCAGATTTAGGTTTTGATTAGGTGCACCCGGGAGCATTGAGCCTCAATGCTCCTGGTCGCATATACCTATTTTTTAAATTTTTTTCAAAAGTTTTTCATGAACTTGTTAATCTAAGTGTATTTAATATATGTATCAATTTTTACTATTTTTGGATATTTTTAAATATTTATTTCGGATTTTTAAAAATCATTGACATTTTAGTAGTAATTTAAAATTACTAAACTGCCACTGATTTTTAAAAATTTGAAATAAATATCTAAAAATTTGAGGCATAATGCTCCCGGGTGCACCTGATCAGAACCCCTCATATTCAGAATAAGGTGCATAACTTTCCTTCCAAGTCGAGCTTGAATGAGTTAATGATATGTTGATCTCGTAGATCCGTAGGTGACTTTGGATAGTTTTGATTATGTTGAACAACTGCAGCTGAGTGATCATAAAAAATAATAGTAATGAATGAATAAAATAAAAATAAAAATCCTCGGTAGAGTGAAGAGGCTGCCTTCACCGGCCTCATCGTTCATGTTGAAAAGGGAACCATTTGCCTGCTACTGTCTGCTGCCATCTGATTTCATATCCTGAGAATCCTAGTTTTATCTTTGAATTGTGATCTTCCTAGACCAGTCTCAGATTATCACATATTTTAATAAAGAAGTAATCCTGTCAGTTTAGGCTACGTAAATATCTTACTTAATCCATCTTAAAAACTTATTTACAATATTTTTTTTTTTGGTACACTTATTTATCTAAGTGTGCTTAACATATAAATTAAAATTTTTCATTTTTAGATAAGTAGTTATCATTACACTAGGATCAACAACTTATCGAAACTGTAACACCTGTGCAACATATAAATAGTCATCGTCGAGCAGATCGATTTCAGGAGTCCTTTTACCGTGCCTTCCCTCCCTCCTCCCTGGACTGTCAACATCCGTATTTCTAACGGTCTGCAAAGACAAGAATTTAGGCCGATAAGCCTGAATCGATGTTCAGGCCTTTTGGGTTGCCGCCTGATTCTTTTGGTTCCAGAGAACTCATGGCCACATTGAAATCCATTGCATTGCATGCGCATACCCCTTTGTGGGCATAAAAACGATGCTTTTGGCCTACATATCACATTCTGTCCATGTGGGACTGCAACGGACCACAAACTCAAATTCCGCATTGCTATCATCATCTATTGCTGTTACGTTTTGTACGATGGATCAAAATAAGCCAATCGTTGCTCCAATGACAAGCGCAGTACTGAAACAAAAATGATAGCCTGCAGCAGTATGAAATAAGACGTGACTTGATGACTAATGAGCCCAAATGGAGAAGAGAAAAGAAAAGGCAAAAGCAGAAGCTACCTTTCGCAGATAATACACACACACACACACCACCTAGGTGAATAATTTATTAAAAAATTTTAGAAAAATAAAAAATTGGGTGTTTTAACGGGTAAAAAATGATTTCCGTCTATCACAAGTCAAAAGTGGTTGGCGTCTATGGCCGGTCATAAATGATCGGCCAACGTTATCTCTTGCATACAATTATCCCCTGTATGTTACTATATAAACCGTATGTCATTTGATCTGTCTTATATTTTGTGGTACACATTCAGCAGATCAAGATGAAATTCTACAGTCTAGACTATCTGAAGGCCAACACGCTACAGATGGCCTTTGTTGTAGCTATGTTGGGAAGATCGCTCTTGTGTTACTTTCTCTTTTTATCCCTTTTGTTAATCCAAAGGGAGCGATAAGATCAGCGATTTTTCTGGTGTTAAATCTCTATCAGTTATTGGGATTAGCTGGGTCATCGCAATGAGGTATAATTGAGGGTCTCATTCAAGACTAGAAGAAGTCAGAATCTCCCACTGGGTATGGAATTAATAGAATTGTTGGTAGTTAAATCATTGTCAAATAAATTCGGTGAAATAGAGACAAACTAAACGTATTTATAGTCTCTCAAACATTTATTCACCTACAAGATATTGGACGCATCTTATAGTAAATTCAATAGCAAAACTCCGAATATGTTTGACAAAGAATTTTACATGATTTTCTTAAGAACGAACCATTTCCTTCCCATCGTTGGAATTTATGACTATCAAGTGAAGGGGGAATGGATTTGCGTATTCGGGCGTGGAAGCTAAGTAGCTAACACTAAAAGACGAATCAATTTTTACAGTGATCAAAATTGGCTGCATTTTCATGAGAACACCTAATGTCATGGTCAACCTTTCAACCCACTCGTCCAACTCGTTTATAAATGAATTTTGGTTGTGATTTTTGAATAAATGAGCTACAATTCGCTAATCCGTTTGACTATTTAATTCAATAAATGATTAATATGAGATTTTATAATTCGTCAACTCATTTAGTAATCCATTTAATCTATTTAACCCGTTCAACACATTAAACTTGTTTAACCCATTAAATATATATATATATATATATATGTAAATTCTTTGATTATTTCTCTATAAGTCTTTCTCTTGCTACATAATTTTCAGTTTTTAACTATTGTCCCAATTTTATTTTTCCGTTATTGTTTTACTTCTACTCCCTTTTGTGCTGAAAATATTCTCTCATCTTTCCCTGCGAGATCATCGTCTGCCAGAGTTTAAACTTTTAGGTCGTTTGCTATACAATCTATTAACAATCCATCAACCCATTTATTAAATGAGTTTTAAATGGGTTAGGGTTGATATTTTTTTAATGGGTTAATAAATAAATTGGAATTGAGATATTTTAAATGGCGTAGGATTAGAATTAGACTCCAAACCATCCTACCCGATCGGTTAACACCCCTAGTCACCACGTGTGCGTTGTGGTACATAAATTTTTTTTGAACAACGTTGTGATATATAATTAAATACAAAAAATATAGCTAAAAGATAATTTTTATGTGCAGCAAATAGCAATTTGCTGCATTTAATTAAATATTGTATACAACGTAGCAACTATTTACTGCTTATTTATTATTCGCTGCTCAAAAGTTCTGGCATGAACTTTTGCTGTAGCGTAGGAAGCATCTGTCTAAATGTTCCCTCATATATATCAACAACAGAGAAATGGCAAGCAAGAGCATGAGCCTCGTCGAAGTCAGAATTTCAACTAGGGAGGAAATTGATGGATGATCAGGTAATTAAATCATGGTAAATTTAATATATTTCTCAGCCAATGATATCATTGAGAAATCAACTACATTTCATAGTAAAATTTTAAAGGTAAAAAATCCAGTGTATAAATTTCTGTGTTTCCTTCATTTCCTCATAATCGGACAAATGTCAAGAGGCAGTGTTTTGAACTGCAGTGAAGGCTAACGCCTCTGAAATCCTGGTTAGGGGTGTAAAGAAGTCGGGTTTTATCCTGACTCGGCCCGTTTGGCATTAGTAAAATCTGATTTTGGATTTTTTTTTTTTTTTTTTTTTTTATAAAAGAAGTACTTAATACTTATCCGATCCCGCTCCTATGTAACCGGGTTGAATAAAAGCGGAATCATATCACTCCTTCAAGATCTAAGATTTTGATCCTTAATGGAAAATCCAATCCATTTACTGTATTTAACATCATTTGTTTATTTAGTAGACTAAGTTTCATCCTAATCAAGTATTTTTATAGGCCACATTTGTTCATATATATATATATTCATGTGTAAATTATGAAAAATCCTTAGATCTATTTAAACATGTATTAGAATATAATAATACCTTATAGAATCATTTATTCACATAGAAATGATATTTTGGACAGTTTAGATGTCAAAAAAACTACTTTAAAATTGATGTTTTAATTTTTTTTATAATTTACGTACGAATATATATATATATATATATAGGGAAATATTCCAGTGCATGCGACTGCACGGTGCAGTCCATGCACTGTGGGTCCCACTTAATCATAAATAGAAAATCCACCCCACCCATTGTATTTAGAATTGTTCACTTTATTAACATACGAATTTTCATCCAAATCCAACATGTGTGTAGTCCCCATCTTAAAATGGTGCAAAATCAACGTAATAAAATAGTTTAATGTAAATATCAAGTTTAAAGTAGTTTTTTCAATATCTAAACCGTCTAAAGTATGATTTATATATGGATAAATGAGTGTATAAAGTTTCATTACAATCTAATATGTGTGGGGTCCATTTTACAGCGGACTGCACCTTAATTACGGTGCAGTCCGACTGCACCTTAATTACGGTGCAGTCCGACTGCACAGGATCGGATCTCATATATATATATATATATATATATATATATATTAACAAATGTGACCCATAAACATACTTGATTGAGATGAAAATTGATCTTCTAGATAAACAAATGATGTTAAACACAATGAATAAATTAGATTTTTCATCAAATATCAAAATCTTAAATTTCGAAGGAATTATATGGGTCGGCTTTCATGTTACATATAAGCCGAGCCCAGTTCAACTTAGCCCGAAATTGATTAGTACGGGTTTAGAAAAACCCCATATCGCCCTAAAAAACCCGGCCTGGAACTGAATGCACCCATATTAGCAAAGAGAAGGCAGGTTTTTATTGCAATGACATGATGCGCGGATTAATTCAACAGCGGAGATGATTTGAAACTATTAATTTTATTTTTCTAAATCGGGCGATATGTAATTAATTCAACAGCGGAGTTTAGTTGGAACTATAAATTTTTATGTTTCAAATTTGGCAATATTTAATTGATCAATAGCGGAGTCTATTTAAATTATTAACTTTTATTTTTTGATTGGTATATTTTAATTCAAAAACGGAGTTTATTTGAAGCTATTAATTTTTAATTTCTTGACGTGGTGATATTTAATTTTTCAAAATTTATTACTATTTAACTTGCAATTATTATTTTCTGTTTTTAACGAGTAATGATCCCGTTAGATTGGGATAAGCAAACCATTACTTAGTTCAAATAAAATTTAGTTTTTAATGTTTTTGAAAATTTTAATAAAACTATTAATCTTGGTTATTTAATCTATAAATTAAATTTTACTATTTTTGAAAATGAGCATATATTTTTTTATTTTTAAAACAGAAATGTTTTAGTTACTTCCAATGCTGAATCGTTACAAAATTTTAATTTTTAGTAACCAAGCCAAAAATTAAAATTTGATTGTTAAAGAAAAATTTGGTTACGAATACTTCGTTGCATATATCACATAGCAATCACTAAGAAAAAAATTGGTTGCTATAATAGTATATTTTTCATTTTCGTCGCATTGGCCCCAAGTGTATAGTTTCATATATGCAATTATTATTTTTGACTTTTAAATATTTTTTGAAATTTTAAAAATAAAAAAAATAGCCATTTTCATGTGCCCACGTGAGGAGGGATTGAAACCAGTGTGATTAGGTTTTTAAATCAATGGCATTTTTATAAAGAATCATCCTTAGCAGGGTCGCTCCAATTCATATCTAAAAAAGAGAGTGGTTTTAAAGCCAATTAGGCGAAGAGAGCCCTTAATTCAAGCCAGATAATTCAAAAGTTTTAACCAGAGAAGTAACCCTGACTCAAAAATAACTCGGATCATTATCATACGATTAATAAAATGTAAATAATATTTTTAAATATAAAAAATATTATAAAATAATAAACGAGTAGTAATTGATTTTTGAATACCAATAACTTAAGATAATGAAAACAATGATAGATTTTTTTTCTTAATACAAATACTTTTAAAAGTCATATTGGCAAACTTTTATCAAAAAAAAAAAAAGTCATATTGGCAAACTTATTTACCAGCTCCATAAAAGATAAAATGAAAAGAAATTATTTATCTTCCTTATATATTTTTAACTTTTAAATATAAATGTCACTCATAAAATCCACCACGATGTGGAGTAACTCTGTGAGTTTTTTTGTGGAAAAAGAATGAAGTAGCTGGCAAGCCTGTGAGGTAAGTTAATTGTCGGAAATGAAGATACCCAAGTCTATTTTGTATCTATTTTTAACATACACGAATAACTAAGTTCATGAACAGACAAGCCGGAACTTAGATGTTAAATCTTTCAATAAGATTGAAATCCCCGAACTGCGACAAACTAAAACAAGAAGGAAAGCTTCACTAGCAACTACGGCCCTCTTTTGATCAATATGCACAGATATCAAATCAGGAATAAGTTCCTAGAAGATATCCTACCACATCTTCACCCATCAGCAGTAGCAAAGACATAATCATGTTGAGCCGAAAAAGAAACAGCCGTAATTCACCGCAATCAGAGAAGACGAATGCATGGCTGTAGACACCCCTGCTTCGGGACCAAATAAATATAATAAAAATAAAATAAAGTAGATGTATGTACGTGGGCCAAAATACAAGCCCCCATTTGCAAAGAGATGGAAAAATCCATCAAATGTGCTCATAACCAGCAGCCCGCAAGGAACCAGACAAGCATGACCAAGGAAATCAAGGCTACCAATCCAAACGGGTTCATCTAGTTGTGGCCCACAGGAGCCAAGCTCCAACAAGCACAGGCCACTGGAGCAAAGCCTCCAGCAGTCCACCAAACTTCTCCACTCTCCAGCAAACCCACGAAAGCAAGGCTCCAGCATAGCCTTCAGCAGCCCGAATCCAGCAACACTTGCAGCAAATGGCGCAACAAAAACGTGCCAAAACACATTTTATCGCAGTCCTAGTGACCGGCAGCAACATGCTATTGCCCAAAGCATGTGGAGAGCTTCCCATTTTTCAGCAGCAGCTCAACTCCTTTATAAATAGAGAATCATTCTAGCAGCAAAAGGTATAAGAGAAGACATCCCAAGATGAGGAGGAAATAATACAGAAATCTTTTCTGCGTTCCACCTTCCTGTCTTCATTTCCGGCTTCCTAATCCTCCTCTTCCGGCTCTCTCCAGATTTCTATTTCTCATTTTTGATTTCTATTTCCATTCCCATGTCCATGTAGCTGCTCTGAATTAAGTAGATCGTTGTTGTAACTGTTTGATTTAGAGACCCGAATCCATACTCTGTAATGTTAGTGCCTTTTATTCAATGAAGTAGGATCTAATCTTCCCTTAACTCCATCCAGTTGTGCAGATTTCTTAGCTATTATGGTTGTGTATACATGTTGTGGTTTATTTAATCTATTACTGACACTTTTACTATGTTGGAGTTACAGCTAGTTCAGCTCTTATAGACTAGCCACTTCTAGCAAGATACGCTACCATTATGGTAAAGAATCCATGGAAAAAACATCTGAATTTTGATATGATTTCAAGAACATGTGACTGACAAATTTCATTGTATAAGAATGCAAGATTCCAGAACATATGCTGCTAGCCTAAGCATATCCATGGGTCAAACACTTGTATTTTGATATTATTTAAAGAACAATTTTACTAACATGTTTTATTGGACAAGATTACAGAGTTTCAAAGTACATGTTGCCGACCTAGACGTTTGAAGTCCAGAATTTGAACCTTTGTCCATTTTCTGCCAACGTTCATCCTCCAAAAATATACTAACCATCTTCCTGTTTGATGAGAGCTACAGGTTTCAACTCATCTAATCAAGCCCAAATTTTACAAGGCTAGAGAAACATTCTAGCTCATCATAGCATTCATGTGGGTTGCTACAGTCAGAGAAGATGAATGCATGGCTTAGCATCATGCTTACTTGTCTTCAACTACATTCACGTTTTCAATGGAGATTGCAAAGAAATGGAAAATCAACATTTTTTTTTTTTCGCTTCCTAGAAACTTGATTATTGCAATTGGGTGGGATCATACCTCCAAACACAACGTAAAGAAATGGAGGGCAAGAAGTAGCAATAGTAGCAGTTGTATCCATCAGAATCCCCCATCTTTCATACCATCATCCAAACAAAAAGGCCTTGCGAATTCAACGGACAAGTCCTTAAATCCCCCATCTTTCATATTATCACATCTTGTTCATACTGTTGAAATGTGATAGGTCATACAACAATGGCTTTAACATTCCCTCACAAAAATAAAAGACTTGAAATGAAATGGATAGCTATTTAAAGCCTACATTGATAAGTAAATTAATTATGGCTAGTGTAGACTCCTCAGATTACCCCCATAAATTAAGAGCGTGTTCTAATTAAACGAGATTCTTAGATTGAATTTGTGTCTAGGATAAGAATGTAATGAGAATGAGTAAAGTTGTATTGGGAATGGGTAAAGTTGTATTGAAAATTGAAAAACCTATATTGAGAATGGTGATATAGATTCAATCTAAGAATCTCGTATCATTTAGAATATGCTCTAAACAGTTATCCAGCAAGAGAATGGGAGACCGACATCTATAGTCCCTTCCAACATCTGCTTCACCCTCTTCATTGATGGCCTAAGAGCTGGGTCAGGGTCTGCACACCACAGCCCCACCAACACCATCCTCTCAAACCTCTTCAAGTCGCTCAGCACCTCCTCATCATGTTCAACCAATCTGCCCAGCTCCCCAGTCCTCACACAGCTTTCAACCCAATCACTTATAAATACGTCCACTGCATTAGAGTCCTCTCCAACTCTCTCCAGCTCAATGTGCCTCCGGCAGCAGATGATCTCCAACAGCATGATCCCAAAGCTGTGAACATCCACCTTTGCCGTCACCGATGCATTCTTGAGCCACTCGGGGGCCATGTATCCCATTGTCCCCCTCACATTGGTGCAGGTCCTAGTCTGATCCTTCTTCAGGAGTTTCGCGAGGCTGAAATCTGCAATCTTAGCTGTCTTGTTCTCATCTAGCAGCACATTCTGGGGCTTGATGTCGCAATGGATGATCTGGGTTTCGCACTCTTCATGCAAGTAGCAGAGACCTCTGGTAATCCCAAGTGCTATTTCAGCTCTTTGGCCCCAGCTGGGCTTCTCCCCTGCTCTGAACAGGAGGGCCGAGAGAGAGCCCCCTTTCATGAGCTCATAAACCAGGAGCCTGTGTTACTTCTCATCGCAGAATCCCGGCAGCCGCACCAGGTTCTTGTTCCCAATCACGCTTATTTTCGTCCTGAACTCTTTCTCCCCCTCATCAAACACCTTCTGTAGCTGTTTCACAGCCACCTCAACCTGTTTGTCCTCGAACGTCAGCACGTCGTTGTAGACCGTCCCAAATGCACCCCGCCCAATCCTCCTTGTGAAGCCTTCCGTCGCTTCTTTCAGCTCCCCATACGTATATGCCGGCAGGTTAATGTTCCTGGAAGATGTCTTTGCTGGCTTGAGCCTGCAAGCAATGCAAGCACAGACAACTGCTGCAAGCAATGCAGCCACCACACTGCTTGCTACAATCCCAGCCACAAGACCATGCTTCTCTGCCTTCTTCCTCGTCACGTGGCCCCCTTCGGCGGCTGTGGGTGGTGGCGGAACTGTTCCATTTGCCACCTTGATGAAAGCTATCCGTCCGCCTGCTCTGGTTCCGACTCGGCCATTGAGCAGTGCCGCCCTCTTTTTCTTGCACATTCCATCCTCAAGAACCGCTGCCATGCAGAAGCAATCTTCCGACACAGCCTGCCTACATCTTGCTTCATTGGAATTTGGTATTTGCGCAAGATCCACCATCCCATTATTTGGGAAATTAGTGTCTCTCATTGTCCGCACTTCAAAACTCTGCCCAGCTGAATCTCCTCCGCAGCCGGGCTGGAGAGGTTGCTTTATGCCGCATCCCCTGCTGGGGTCGTTCGGGTCTAGCGGTGAAAATCCGTCGATGCACTGGCACGTTGCGGCATCCTCCCGATCCGAGTAGTAGCCATACGCCCCACAAACAGCAGTTGGAATGCAGGGATTGTAGACTGCTTTCCACCCCCGTTTCCAGCTCCCATTCTCTGCTTTCGGGTGCGAGTATTGTCTGAAATTTCCCCCATCATCAATCATGGCCCGGTGATAGTATTCGCTGACCGGGGTGGGCCGATCATTATCTACTGTTTTGTTGTTATCTACTGTTGTTCTGTTGGCTGTGAGAACCAGATACATGAAAGTAGTGGTCTCGTTGAAAACAAGTATTCTTGCTCGACCCAAATGAATTGCCTCTGTAGTATACCAGTAGGCCTCTTCAGCAAACTGATTTGAGGACAGAACAAGGTTCCCATCGTTCTGCATCGTTAGCACATATCTCCCCGACGAGTAGTTTTCGGTGCCATTGGCGTTGGAGACCAGCTGCTGGTTTGGATTCAGAACTTGGCCTGGAAGCAGGGTATCCGTGGGGGAGTCGAAGCTCTGCCAAACGACCCCAGAGCTGTTCCTCAGCACTAAGTTGCCATTATCTTCCATGGATGCCGAGCTTACACCCGCATCGGCGTTGTCGTAGATGGAGAACGTTGCGCCCTGTGGGTCTCGGATAACGAGCCGGCCATCATTGGTTAGCTGGAGGAGGGAGTCTCTTTGCATAGGGGAGTCTCGATTGGCAGACCAAACGAGGGTCTCGGTGGGGATGTTGTTGTACCAAATGCCAGCGAGGTAGAGGCCTCCAGTTACGTTGTAGAAGCCAAATGCAAAGTTGCTGGAAGCAGAGAGCCAAACTGAGTCATTCTCAGCTGAGAGGGAGGAACCCAATTTTATGTTTGCAGATTGAGATTGAGAAACAGAGAATTCAAACAAAGAAGCAAGTACAAGTGATAGGAGGCAGAAATGGAGATTGTGAGCCATTGCTCCTTAGGATCGCTTCCTTCTTTGGGTATACGAAAAGAGAAGGAAATTGTGGGAAGACGGGCTGATCAGGACGCCCAACCCATTAGGAAGTGCTTCCTACGTTTTTCTCGTAGGAAGCCTCATCTCAGCCGTTCATTTCCGTTGAATGGTTGTAATGATTTTGGGTATATTTGGAAATAGAAAAGTCGATCGAAAGGGTTTGGATTTAGGTAGGCTTACTCGCGCCTACGAGCTTCCATCTCTCCCACCTGGATTTCGTCCGCTGGATGCATCTGCCTACTTTTTGACAATGCCGGCTGCCATGGTGATTGGAATGGGTGATTTATACCAATGATTTTGCTTATGTAGCTGGCTTTTATTTAGATAAGTTGCAACTTTGATTTGAGATTCAACAATGGATGAGTGTAAATCAGTTACCGCTAATGGAATAGTCATGTGTAGATAATGGATTTACCATAGGTGTATACAGTCATTATAGAGACAAATTGCAGGCATTGAGACACATGGTCCTTTTTGCTAGTCAAAGAAGAAATCGGTACCGGTCTACATGGTTTTTTATCGCTAACTATTATCATGCTTTTTTTGCCATTAGCACCGGATCTGGGTGATGGGTTCGTCTGCCATGCCTGCCTTTGCGTTGAAGACGATGGAGCACTGAACCTGCAGTGCTCTAGCAGTACAAATGAACCTGTACACATGCAGCACCAGTCTAAGTACGGAAATCGATGGTTTTTTCTCTCTCTGCTGGCTCACGAATGCATTAAATGCATGTTAGCAGGAGCCCAATTTTCAGCAGCGGCAGCGGCGGGCATTTAGATGCCATCCAACGGCTCACATGAAACTACGTAAATGGATGTGCTGGATTGGAATATCGCATACTTATACGAGATGCGACATATCGCATAAAATTAGGCCTCAATTAATGCTGCCGACATGGTTGGAAATATACTTTTACTAATATAAAATGCTTAATTATTAAATCAATCCCAAAAATTATATATATTTAGTTTATTTAAATTTAAATTATAATTTTATATCAAAAAAATTTAGTGGACTTTAAATTTAATTGGACTTTATTTAGAGGTGTTCTATAACATAAAGATTTTTTATAAATTTTTATTTAATGTAAATATTTATTAAATTGATAATTTTACATTGATTTCACTTGAAGTAAATAAATTTTTATTTTTATTTTAAATTTATTAATTCTAGTAACAATAAATCACAATTAGTATATTAATACATTAAATTTGTAATATAAACGATAATAATATTATTGTATAATTTTAATAAATTTTATTATAAACTTTCTATTAAATATATTATTTACTAAATTGGTTAATTAACCAATCCCAAAAAGTAACATATATTTATATATTAAATCTAAATTACAGTTATATATAATTTATACAATTTTATTTTTCAAAGTCAATATAGTAATTATAGTTTTATATATTTATTTAAACTTTATTTTATTCAATTTAAATTAATTAAACATTTAATTGAAATAATAATTTATTATTAATTTGTAAAATAAAATTCAATGGTTGATATGTTTTAAATTAACATAATAAATTTATTACATGTATAATTAATTTCTTTAATTTTTATTTTAATTCCAAATAACATTTATTTTTATTATTATACGTAATTATTAATTTTGGTACATATAAGTAAATAATCGATTAAATTAAATATTTTGTACCAATCCAAGTTTTAGTATAATTTAAATTATGATTTTGGGACATATAATTAATAAACATCTAAAAATACTTGACGATTAAATTAGTCGAAAAAAATCGTATATTCATTTAGTTTATTTAAATCTAAACTATAGTTTAAATATCTTGTACGGTCAGGGTTATAGATCAAAAATTTTAAGCATGAGTGTAGAGGGCATCAAAAATTATTTCTTTTCAAATCAAAATATTCAAAAAAAAAAATTTATTCTACGGGAGAAATGTGTGAATGGTATGGATCTTTGCAAATTTAAAGCACTAAATTAATGAAAATAACTATTTTCATCAACTTCGCATAAGGTATTTATATTTGTATATTTATTTCAATTAAAATGAAAATAATAATTTTTAATTAATTTTTAAGATAAAATTCAATCATCGATATTTTCTATTTTTTGTATAAACTACATGAATGTCAATGATACAAAATACATAAGTTTAAATCATTCCCAAAATCATATATATTTAGTTTATTTAAATATAAATTACAGTTTTATATCAAAAAGAAAAATAATGGGTAAATCTATATTAAATAAGGAACCCAAATATGTGTCCGGATGTGAATTTGGAGTTCATTTGGGCGGTTGCCACAAGTGACGAACCCTTACACTGAAATATGTGAATGGAAAAGTGTTAGAAACAATATTCAAAACAAAACAAAATTGACCAAAGCATGAGTTTTGATGATTAACAAAGACTAATTTGAGTATATCAAGTTTACTAATGAGTTTGCCAAATATTTTAAGGAACTGAAATAGTCAAGTCGATCCCCAAGTCGACTTGGACTTCGACTAAGGATGAAGTCGATCCCAAAGTCGACTCCATTATCAACTTGAAAGGGAACTACAAAGGCAAAATCAAAACTGGAAGAATAGCAGGTGAAGTCGCAGGCTAAGTCGACTCCACTTGCGACTTGGGAAGCCAAGTCGCAAACGAAGTCGACCTCACTATCGACTTCAGTCGAGGAAAACTGTCCAGACCTGATTTTGGGGCACAAAGCTGCCCAAGTCGCAGACGAAGTCGACTCCAGGTGCGACTTGGGTGAAGTCGCAGATAAGGTCGACTCCACCTTCGACTTGAGAAATTCTGACTTGAAAGATGCATTCCCAAGCTCATTCCAAGAATCTATTTGGACTTTCTCAAATTCAAGTAATATGCAAAGTCCATGTTCAAGATTAACTTAAGTATTCTTGAGATTCAAGATAAAGATTCAAGTTCAAGTTCAAATCAAGTCTATCAAGTCCAAGGCAAATTTTCAAGCTTGCTTCCAAATGAAGATATATTCAAGATATGAAGATCAAACGACTCCAAAGCAAGCAAGGTGCATGAATATATCATGCAAGGACTCAAGCTCTCCTAAGGATCACAAGATTCAAGACAATCCAAGATAAACCAAAGACAAGGACTTCAAGATCAACAAGATCTACAAGTATAAGGGATTATTTCAGAATGAAAATGATTAAAGGAAACAAGCCAAGCAAGATAGAGGAAGATCAAATGAAGAACAAAGTATATTTTGCAAAGACCAAGTCAAGTCGCAACCCAAGTCGACTCCATGATCGACTTGAGTTGAAGTCGGAAGTCAAAGTCGACTCAAGACTCAGACTTGAAAACTGAAAAGGTGAAGTCGCACCCGAAGTCGACTTCACCTGCGACTTGGGTCAAGTCGATGCCCAAGTCGACCCTGACTGGAACTTGAAGTTGCGACGGAGAAGTGAAGTCGCACCCGAAGTCGACTCTATCTGCAACTTGGGCGAAGTCGCATCCGAAGTCGACTCCACATGCGACTTGGGTCGCAATGGTCGGAATTTATTCGAGCGTTGGCGCATTAAATGCGCGCCACCTACCTTCTAACGTTCGGATTCCCTCCAAAATTATAAAAGGCATTCATGGTGGATGAGGGAAGTAGCTGAGAATCATTAAGTGTGCATAACTACCATCTATAAGAGCTTTAAAGAGATCAAGTCAATCAAAGAGGAAGAACTTTGCTTCAAACTGCAAGAGCTCAACTACTGATCATTCAAAGCTAATTCAACAAGTTCTTCTCTGCGCCAAACTGCTTCTACACAACTGTAAAGTGTAGTTTCTCTTATTGTTTCTTTTGTATGTGTTGAACTTGATTTAGTTTGAGGAACTAAGATCAAGTGTAAGCAAAGTAGTGTGTGATTGGAGTGTGACTCATCACCTACTTGTGCTGTGATTTGTTGATGCCCCCTAGAGCTGGAATCTAGAAGAGAGCAGTGGCTCTAATTGTATTGAGAAAATACAATAGTGGAACCCAAGTCACAAGGAGTGTGAGCTTGGAAGAGTGGAGTAGGGAGGTTGCCCGAACCACTATAAAAATCCTGTGTGCTTGATTTATATTTCTGCCATTTACATTACATTGCTTTCCATTTCGTTTCTTCATTAAGGGGACTGGATTAATCTGGGGTTAAGTTTCTGTTTTAAGTCATAAATTTTAAATACCCAATTCACCCATCCCCTCTTGGGTTTTACCATCAACTCGGGACCAACAAGTGGTATCAGAGCAGGTCTTTGAGTTTACCAAAGAGATCTTATTAATATGGCATTCTAATCTACTTCCGTTCCCGCATTTGCTGAAGGCCAATCCTTTACAAGGCCACCGTTGTTTGATGGGAACAATTTTGGATATTGGAAGCTTCGTATGAAGCAACTCATCATGGCTACTGACATGGATTCTTGGATTGCTATCCAAGATGGAGTAACCTTGCCTACCGATGAAAGAGCTTCCAAATGGATCGATGAGGAAGTAAAAATTATTAAGAGCAATGCTAAAGCTATGAACTCACTATTTTGTGCTCTTACTGCTTCTGAATATGATAGAGTATCCTCTTTCTTGACCGCCAAAGAAATATGGGATACGCTAACTTCTATTTATGAAGGAACCTCTCAAGTCCAAGGGACGAGAAGAAATATTTTGATTGGAGAACTAGAAAATTTTATAATGCTAGAAATAGAAAATATTTCTGAAATGTTTGCTAGATTCTCAAAAATTACTAATGCTTTAAAAGGCCTTGGAAAGGCTATATCTGAATCTGAGCAGGTTATGAAGATCTTGAGAGCTCTACCCGAATCATGGACTCCAAAGATCACTGCGATAGAAGAAGCCAAGGACCTTAACACACTAAAGCTTGAAAACTTAATTAGCTCACTCATGTCATATGAGCTAATCAAGAGAATAAATGAAGATCAACACAGGGGCAAAAGAGCAATTGCCTTGAAAGCCGCACAAGACACGGACGACACTTCTTCTTCTCAAAATGACGACGAGATTGCCCTACTCACAAAACGTTTCAGAAAATTTGTGAGGAAAGGAAAAAATTTCAGAAGTTTCAAGAAAAGAAATTCTAGAGAGAAAAAGAAAGAACCAACCAAATGTTACCGATGCGGCGGTTCGGGTCACATGCAAGCTCAATGTCCAACTCCCGAAGAAAACAAGGCAAAAGAACAAAGAAAAGATCGAGGGGACAACAAAAGATTCCAAAGAAATAAAGGAAGAGGCATGTACGTGAATGACGAGGAATCCTCAATGAGTAGCTCCTCAACCGACGAAATAGAGGCGGAAGAATGTGCAAGAATTTGCTGCATGGCACAAATCGAGCAAGAAGAACAAACTACCTCAACAAAATGCACAAGTAATGAAGAGGTAAGTTCCAAACTCTCCCATTCTAAATCAAGTTATTCTTCTTTTCAAGAATGCTTCAAATGTACTGAATTAGAAGAACTACAAACTGCATATGATTCATTATATGAAGAAATGAAGAAATTAGGGAGCAAGTTTACAAATAAGAAGAGACAATGTGATGCAGTGATAATTGTAAATGGTAAACTTGCAGAGAAATTAGACAAAATGAAAGAAGAAAATGATTTGCTGAAAAAGGAGAACAAATCATTAAATGAATCATTAGCTAAGTTCTCTAATCCAGGAGAAAGTGTTAAAATATTTCTGAATATGACCTCCCAAACACATAAAAGAGGTCTTGGATATCATACATTTGAGCAAGGAGAAAGTAGCAAATCAAATATGCAAATACTTGAGAAATATCAAACTAAAACTGCATCTATATACAAGCCACAAAAGAAAAATTTTAAGTGGATTAGAAGACCAACGATTGAATCATTGCATACTTGGAGGCCTACTCCAAGATTACCTATGGCTTGTAATTTCTGCAATAAATTGGGTCATAAAACTTACAAATGTAATTTTAAGAAATTATATGACCATGGTGCAAAATTAGTTTGGGTTCCAAGGAACACAAGTTTTGGGCTTTCCAAGTTAGAACAACAAAGATTGAGTTATATCACTAACCCAAATGGACCCATAAAATGGGTACCAAGGAGATAAGATTTACTTGCTTATTTTTTCAGACATGTTTTAAGGAAAAGGTAAATAATGAATGGTTCATGGATAGCGGTTGCTCAAGGCATATGATCGGTGAAAGAAGCTTATTTCATAAACTTAAGCTTTGCAACGATGGAATGGTTGCCTTTGGCAATAATGAAAAAGGTAAAATTAAAGGTAAAGGAAATATACATAGTATTTCAAATGCATGCATGGAAGATGTGTTGTTTGTTGAAGGACTCAAACACAATTTAATTAGCATTAGCCAATTATGTGATAAAGGATACAAAGTTGTGTTTGAATCATCTATATGTAATGTATTTGATGGAGAACATATCATGTTTAGTGGTAAAAGATATGGAAATGTATATTTGGTTTCACTTGATGAATTAAATGGTTAATGTCTAATGGCCATTGATAATGATCCATGGGTTTGGCATAAAAGGCTTGGACATATAAACATGGGAAATATAAAGACCCTATGGAAAAAGAATTTGGTAGAAGGATTACTAAGATTGAAATATGACAAGGACAAGATTTGTAAGGCATGTCAATTATCAAAACAACCCAAGATGCCTTTCTCTACCAAAAAGGAAATTTCCACCACTAGGCCACTTGAATTACTACACATGGATCTATACGGGTCATCCGACATTCTAACCATTGGTGGAAAGAGATACGTGTTTGTGATTGTTGATGATTTTTCAAGATTTACATGGATAATTCTCTTAGCTAGCAAAAATGAAGCCTTCTCTATGTTTGCAACCTTTGTAAATTTTGTGCAAAATGAAAAACAAAGTACAATAGTAACCATAAGAAGCGATCATGGTGGTGAATTCGAAAACAAACGATTCATAGAATTTTGTAATGAAAAAGGAATTCATCACACATTTTCTGCACCAAGAACTCCACAAAAAAATGGAGTAGTTGAAAGGAAAAATAGAACTATACAAGAGATAGCTAGAACAATGCTAAATGAGAGCAATTTATCCAAGAAATTTTGGGGTGAAGCCGTAAGCACAGCTTGTCATGTTTTGAACCGAGTTACCATTCGAGCAATCTTGAAAAAGACCCCATATGAACTATGGAAAGGAAGGAAACAAATATTTCTTATTTTCATGCTTTTGGATGCACATGCTATGTTTTGAACAATGGAAAAACCAACTTGGGAAAACTAGATGCTAAAAGTGATGAGGCTATATTCCTTGGTTATTCATCAAATAGCAAAGCATATAGAGTATTCAATAAACGAAACCAAGTTGTAGAAGAATCCATACATGTTGTATTTGATGAAATTAACCAAGCTCCGAGAAAGGAGGATGAACTAAGTGATGCAAATGAGACAAAAAGAAAAGAACAACCAAAGGAACTCAAGCTCAAGTCAGAAAATCTCATGGAGGAAGAGGTAGGTGAAGCCGTGAAGGTAATGATTCTTATGAACCTCCAACTGATTTAAAGTTCAAAAATGCCCATCCAATTGAACAAGTTATTGGTAATGTATATGAAGGAGTAAAAACTAGAAGATCAAAACAAAACATTTGTGGTCAATATGCTTTTGTATCAAAAATTGAACCAAATACCATTGAACAAGCTCTCAATGATGAAAACTGGGTCATTGCAATGCAAGAAGAGCTAAACCAATTTGAAAGGAACAATGTATGGCATTTAGTTCCTAGACCAAATAATCATACAATCATTGGTACCAAATGGGTATTTAGGAACAAATTAGACGAAAGCGGTCTTGTAATAAGAAACAAGGCCAGATTAGTAGCCAAAGGGTATTCCCAAGAAGAAGGAATTGATTTTGAAGAATCATATGCACCCGTGGCTAGATTAGAAGCCATACGTATTTTACTAGCATTTTCTTCTCATATGAATTTCAAATTGTTCCAAATGGATGTAAAAAGTACATTTTTGAATGGCTATTTGAATGAAGAAGTATATGTTGAACAACCCCTTGGTTTTGAAGAAAAGAATCAATCAAAATATGTTTATAAATTGACCAAAGCATTATATGGACTAAAACAAGCTCCAAGAGAGGTTGAACAAATTCTTGATTGATCATGAGTTTCAAAGAGGAAAAGTAAACACTACTTTGTTCATTAAGTATAAAAGTAAAAACATTCTAATTGTACAAATTTACGTGGACGATATAATATTTGGTGCTACTGACGAAAATCTATGCCAAGAATTTTCTAAGATTATGCAGAGCGAATTCGAAATAAGCATGATGGGAGAATTAAATTTCTTCCTTGGACTGCAAATTAAACAACAAAATGAAGGGATATTTCTAAACCAGTCCAAGTATGTCAAAGAGATGCTCAAGAAATTTAGAATGCAAAATAGCAAAGGGGCAAATACTCCAATGAGCTCTACAATCAAGATCGACACAGATGAAAACGGTAAATGTATCGATCAAAAGCTTTATAGAAGCATGATAGGTTCTTTGTTATATTTAACTGCTTCTAGACCCGATATTCTCTTCAGTGTTTGTATGTGCTATAGATTTCAAGCATGTCCTAAAGAATCACATCTACTTGCTGTAAAAAGGATTTTTAAATATTTAATAAAAACTACCAATCTTGGACTATGGTATCCAAAGGGGTCAACCTTTGATTTAATCGGCTATTCGGATGCAGATTTTGCAGGCTATAAAGTAGATAGAAAGAGTACTAGTGGAACTTGTCAGTTTCTTGGATATATGTTGGTTTCATGGTACTCAAGAAAACAAACAAGTGTTGCTCTATCTACTGCGGAAGCCGAATACATAGCCCCCGGTAGTTGTTGTACCCAATTACTTTGGATGAAACAGCAATTGAAAGATTATGGTGTTGATTATTTTGATATTCCTATTAGATATGATAATACAAGTGCAATTTGTCTAACTAAGAATCCTGTACTGCATTCAAGAACCAAGGATATTGATGTAAGACACCATTTCATTAGAGAACATGTTGAAAACCATGATATTTGTTTAGAATATGTGAAAACAGAAGACCAAATTGCTGATATCTTTACCAAACCACTGGCCAAGGAATCATTTTGTAAAATCAGGAATGATATGGGGATGATAGAGCTCAATTAGGAAAAATTAAACAAGAAACTAAAATCTGAAAAGGTCAAGTCGATGAGTCAAGTCGACTCCATAGGAACCAAGTCGACTTAGGAAAGTGAAGTCGACTTCGCTTCTATAGCGAAGTCGACTCCACAGGGTCGAAGTCGACTTCGCCTAGGGCAAGTCGACTTCGTGCGCGCGACCGTCCGACTTTCTCTCCCTCTCCCCTTTTCTTCTCCTCTGTCTTCTTCTTTCTCCATTTCCCGCCAATCTGTTTTCCTTTCCTCCTCTCCGGAGATTTCTCTTCCTCGCCGTTTCCAGCGTTCCTCCATTCCGACAAACCCACTGATAATCTGCTTCTCCATTCCGAACTCCTAAACTCCATTTCTCCTTCCTTCTCAACTTGAATCCTATACTCTCAACTCCCTGTTTCCAATGACACCTAAAGCTAGACTCCCAAAGCTAGCAGTCAAAAAGTCAACCCAAAGACCAGTGCCCAGACCTTCCCAATCCAACACAGAAGAAGATGTCCCTAGAAGACAGAGGACACCGGCAAAAAGGGCTAGAGAAGAACCCTCGACATCAACGGGAAGACGGGTTCGATTCCAAACCACTACTCAATCATCTGATCAAGCTCCGATGTCAGAAAGTCAACCTCAAAGCTCATCCACCTCAAGAATCCCAATAAAAAAGGGGCAAGTCTTGAAAATGCCCACGAACTACTTCAAGTTTGAGCAACAACACAGTCGCTTCTACAAATATTTTTATGAGAGAAAGGTATTCATTCCCAAAATCATCGATTTCAAATTTCTCAGCGACTACGAGTTTGATATAGAAGAGTTGCTTGACTTCCAAGGTTGGACACAACTGTTAAAATCTGACGAAATGATCTATCCCGATCTCACTAGACTCTTCTACTATTTATGGGATGATACCAAGTTCTCAGCTTATGTCAAAGGAAGCGAGATGTATCTGGGTTCTCTAAATGACCCAAATCAAAATGAAGCCTTAAGGAGAATCGGGAGCGTTCTTCAAATACCCTATGAAGAAGAACAACTTCCTACAGACCTGACAATGGACAAAATCTACAACGAGCTGACAAAGAGCAACAAGTACCATGCAGGCACAAAGTTTTTGCATTACATGGATCTTTCTCCTAGGCTCAGAGTCCTCCGTCTGCTAATCGCCCACTGTATCTATCCAAAAGGGGGCGGAAGAAATCAACTGAATCCACAAGAAGCCATGATCATGTGGAAGTTAATCAATAAAGTCAAGATCAGCCTTTTCAGGCTATTTCTAGAAGCCTTGGCGTGCCGAAAAGACAATCCGAGAGGCGTACTACCTTACGGATCCTGGATCACTAGGATCCTAGAACGGTTCGAGGTAGACATCGACGGGGAACCATTTGAAGTGCCCAAAACGACGAATGCAATCAACAAGGCACTGCTCCAACGAATGAAGATCAATCTGGAGAAATTTAGAGAAGACAGAATACAGGAAAAGCTAGGCTAGCCAGCCCGAGAGCATGAGGACCATGCACAAGCTGAGGGGGAGCAACCTCCCGAAGCACCGCCTGCTCAAGAAGAACCCGCATCTCCCATATCGCACGGATCCTATTCTCCACAAGGATCTGCTGCACCTGAACGGGCGCCTCCAACTTCATCTGAGGAGGTCACCCTGAAGGTTCTTAGAGATGAAATCGTTGCCATCCGAGAAGAAATGGGGCAACAAGAGAACCAGTTGACAAGTCTTGTCACCGGAGTTCTAAATGCACTTCAGGATATGCATTCCCGACAGGATCGAATCGATCGGGAATTGCGTACCATCCGATACCACCTCGCCTCAGGCCGTCACAAGAAGCGACCCATGCCTGAACTTGATCCCTTCGAATCAGGTTCAGTTCATCGCGAGCCGTCTCCCGCACCTGTTTCCTCCTTCTACTCATCAGCCCATGTCCGTCCCATCAAACCAACTCAATCTGTCTATCCCATTTCCCAATTTCAATTTACCAAGTCTTTGGTAATTGAATCATTTTTGATAGATTGACAAAAAGGGGGAGCAGATGGATTAGGTTTAAGTCTTTTTTGGTAGGGTAGTTTGTATCTAGGGTTTCATTTTTGCTTACTTTGAAATTTTGTAAAATGAAACTTGATATATATGAAAGATGCTTTATGATTGCTTGCAAAGATTGGTAAATGATAAACCTGTTAATGATTGTTTCTATACTTTGCTTAAAAGGTATGCTCTGCTTGAAAAATATTCAATATGAACTCTACGTTAAATGATTTGAATATGTTTTGAACTCTATGACAATGATCTGTTTTTGATTGAAAGTTATCAACTCAAATTAAGTTTTGTCAATCATCAAAAAGGGGGAGATTTTTAGAAACAATGATCAAAACAAAACAAAATTGACCAAAGCATGAGTTTTGATGATTAACAAAGACTAATTTGAGTATATCAAGTTTACTAATGAGTTTGCCAAATGTTTTAAGGAACTGAAATAGTCAAGTCGATCCCCAAGTCGACTTGGACTTCGACTTAGGATGAAGTCGATCCCAAAGTCGACTCCATTATCAACTTGAAAGGGAACTTCAAAGGCAAAATCAAAACTGGAAGAATAGCAGGTGAAGTCGCAGGCTAAGTCGACTCCACTTGCGACTTGGGAAGCCAAGTCGCAAATGAAGTCGACCTCACTATCGACTTCAGTCGAGGAAAACTGTCCAGACCTGATTTTGGGGCACAAAGCTGCCCAAGTCGCAGACGAAGTCGACTCCATGTGCGACTTGGGTGAAGTCGCAGACAAGGTCGACTCCACCTTCGACTTGAGAGGACTTTCTCAAATCCAAGTAATATGCAAAGTACATGTTCAAGATTAACTTAAGTATTCTTGAGATTCAAGATAAAGATTCAAGTTCAAGTTCAAATCAAGTCTATCAAGTCCAAGGCAAATTTTCAAGCTTGCTTCCAAATGAAGATATATTCAAGATATGAAGATCAAACGACTCCAAAGCAAGCAAGGTGCATGAATATATCATGCAAGGACTCAAGCTCTCCTAAGGATCACAAGATTCAAGACAATCCAAGATAAACCAAAGACAAGGACTTCAAGATCAACAAGATCTACAAGTATAAGGGATTATTTCAGAATGAAAATGATTAAAGGAAACAAGCCAAGCAAGATAGAGGAAGATCAAATGAAGAACAAAGTATATTTTGCAAAGACCAAGTCAAGTCGCAACCCAAGTCGACTCCATGATCGATTTGAGTTGAAGTCGGAAGTCAAAGTCGACTCAAGACTCAGACTTGAAAACTGACAAGGTGAAGTCGCACCTGAAGTCGACTTCACCTGCGACTTGGGTCAAGTCGATGCCCAAGTCGACCCTGACTGGAACTTGAAGTTGCGACGGAGAAGTGAAGTCGCACCCGAAGTCGACTCCATCTGCGACTTGGGCGAAGTCGCATCCGAAGTCGACTCCGCATGCGACTTGGGTCGCAATGGTCGGAATTTATTCGAACGTTGGCGCATTAAATGCACGCCACCTACCTTCTAATGTTCGGATTCCCTCCAAAATTATAAAAGGCATTCATGGTGGACGAGGGAAGTAGCTGAGAATCATTAAGTGTGCATAACTACCATCTATAAGAGCTTTAAAGAGATCAAGCCAATCAAAGAGGAAGAACTTTGCTTCAAACTGCAAGAGCTCAACTACTGATCATTCAAAGCCAATTCAACAAGTTCTTCTCTGCGCCAAACTGTTTCTACACAACTGTAAAGTGTAGTTTTCTTATTGTTTCTTTTGTATATGTTGAACTTGATTTAGTTTGAGGAACTAAGATCAAGTGTAAGCAAAGTAGTGTGTGATTGGAGTGTGACTCATCACCTACTTGTGTTGTGATTTGTTGATGCCCCCTAGAGCTGGAATCTAGAAGAGAGCAGTGGCTCTAATTGTATTGAGAAAATACAATAGTGGAACCCAAGTCACAAGGAGTGTGAGCTTGGAAGAGTGGAGTAGGGAGGTTGCCCGAACCACTATAAAAATCCTGTGTGCTTGATTTATATTTCTGCCATTTACATTACATTGCTTTCCATTTCGTTTCTTCATTAAGGGGACTGGATTAATCCGGGGTTAAGTTTCTGTTTTAAGTCATAAATTTTTAAATACCCAATTCACCCCTCCCCTCTTAGGTTTTGCCATCAACTCGGGACCAACAAAAAGAAAAACAAAAAAAAACATTGCAGCAATTTAATATCGGTTATACATTTGACGGGAGGCGAAATCCAATATCTTTTGTTTTAAATTATGATATACATACATTTCTCAAATCTGTTCCAGTAAATCCCTCTGTGGGCACGCCAATTAAGTTTTAGAAAATTTTCATGCTTTTTTTTATTAAAGATTCAATTAGAATTTTAAGCTTTTATAATTTGTCCACTTTTTGCCTAAACTCCGTAAATTCACTAGATTTACAAAAAGAAAAGTATTGGGCGAATCTATAGTAAATAATGAACCCAGATGTGTGCCCAGAAGTGAATTTGGAGATTATTTAAGCATTTGCCGCAACATATTAAACCATACAAATAAACATGTAATCGGACGTCTGCAATTTTACTATAGCAATTTTGACCCGTTTTGCAAATTTTGACCAACAATTCTGACTACTGCAATAGATGTGACTTCCGGACGCAATATTTTACAAAAAAACCATATGAATGTAAGATTTCGCAAAAAGGTATCTATTACTAAGAAATTAAAGAAAAATTAAATTTTGATAGAAAATTTACAGGAGATATAACACAAGGGTACATATTTAAAGGTGTTCTATAACATGAAATTTTCTATATATTTTTTATTAAATATAAATATTTATTAAATTGTTTGTTTACATTGATTTCACTTGAAGTCAATAAATTTGTATTTTTAGTTTAAATTAATTAATTACAGTAACAATAAATTACAATTATTATATTAATGCTTTAAATTTATAATATAAACTGTAATAATATTATTTTATAATTTTAAGAAATTTTGTTATAAAATTTTGATTAAATATAGTTATTTGCAAAATTGATAATTTAACCAATCCCAAAAAGTAACATATATTTACATATTAAATTTAAGTCACAGTTATGTATAATTTATCAAAATTTTGGTTTTACAACGTCATATATATAATTTTTTACTATTTTATTTCTTTACGTAAATTTCTATTTCATTTAATCGAGTGGAGTTAATATTTTTAATTATAAATTTATATATTTATTCAGTTCTAAAGTTATTTAGTCCTCGAATAAATATTTAAGTATATATAGTTTGCAAAATTAGGTAAAAAATTCATAAATTATAAAAAATTAGATGCTGGTAGATACGGCTAGATATTATTAAATATTTTGTACAAACCTAAGTTTTTTGACAGTTTAAATTATGATTTTGGGATTACTTAAAATTCAATATAATAATTATAGTTTTATTTATTTAAAATTTATTTTATTCAATTTAAATTAGTTCATATTTTTAATTATAAATTTATACATTTATTTATCTTTTAAATTATTTAAAGATTTCCGTAGTTCTGAAATGAATTATTAATTATATATCTTTTGCGAAGTACACAAATTAGATAAAATATTTATAAAATATCAAAAATTAGATGCGGTTAGACGCGGTAAGATGCGGTTAGACGTGGTTAAAGCTGTTAGATTAAGGTGGATGTCATGAAATCGTATTATATGGGTTTTAAACTCCATAATTAAGGTATAAATGACCTTATAAGGGGCCTAGGATCATGTTACAGGTGTTAATTGGGATTAACTTATTAACTAATTTCAAAAAATCAAATATATTGACCTTATAAGGGGTATAGGATCATATTACAGGTGTTAAATTAGGATTAACTTATTAACTAATTTCAAAAAATCATATATATTTAGCTTATTTAGATCTAAATTATAGTTGTACATCAAAAAAAATTTCATTAAAAGTTTTATCATTTTCCAAACATACACATAATTTAAATAAATATAATTTATTACAAATTTATTTCTAAAAGTCATATATAATTATTACAATTTTATATATTTTTTAATTTTATATTTAGAATTTTTGTAAATTTTCTATTTAATTATAATTTTATATATTTACGTAAATTTTTATTTCATTTAATTCATAGTGAACGGTATGGATCTTTGCAAATTTAAAGCACTAAATTAATCAAAATAATTATTTTCATCAACTTCGCATAAGGTATTTGTATTTGTATATTTATTTCAATTAAAATGAAAATAATAATTTATAATTAATTTTTAAGATAAAATTCAATCATTGATATTTTCTATTTTTTGTATAAACTACATGAATGTCAAAGATACAAAATACATAAGTTTAAATTAATCTTAAAAATCATATATATTTAGTTTATTTAAATCTAAATTATAGTTTTATATCGAAAATTTTCATTGGACTTTAAATTTGATAAGACTTTATTTAGAGGTGTTCTATAACATGAAGATTTTCTATAAATTTTTAATTCAATGTAAATATTTATTAAACTAATAATTTTACATTAATTTGACTTGAAGTAAATAAATTTTTATTTTTATTTTAAATTTATTAATTCTAGTAACAATAAATCACAATTATTATGAACATTAAATTGCCCAAATAAATTGCTAGGTGTTATGTCGTTTTCTTTCCACTCGAGGAGAGAGACAATGAAGACCACCATGGGAGATTAATGGGTTTTCTTCTTGTTCATTGTTGGTGGGTATCGATTTTCCGGCGAATTTAGAGACAGTCACGGGAGAAGATAGATCTGTTGCTGATTTGAAGAAGATGTATGCTCCCGCAGCAGCGTTCTCGACACCCCTATCCCGCCAAACCCAATCAGCAAAGACAGGAAGAGAGGACGTTGATTCTCTTTGCCGCCTTTCTTCTCCCGAGGCTCGACCCAAATCACCATTTTTCTTCCCCACCCTCACGCTCGGTAGGTTTGAGCGGTGATTGGTGGCACTGACTAGCAATGAAGAAGAATATTGCAACAATATTTTTTTCAGATTTATGAGATTGGAGAATAGATCTGGTCCGGCGAGTTGGGAATCGGAGTTAGGATGCTGGCAGCGAGTAATCGGTCGATTCTGATCAGAGATCCAACGGCCGGCGGAAAGTGGGTAGGAAGCAACGACGGTGACGGCGGATAAGGTTCGGGGAAGATTAGAGGGTGACGCACCGTGATGTCTGTCGCGACGGATAGAAATCGGTGATGCACCGTAAATATTTGTCGCGACGAATAGAAATTCGGATTATTAATGGGCATATTTTGTTTTATTTAGATCTAATATTACCGGTGTCCGATTTGGGTGATTCAAGAGTTATTTTCTATATTTTAAGATGCTCTTCATCATGTAGACGGTTTAGATTGGAAAAATTTAGCTAATTAAATTATCAATAGAAATAATTATGTGGACGGTTAAAATAGTGTAGATATTTTTATTTAAATGTAAATAAATATAATATTAATAATTATTTATTAAATTTATCCCAAAGAGGCATATATATTTATTTAGATTATTTAAACATAAATTATAATTAATTTTAGTAAAGCTTTAATTGAAACTAATTTAATTAATAAAAATTACATACATATAAACATTTATTATTATTTTAAGTTTATTAATTTTAGTAATAATAAATATCTAAAAGTTTTAAATATAATTCTTAAGCTATAAATATCATTCATGATTTTAAAAATCAAAACTTATAGTAACTTTCAAAATCAAGGAGACTAGGTACCGTTCATGCATTCCTTGAAACCCACTTTTAATTTAATCATTTCTAGCCCATTTAATTACTTGTCTCATGTTTATGCAAAATGACCTATTTTTATAGCAAATATGTTTCTAAATTTATATTTTTATTTTAAGAATTTTAAACTGAAAAGTGCAACAAGAGAAACGAGATGAACTTATGAATTTTTGTAAGCTTAACTTACTAACTTCGCAAATTAACACAATACAAAAAATTGATTGTGTTCATAATTAATTGAATTAATTTTTATTTTAAATTAAATTAATATTTATTTTATTATTTGTTAAATTGATCATTATATTGATTTAATTTGTTTTAATCTTCATTTTAATTTTATTTTTATTAATTTCACATTGAAACAACTGGATAGAGAGATGGATGACTTCGGGAGAGGGAAGATGGTGGAGCACTGGACTTCAATACTCCAGCGATACATTGTTTTGGTGCACATGCAAGCCAATTTTGTAAAATGAACTATTCAAATAATTTTGCAATTCTGCCCCAATTATTTTAATAATCCATATCCCAATTTATCTAACTAAAATTTTATGAGAAAATTTTTATTTTCATAAAAATACACAAAAATGTGCTTTATTAATGCATTCTTCGTAATTTTTATGTGAAAAAATAGAAAAGCATACAAAAGTTTATATTTAGATGTTAGATTTAGGTAGATTCATTAAATAATTTTTTGCTAATACAAAAATACTTAATCGTTAAACTAGGTCCAAAAAATAATATATATTTAGCTTATTTGGATCTAAATTATAGTTGTACATCAAAAGAAATTTTACTAAAAGTTTTATCATTTTCCAAAGACACACATAATTTAAATAAATATAATTTATTACAAATTTATTTCTAAAAGTCGTATATAATTATTACAATTTTATATATTTTTAATTTTATATTTAGAATTTTTGTAAATTTTCTATTTAATTATAGTTTTATATATTTACGTAAATTTCTATTTCATTTAATTCATAGTGAACGGTATGGATCTTTGAAAATTTAAAGCACTAAATTAATCAAAATAATTATTTTCATCAACTTCGCATAAGGTATTTATATTTGTATATTTATTTCAATTAAAATGAAAATAATAATTTATAATTAATTTTTAAGATAAAATTCAATCATTGATATTTTCTATTTTTTGTATAAACTACGTGAATGTCAAAGATACAAAATACATAAGTTTAATTCAATCTCAAAAATCATATACATTTAGTTTATTTAAATCTAAATTATAGTTTTATATTGAAAATTTTCATTGGACTTTAAATTTGATGGGACTTTATTTAGAGGTGTTCTATAACATGAAAATTTTCTATAAATTTTTAATTCAATGTAAATATTTATTAAACTGATAATTTTACATTGATTTGACCTGAAGTAAATAAATTTTTATTTTTATTTTAAATTTATTAGTTCTAATCTATATAAATTTATTTTTATTTTAAATTTATACATATATAATACTAACCCGTAACTACTTGTCTTGCCAATGGATAATTAAGCTTCATTGTAATATAAAAGTTCATATGTAATCCTTATATATCACAATTTATTGTATATATCTTTTATAATTTGATGTGTGAAAACGTGCGAATATTCAAAATTATAGGTCTATTATACATAAAAAACTAATATAAAATCTAAAATACTATTTACTAATATATAAATGTTATGTTGGTATAAATTAAAAAGACTGATTATCCATTTAATATATATGTTAAATTTCTAATATAAACTGTAATAATATTATTATATAATTTTAATAAATTTTATTATAAAATTTCTATTACATGTAGCTATTTACTATATTGTGAAACTAACCAATCCCAAAAAATAACATATATTTCTATATTAAATATAAATTACAGTTATATATAATTTATTACAATTTTAGTTTTAGAACGTCATATATAATAATTTTTACAATTTTATATATTTACGTAAATTTTGTTTTTATTTAATTTAAATTACTTAATAATTTTACTTATAAATTCATATATTTATTTAGTTTTGAAAATTATTTAAACATTTTGCGTAGTTATGAAATGAATTATTAATTTTATATCTTTTGCGAAATACACAAATTAGGTAAAATATTTATAAAATATCAAAAAAAAGATGTGGTTAGATGCAGTTAGATGCTGTTAGACGCTGTTAGATACAGTTAGATGCGATTAGATGCAGTTAGATGCAGTTAGATACCGTTAGATGTGGTTAGATGCTATTAGATTAAAGTGGATTTCATTAAATCATATTATTTGGGTTTCAAACTCCGTAATTAAGATGTAAATGACCTTATAAGTGGCCAAGCATCATATTACAGGTGTTAAATTAGGATTAACATATTAATTTCAAAAATTAGATGCGGTTAGATGCGGTTAGATGTAGTTAGACGCTGTTAGATTAAGGTGGATTTCATTAAATCGTATTATCTAGGTTTCAAAATCTGTAATTAAGGTCTAAATGAGGTTATAAGGGTCATAGGATCATATTACAGGTGTTAAATTAAGATTAACTTATTAATTTTAAAAATTAGATGCGGTTAGATCGGGTTAGATGTGGTTAGATCAGGTTATATAAGGTTAGATCGGGTTAGATGCGATTAGATTATAATGATTTCATTAAATCGTATTATCTGGGTTTCAAAATCTGTAATTAAGGTCTAAATGAGGTTATAAGGGTCTTAGGATCATATTACAGGTGTTAAATTAGGATTAAGTTATTAATTTCAAAAATTAGATGCGGTTAGATCCAGTTAGATGTGGTTAGATTATAATGATTTTATTAAATCGTATTATATGAGTTTCAAAATCTGTAATTAAGGTCTAAATGAGGTTATAATGGTCCTAGGATCATATTACAGGTGTTAAATTAGGATTAACTTATTAATTTCAAAAATTAGATGCGGTTAAATGTGGTTAGATCGGGTTAGATGCGGTTAAATCGGGTTAGATATTGTTATATCGGGTTAGATACGGTTAGATTATGATGATTTCATTAAATCGTATTATTTGGATTTCAAAATCTGTAATTAAGGTCTAAATGAGGTTATAAGGGTCATAGGATCATATTATAGGTGTTAAATTAGGATTCACTTATTAATTTCAAAAATTAGATGCGGTTAGATCGGGTTAGATACGGTTAGATTGGGTTAGATGCGGTTAGATCAGGTTAGATGCGATTAGATCCAGTTAGATGCGGTTAGATTATTATGATTTTATTAAATCGTATTATCCGGGTTTTAAATTCTGTTATTAAGGTCTAAATGACGTTATAAGGGTCCTAGGATCATATTACAAGTGTTAAATTAGGATTAACTTATTAATTTCAAAAATTAGATGCGGTTAGATGTAGTTAGATGCGGTTAGATTGGGTTAGATACGGTTAGATCGGGTTAGATGCGATTAGATGCGGTTATATTCCTAAAATAAAAAAATTAATAAATTTTCAAAAAATCAAGAGAAATGAAAGAAGTAATTATTTTTTAGAGTAACTTAATTACATTAACTTTAAATAATATAAAATAACTCCTAATAAAAATTTAATTTTCCAACTTTACCAATTATAATGAAATCTTATTAAAAAATAATTTTTTGTACACAAATATTTTTAGAAATTTTCAAATAATGAAATTTATATCTACATACATTTTACTACTTGATCTAGCAATTCAATGGAATAGATTGAGATTTTGTATATATATAATACTAATTTTATCAAAAAACCAAACATACTCATATTTTTAAACAAATATACTCACGGTGTAAAATTACCAAAATGCCCTGCTTCCTTTTTTTCTCTCATGGGAAGTGATTCCCATGGGTTGGGCCTCGCTGATCAGTTAAAAGGTTGGAAAAGGAATAGCAAAAAACTGACATAACAGGATATCATTACATGGGTATCAAAAACTGAATAGAATGGAAATAATTAGGAGTAATTAATAGTAATCGAAGATATGAAGACCGATAGATACAGTTTCTCTCGTTCTATAAACATAAGTTAGGCAAGGAGAGGATTGACTTTTCATAGTTGCTTCCTACGAAAAACTCGACTGCGTTTGAAGCTCTGAAAAGTGAGGCCCAACCCATAGGAAGCGCTTCCTACATTTTTCTCGTAGGAAGCTTCATCTGAACTGTCCATATTAAATCTACGGTCGAGAAAAGATAAAGCATTTTCGGTATGAAAATTGTGAGTGGGCAGAATCGCAGATGCAATCGGCCATCTTCTCCTTCTTCATGCCCTAGTCGTCTTTCACCTTCATTCTCCCCCATCTTGCCCCAGCCACCGCCTGCCACTTTTTCTCTTTCCTCTCCTCCATGCCCGAGCTCCTACGCTCTTCTCCTCGTCCAATCGCCCGTTTCCTCATCTGCTCCCTACGAATCAGCCGCACCTCCCTGCCTCCCATTCTCCCATTCCTGTTGCTGCTTGCTGGACGTCAGCACCATGTCGTGGAATTTTATCCCACTCCTGCAAATTTAGGTCTAATTTCTTTACTTCGTAGTATCAGAAGTTTGATTGCCGATCAGAGGGGAAAGGGGTGGAAATTGCTCCTGCAGCTGTGGTCTCTCTCATGGCTATCATTCCAGAGCTTGTCATATCCCATGAATTTCAGGAGGTTTGTTAGTTTTCTCTCAGTTATTGTGATATGGGCTTTTCGTTTTGGATTTCGTGATCAAGAGAGTGATAAATCGGTACAGAGAGACCGAGGGCTTGCAGCGTTTATCTGACGATAGAATCCCGCAATATGAAAAAGAAGATTCGTTACTTTTTCTTACATTTTCCCCTTTCCCTTTTGTTTTTGGCTTGCTGCAGAGCACTTGCACTTGCACTTACACTTACACTGAGAGGTATCTAGAATCTTCAGTTTCTTATTGGTTTCTTGGATTCGCTTTCTCATGTGGAAACTGTACAAGCTCTTGATGTCTGGTTTTTTATTCCTTGAGTTTTTGTGTCCAACTGTCTCAAACTCATTTTTGGTTAACAGAGATGCGGTAATATATGCTCTTGGAGTTGGAGCATGTTCGCGAGATGTTGTTGATGAGAAGGAGCTGAAATATGTTTATCATAAAGATGGACAATCGTCAGTACAAGTAGACTAAAAGAGACAGCTTCTCTTGCCAGTGGTTTCCAAAAATTCAAAATGTTTGATACCTTTCTTGCAATTCTTTGCCATCTACTTCTGAATTATCTTTGTGAATGGAATTGCGCATTTATCAGGGAAGAAATTGGAATTCAGGAAATAGGTGACATTGGTTTTCGGCACCAAATAACCATCTATTCCTGCTAACAGAATTGCATGACACATATCTAATGACTAAGGGTTCCCTTTGCTGTGACTGATAATTCATTGAATATTCATCTAGTGAAAAAGATGGCTTCTTCCCCTGATAGTTCATCGACTACATTCTCAATGCTCACAAGTAGCACCATTGCCATTTTCTTATTCCTGGCATTGGTCAAGCTCTGTCAAGAGCAAGTTTCCAACTCTTAATCAAATCTGGCTGTGTTGAGTAACCCTTGACCATGTATCATTTAAGAGTGCACACAATCATTAGGTTTATTTGAATCAAGAGATTGGTCTGACCTTATCCCATGGTATAAGACCCAGAATGTATGTATTAAATGCTACTACTTTTTGGAATTGTTATAATGGAGGCCTCAAACATGTTTTCTTTTGTTGTGCAGGTCATTAGAAATTTAGTCTGACACGTGATCCCTTTTACTTGGGTTTTTATTCCTTACATGAGAAGTTGTAAGGCATCGAGAAAATGGGATTTAATAATTCGAAGATCGATGGTGAGGAAGCAGTTCAACTTTGTAAGGATAGAAGGAAATTTATCAAACAAGCTGTTGAATACAGAATTCAATTTGTAGCCAGGCATGCTGCTTGCATTGAGTCCCTAAGAAGAGTGTCTCTAGCACCGAGGGATTACATTGACGGAGCTGAGAGCATCCTTGTTGGAACTCCCCTTTCTAACCCCCAAGAAGAAAACAATCCCTGATTTTAATGGCATTCCACTGAAGTCTTCATCTGCCATCCCAACCCAAACATGTAGGGAATCTTCTATTTTTGTTCATCACTTGAGAGCAGGTAGAAATTCATCAATTTCTATTATTGAGAGGCCTGAGTCACCAATGATCATGAGAGTTGACTCGTACTCCTCTGTGGACCATTTTGGAAGTGATGGTTACTTCGTCTCTCAATCTCCTCCGCCTAAGAATTCATCATTTTTCTCTTCTTCAAATGGAAAAGAGAGTTTTTTGCCACCATCCCCGACCATAACTTCCCACTTGGACTTCTTCTGGGACCCCTTTCCATCTTTGGATACATATATGTGTCGCACTATGAGCAACCTTGACCAGGCGACTATTGACAATGAGAAGATGGATCTGAAGCAAACTCAAGATGAAAAAGGAATGCCTGAGGTATCAAAAGATGAGAAATCTGAAAAGGAAGAAATGAAGGTAGAAAGCCCTACAGTTGGCATGCATCATGCAGAAAAGGATGGTTTTACAACTTGTACTGAGGCAGGTACAGAGAAAGGGGTGTCAGGTCTTCAGTCTCAGAGTACAGGCAACACTAAAGTATCTGAAGTAGAGAATGTATCAGGGGTTGAGATGGGCAATGAGAAGGAAACGGTAACACAAGGTAGGGATGGCCCAAAGGAAGCATATAGTTTTGTTTTTTATGCAAGCAGGAGACCGACAAGTATGGCAGAGGTTGTCAAAGATCTTGAGACTCAGTTTGATACAGTATGTAAATTTTCTAGAGATGTTTTAACAATGTTGGAAGCATCTGGACCACTGGAATCCTTGAATATGACTAAACTAACAGGTATGATCTGTTATATTTTACAAGTTATCTGTCCTCAACCATGACTAGCAACAGGTACGATTATGATCAATCAAATTGTACATGAGCTATGTTACAGTCCAAAACAGCCTCACCATGCATGCTCATTGCTTATGTAAGAGATGATACTATTGTATAATGGCAATGATCGAATGCAAACATTAATTTTTATCTCAATATTTTCTGATAAAATCCTATCGGTTTATAATATTAACCTGTATGTGTTCATTCATGACATAATAATTCACTTTTGCTGGAAACTTTTATAAGTAATATGTTTATTCACTTTTACTGGAACCTTTTATAAGTAAAATGTTTGTTTTAAAATTTTAATAGTTATATCTTTGCTTTTTTTGCATCATGAACAAAAAACATATGGATAGATATTTTACCACGAAACTGGTTGCACATGGTCAGTACCCTTGACTGAATTATTCGTAATTAGCTACCTTTGAATGTTCAAGTGGTCTGAAGCATATATATATAATAAAAATGATTTAAATTTCATTATTGGCTTCCTCCACTTGAATTTACATGTGCGATGGTTTATAACAGTCTAATATGAGTTGACCAGCATAAATTTCTGAGGTTGTCTATGTGGTCGGACCTTCCTAATAGCATTTGAAGCATAGTCTAGAGCCTATACAGACAAGGATGCTGATTACCGACATGTAGTGGTTACATATTTCCAAGAGTAAAAAGTCACCCAATTTCTGCCCATTCTTTCTCTTTTTTAATCAGTAAATGAAATCCCATGCAAGGGTTGCATGTTGGGAATTTCAAATTTTACAAAGAAAAACTTCCAATTTGAAGTATTGAGGAATGATGATATTGTCCATCATAGCTTGCCCACTGTGTTTTTAGTAGTAGAGAAAAATCCCCATTCTGCACAGACATGTGAATGATACAAATAATTCCTATCTGAAAGAATTGCTCTTGAATAAGAACATAGCTTGGATAGTTGTGTCATATTCACATACTTTGTGGTGTAGAGGTTTAGAAGATCCTTATGTTGTATGCTTCTGCAATGAGCCTTCTATAGAAATGAATGGACGTGCTTGAGTTGACTATCTCTTTACATCTGAAATCCACTCGCCATTTTTTGCAGTTGCAAAACTTTTGAATCCGGTTGTTTTGTTCCGTAAGACATCATCACGTTTATCATCTCAATTATTTCCCATTTCGAGAAATGATGATAATGACGACTGTGAGGAATCTTGGATGCTTACTAGGAGTCATAGGTCAACATTAGATAGGTTATATGAATGAGAAAATAAGCTATATGTGGAAGTCAAGGTATACTCTCCCACCTTTAATTAGGTTTGCTAGCGATACAGTGATGTGGATTGATCAGGCTTTGCTTCTAATTTAAGATTTATTTATTTTTAGGGTTATTTTCTTTGAAAACTTGGAATATTTTAGGGATTTGATGTATTTAACTAATTCATGGCTGGGTTTTCTAACAATTTCTTTTCTTTAGATTATAACCAATTTGTATGTCATTACAGTTGGGCTTGCAGTGATTTTTTTGTTACATATATATTTTTTAAAAAAGCTTTATCTAGAGATTTGTAGTTGGCCAGAATGTATTCTAAAACTAATTGCAATTGGGGTTGCGGATATTTTTAAAATATATATATACAATTACTATGGCTGCTGGGATTCTTGCCTAGCTCTCCATGGCCACAATGTGGAATTCTCACCACTAGACTACAACCACTTTGTTATTTAGGAAATTATTGTATAACAAATTTGCAATTCATTTATCTACATTCAAAATTTGTTATTTCCAGCTCAGGATAAAACAGACCAGCCTCTTACTCTCCCGTGTTTCCAAAACATGGCCGGTTGTCGAGCCCTTGTACATTCTTTGGCACACGAAAACTAGGTATAGATTGTCAAGACCTTTAATTGCTTGTCTCTGGCTCAAGTTTTGCACCCTGTTACCATTTTTTTTAAAAAAAAAGAGATTTGCAGTTGAATCTGCACCAAATAAAATGTACTCTATAGTCTGTGCTGCACTAGTGAGAAAAGGATAAGTTAGTGAGAGACTGTTGGAAGAGACTCAACTGGAGGTTATATTATAGAAATGCCACTATGATGGTTATATGTTTGTGTTATAGAAGCCCAATGACTAACCAATGGTAGATGCAATCAGATTCCTAGTTGAATTATTCCCGGTTCAATTGTTGCACATCTGAACATGGTGTTCATCCATGGTTTGATTCTTCATTTCAGGTGTAGTGGGTCTGCCTATTATGCTTGTCCATCCGAATTCTTAATGGATCCCAAACAGGAAAGAAGGATTGGGGTTTGGTTGGATGTTCAGTTGAATTGACCAATTACTGATGCGAATGAAGACAAGGATGCTGCAGGCAGAGCCATGAACTTTGGGCTTGGATGATATCTCTCTTACCTCATGATTTTCACAATAACTCAGTTCAATTCCAGTTTCATCCGTGCATATAGTTTCACTGCCAGATTTTACTTATTAGCCCCTAGTGTTATGCTGGTTTTCTTTCAAGTTTTAATTTTATTTGGCAATATAGAGCTTATGCAGTCATCAGATGATATATCCCTTAACTGATACAACATAAAATTCACCGTATGATAAGTAGATCTAGATCTAATGTCTTACACTCCGGATGGGACATTAGACACGAGCAAATGACTTTTCATTGCATGTCTCATTATCAAAGATTGTACATAGGTGGTAACCCAGGCTAGTTGGATCAGGTTCTTGGACGCAATTTTCTTGGGCAGATATCCTTATACGATGCAGAATCTTGTGGGGAGCAGATTGCCCAAGTTCACACTCGAAGAATCCAGATCCTTGATTGGTTCGCTGGACTTTGTCGGCATCAATCATTACACCACATTATATGCGAGGAATGATAGAAGCAGAATTTAGAAGTTGGTATTGCAGGTTGCATGGTCTGATGCTGCTGTTATTACAACCCGTAAGAACAACAGATATCATATCATAGCCCTTCTCTTTATGTTCCAAAATCCAGTTATATGAGGTCCTAATGCATCATTCCTGAACATATTGTTTGCGATGTTTCGACATGGAGTGCCCATCGGAGAAATTGTAATTATCACTGCTCTGTTCCAAAATCCAGTTAGTCTTTTTTATTTCCTCTGTTGCCAACCCATCTTTTTACAGCTTTACAAGACGCCAGATGAGAATTATTTGTTAGATTTGCAGAGGGTCAATGGATCACCTTTCTTATTCCTTCAGATATGCTCTGTGAGGTGCTATAATGAAAACTTTTACTTTGTTTCTTCTCAATAAGTGTCAGAGGAAATGTCCCTAACATTTAGTTAATATATCAACAGATTACTATAAAGTCTGCTTCTGAAAGGCATTCTGGCTTTTCTTGTGATGCAGAGGTTGGCATATGAAGCCATGGCTGAGGCAGCTATTGCTAATGGGTTTGATGCTTTAAGGGGCACTGCATGCTACCAAAAGGCCCACTAGGAGATCAAGAGAGCTAATGACAATGTCGCTGTCATTATAGAACAAGTCTTTCAGAAAATCAAAGATCACAAACATTACTATCAAAGAATTGTGCAATTCAAGATCTTTTGGAGGTCTTTGTATGCTTTGAAACAAACAAGGTTGTTGACATGTAACGTCTTGAATAAAAATATGAATTTTTTTAGTTTGTAGCAGAATGTATGTAACAATGTATTACATGAAAATTCGATTTAATGAATTTAGTTATTAATAAATCTTCTACAAGTTTTGTAATGCAAATTTTGGAATAGGTACATTATGTTTGAAAAATTAAAATATGTGTGCTTCGTGTGCTAAATTGGATGCTATACATGGCAATCATATTTTAACATAATGGGATGGACAAAAAACTGAAAATGTGCTCTCTCCATGCCCATCATTGTCTTTTTCTTTCCCAAATATATTCAAAATTGCTGCAATAGACAAATAGTAAGAAGTAGCAAACTGATAATTAAGAAAAAAAAAAACCAATCTTATGTCAAAATCAGTTGAACATGCAAATAAAATAAAGTTGCAAACTGATAATTAAATTGAATGTGTAAATTTGAAAGGAGAAAATCCATATGGTCGTGTAGTCATAGCTAGAATCCATCTGTATACATATTTTTTAAAATTTTTTATTATTTTTGTAGGCATCATTTGGAATATGAGTATTTATAATTTTTTATAATTTTTGCATACATATGTTTTTAAATTTTTTATTACCTTTATAATTATTTTTTTAAAATTTTTTATAGGTGTTAAATTATGATTAACTTATTAATTTAAAAAATTAGATGCGGTTAGATACGGTTAGATATGGTTAGGCACGGTTAGATGCGGTTAGACACGGTTAGATGCGGTTTTGACACAGTTAGATTATTTTATTTTCTAAAATATATACATGTCCCGCAGGCATCCAAACAATGAATATTTTATTTTTCTAAAATATATATGTGTCTCGCGGGCGTCCAAAAATGAATATTTTGTTTTCTAAAATATATGTGTCCCGCGGACAATATTATCAGAACCGAACCCGTGATCGAACCGGTAAAGGAACTGGTCTGGTTCAAACCGGTTTGACCAGTTAAGCAAACCGGTTTGAACCGATGACGTCAGCATGACATATTTATGATGTTATAAATATTTAATTATTTTTAATTAACATATTGGAAAAATTATATATATATAACTCCTAAATCTAAATATTAATTATATTTCAAAACTATGCAAACCTTTAAATAATTTTGAAACTAAATAAATATATAAAGTTATAATTAAAAATATTAACTAATTATGTGAGCTCTTAGCCTATTGATAATTTTCATTTTATCTAATACTTTCATATTTTAAAATATTTAAAATTGTATTTATAATAGATTTCATATGAAAATTGCTCCAAAAACATACTTTTGAGATTTGGTGAGATTTTGTAAGTTTTTAAGAGATTTAATGGCCGTATTTTATTTTTTGGGGAACGCATGTGCACAAATAAAAGTATGCTAGTGGAGCACCAAACTTGGTGCTCCATCACCTTCCTTTTCCCGTTTCCCCCATGGACGGCTAACCCACCTTCAGTAGCAATCTCGGATCCGGTTCCAACAAGTAGATTTTAGTAGATCAGAGCCGTCCAAATTTAGGATAGTGAGAAACCTTGAAGTCCGGTGACAAAATCTTGATAGCAGAAGACAAGATGCGGAATAGAGGAAGACTGCACGCACTGCTGATGCCTTGAGGAAGATGAGATTGAACCAGATCTGGGTCGAATGCACTGCTGGTCTCCGGCGATGAGGAAGACAGCAGTCGCACGCACCGAGCAGATGGACCAGATGAAGAAGACGATCATAAAAATGGGGAAAGGAAAGTGCTTTGCTGCCGATTTGGGACTCGGGTGGAAACCCGGCGCCTGAAACCAGATGGGTTTGGTGTTGCCAACGTTGGAAACCAGATCGCCGGTGCCGCCACCTAGTCCCGATGGCCAACCACTGCCTCGTCAACGCCCTGACGACCAGCCGCTGCCTCGACAGCAGCATCATCAAAGCCTTTTGCCGGCGTCCTCTCTTGCCGGCGTTCTCTCCCGATGGGTTTTCCCGCCGCCACGTCGGCGCCAGCAGCATTCTTCCGGCACCCCCTTCCAGGCGTCCAGCGGCATATCGCAGCGGCAGCATGATGGGTTTTAATGGCGGCCGCAAATATGAAAGTCCCATTGCCGGTGCTGCCACTGCCACTGCTCGTCACGACTGGATCCAATGTATCCTTATGAGCGTGTTTCCTTTTATTCGCGAACCGGTCTAACTGGTTCAACCGCGTTTTCCGGTTGAACCGGCGGTTCAACGGTTCATGAGGTTTAATACTATCAGACCGAACCGTATGAGATCGAACCGGATGCATGCCCGGTTCCCGGTCGGACCGGTCCGGTCCGATTTTAACAACACTGTCCGCGAGCCTCCAAAAATGAATATTTTATTTTCTAAAATATATATATGTCCCGTGGGCCTCCAAAAATGAATGTTTTGTTTTTCTAAAATATATACATGTCCCGCGGGCATCCAAAAATAAATCTTTTGTTTTCTAAAATATGTATATGTGTCCCTGCGGCCTCCAAAAATGAATATTTTGTTTTCTAAAAATATATATGTGTCCCACGGGCTCCAAAAATGAATATTTTATTTTTTAAAAATATATATGTATCCCGCGGGCCTCCAAAAATGAATATTTTGTTTTCTAAAAATATATATGTGTCCCTCAGGCCTCCAAAAATGAATATTTTATTTTCTAAATATATATATGTGTCCCACAGGCCTCCAAAAATGAATATTTTGTTTTCTAAATATATATGTATCCCGCGGGCCTCCAAAAATGAATATTTTATTTTCTAAATATATATATGTGTCCCGCGGGCGTCCAAAAAATGAATATTTTATTTTATAAAAATATATATGTGTCCCACGGGCCTCCAAAAATGAATATTTTTTTAAATATATAAATGTCCCACGGGCCTCAAAAAATGATTATTTTGTTTTTATAAAAATATATACGTGTCCCGCGGGCGTCCAAAAATGAATATTTTGTTTTCTCAAAATATATATGTGTCCCGCGGGCCTCCAAAAATGAATGTTTTTGTTTTGTTTAAAATATATAAATGTCCCACGGGCCTAAAAAATGAATATTTTATTTTAATAAAAATATATATGTGTCCTGCGGGCATCCAAAAATGAATATTTTATTTTTAAAAATATATACGTGTCCCGCGGGCCTCGAAAAATAAATGTTTTATTTTTCTAAAATATATATATGTATCTCGCAGACGTCAAAAAATGAATATTTTATTTTCTAAAATATATATGTGTCCCGCGGGCCTGCAAAAATGAATATCTTGTTTTATATAATATGAAGATTTTCTATAATTCAATGTAAATATTTATTAAACTGATAATTTTAGATTTATTTGACTTCAAGTAAATAAATTTTTATTTTTATTTTAAAATTATTAATTATAGTGACAATAAATCACAATTAGTATATTAATATGTTAAATTTGTAATATAAACTGTAATAAATTTAGAGGTGTTCTATAACATGAAATTTTCTATATATTTTTTGTTCAATATTATTATAGTTTATTAAATTGTTTGTTTACATTGATTTAACTTGAAGTCAATAAATTTTTATTTTTAGTTTAAAATAATTAATTAGAGTAACAATAAATTAAAATTATTATATTAAGACTTTAAATTTATAGTATAAACTATAATAATATTATTTTATAATTTTGAGAAATTGATCATTTAACTAAGCCCAAAAAGTAACATATATTTACATATTAAATCTAGGTCACAGTTATATATAATTTATCAAAATTTTTATTCTACAACGTCATATATATAATATTTTTTACTATTTTATTTCTTTATATAAATTTTTATTTCATTTAATCAAGTGGAGTTAATATTTTTAATTATAACTTTTTATATTTATTTAGTTTCAAAATTATTTAGTCCTCGAATAAATATTAAAGTATATACATTTTGCAAAATACATAGATTAGGTAAAATATTCATAAATTATAAAAAAAATTAGATTCAGTTAGACACGGTTAGACGCGGTTAGACAATGTTAGACGCGGTTAGACAAGGTTAGACGCGGTTAGACAAGGTTATACATGGTTAGACATGGTTAGACACGGTTAGATTATGGTGATTTTAATAATTTATATTATTTGGGTTCCAAATTTAGTTTTTAAGATATATATGACCTTATAAGGGCCCTATGATCATATTACAGGTGTTAAATTAGGATTAAATTAATAATTTCAAAAATTAGACACTGTTAGACACGGTTAGACGCGGTTAGACGCGGTTAGACATGGTTAGACAGAGTTAGACATGGTTAGATTCTATTATATTCAGAAAATAAAAAAATATTAATAAATTTTCAAAAATTCAAGAAAAATATAAGAAATTGTTATTCTTGAGAGTACCTTAATTACATTAACTTTAAATAATATAACATAACTTCTAATAAAAATTATATTTTTCAACTTTACCAATTATGATGAAATCTTATTAAAAAATTATTTTTTGTACACTAATATTTTTAAAAATTGTCAAATAATGAAAAATTATGTTTACATACGTTTTACTAATTGATCTATCAAATGAATGGAATAGATTGAGATTTTGTACGTATATAATATAAAATTTATCAAAAAACCAAACATACTCACGATGGAAAATTACCACATTGCCCCTGCTTCTTTTTTTTCTCATGGGAAGTACTTCCCATGGGTTGGCCCTCCCGAAAAGTACTAGATTGGGACAAGTTGGATTGCTCCATACTGCTTCTGATTGAGGGTGATTTGAAAATTGGTACCTCAAGTTTACTAAATTTGCAATCTTTGACGCATAACTTTTGTATTTGTAGTAGATGACTTTAAATTTTAATACTTTACACTATTTGCTCGCAAACTTTCAATATTTCGGAAGTATCTAACGGGCGTGAATAGGACGAGAATGTATTAATTAATGTCTATTGAGAATGGAAGATTTGGTATTAAAAATGTAAAAAGTTATATTGGAAAATAAAACGTTGCATTGAAAATTTAAAGAATTGTCTTGGACTCGTCCCATTCAAGTTTCTCGAATATTTTGAAACATGCCCTTCGTTTTTCCATCAAATTCCCTTATTAGTGCGAAATGACCAAAATGCCGTTTTAAAATAGGCAGATTTTGTAGATGATACCAGCGACGCTGTGACATTGACGAGTTTTTTTTTCGAATTTAGGCAAGTTCAATCCTTGTTGCTGAAGTCGTGCAAGTTGACCATAGTGACATAGATGAGTTTCCCATTTTAATACAATTATTCATCGTTTCAAAACATTTTTATTAATTATATCTTAAATGGAGGCATTTTGGTCATTTCTTCCTTGGACGAAGGCATTTAACGGCATCATTTGATGAAAGGATGAAAAGCAAAATATCAAAACTTGAAGCCATCGGTCACAAATACCAAAGTTATGGTCGAATGTGTAAATTTAGAAAATTTGAGGTACGATTATGGAAATGATTGATTTGGACGTGGATTAGAGGAGTCTTTCCAGGAAAAATGAGTGTTTGGAACGTGGAAGAAGTCCTTTTGTCAAAATTGGCGGCCATAGTCGGACAGATCGATTTCTTCTTCTGTTTGAATTTGACAGATGTTTGCCGATTGGGGTGGTTTTTGATACAGCGGAGTGATCCTGTTGCTAATTAAATATCTTAGCTCACCTTAACAGATTTACTTATAATAACTTTTTTTATTTTTTTCTTCGTATACTTATTTATCTAAGTATATTTAACTTATAGACCAAGTTTTACCATTTTTAAATATGTTTATCGATTTTTTTAAAGATTTTTAAACATCTATGTGTGTATATATGTATTTAAAATACCTTTATTTTTAAAAATCTAAAAATATATATATACACATATCAAAAATGGTAAAACTTGATCTATATATTAAATATATTTAGATAAAAAAGTGTATGAAGAAAAAAACAAAAAACAAAATATTTTAAATAAGATTTTTGAGGTGGGCTAAGTAAAAGGGGCTAACATGATTATTTCTCTTAAATATAATAAATTCTCAAATGTTACATTCATGTGCGGATTCGCAGCTGAGATTGCTGAAATTTATTTCAGAGCCAATTGGTTGAGCACGTACGTATTGCTCCTTTTGGGCTTTGAGGGGTAAACATATATACTTCTATTATCAAATGGAAATCTATAATTTGATTTTTTTGCATCCGTACGTACGTAGTTTGGGTAACATTTTGCAGGTACAGCATAAGTTTTTGAAAATTTCATCCATATCTACACATTTGTCTTAAAATTACCGATGTAATACTTTGCTTAAAAATTTTAGAAAATGACGAAAATGCTCCTATAAACAGATAAAATTATAAAATATAAGAAAATTACCTTTGAATAAAAATTTTAATTTTTAGAATATTTCTCACATTATTTAGATCTATTTAATGCAAGTAATATTTAAAAAATAAAACATTTGTATTTAATTTAAAGATAAATATCTTGCAATTTATAATTTTGTTTGTTTGTAGGGTCCTTTTGATCATTAAAATTTTATTCATTTATCATTACGGGCACAAACATAATTTTTTTGAAAACTGATTACGATATGCTTGCAATTTCAATACATTTTGCAATTCTGCCTAAACTGTATGTGTACGTACGAGAAAACTCATAAATCTTTTTCGAAGGTAAAAAGGTACCACACGCTCTTCCCAAACTACCTTCTATAGCGACTGAAGTAGCAGTGGCTTGAAAAGAATTATATATTTTTCATTCACATTTGCTGTACATGCGATGAGTTATATAAGTGATAACCTAATTTGTAGTATTCCCTATTGATGGTGCAAGAATCTTGTGTGCTAAATAGAACCGGATTGTGAGCTTCTTTTATTTTGCTAATGGAAGCCGCGAACCCTAGAAAAAAAAAACCTAAAAACCGCGGCCGGGGGTCCTATCCATTACTAGGCGATTTCAAAGACACACAGTTCACAGTGAAAGCTACAATCATTATAACAGAAGTAGATATGTTACGCTGGGTACGAAGTTCATAACCCTGCAATTGAGGAATAATATCTGCAAGAGAAGGCAACAAAGGCCGTAGCATAGTGATTTTAAAAGCTTCATAACCGTCATCAAGACCTTCAAGAAGTCGAAACTCCTTAGTTGCATCACAAACTGGTTTTCCAATAGCATTTAGTTGATCATACATATTTAAAATCTCTAAGATAAGAAGGCAAAGATTTATGTAAATTCAAACCCTATCCTTATTTATGTAAATCAAGTTCGGGTTGGAATTTAGGTTGACAAGTTTAAAACTTCATATGAATATATAACAACAACAAATCATGTAATAAAAAATAAGGTAAAAGAAAACATTAATAGACGTGCAAGTGAATAATATAAATGTAAATATAGATATAAATGAAAATAATGTAATTTTAATATTACAAACATGTATTCAAACATGAATATAAATAATATAAAAAACATAAACAAAGTATGAAAAATGTGGGTAATTTGCACATATACTCACTTAGTTTTATCATTATTGTAAATATATTCATATAGTCTTAATAATTACAAATAACCCCCACTATATGGGTATATTAGTAAAAATAAATATACCCACTTAATTTTTGAAATTGCAAATATATCTAGATAATTTGCATATCTTTGCAGATATATCTATGTCGTGACAGTATAAAAACAGTGTCATAATGACGCGGGTACAATTATGATCAAACTAAGTAGGTGTATTCACAAATCACTCAGGAAATATTGTTTAGGTATTATGTATATAATGTATTTTATATTAAAGGAGTGTTTAGCAATCCATAAAACTGTGCAATAAAAACTTTACACTCTATGCAATTACCATATTTTTTAATTATTTCTTCACATTTTCCCATAAAACTATCATATTTTCTAATAATTTCTACATAACTATCCATATATATAATCTATTTATTTTAACTTTATTCTCTTCACTCCTCATCATCACCACTATCATATCACATTATTTTACAACTTTTACTCATAAAAATTTTTCATTAAAAATTTTATTACTTGATCGGGCTCTGGGAACTAGGGTTTAGGTTCTTAAAAAAGCAAACCCATAAGCAATATTTATGTTCTGTGCATTCTTGCAAAGTGGATCAAATGTCTTCACTAGGCTGTGACTGAACGATGCCGATGAATGGACTTTTCCCATCTAAGCTTTTCCCAGCAAGCTAAGTTGAATTCTACCATCGCAATATGTGCTTTGGATGTTAAATTAGAAACTTAGGAAATGCTTACAGATTTTGGGAGCCTGAAATAGTTCATTGCTTAATTTAGTGGTGCGGCTACCTTTAATAAGATGGGAGTTGTCTCCCTAATTCTTTGGTGAAGTTGTGTTTTCAGATTTATTAGGTTGAGCTGTCTCCAAATTTTGTAAGAATGTTTTAGGGGTTCAATATAATACATATCGAGATATATGTAAATATACTTATCAAAAAAAAAATAGTGGTGCAGTAGTCAGGATTATTGGGGATGGAAATCTTCCATGCTGCCCGGATAAAAGATGCGTTGAACACTAGAATGATATCAAATCCTCTTCGAATTATACGCAAGAATGCTACCAATGAAGCTTGTTAGGTTATTTCTCTCCTTGACAGGGTTTCTTCAATGCAGTTTCTCTTTCTGATCCTCCCATATGTGCACTTCGGCTTGATAGAAACACTCGTCTTGGATCATGAATGTCTTCACGGGGGGTGGCTTTCATTAGCCGGTATCTTGTTGGAGCTTAATGATCTAGGTTTAAATACTTTTTTTTGTAATTAAGCCAAAAGGAGGTTAATGGTTATTTCGATTTACAAACATTAAAATTTTGGGTTCTAATTGTATTCTTTGATTTTCGTCTGACAGTCATGGAAAAAAAAATCATGATCTTTGACAAAATTTGGCAGAGGACCACAATGTCACAGTGAAACTTGGGACTCGGAACATAAAAGCCCAGCGAATTCAATGGACACCATGATAAAAAATATTCCTGTTCATCTTTCACACCATCAGATCTTGTTCATACAATTGGCAAGTTCTAATACTTTGGCAGGTCGTACAAATTGAGCTGGCTTTTTTTTTTTTTTGATGGGTATATAATTACATGTATCTCAACACATATTATACTTGAAGATCTGAGACATTCTTACAAATCTGGGAACACATAACGTCCCAAAGAAATCTGGAAGACACAGCTTCCAACAGCCACCTGGGAGACCACCTGCTCCCACACTTTCCACCCGGGAGACCACCTTGCTCCCACGCCTATACGGGGATTCGATCCCCCGCCAGCCGCAGCTACGGCTGTCTGCGCCGCAGCTGGCGACCAACCGAGCTAGCCTCGGTTGGTGTCAAATTGAGCTGGCTTTAACATTGCCTTAAAAAGAAAAAAAGACTTGTATCCTCAAAAAAAAAAAAAAAACCAAAACAAACAAAAAAGACTTGAAATGATGGATGGCTGTTTAGAGCCTACATTGATAAATAAATTAATTAAAGCTGGTGTAGGTTCTTTGGATCACCCCTATAAATAAACCAACCAGTTATTCAGCAAGCGAAGGTGGGAGACCAACTTCTATAGTCCCTTCCATCATCTGTTTCGCCCTCTTCATTGATGGCCTAAGAGCTGGGTCAGGGTCAGCACACCACAGTCCCACCAACACCATCTTCTCAAACCTCTTCAAGTCGCTCAGCACCTCCTCATCTTGGTCCACCAACCTCCCCAGCTCCCCATTCCTTACGCAGCTCTCAACCCAATCACTTATGAATACGTCCACCGCATCAGAGTCATTTCCAAGTCTATCCAGCTCAATGTGCCTCCGGCAGCAGATGATCTCCAGCAGCATGATCCCAAAGCTATAGACATCCACCTTTGCCGTCACAGGTGCTTTCTTCAGCCACTCGGGCGCCATGTACCCCATTGTCCCCCTCACATTGGTGCAGGTCCTAGTCTGATCCTTCTTCAGGAGTTTCGCGAGGCCGAAATCCGCAATCTTGGCCGTGTTGTTCTCATCCAGCAGCACGTTCTCGGGCTTGATGTCGCAATGGATGATCTGGGTTTCACACTCCTCATGCAAGTAGCAGAGACCTCTAGCGATCCCAACTGCTATTTCCGCTCTTTGAGACCAACTGGGCTTCTCCCCTGTTCTGAACAGGAAGGCAGAGAGAGAGCCCCCTTTCATGAGCTCATACACCAGGAGCCTGTGTTGCTTCTCATCGCAGAATCCCAGCATCCGCACGAGGTTCTTGTGATAGGTCCGCCCAATCACGCTTATCTCCGTCCTGAACTCTTTCTCCCCCTCATCAAACACCTTCTGCAGCTGTTTTACAGCCACCTCAACCTGTTTGTCCTCGAACCTCAGCGCCCCGCTGTAGACCGTCCCAAACGCCCCCCGCCCAATCCTCCTTGTGAAGCCTTCCGTCGCTTCTTTCAGCTCCCTGTATGTATATGCCTGCAAGTTGATGTTGCTGGAAGATGTCATTACTGGCTTGAGCCTGCGAGCAATGCCAGCACCGACAACTGCTGCAAGCGATGCAGCCACAACACTGCTTGCTACGAGCCCAGCCACAAGACCACGCTTCTCTCCCTTCCTCCTCATCTCTTGGCCCCTCGGCGAAGATGTTCCATTTGCCACCTTGATGAAAGCTATCCGTCCACTGGCGCTGCTTCCAACTTGGCCGTTGAGCAATGGCGCCATCTTCTTCCTGCACGTTCCATCCTCAAGAACCGCAGCCATGCAGAAACAATCTTCCAACACAGCCTGCCTGCAGCTTGCCTCAGTCGAATTTGGTATTTTGGTAAGATCACACCACCCATCATTTGGGAAATCAGTGTCTGTCATGTTATACACTTCAAAACTCTGCGCAGATGAATATCCTCCGCAGCTGGGTTGGAGGGGTTGCTCCGCGCCGCATCCCTTGCTGGGATCATTCGGATCCAGCTGAGAAAATCCTCGAATGCACTGGCACTTCACTGTGTCATTCTCATTCAAGCAGTAGCCATATGCCCCACAAACACCAGTTGGTTCGCAGGGATTGGAGATTGCTTTCCACCCCTGCCTCCATGTTCCATTCCCTGCTTTCGAGTGCGAGTATTGCCTGAAATTGCCCTCATCATCAATCATGGCCCGGTGATAGTAGTCACCAACGGGTGTCGGCCGACCATAATCTACTGTTTTGTTGTTGCTGATTGTTGTTCTATTGCCTGTGAGAACCAGATACATACGAGCAGTGCTCTCGTTGAAAAGGAGTCTTCTTTCTCGATTTAAATCAACTGACTCTGTAGTCCACCAGTAGCCCGCCCTAGCAAACTGATTTGAGGACAGAACAAGATTCCCATCTTGCTGCATCGTCAGCACATATCTCCCCGTCGAGTAGTTTTGGATGCCGTTGGCGTTGGACACCAGCTGCTGGTTTGGATTCAGAACTTGGCCTGGAAGCAGGGTATCAGTGGGGTAGTCAAAGCTCTGCCAAACTACCCCAGAACTGCTCCTCAGCACTAAGTTGCCACTGTCTTCCAAGGATGCTGAGGTTACACCGGCATCGGCGTTGTCAAAGATGGGAAAGAGGGTTCTTGCGCTCTGTGCGTCTCGGATGAGGAGCCGGCCATCATCGGTTAGCCGGAGGAGGGAGTCTTTTCGGACAGGGGAGTCTCGATTGGCAGACCAAACGAGGGTCTTGGTGGGGATTTTGTTGTACCAAATGCCGGCGAGGTAGAGGCCTCCGGTGACGTTATAGAAGCCGAATGCGAAGTCGCCAGAAGGCGAGAGCCAAACGGAGTCACTTCCAGCTGAGAGGGAGGAACCCCAAGTTCTGTTTTCTGCTTGAGATTGAGAAACAAAGAACTGAATTAAAGAAGCGAGTAGAAGCGATGGAAGGCAGAAATGGAGATTGCGAGCCATTGCTGCTTAGGTTCACTTCCTTCTTTGATTATACGATAGAATTTATAAGAGGAGGAAATTGATGAGAGGCTGATTAAATTGGTTTGAGACGGAATGGGGTAAAAAAAAAGAATGACGTGAGGGGATATCATCGTACGCGGTGGATTGCAACTTGCAACTTGGGACCACCGAACCCAAGAAAATCAATTTATTGATTTAAAAAAATTCAAAATAAATATTTATAAATATCCAAAATGGTAAAAATTAATAAACATGTTAAATACACTTACATTAATAGTTATATAAAAAAAATTTAAAAAAATATTAAAAAATGAGTTTTTGCACTCAGGTGTACCAAGACTAAGTGCACTAGGTCTACTGTATCACACCTCTATTACTTTTGCAAAGCATTGAATGCAAATTGGATAAACTTGATTTATGAATATTTAGGCAAACCCAAAGTCCATTTCCCTATTTATATTTGACATAAAATATATTATATACATTAAATTTCAACAATATTTTTTCATATTTATGTATTGATATTATTTATAATTTTATTGGTGTAAATGTTTACCATGTTGAACTTATATTGTAAATACTACATCATTCTCATTTATATTTATATTTTTGCTTATATTTTTTAATTTTACATTTGTTGATTTTCTTCCTTTAATTTTTGATAAATATTTTATAATATTATGCTTTTTGTTAATTTAATTAAACTACATAATATCATTTTCTTTTAGATAACTTATTAGTTTATATTCAGAAGAAATTTTAAACTTGTCCCTCTTAACTTAAATAAAAATTTGTCTGTGTAAATTCCAACTCAATTACATAAATTGGGTTAAGATTCAAGTTATTCAAATAGACCTAGATTAAAGTTTTGATTTCAAACAGAGTTGGGATCAGGCATATTCAGGTTGTATGAAGTTAGTTGCAACCCTAAATTACCACAAGTATCCAAAAGCGAATACAATACACATGATTAGTAGCAATTAGCTCCGATTGACAAATATAAAATAATATTGATACTCTCTCTTGTTCTATAAACTTTTGGTGATGATTTTTTTATAATATTTTTTGTTACAATTCACGCCTAATTCACTTTACGATTTCCTACATATTACATGTTCCTTCAATTGATAATAATCAACATACATCATCAAGAAAGGTAATAAGAAATACAAAGCTCCCACAATGAGTGTAACATACCGGTCCAGAAAAGTGATCCCGGGCCGTGTATCTAATGCAATTTCCCAAGATCAATCACACATTTATGACAAAATTAATTATTATAATTTTATAAAAATTTCAATATTCCACTTCCACTAGTCATGTTCCCATTATTACATCAAGGCATAAAGACAACGAAATTTTTACAAGTCTATCATTCTCAATACATGCCTTTAAAATAAATAAATAGAAATAATTATTCTTGAAAATCTTCTTGTAAATCCCAAAACGCTAGTGTCCCACTTGATTTGGTATACCTGTAAAAATAATGGGTTAGTCTCAACATGACTAGCAAGTAGAAAATTATTTGAAAATGGATAATGACCCAATTAAAACTTAATTAAATGATAAAATAATCATTTAATTTAATATCTTAAAAATTAGGCCTCAACTGCAAAATCAAACCCTTCCGTTGAGTCCAGAAATATCATAAACATAGAAATGGACTATTTGATCATTCAAATCGGAGTTCAAATGAATAAATCATAATAAAATGAAATGAACGGCCCACATTAAGCCACATAATCATTAATGTTCCTGCATATGGGTTCCACCTAGACCTCTCTCTGGCTTATCCTTATTGCTGTAATAGGCTACACATCAATTCCCAAGAATATTTGAACATAAAAAGCATCAAAGTTATTAAATACATTTAAATATCAAAAGCAACGAAAAAAAATTTCGTTGCTGAAAGAAGATTCTCATGCTTTAGGCGAAATTGCAGTGACGGAATTTCTTCCGTTCAAATTCTCTTCCGTCCGAATATTCATGCCGGACGACGACTCCTTTTATGCGTAGAAATTTACTCTGGATATCATTATCCTTTCACCATATATATCAAGTAATTAACCCACATCATTAATATAATTCTGATATCCATATGTTTATTACATATCAATGCATTTATAAAATAAAATGCATAATAAAATACAAAAATCCCAATGCATATAATTTCAAGTATAAAATTTCAACATATTTATCTGCAAAATTTTATATCCTAAAAATTTAGGATTATAAAATTTAAATATATAAAGCATAGTCTAAAAATTATAATATATATAATATACATGCTTTATACGTAACAATTGTATAAAAATAATCATAGCATTGAACTAAAATCAATTTCCAATAAAATTTCACTTGCCTTTGAAGAAAATAAATTTTCTCCTTCTGCCACTTTACCTCCTAAACCTTCTTACGATCATCCCCATCTATCAAGTCCCCACCCCAATTTATAGAAGTCTCGTAGCTTCTAAGAGATAGGAATATAGAAATAAGATAAAATTAGATTTTATCTTAACAAATCTTTATCTATGATAATTCTTATCTCATCATATCTTATCCCATAGAGATAAGATTTGTTTCAAAAATTATATTTTATCTTAACCACTCTATCTAGGAGAGTTCTTATCTCATCCTATCTTATCCCGTGGGGCCCACATGTCTGGAGAGGCAAAATACAAAAATTAATAATTATTATTATTATTTTTCAATATTTTACATTCTCCCCACCTTATAAAGTTTCGTCCTCGAAACTTGCAATAGTCATGATAGATTGTGGAACAATTCGGGGCAGATTCTACGAATATCGTCCTCTAGTTCCCACGTTGCTTCCCGCTCACCGTGGTTGCTCCATTGTACTAGAACATGCCGAATTGTCCTCCTCTTTAATTGCTTCTCGCGACTATCCAAGATTCGAACAGGACGTTCTGGATGAGTTAAATCTTCCTCGATCTCATATTGTTCGGTTGACAAAATATGCGTCGAATCGGCTACATACTTTCTTAACTGTGAGATATGGAAGACATTATGAACATTTGCTAGCGAAGGAGGCAATGCTAACCGATAGGCAACACCGCCTATAATTTTCAATATCTCAAAAGGTCTGATATATCGAGGAGATAATTTGCCTTTTACTCCGAAACGAGTCACACCTTTAGTGGGAGAGACTTTTAAGAAGACTAACTCGCCTACTGTAAATTGTAGGTCTATTCGTCTGCCATCAGCATACTTTTTCTGGCGATCCTGCGCTGCTTCTAATCGTCGTCTAATAATTCGAACCACATCAGCAGCTTGCTGAACCAAGGCTGGAGCTAAAAGTTATCGCGTACCAATTTCTTCCCAATAGACAGGCGTTCGACACCTTTTCCCATACAGAGCTTCAAACGGAGTCATACCAATACTAGTCTGATAACTATTGTTATAGGCAAATTCAACCAAAGACAAATGCTCATCCCATGAACCAGGAAAATCTAAGGCACAAGCTCTCAATAAATCTTCTAAAATTTGAATAGTTCTTTCAGACTGACCATCCGTCTGCGGGTGATATGCGGTGCTTAACCGCAACTCTGTTCCCGTACATTTTTGTAATTTTTGCCAGAAATCGAAAATAAACCGTCGATCTCTGTCTGACACAATGGAAACAGGGACACCATGTAAACGAACAATCTCTCGCAGGTACAGATCTGCCATTTGATCCATTCTAAAGGTCATGCGATAGGGCAAGAAGTGAGCAGATTTAGTAAGTCTGTCCACCACTACCCATACAGCATCACAACGAGCTTGCGTCCTAGGGAGAGCCGTTACAAAGTCCATGGTAATATGCTCCTATTTCCACTCTGGTATTTCTAAAGGTTGCAACAATCCGGCTTGTCTTTTTCGTTCAACTTTGACCTGCTGACATACTAAGCACTGAGACACAAATTTGGCACTCTCGACACGCAACCTTTTCCACCAGAAATTTTGTCTCAATTCTTTGTACATCTTGGTACTACCAGGGTGCACAGAAAATTTAGATTGATGGGCTTCCTCTAAAATTTCTCGTCGTAGCTTATCATCTCCGGGCACAACTAACCTTCCCCAAAACAGTAGTTTGCCATCAGGACTGCAACCGAAATCCGAGAGATCTCCATTCTTTAACTTCTCTAAAACACGAAGAATAAGTTTATCTTGTTTCTGAGCTTGCTTTATCTGATCAATCAGTGTTGATTGAATTTGTAAAGCACTTATTCTTCGAATTTCTCGTGGAGTTACTACTTCCAACTGCAAGGATTGAATTTCTCTTATTAGAGGCAATTGTTGAGTAATCCAAACTGCAGCGCAGAATTTACGACTTAGAGCATCAGCTACTACATTTGCTTTACCGGGGTGATATTGAATACTAATGTCATAGTCTTTTAGTAACTCCAACCATCTTCTCTGTCGAAGGATTAACTCTTTTTGAGAGAAAATGTACTTCAGGCTCTTATGGTCTGTAAAGATTTCGGTTTTCTCACCATACAAGTAGTGTCGCCATATTTTTAAAGCAAACACCATTGCGGCTAATTCCAGGTCATGGGTAGGGTAATTTTGTTCATAGGGTCTTAACTGCCTGGACGCATAGGCAATTACCCTACCGTGCTGCATGAGTACACATCCGAGGCCTTTTCTAGATGCATCACTGTACACCACATAGTTTTCGCCAGTGATCGGCAAGGCTAAAATCGGCGCTGAAGTTAAGCGACTCTTCAATTCTTTGAAACTTTTCTCACAAGCATCTGACCAGATAAATTTAGTATTTTTGTGGGTTAACCTGGTAAGTGGTACTACTATGCTTGAGAAATTTTCTACGAATTTTCGATAATATCCTGCCATACTCAGAAAACTTCTAACCTCGGTTACAGTAGTCGGTCTACCCCAATTGGTAATAGCTTCTATCTTCTTTGGGTCTACTGATACACTATTATCGCTAACCACATGACCTAAGAAGGTCACACTATCCATCCAAAACTCACATTTCTTTATTTTGGCATACAACTTGTGTTCTCTTAGGGTCTGTAGTACTTCTCTTAGATGACTAACATGTTCTGCCTCTCCTTTGGAATACACTAAAATATCATCAATAAATACCACAACACACTTGTCTAAGAACTGTCGAAATACCCTATTCATAAGGTCCATAAATGCTGCCGGGGCATTGGTTACTCCGAATGGCATCACTAAAAATTCATAATGACCATACCGGATTCTAAAAGCTGTCTTAGATATATCTTCGTCACGAACTTTCAACTGATGATATCCTGACCGTAGATCTATTTTGGAGAAGACCGATGCACCTTACAGTTGATCAAATAGATCATCAACTCGGGGAAGTGGATATTTATTCTTTATTGTTACCTTATTAAGCTCTCTGTAATCGATGCACAACCTCATACTGCCATCTTTCTTCTTTACAAAAAGTACAGGTGCTCCCCAAGGTGACTTACTAGGTCGAATAAATCCTAAATCGAGAAGCTCTTGCAATTGTATCTTTAATTCTTTCAATTCTGCAGGAGCCATTCGATAAGGAGCTTTTGAAATCGGGGTAGTACCGGGCATCAATTCTATGATGAAATCAATTTCTCTTTCTGGGGGTACTTCCGGCAACTCTTTTGGAAACACATCCGGAAATTCATGAACAACCGGAATATCTTCCAACTTAACCTTTTTATCTTCTATTGCTAGAACTGAAACAAGACATCCTTGCCAACCCTTTCTAATAAGTTTTCTAGCTTGAAAAGCTGATATGAGGTGGGGCACTACCAATTTCACTTCCCTTGAAATCAATACTTTGTTTATCGGATCCTCTTAAGCTTACACGACGCTCACGAGGGTAAATTCTATGTACCCACTCAGTTAGCCAATTCATTCCCAAAATGACATCTAGATCTTTCATAGGTATGATTAAAAGATCTACTGGGATGGTCAAACTTTCAATTTCTAGGGTACAAGTCATACAAGCGTGTCTAATCAATAAACTACCCCCAACAGGTGATGTGATCCGGACATCCCAAGTCAACTCAGTGACTTCCAACCTATGCTCTTGCACGAACTCTTCGGATATAAAAGAGCTATCCGCACCTGTGTCAAATAATACTCGAGCAAAAATACCACAGAAACGAATAATACCTGCCACTGTCTCCGCCGGTGCCTGGGTCTGCTCAGGTATTAAGGCACGAACTTGTGCTTGAGCTGGTAAAATTGGTTGTCGTCCACTACCACCTTGGTACTGTTGTCCCGCTGGTCTTCCAACTGGACGATTTTGCCCCTGCTGTTGTGGTTGTCCAACATTTCTGGCTATTGGACAATCTTTAATGACATGACCAGGCTGTCCGCAGTTGTAGCACACGAAGCCCACGACACAATTTGATGGTCGATGACCAGTCTTTCCGCACTTGAAGCATTTGCAAAGTCCGGTATGAAACTTTCCGCATCTGTTGCACTTAGGGACTTTTTTCTTCTTTTGAAATCCTCCATTCTTTCCACTTCCCTCAACTTTAGTTTGCCCCGAAGAAGACTGTCCGATCTGCTTCTTTCCCGAATGATCTTTTACTGGTGATCGTTCCCTTTTCAGGTAACGTCGATCAAGTTCAGCGGTATCACTCTCAACTAAGAGAGTATTGTCAACTGCATCACCATAGGTTTTATTGCGGCAAAGTATTATTTGACCGCGTATACCCTCAGCAAGACCATCCTCAAACTTGCGGATCCGACTATATTCTTCCCATTCTGAGCTTGGAGCAAATCGAAGCAGAGAGTTGAACTTTGTTTCATACTCGGCCACCGTCATAGTGCATTGCTTCAATTCAGCAAACTCTCGGGCCTTCGAAATTTTAACAGAAGATGGAAAGAATTTGGCGAAAAAGGATTCCTTAAATTTATCCCAAGTTACATTTTCTTTTCTACTGTTGAAGACACGTTATTGTGTCTTCCACCATCGATAGGCCTCTCCACTTAATTTGAATAGAGGAAATAAAACTTTCTGTCGGTCGTCACAACCCAGAAAGTCAAAAAATCTTTTCCATCGCCTCGATCCAATGCTCGGCAGCTAGACAATCACCACTGGCAAAAGATGAGGGCTTTTTTACGATGGAATGCATCAGCATCTCGCCGATCCATTTCTCGCTGTTCGGGACAACCCGTGGTTGCAATACTCAGACTTTCTATAACTGTTCCTTGAGCTTTATCACTAGCTCCTCTGTTTGCCTGGTTCGAGACCTCCACTTCTTCCTGCCTACCAAATTCCGATTTTTCTTCTAAAACCCGAGCACCAGGGTTTTGATCTGGCCCTTCTCTCTGACTCCCATGCATACTAGCAGTCGACTGATGTTCATCATGCTCGTGGTGACGGTGCTCTTGGTTTCTTAGCACTGCTGATGATTGTTGTTGAACAATTTGTTCTAGCTGTGCTTGCATCCGTTCCCACTGACGAAAAGCCTCTGTCTGAAACACTGCAAAAGTTTTCTCTTGTTCATTCAGACGCTGCTCAAGCATGTTAGTTCTGGTCAGAGATTCAACTAGAGCTTTATCCTTCCTTCTACTGGGCCTTTTTCTAGGCTCAGCTTCTGGTTGGTCCTTAGCCTGCTTCTTTCGTGGCTTTTTACTAGGATATTGCTCTGGGTAACCAGGTTGGGCATTCAGATCATTAGAATTACTTTCCATTCTGGCATAGAAGAGAAATATGGTCTCAATAAATATTCTTAAGCAAACAGGAAACAATCGTAATTTTTTTTTTTTTAAAAAAAAATGTTACAACCTAATTTGCATATTTGCTAAAAGGACAATTTTCCTTGAGGTGATCAGAGGAATGACATAGGAAACAAACTCGACTACCATATGGACATGCCTTAGCTGTATGTCCATTGGTACCACAAAATAACACACCAACTCAGTTAAAATGGGTCGTTGGTTATAAAAAGTCCTTAGTTCCTTTCTGGCGTAGGTTTCCTTAGAATCGACTCTAGTCTGTACGTCTTGACCCTGTGGCCGCATAGAGGATAACTTGTGAGTAGCCTGAGAAGGTACTTCCTGGGTCTCTACCTCAGTATAGACAGGATCTGGGCTGGGTCTTTGAGCAGGGGAAACTTCCTTTTGCAGCTTTGGACTAGATTCCACCGTTACCTTTAGCTTGGGTATAGTAAGGAACTCACCCATAGCCTTAGATATATCAACAGCCTTAGGTACATTCACTTCTTTGGGCACATCCACAGCCTTGGGTACATCTACTGCCTTGGGTTCATCCACAGCCTTGGGTACATTAGCAGCTTCAAACTCATCCATAGCTTTGGGCACATCCTTAGCTTTGGGTACATTAGCAGCTTTGAACTCATCCATGACATTGGGTACATCAGCAGTTTTGAACTCATCCAGGGCTTTGGGTATGTTAATAGGTGTTATCTTAGGCTTTGTAACAGCAACCTTAGTCCGTATTGAAGGTTCCCTTAAAGTTAAAGGACTATCTTGTTTTAGGGTTCCAACCATCCGAGGTAGGGGTACAGCCTTCTTAGATGTAGGTACAGCCTGAGTTTCAGCTTTTCTTTTCTTAGGCTTCTCATCCTCTATGGGTTTTTGGGTACGCAGCCTTTTACTTTTATCTGCCAAGGTTTCATTATCTAGTTCCATTTCTGGGTCGGTCATTAATTAGGTTACTGGTTTCTTACCCTTCTCCCTGTTTAGATTTCTAACCCGAGGTTTAACAGGTATAGGTGGGGTGGCAGCATCCACAGCCTCTAGAATCCTATCCAGCTTTTTATTTAGGGCTTGGTACTGTAAATAGGATTCCTTTCTCCAGGTTAGAACCTGTTTTTCTAGGGCACTTAACCTTTCTTGGGTAGTAGGGAGAGTCTTTCTTTGGTTTTTAGGTGTAGGGAAAACCGATGCACCCGAACTGACCATTTTCCGAACTCAAAAAGAAAACATAGGGTTAGATTTGTAAATCCATTTCAAAATTATTATTTTTTTAAAATTATTATAATAATTAATAAGCCATATTTTATATGTGTGACTGCTCTGATACCATCTGTAACATACCGGTCCAGAAAAGTGATCCCGGGCCGTGTATCTAATGCAATTTCCCAAGATCAATCACACATTTATGACAAAATTAATTATTATAATTTCATAAAAATTTCAATATTCCACTTCCACTAGTCATGTTTCCATTATTACATCAAGGCATAAAGACAACGAAATTTTTACAAGTCTATCATTCTCAATACATGCCTTTAAAATAAATAAATAGAAATAATTATTCTTGAAAATCTTCTTGTAAATCCCAAAACGCTAGTGTCCCACTTGATTTGGTATACCTGTAAAAATAATGGGTTAGTCTCAACATGACTAGCAAGTAGAAAATTATTTGAAAATGGATAATGACCCAATTAAAACTTAATTAAATGATAAAATAATCATTTAATTTAATATCTTAAAAATTAGGCCTCAACTGCAAAATCAAACCCTTCCGTTGAGTCCAGAAATATCAAAAACATAGAAATGGACTATTTGATCATTCAAATCGGAGTTCAAATGAATAAATCATAATAAAATGAAATGAACGGCCCACATTAAGCCACATAATCATTAATGTTCCTGCATATGGGTTCCACCTAGACCTCTCTCTGGCTTATCCTTATTGCTGTAATAGGCTACACATCAATTCCCAAGAATATTTGAACATAAAAAGCATCAAAGTTATTAAATACATTTAAATATCAAAAGCAACGAAAAAAAATTTCGTTGCTGAAAGAAGATTCTCATGCTTTAGGCGAAATTGCAGTGACGGAATTTCTTCCGTTCAAATTCTCTTCCGTCCGAATATTCATGCCGGACGACGACTCCTTTTATGCGTAGAAATTTACTCTGGATATCATTATCCTTTCAACATATATATCAAGTAATTAACCCACATCATTAATATAATTCTGATATCCATATGTTTATTACATATCAATGCATTTATAAAATAAAATGCATAATAAAATACAAAAATCCCAATGCATATAATTTCAAGTATAAAATTTCAACATATTTATCTGCAAAATTTTATATCCTAAAAATTTAGAATTATAAAATTTAAATATATAAAGCATAGTCTAAAAATTATAATATATATAATATACATGCTTTATACGTAACAATTGTATAAAAATAATCATAGCATTGAACTAAAATCAATTTCCAATAAAATTTCACTTGCCTTTGAAGAAAATAAATTTTCTCCTTCTGCCACTTTACCTCCTAAACCTTCTTACGATCATCCCCATCTATCAAGTCCCCACCCCAATTTATAGAAGTCTCGTAGCTTCTAAGAGATAGGAATATAGAAATAAGATAAAATTAGATTTTATCTTAACAAATCTTTATCTATGATAATTCTTATCTCATCATATCTTATCCCATAGAGATAAGATTTGTTTCAAAAATTATATTTTATCTTAACCACTCTATCTAGGAGAGTTCTTATCTCATCCTATCTTATCCCATGGGGCCCACATGTCTGGAGAGGCAAAAATGCAAAAATTAATAATTATTATTATTATTATTTTTCAATATTTTACAATGAGAATCAAAATTCCAACTGCTTGGACACGATGCCAGGACTTTTACCAACCTTATACCTATGTTGACTCTTATTCTATAAACTTAAGTTAAGAAGGTGGAGGATACTTTTTGTGGTTGCTTTTGAATAAAAAAGGTTAAAGTTAGAGGTGCAAATTAGCCTGATTTGAGGCCCATCTGTACAAAAATCAATGTTTGATCTTGCTTTTTAAAGCTTGAAATCGAGTCTAAGAAAATTGATTTATAAAAAAGTGTTAGGACTCAAGAATATTCAAGTAGCAAGAATTTAAGTCCGATTTTTCTATTTATATATATATATATATTTTGATAAAGGAATTACTCTAGTCCTACTCCCTGTTAGCCATGACAGGAGTAGAGTAAGAGTGATTCAAATGATTCATTGCCAAAAAATTATCTGTACAAATGTTTCTACAAATAGCAGCGGGCGGGTTACCCCGCCAGGACTGGTAGTCCTCAGAAGAAACCAAAATCAATTCAGCTAGGGAATGAGCAACAGCATTACCCTGCCGAAGTGCATGATGAGCAGAAAAAGAGACATTGCTAGTGAGGATTGACCTAATCTCATCAATGATAAAACCTACCTCAGATGAAATGGGTTCCGAGTTAGATAAGAAATTGTATAGAATAAGAGAATCGGTTTCAATTTGTACTTATCTGAGATCCTGCTGTGTTGCCCATCTAATCCCCAAAAGAAAAGCCGTAGCCTCCATGAAAAGTGAGTCCCTTACCCCATCCCGTTTCCATCCAGAAGCCGCAACAAAATCACCATGTGAATCTCTAATAACAGTTGCGCACCCAAACTTATCCATACCTGCGTGACTGCGTGCATCCACGTTGATCTTCACAAAAAGCGGCAGCGGTTTGGTCCAACGAGGAACCAGATCACCATCAACAAGCCCAGACTTCGATATCTTCCCTACGTTCTCATGCTGGAAAAGGAACTCAGTACACCAATCCAAAATATCGGCGAAATTCAGTTGGAGGTTCTCCTCCCTAAATTTGTTTCAAAGGTACCATATCCTCCAGCTGCACATAATGAACAGGGTAAGATCCTTATACTTGATCCTCCGCACAAGAGATTCCATAATTGCTCTGACCGAAGTTCCATGGGGATTCAGTCTCGCAGCCCTCCAGCATACCCCCAAGGTCACAGCACACTCCAAAAACAGGTGGTTCGCATCTTCGACTCCATTCTTGCACAGAAGACAGCAGTTGTCAATCTCAAGTCCCCTATGATGAAGATTCTTGAGAGTAGGGAGGGTATCAGTGAGAAGACGCCATCCGAAAATAATGACCTTGCTCGGGAGCTTCAGTCTCCAGATTGCCTTGTAGCATCCTGACAATTCCTGGTTCGCTACATTTGAACATAAAAGTCTATATGCCGACTTAACAGAGAAGGAGCTGTTTGGTTCATGCATCCAATATATAGAGTCATCCACCCTCCTTTGAGATAGAGTAATCGAATTTACCTTGCGCCAAATCGCCTCCCCAACGGCCATCAGAATATGCTCTCTCTTCCATGAGTTTGATGCAGCGTCAATGAAGTGACAAACTTTAACATCCTCAGGTATTGAAATTGGGAGAGGCCCCGCCTTGTCCACCTTAGAATTGAGCCAAACGTCATTAAAGAAAGACACCCGTCTACCATCACCAATACGCAATTTACATCCCATCTGAATCACATCCCTAGCCTTTAGAATGCTTTTCCAAGTGAAAGAATGCGAAGCCTTCGCCTTACAAGACCAAATATCAGAAAAGGGGAAGTACTTTTCCTTTAGGACCCTAAAACATAACGATGAGTTACCCACAACAAGCCTCCATACCTGCTTGGCAAGAAGGGCATAGTTGAAATTGTGAAATTCCGTGAATCCCAGCCCTCCCGCTCTCTTTGGTTTACACATCTCTTTCCATGCAACCCAGCACAATTTCCTTTTGCCATCATCCTTTACACCCCACCAGAATTTGCTTAACATCCAATTTATGTCATTACAGAATGATTTAGGTAAAAGGAAAATACTCATCGTGTACGCCGGGATCGCCCGAGCAACCGCTTTAATTAGAACCTCTTTTCCACCCCATGACAAAAGTTTCCCCTTCCATCCCTGAATTCGGTTCCAAATGCGTTCTTTAAGATCCCTGAAAAAGCCCGTCTTAGATCTGCCAAGCCAAGCCGGTAGGCCAAGATATTGGTGAAGTTCATTCCCCGCAGATCCCAGAATCTGAGACAGACTCCTTCTTTCACAAACAGCCACATTTGAGCTAAAGAAGATAGCAGTTTTGTCCGCATTAACCACTTGGCCCGAGGATTTTGCATAAAGATTGAGAATATCCAGGAACATCCGTAAGACCCTCCCATCCGCCCTCAGAAAGATAATCGCATCGTCAGCAAAGAATAGATGGGATATCATCGGACCATGAGGATGAAGTTTAATGCCACAGATAGATCCCCTGTTGATCTCATAGGAAATCAATGCCGAAAGGCCCTCTGCACATAATAGGAATAGGTATGGGGATAGAGGATCCCCCTGCCTAAGCCCCCTGTGAGGCAAAAAGTAGGAAGATTTGAACCCGTTAACATTAACCCTGTACCTCTAGTGCATACATAACGTGAGGCCTAATCCCATATGTCTCGTCATAGTTGGGATCTAACTACGGCCGCCCAAAAAATCTTTTCTATTTTATTTTATTTTTTATAAATAATTTTTGATGAGATTTTTATAAATATGTTAATCGAGATGTCTTGATTCATAAATTAATTTTTACCGTTTTTCAAAATGTATATAAATTTTAAATTTTTAATCATTAAGGCAGTTTTAGTCAATTTCATTGGCTAAAATGAATAAAATACTTCTGTGTTTTGAATTTAAATTATAGATACAGGCATCTTCAGAAACAATAACAACTAGTTTATAGATTGAATACACTTAGATTAATATGTTTATAAACGAAAATAAAAATATGATTTGTGGCAGCCACTTATCATCGTGAACCTAATATCTAATCAATTTTTTTCACATTTATGCATTTTATATTTGGGTTATAATCTTGTTAGTTCAGTTTAACATAAGCTTATGTAAGTCTAGGATAATATATATTTTATTTTTATGAAAATATTTTTAAGCTTATTTAATTCACATATCAAATTTTATAAATTCCAAATATAGGTATAGCTAATTTTTAATTATAAAAAATCAACATTTTTTGTTAATTGAAGTCATGTTGACCTTAAAAAATGTTGATTTTTGAGAAATATGTGCAATATCTTAGGGCTATAAAATTGATATGTAATTTATATTTCAAAAATATAATTTGATATATCTAATTTGCACCTCTAACATGAATTTTAACTTTGAATTTTTTTTTTCAAAAATATGTTGAATACATTTGAACTCAAAAAATTACCTACATATAAACTCATATTTATATAAGATATAAAATAATATAAATAAAACTAAATTTTTTTTTAAAAAGCTTCCAAAATAATACCCACATTTGCATTTTAACGAACACGAAGAGAATGCATTAGTTCAAATACAAATTTCAATCATACTTCACGAATCCTGTGTTGGGTTTCCTCTAGTCAAACAAACGATATCGGATTATTACGTGTTTGAACTTTGAACATAAAAATACTTCAAGCACACAGACCAATCATGCATTCCTGAGTACTCCCAAAGCTTCTTTTGGTTGCGTACCGTAATCTGCTTCGTATAAATTGCGGTCCAGCGTCTGTTAATCACGATCGTTTTTATGTAATCTCTTTTAATCTCAAGATCTTTTTTTCCCGTACTAAGACGTTTTTTTTTCAAGATCTTTGATGATTGATGAAAAATTAAATCTATTTATTATATTTAATATATATTTTGAATTATAAGACCAAATTTTATTCAAATTGAATATGCGCACAACCATTGTTTATATAGATGTCCTCCCGAGAGTGGGGGTATTTTACTGAAAAATCCCTCCATAATGTGAGGGTTGTGAAAGATGTCAAATTATATATCACTTGTCACATAATTGTGTATAAAATACCAGTAAAAAAATCTACACATGACACATTTGCTGAAAATATATATTCATGTGTAAAATATGGACAATGCGTAGGCGTATTTATATGTGCATTAGAATGTAATAATATTTTATAAAATTGTTATCCACATTGTATAATGTTTTAGACTGTTTAGATGTTGAAAATACAACTTCAAATTTGATATTTAATATTAAATTTATTACATTAATTTTGGATGAGGAACATGCATTGTGATACTAAACAAATGAAAGATTTCAATAACGATAGAAATTATGCTAAATACAAATGGCGAAATCTATTGTATTAGATGAAAAATTCTCTTCATCTATTGTATCGTAAAAAAAAAAAAAAAAAAAAAAACGTTCCATAGAAGCAAAACCCTATAAATTGAAGGTGGTTTGCATAGAAATTATATTTTTGTGCTTTCTATAATACATACTTCAATCTCTTAATTTTCTTAGAAAATAGGAGTTTTTCATTCATATCTTCATAGTTTAGGTGAAATTCCAAGAGCATCACTAGTTTTAAAATTTATAAGACTTTTAAGAGTTTCACTAGTTTTTCAAAAAATTACATTCATTTCTATATAGTTTAATGGGAAAAATCTAAACATATGCATAGGTTTTGCCTAGAAGCTCAAGTATGCCCGCAATATTTCAGTAATTTCAATTATAATGACATAATTTTTCTAAAATTTCATTGATACTCATGTCATTAATAATCTATTAACGGGGTTGTTAGGTTCTTTGTAAAATGAAGAGTATGCTTAACCTTGATATAACTTAAGTTTGGTTTGCTCATAATTTAAAATTCGTATTCAAATTTTACTCAAAAAATTCATATTTAAATAATATGTGATTTTATAGATATAAAAGTCTAAAAGCTCATGTAAATATAATTTTTTAATTATAGTATCATAATTAGGAAAGATGGAAACTAGCATCCGATCCGGTTCATGAGAAAAATCAAAGGAAAGAAGCAATTGAAAATCAAAATCACTGTTCTAGCTTTCCATCAAAGACGGACCTCCATCGTATGCTCCTGGGAGCATGCAGTATTGCATGCTTCCGGGTGCATACACCTATTTTTTTTTATTTTTTTTAAAATTTTTTTTTAATATAATGTTAATCTATATGTGTTTAATCTCTGCATAAATTTTTACCAATTTTGGAGATTTTTAGATATTTATTTCGGATTTTTAAAATCAGTGGCATTTTAAGCAATTTTAAATTACTAAAATGTCATTGATTTTTAAAAATCCGAAATAAAGATATAAAAATCTCCAAAATTGGTAAAAATTGATACATACGTTAAATAGGTTAACAAGTTCATAAGAAAATTTTGAAAAAAAAAAAAAGTATATGCGCCCGGGAGGATTGAGACTCAATGCTCTCGGGAGTATAGGATCAGAATCCATCAAAGACCTCACATTCCATTGCCTGTTGTTAACGCTTGCAATCGTATGCACCCGGGTTTACTACACTTATTTTTTAATTTTTTTTGAAAATTTTTTCATGGATTTTTTAATCTATGTGTATTTAATATATGTATCAATTTTTACCATGTTTGGAATTTTTTAGATTTTTTTAGATTTTTAAAAATCAGTAGCATTAAAAATATTACTGAATTTTTTTAAAAAAATCTAAAAATCTCTAGATAAAAATTGATACATATGTTAAATACAGTTAAATTAACCATTGTGTAAAAAAAATTTCGAAAAATAAAAGTATATTAACGCTCAATGCACCGAAGTGCATACAACTGCAACCCGTTGTTGACGGCATCAGATCCTGACAGCAGCCTATTCACCGTTGCTAAACTTGCCTCTCTGAACATGATTCTTGCCAGGTGGCTTGGCCCCATTTGCCATTGACGTTTGGAGACCTGCTGTTAAGGTCAACCGGTAAACAGAACCTGGAATCGATCATGCAGGTGCTATTCTTCCATATTTGATTTTATTACTGAGGTATGATTTGATTTTATTACTGAGGTATGATCTTCTTAGCTGTAACTAAGTCAATGTCCAGTTTAGCTCACTTCAAAAATCAACATTTTTTATTAATTGAAGTTATGTTGACCTTAAAAAATGTTGATTTTTGAGAAATATGTGCAATATCTTAGGGCTATAAAATTTGATATATAATTTATATTTCAAACACGCTTAGGAAAATATAACACAATCGTAACCCGTTATGTTATTTATGTTTATGTTTTCAAACACGTTTATCAAATTATATATAAATTAATTATTTTATTTTCATTTATGTCTCTGTTAATTTATGTATATCATTTGCCTTTACATCCATTAGTTTTTCCTCTTTATCCAATTTTAAAATCTAGCTAGTTAGTCCGTGTAATATTATTTTTTCCTTAAATGATTTGTTGTTATTAAATTTCCGTAGGAAATTTTAACTCTACACTTAAATAAAAATTTGTTGACCCAAAATTAATTTACATAAATTGAATCAGAATTTAAGTTTTATAAATAGCGTTAAAATTAGAATTTAGATTTCAAAAACAGAATTAGGATGAAGGGAGAGGCAAAAGCCTAATTGCACCCGCAGTAATTGAAGGCTGAAGCTCTGGAAAACGGGACGCAATCTCCTGCGCCCGGGAGCAGGCAGCGCTCCCTGCTTCCGGGCGCACACACCTCTTTTTTTTATTTTTTTTTGAAATTTTTTTTTAAAATGTTAATATAAGTGTATTTAATATGTGTATAAATTTTTACCATTTTTGGGGTATTTTAGATATTTATTTTTTATTTTTGAAAATCAGTGGCATTTTCGTAATTTAAAATTACCTAAAATGCCACTGATTTTCAAAAATAAAAAATAAATATCTAAAATACTCCAAAAATGGTAAAAATTTATACACATGTTAACTACACCTAGATTAACAGTTCTATGAAAAATATTTGAAAAAAAAATTAAAAAAAATAAGTATATGCACCCAGGAGCAGGGAGCCCTGCCTGCTCTCGGGCGCAGGAGATTGCGTACTCATGAGTTGACGGAGAAGTCCTCCCGACAAAAATGAATGCTTGAACTTTGAACATAAAAATACTTCAAGCACACGGACCAATCATGCATTCCTGAGTACTCCCAAAGCTTCTTTTGGTTGCGTACCGTAATCTGCTTCGTATAAATTGCGGTCCAGCGTCTGTTAATCACAAGCGTTTTTATGTAACCTCTTTTAATCTCAAGATTTTTTTTTTCCAGTACTAAGACGTTTTTTTTTTTCAAGATCTTTGATGCTCGATGAAAAATCAAATCTATTTATTATATTTAACATATATTTTGAATTATAACACCAAATTTTATTCAAATTGAATATGCGCACAACCATTGTTTATATGGATGTCTTCCTGAGAGTGGGGGTATTTTACTGAAAAATCCATCCATAATGTGAGGGTTGTGAAAGATGTCAAATTGTATATCACTTGTCACATAATTGTGTATAAAATACCAGTAAAAAAATCTACACATGACACATTTGCTGAAAAATATATATTCATGTGTAAAATATGGACAATGCATAGACATATTTATGTATGCATTAGAATGTAATAATATTTTACAAAGCTGTTATTCACATCGTATGATGCTTTAGACCGTTTAGATGTTGAAAAAATAACTTTAAATTTGATATTTAATATTAAATTTATTACATTAATTTTATACATTTATGGATGAGGATCATGCATTGTGATATTAAACAAATAAAAGATTTTAATAATAATATAAATGATGCTAAATACAATAGACGAAATCTATTGTATTAGATGAAAAATTCACTTCATTTATTGTATCGTTAAAAAAAATTACTATAGATGGAGTGAATTTTTCATCAAATATCAAGATATTAAAAATTAAAGAGGTTACATATAGAAACATTCCATAGAAGCAAAACCCTATAAATTGAAGGTGGTTTGCATAGAAACTATAATTTTGTGCTTTCTATAATACATACTTCAATCTCTTAATTTCCTTAGAAAATAGGAGTTTTTCATTCATATCTTCATAGTTTAGGCGAAATTCCAAGAGCATCACTAGTTTTAAAATTTATAAGACTTTTAAGAGTTTCACTAGTTTTTCAAATAATTACATTCATGTCAAATCGAAACATATGCATAGGTTTTGCCTAGAATCTCAAGTATGTCCATAATATTTCAGTAATTTCAAATATAACGGCATAGTTTATCTAAAATTTCATTAATACTCATGTCATTAAGAATCTGTTAAAGGGGTTATTAGGTTCTTTGTAAAATGAAGAGTATGCTTAACCTTGATATAACTTAAGTTTGGTTTGCTCATAATTTAAAATTCGTATTCAAATTTTACTCAAAAAATTCATATTTAAATAATATGTGATTTTATAGATATAAAAGTCTAAAAGCTCATGTAAATATGATTTTTTAATTATAGAATCATAATTAGGAAAGATGGAAACTAGCATCAGATCTCGTCCACGAGAAAAACCAAAGGAAAGCAGCTATTGTTTGCCTATTCGCCATTGCTAAACTTGCCTTTCTGAACACGATTCTTGCCAGGTGGTTTGGCCCCATTTGCTATTGACGTTTGGAGACCAGCTGTTACGGTCAACGGGTAAACAGAACCTGGAATCGATAATACAGGTGCTATTCTTCCATATTTGATTTTAATATTGAAGTATGATCCTCTTAGCCGAAGCTAAGTAAATGTCCAGCTTAGCCCACTTCAAAAAATTTATTTACAACGTTTTTTTTCTTCGTACACTTGTTTATGTAAGTGTATTTAGCACATAAACCAAGTTTTACTATTTTTAGATATATGTATATATTTTTTTGAGATTTTTAAAATAGAGATATTTTAAGTACATACATACACATAAATGTTTAAAATTATCAAAAACATATATACACATATACAAAAATGGAAAAACTTGGTTTATAGGTTAAATATACTTAGATAAGCAAATATATGAAGAAAAACAAAAAAAAAAACTATTATAAATAAATTATTCGAGGTGGGCTAAGCGAGACATTTGCTTAACCCGGGCTAATAGGATCATTCTTCTTGTTATTTACAATGGCTATATCAGAATCAACTCTTGCATCTGATATAGTTTCATGACAAAATTCTAATGTCCATGATACCAATACATTGTTGAATGAACAAAAATTCTCTCTTGGACAAGAGTTGTTACTGTCTCACTTAGTGGAAAGACAAAACTTGGACATATTAATGGAAAAATTAAAGCACCAAACCCAGGAGGCCCCAAGTATAAAGAGTGGGAGGCTGCAGATAATTTAGTCATGACCTGGATATTTAACTCCCTAGAACCTCAAATATATGAAATATTTACTTATTCTAAAAATGCCAAAGTTCTATGGGATTCTTTAAAGGAGGTCTATGGTCAAGCAGAAAATGCTTCTCAAAATTTTAAGCTACAACAAGAAATTGCCGAAGCTAAACAAAAATCATACAAAAATTATATTGACTATTTAGGTTATATAAAAAAGAGATGAGATGAATTAAGGCAACATTGTCCTTCTACTAAGACAGTCCAATAATATTTATGAAGGGAAGAACAAGATCAAAATTTTCAATTGTTGGTGGACTTACACTAGAATATTAAGATCTTTGAAGGCAAATATTAATGAATCTATCGCTCCCTTCTTTCTCTAATGTTTGTGCAATTATTCAACAAGAAGAAATTAGATGGTGTGTCATGAACTCAGACACAAAGCCAAATACTAATAGACTTGAAAGTCATGCTCTTCTCACCAAAAGAGAAATCAAAAGCTTTCCATCCAATGGAAAGCATCTCTAAATAGCTTCAAGAACTTGTGCACCTAGCCACAAGAACTTCCTCTCTAGCTAATGTGAAACCTTAACCTAAGTAAGATTCAATGTGTGCATTGAACATATATATGTGACATATATATGATTAAATGGAAGTTTTGGATGATTTTAGGATTTTATGATATGTTGCAATTAGGGTTTACTTAAGAAGGGTGATTAAAAATTTAATCGCCGGAACCCATTATGAGTCAAGGTGACTAAAGGAGCATAATGAGGATTAAAACATGCTAATGTGGAATGAATGTTTACTTTAATTTTCATGATTTAATTAATGGAGATTAAAATGAAAATTGTGGAATTATATTGGAAAATCATGGAAAATTCATCACTCAACGCCTGTTAGGCGGATTCAAGTGAAATTTGAGATGGAAGTTGATGATGTTGGGCTTAATATTATGAAATTGTTGGGTTATGAAAATCCTTGATAAAATTGGATTAATGATTTATTGATCATATTTCAATTTCAACCGTTAACTTTAAACCGATATAACGGGAGCTAGGAAAATCGGATTGAGATGAAATTTGAGACGATGGAATAAAATTATGAAATCTATAAGATGAATGGAATGGATTAAGCTAATTATCATAAGAATTTTCTTTCTTGGAGATCAAGTAAGTGGATTGACTTGTCTCAAGAGAGGGGACATGACTTTAATGCAAAGTCAAATTTGTTACAACTTTGATTATGTGGATTTTTGAGCAATTTTTGGAAATCAAAAAAAAAAGAAAATGAGGGTAAAAGACGTAGCATGATCTTAGGAATTAAATGTATGGATTTAAGGAGGACTTTGCTAGTCACAACAAACCAAAAATCCTACCCTAGATAGCTTGGACGTCCATAGCTCCATGTGAGCAAGAAATTGATTTAAAAATTCTGAAAAATATGAAAATTCTTGGATAATCATGACAAGTGTTAAGGGATAATTATGTGTATAAATTACCTACATTTCGGGATTTTAAAAAATGATGAAAATGGGCAGCAAGTGACGTGCAAGGGCTGGACAATTTGAACGGTCTTGATGCATGCAGATTTTTACAATTAAGAAAATGTGAAAAAAATAATTTATATGGCTAACAATTATCCAGCTCATTAAGGGGATAAGTATGCATTAAGTGGCTGTGGAAAATGACTCCAAAGTAGGGCCCACAGCTGGAGAAAATCTAGCTCCTCAAAGGCATGCACGTTTACATGAGAGAGAGAAGGTGTGAACGTCCAAGGGGTTTTCTTGCTTAGCAAGAAATTTTTTTTTTCTAACTCCCAGCCCCTTGAAAGTGCCAAGCAGAGGAAAACCAAGGGAAAGTCAAGGGAAAAAGAGGAAGAAAGAAAGAGGAGAAGTGGAGAAAAGCAAGCTTTTCAATTTTGGATTGAATCCCCTCAAGTTCAAGTAAGTATATGTGTTATTTGGAATTGGTTATCTTGAGTTCTTGAACTCCAAAGTTCTAAATATGAAATGGATGTTTAAACATGCTTTAAAGTGATGATTCAACATGCTTTGAACGAATATGGAATGGGTTTTAGCTTGCATGCATGAAATTCTATGATTTAGATGATGAAAAGTGAAGTTTTGAATGATACATGATGTTATAAACTAAAATATGGACGACCCAATTTTCAGCTTAAAAGGATAAACACTTTGCAAATTAAAAATCCGAGAAGATTAACCCAAACAGGGTAAAATGGGTGACAGGATCAGCTAATTTTTAGTAATTTCTCTACAAGGAATTTTGGGCTGAAAATTTTATAAGATATATAAGACATATTGAGGATTACAGAAAAAATTAAAAATTAGGTTTTGATAGGTATAAATATACCTCATAAATAACGTCATTCAGGCTGACTGAAAATGGATGCTGCTGTTCAGCAAGGTAAAAATGCTAAAATAAATATAAATGCTTAATATTTTATGATGGAAATATTTATTTTGGTGAAATCATGTAGTTCTTAAGATATGGTAGAAATTTCATATAAAAAATACTTGATTTGATATTAATTCAAGATTTTGAGATTTCAGTACGCCTGATTTCAGCATATGTGGATAGTTTGAGAAGAAAATAAAAAAGAAATATGAAACCTATGTAGAAATGATCCAAATTGATATATGTGTTAAATCATTAAATATGGATTAAGAAAATTTGGATTATATGCTGAAATTTCGGATTTATATAATTGTCTAAGGTTATGTGTCAAAGGACACGTTAAACGAGTAAAAAATGGGTTCCAAACTAGCTGTTTTGGAAACCTATGGCAAGTGGATTTAAACTTTATAAAAATATCCTAAATATAATGGTAATTAAGGGTAATTAACCTGATGAAATATGGATTATATTTCTGACTTAGAAAATTTTATGAAATCCATTATGTATATGTTGACAAATGGACATATGTGAAGGAATAGATATGCAAGGGTGATGAATGACTTGTGAAATTTTCTTTTGTGCAAAAATATATGAAAATATGATATATTTTATGAATATATATATCTTTTTAGCAGTTCATGAGGTTAATTTCCAATTTTGAAATTATGTAATGAAGCCTGAGGTCATAACGGGCGCTCGAAACGGGCACCGATGTATGAATTTTGGAAAAAAAAATGTGAAAAGTGGTAAATGAAGGTTAATGAACCTATATATGATTATTAATGGATAGATTTTGTATGGTTGAATGGATACCCTAATTATGGGGTTATATATGTTATGTGATTAGCCAATGAAGTGTGTAAAAATATGCACGTATATGCTAAATGTATGCATAGTAACTTGATAAGTCGAATAAATGATATATGTGAATTAAATGGGTTGGAAAACTAAATGGAATGCAAAGAAAATAAATATATGGAAAATCATATTATTTTCATGTAGGCAAGGAAAAGAATGGAAGGAATAAGGATTTTGGCGATCTCATGTAAGCAAGTGAAATTTCTAAAATGTTATTTTCTTTCTATGTGATTGATATGATTAAAATGTTTATGCTTGTGTTTGAAATGTTTATGTTTATGTTTTAACGAATGGGCAAGCACAAGTTTTGAATATGACGGCTTTAATGCAAAGCCATAAGTTTTGAAAAATGATGACTTTAATGAAAAGTCTTAAGGTTTGCTTCATGGGAAGCAAGCGATACTTCTTAAGATAAATAATTTATCCTAAGTGTTGCCAAGGATGGGAATGCTTCATGTTAATGGAATTGAGAAATTTTGTTTATGAGTAAGCAAGTTCTCCATGCTAATGTTTTCTAAGGATTTCATGTTTGATACTGCTGGTTTTAAGAATTTTCTTTTAAGCAAGCAAGTTCTATATGATATTGTTTCAACAGCATTTTATAAGAAAAAAGGAATTTTACCCTTTTTCACAAAATATTGTTTGTAAACGAGTTTTGAGTTATTTCTACAATAACTCGCGATAAACAATGATGGAAAAGATTTGTTTTGCTAGGTCAAGATAATTAAATAGTAAATGATATTTTGGACATAGTCCATATGTTTTGAAATGATGTTCAAAAAGTTTTGATTTCCTTTAGATAAGGAAATCTATGTTAAAAATGTTGGAAAAATGTTTTATATGGATGTGTTAAAAAGGGATTTATGGATGACCAACCTCCTATGATTGATTTCATAAAATGATTTGATTTCAGGTTGCTTAATGACATGCAAAAGACTGTGCAATTTTCCTTTATGTAAAAATGATTGATATGTGGATAATTATTAAAATTTTAGGTTATGGACAAGGGGATAACATAATTGCATAACTTTTGTAAACAAAGGTCCTGAAATGGAAACCAAGCAAATATTAGAGAAAAATATGATTTATTTATAGAAATCCAAGGGATTTGAAATTCTTTTATTAAAAGGATTTTAAGATGTATTTTTTCTCAAACATTTCAAATGTTTATCAAAATATTTTACTCAAAACGTTTCTAAAGGAACTTAAGGAAGGTCATCCTAAAACTAGATTTCAAATAACAACTTGTTAAAGTGGGTGCGCTCGCTTACAAGTTGACACGGACTGTGGTCTGTGACGGATTTTTGAAAATAATTGTTAAATATAGACTTCGGTCTAAGATTTTTGTGTATATGGATGCAGGCTGCGGTCTGTGATCCCAGTTTAAAAAGACACGGGCTGCGGTCTGTGATCCCGGTTTAAAAAGACATGGGCTGCGGTCTGTGGTTTTTCAAACCAAAACGGACTGTGGTCCGTCATAATAACGTACGGTGCACCAGTACGAGAAACAGGCCGGTTGTAGAGCACGGTTGGGATGACCGAGGCTCACTCTATATATGGCCAAGTCGCTAAGGGATGGTAGGAGTGCTAGCGGCGCCCTCCCTGAGATGAGAGCAGGATGATTGAACAGCCGTTTGGCTAGCGTGCTGTTAAGGATTCTCTTCCAAAAGGTAGCATAATCACTTGCTAAGTATCACTACTAGATGGGGAGAAATGCATTTGCATACGTTTGGCTTTTCAAAGGCCCAAAGATTGGGTTAAAAAGCATTTATACAACAAGTTATCCTAAATTGAATTTTTATGAGCTAATATGCACAAGTTACTCTAGAAAAAGGTGTTTTACACAAAAGTGTAAATAATAGGAATTAAAGGAAATGTGTTTATGCAAATGCATTTATGAAAATGGTTTACGTATTTTGTTTTCCTTATTTGCTATAAACAAGCCCCAAGACGGGAAATTATGAAAATGATTTATGTGAAACTTGAGATGGAGATAGGAATGTTCATTTCTAAAAGAGCCTAAATGAAGAATGTTTATGGACATAAGAATGTTCATTTCTAAAGAACCTAAATGATAAGGGTTTATGGACGTAAAACATTCCATGTTAATATGTTGGATTTTATAATGAAAAAATATTTTTGGACATAAAAATGTCCTTCGCAGAGAAAGGCTTATGTGATTGATGTTTTAGGACATATGAATGTCCATTGCCAAAGGAAATTATGTGAAAAATATTTTGAGACATGAGATGTCTCTTAGCTAAAGGATTTTTTAATGACTTATGTTAATGATGTTTGGAAACATGAGATGTCTTCTTTACCTAAGGATTTATGAGAAATAATGTTTTGGACGTAAAACGTTCACCGGCAAAAGATGATTTCATGTAATGTTTATGAATATTAAAAATGTTCATGTAAGAATTAAAGAAAATTCATTACAGAAGGTAAAACGTATATGTTTTTCCTTAACAAGCCCAAAGGTGGCTTATAAATGATTTTAAGAATAAATATTTTATAATAATTTTCGAGGACATAGAATTGTCCTTATGAACATAGAATTTCATGATGATATTTTAGGACATATACATGTCCTTAGGAAAAAGGTATTCCCGATGTTTATGAAAAAGGTTTTCAAGGAAGCCTTGTCCTAAAGATAAAATGCTTGCTTACTGAGTTGTCACTCACATTTTGTTTTCCCAACCTTTAGACAGGTACTGAGGAAACTCAAAAGGTTGCAAACCTAAGACGTGGAGGAAGGTACGTGATGATAGCCTGTGGGCTATGAAGAATGGAAAAGCATGAATATGCTAAGGTAAGCTAATGTGTATGTGAACTTAATTAGAATTTTAAGTTCTATATATGATTCAAAGATTGAATGTATAAATGTATGGATACAAAATGTGATGTTTAGGTCAAGGAATCTTTCACTGCAGAAAGGCAGGTAAAGATGCTACGTGTTTATGTATATCCGAACTTAGCTAAAATTCTAAGTTCCATGTGAATTAATAACTAAATGTATGCAAGTATAATTTGTACAATCATTAAGTGTATGATGACAGACATGTAAAGATGATTTGAATGAAATGATGAATTTTATTACAAGTGAAATATCACAATGTGTGATGATTGTCAGGTCAAGTTATGAATGATGACAGATGAATAAACGAAAAAAATTTGGACATATTCCAATTAAGAACCCGCAACGTGATCAGGGCAACAATCCTGTTTCACATTTACCAATCGATAGATCTTGAGGTAAGGAAGTGACGTCTTGGTTCGGGGCGCCATAGCTAATGCCTTAGAAAGCTCAAAATCTCTTGACCAAACTTCTGGTATAGTTTTCTTGCTGTCTTCTCACGACAATGAATGAGTGATAGACTCTCGTGCTACTGATCGTATGAGTAGCAATATTTAATATTTAACCAATATTAACCATAAAATGACAGAATTAAAGAAGCTAAGATACTCTCCTCAATTTCTAATGCTTTATATGTTCCATCCCACTTATTATTATTAAGAAAGATTACTAATGAATTGAATTACAATGTTATTTTTTCTTCAACTTCTGTCGTTTTCAAAGATAAGCCCACAAGGAAGAATATTGGTGAAGGAAAAATTTGTCAAATCTCATTTTACTTGGATTTATTTATGAAAATCCAAGATTGAAGTTTTGCAAGTTTGTCAAGATTATCACACAATGACTATGACTCAATATGATACTTCACTCAAAACATTGAGCATAGATAATGGAATTGAGTATGTGAATTCTGCATTCTCTTTTTACCTTAATACTCAAAGCATTCTTCATCAAGCCTCTTGTGTTTGTACACCCTAACAAAATGGGATTGCTGAGAGAAAAAACAGACATATTCTTGAAGTTATTTGTACCCTACTTTTTCAAATGAATGTTCCTAAAACATATTGGTTTAATGCTATCGTCACCAGCTTTTATCTCATCAATTCCTTACTTAGCCGTATCTTAAAATTCAAATCTCCACTTGAAATTTTGCAAGGAAAGAAACTTAACTTGTCCCATCTACGTGTGTTTGGTTGTTTATGTTATGTTCACTTGTAAAATAGTGGTAAACTTGACTCTTATGCCCATCAATGTATTTTTTTGGCTATTCCTCTACAAAAAAGGGTTACAAATGTTATGCTCTAGACCTACAAAAATTGTTTATTTCTCATGATGTCTCCGTTGTTGAAAGTCGAACTTTCTTATCCATCAAGTATCAAATTCAGGGGGAGCATCATCATAGGAAATTTGCTCATATGCCAATTGCAACTGATGATGAACATGCAATGATAGAAAACAACGATGATACTCAGGAAAGAGAAATTATTCATGAAGAAGACCTTATGGCCCATCCTTGAAGGTCCACAACCCTCATCTAGACTTCGAGACTTCTACACCTATCATATTGTTGAATTTCCTATTCAAGAATACATATGCTATGATAATATTTTAGTTGATTATACTGCCTTCTTAGCCAATGCTGATCTAACAGAGAGCCAATCACCTTTTAAGAAGCTATTCACATACCTAAGTGGAAAAAGCCTATTGATGATGAAATTACAGCACTCAGCAAAAATAATACATGGAATATTGTGGAATTACCACAAAGAAAGAGACAAGTTTGTTGCAAATGGGTTTATAAGATTAAATATAAAGAAGATGGGTCTATTAAAAGATATAAAGCTACACTCGTGGCAAAAGAATTCACTCAAATTTATGATATTAATTATAAAGAAACTTTTGCACCTATAATGAAAATGAATATCATTGGCATCTTAATGTCCCTAGCAATTAATTGTGGATGGTCTTTATTTTAAGTGGATGTCGAAAATGTCTTCCTACAGGGAGATTTAGAAGAAGAAGTATACATGAATCTTTCGCCTAGACAGAAATTAGATGGCAAAGAGCAGCTAGTATATAGACTAAACAAAGAAATAGATGATTTGAAGCAATCACCCAGAGCATGGTATAGTAAACTTAGCACCGCACTTGAAAATTTTGATTTTATTAAGTGTGTTTCTGATTCTTCAATGTTTGTGACAAGGAATAAGTGTGGAATTGTCATAGTATTGATTTATTTGATGATATAATAATCACTGGAAGCAACAATGACAGTATTTCAGATCTCAAAAGGTATTTCAATAAAAATTTTGATTTGAAGGATCTTGGTAAGATAAAATACTTCTTGTGTATTAAAGTTGCTCATTTAGTATAGGGTTTGTTTTTATGTCAAAGAAAATATACATTGGATCTTCCTAGAGAAATTGGAAAAATGAGCGACAAACCAGTTGATACTCTTATTAACTATGCTGCTAAAGTCACCAAAACTAAGGAATCTATTAAAAATCCTGGAAGGTTTCAAGGATTGGTGGGACGACTGATATAGCTCACGGTTACTAGACCAAACGTTGCATATGCAATAAGTTTTGTAAGTCAGTTTATGCATTCTCCTATTGCAGAACACACGAAGATTTTAGATCGAATTCTTTGTTATTTAAAATCTTGTCTTAGAAAAGGAATATGGATGAACCAAAATGATCATACCAATGTATCTTTTCATGTTGAGGTTCTTGGATATGCAGATGTAGACTGGGTAGGAAATCCAAATGACTGAAAATCCGCTCCTACTTATTATCCATTTGTTAGAATAAATATTGTGACATGGAAAAGAAAAAAGCAAAGTATTGTGGCTAGATCAAGTGCTGAAGCTAAATACAGAGCTATGTCTTTTGCTACAAGTGAATTAGTTTGGGTGAATTCAGTACTACAAGAATTGGGTTTCAATACACACAAACTAATAAAGCTATTTTGTGATAACCAGACAGCCATACATTTAACGTTTAATCCAGTCTTCCATAAAAGAACCAAACATATTGTGAAATCCACATTATTTGAAACTTAATAAATGTAATTTATTTACTTAAAGCTTGTACAAAGTGCATGTTAATAATGGAAAGTTATAGAAAAATGTGTATGTTTACAAAAAGACTAAATTGCAATTTTAGAAAAGTGAGATTAAATTTCAAATCTAGAAAAAGGGATTGAATGGTAAGTTTAAAAAGAGTAGAGATAAAAAGAAAACCTAATTGGAATTTAAAAAGGTTAAATTTGAAAATTTTAAGAAAAAAGGGGTAAATTATGATTTCATAAAGATAAGATATGAAATGAATTTTTATAAATTTTTTGGGAAGGAATTTCAAAATTCTCAATTGTACCAGCTGAAACTGTTTAAATTGACGGACCTTATAGAAAAATAAAAGTAAATGAAAAATTTTGGGCTAATTAGGGGTCCTAATTAAGGGTTTCTATTCGTCTATGCTATTTTCATTAGATCTAAGAATGTATAACTCAGATTGACATGAGAATTTAATAGGAAGTGTTAAATTATGTGCTTTTTAATCTATATACATTAGATTATAAAAAATAATTATCTAAAATACTTAACTTAAGTGCATAAAAAAAAAGGTGCCCAAAAGTCCTAACCATGCGGCCTGGCACGTCCAGCAATTTGTCATTAAATTTTTTTTACTTTGGATGAATGCTTATTAAACTAACAACTTGATACATCTAAGGCTATTTGGCATGAAATTTTATGGGCAATCCTCTTTTAACATATCTTTCATAGTGAATGGACTAGATTATAAAAATTATATTCAGAAGATTTTTTAAATAACCAAAATTGGATGAGATTTCATGAATTAATTCTAAATGGCAGTATCTTAATCTGTACAAATTATTTTGATATGAAAATTGATATGGACGGTTAAATTTATATACTCTATAATATAGATCGATTGGATTATGAAAAATAATTTAATAAAGTATTTACATAATTTCAATTATTGTATTGGAAAATGTGCCTGGCTTAAATTCACGTTCCTACCTTTGGAACATGCATGTGCATTATTTTCTCTATATGTTTCACATGTTATTAATTAAATCACTATACGTATACAATTCTATTTGAGGTGAAACTTCATGGATAAGCCTAAATTAATGTACCCAACTTAGTGAACGGATTAGATTATAGAAAATATGGTTAGAAATGAATAGAAAGATTAAAAATTGAATGAATTATATTAATTAATTTCAAATGATTATATCTTAACTAATTATAATCATTCTGACACGGAACTCATCATGAATAGCTAATTTGATGCACTTTAAAATATAGACGGGAAAAATTATAACAAATACCTTTAGAAAATTTTAAATCAATTTTGAATTATGTGAAACAATATATACACATATATTCTTTTTAATGGGACGGCAGCTACATCCATTAAAAAAATGAAATAAAAAATGAAATGAATGAATGAAACGTCCGGAGACAATTGACTTAGTAAGAGTCCGTTGGAAAAAAAAATTAAATAAATAAATTAAAATGTAGATTATATAGCTGTCGTTAAATGGGCTTTTGTTAAAGGATAGATAGCCATGTGGAATTTATATTTTACATGACATGACCAGCGTGAGAAAACTGGATTTAATCCGGAAGAGATCAACCGACACTAGGCAGTCAAGGTTGGAAAAAAAAAGCATGAGGTGGCAGATGGAGATGGACGGGTGTGAAGTACAGTTTAATGCATGTATAAATTAAACGGCATTAGCAGGTAGTAATGAATAATATACTTATAATTGTAACGAAATTTTAATTTGTTGCTGCCGTTATTAGGAAGCATTAGTAAACAGGTTGAGATTGGAAAGTTAAACAGATTTTATATGACTTGAGTAGAAACCGTTCAATTGGAGATTTGGAATAATAATAATAATAATAATAATAATAATAATAATAATAATAACAATAATACATGTAGACATATAAAACGAAAATTTCTATTTTCCACCATTGTTACTCGTATGAATAATATAATACGGGTTTAAACCATATGATATATATGGTCTAATGAAGGAATAGGTATGCAAGTATAAAAGTATAGTGCAAATATGTAAAATAATCCTTTTCACTTGTTTAGGAAAAGAAAAAGAGAAGGTTGAGGAAGACAGCTTGTAACCCAAGGTAAGCAAGCCATGTCTTGAAATAATTTATTTTCAAAATGATCAAATGATTTGCAATTTATTTTATTTTGATAAACTTGAAAAAAAGCTCAAAATAATGAATGTGATTAATTCTTGAAAACATGCTAACATGTATATGATGCATGGTGTACAAGGTACATATCTATTTTAGAGATGTAAGTGGACCAAAGTCCCCCTCTAATGTAACTGAGACGCTAATATAGGCCTAAAGGCCGGCGGTGCCCTCACTAAAATAAAGAGTAGACGAATTGATGGTCGCCTAACTAGCGTACCATCTAATGAAGGTTTAAGGCATGAATGTGAAATATACATTTGTATATGCATTATTTATGAAATGTCAAATATTGGAATGAAAATGTTTACTCGAATGAAAATGCTTATTTACCGAGTCTAGTACTCACGTTTTGTTTTTCCCAACATTAAACAGGTACAACAAAGTTCAAGTAAAAAAAAGAAATGTTTCGATTGAGGGAAATCTTAAAGTTGCTTTTTCCTATATGCTTGATGAGAATGGACATGTGATAAGGGTACAATATTACTAGGTTCCAAAGACTGATGATGTAAATATATATTTTAATGATTAGTAAATATTATGTGTTTAATTGCAAGTGTGAGATTGCTTGTAAATTAAAATGAGATTGAGTTGAAAATCCCGCCATGTGAATAGGGCTATAATCCTGCTCACAATCTACCAACTAAACAATTTTGGAGTAAGGTTTAAGCGCCTTAGGTTCGAGGCACCACACATATTGATGTTGATTGTCATTATGTATAAGACAAAGTTCAAGAAAAATTTATTGCAACTCCACATGTAAGGAGTAAGGAACAACTAGTGGACATTCTCCCTAAAGCTCTATCAAGCAGCAACTTTGGGCAGATGTCAAAGAAAATAGGAACCATTGATATTTATTCCCCAACTTAAGGGGAAGTGTTGACAAACAAGTTTGTGTGAACTTTGCGGTGCAATAAATGGCCAAAATACGATGCTAAGCATGGCTGAAAAATCTCCATCATTTAATGAAAAGTATATCTGTATTAAATACCTTGTAATTTGTATGAATATATAAATAGTGGAATAAGGTAATCCCGAATATATGACCATTACTCTTGCAACAGAAACTATAAGATTTATTTTGCCAAATGTCAAAAACATAGGTGCTAAAATGCAATTCTACAAATAAAAAACATCAACTTAAAGGAAACAACTTTTTTTTTTATGTAAAGGAAGCAACTTCTTTGACGCCACTACTACTATACAAAATGGAGAAGTGCAGCAGTATTACATTTAGCTCAAATTTCAACATGCTATTGCAACTGTTTAACTGTTAGTTGAACGAAATTATTATTATTCATTGCCATTGCTCGATTATGTTGTAACTTCGTCGGTTACACCACTAATTAATGGCTTGTTCACCCCATTTTTGTGTCTTTTGTGCAAAAATAAGAAAACTTTTATATTTGATTACTGTTTTGATCCAAAAATCATGTTCCATAATTAGCATCAACACGTAAAAGAAAAGTCATAGCCAAATTAACAACCACATTACTTTATTAAAAACCTAAATATACCTCTGTACGCACATACTTAATGGGCTAAATAGGCCATGATGAGCCAAAAACTTGCTATGGTGGTATCTCGTACTTACATTGGAGTAACACCCCATTGCATACGTCTGACATATCTATTACCAACTTCTCATACCTGCCTATACAAATAGGAGCTTAATCCTATGCTCCCGGGAATGCTTTCGGGCGCATATACCTATTTTTTTAATTTTTTTTAAATTTTTTTATAAGATTGTTAATCTAGGTGTTTTTAACCTATGTATTAATTTTTACCATTTTTGGAGTATTTTAGATATTTATTTTTTATTTTTGAAAATCAGTGGCATTTTAGTACTGATTTTCAAAAATAAAAAATAAATATCTAAAATACTCGAAAAATGGTAAAAATTTATACACATCTTAAATACACATAGATTAACAATATTGTAAAAAAAATTCAAAAAAAAAAAGTATATGCACTCGGAGCATGCAGAGCATACAATCGAAGTCCATAAATATAGCCATATCTTGACCAAGTCATCTAATCTTTTTTTTATTGGTATATATATACAAATGACATTTGATGTTACACTTAAGGAGATTCAACCCTCATACAAATGAGAGATTTGTCTAGAAACACCTCTACATTAAAAAGGAAACAGTAAACATCTCCACCATTGCGAGACCACACCTAATACACTTGCACGTTGATGGGAAGAGTTGTAGTCGGAACATCCCATTTGGTCATACCCAAACTTAATGCAAACGTCGTGGCGGCATCATAAGTACTAGTTCCCCTTAAGAAGTCAAGCTCCAAAATTATCTCAACCCCTTAAGAAGTCAAGCTCCAAAATTATCTCAAAGTCCGTCTAAGGATGCAACCAACATCGTGCACTTCCGTTTTTAACTACCCATAGTCAAAGTAACAACCATAGTGGCAGGTGGTGACTCCAAGGCCACAATACCCAATGCATTATATTGTTTCAGAAGCTGAGGATTCCAACACTTTTTACTCAAAGGGTTTATTTTGAAAGTAATAAAACTTTTGGAAAAATTTTTATTTCGTAAAAGTTTTTAAAATGGAAAAAATGATGTGTTATGATGATGAGTAAATAAAATAAAGTTAAAATAAATAGGTTACTCGTATGGATAATTGTGTAGAAATGATTAAAAAGTTTTACGATTATTATATAAGAAGATATGAATAAATAATTAAACAATAGAATAGTTGTATAAAAATAAAAAGTCTTCGATTGAAAAGTTTTAGGGTGTGCTTGTTTACGCCAAAAACTTTTCAAACTAAAAATTTTCAATTAAAAAATTTTCATTCTTTACAACTATTGTATTTTTAAACTATTTCTTCATATATTTATATATAATTATCCTACTTTTCAATCACTACACAACGACATATACAACTAAATTATTTATTTTAACTTTATTCTTTTTATTCCTCATTATTACCTCAACCATATTACATTATTTTTCTCCATTAAAAAAATTTTTCATCTAAAAATTTTTTCACTTCCCAAACACACCCTTAGTTTGAAAAGTTTTAGGTGTACTCAAATGCACTTAAAATAAGCAAGGCCAAACAAACCCTTAGAATCCTATGTCTGTTTATGTTCGAAGTTATGCCTTGTTTAAGAAACCCATTGCATATGCACTCATCCCACATTAGATTTACATCTATATTAAGCTCCCTCCTTAGAATCCTATGTCTGTTTATGTTCCAAGTTATGCCTTGTGTAAGAAACCCATTGCATATGCACTCATCCCACATTTGATTTACATCTATATTAAGCTCCCTCTTTGGTCTATAAATAGAAGGCTTGTTTTAGGATGTGATGTGTAATTTTGTGAAATTCTCTTGTACACTTTTTATGAAGTTTGATCCTTTTTCTAGACTTTCTTGTTGAAAGGATTAAGAGCAAAATATCAAAACTTGAAGCCATCGGTCACAAATACTAAAGTTATGGGTCGAATGTGTAAATTTAGAACGATTATGCAAATGATTGATTTGGACGTGGATTGGAGGAGTTTTTTCAGGAAATATGAGTGTTTGGAACGTGGAAGAAGTCCTTTTGTCAAAAGTGGCGGCCACAGTCGGACAGATCGATTTCTTCTTCTCCTGTTTGAATTTGACAGATGTTCGCCGATTGGGCTGGTTTTGGATATAATAAATTCTCACTGTTACATTCATGGGCGGATTCGCAGCTGAGATTGCTTAAATTTATTTCAGAGCCAATTGATTGGGCACGTACGTACTGCTCCTTTTGTGCTTTGAGGGGTAAAGATGTAGTACTGATCTTTTAAAGCCGGATGCACGGCCTCCTCCGTGCGTCCGGCTTAAAAACTTATTTTTTTTAATATTTTTTCATGAGGTAAGTAAATCTATATATATTAAATCTATAAACCAAGTTCATAATCCTGCAATCGAGTAATAATGTCTGCAAGAAAATGCAACAAAGGTCGTAGCATAGTGATTTTAAAAGCTTCATAACCGTCATCAAGACCTTCAAGAAGTCAAAACTCCTTAGTTGCATCACAAACTGGTTTTCCAATAGCATTTAGTTGATCATACATATTTAAAATCTCTAAGATAAGAAGGCAAAGATTTACTTCCTTCTTTGCAAGCTAAAGCTGAGACAAGAGATTGAATTCACAAGCAACAAAAAATTAAGTAAAATGATTCCTGAGGGCAAGCCACACTTCATTGGTAGCCTATAGACCTACCGCATAGCCCAAGATCTCCTCTATAAGTGTACCAATGATCCATGACTTGGTCATTTGATTAGTCCTAACCCATGATGTGTAATCAAAATTAAGCAGCTTTTGTCCATTTGAATAAAAAATGTGTTGTGCAGTTGTAGTAATGGTACCAGTAATGAACCCTAATAAGTCTTGACTCTCAATGAGAGAAATTACTTGTGTCTCCCATAACAAAAAATTATTTTTAGTGAGCTTCAATGTAACAAAACTAACAACATTTGAACTAGAAGGGAATGAAAATTTTAGTGTTGTAGAAGCTATTGTATTTGCCATGATAAGAACAAACTACGTTGGCAGATAACCGAAAGCAGCTTTGGTTGAGGCTAAAATTTTAAAGGTGTTGACGAGCTATGTATATGTCTAATTAAAATGTCCGTTTTAACGTAACTATACATGTCGATAAAGTAATAAAGAGTAAGTAGAATATCGTTTCCACGAGAATTGTGTTAAATAAATTAGCACCTTAAATTTCAATTATTTAAATAAATTGGTAAAGTGAATGGGAATTTTTGTTTCAAAGAATTGAATTAAACTAAACTAAGGAAAGTGATAAACGACTAAAGTAGAGTGGATACTGCCGAGATTGCTTTGAGATGATTAAGATAGGTGGGATATAAATTCATTGAATCATAGCTATGTCATTTGGTTTATTTAAGTTAGTTGTGTAGAGATTACTAATCTAGGTTTATTCATATTCATATATGTCTTTTAACACATACAAACCTAATCAAGTTTTAGTTATTTGCTATGTTCTCATGCACCCAAGTAAAACAAGGTTGATAACCATATAACCTAATCAAGATTACACAGGGTTAATATGTATATTCTTATTTATATTGACATCTAACACAAACAAAAGCTAGAACACCTGTGCCTTATATATAAATCTTATTCAAATTTTACTTTTTCAAGCATGAATCTGAATATTCAATCAATCTACAAGGTTGCAAAGCTTGTAAACTCATTAAGCAGAATATATAAAGGTAATCTCATGCAACATAAGTTACAACACAACTGTATTATCATTTCAAGCATAAAAAAACCAAATAACATAGTCTATAATATCAAATCCTACATATCTCCCACCATAGGAAGATTCAGCCCATAAACATGACTTCGATTCCCATTAAAATCAAGTTTACAATCATTACAAGCAAAGAGAATAACTAAAATGAAGAAAGAGATGAGAAGAGGAGATGAAACTCAATGGATTTGCAATGACATCTGGTTCTTCACTTGCTCTTCTCTCCTTCCTTGAAGCCTTGGTTTTTCTTCTCCTTTCTCAGCAGCAACCACAAACTCTCTCCTATAAGAAATCCTAAGAGATATATTTATATCCCTCTAAACATAGCATGAGACAAGTGCTAAAATTTATCCTTGTGGGGGGCACCAACTCTCTAAAAGCTTGCCGACTTGAGGGTTCTAGAGAATTCTTCTAAGGTGGTGAAGTAGCGCCGAGGCGCTAGTGTCCTTAGATACTGTTTAAGGCCTTGTTTTACACTGTTAGCTCCCTTCTTCATACTATTATTTTCCATAATAGTTGGTTACCTTTCTTTTCTTGCAAAAATAATCTAAAATAAATAAATGTACTTCTAAATGATAAGATGATAATACGAAAAATCAAAAACCACAAAATTTGCCCTGATTTACACTAAAAATGCATGAAATCTCAATGTTGTACCTGAAATGCAAAATGAATGAAAACTAAGCTAAATTGGCGTAAATTAACCAAATTCCCTTAGACTAACACTCAAAACTAGTCTGAAATGAGTCGTGATAACTCGCATTTTTACGAGTTATCAGCTGTTTTTGGGAAGTGATAGAATTTTAAAATGAAAATTTTTTTATATAAAAGCTTTTAAACCGGAAAAAAATGATGCAATATGATAAGGGCGATGATGATGAGTCAAGAGAACAAACTTAAAATAAATATGTTAGTTATGCAGATAGTTGTGTAAAAATTATTAAAAAGTAGGATAGTTGTATAGAAAGATGTGGACAAATGATTTAAAAATAGTGTAGTTATGAAGGGTGAAAAGTTTAGCTTAATATTTTTTGTTATTACCAAGCGCACCCTAAATTAAAAAAAAAAAAGTTTGTAGCTTCGGCTTAGACACACAATCAGCAATTAGAGAAAAACTTCAACTGAAATACCACACAGTGATAAGAAGAGACAAAGTTGGGTTACAAGCGTAAGAAAGTTATCATCCCTTATGTCTGGGATACCATATAAAAAAAGAATAATTTATAGAAAAGGATTGACGGAAGTAGCAGAGGCTTGAAAAGAAATATATATTCTCCATTCACATTTGATGTACATGCGGTGAGTTATATAATGGCAATCCAACACAGAATCCATAAAATAGAAACCTATAAATCTCACAATTTTAAAACGATAAAATAGAAACCAAGTTTCAATACAAAGTTGAAAAATAATAACAATCTGAATTCCCATGTGCCCTATTAGGGTGAAATAGAATTCATTAATAAATTACCTTTAGAAAAAGGATTCACGCTACAATTTTTAGGTTTCCCCACTAACAGTTGTCTTCTACTCACACACATAAGGCATGATTGGCTATTTCACGGGTCGAATTATCGCCGACCTAAGAGCATACTCAAAACTTATGAGTCTAATTTTTGTCTCCTCTATTAGATAAGCACTGTTTAGTAGTGTGTAATTAGTCTCTAATAGTCTGTTGATGAGTATCATTAAGTCGCTTTCAATCACAACTTCATTGTAGCCGAGATTTTTCAACCATTTACTTCCCAAAACTATGACCTAGTTCCTTTCAGCACTTGCCCTTTGAGTTCTTGGCAATAGCCCAAAACCCGTAGTCTTCAATTCCACACGGCATCCTGCATCGACATTCATTTTGACCCATTCCATGCTATTTAGCCCCAAATAGGCAGAAATAAAAAAAATGGCATTCCTTTTATTTAAAATAAAAATCCATATAATGCATGCTGAATAAACTATGCATATACGATGGATTTACACGGCCTTTAATTTGAGAAAAAACCAGAAAACAAAAGAAACTTAAATCTTTCTCAATAATTTAATATGAAGATTTAGCTCTGATACCACTTGTAGAGAAAACCTTATTAATTAAAAGCATTAATCACTCAGGATCCTCCATGCTAAATTACTAAGGAATATAAATTATAAGCAGAAGCGTACCTAAATCCATAGGAGAAATTGTTGTTCACTTTTGTGGTTTCTAAGTCTTTTAAGTTAATGCCCTAATAGGTGCATAACCTGGGGACTACAACCGTTTATAAAGGAAGTCTATCTTTCGTATTTCTAATTTAGCCATCATAAAAATAAAAATTAGAAATTCGGCTGTAAAGTTTCTACGCATAGGAGACCCATACGTTATTAGATAATTTAGGCTCATAAAATCTTTTAGAATTACTTTAAAAATTGGGCCGTTATTTATGATAGTGTATATATAATTAATATATATGTCTATCCAAAATTGCAACGGTACAACTCTAGCATTCTGGACTACAGCAGACGTTGAAATCACGCTGTTAGATCATGGTTGCTTATTTGAATTGACGGAGATAGCTCCCTTACCAACTCCCAATATCCCTTAGATTTTGGGGTTTCACCAATAGAATTGACTTGACTGTGCATGCACCATATCCACCAATAGGATGTGATAAAAAGCACGAGGGGATAAGGGGTTTCACCATTAGCCTTGACTTGACTGTGCATGCACCATATCCACCAATAGGATGTCATAAAAAGCACGAGGGGATAAGGTTCCTTATCCATAGAAAGATCATGAAGGGAATGAAGAAGTCCAGAATGGGAAGTGTTGGAAAGAGGTGGCCTGGTGGACTCCAATGAAGTGAGCACCCCAAAACAAATGAAATTCATTCTCCGTTGTTGTTTGCAAAAAGAGCAGCTGGGAATCGACCTGAATTCCTCTCTTAAAACTATATTAACGTTGTGTTGGAGGATTTAATTTAAAGAACGTCAACCTTGTAAAGCACTAAAGCCCAATACGTCCCAAGAAGAATTTAAAATTACGAAAAATGCCACTGATTTTTAAAAATCTAAAAAAAATATCTAAAAATCTCCAAAAATAGTAAAAAGTGATACATATGTTAAATAAACCTATATTAACAGCTTCATGAAAAAAATTTCAAAAAAAAATAAAAAAAAATAGGTGCAGTGCACCCGGGTGCATTGAGGCTGAATGCACCCGGGTGCACTGGATTGGGCTCCGCTGACTTAGACATTTGAAGTCCAGAATTCGAACCTTTGTCCATTTTCTGCCAACGTTCATCCTTCGGAAATATACTAACCATCTTCCTGTTTGATGAGAGCTACAAGTTTCAACTCATCTAATCAAGCCCAGATTTTACAAGGCTAGAGAAACATTCTAGCCCATCGTAGCATTCGTGTGGGTTGCTACAGTCAGAGAAGATGAATGCACGGCTTAGCATCATGCTTACTTGTCTTCAACTACATTCACGTTTTCAATGGAGACTGCAAAGAAATGGAAAATCAACATTTTTTTTTTTTTGCTTCCTAGAAACTTGATTATTGCAATTGGGTGGGATCATACCTCCAAACACAACTTAAAGAAATGAAGGGCAAGTAGCAATAGTAGAAGTTGAATCCATCAAAATCCCCCATCTTTCATACCATCATCTAAACAAAAAGGCCCTGCGAATTCAACAGACAAGTCCTTAAATCCCCCATCTTTCATATTATCACATCTTGTTCATTCAATTCGCAAGTTCTAAAACTTTGATAGGTGGTACAACAATGGCTTTAAGATTCCCTAACAAAAATAAAAGACTTGAAATGAAATGGATAGCTATTTAAAGCCTACATTGATAAATAATTAATTATGGCTAGTGTAGACTCCTCAGATCACCCCCATAAATTAAGAGCATGTTCCAATGATACAGGATTCTTACATCGAATTTGTATCTAGGATATAAATATAAGGATGTGTATTAGGAATTAGTAAAATTGTATTGAGAATGGATAAAGTTGTATTGAAAATTAAAAAACCTATATTGAGAATGGTGATACAGATTCAATCTAAAAATCTCATATCATGGAACATGCCCTAAATAGTTATCCAGCAAGAGAAGGTGGGAGACCGACATCTATAGTCCCTTCCAACATCTGTTTCACCCTCTTCATTGATGGCCTAAGAGCTGGGTCAGGGTCAGCACACCACAGCCCCACCAACACCATCCTCTCAAACCTCTTCAAGTCGCTCAGCACCTCCTCATCATGTTCAACCAACCTGCCCAGCTCCCCACTCCTCACACAGCTTTCAACCCAATCACTTATAAATACGTCCACTGCATTAGAGTCCTCTCCAACTCTCTCCAGCTCAATGTGCCTCCGGCAGCAGATGATCTCCAACAGCATGATCCCAAAGCTGTAAACATCCACCTTTGCCGTCACCGATGCATTCTTGAGCCACTCGGGGGCCATGTATCCCATTGTCCCCCTCACATTGGTGCAGGTCCTAGTCTGATCCTTCTTCAGGAGTTTCGCGAGGCCGAAATCCGCAATCTTGGCTGTCTTGTTCTCATCTAGCAGCACATTCTGGGGCTTGATGTCGCAATGGATGATCTGGGTTTCGCACTCTTCATGCAAGTAGCAGAGACCTCTGGCGATCCCAAGTGCTATTTCCACTCTTTGGCGCCAGCTGGGCTTCTCCCCTGCTCTGAACAGGAGGGCCGAGAGAGAGCCCCCTTTCATGAGCTCATACACCAGGAGCCTGTGTTGCTTCTCATCGCAGAATCCCAGCAGCCGCACCAGGTTCTTGTGATAGGTCTGCCCAATCACGCTTATTTCCGTCCTGAACTCTTTCTCCCCCTCATCAAACACCTTCTGTAGCTGTTTCACAGCCACCTCAACCTGTTTGTCCTCGAACGTCAGCACGCCGCTGTAGACCGTCCCGAATGCACCCCGCCCAATCCTCCTCGTGAAGCCTTCCGTCGCTTCTTTCAGCTCCCCGTACGTATACGCCGGCAGGTTGATGTTCCCGGAAGATGTCTTTGCTGGCTTGAGCCTGTAAGCAATGCAAGCACAGACAACTGCTGCAAGCAATGCAGCCACCACACTGCTAGCTACAAGCCCAGCCACAAGACCATGCTTCTCTGCCTTCTTCCTCGTCACGTGGCCCCCTTCGGCGGCTGTGGGCGGTGGCGGAACTGTTCCATTTGCCACCTTGATGAAAGCTATCCGTCCGCCTGCGCTGGTTCCGACTCGGCCATTAAGCAGTGGCGCCCTCTTTTTCTTGCACATTCCATCCTCAAGAACAGCAGCCATGCAGAAGCAATCTTCCGACACAGCCTGCCTACATCTTGCTTCATTGGAATTTGGTATTTGCGCAAGATCCACCATCCCATTATTTGGGAAATTAGTGTCTCTCATTGTCCGCACTTCAAAACTCTGCCCAGCTGAATCTCCTCCGCAGCCGGGCTGGAGAGGTTGCTCTATGCCGCATCCCCTGCTGGGGTCGTTCGGGTCCAGCGGTGAAAATCCGTCGATGCACTGGCACGTTGCGGCATCGTCCCGGTCCGAGCAGTAGCCATACGCCCCACAAACAGCAGTTGGAATGCAGGGATTGTAGACTGCTTTCCACCCCCGTTTCCAGCTCCCATTCACTGCTTTCGGGTGCGAGTATTGTCTGAAATTTCCCCCATCATCAATCATGGCCCGGTGATAGTAGTCGCTGACCGGGGTGGGCCGATCATTATCTTCTGTTTTGTTGTTATCTACTGTTGTTCTGTTGGCTGTGAGAACCAGATACATGAAAGCAGTGCTCTCGTTGAAAACAAGTATTCTTGCTCGACCCAAATGAATTGCCTCTGTAGTATACCAGTAGGCCTCATCAGCAAACTGATTTGAGGACAGAACAAGATTCCCATCGTTCTGCATCGTTAGCACATATCTCCCCGACGAGTAGTTTTGGGTGCCAATGGCGTTGGAGACCAGCTGCTGGTTTGGATTCAGAGCTTGGCCTGGAAGCAGGGTATCCGTTGGGGAGTCGAAGCTCTGCCAAACGACCGCAGAACTGTTCCTCAGCACTAAGTTGCCATTATCTTCCATGGATGCCGAGCTTACACCCCCATCGGCGTTGTCGTAGATGGAGAACGTTGCGCCCTGTGGGTCTCGGATAACGAGCCGGCCATCAATGGTTAGCTGGAGGAGGGAGTCTCTTTGGACAGGGGAGTCTCGGTTGGCAGACCAAACGAGGGTCTTGGTGGGGATGTTGTTGTACCAAATTCCGGCGAGGTAGAGACCTCCGGTGACGTTGTAGAAGCCAAATGCAAAGTCGCTGGAAGGAGAGAGCCAAACTGAGTCATTCCCAGCTGAGAGGGAGGAACCCAATTTTATGTTTGCAGATTGAGATTGAGAAACAGAGAATTCAAACAAAGAAGCAAGTACAAGTGATAGTAGGCAGAAATGGAGATTGTGAGCCATTGCTCCTTAGGATCGCTTCCTTCTTTGGTTATACGAAAAGAGAAAGAAATTGAGGGAAGACGGGCTGATCAGTTAATCGGTTGGAAAAGGAATAGCAAAAAACTGACATAACAGGATATCATTACATGGGTATCAAAAAGTGAATGGAATGGAAATAATTAGGAGTAATTAATAGTAATCGAAGATATGAAGACCGATAGATACAGTTTCTCTCTCGTTCTATAAACGTAAGTTAGGCAGGGAGAGGATTGACTTTTCGTGGTTGCTTCCTACGAAAAACTCGACTGCTTTTAAAGCTCTGAAAGGTACCAGATTGGGACAAGTTGGATTGTTCCACAGTGCTTCTGATCGAGGGTGATTTGAAAATTGGTACCTCAAGTTTACTAAATTTGCAATCTTTGACTCATAACTTTTGTATTTGTAGTAGATGACTTTAAATTTTAATACTTTACACTATTTGCTCGCAAACTTTCAATATTTCTGAAGTATCCAAGGGGCGTGAATAGGACGAGAATGTATTAATGTCTATTGAGAATGGAAGATTTGGTATTAAAAATGTAAAAAGTTATATTGGGAAATAAAACATTGCATTGAAAATTTAAAGAATTGTCTTGGAGTCGTCCCATTCAAGTTTCTCGAATATTTTGAAACAGGCCCTTCGTTTTTCCATCAAATTCCCTTATTAGATGCCCTTGATCGTAGTGCAAAATGACCAAAATGCCCTTTTAAAATAGTTAGATTTTGCAGATGATACCAGCGAACGCTGTGACATTGATGAGTTTTTTTTTCGAATTTAGGCAAGTTCAATCCTTGTTGCTGAAGTCGTGCAAGTTGACCATAGTGACATAGATGAGTTTCCCATTTTAATACAATTATTCATCGTTTCAAAACATTTTTATTAATTATATCTTAAATGGAGGCATTTTGGTCATTTCATCCATGGACAAAGGCATTTAACGGCATAATTTGATGAAAGGATTAAGAGCAAAATATCAAAACTTGAAGCCATCGGTCACAAATACTAAAGTTATGTGTGGAATGTGTAAATTTAGAAAATTTGAGGTACGATTATGCAAATGATTGATTTGGACGTGGATTGGAGGAGTCTTTTCAGGAAAAATGAGTGTTTGGAACGTGGAAGAAGTCCTTTTGTCAAAAGTGGCCGCCTTCATCTTCTTCTGTTTGAATTTGACAGATGTTTGCCGATTGAACTGGTTTTCGATACAGCTGAGTGATACTATTGCTAAAGTAAATTTGCTGCTTAGTCCACCTTAAAAAATTTATTTATAATTATTTTTTTTATTTTTTCTCCGTGCACTTATTTATCTAAGTGTATTTAACTTATTGACCAAGTTTTATTATTTTTAATATGTTTATCTATTTTTTGATATTTTTAAACATATATATATGTATTTAAAATACATTTATTTTAAAAATCTAAAAAATATATATATACATATCCAAAAATGGTAAAACTTGATTTATATATTAAATACACTTAGATAAATAAGTATATGAAGAAAAAAAAATTTTTAATTTTAAATAGAATTTTTAATGTGGGCTAAATGAGACATTTACTTAGTCATGATTAACAGTATCACTCCTCTTACATATAATAAATTCTCAACTGTTACATTCATCGGCAAATTCGCAGCTGAGATTGCTTAAATTTATTTCAGAGCCAATTGGTTGGGCACGTACGTATTGCTCCTTCTGGGCTTTGAGGGGTAAACATAGGTACTTTTATTATCAAAGGGAAATCTATAATTTGATTTTTGCATCCGTACGTACATAGTTTGGGTAACATTTTTCAGGTATAATATAAGTTTTTTAAAAATTTCATCCATATCTACACATTTGTCTTAAAATTACGGACGTATTACTTTGTTTAAAATTTTTAGAAAATGACGAAAATGCTCCTATAAACAGATAAAATTATAAAATATAAGAAAATTACCTTTGAATAAAAATTTTAATTTTTAGAATATTTCTCACATTAATTAGATCTATTTAATGCGAGTAATATTTAAAAAATAAAACATTTGTATTTAATTTAAAGATAAATATTTTGCATTTTATAATTTTATTTGTTTGTAGGGTCCTTTTCATCATTAAAATTTTATTTATTTATCATTACGGGCACAAACATAATTTTTTTGAAAACTGATTATGATATGCTTGCAATTTCAATATATTTTGCAATTCTGCCTAAACTGTATGTGTACGTATGAGAAAACTCATAAATCTTTTTTGAAGGTAAAAAGGTACCACACACTCTTCCCAAACTACCTTCTAGTGCGACTGAAGGGAGTTGGTGGACGAGGGGTGTATAGAAAAAGAATAATTTATAGAAAAGGAATGATGGAAGTAGCAGTGGCTTGAAAAGAATTATATATTTTTCATTCACATTTGCTGTACATGCGATGAGTTAGATAAGTGATTACCTGATTTGTAGTATTCTCTATTGATGGTGCAAGAATCTTGTGTGCTAAATAGAACCAGATTGGGAGCTCCTTTTATTTTGCTAGTGGAAGCCGTGAACCCTGGAGAAAAAACCTAGAAACTGCAGTCCTAGGTTGTCCATTACCAGGCGATTTCGAAGACACACAGTTCATAGTGAAAGCTAAAATCAGTATAACAGAAGTAGATATGTTAGGCTGAGTACAAAGTACATAACCCTGCGATTGAGGAATAATCTCTGCAAGAGAAGGCAACAAGGGTCGTAGCATAGTGATTTGAAAAGCTTCATAACCGTCATCAAGACCTTCAAGAAGTCGAAACTCCTTAGTTGCATCACAAACTGGTTTTCCAATAGCATTTAATTGATCATACATATTTAAAATCTCTAAGATAAGAAGGCAAAGATTTACTTCCTTCGTTGCAAGCTAAAGCTGAGACAAGAGATTGAATTCACGAGCAACAAAAAATTAAGCAAAATGATTCCTTAGGGCAAGCCACAATTCACTGTTAGCTTATAGACCTACCGCATAGCCCAAGATCTCCTCTATAAGTGTACCAATGATCCATGACTTGGTCATTTGATTAGTCCTAACCCATGATGTGTAATCAGAATTAAGCATCTTTTATCTATTTGAATCAAAAATGTGTTATGTAGCTGTAGTAATGGTACCAATAATGATCCCTAATAAGTCTTGACTCTCAATGAGAGAAATTACTTGTGTCTCCCATAACAAAAAATTATTTTTAGTGAGCTTCAATGTAACAAAACTAACAACATTCGAACTAGAAGGGAATGAAAATTTTAGTGTTGTAGAAGCTATTGGATTTGCCATGATAAGAACAAACTACGCTGGCAAATAACTGAAAGCAGCTTTGGTTGAAACTAAAATTTTAAGGGTGTTAACGAGCTGTGTATATGTCTAATTAAAATGCTCGTTTTAACGTAAGTATAAATGCCGATTAAGTAATAAAGAGTAAGTAGAGTATCGTTCCCACGAGGATTGCGTTAAATAAATTAGCAACTTAAATTTCAATTATCTAAAGTGAATTGGTAAAATGAATGAGAATTTTTGTTTCAAAGAATTAAATTAAACTAAACTAAGAAAAGTGGTAAATGAACAAAGTAGAGTGGATACTGCTGAGATTACTTTGAGATGATTAAGATAGGTGAGACATGAATTCATTGAATCATTGCTATGTCATTTAGTTCTATTTAAGTTAGTTGTGTAGATATTACAAATCTAGGTTTATTCATATTCATATATGTCTTTCAACACATACAAACCTAATCAAGTTTTAGTTATTTGCTATGTTCCCATGCACCCAAGTAAAACAAGGTTGATAACCATATAACCTAATCAAGATTACAGAGGGTTAATATGTATATTCTTATTTATATTAACATCCAACACAAACAAAAGCTAGAACACCTGTGCCTTATATATAAATCTTATTCAAATTTCATTTTTTCAAGCATGAATCTAAATATTTAATCAATCTACAATGTTACAAAGCTTGTAAACTCATTAAGCAGGATATATAAAGGGAATCTTATGCAACACAAGTTACAGCACAACTGTATTATCATTTCAAACATAAAAAAACCAAATAACATATCTATAATATCAAATCCTACATATCTCCCACCATAGGAAGATTCAGCCCATAAACATGACTTGAATTCCCATTAAAATTAAGTTTATAATCATTCCAAGTAAGGAGAATAACTAAAATGAAGAAAGAGATGAAAATCAATAGATTTGCAGTGACATCTAGTTCTCCACTTGCTCTTCTCTCCTTCCTTGAAGCCTTGGTTTTTCTTCTCCCTTCTCAGCAGCAACCACGAACTCTCTCCTATAAGAAACCCTAAGAGATATATTTATATCCCTCTAAACGCAGCACGAGACACGTGCTAAATTTTATCCATGTGGGGGGCTCCAAGTCTCTGAAAGCTTGTCGACTTGAGGGTTCTGGGGGATTATTCTGAGGTGGTGAAGTGGCGTCTAGGCGCCAGAAGCTGATGCCGAGGCGCTAGTGTCCTTGGATACTGTTTGAGGCCTTGTTTTACACTATTAGCTCCCTTCTTCATCCCATTATTTCCATAGTAGTTAGTTACCCTTTTTTTCCTGCAAAAATAATCTAAAATAAAAATAAATAAACGTACTTATAAATGATGAGATGATAATACGAAAAATCAAAAACCACAAAATTTGCCCTTATTTACACTAAAAATGCATGAAATCTCAATGTTGTACCTGAAATGCAAAATGAATGAAAACTAAACTAAACGGGCGTAAATTAACCAAATTTCCTTAAACTAACACTCAAAACTAGTCTGAAATGAGTCGTGATAATTTGCATTTTTACGAGTTATCAAGTGTATTTGGGAAGTGATAAAATTTTAAAATGAAAAAATTTTGATATAAAAGTTTTTAAACCGGAAGAAAATGATGCAATATGATAAGGGTGATGATGATGAGTCAAGAGAATAAACTTAAAATAGATATGTTAGTTATGCAGATAGTTGTGTAGAAATTATTAAAAGTAAGGTAGTTGTATAGAAAGATGTGAACAAATGATTTAAAAATAGTGTAGTTATGAAGGGTGAAAAGTTTAGCTTGATATTTTTTATTATTACCAAGCGCACCCTAAATTAAAAAAAAAAAACCTTTGTAGCTTCGGCTTAGACACACAATTAGCAATTAGAGAAAAGCTTTAACTGAAATACCACACAGTAAACCACATGTTAAAGTTCTTTTTTCTTAAGCAGTTTGAATGTATTGAACTCAAAAAATTATCTACACATCAACTCATATTTATATAAAAATAATAAAATAATGAAAATAAAAAGTAGGAAAAACCTTCTAAAAGCTTCCAAAGATAATGCCAACATTTGTACCTAAACGTACACGACGATAATGGATTAGCACAAATACCAATTTCGATCATGCTTCCTGTTCCTGGTTTCCTCTAGTCGAGTGCAAGCTGACGGACTATTGCGGGTTTGAACATAACAAGATACACGCGACACACGGACCAAGTCGAATGCGGATTAAAACAGTGCGGCAGTAATGTTCTGTTTGGCGAGCAGTAACAGTACCTCACCGTTCCGTTTGCATTTATAAATAATTGCCGATTCGAAGCTTTTTAAGTCCCTGTTTGGGCTCACTTATCGCGTGGGCAATACTTTTGAGTGTGATTGGAAAACCATAAAAATTTTGGGAGAAAAAATTCTAGTGTAAAAGTTTTTAAAATGAAAAAAAATGAATTTTTATAAATATGCGTACAAAGTTTGACTAATATTGCATCTATGTCCCTAAGTTTGCCGAATTTGCAAATATGCCCATAAAGTTTGTATGAAATTGCAACTGTGTCCCCTCCGTTAGGATTACGTTAGATTTTTATGTAAAATAGCGATAATCCGCTTTAAGTTAAATTATATTCTTTCAAGAATATTTGAAAATATTGTAAACATTTTTGCAAAAAGATCTAAAATAATAATACATGAAAAATATATAAAATAATGAAATAGCAAATATATCTACAATATTTGAAAAAAATGCAAATTTATTACTTGGGTTAAAGGGCATTATTGTCATTTTAAATAAAAATCTAACGTCTTCTCAATAGCGGGAACACAGTTACAATTTTATGCAAATTTTATGGGCATATGTATAAATTCGGCAAATTTAGAGACACAGATATAATATTGATCAAACTTTGTAGGTATATTTTTGCAGAAATCTCAAAAAAATAATGTATATAAAATGATATGAATAATAATGAGAAATAAATAAAATAAAGTTAAAACATATAAAGTAACCGTATGAGCGGATCAGTAAAAATATTTAAAAAGTACGATAGATATAGAAAAATATTAAAATAATTAAAAATTAATTCATTATAGAGAATGAAAATTTTTAAATTGAAAATTTTTACTTGAAAATTTACATATCCTCATAAAAGGCGTTTGTTAGCATCACATAAAAACTATTTTTCTCCTAAAAAACGGGATCAGTAGCTTTTATGGAATTCTTAGCCTTCCCAAAAAAAAAGTTTCGTCCTTATGTATTTTGCTTATTTTCTGAAGTGTGACTAACCAAGGCCTTAATTTGGCCATTTAGGAACTTTCATTAAAGGTTGCATGTGGATGGGCCCCTTTCATTTTTAAATATTTTTATAAAAGTGATACTTTTGGGCTTTTATGTTGAAATTTGCATGTGAAGGGCATCCTTCATTTTTAAATATTTTATAGAAGCGACACTTTTGGGCTTTTATAATGAAATGTTCATGTCAAAAACGCAAGCTTATTTCAATTTATCGTGAAAGGCTAGAGAAGCTATTTAGGACCATTGAAATTATTTGCTGACTGCCCATATCTCATTTTGAAGGGTAGGTAGTTTTAGAGGGCTTTCTCCAGTATTACTTTTTAAATGTAGTTTTTATATAGAATCTTGTGCTTGTTTATCAAACAATAATTTGGAAAATACTTTAAAATAGTAATTTAGTAAGTTCAAGCAAGCAAACGTGTGGCTAAGCGATGCCTAATACGATGAAATGCAGCTATCCAAAGAGCAGCATTCGGTTGGAAGCTATTACTGGAAACTCGAGTTCAATGGGCCGGCAGAAAAATTGGCTTCATTTTTCAAAGTCCGATAAACTTGAGTGATTCAATGGTCAAAATTTACAGCGGCCAGGATTATTATTATTTTTTTTTTTTTTTGGCTTTGCTAATTATCTGGTCATTAGCACGTGTTTTGGTATTTTGTAAAATTACAGATATTTTAAATTTGAAATATTTGCAAGACAAACCTCAAACTATATATGTACTTTCAATAAACTAATTGAGGGAAAAATATCTTTATAAATTATCTTGAATGTATTTTTAGCATTTTAGAAAAATTCGCACCTGCTACATGAATGTCGCCAATAGAAGAATTTATTTCACAAGGTTTGAAACTTATGAGGTTTGCTAAAACGCAATTCTACATAAACAAAACATAAAGTGAAAATCCTTTTTACACTCATAACATTTCCTCATAATTCTTAATATATCCGTAATATTTCACAAATTCATTTTATACCCATAACATTTCATTATAAATTCCTTTAATATTGCATACTACGAAAACAATCATTATTTACCATATTGAAAAGACTATTTTATTTCTCCAAAATTTCCTAATTTAAACAATTCTGTTATAATACGACTCAATCGATGGTGGTGAATTATTAATTTATGGCATCAAATGAATCAAATATTATATTAAGGCTGAATCGTTTCAATTAGAGAAATTTTATAGAGATGAAATTGTCTTTTCAATAAGGTAAATAACAACTGTTTTGACAGCACGGACATGAAAGAAATATAAAATAAACTCTTATAGGGTATAAGAAAAATTTGTAAAACATTACAGGTATAAAAAGATTTAAAGATAAATATTTTGAGTATAAGAGAAACTTTTCCTTATTTATAAGAAACAGCTTATTTGAGTCCTTGATCCTCCCACTAATTACTGTTTCACCTGCTTTTGTAGGGAAGCAGATTGGAGCACCATTGCAATGACATGTACCCAGTCCCCTTCTCTCTCTTGTTGGGCCATGCTTGCACATATGTCAGCACTTGGGGTGAGACCTATTCCAAGTATTTTAATCCGTTTACCTATTCCAAGTATTGTAATCTGTTTTCCTTCGTAGCAATCACTTACATGTGTGGTGAAAAAGTCAATCATTTTACGTTTTTATTTTTAAAATTTTGATGCAAAAATCACTGCCCTTAATTAAGGAAGTAAAGTTACTGAATCTCCTCAAAGTTGGTTAAGGAAACCATCGTCATTGTACACTCATTGAGGACAATCGACATGTACATAAGACCACTCAACGAAGTCCTCTCTTTTTTTTATTTTGTTTTATATTACACTGTCATCAAGGGAGACAACGCTCCCAACTAGGATCAAACCCTAGGCCACAGGCAGGTGTGCTTGGACGTGAAACCAACTTGCCTAAGCCAGGTTCACAACTAAGTCCTTTCTTGAACAAATTCACTCAAGTAGGAGTCTCCTCTTAATTCTCCCCGGCAAGGACAAGAGTTGAAACTTTCTCTTTTAGGTCAATTTTCGGCAAATGTTGACTCTTGCAAATGAAGCAACTTATCGAATGTGATCCCTTCGATGCTCTTTCCATGCCTTTGACTTTGAAGGGAAGCTTCTTCTCACCTAATGTCCCTTCATTTTTCTGGTAGTCAACAAGACTATTGATAGTAAAAATAAAGTCCTTAACCCCTGCTAGCATTGCTTCAAAATAAGTCCTTAAAACCCCACTAGTATAGCTCTACGTGTACCCATGTCTGCAACCTAGGTAGGGATGTTAACGGATCGGGTTGAACGGGTTGAAGCCTAATCCTAATCCTAACGCATTTAATATATCTCAACCCTAATCCGTTCATTAACTCATTTAAAAAATTTCAACCATAACCCATTTATAATCCATTTAATAAACGGGTTAACGGGTTGTGCTTTTAGTAATTTTAATGCTAAAAATCTTCAATAAAGTCTGTAAAATTAAATAAATTAAATAACTCGAAGTTAACATACCTGAATTCTCCACTCGCCTTAACTGCCTAAGCTTGCGCTGATCAAAGGAATAAGCATTGTGTGCCTGTGCCAATGCCGCGTGAGGGAAAGGAAATGAGGGATTGAGGCTTGAGGTTGAGGGTTTTGAGCGTGCCTATGCGGGATTTGAGGGGATGACGTCAGAGATAGATTGGAAAAACAACGCAATGGCAGAGAGAGACAAAGGCGTCGCCACTGGCTGTAAAGGCTCTCCAGGCTTTTTCCTTCACTTCCGATTCTGAATCTCTCTAGGCCGAGCTATGAGTTGCTGTTTCAAAGTTCTAATTTTTTTTAAAAAAAAAAATTGTTGTTGTCGTCGTAGGCTATGGAGAAGAGAATCAGACATGCGGGCCGAATTAGAGAAGGAAATAGATAAGGGAATCGAAAAAATGACAATGAGAAACCGATAAGGTACTCGAAAAAAATGGCAGGGAGACTAAAGAGTGAAGATAAGGACTAACGAGGCGCTCTCTTCCCTCTCTCAATCTTGCGAAGCCGAAGACGCACTGCAGATGAGCACTCGAATGCGCGTGCGGCGTGCTGTGAGCGCCGATGCGGGTAATGGTTGCCGGGTGCCAAGTGTCAATTTATGGTCAAGGCCCTCCTATGCGACGACTGACGGACTGATGAGATCCAAAATTGGGTTACTCGGCTACAACTGCAGAACACGTCATGCGTAGGCTCTAGGCTGGATAGAGCATCAAGAGGGGGAATCGACTAAATTTACGGCCAAAAAAATTTCACATATATATAATTATATATATTATATTATATCTAATGGGTTATATGGGTTGGATGGGTTATATAAACGGGTTAGACGGGTTGATGGGTTGCAAAACCTCAACCCTAATCCGTTTATTTAATTAAATTGTTAAACGGATTGGCGAATTATAAACCATTTATTCAAAAATCCCAACGCAAACCCATTTATAAATGGGTTGGACGGGCGGGTTGGCGAGTTGACCATTACCATTAAATCAACCCCTCAACCCACTTGTTCAACATGTTTATAAATGAATTTCGGTTGAGACTTTTGAATAAATGAGGTATAATCTGCCAACTCACCGAACTATTTAATTAAATAAACGGATTAGGGTAAAGATTTTATAACCTGTCAACCCGTTCAACTGAGCTAACTCGTTTGATCCATTTAGTTTGTTCAACCCATTAAAGTTATATATATAAATATAAACTCATTGGTTATTTTCTCCCGCTAAGTCTTCCTCCCGCCATCTAATTTCATTTTCTTGCTGCTACCATAATTTCATTTTCTTGCTACTGCCATATTTCTATTTATTCTACGCTGAAAACACCCTCTCGTTTTTCCCTATGAAATCATCTTACTACTAGAGTCTAGACCTTCAAGTCGTTTGCTATACAACCTATTAATAACCCACTAGATCGTTCATTAAATGAGTTAGGGTTGAAGTTTTTTAAATCAATTAATTAACGAATTAGGGTTATGATATTTTAAATAGGTTAGAATTAGAATTAGACTTCAACTCATCCTACCCGATCCGTTCACACCCTTATGAGTACAGCCTAGACATGAAGTTGAACAGTTGTCACCTTGTGATATGTTCTTTACATTCAGCAAGGGATTAAAAACTTTTCACATACTCATACATAGTGTCACTGTGCTCGAAGCTCCTTCACAATTCCTTAGCCAACCATGTCGCTTTACACGACAAAAACTGATCCTTCGCTCTACCTTCATTTCTTTATTTGTCATTATCATTGCATCCTCAACGTGATTGCACCATTAAAGCTTTGCATTATTGGCGTGATGCATACACGAGATGATAATCATCTCTGCCTCATAATATGTGTAGATCTACAATACTATTCCATATCAAAGAGAGTTTTTCAACTCTTTTTGCATTCCTACCCAAGAACAAGAAGAGGAATTGAGTACCTTAGTCTTGCGACCTTCTCTATGACCACCAGATTCCCGAACAGCTTTCTTGAGCTCGACAACCACATCAAACAAACAATGGGTCAAGCTTGGCCAACAACTCATTGATGAAATCAGTCCGTTTTGTGAGTGTAGAAGCATTTAATTCGACCAACTCGTCATTAGCAGTAAGTTTTACCGTTTGCCGTTCGCTCTTCCCACTGTGTCATGTCTGCATTTCTTTAACTTTTCAAGAAAATAAAAACTAGGCTTTGATATAAAAAATCGTTGCAAATTTGGACGTGGTATATGATCTAACTTGAAATTTACCTAAGGTTGGGAAAGCTTTAGCAGCCAAAACCTCAGAAAAGATAGGCCAATAGAAGCCAAAAAGAGAAATCTCAATAGAAGAAAACAAAACATGAGAACTTACGAGAAAAACTCCCAACCTTTCCGCAAGGAAAGATACACTTCAGGTGCGTTTCTTATTCATCAACATAAAATTTTTCTATTTAAAACTTTTTTCTCCACAATTATCTTATTTTTAAATTATTTATTTATATCTTTTTATACAACTATTCTACTTTTTAATAATTTCTTATCCTATCTAGTTTCACTATATTCTTTTTATTACTCATACATCTATCGTGTTACGTCACTTTCTCTCATTTCAAAAACTTATACACCAATATATATTTTCAAAAATTTTCTTAAATACCAAACACACCCTTAAGTAATTTACCTACCTAGAAATGTGTGTCTGAAGGTGAAAGACAGGGCTTAAATTTATATGGAATTCCTAACCCACTCATATAATGGTTTTGATCATACACCCTCCTTGTGTCTCACTTAGTAGATCGACTAAAGAATAGATGACACCCTATCTTAAAAATAAAAAAAATAAAAAAAAATGATAGGTGACACCCCCTTTCCCCTTCTCGAGATGGAGTAGTCCACATAAGCAACTAGCTTAAACATGGTCCAAGGTTTGCCCAGTCACACATTACATGGTCTTTACATAGGTTCCATAGCCAAAGTGCTCTATGTCTGGCAATGCTTCTGACTTGCCTTGCTGCATTGTCTTGCGTAGCATGATGTCTCACATCGCTATCCTCCCCAGATTGTCTATGATGTGCTGCACCCACACCAAGGCCTCATCGATCGTCTACATCTGTCCAGCTAATTGTCCCACCTCATTGCCTGCTTACGTAACAAAAAAGGGGGATTATTCTAATGTCAGTACATTCCGCAAGGGATGCGTCTGATGTCGAGTAGGTTTAGTTCTTGGTCTATCTTGCTCCTATGCCTATACTTGTAGAAGTCAAAACTTACCCTATCCACAGGTTGTTTGGTCCCTAACCAACCCTATTCTACACACATGAAGGTTTGTTCATTTCGAATTCGGTTTGAAATCAGTTCCTCTAATATAAAATATTTACATTGAAGCAATCAAGTTATTTCTTCATATCTTTAGACATTTACAAGAGAGTATGAGATGGAAAAAGGTAAATCCTTCGAGGAGGAAGAAAATTTTTTAAAATTAGAAACAAATCTGGGCTATAGAGATAAAGACATGATCCGTATGGATGATAAAATATATCAAAATTTACATTCATATGGGATAGGATACCCCCCTCAGGACACTTTTGAGTACCCATTTTACGGAACTTATCCTATTGTAATTAAAAATATGAGTAATTTTTGTACCTAGTCTGTGTATAAATCTTTTTGAAACCTGCCTTACGAAAAAGCAGGTCAATTCTGCGGATGTACTCTACCCAAATCGCAGCTCTATATTTTACATATTCCATACGAAATGGGTAAAGGTAACTTACTTTCCAATAAAATGTTCAATCAAGCCTTGAAAATAGTGTGCAAGAGGTGATTGTTGGTCTATATAAATAAAGGTCGGATGCACGTTTAAGGCATCAATCATGCAAAAGAGTTTTCCAGTTCCTCTTAGATATCGTTACTCTCAGGGATCGTGTGTGAAGCCTTGAGAAGATTGAAGTGATTTTCGAGAAGGAGAACTGGATAAGTTCCTTAAGAAATTAACACTGTTCTAATTCTCCAATTGGAACATCTCTCAAATTAAGATCTTTTTTTCTACTTCATATTACTTATACGAGAAAAACCTCTATAATTTCATACACATAGTAAAGTTTTGATCGGATTCTGGCTCATGATTTTTTACCTTCATATTAAAGAATTTTCCACAGTAGAAATGTCTGTGTAGTTTATCTGATTGTTTATATTTCTCTACTTCACTACATTATTCTTATTTTTTCTCACAAAGAAGGAAAAGTGTTTGGGACAAATTCCATGGGTTGTGTAATCTCTCCGACAAGAACCATGCCATGGAATGTACAAGGAACACAGCAAACATGATGATGAAGCATATAAATGGACAATAATATCTGGTAAACAAAATGGACAAAACCAGATAAGCTTTTCCCACAGTCACACATGTACAAGTAGACTAAATGACGAATGGACGAATTTCTCAACCCAGATCTTTCCTGATAGATATTCAAACTGTAGTTAGCATTACTTCATTCACAGGAACAGTCTTTGGACTCACTGCTTTGGACACCGATCAGCTGTTTGGCTTCTTTTTGAGACCAAATGTGTCCTCAACGCCAGTAGTTACCTTTCTCCGTCGCTCAGCAATCATGTCTGAATATGCCTGCACACACAAATTGCCAAAACAAATACAGATTATTTTATCAATAAAGAGTTCCTGTGCTTATCTTTTATCCATGTAAAACTAAACATGCTAGAATCCATTCTACATTATTACACACACAGGCCTTGACACTCCTGAAATAAAAAAGTGAAAGTAGTTCTTTTCTTGGATATCCTAGGTATAAATTTTTTGCTCAACTATTCACTCAGACAAATAGTTCCCATCAGCATCATCATCCCCATTGCCTGACTCTTTATTCATTCATTCAGACGTATAGTTCCCACATTCATTCAGACAAATAGTTCATCATCATCCCCATTGCTCGACTCTTTTTCATTCGGTCATACAAATAGTTCCATCATCATCAGTTCAGCACGATCCCCATTGCCTGACTCTTATTCATTCATTCAAACAAATAGTTCCCACCATTATCATCATAGGCTATTCCAAATAAGTAAATTCAATTGTATGAATCCTGTTATACAAAAAAGATTGTACTAGTAAACTCCACAGACAAGTCCCTCAACCAAAACTATTCAAATCTGAACCTCCAACACAGAAGACATCACAGACAGAGAAGATCCAGTGGCCCCTGAAGATACTGAATACATTCGAATTTGAGTGAGTGGTGTTTCTAAGGCAGTGCTATCACTGTCTTTGGATTTTGGCCCTCCTCTTTGGATAGTAATTATTTTGCTTAAGTTCTAGACAACAAACAGTTCAATTGCATTTTACAAAAAGGTAAAAGCGTGATGGTTATGACACAAAACAAAAATGACCATCATGTACTTATTGTTGCAGCTGTATTTTAACATATTCTGGGGCACATTTATGACAATATTTTTCTTCAACACAAGTTCTGCAACTCATGCATTCAACCAACTTTTTTTTTTTGCTTTATTTTTCTGTTTGCTTTTCAATTGTTGCAGTTGTATGTTAATGTATTCTGGGGCACATTTATGACAATAATTTTTTTTAATACATGTTCTGCAACTCATGCATTCAACCAACTTTTATTTTGTTTTATTTTTCTGTTTGCTTTCCAGTGAAATGGTCAGGTCAATTCTCCATGAAAGTGAAAAGGCTACAAAGAACCCCCTCAATGTTCTTGAAACCAACTCCACCTGCAAGCACACATTTGGTTTTGAATTCAGCAAAAGGATCTGGTTGAGAGAGACATTGATAACGTCTAATAATCCATTTCAGCTAATTCTGTCTTGTGTTTCACTTTCCAAATAGCAGAACAGCAAGGCAAAGGATGAGGCTATCCCAATTCTGGAATATTGCTGAAATCAAAATCATCAACCAACTTTGACTACCATGGAAGGATATATTACCCAAGTCAAGAAGTCAATTATGTAAGAAATACTTTTTTCTACATGAGCTTGCTTCATCAGTGCAACATATCAGTTAAGGCCCATCATGTGAATGACCTTGCTCCAAAATTGATTATTTGTATGTTGATTGTCACTGGCAATACTTGTTTCCGTGAAACTTTAGAAGTAGTTGGATAATTTCAACTCTCATGTTAATTTATGTAACAGTGACCCCAAATAAATACACCTGTAGGAGGTGCCTAGCACATATTCAGTTGCTGCCAGTGACAATTTGTATCGCCAAGAATGGCGCAACAGAATCCATGCAGCCTACCCCACCTAGGTGGGAAATGGCTTATGATGATGATGATATGAAAATCACATCAATGACTGACTTGAGAACACTGGATGGAAAAGAAACAATTGCCAAACTGAAGATCAAATAGACAAGAGTAGAACATCCACAGTTAAGAACTCAAACCTTAGGATAAGCATACAAAAAAATGTACCACCATGTGCAGATCAGAAAGCCGATGACACTGGTGACTAGAACTGAGTGTAGCACTGCCCAACTACATGCTATCACCAGCACACCAGTAAGAGAGATGGTCCACGGCTGACACCTAATGAAAAATGGAAATGTAGAGTTTAGATGGTAAGATGCTGGAAAACATTAATTTCAATAATGATTGCACCATGTCAGCTAAATACAATGCAATATGGTTTAACATAAAACCATTCCATCCAGAAACAAGAAATTCTGCACAGGAAATGTTCCAACATGTCCAGAAGGTCAACTCTCAGCGGACACTACTTGTCAAAAAAGGGTGGCCTGTGGCCATACCTTTTGTATGCAGTGAATGGTTGTACGCTGCATTTAAATATTATAGACAGCAATCATATTTCACTGCATAAAAATTTCTAGCATGAGCTTTTGCTGCAGCATAAGAAGCATCTGTCTGCGTGTATCCTCACATCAACAACATAGAAATGGCCAGTGAGCATGAACCTGATCGGTTTGAAAACTGGAAGAAGTCAGAATTCCCCACCTGTGAGTGGGTGGTATGGTAATGGGGATGATAAAATTTGCTCTCTCAGACAATGATATTATTGAGAAATCTACTACATTTCATAGTAAATATTTAATGATATAATATCCAGTGAATAGATTTCAGTGTTTTCTTCATTTCATCATAGTTGGACACATCGAGTTAAAGAAGAAGGGATTCAGGTGCAGAAGCTGGAAAGCATCTGCATAAATATTTCCTTGGATTGACAACAATGAAATGGCAAAATGAGCAACAGGCCAGACTGTCACAGTGTCAACCACAGCACAGTGGGTCACCTGGTAAGAAGGAGAGTATAGCCAGACTTTACATGGAGAGTAAAATATTTTAAAGAAATCTGCAATCTGCGAATGACCCTTTTCCAAAAAGACAACCTCCAACAGATCCCAAAACCCCAAAACTGAGACCTAGGAAGTACGATGTGAAATAACAAGAAACTAATGCTAGGAAATGGTGACATACCAAAAATGACTAAAGAAGATCATGAAGGGACACAAAAATGACATTAGATGAGATTATATAGACAGTAGTTCCAAATAAGGCATCTGCCTAAACATCCCAAAAACCCAAAACAAAGACCATCGGCTGCGGAACAGGATTTCCGATCGCAGCCGGTGCGTGGTTCGAATCCCATGTGGGATTCTGAACCATATTTGGGGTGGGGCATGTGGTCCCCCTTTATACTTGGATGGGAGCTAGTGGTCTCCCCACTTGATTTGTGGAAGCTTGTTGTCGTCTTCCATTGTAAGTTTGTTAGAATTGTCTCAGGGTTTGAATGTAATATGAATTGAGATATGATGTAAAATATCCTCCAATAAAAATAAAAAAAAAATAAAAAACCTCGAATATGGAATCCAATAACAAGAAACTAATGACAGGAAATGGTGACATACCAAAAACGACTAAAGAAGATAACAAAGAGACTTGAAAATGCCATTAGAAGGGATTCAAGAGGCAGTGGTGCCAACTGCCATCAAGGCTAACGCGTGTGAGATCCTAGTAGCTCATAAAATGTGCCACAATTTTTTAGCATACATGAATAACAAAGCTAAAAAACACTGGCCTGAATTTAGATGTTGAATCTTCAATGAAATTGAAATCCCCTAACTACAACAAAATGAAACATTCCAATGAAGGAGAGCTCCACTAGCAATTACAGCCTTGTTTTCAAAAATATGCATAAATATCAAATCCAGGATAACGATCCTCGAAGATATCCTACCACGTCTTCACCCATCAGCTGCAGAAAAGAAAAAAATCATGTTGGGCTGAAAAAGAAACAGCCGTAATACACAGCAGTCAGGGAAGACGGATGCATGGTTTATCATCATTCTCACTTGTCGTCAATACAGTCACATTTTAATTGGAGACTGCAAGATAATGGGCAATGAGCAATGTTTGCTCCCTAAAAACTTGATTATTGCAAGTAAGTGGGATTGCACCTCGAAACACAACATAAAGAAACGGAAGGCGAGGAGTAGCAACAGTAGCAGTTCTATCCTTCAGAGCTCAGAAATTGAAGAGGGTGTGGGATATTTTACCAAGATGGTTTGGTGTCCCAGACGGAATCGTACTCAAGAGAGAGGTAGTTGAGATAACCGTCCATGTCGTCGACGACCCCATCTTCATCAAAGAAGATAGACTCGTTGTTGGTGTCTCTTGGGCTGCTTCGAAGGGGTAACCGCTGGGAAGAGAAACGGGCCGAGAAGATCTTTATTGGAGAGCTTTGGGGTGAGAATATGGGGCGTGAGACATGGGTTTGTGGTGGGAATTGAAAATGGTAGCAGAGGGAAGGAAAGGAGAGAGGCAAAACAGCCAAAGCTTCCATGTTTCACTTTTCCTCCCAACTGAAAAATCTGATTTTTTAGCAGGCAAAGTTCAACGGGCTGGGCATTTTTCTACTCTCCATTTTTTAAATTCTATTGTTGTTTATTAATGTTCATTAAAAACATATTAAAATTCGTTTTTGTCAAAGTTCAAGATCGTTAACGGAATGGGTTTTCACAAATTTTGATATGATGTTTTACATACTTTTGAAGCCCTGTTGAAATCTGTTAATTAATATTCACTGGAAGTTTGGAATCCATGCCACACTAAAATTTCTTGAGGTGTAGCTTAGGAGGGATACTTGGGGGATCGGCTCATTGGATACTCTAAAATGCATAGGATAAATTTTTATTTTTATATATGTAAAGAAGAGTAGGTTACAAATAAAAATAATACTCCATTCAATTAAGATAAGGTAAGTTTGAAAGTTCATGTACCCATAATCAATTTAAATTACAAATATATGTTTAATGTATATTTTATAAAATATCTTTTGTAATGAAAAACATTAGTATATTTTTTAAATATATAGAAAATTATTTAATTTATCTATTATTTAGTAAATTTAATAGATGTATTACAAAAAAAATGTCACTATCATCTTTTTCTTGACACTTTTTTTTGGACACTTGTCATTATCATCTTAATTATAGGTTTTTAAGTAAGTAAAACTTGTAATAAAATTTATAAGTTTTAAATATAACATAAAGATTATTTTAAAGAATCAATTTGAAAATAAAATTGAAATTGACCTAAACTTAAAAATAAAGTAAGATAAACTTTGAATTAACCTGACCCACAATAAGGTATGATATGAGTTTTTCTAAATAGAGTAAAAGTAAAATTGACCTTAAAGTGAACCTAATTACAAAAAAAAAAGATAAATATATTCAAAAATGGTAAAACTTGGTTTATATATTAAATACATTTAGATAAACAAGTGCATGAAAAAAAAGTTAAAAAAATTATTGTAAATAAATTTTTTAAGATAGGCTAAGTGAGACATTTACTTAACCCGGGCTAACAAGACCACTCCTCTTCAAAAACGAGGAATGATTTTGTTAGCCCGAGCTAAGTAAATGTCTCACTTAGCCCATCTCAAAAATCCTATTTAAAACAACTTTTTTTTATTTTTTTCTTCGTGCACTTGTTTATCTAAGTGTATTTAATATATAAATCAAGTTTTACCATTTTTGAATATGTATATATATTTTTTTAGATTTTTAAAAATAAGGGTATTTTAAATAATATATACACATAGATGTTTAAAAATCTCAAAAAAAATAGATAAACATATTAAAAAGTGGTAAAACTTGGTCTATATGTTAAATACACTTAGATAAACAAGCGCATGAAGAAAAAAGTAAAAAAAAAAAGTCGTTGTAAATAGATTTTTTAAGGTAAGCAAATTGAATTATTTACTTAGCCTGGACTAACAGATCTCTACTCTTAAAAACTACGATCTTGCTAGAGCCGGCTAACATAAACTTATCTTTTCTTCATAATAAACTTCACATTTCATTCGTTCAGAATTTAAACCATCTAAACACAACTGATGTTTCCAATCAAAACCTGAAGAGGCCACATCAGTTTGTGAGCTTATGTTAGTCCGTACTCCGTACTAAAGGTGTATCTTTTTAGTTTTTATTTTTTCAAGAAAATATTTTTAAGTGTATTTAACTCATATTAATTTTTACAATTTTAGATCTGCGTATATATTTTTACTTAAAAATCAACATTTTAAGGGAATATTTAAGTCATTTTCATCCTTAAAAAACGTTGCTTTTTGAACATAAAATATTATATATACACATCCAAAATTTATAAATTTTCATTAAAAACTCTAATAATACACCTTTTAACTGACTAACATAATCTTATATTACTTTAGGCTAACAAGATCATATCTTTGTTCTGAATTTTTTTATTTTTTAATTCGGATATTCAATTAAATGGGCAAGGGTGCATCTATCCATCCAATTATTTAAATTTCGGTGTGTTTGCATCTATCCATCCAATTATTTAAATTTCGGTGTGTTCATGTGCACCTACAATTTCTCAAATCAAAACTTTTCAATATAAAACTTTTCTCCTTTTATAATTATCTTCTTTTAGATTATTTCTTCATGTTTTCCTATACAACTATTCTACTTTTTAATCATTTTTTTATGTAACTACTTGTACAATTAACTATCTATTTTAACTTTTTTATATTTATGCATATTCATTAGCCTTATCCTATCATATCATTTTTTCTCATTTCAAAAACTTTTATACAGAAAACTTTTCATCCAAAAATTTTTTCACTTCCAAAACACATCCTTTCAAAAATAAAAAATTATACTTAACAAATTCAAAAAATTTTAAAATTGAGCCAGCAAGACATGGGTGGGGCCCATAAAACTAAAAAAATGATTTTTATGGCCACCGGGCTGTGCAAGACAAGGACCCAATTTGAAGTTTCATAAGCTCAAACATGTTTGCATTGAAATTTGTGAAACGTTATTAAAATTGATTGAACTTTACATATGTTAATAGGCTTCTATTATAATCCGTTAAAAATCATTAATTCGGCTTTGTTGGATTTCAGAAACTATTGAAGTAAACGAAAGGCCTATTAAAGAAAAAGTAAACATATTTTAGTTCTTTTAAAATATTAGAATTAGATCTAAAATTTCCATTTTTGTATTAGGAAACGTGATTCGGGTTATGCAGATCACAACTTACACACAAGAGACGCCAAGATTAAACCACTGGAGATAGATGTCAATGACTGAATGTCTCACATACATCATAAGCCAAAATACTCTAATAACTCCCTCTCTTAAATCCTAATAGAACATCTCTTAAGGTTCACTGTATCGCCGACTTACCTATAAATATAACTCAAAACTCCACTGACCTCTTTAGCTAAACCAATATGCAAATTCAAACTTTCAAAACTAAAATTGCAGAATACGATATACACCTAACATTTTCAATACATACTTATGGGCCATGATTCCAAGCAACCAGTTGCTTTCTTATCATAAAAACATTCTTCTCTTTTATTGTTGTCTGTTCTGGTTATAATATTTATTACCAGTTATTTATAATTCTAAAATTCACTTTATTTAGGAATAAATTTTTGAGAGTGAATACGAAACTATTGAACTTTGTAAACGAATATAATAAATAAGAAAGTATGAATATTATACACTTTCTTTTTCAAAATAAAAGAAGCTACTGGATGTATGGAATCATCACCAATGTTGTCAGAACCGAACCGGTGATTGAACCGGTAAAGGTACTGGTCTGGTTCGAACCGGTCCGACCGGTTAATCAAACCGGTTCGAACCGGGTAACATCAGCATGACATATTTATGATGTCATAATTATTAAAAAATTTAAATTTTAAATAAATATATTGAAAAAATTATATTTTTATAAATCTTAAATATATATGTTAAATTTAAGGACCACAATATAAGTACAAAACATGCAGGAAAAAATTAATAGCAAGTTTTTAAAAAAATTTGAGCATGAATTTTTAAAAAATTAACTACATTAACTGAGAGTGCATAAACCATATAGTTAATTGAAATAGTGGCTGCATATTTAATTATTTACGCAAGATGCGGTATCATTTAATTTAGTATAATATTTTGTTAGCTATATTATAATTTTTTTTTGCTATACAATTAATTATAAGAGTAATTTTAATTACATGAGTTGCACGCACAAAATTAGGCAAAAAAATTATGTATTAATTACATGAGTTGCACACACAAAATTAAATACGCACAAAATTAGGCAAAAAAATTATGTATTAATGATTTAATGTATACCTAAATATAAATTGCTAAATAAATAAATGGTATGAGAGTATTGAGTACCTGTTTGCAGCTTATCGGAGATACGGCGACGGTGGGCGGTGGGCGTTACCAGAGACGGCAAGCAGCGAGACAGTAAGACGGCGAACAGCCTGCCGGCGAACGGCAGCTCAAGGCAAGCTCGGCGGACGGCGGGCACACAGTGCGACGGACGACGCAGGGGCGTGTTGGGCGTGCAGCGGCGGCGCGTGCCGATGCTGAGGAAGAAATGCAAGCGGGCGGACAGCGTGGGCGGGCGGACGGCGTTAGGCGGGCAGGCAGTACTGGAGGATTACGCGGCTGACGGTGCAGAGGCGGACGGTGCGGCGGTGGCCCGCTGGTGCTGAAGACGAAGCAGATGCATGAAGGCCGGTGCGGCAGAGGGTGCGGGGGCGTGCTACGGCGGTGCGTGCCAATGCTGAGGACGAAGCCTGGGCGGACGGCGAGGCGGAATCGGGAGCGGGCGGCGGATTAGGGACTTAGGGTTTGAGCAGGGAGGTGAGGAAGACGAGCAGGGGCGATTCGGTTTCGAGCTTTCGACGGGTTTTTTTCATTCGTTTTTTAAGCCCGTCCGACCAGTCAAACCAGGTTGAACCGGATATTCCGGTTCGACCGCCGGTTCGCCGGTTCAAACGGTTTTTCACCTTCAAACCGAACCGCATCGAACCGAACCAGAACCGGTTCCCGGTCGGACCGGTCCAGTCCGGTTCTGACAACACTGATCATCACCCATCATGCTCTGGATTTTTCTAATTTCAACGGCTATACCGTGATCCCCGCTTATCATTATGTTTCTTCAATGATGGTTTCTGGTCACGGAGTCTTTCCATGGTAAAAGTTCTTCTCCTTCCAATATGGTGAGGAGATTAACGTGAAATATGCCTTAATATGCCTTCCCCGTCCAAACATGGTAGGCCCAAAGCGAATAATTACGAGAAAAGAGCACTAACGAGAATGGAAGATTGAAGATTTTTTCTAAAGCATTCACATTCTTTCACTTGTTTGAAACGGATGGCTAGAAGCATTCCTCCATGCCACAAACTTTCAAGCACTTGCAGAGTCCTCGCTCCTCAATATCATCAACCTTCAAGGACTGAGGTTGATCGACGAGGCTGCATATATAATATATGATTACTCAGGGATATCAACAAAAAGAGGCACACCATGTCACTAACAGAAGTTGGTGTTACATCAACTGGGGATAAGTGTTAACAGGAATTCTATACATCAGCAAACATTCTTTTTATTGGGTTCCTTGAAAACAGACTTATCAACGACACAATCAAACACCTGCAGAAGAATACCCATAAGCTGTTTCTTTAGATTACTGTGGTATCTTCTTTGGTATGGTGGCCAACTCTAAGGAGGATCCATACATCTTGTGCACAGCTTCCATACACCATCCATGACCGTCATCCACCGTTGGCATTCTTACCTCAATAAAAGGCACCACAAGAGGACTCTCTGCACCAGGCTGCACCACTCCTGCCAATACTCTCAAAACATTTGCAGCATCAATGTCCATGCATATGTTGATCTCAGGAGTTCCTTTTGGGGCCGGCGGAATTCCCAAGATCTTGAAGTAGCCCAGGAGATGATTGTCCTGCACCTTGCTCCCTTCACCTTCATAGACCACAATCAGAGCTTCAGTCTGATTATCATGAGCGGTGGTGAAGAACAGATCCTTCCTAGCAGGCATGGTTGTATTCCTATGAATGATGGGCACAAATGTGTCTCCAGCAGCCCGAATACCAAGGCTCAATGGTGTCGCCTGGATGGTTAGAAGGTCCAAACTTCCTGATGGATCAGAAATCCCAGAAGCCACAGCCCCTTCCAGTGCAGCACCGCAAACAGCAGCTTCGAATGCATTCATCTTATCATATGACTCCACTTTCTTACATAATCCCAGAACTATGCTTCTGATCTTGGGAATGATAGAACAACCTCCCACTAATATAACATCATTCAGATCCTCAGCAGCCACTTTTGCGTCATGCAAGCATTGGATCACAAGGCTTTCACATTTTTCAAACACTTTCTTGTTTACCTCTTCGAATTTCTCACATGTTAAGTTGCAAGATATCTTTGTCCCATTCCCCAAATCAACATTGATGGGAATGCTGGTTACTGATGAGAGCTTGTGGATAGCTTCCTGGGTTGCAACTCGGAGCAGACTCATTGCTTTGATCTCATCCACACCCTGGATTGAAAAGGAGCTATCCAGATTTGGCAGGAGATGGCGCATGACGTTTAGAAGTATGTCCTCACCTCCCACCGCACTCCCAATCAATGCCTTAATTTGGGAAACGCCGCCAGCAGTAGCTGATACAGCAACATCACAGTAACCAGCGCCCATATTGAAAATGAGACCAAGTTTCTCAAGTCCACTCCCCATATTGTCATGTGCCATCTGCTGTTGCTGCTGTGCATAGAGAAGGGCCACAGCTGTTGGTTCTGGCATCAACCTAAGGACTTGCAAACCAGCCATGGCACAGGCTCGCTCAATTCGAGTCAGTTGAAACCGACTGAATGAAACTGGGATTGTCAATACAACATTCCGGACTGCTCGCTTCAGTCTAACCTCTGCCATGGCTCTTAGCTCCACCAGAAATATAGCAAGCACCTCTTCAGGTGTAGTTGATCTCCAGATATTATTCACTAAGGCTGCAATAAAGGGTCGGACCCCAATTCCCAATGTCTGTATCAGAAATGGAAGGGTCTTGCTGGCATGAAGGACAGGATCTGTATCCAATCTACCTACCAAACGCTTCATGTTGAAGACAGCACTCCCTGAGAGTATCTCATGCTCATCATGGCCTGCTGCTTCACTTACTCCTCCAGAAGGAGCTTCATCCTTGAAGATGACATATGACCGCATCATCTTCTGATTCCTAGTGTTTCTAAGGAGTTCCACACGTGAACCAGTCCATAGTGCAATGCTGCACTGTGAAGTTCCAATGTCAATTCCAATAGCAGGCTCTGGAAAGGAAGGTGCTTGTTTCTCTTCCCCAGAAGCCTCACTGTCAGAAACAACAGTATATGCCGGTTCAGCCATTTCCTGCAGAATGAAGTGCCATTAGATAATCAAAATTCCTAGCAATTTTTTTTTACCCTGGAGAAGAAAAAAGACTGAGAGCTCAAACATCATACTTCAGAACAGATACAAACAAGATACCACGCATGAAATATAATACATTTATTATATATATTTCATAACCCAGAAGTGTATCACATGAAAAATTCCAATGAAACAGAATTCTATCAACACAAACCAGCTTCCAATACACCGGCATCTTTCCCATAACTGAAGTTCACTGGGCCAAGGACATCTGTTCCCACATGTATTTTGGTGGACAAACTGCTAGCATTCATAAAAATATAATATAATTGCAACATTCTGCTGGTCAGTTTACTGTCCTAGGGCATGACACAAATTGATATAGAATCAAAATGTAAAACAAAGGGAAAAAGTGGCGTTAAAAATGTCTGCAGGTGTAGAATTCTAAAAGGCTGGTACATGATGATACAACTGGGTAGAGAAAACAAAAATCAGCAGACTAATAACTCATAAGCTTGAAAATAAACTTAATACATGAGACTGTCAGAGTTTCTGCTTACCATCAGAACAGTAAAATCTCAATTGCACCAAAGAAGACCTCCAATCCATACCATTCCCACGCTATGTCTTAGATATGGCATTTGGATAATATTTGGATAATATTTCAATAGTCAACCTTTAGCAAAAATGTAAAGCCCTGTTAAATCATTTTCACAGATTGACAAGGTGTGGAAGCTATTTACAAAGGCTCTAGTTTTGCCGGAAATCACAGTGAAGCCTGTTAATACTCCCGTCTATTAGTAATGAAATAGCATTTTGTGAGGAAATGTCTTCCCTTACAAATTTGCAAATCCCTTCATGAATAAGTATATGTATATCACATGTAAAAGCACTCTAGCCTAGCATACGGATCCCTCACAGAGACCTAATCAGAACAGACACCAGTTTAAAGTCCCTATTCAGCGTGGTTAGATTGAAAAGAAAAGGGAAAAGAAAATGAAAATGAGTGCATGACAGTAAAGGGCAGTGGACTACAGCTTCATCTCACTGGCCATGATATTAATTTGTAAAATATATGAAAGGTATTCTAGTAATCAGAAATACAGAGAGTAAAGACAATATTTTTATGAGATAGAACAAACCCAAAATTAAAGTCTGCCAGATACTTTTCCTGGATCTACCACCAACTATTTCTACAGCATTCACAATCCTACTTCAATAAGAGCATCAATGCTCTGCATAGAAACATGATTCCCGGTCAAGACCAACCATCCATAACTGTTTTTAATGTCACATATGCAAATCAACCAAATCAGCAAACACATGGTATTGTGGCAAGCCCCTTCATCATTGTGATTTCTCTACAATAAAATTGAAAATTTCAAATTAGCAACGAATTGAATTCCGTTGCTAAAGGTAGATTTTAGCAATGAAATTGCCACTTCTCAGCTAAAGGCATATTAGTTATCCTCTTTTACAATGATGTCATGCAACCGTGGTTTGTTGCCATGAGTTCATTAAAAAATAATAATAATAAGCAAGGAATAAAAAAGATTTAGCTGAAAAAGCATAATAATTCACCTTAAGGTAACCAATTTACAAAATTCTTTGATAAAAAGTGAACTTTTAGAGGGAATCTCGTTTGTTCCTGATGAGAAGTTTCTTTGGCGTGGCCTTGATGAACTTTTAAAATTTTTATTGTTCTAGTGGCAACCAAGATAAAAGCAGTAAGAAATATGCTTTTAAGACCAAACTGCTGCATCACAATAGGACTGGACATGCCATGCTGAAAATTTAATTTAACATCAGTCAACAAGATTACTAGAAATCTCCAGTATCATGTCACATTTCTTGATTTTTGTGTTCTTTAGAAGCTGCAAAAGAGGATGGTGTTCTGGATTAGGTTGATAGCTTTACAACATTGTTGTCACACCCACCCACTTTGCCTTTTTCTTATTCATTCTCCTATTCTTAATTTGTAGCATTGGTAGATAAGACATTTGATCTCAAATTTATCATCGAAGTTTTCTCTTTTAAATCCAAGAATTCGTTTTCTGGATAAATTCTTATTTAGAGCATGCCCACACCTTACACTTCATATTGTAACCGACTCAAATTTTCATTCGAGCACTAACCACATCAAAATTGACTTCAATATTATTCAATAAAATATTCAAAATGGTTTGATTTGTCGAACTGTTCATCCACTAAAACTAATATACTAATAAGATCTCAAAGACCAATTTGCTTTTCTACAAAGCAAGGTGGTCATTCATAATTTTCATGCTCCAACTTAAGGAGGTTTGAATGCTTTCATATGAGAGAAATTTTGGTTTCACTTTACCCAAAAATAATAAAGAATACAACCTTTTTTTATATGAGAGAAAATTTGAAAAGAAATTATGCACATTTTGTGTTATCTTGGGGAGATGCATTGTACATTTTGTAAATCGCGTAATCAAGGACATACAAGAACGGACTTACTATAAACTTGATAATATCCATAGTAAAGTATACTATAATTAAATACAATCGCACTAGGATGGAGGGCTTCATGGCAAGCCCCAGTAAATTAAAAATTACCATCTCCAAGCACTCCAAGAGTAAGCATGCAACTCCAAATGAAAGCCTCACCAATTAGATTCAGCTGAATGGATTACTAACCATATTCATCATAGCATTACATGCGGGGTAAAATAAAAGGAAGGTGAGTATTTCTTATTAGCATGAATAAATAATTCCACCATCCAAGAAGTAAAAATCACACTACAATAGTATTCAGCATAACCCAAAAAGTTTAAAAAAAAAAAAAAAAAAAACGTTACGATCACTTGGTTGAGTTTCGACATTTCGAACCCCCACTTATAACTGTTAACTTTCCCATCCATGTCTATGAATCAAACAGATAACTAACATAGTATTTCATTCCACAGGACAAGAACACGGCAAACTACAGAACAAATGGAAAGTACCCAAAGCTGCCGCCATACAAATTCTTCAAATGCCAACAAATTATATATGCGTTTGAAGCAAAATCAAGGAAAATTCCCAAAGCAAGCCTTACTTCACTCCTATTCCCATGTCTGTCCAGAGAATATTTCAACCAAACTTCAAAAGCTTAGCGGGAAGATTGCACAAAAGGCAATCTGACGACACAAATCATATAAAAATAATGCAGACACTTCAAAGGGAAAATGAAAACTTACGAAGCGTGCCTTCTCTTCTCCAAACTTCCCAGAGCGAGATGAATTCGAAGCTGTCGATTAGACAAGCAGTGCGTTGAAGACGGAGTGAGGAATTCATAGTCGTCGAAAAGAGTTCTAGAGAAACCCAGAGCAGCTTGCATTTGCTTTTCGAAAATTGAGGGTATTTTATACAATACTCTGCGGGTGGCCAAACTTCTCGTGCGCGTTTTTTAATTACGAGGAAATTTACGATATCATCAGATAATCCAATCCGTTAATGTTATTTTTTTAATTTATATGGAATTCAGATATTTGAATTTAAATATTTTAATGTTAATTTTCCAAAACTAAGAAGGATAGAGAACTTTATTTGATTTGTTAATTTCTTATCGTTTTCGTTTAAAAATTCAGGTAATTTGGGTATTAGGATTCATTTGAGTAATTATAAAGGGATACGATGTTTTTTCTTGACTAGAAAGGTGAAGAAAGAAGAGAATAGCGTGTTGCATGGACGCTGGTCGAGCACCTGGGATGGAAGCGATGAGTCCGTTCCAGAAGACTCGCTGGTAGTCGAGGGCCTCAACGCAGGCAGATTGCTTCGGCACGTGTGTACACAGGAGGCATGGCATGTGCGAGCATTTTCAATCCAACCCGTCCATTACACGCACGTGAACAAAGGCTCAATGCGAGGTGCACCCATTGACCGGATGATTTTGATTCTTTCATATCCTATTCATTGCTGTTGGAACGAATCGGTGATTAAATTAAAAAAAAACTAATCTGGTTCGAACTCGTTGGTCCTATTAAACAAGTCGATTTAATCCATACCTTTTAAATTTTAGTGTGTTTGACAATAAATAAAAATATATAAGTTAAAAACTTTTCACTCTACATAAATATTCTAATTTTTAAGTACGTCTTCACATCTTTCTATATAATTATCTTATTTTTAATCATTTCTATATAAATACTCATACAGCTAATCTATCTGTTTTAAATAATTTTCTTTACTTCTCATCATTACCTTTGTCATATCTCATTATTTTCTTTCAACTCAAAAACTTTGTGGTTTCTAACATAAGACAAGCAAGGATTTGCGGTTTCCAATATATATTGTGCAATTGTTCTCTCTTTCATCTTTCTTAGTTCAACTCTATTACAAAAAGGTCAACTTCTTCTCATGAATTGAATCTTCCAAGTAGGGATGCTAATTTATTCTACTCCTCTTTTACATCTTCTCCAAAATTAACTTTTCCTCCCAATTTGCATTATAAAAATCTTAACTTTGGTGAATTTTATTGGGTGCCAATTGCTAATTCTTTCAACTGGTTCTTATGTTCTTTCTTTGTTTTCTTCGTCTTTTCAATTTTACTTGATGCTCTGTACACATGGGGGGGTTGGACAGAGATCTCAATTCTTATGTTCTTTCTTTGTTTTCTTCGTCTTTTCAAATTTACTTGATGCTCTCTACATAGGAGTTTGGAGAGAGATCTAGTTTTTGAAGTCCATAGAAACCTTCTTCTTCTAGAGCGCATTTGGAAAGTGATAAAACTTTTAATAAAAAGTTTTTAGTGAAAAAAATTTTAAAATAAGATAAAATAATGTGATATAATAGGGGTAATGATAAGAAATAAAAAAAAATAAAACTAAAACAGATAAGTTAGATGCATGGATAGTTGTATACAAATGTTTGAAAAATAAAGTAGTTGTATATGAAAAAGTGAAAAAATAATTAAAAATAGAGTGGTCGTAGAGAGTGAAAACTTTTAGTTTAATAAGTTTTTGGCGTTACCAACCCCACCACTCATTAATTTGTTTACCTGCTCCCTTCTGAGGTTGACATGTTAAGTTGTTAATGAATTAATGGATTGATTGAATATCTTGGTAGGTATTTTGGATATTGTGTATGTTGGCACACGGATCTTTTATATTCACTACTGAAAATTAGAGACAAGTTTTACATTGTTCAATTATATTTCAATTCACTACAATTTTCAAAGTTTAAATTGAAAAAGCCAAAGCTCCCTTAAGCACATTCAGGTTGCCTTTAGGGATTCCATGCAAATGAAAGTAGCAATAAATAAAAACCAAACATGTACCTTTCAATTAATTTATTTTTAGATTTTGAATATAAAATATACGTTGTTGTATTTTCAAATTAGGTCTTCAAAGCCATGACTAATGAAATTTAGGGTGTGTTTGACAATGAGTATAAACCGTCAAGTTAAAACTTTTCAATCTAGAACTTTTCACTTGTCATAACTATCATATTTTTAATTATTTTTCACATTTTCCTATACAACTACCCTACTTTTCAATCATTTGTACACAATTATCCATAAAACTAACATATATATTTTAATTTTATCCTTTTTACTCCTCATCATTATCCCTATTATATCACATCATTTGACAACTTTTACTCTTCAAAATTTTTTATCAAAAGTTTTATCTATTCCCAAACACACCCTTAAAGACAACTAATCTGTGTATAATAATACTAAGGAACAACTTCGACTATAAAGGTAACTACATGCCCAAAAGAGATCAAAAATTCAAAATGTTATTTAAATTGGTGTTATGCTACTCTAAGTTTGGTAGTTATTGCTTGGATTTTATTTTATTTGCAATTATTCTAGTTTGAATATATCATAATGGTGTCGTTAGTCGCGGAGATATTTTTGAAAAAATTGGTGAAATTTATTTAACCGTTTAGCAACTTTATTAATATAAGAAGATGGAAATGGAGATGAGTTTATCATCATTAAAAACGGGGGAAACACGAGGGAGATAGAGACGAAGACGAAGGAAGAAGGAGAAGCTTTTGAAGGTACATCGCATAGAACAATTTTTTATTAATCTCATTAATTTACATTATACACAGCTCATTTCTTAAATTTAAGTCATTCATGATATTTCTAGCATAGTTAATTAGTAGCATGAGTGTTATTCAAATTTTTGGTATTATAATTTTACTTATTTCAAAAAAGAATAACAAATAAATGATAGAAAATGCAATATGATGAAATAAATATATTTCTGAAAATGATCAGAGAATTGTGACCGTACAATAACAAGATAATCATTTGTTTAGGCTTTTTACAAAATTTCAGCTTGATCAGAGTTATTAGTATTCAGATATCATAGCTTTTACACATAATGTGGAGTGATGAATATGTATTTTAAGAATAAAACAAATAAAAAAATTATAGAAAAATCCATATGCAAAAATATTAATCTAAACCATTAAAAACATTTTTTAAGAGATTTTACAGTGTGTATATGAATAAATTTTATTAAAAATTAGTTTGAATAGCTATTTGAAGGGATATTTAATTGAAATCCTCTATTAAACCCCTTATATTAAATCTAATGATAGAGACATTATTTTGAGAAATGGACCATCTAGATTAAAGATATAATTTTAAAAGCTTACTTCTAAAATTTCGTAGTAAATGGACATTTTTATTGAAAGATTCAAACTATTTTATCCAAAGAACGTGGACCATTGAAATAAAATAATAATAATAATAATAATAATAATAATAATAATAATAATAATAAAAGCTTCTAGATTATCGGGGTAAGCCTATGTGGTCAGGCCCAGTAAACCAGGAAGCTCAAAAATCAAACCTATTAATAAAAGCCCATAAGTTTAGCCCACAATAACCAACTCAACCTAATAGAAGCCACGACACCCAGCCCACCTATGCTAGCCCAACACCTAGCCCACTAGCTGAAGCTGGACCATAAAATTACATTCAATATTAAAAGCTTAAATGAGTTTAAATTTATGATTTTCGTAAAAAAGTAAGAAATAAAATTATTTAAAAGAGTGATGATATAAAAATAAATAGAAAAGGGGAAAATTCATGAAAAACTTAAAATAAGTATTTAACAAGTATATGATTTAAATTTATATTTTCTTGTAAATAATAAAAAACAAAGTTATTTTAAAATAGAATAATATAAAAAAATGAATTTTGACCAAATAAACTTATGAAATTTTTTGAAAAATTCATAAAATGAAATTTTAAATAGTTATGAAAAATGAAGAGTAATAATGAACATGTTGTGATGAAAATTAAGGGAAAAGACTTAAGACTACTCCAAGATATTAGAAAATGGTGTTTTAAAGCTTACTTAGAAGTAAGTAAACTTTTACCAAAGCATGACTTTAAAAATATTATTCTGAATATTACGATTTGTTATGAAATGTGATTATTTATTAAGTTTGGAACTTTTCTTCAAGTTGATTTATTTAAGTATGAGCATGATTATTTAAATATCCTTAGTCATGTTAAGCAATGAATCTAAGTAGTGAATTGATCATAATACATAAGCATGATGCATAATTGTATATTAGGTCTACCACCAAGCAGTAAAGCAGTATGGTAGTACTTGGGTAGCAACCTCAGGACTATAAAAGAAGACAAATTAGCTCATGAATATGTAATACTGCTGCATGCGAGCACAAGCAAATGACAATGTCTACAACTTAATTGCATAATTTACAGTAAGCATACGTATGCATGAGCATAAAGATGTTTGATAATTTTGAGTGTTTTGCGTAAAAGGTAATATAAATGTTATTTTTATTTAAAATTTTAAAATAATTAAAAAATGAATTTAAAAAATTATTTACTTACTGAGTTTTTGGCTCATATAGTTTTGTTTTTAATTAAAGCAAAGAGATATAATGTTAAATTATAGCCCCTATCAACAACAAAAACAGATGAAATTAGCAGGACAAAGAAGAAAAAAGTTTAGATTTCATTGAAATTACATTATAATGCTTATTTTTATTAATCATGAAAACAAAATATGCATAATGACTATATGAGAAGTATACTTGACATGTAGTAGTTAAATTTATATGGTTTTGCCTGCTAATATTTATGTCCATCTTGGGAGATTTTATTTATTAGGATATTCTCAGCTTTGACCTACTAAACCCTATCCATGACACTTCGAGGGTGGGGTGTTACGTCATTAAAAAAAATTTCATTTGGTGTTGGTACTACTTGCTAAATAATTTTTCTTTCTACGATATGGAAGAAAATGTAAGATCAAATTCAAATGACCAAATTTTTATACTGAATCCAATACAATCTGATCTAAAGAATGATAAATTATATGCCTTTATTAGGGGTGTCACGTTGGATCATCTACTTAAGGAGGGTGCAGTAACCTTTAAAGGCAATTTGGTCAATGAGTCAAATGAAGAGAGAACACCTAACGGAAAAGTTAACTAAGGTGGTATGCAAAATATAAATGGATTGTTCACACTTGATGCTCCAATTGACATGAAGTTAAAACTTGGTATGGATTCGAGTTATTAGAAGAAGTTTTTAATTTCTACAACACTTATGTTTGACATTGTATGTATAGTTTTAGAAACGATAACACTTAGAAGTTAAAATATGGGGCAATTATAAGGCTTGTATTGGGGTGTCATAAAGCTGATTGGAATAATAAAAAGTTAAATGAGAAGGAAAAAAAAGCATAAGACTACTTTTATCAATCATTGCTCATGTCTTGCTAAGTTGTATGTGTATTTGAAAGTGAAAATGAATATATATTTGTGCCTTGGTTTATAGAGATTCATAATCATGTACTTTATACTTCTATAAAGTTATACAAATTATGGTCATATAAGAAGTTGACAGAAAATGATTTGAGTATTATAGCATTCTTAAAGGAGTTCAAAATTAGCGTAGTAAGATCTATGGACTTTACAAGAAATGAAGCAGGAGGTTCTACTCATTTAAAATATTCAAAAAGGAATACAACGAATGCATTGAGAAAAAAGTAACAATCCATGTATGGAAGTAATGCAAATACTTTCCTACACATGCTTCAAATGAAAGTGATAAAACTTTTGATAAAAAGTTTTTAGTGAAAAAGTTTTTAAAATAAGATAAAATGATGTGATATAATAGGGGTAATGATAAGAAATAAAAAATAAAACTAAAACAGATAAGTTAGATGCATGGGTAGTTGTATACAAATGTTTGAAAAATAAAGTAGTTGTATATGAAAAAGTGAAAAAATAATTAAAAATAGAGTGGTCGTAGAGAGTGAAAACTTTTAGTTTAATAAGTTTTTGGCGTTACCAACCCCACCACTCATTAATTTGTTTACCTGCTCCTTTCTGAGGTTGACATGTTAAGTTGTTAATCAATTAATGGATTGATTGAATATCTTGGTAGGTATTTTGGGTATTGTGTATGTGGGCACACGGATCTTTTATATTCACTACTGAAAATTAGAGACAGATTTTACATTGTTCAATTATATTTCAATTCACTACAATTTTTAAAGTTTAAATTGAAAAAGCCAAAGCTCCCTTAAGCACATTCAGGTTGCCTTTAGGGATTCCATGCAAATGAAAGTAGCAATAAATAAAAACCAAACATGTACCTTTCAATTAATTTATTTTTAGATTTTGAATATAAAATATACGTTGTTGTATTTTCAAATTAGGTCTCCAAAGCCATGACTAACGAAATTTAGGGTGTATTTGACAATGAGTATAAATTGTCAAGTTAAAACTTTTCAATCTAAAACTTTTCACTTGTCATAACTATCGTATTTTTAATCATTTTTCATATTTTCCTATACAACTACCCTACTTTTCAATCATTTGTACACAATTATCCATAAAACTAACATATCTATTTTAATTTTATCCTCTTTCCTCCTCATCATTATCCCTATTATATCACATCATTTGACAACTTTTACTCTTCAAAATTTTTTTATCAAAAGTTTTATCGATTCCCAAACACACCCTTAAAGACAACTAATCTGTGTATAGTAATACTGAGGAACAACTTCGACTATAAAGGTAACTGCATACCCAAAGGAGATCAAAAATTCAAAATGTTATTTAAGTTGGTGTTATGCTACTCTAAGTTTGGTAGTTACTGCTTGGATTTTATTTTATTTGCAATTATTCTAGTTTGAATATGTCATTTGTAATGGTGTCGTTAGTCGCATAGATATTTTTGAAAAGAATGATGAAATTTATTTAACCGTTTAGTAACTTTATTAATATAAGAAGATGAAAATGGAGATGAGTTTATTGTCATTAAAAACGGGGGAAACACGAGGGAGATAGAGACGAAGACGAAGGAAGAAGGAGAAGCTTTTGAAGATACATCGCGTAGAACAATTTTTTTTATTAATCTCATTAATTTTACATTATACACAGCTTATTTCTTAGATTTAAGTCATTCATGATTTTTCTAGCATAGTTAATTAGTAGCGGGAGTGTTATTAAAATTTTTGGTATTATAATTTTACTTATTTCAAAAAAGAATAACAAATAAATGATAGAAAATGCAATATGATGAAATAAATATATTTCTGAAAATGATTAGAGAATCGTGACTGTACAATAACGAGATAATCATTTGTTTAGGTTTTCTACAAAATTTCAGCTTGATCAGAGTTATTAGTTTTTAGATATCATAGCTTTTACACATAATGTGGAGTGATGAATATGTATTTTAAGAATAAAACAAATAAAAAAATTATAGAAAAATCCATATGCAAAAATATTAATCTAAACCATTAAAAACATTTTTTAAGAGATTTTACAGTGTGTATGATGAATAAATTTTATTAAAAATTAGTTTGAATAGCTATTTGAAGGGATATTTAATTTAAACATTCTTTTAAACCCCTTATATTAAATCTAACGATAGAGACATTATTTTGAGAAATGGACCATCTAGATTAAAGATATAATTTAAAAAGCTTACTTCTAAAATTTCATAGTAAATGGACATTTTTATTGAAAGATTCAAACTATTTTATCCAAAGAATGTGGACCATTGAAATAAAATAATAATAATAATAATAATAATAATAATAATAATAAAAGCTTCTAGACTATCGGGGTAAGCCCATGTGGTCAGGCCCAGTAAACCAAGAAGCTCAAAAATCAAACCTATTAATAAAAGCCCATAAGTTTAGCCCACAATAACCAACTCAACCTAATAGAAGCCACGACACCCAGCCCACCTATGCTAGCGCAGCACCTAGCCCACCAGCTCAAGCTGGACCATAAAATTACATTCAATATTAAAAGCTTAAATGAGTTTCAATTTATGATTTTCGTAAAAAAAGTAAGAAATAAAATTATTTAAAAGAGTGATGTAAAAAATAAATAGAAAAAGGGGAAAATTATGAAAATTCATGAAAAAATTAAAATAAGTATTTAAAAAGTATATGATTTAAATTTATATTTTCTTGTAAATAATAAAAAACAAAGTTATTTTAAAATAGAATAATATAAAAAATGAATTTTGACCAAATAAACTTATGAAAAATTTTGGAAAATTCATAAAATGAAATTATAAATAGTTATGAAAAACAAAGAGTAACAATGAACATGTTGTGATGAAAATTAAGGGAAAAGACTTGAGACTACTCCAAGATATTAGAAAATGGTGTTTTAAAGCTTACTTAGAAGTAAGTAAACTTTTACCAAAGCATGACTTTGAAAATATTATTCTGAATATTACGATTTGTTATGAAATGTGATTATTTATTAAGTTTGAAACTTTTCTTCAAGTTGATTTATTTAAGTATGAGCATGATTATTTAAATATCCTTAGTCATGTTAAGCAATGAATCTAAGTAGTGAATTGATCATAATAGATGAGCATGATGCATAATTGTATATTAGGTTTACCACCAAACAGTAAAGCAGTATGATAGTACTTGGGTAGCAACCTTAGGACTATAAAAGAAGACAAATTAGCTCATGAATATGTAATACTGCTGCATGCAAGCACAAGCAAATGACAATGTCTACAACTTGAATTCATAATTTACAGTAACCATACGTACGCATGAGCATAAAGATGTTTAATAATTTTGAGTTTTTTGCGTAAAAGGTAATATAAATGTTATTTTTATTTAAAATTTTAAAATAATTAAAAAATGAATTAAAAAAATTATTTACTTACTAAGTTTTTGGCTCACATAGTTTTGTTTTTAATGAAAGCAAAGAGATATAATGTTAAATTAAAGCCCCTATCAACATGAAAAAAAGATGAAATTAGCAGGACAAAGAAGAAAGAAGTTTAGATTTAATTGAAATTACATTATAATGCTTATTTATATTAATCATGAAAACAAAATATGTATAATGACTATATGAGAAGTATACTTGACATGTAGTAGTTAAATTTATATGGTTTTGCATGTTAATATTTATGTCAATTTTGGGAGATTTTATTTATTAGGATATTCTCAGCTTTGACCTAGTAGATCCTATCCATGACACTTCGAGGGTGGGGTGTTACGTCATTAAAAAAAAAATTCATTTGGTGTTGGTATTACTTGCTAAATAATTTTTCTTTCTACAATATGGAAGAAAATGTAGGATCAAATTCAAATGACCAAATTGTTCTACTGAATCCAATACAATCTGATCTAAAGAATGATAAATTATATGCCTTTATTAGGGGTGTCACGTTGGATCATCTACTTAAGGAGGGTGCAGTAACCTTTAAAGGCGGTTTGGTCAATGTGTCAAATGAAGAGAGAACATCTAACGGAAAAGTTAACTATGGTGGTATGCAAAATATAAATGGATTGTTCACACTTGATGCTCCAATTGACATGAAGTCAAAACTTGGTATGAATTCGAGTTATTAGAAGAAGTCTTTAATTTCTACAACACTTATGTTTGACATTGTATGTATAGTTTTAGAAACGATAACACTTAGAAGTTAAAATATGGGGCAATTATAAGGCTTGTATTGGGGTGTCATAAAGCTGATTGGAATAATAAAAAGTTAAATGAGAAGGAAAAAAAAGCATAAGACTACTTTTATCAATCATTGCTCATGTCTTGCTAAGCTGTATGTGTATTTGAAAGTGAAAATGAATATATATTATGTGCCTTGGTTTATAGAGATTCATAATCATGTACTTTATACTTCTATAAAGTTATACAAATTATGGTCATATAAGAAGTTGATAGAAAATGATTTGAGTATTATAGCATTCTTAAAGGAGTTCAAAATTAGTGTAGTAAGGTCTATGGACTTTACAAGAAATGAAGCAGGAGGTTCTACTCATTTAAAATATTCAAAAAGGAATACAAGGAATGCATTGAGAAAAAAGTAACAATCCATGTATGGAAATAATGCAAATACTTTCCTACACATGCCTCAAATGAAAGTTCATGGAGACTGTTAATTCTCATATGAAATTCAGGTTGATGGGGACATGAGATTGACTTCATGTATTTTGAGTGGATGAAAAATTAAAGGAAGATTACTTGTTTTTAATAATACAATATGTTTTAATACCATATGCAAGACAAATGAGAATGACATATTCTTTAGGCCTTTTGTGAGTGTTACTCATCATACATAAACATGTTTATTGGGTGCAAGCTTTTTTTAGTGAGACAATTGAGGACTTCAAGCTGTTGTTCTAGACTTGGCTAAATGCATGAGTGAGTCCCTCTTAAATTATCATTACAAATCAATATGTAGCTATTGGACCAATAGTACAAGCATCATTTTTAAATATTAATCATATATTATGCTTGTAAATATACATAAAAATTTACCAAAGAAATTAATACATATCATTCATGAGCATCCTATATTGAAGGCAAAATGGAATCACCATTTGTTTGACATAAGTAGTGAAGTGAACATTGAGGTTAGGTGGCAAGTAATGATTGAGGAGTTTAGGTTATAAGATAACTCATATTTGCAATAGATGTATGATATTAGTCATATGTGGATTTCCATTTTCATCGCAAAAGTATTCTTAACTGGCATAAGAACCACCCAAAGAAGTGAGAGTATTAATGCATTTTTCATGGGTTTATCAATCAAAAATCAAACTTAGATGAGTTTTCACACAGATATGACAAAGCACTTGAACGATTGTGAGGTTGAAGTGGATAATGATTTTGAGGCTTTAATGTCAAGCCGACTTGATGCAACACTGAAGACCAGATGGAAAATGTAGATACCATCACTATTTCCTATTATTTCATAAAGAAATACTAGAAAATAGTTTTTATGTTGCAGAGAAGGTCTCTAAAGAAGAGGCAATGTGATCGTGACAAGTGTTTTGTTTTAAAGAAGATGGTGAAAGCAATCGTAAGGCTATAAAGTAGAATACGAAAGATATGCTTGCTTCACACTCGTGCACAAAGTTTGAGTCATGTGGTATTATTCATCGTATATCATCACAATATTCCTTTTTTATAAAGTAAAACTATGCCTCCATCTCATTCTTGTCACGATGGACAAAGGATGCTAAATCTCAATGCAAAAATTCCTCCATATTAATGACAAAATTGCTATATAATCCCCTATTATTTAGAATTATGCATTATCTAAGTGATGGTTATATATTAGAAATGAGGCTTTACAAAACCCAAACGCATATAAAATTATTAAAGAAACATGAAGAAAATGACCGCTGCAATTTTAGCATTGCTTGGGCATCTATGTCCAAAGACATTTGGGATGGATATAGATTCTGAATAAGGAGATCCCATTGGTGCGACAAGCGATAATTTCAAGTCTTCAACCTTGATGGGCAAGGACTTAACGCTATGTGGTTGTATTATAGGAGTTTTAAGTGGTATAATGACATCATAGAGTTTTCAAGCTTATGACATCTAATGACCACATGTATTACTCATAAAAGGAAGAGATTTTTCCAAATGCTCAAAAGGATCATTATAATAATTACTCAATGGAACAAAATTTTGTCATGGGCCATAATAAATGCAATTGCCTTACTTTCAAAATTTCAAATTCTATTAATGTATTTAGTTCAATTGGTGATATTGCTACTTCTAGGAGTCAAAGCGGAGGTATAATTAACATAGAAATGTGAATTCATTCAATTTGTAACATGATTTTCCTTTTTTTCATGAATATATTATGGGTATGTTTGAGAAGTAATAAAACGTTTATTTGAAAAGTTTTTAGTGCAGAAGTTGTCAAAATGAAAAAAAAATGTGATATGATAGAGGTAATGATAAAAAGTAAATAGAATAAAGTTAAAATAGATAGGTTAATTGTATAGGTAGTTGTATAGAAATGATTGAAAAGTAGGTACCATTCTAATTAAAAATTATATGTGAAGTTTGAAATGAAGTTGTACCATCCAAATGTGGCCCATTATGCATCCAACCATGATGCTTTTGTGAAATAGTATTATAGTAAAAATGTACGGGTAGTATTTGAAGAACGGATTAAAATGTATGCTCAAAATCGGTTCCTTTTCTATATAACTTAGTTACATAGATACAGAGTTATATAGCCACTACAAAATATAAAATTTTGATCATTGATGAAAATCTAATCTATTTATTGTATTTAACATTATTTGTTTATGTAAGAACCAATTTTTATCCCAATCAAGTATTTTTGTGGGCCTCAGTTGTTAAAAATATATATTCATGTGTAAATTATAGAAAATGCTTAGATCCATTTACACATATATTAGAAATATAATAATAACTAATAGAATCATTTACTCACATAGAAATGATATTTCGAACGGTTTAGATGTTGAAAATATTACTTTAAAATTGTAATTGTAACATTTTCATAATTTACATATTAATATATTTTTTAACAAATGTAGCCTATAAATATACTCGATTGGGATGAAACTTGGTTTTCTTGATAAACAAATGATGTTAAAAACAATGAATGAATTAGATTTTTCATTAAGGAACAAAGAGTGTATTTGTTAATGAATGAAAATTGTCAAGTTAAAACTTTTCAATCTAAAACTTTTCAGTCTTCACAACTACCCTTTTTTTTAATAATTTATTTACATTTTTCTATACACCTATCCTACTTTTTAATAATTTCTACACGACTACCCACACAACTAACCTATCTATTTAATTTTATCCTATTTATTCTTCATCATTACCCCTATCATATTACATCATTTGACAACTTCTACTCTCTACAATTTTTTAGCAAAAGTTTTATCCATTCCCAAACACACCCAAAATATTAAAATTTAAAGGGGAGCCTACTCGAGATTTGTTAATTTTAAAAATATGTGATTGTATTCAAACATATGAGTATAATTTGCAATTATATTTTTAGTTAATCATTTTTTACTATAAAATGTTTTATGAGTGGGGATTTGGTGCAAACATTTTTCACTTGTTTCAAAAGGAATACTTAGTTAAGCCCCATTAAGGTAATTTTGCGAAATTTAAATCACAAACATATTTAATGTATCGTATTTAATTTCATAAAAAAGTTTTACTGTAAAATAATCATGATAATATACTTCAAAATTAAAATAATATATACTTCAAAATTAAAATAATTTGGCAATATATATAAACTTATTAAAATTTTTAAATAAAGTTTGATGCATGTATATATTCTTGAAATGATTTTTGTTTAGGATATATTAAATCATTATTTGAAATAATATAAATGGTTTATATTTTTGAAAAATAACATAGCGTTTCCGCTTTATGCCAAAGTGGAAAATCTTTCCAATGTAATGGTTGCCCATTTTTTATATGTGTTTAGTTTTTGAGCGAAGATACCCATAAAGTTACATTTATATTATAAATGTGTCCATTATTAGTTTAATGAACTTCTAAAAACTCAACCGCTACCATAAAATTGTGTTGTTAAAATTTTATAAGATAAAAAATGCCCCTAGAATGTGGAAATGCCTATAATTAAGGGTACAACTACACTAAAATAATAAACAAATAAAAAAAATTCCTATTTATTTAAAAAATATATTTTTTAAAAATACCAATAAAAAAGATATATTTCATGTTTTTTAACTTATAACATATTTTATATAATATATATAACTATATTTGTAATTAGGGATGCTTCTGTGAAACTCTCTTTCTATGTAACCCATTCTATTTTCAACATCTAAATGATTGATGAAAAATTTATTCCATCTATTGCATTTAACATTGCTTATATTATTATGAAAATTCTTTTATTTTTTCTAATATCACTATATGAGCCCTATCTATAAACATGCAAAATTAACGTAATAAAAAATTTAATGCTAAATATCAATTTTTAAATAGTATTTTTAACATCTAAATCATCTAAAATATCATTATTACGTAGATACATGATTCTATAGAATATAACCATATTTCAATATATATGTGAATGAGTCTAAGTATTTTTTCTAATTTACATATAAATGTCCTATTTTTGTGCAAATGCAACTTATGCGTATATTGGGTTTGGATGAAACTTGGTCATGTAACTAAACAAAATATTAAATATAATGAATGAATTAAATTTTCTATTAAGTATCAAAATCTTAAGATTTGTGGGAGTTATATGAAACCGCTTCTATGTAATATTTGTAATTTAGTTAGGAGTACCCCAACTTTCGAATATACCTTATTCTAATTAATTGTACTTAGTATTTTTTATTTGCGGTACACTTCTATGCATCCCTCTTTATTTTTTAAATGTTGATGATTGATATAAAATATAATCTATTTATTATATTTAACATTATTTGTTTAACTGGGAGACCAAATTTCGTCTAAATTCAATAACGTGTATAGGCCACATTTCTTCAAAAATAAGTACATTTATATGTAAATTAAGGAAAATGCTTAGATCTATTTTGATATGTATTAGAATATAATAATAATTTATATGATCATTTATCCACTTAGGAACGATATTTTAAATAGTTTAGATAATGAAAATACTGCTTAAATTTTTATATTTAGTATTAAATTATTTTATTATGCTAATTGCACACATTTATAAATTGGGCCTTTATACAATAATACTAAACAAAGAAAAAAAGTTTATATGATAATAGTAATAATGTTAAATATAATAGATGAAACAAATTTTCTATCAATTATTAAAAAATTAAAAACGAAGGAAATTATGCAAAGGTGGGATTTCATAGAAATGACTCCATTTTTATTTAGGACCTAAGCTACTCTACGGAAATCTATCTTATCCATCTTAATTAGAAAACTCAATGAGTTGAACCTCAGATGCCCCACTTATTGAGTTGAATATTCTGCCTAAGTTTCATCCATAGCCTCTACACCCACGCACACATACATCATAATATTAGAACAATGTATTATCACAAAAATTTTGTGGTCATAATTACGACAAAATATTCATAAAACAAATATATTTTATTTTAATGTGACCTTTGATTGCTTTTGCTTTTTATACAATTAGGCTATATAAAAGTGATTTCATATAACTCTCTCTATTTTTTAGATAATTTAATTCATTCATTGTATTTAACATCTTTGTCTAGTTAAAATACTAAGTTTCATTTAAATTAAATATGCACACGGGCTATATTTGCTAAAAAACAATCATGTGTAAATTAGAAAAAATGCTTTGAGCCATTCACATATTTATTAGAATGTAATAATATTTTATAGAATCATTTATCCATATAATTTTAAATGGCTTAGATGTTGAAAATATTACTTAAAATTGATATTTAGTATTAACTTATTTTATTATATTGATTTTACATATTTATAGACGGAGCCCATATACATGGAGTGAATTTTTTTTATCAACTGTCAGGATATAAAAAATGGAACATGCTACCTAAAAAAAGAGTCTCATAGAAGCATTCTTTAAAATATTTATATCTATTTATAAATGCATTAGAATATTATAATACTTTATAACATAATTTATCTACATATTAAAAATGTTTAGATAATTTAGATATTAAATTAATGGTTTTAAATTTTATCATAAATCACACATTTTATTTCGATTGATTTTACACTCTTTATTAGATAATGACCTCGTGCATATTTGATTTTAATAAAACTTAGTTTCCCAAAAAAAAAAATTCTAAATGCAATGGGGGAAGGGTATTTACATAGCAAACAAGGTGTGCTAGATCTATGAGGTTCTTGCCAAAAATTTGACAGATTTGAAATATACATAATTTAAATATTTTAGGGTGAGTTTGGAAAAGGGGAAGAAATAAAAATTTTGGGTCAAATAGACAAAGTAATTATGTGGCGTGAAGTGTTGATTATTAGGAGTAAAAAAATAAAGTTAAAATTGATGATATAATTCACCAGCAAAAATTTGATGATATAATTGTGTGGGAAAGTAGAGAATTTTTTTTTATTTCAGCTTCCATACATGCTCTAAATACCATGGAGGATGTGGATTTGGTATTTTTATCATTTGAATAAGACAAAGGTATTTTAATTTTTGCAAACTTTAACCGAGTCTCATAAAACCCTAATGGAAATGGCACATTTTTAGTTTCATATAAACTTTATAGGAACATTTGCAAATTAGTCATACTAATAGATATGCTTAAAGTATAATTATAATTTTATTGACATATTTGCAAAAAGCCAAACCATGAAGGATTATTATTAATAGTATTTTTGACAGGTTGTTTATGGCCTATTTTTTTAATATTAAAATTTTTTCCTAAATGTATCCACTATATTTGACTATAGTTTCAAAGATACCCACAACATTTCCAAAATTTCAAATATAACATTATATTTATGTTTAATCCAAAAAAATTCTCATTCCATCACAGAATCGTGCCCTTAGTAAACCTTTTCCAAAAATAACTACTACAACTGACTTTTTATCATAAATATACCCACAACATTTCTAAATTTTCGAATTTATCCACTGTACTTGCATTTAATCCCAAAAATTCTCATTCGTACTAAATGTCATCCCCAATATTTGAAATTACTAACATGCCCATGCACTTCATTACAAGAATTAAAAACCGTATACTATCTATCGTTAGTAAATGTGCATTTGATGTAGTTTATCACCAATTTATAATTTATAAGAAGATGAAGGTCATGACATCTACAACCATGGTTATCAAAAAGGGTGGATGTTGCTTATGTTGTCGATAGATGGTGTGCTGCAACGTCAAATTTAAGCCCTCTAACTCATTAAAATTCGTTTTTGATCTTTCTAATCACTAATAGCACCCAATGTGCATCATACTACTGATTAGCAGTCAATCAACACAAAAGACGCTACTCCATCTTCTGCATCTCCTTGCAAATCAACTATCGATTATACTATATCAAATGCAACTACTTGCCATGGAGGGTATATGACGTTTGCTCTTTCAATTTAGCCTATATCCATATTGGTAATTTCACATATTAACTAACAATGTTTAATGATGAAATAATATTTTTTGAATTTTTTAAATTGAAAATAGATGCAGTGGGCATATTTAGAAATTTGAAAATGTTATGAGTATATTTAAGATTAAAGTTGAACATGGTAAGTATATTCGGGAAAAGCTTATGTAATACAAAAGGCATTTTGGAAATTTATAAAAATCTAACTAGCATTATATTATAAAATGAAATGTTTTTTTTAGATTAAATACAAACATGTTAAGTATATTTGGAATTTTAAAAAGGATATGAGTATATTTATGATTAAGGTCAAACATAATGGGTAAATTTGAAAAAAGTCCTAATATTTATGTAGTAATTCTTTCTAGTTATTTAAGATTACATCTTCATGCTTGTGCTTTTTGTACTCAACATCTTCTTGGGCTTTGTTTGGACATGTCTTTTTCATAGTATAATTTATTTGTAAAAGGTTGATTAATTTTGCTACTTGAAAATATGAAAAATTTATTTATTTTAAAAATTTTAGCTAGTATTTTTTTGATCGCGTCACCCACCTTGTATGACCAAGCACCTACTAGAGGTATACTAACAAAGGAAGGGTAACGAGGCTACTAACGTTACTGTACACACACTCATGTCAGCTGCTTAGACATCCAAGCGGTAACTAGCCACCATCATCAAGTTGTGAAATACTTGAAAACTTTCATAAACATAATTATCATTGGGTTTATAGCACTTAGATGGAATGAGGATGAGATGAAGATGTGAGATGAAAAAATATTATAGTGTGTCGAAAATATGATATGATGTACCGAAATTTAGAAAATTAATTATTATTTTTGAAAAATGAAAATTTTCATCATATCATCGTCGCATCCTCATCCAACTCACATCTCTTTAGAGCTGAAGCCTTAGTTACGATTTAAGAAGAACAAGGATTATTCCGAGAGAAGGTGCTTCTCAGAGTGGGCCATTTCATTTGCTGAGTTATTAGCATTTATGAATAAGAGTTGTCAAATAGAATGTTTTCGCTGGAATGACTGCCATGTGGGCCTGTGGCCGGATGTTATTGGATTTGTTACCTGATTCTCATTCAAACTTACCTGCTAACTCCCAACTTTATAATTCATGACTTGGCTGTTTGCAGGTTTGACTTGAGTAGGCACAGCCAGCCCAGCAGCAAGCAGCAACTTTTGTGCATGTGGATATGTGGCTTGGAGCAAAGGGTTGGCAGTAGCAACTGACAGCAAATAGAGATGGTTGTGTGCATTGAGGAACGCAAGATGAAAAATGGGCTTGAGTGGCTTATTTACATGATATCCTGGTAGTGTAATTAATTTAAAGATCCAAAATTTCATGTTGCCGAAATTGTGTCCCAATGACGGATTGAAATGCTACATGCATATTGCAACTTCAAAAGATTGTATTTACTATTAGATTTTGTACACACGTATATAATAATTATATATATGCTATCATAAATAGTGGTGTAACTTTTAATACGATCTTATAAGGTATATGGGTATAAATCATCTAATAGAGTATAAATCTCCTATGCGTAGAAATCCTATTACTACATTTTAATTTCTCTTTTTATGATGGATTAAATTAGAAATAAGAAATATAAGTATTCTATATAAATGGTTGTGGTCCTCGGGTTATGCATGAGAGTTTCTTTTCTAACATCTCATTATTAGAAAATAGGAAGTCGTATTCTCAAGAAAACTCTAAGGCATTAACTTGGAAAACTAGAAACCACAATATTCAAAAACAACATTCCTTTATATAGATTCAGTTATGCTTCCGCTTATGATTTATTTTTCTTGATGATTTAGCGTGAAGAATCTTAGGATGATTATAGTTTTAATTAATAAGGTTTCTTGACATTTGCTTTAAACTTTATCAGCCGTTTTGGCCCTTGATTGATGGGAACCAAGTTACACTTACCAAAATCAATTTATTTATATAGAATTAAATAGGATTCCGTGGGAACTTCGCAAAAGAAATCATGAAATGAATAAGACCCCACAAATTTCTTATTCAAAGATTTTCAGAAGTGATTTTCCGTTTCTTCTGGGTTTCTGTAATGTACTAAATTGTCAAAATTAAACCTTTTCAAATTCAAAAGTGGCCGAGAAAGCCAACAAATCATGTATTGAAAGTCGTCATTTGAAAAGAGTGCATTGACTAATTCTAATTCATTAGAGATTTACCAAAAATTCGGTCCAGAAATATGTATTTAATTTGGTGGGTCATATTCATGTATATCCTGCCCACTCTGATGTTAAATTTAATAAGAGGTTTAAGTTAGACGATTTTATAAAGTCCGGATACATGGGAGCAAGAAAACGTATTTTTAAAAATTTTTATGCATTTTTTATAAAATTTTTATTTTGTGTATATTTAACTTATATACTAGGTTTTACTATTTAAAATGCGCATATATATATATTTGAATTTCAATGAGGTATTTTAATCATCTTTAAATGACTAAAATACAATATATTTGAAATTCAAGAAAAAATATATAGGCATATTCAAAAATGCTAAATTTTGATATATGTATTAAAAAGAACTAAAATAACTATTTTGTAGGAAAATAAGTCTTTAAAAAAATATGTTTTGGGTGTAGAATCATCTCTCTTTAAAAAAAACCAAGGACACAATGTCAAGCCTTATTCCTAAAGATAAGATGGTGATACTTGAAAATGCACCACCAAAATTTGCCAATGTTAATCCTCTTCTCCAATGAGAAGATGTCCATTATTATACATAAAGTAGCCACTCAGACCTTCAAATCCTCACCTAGTTGTTTGCCAATCAAAGGGAAAGAATCCTTCTAAGTAACCACTTAGATGACCAAGTAATCCAAGCGAGTGTGTATAAGGATGTATAAGATGATAAGCCTAAAGTTTAAAGTTAGTTAGTGGCATTCCCTGATTTACAATTGTCTCCTCATCCAAGAGGATAATACCATTAAAATAATAATAATAATAATCCTCAAAAGAACACTTCTAGGTTTTGCTTAAAGCCCAGGAATTTAAATTTTTGGGCTTAAGCCCAAGAATTAATACTTCTAGGCTTATCAACAAAGCCCAACATTAAGTGAGATTTTATGACTGTGCGGTCATCCAAGCGGTTACCAACAAATAGAACGATTTACAATCGGTCATAACTCATATAAGAAACGGACCCTTTAGTCTATTTTAGAGCTCTTACAAATTACAACCTAAAATTAACCGTAAAAAAAAAAAAAAAAAAAAAAACGTAAAAAGCCAACACGGCCATACCAAACTGGCATATTCATAGTCTTCATTTTCCCACAAGCACTTAAAAAATATATATATTCTCACAAGCACAATCAACACCAAAAAAAAATTTCCCATATGCACATAATTGGCTGTTGAAAATTTATTATTATTATCATTTTTTATGAAGACTGGCTGTTGAAATTTGAAAGAGAGCCTTTACACCGGGCTTTTTTTCTCTCTTGCCAAAAAAAGATGCCCGGTCGTAAAAGAAACGGCGTTTCTGCCTCTGCATCATGCCAGACCAAGCGGTCGAAACCGAAGCCACGTGTATTCCGGTCAAAGTACAATCCTCAGTGGGATATAAATTTTTACAACTAAACTGCTCAAACGTTTGAATTTTACCAAGATAGATGATATTAGAGTCCAGTGACAGGGGTGTTAATGGATTGCCTCAACTTGTAAACTGGTCCGTCTAATCTGTTTCTAACAAGAGGTTGTTCTAGAAATTTTAAATGAATAGTTTATAATTTATAAACCCATTCCACTATTAAATAAATAAACGAATTACATTATTAGCTTGTGTTAGATTGTGCATTTTGTCAACCAGTTACAACTTGATAAAGCTGGTATAAGGGTTTGTTATCCTGTGCACTTGGGTATATTTAGCTTCGGTGCACATGGGTGTAAATACTTATTTTTTATTTTTATTAAATTTTGTTACACAATTATTAGGTATAATTAACATGTGTATCAATTTTTACCATTTTTTGAGATTTTTAAATATTTTTCGATTTTTTAAAATCGGTGGCATTTTAATAATTTTAAATTACTAAAATTGCTACTAATTTTAAAAATATCTACAAATTTCTAAAAATAATAAAAATTAATACATATGTTAAATGCAATTAGATTAATAATAGTATAAAAATTTTCAAAAAAATAAAAAATAATGGGTTAAATGCACTAGAGTACAGCGAACCTAAGTACACCCAGGCGCATTTAGGCATACCCGATATGTAAGAGATATCATTAAACCTAACATATGATATTTGAAATGTGATTACTTAAGTTTTTTTGCTAATAGAAAATGTTGTTTGGTGTAACCTTATATTAAATGCATCTTTATGGGTTTAGCAAATTTATATTTATGTTGATTGAGTTGTTAGATGAAAACAAAAAATATTATTTTCGTCTTAGAATAGAACAAAAAGGCCATATACTAGATTAGCCGAAATTTTAAAGAGATGTTTATATTGAAGCATTTGTTTCCAAGCTAATAGTCTACTTTGTTAGATAAGGTATATAATAATTTGGATAAAAATTGATAGGATATGGACTTAAATTATTCTAGATACAATTGACGAGTTAGTGGTTAATTTCATGATCAATTGGGCAACATTAGAAGTGTACCACATCCTAACTATGGTGTAATACAAATGCATACACTTGACTTAAATCAATGTAATCTTTGGTGTCATAAACAAATACAAAGAAATGAATATTTTCAATGGTTTCGATTTTTAAAATTTTTAAAAATTAAACAATAAAGAGATGCATGGACACCGAAGTTGATCATAACTTTTATACATATTTAGAATTGTAAATGCCGAGGGTAATTAGTCTTTCGGAGAAACTACCAGAGCTTGTGTTTGGATGATGATCAGATGAAGGCCACGTGTGTTTAGTTTATATATAGACTTTTACAATTGTTGGATTCTTGAATATATTTTTTATTAAGTTTTAAAATAAAAATTTTCACTCATCTCAAATTCTCCAGCACATTTACGTTTTTTATTTTTATGTAGGCCCATGCATATTTAACTCAGATGCCAAAATTTACCCTTTTTAGATTGTCGTATACATTTTTATAAAATTTAAAAATAAAAACTTTTTCACCCATCACTGACACTCTACCCCGCACGAAATAGTAAAATTTTTCATACGAGGAAAAGAAGTAAAAAAATATTTTTACACAACAAACAATTACAAAATATAATGTGACATGAAGAAAGTAATCATATTTATTTAGAATTAATCATCACGATGAACCTAAATGGAGAGGTATCAACTAAACAGTTTTAGAAAAGCATAAGCCTATATAATTCCCACTTTACCCTAAAGTAGAAATATTTGATTTAGCTCCACCAAGGTCATTTTATAAAATGTAAAGTTTGACATCTACCCTTTTAATATATCAATTTTAGCAAAAAATTTTATGTTTGGGATGTGATAAAATTTTTAATAAAATTTTTTTGATAAAAAAGTTTTGTAAATGAGAGAAAATAATGCGACATGATAGGATAATAATGAAGAGTAAAAAGAATAAAGTTAAAATAAATAGATTTGATATATGAGTAATTATGTAGAAATGATTATAAAGTAGAATAATTTTATAGAAAAAAGTGAAAAATAATTTAAAATAGAGTAGTTATAGAGAGTGAAAAGTTTTAATCGTAAACAAACATGCCTTCTCAATAAATAATCATAATATATCATAAAATTAAAATAGTTAATAATACATATACACTTGTTCAAACTTTTACATTAAGCTTTATGGATATATATATATATATATATATATATATATATATTAATTTTCGGAATACTTCTATACAATCGAGTTATATAGAAGTGATTTTGTAGAACTCCCTTCATTTTTAAAATGTCGATGATTGATGCAAAATACATTTCATTTATTATATTTAATATCATTTATTTAATTAAAATACTAAGTTTCCTCTAAATCAAATATGTGCATGAGACACATTTGTTCAAAAATAAATATATTTATGTGAAAATTATAAAAAGTGCTTAGACCATTCATAGATGTATTAGAATATAATAACACTTTATACAATCATTTATCCATATAGTATTGACATTTTAGATGGCTCAAATATTGAAAATATTGCTTAAAATTTATTTTTTTAGTAGTAAATCATTTTATTACATTGATTTTACACATTTATAGATGAAACCCATAAAGAATGATATCAAACAAATGAGAGGCTTTTCATTATATAATAAATGAAGTAAATTTTCTATCAATTATCGAGATATTAAAAATGGAAAGAGTACATAAAACAAGGGTTTTTCATGACAATATAAATGATACTAAATACAATAGATATAGTGGATTTTCCATCAAATATTAAGATTTTAAAAATGGAAAAAATTATATAAAGGAAAGGTTTCATAGAAGCATTACCGGATAATTTCCGATAATATACTTAATTTGGGTCTATTTTCAACTCAATCCACCTACAGCTGACCAAATGAAATCCGCCATGACCAATTCACGGTCTGATCGCTGATGGATCCAAATAACCTCAAAGTTAAAATGTAGAAAGGAATTCTATCAAAAAAAAAAAAAAAAAAAAGTAGAAAGGAAAACGAATGAAGAATCTTTTCACATGTAGTGAAGCAGGCAAAAATCCCAGGAACCCATTTACGATTACAGTTGTTCCATTTCAATATACCTTCTAATGACAGATTCACGTGACAGCTCAAAATTTCAGGAATCTCGAAGAGGGCAGTGGAAAGTGGAAAATCCAAATCATTGATGCAAACAAAAGGCAAAGGCAACTGGGGAGAGCGCAATCTTCCTTTTCTTTTCCTCCCAACCAATTTCATATTTCGGTATGCGAGTCAAAGCCAAAACATTCATTAATTCTATCAAAATGTTTGATGCCGTTTTATTCACCGAAAGGTTGGGTATATAAATTAAGTTAGTTAAAAAGCCACGTTAATTGGCCTGAATGTAAGAAGTTCACTTGATATTTAAGCAATTTCTTTTATATGATTGTGATTTAGGCACGCTGGTAGACCTCTCATCAGTAGATGAATGGCTCATGGCATTATTCCCCAAAGTGGAAAATTAAAGTAATCTGTGTCATGAGTGTGTCTTGGTTTGCTGTCATCATGAGCATGTTTCAAAGGGGAAGACAATGCTATTGAGTGTTGCTGTTGGGGATGTTCAAAGCGCTTGTATGTATATATGAGAGGTGTCCCAACGCAAGTTAATGAATCCAAAAAGATTAGTGCGAAAGGCACCGAAAACCATGATGGATTGTGATGTTTTTACTGACCCAACTTGGGACCCATTACAAGTCAATCATAGGGTGAAATTGGAAGGTCCTAACGTGGAGAGTATTCGGCTCAAAAATCGTGTTGTTGCACACTCATCATCTATGTGCCAAGAGTTGATTCATGTTTTTAGAAACGACCGAACCCGTGATCAAACTAATAGAGGGAGCAACTTGATTTGAATTGTTCTAACTGATTAATTATTTTGAATCGATTGTGTCAACATTATATTTACAGTTTCATACATATTTCATTATTTTAATTATTTAAATATTAATATATTTTAATATTCATGACTGTTAGATGTGCCTTATATTCTGTGTATCTTAGTTATGTGAGTTTGGAATTGCGTATTGGTTAAGGGTGTCACTTGGGTTAATTCGGTTCGGGTAGTGGTCTACCCTACCTGTACTATATGTGCAAAAAGTCTACCTTACTCTACCAATTACCCATAGGATAGGTTTCAGTTACGGTTCCAAATTGGCTTATTTAATCTTCAAATACAAAATATTTAAAAAATATTTCTATATTATTTTTAATAATACAAAGCAATCCTCATTTACATTTTAAAATCGCAGATATATATGTTATTGTTGACATTATTATATATATAAAATATGAAGCATAGAATATAACAACTCGATTATCAAAACTATTAATATATTACAATTACAATTCATAAACTTATTTACAAAGGCATTTGGAATTCAATGACATATATAATTGAACTGGTTTCTTACTTCACAATCCATAATTCCATAAAGCGAAAGATTCATCCAGATTTGAATTTGTTAAAATGGGTGTGTGCTATGTAATATATATTATGAGGTTGGCTTTTACGAAACCTTTTTCCTATGTAACCCCTTTCATTTTCAAAATCTTGATGATTGATGAAAAATTCATTTTATCTATTATATTTAGCATCGTTTATATTATCATGAAAACCCTATCATTTATTTAGTATCATTGCATATAGTTTTCATCTATAAAAGTGTAAAGTCAATGTAATAAAATGATTTAATGCAAAAACATCAATTTTAAAATAGTATTTTCAATGTCTAAACCATCTAAAATATCATTTTTATATAGAGAAATGATTCTATGAAGTATTATTACATTCTAATATATGTTTAAATGGATCTAAGCATTTTTTATAATTTATACATGAACATATATAAGCAAATGTCACTTACGCACATACTTGATTTGGATGAAATTTTATCTTTTAACTAAACAAATAATGCTAAAAACAATATGTGGATTGAATTTTTTATCAATGATCAAAATCTTAAATTTTGGAGGGGTTACATGGTTCTATTTTTACGTAACCAGTTATATAGAAATAGAGCCTGTATATTATACATATATAATTTTATATACTTAATTAATTGCCTATATAAGTACTCATGTGGGTTGGTTCCAAATACCAAATACATCTACCCTACCTGTACCTTATTTAAGAGGGAAGATGATAATTTATACTCTAACTATAGTCATATGTAATATTTTACCGATTATCCTACCCAAATTAAGGTCAATGGGTAATCATGGATACCGCAACCAAGTTGCACCCCTAGTATTAGTTTAAAGTAAAAGCATAGGAAAGTTCTATTTATAGGAGGTATTAGTTAGAAATTTAGTGAAACTTTCAAAGGTGTCCTATTGGGATGTGAGAGAAAATGTTATTAGAGTTTTCTTGTCCGGAGTATATGCGAGGTATCCAGAGAATATGTGTAAGATATTCTTATATATATCTCCATAACCTATTTATGATAGTAGATTGTTATTTCTCACATATGATTTTCCCTTCTTGATTTAAAGAGTTTTCTATATAAATTTTGATGTTTTTCTTGTGTTTTATCTTGTTATTGTTTCTTTTATCTTATTTTATTATATGTGCTTCTGTTGTGATTCATATCAACCTCAATCACATTTCCTAACAAGTGATATCAAAGCAATGGTTGTTTATAATGATTCGAAAAGTGATTTCATATTTGGATCGATAGTTTGATGTAAGGCAAGATCGTAGTGTTGATTTTTTTTTGAGGACTCAAGTTACGTGGTGATGATGACGAGATCTATGCAGCAAGGATCTGCTAGTTAGCAGTGGATTTGGAATGGTGGTGCCAAAGGTAGCGGGGTTGGCGTTGTTATCTGATTTGGGCATCGATGGCGTGTTTTTCACTAGAGCAACCGGGCGATGCAGAACATAGGTTGCGCATAGATCTTTGGCCATGATGGTTGGTGACAAGCAGAAGCCTTCCAATGGGTTTTTTCATGTGGGTTCCTTGTTGGAAACGAAGAAAAAAAGAAGATGTCTTTGGCTAACGGCAGCAATGTTTGGGAAAACGAAGAAAGAGGGTGTGGGTTTTCTGGTGACGAACGGAAGAAGAGCAATGGCACGCGTTTTGTTGGCAGAGAGGCATTTTTTGTAGTGGGTTTCTTTTTCTATTAAAAATAAATTAAAAACTGGCATGGAGTAGCAGCCTTTGGAGTTCTGCTCATGGTTTTTTGGTGAGTGATGGTAGGCACCGTGGCGGATGTGTGCCAGCGAGTCTGTGTGAGATGGGCATGAGGTAGCATCCATGAATGTAGCTATTGGATAGTCAAGGCAATGTGGAAGGCATTTGGTTGTTTTTCTTATAGGAGAAGAAAAAGTTGTACTAAATTTGGTACATGGTATAGCACTAAAGAAAACTGTACATGTGAGGTTAGTTTGGATAGATATTGCTTTGATTTTGCAGCTTTAATGGGTGTGCAAATCAACATGGTTGATTTTGCATAGAGATGGTTCAGATCAAGTTGGAGTAGTGAACTTCATGGAACTACGAATATTCTGCTCTAATTCTAATAGTCTATGGTTATGCTAATGCTGAGAATACATGGAGAGCACGCAGAGATAGACTGGGTTTTCCTGAATTTTGCATTTGATTGTGGTTGTGAGATCTTGAGAGCATTAACATTGGATCATGAAGAGCCCGAGGAGTCCTGTGAATGCAATGATGTTGAAAAACAAAAGCAGTTCATGTTGTTTATAGCTAATATACATAATCAAGTACAAGGTTGATGCATCGATGCATGTTAGAGTGCATCTACCCAGAATTCAAGCTAACGTAGAGATTTATTGAGTGTGTCTTGTATTCCGCGTATCTTAGTTGTGTGAGTTTGAGATTGTGTATTGATTTTGCGTAAAAGCATATAGAATTTCTGCTTATAGGAGTATCGGTCAGAGATTCGGTGGAACCTTGGAGATGTCCGTTAGGGCATAAGAGAGAGGGTTATCAGAGTAATCTCGTTTGAGGTCCGTGTGAGACATCCAACGAATATTGTGAGGTATTCTTATATGTATTTCTGGAACTTATTTATCATAGTGGATTATAATCTCTCTCCCGTATTTTTTTCTTATTTTGAAGGGTTTTCTGTGTAAAATTTGGTATCTTTCTTGTGTTTAATCTTACTGCTGTTTCTTTTATCCTATTTTATTCTCTGTGCTTCGTTGTGATCCATATCAATCTAAATCATATTTTCTAACAATGACTCCTAAGACTATAACTATACTTAGAATTTAACACTTAACGACTAAAAAATGTAAAAGAATCAATAAAATCTTTTAAAGCTATACCCATGAAGCATAAATATAATAGAGTAAATTTAAAAAATAAACATTATTAACTGATTGATGGGGTTAGACCAAAACAAGGCTGAGGACTAACTAGGAGAGAGCTCGGCATAACTCTTCTTGAAAAAGGAAGGGTTCCCCAAAGTGTACCCCTTTCTAAAGGGCATACAAAAAAGATCTTCCAAAAACAACAAGGTCTTAGTAAGATGAAGAGGCGAGCTACTGACTCCTAGTCTAGGATTGACGAGCTAAAGATGACATAACAACCAATATTTATTAAGGTCATACCAAGATGTGAGCTCATCTACCCTCGAGCTAAAGGAAGTTAACTCACATTGACAAAGAAATGACATCTTTACAAGCCAAAGATCATCCACTTTCTTTGAGATAATCATGAAGTGGGATAATCTCTTGGTCTAGCTAACTATAGATAGATATGAATGATCACAAAATATGTCATTCGACGTAGATGCATGCTTAATCGAGGCCAAACTTCATATATACAAAGATATGTTCTAGGGCATTTATCACAAAGCTCTCACTGAAAGTGACGAAAGGGAAAAAGAGGGGAGAACAAAGGGAAAAAAAGAGGAAAGAGAGCAAAATCCTAAAACTCGTTAACTAAATGAGCTTGTTCTGAAACCTAGGAACCAAAGGAGCTTGATCTTATTCATTTCCTAATATATAACCCTCCTCCTGGAAAATTCTCTCAACATGGGTGAGCTCTCTGGAGGAGGGGCTGGTTAAAGTACAGTAAGAAAAATTCACAGTCTAAAACTATAAGAGGAATAAGCATTTCAATAGAACAATCTTTGATAGCCTCCCACCCCCTCTTTCGTATTTTTTTAAGTTGATCCAATTATTAGATCCACCTTTTCTATGTAAAATCTTGTATGATGAATCCAATTCTTTTCATAATTCATAACTTAGGGCTTGGTTTCACTTGAGCTAACCTCAACTAAATTGAGCTCTATCATTTGGCGCAATTTGTGGGAATGATTCTTCAATTCATCCATCTATCATCACATGCAGTTTCAACCACTCCATGTGAATCATCAAAATCTGACAAAGGCCGCATTAGCAAACAATTGATCAATGAGGAAAAAGATGGACGATCAAAGGGAAAATGTACACCATAAATGGGATCTAAAAGGGGATTTTTAAGCACAACAAAGAAAGGCGAAGAGGTGGCGAAGCCTAAAAGCAAGTAAAAGAGGCTTGTGCCAACATATTCAAACTTTGTAGTTGCAACATACTCCAGATAGGGAGATCATGCCAAGGGCTTTTCACCTGATAGTCAATTCCTTCCATCCTCTCCTTGCTAGAGCTAAAGTCTAAGATGATCAAGTGACAAGGATACGAGCATGAACATCATCATAGGGCCCATTGAGGAGCTGGACTAACAAGCAGTGAGCTCCTCTATTAGCCTAAAAATGTAGTCTAGACTGCAACAATGCTTGCTATATACTATGCTCCCATAGGATCTACAAATAACAACAAGTCCAAAGGAACAATTGTCCTTCAAACCATTGTTGGAGCAACCCTTAGCTGTGCACCCTAGATTGACGCCCACTCTTAGCCTCCAAATCTTTTCTTAACTATCCTCCACTAAGAACCCATATTGTACACCCCATTAATGCTCGTCCAGCCGAAAAGGATAATGTTGTATCTCTAAGACCCAATAAAAGTGCCACTAATGCTCCATTTGAAGGCGATAAGACTTATCAAGGACTGAAGAAGGAGAGAGTAACAATAAATGCTCCCCCAAGTTGTCCTTTTGCAGCCCAAATGGCTCATTTTGCCACTTAAAGGATGACTCATCTCTTCACGATGATTTGAGAAGAACTGTCACTTGATATCACGAAAGTCATGAGCATGCATATCTCCCCAGATACGTTGCTATCGAAAGCATCAAATCCTTCTTGGGAATCTATAAGAATTTGTTAGATGATACCATAGGTCCCCAAGAAGAAGGAAAGCCTCATGTAGGCGATTAATCCCATTAAATCTTCACGATCTGGAAAGATGTTGGAGTTAATGACTTCATATTCTCCATAACTTTCCATAGTGTCGCCACTATGTCATCATTGAAGCATTGGCAGGAATGATGAGCTTAGCAGCACCCGACCACAACTACAAAGAGGGAATAAGCTTTGCCATTATCAAAGGAGCTCCTAATGGACAGTCCTCCCAAGAGGAACAATAGAATGCAGAATTGAAGCTTTCGCAAAAAGCCTCACTTCCGCTAGGGACATGTGATGGGGTTGGACTGAAATATGTTAGATGACTAACTAGGAGAGGGCTTGACATGGCTTTTCTAAAAGAAAGAGGGGTTTGTCAAAGCATACCCTTTGCGAAAGTGTCTCACAAAGAAGCTCTTCTGGAGACAATAAGATCTTGGTAAGATGAAGAGGCAGCTCTGCCAATCCCCTATCTAGGATCAATAAGACGAAGACAACATGATAGCCAATATTTATTGAGGTTATCTCGAGATGTAAGCACATCTACCCTTGAGCCGAAGGGAGCCGACTCACATTGATAACGAAATGATATCTTCATAGACCAAGAATGGTCCAACGGCTTTGAGTCGATCGTGAAATGAGACAATTTTTTGGTCTAGCTAATTATAGATAGACACACTAACAAGAAAAAATTCTCTAAAAATAATTACAAGATATCTCATATGACATAAAGGCACGTTTTATCAATGGCATATATCTCAGAAAGATCCCACCACAAAGAAAGAAAGGGAAAAGGGGGAGTATGGAGAAAAAAAGAGAGAGAAGAGAGCAAAGTTCTAAAACCCGTAAATTAAATGAGAATTATCCTCCTCTATGACATAACCAAAGAGCTTAATCTTATTCATCTCTCAATGTATAATCCTCCTCTATGAGAATTATCCCAACACAAGATGAACCATTTAGAGGTGTTAGAGGTGGGGCTGGCCAATCTGGGCTAAGAAAAATGCATACTCTAAAATTATGAGATAAAAAAATGTTCATTGAACGATCCTTGGGGGCCTCTAACTTCCCCTTCTATGGTTTTTTTCGGTTGATCCAATTGTCAAAATAAACCCATTTTCACGTAAAATCCCTTGTGATGAATCTGATTCTTTTCGTGAGCACATTTACCCTCAAGTTAGAACAAGTTGACTCAAAATTGATGAAGAAATGACATTTTCACAGCACAAGGATGGCCTAGCTTCTTTAAGATGATTGAAAAGTGAGACAATCTCCTTGTCTAAGCAAATATAAATAAATACATCGACAAAAGAAAATTCCCTAGAAATGAATGATCACAAGGTATCTTATTTGATACAAAGGCATGCTTCTGTTCCGGTGCAGCACAACTACACCAGAACAGCGGTACATTTGATTAAAAGTGGGCCCCACACATATTAGAATGTAATGAAATTTTATACAATCATTTATCTATATATAAATTTTATAGCAAATGGTTTACATGTTGAAAAAATTATTTTAAAATTGTTATTTACATCAAACTGTTTTATTACGTTGAATTTGTATCATTTTTCAGATGGGGCCCATATACATATCTGATTGGGATGAAAATTGGTATGGTAATAGAATATATTATTCTAAATACAATGAGTGGAGTAGATTATGATTTGATGATCATATAGGGCCCATTTCAGCGATGCTGCACCTGAATATTTCTGATATATATTACAAAGCTCTCACCAAAAGCATGAGAAGGGGAAAGAAGGGAGAACGAAGGAAAAAAGAGAAGGAAGAGAGTGAAGTCGTGAAACTCATAAATCAAAGGAGCTTAGAAATATAGAAAATAATAAAGTCTGATCCTATTCATATCCCAATGTGTAATTCTCTTCTAGGGAAATTTTCATAAGATATAGTGAAACCTCCAAAGGTAGGGTTAGCTTATTTGGGTTAAGGAAATACATACTTTAAAACTAGAAGAGAAATCAAGATTTCAATAGAATAATATTTAGGGACCTTTGAACCCTTCCCATTTTGTATTTTTAGGCCAATATAATTGTCAAATAGACCCTCTTACACGTAAAATATTGTGTTATGAATCTAACTCTTTTCGCTATGCCATGATCTAGACCTGACTTGAGCTAACCCTCAACAAAATCGAGCTCTATCATTGGCCTAAAAGAAAAATATACTTTTAGTGTTTTAAAAATACCTAAGCATATCATGCGAATTCAGGTAGCCTAGCTATAATTTGTTTGTTTCATTTAGTTTTTAATTGTAAGCAGACTAGTTATAAATGACTCAAGCATGTGGTAGGTTCCTAGTTCGACCAATTGAACCGGCTAATATGATTGGATAACATATGAGTCTAATAACGTAGAAATTGATGACCTAACTCAACAAGTATGGATTCAAGTCAACGAGTGCTTGAACTTTGTTATTCATGTATCAGGTTTGAGGATGTTAATCAATAAAGTTGTAGTCTTACCCTTATCAATGTTAGGTAAATAGGACCTTAAATCATTACATTAGGGTTGAGTTCAACATGACCTAATTTGCTATTAATTAGCTTATAGTCTAGTTCAATGCAAGGAAACATAAAAATTCAGCTCGATTTCAATCATCACTAAATTTATTTTCAAAATGATTTAAATAAGTTAGAAATCAGATTGTACTCAACCCTGAATGACCAATGAGATTGTACTCGTGGAGGGTTGATTATCTATTAGTAAGATATTAAGCTGCTTAAATCCCTACTTTGATTATTATATCCTAATCGATCACCTGTTTTCGAAAATATACCCAATATTTTTTAAAAATTTTAAATATACTTATTATGTTTGCTTTTAATCTCAAAATATGTATTTCGTTAAAGACCATTAGCTAAATTAATAGTGGTCCATTTAAATGCTTATTATATTTCATAAATGCCCAAAATACCCCTAGCCCAAAAAATAAAACAATGAAATAAAATAGAAGAAAATGACAGTAAAACTTTCCTAATTTAGAGCTTTAGTGCAGAGTCGAGTATAGCATTTCAATAGCTTTTGAGGGGTTAGTAGATAATAAGGTAGGGATGAGTACGACTCAAACTCGAATTGGTTACATCCAATCATTAGATTGGATTACAGGTATGACATCGATGGGTTCTCGTGGTAAGGAGCTTGAATCCCTTTTCGTTTCTTGGAGATTGAGAAATAAGTTTTCTCCTTTATAGAGTCCACCCTAGCTCGACTACAAAGAACTAGATCTACATGCATAAAAGAAAAAAATGAAAGGGTGTAAACGTCGTCTATTCCAATTGTACAATTTACTTGTCTTTAATAGTTCTATTTTTCACATTAAAAAATGGTTCTATTTTTATTAACTATTTATATTTTTCAATTATGTCTCCTACATTTCATCAGAAATATTTGCCAATTTTACTTTTATTTATTTCAATCGTTTTTAAAGAATTTTGCTGGTATGACTTTTATTTAATGGGTGATTGAACTTCATTATCATAATATTTAAGTTGAAAGTGACTCTTTACTACTAATTACCCTCCTAAATGATAATGGTACTATCCCACTCTTATTTGCTGTCAATAATGAGGTAAATTAAAGCACTCACTGCTAATGTACACAATATATCTTTTGTTCATATTCTACATAAGGGAAAAACCTTAGCCCACACATTGGCCCAAATGGCTTTGACGTATGGATGTGAATGTTTGGTAGGAAAACTCACCACCTGTGTTGCACAGATATTATATTTTGACTTCGGTCTTCTAAATGAAGATTCTAATGGTTTTTCCTCTTCCTATTTGCCCCACGAGTTGTGTGCAGACTAAAGATGAGGGTTTTTCATTAGAAAATTTTTGATATAAAAAAATCTGCTGTTGATGTTCAAACAAGATTTAAATCGTTTAAACTTCTAGAAGAAGCATTTTTCGTTGGTAAGGGGTTAGGCAAGCACTTTTTTGCCTTTGGAAATTCCGACATTGACGTCAATCCTTCACATGCTCTTCTCATGTTAGAAAACATTTGATTGAAGGGAAAATAAATATTTTCGCAATTACAAGTTTCATTGCAAAAGGTTAAAGTTGGTTGCTAAACAATTTTTTAATCATCATTTTGCTTCAAATGGCTACGAACTACTAAGCAGAAATGAAATAAACAAAACTTTCAACGGCAAATACCCCGGGCAAATCAATTTTAGGATCTTTTTATACGATTATTCTATTTATATTATTTTTATTCTCTTTCTCTTAATCATTGCCCCTAATATATAGCATCATACTTTTACTTTATCAAAATCTTTCATATTATTTTTTCTATCTTGTTTTTAATTGTTACAAAACAGCCCTTGGTGGAAGTTCTGATAGAAAGAAATTATTTGTCTTTGTAGTGAATGAGTTGTTTATAGCTTCTACTTACTAGTGTTCGTTTGCATGAAACCTCTCTTTTATGTAACTCTCTTCATTTTTAATATTTTAATAGTTGATGAAAATTTCACTTCATCTATTATATTTAGCAAATTTACATTATTACTGAAGCTCATTCCTTTGTTTAATATCACTAACTACGTATCTCATCTACGAATATGTAAAAAAAATATAATAAAATAATTTAATTCTAAATATCAATTTTAAGCAGTATTTGAACATCTAAATATCTAAAAATATCACTAATATATGGATAAATGATTCTATAAAATATTATTACATTCTAATAATATCTAAATGAATCTAAATATTTTTCCTAATTCACATATGAATATATCCATTTTCGAGCAAATGTCGTACATGTATATATTTAGTTTGGATGATATTTGATCTTTTAATTAAAGAAATAATGTTAAATATAATAAACAAATTACATTTATATCAATCATTAACATCTTAAAAATGAAGAGCATTATAAGAAATCATTTCTATATAACCTTCAGATCCCATACTTATTATAATGATAAAAAAAAAATCTCTAAAAATCATAGAGGGAGGCATGCCATGACAGTTGAGGATGGGGCCAGTCAAGCACCAGAGCCAGGCTAGCTGGAGAATATTTTAATTTATTAAAAAGCCGGAAGAAAATCTCACTCAACCACATCCCTCCCCCATTTTTTTAATATTTCTCGCTTGAGCAAAAGCACGAGTGCTACATGCATGTATTGATACCCATGATTACACCTCTCACAAGTTTGGAAGGGAGGATGTTATAGCATACTCTGCCAACATCATATATTCAATGCTCTTCCCCTTCCAAATTTTGGGAATCACTTCTACCAGACATGCAAATCATAAATCTCATATCTTTGAGCAGCATGAACAAAATCATGGAGGTGGAAAAATCACATTTCCATGTTTCATTTTTCAGACATCTATTTTAATTCGCTTGTTGATTAGATACATTGGTGCTGATAATTTTTTTTTTATCATCAAATAAATAGAAACCACAGGTGAAAAAACCGTTAAATATTCAATAAACCCATACAGTGGGACAGCTTGATTTCGCATTACTAAACATAACAATATAAGAAATATGTTAGCCTGTATATTATCTAGGCATATGGAGGTGGAGTAGGAATGATTTTCTCTGGGAAGAAAGGAATGATCGCCCCACAAGAAAACAAAGCTAAAGTTTGATAAAAAGGTTCGTAGCTGGCTTGATTGCATAACAGCTTTTGGCTTGTTGGCATTGGCATTTCAAGAGACATGTCATACGCGGGCAAGCCTACTGATTAAATAATTTTTTTTTCAGGCCATTTATTTTCGAAGATGAGGACTCATTGACGCCCCACATGGCCCAGTTGTAGATTCCAATTGCACGACTGTCCTCATGGTTGGCATATAAATGCAAAGGAAAGCATTGCGGAAATTTTACTCTTGTGCAACATAATGTTGATATTAATTACTACAAGGACAATCCGATATGTGTATTAATCATGGCACCTAAATTTTATGCAACCTTCCAGCTCGTTCGCAACGATCATTCAATAAAATTCAATTCCATTGTGTAGTTTAGCATCACTAATTTATATGCATGAAGCGGATATTAAGCTCCCCAAATAATTTAGGAAATAAATGAATATAATTCAATAGTGAATAAATACCATCCATAAATGCTTAAAGGAATCGTTAAGGTGTAATTAAACCTTTAGAGCTTTTTCGTATTTCTTATAATACAACTCAAGTTATTGTAAGGGCATATTTTTTCAATTCTTTCTCAATAAATATATATACAACAATACAACTAACAATGCATGTGTATGAGATGTTGCTCGTGAAAATAGAAGACAAAGCTCCTCATACTAAGATTAGACCCAAAAGCATCCACACTTACGGTAGGGAACTGACTAGCCGAGCTATATACGCATATGCTGGCAAAATATTTATAGCCTTGAAAGTGATATTTTAGATAGAATTCTCTATAAAGATGGTTCATTAGGTAAAGAAAATACAATGATATCAGTAAAATAAATTTTTTTAAAGAAGAATAAATAAAACACTTAAAATATAAAATAATAATAATAATATATTGTTTAAGATTATCAGAAATAATTAAAATATTAAAAGGTATGTAGAGAGACTAGACTTTCTACTACACACCTTATTCAATGGAGTCTTATCTAAAACATGTTAATGCATTGAGCTCAAGCATATAGCATAGTTAGTGCTTATGAGAGCCTTGACAACAAAGGTCTCAAGTTCAAATCTAGGAGAGCCGTTTGTCTCCCATGTTGAAGCAATCAATAGAGATCTTGTAGAGGTACGATTATATACAATATTTGTATATATACTTAAGTTACAATATATATAAATACTTCCACATATTTGTATATATATTGTAACTTAAACAAATGTACAATATATTGTATATAATTGCATCTCGATCTTGTAAATGTATGATTCCAAAAAGGAAAAATAGGACAAAATTTTAAGCCTTTCATAAGGTAAGCTTAAGTAATTATTTTGGTCGTTTGTAAATAATTAAGTGTGCACATGTGTAAACGATTGGCTACATATTGTCCCCGGATTGAAAATGACATCAAAGCCGAAGGATTATTTATGATGATTAAGTGCGTATCATCAAATATTTCCAGTGACCTCAAAATAGGGGCCGCGGTTTATCTGGGAAACCCGATTCTCTTTAACCCCTAGCGACAGTCTCTCTCTAACCTTGCGGTAAAACTGTAAAAGTGTCATCTAATTTGAATTTTATAAATTCGACCGTCTAAAATGTTTTAAATATGATATGCACCGTTCATAATTAAAATCTTCAAATTCAGGTTCTAAAATATAAGCATCAAATAGAATGTATACAGTTGGGAAGCGCTGTTGCACAAAATACTGTACAGTTTGCATTGAATCACAATATATGGATGTGTGCCTAGTGGGGAAATTTTCCCTCTGTATTTTTGAAACTGCTTGTAAAGATATGTCTAATTTTTTGAAATGAATTGTGGAGCAGTTCTCTGTTTCCGGTTCATCTGCTGTGAACAGGGAGTGTTTCCCACTCTTTTTGGATAAAAAAAGAACATATGTATATATATATTAAATTATTGACTTAAAAGATTATTATTATTATACTAATTTAAATAATTACATTTATAACATAATTATTATATACGTACTAATTGTGTTATGTGCTTTTTGTGAGATTGTGTGGTTATCCGTTTTGGGCAAGTTTTGATGATGACAAAATAAACGCAATAGTGTGATCTTGATTTTGAATGTACTAGTCATCTTGATACGTAGTAAGATTGGTGTAATTGTAAATTTTTTTATGTATGATGCGGCAATGCTTTTTAAGAAGTTAGTTGAAAACTTATGCTTATCATGTGAATGAAATTTTATGGAATATACATTTTAGATTACTTCACTTAGAATGATGAATGAAATATGTTTTTGAAGACTAATTTTTATGGATGAACATAATTTAAAATAACACTTTTCCCTCCATGTTCGAATTCAGCAAAGCAAGGAATAAAGTTAACCTCTTGCCTCCAAAAGATCGACTATTTAGTGACAAAATCATCCTAATTCGACAAAACATAAAAAAAAGGTCAAATTTTATGGCAGAAAACATGTGATATTTTCTAGGCGACGAAAATTTAGTTTCGAGAAGTTTAGATAAGCATAAAGTTTTTTGGTCTTATTTTCTAGGTCACATTTCGAGAGACTTTATGTCTATAAAAGGAGATCAATTGAGAGCAATAAATTATCGAAAGAAACACCTAAGTGCATGTGTGAAAGACGCCAACTTGCTCCATTAGAAAGACTGATTTTGGAAATTCAAATGCAAACTTAACATGCACAGCCATGAGAATATTACTATTGTAATTCAAAGCTTCAAGTTGCTACTTAATTGATTTATTGTTGTTCCTATAGATATGTTAAAGTAATTTGGTTTTAAGTTTTTTTTTTTTGTATTACTTTCGTGTTGATGATGATCAAATGAAGTGGAAAATGAATCTAGTTATCGATCACTTAATGAGCTCATTTGAAGCTTAATATCAATCCGAAAGATACATTAAATATATCATTGTAAGTTATGAATTAAAATTGACTAGTAGAACTCAAGATTGTGTGCTTAGAGCTAAGAGTAGATTTGTTGTCGACCAAACCATTAAAAGTGCTCTCGTCTTTGTGTTTGGTTTCATTATTATGTATTGTGTTCGTGCTCTTATATTGAAGTTCTCTAAATAGTCATTATACGATTCGGCAGCACTTTTGTTTGTTGTTCCAAACTAGAATCTTACATGCAATGTTACATTTTTCCATCTCATATTACAAATCAAGCCCCATAAAACTTTACAAATTTTATATAATCAACTTACATTATTAAGGAGGAGACCAAAGCTCCTTAAATAGAAGACACAACTTTCACTATGAACCATTACTTTGATTAAATTTCAAACCCAAACTGACGGAGAGACTTCTCACATAGAATACCAACTGAGCTATACTTGGTTGACATGTGGCAACACTTTTCGTAATTCATATTATGCATATCATATTTAAGACTGTTATTCTAGTTATATTTAATTCATAAATTATCTACAGTCGTACAATAATTTTAATTTATGTAAACTATCAGGATTTCTATTTGTAACTTAATTTAGATTATTCTTATTATGAACGGATTATATTATATTTAAAATAGTATAGATGGTAGCATTTATAAAATGCAAATTAAATGGACCATTTCTACGGTTCCACCGCACGCTAGAGTCCCTCGGTAGTGGGGTTACAGATAATCCTTTTCCAATTACGTGCGGTGCCGTGCGGACGGCAGGAATCATGTAATACCGCACTCCATGATGCCACAGTCTTGCGAGTTGCGGCGTATGAAAATTCATGCATCCATCCTGTTACCGTTGCGTTTCAATTTTCAACACTTCAACGCATGGATATCCAGACAGATGACGAGCCCCGATTCAACGCGCACAGTTTCATTGAAACTTTCGTGACACTCATTTTTATTTTTGAATTTTTTTCATAAAATTGTTAATATAGTTATGTTTAACCTATATATTAAGTTTTACTATTTTTGAAAATATATGTTTTATTTTTAAAAAAATTAGTTTTTAAATGACTAAAAAACTCTTTTTTAAAAAAAATCATTCTAATTGTATTAAGAGTTATATGATAATGGACCTGGATTGCATGGATGTTAGAGTATTCACTCATTGCTTTTCTCATATAGACATTCTAAAAAATGATAAAACTTTTTCGATGGATTAAATATACCTTAGAATAACAGCGTTACGAAAAGAAAATTTTAAAAATTAAAAATAACACACTTTTGGGTTGGACGCATGGTTGCTTTCTTGCATTCGACTTAAGAGCATCGTCCCTCGTAAAAATTTAACATCTTTTCAATTAGAATAATTATTAAAATATAAACATAATATACTCATAGTGGGTAATGTATCGAGCCTTAATACATACATAAGTGTTTAAGCGATTTTTCATTTTTTTATTTTTATATGGGCCCGCATGTAAATAAATTATGCATTAAATCTTCTAATTTTAAATTTTTTTACATATTTTAATTTCAGAAATTAAATATGTTCATTAAATTATTGAATTTTTAAATTATAAAAATATATACAAGAGTAGAAAATAGTAAACTTTGGTATATGAAATAAATACATGTTGGCTCATATAAAAATAACAAGAAAATTGAAAATGGAAAATTGAAAAAATGCTGAAAATACTTGAGACTTAGTACATGTACATGTGCATATACAATTGGATGCGGATTAAAATAGTTCGCTAACTGTTACCACGTAATAGTCCTCTTTGGTGGCTAACATGCTAAGTATTATATTAATAATTAGCATGTTAACCACTACTGTAAACTTTAGTGGCGCGACAGTTTTTGAACTGTCCTAATTCACATTGGTCATTACATGTATATAGATGAATTAGTAAGATACAAGTTATAATAATATTTCATTATTTGAATTAAGAAATTGGATGAATATAGTAAACATTTATTTGAATTTTGCTCCCTTACTTTTTGTGATATTATAATTTTTTATATAATTATTAGTTTTATAAAAAAATTATTCATGAACTTTATTTTAAAAAATCTCCTCATAACATTTAGGTCAACTTTTTTTAATTGTAAAACTTAAGGTGCCTTATTAAGAAGCCACGTCATATCTATCATCATAAATTATAAGGTGGAAAAAGAGTATACCGTGTAACTATTTTCATTCAGAAATTAAGCATTACCAATACATAATTAATTGGGGATTTATACAATCAGGTTTTAAGCTTTGACTAACATCTCTCCCATAACATTTAGGTTAACCTTAAGGCACATTTGCTACGCACATAATTCTACAATATAAATAGTTGTATAAAATTGCGAATTTATAGATGACGTTAAGCAACCGGGCAAGAAAGTTAAAGGTTTAATATTACTCAAATATTACAAGGGTATTAAGCGTCGATAGTTACAAATTTTATACAAACTTATTTTTTATGCAATAGACTTTTCTGCTATTTTAATTTATGTTTCGAACAAATTAGATTTTGTAAAAAAGAAAATATAAAGCTACATTTTTAGATTGAGTGTAATTAAAATGAATATACTCAGATGGAAGAGTATACAAGTAAAAAGGAATAGAACTGAAAAAATACAAAATATCCTATGGATAAATCAAATATTAAAATTCGGGAAATTTATTTATAATCATTTCTACATAGAAAATATCATGCTAGTTTGAGTACAATATAATTAATATTCCGATCAAACGTATAAACCAGTCAAGAAGTTTTATAAATTAGCGAGCGTGCAATTTTTTTTTTTTTTATCTGTATTCGCTTAAATTAAAGTTTACTCCCAAAGGTGGTTGGTCTTAGTAAATTAATATTTACTCTTTAAGTTAGATTTCAGTTTTGTTGATTCATATACTATAATATCTCAACTGATATTACAAGTATCCACCCTGTGGATGCTCCCACAGAAAATTAAGAAAGACTAAATGCCAGTACTAAAAATCCCTACAAATGCGGTCACCAGACGTCCATGCAAATAGAGCATGTTTTTGACCACTGAGACATTGATTTGAATTTTGAGTCTCATGAATGGAGAGATAATAAAAGTTGTAAATAAAATAAGAAAAAGAGGTTATTATTTTCGAACAAAGAAAAAAAATTTGAAAAAAGGAATTTCGTATGATTCTCCTTCTATCCCAACCTCCTCCACGTGTAGTTGTCGAGTCGGTGACGTTATTCGGGTTAGATCCTTATGCAGGTGATTTCACATATACATGCTAAGATGGGAAGTACCAAATACAAATACAACATCCGTAACTTTTTTTTTTTTAATATCTTAATTATTGATGTAAAATTTATTTTATCTATTATATTTAGTATCGTTTCTATTATCATCAAAATTATTTTATTTATTTAGTATCACTATTCATAGCGTTATCTATAAATGAGTAAAATCAACTTAATAAAGTAATTTGATATTTAATAACAATTTTAAGTATCTTTTTCAACATCTAAACTATAAAAAAAATATCACTATTACGTGGATCAATAATTTTATAAAGTGCTATTATATTCTAATCGATATATGACTAGACCTAAGAATTTTTTCTAATTTACATGTAAATATATCTATTTTTGAGTAAGTATGACTCATGAGCATACTTGATTTCGATAAATTTGGCCTCTTAATTAAATAATTAATGTTAATTACAATGAATAAATTAAATTTTGTATTAATCATCAATAATTTAAAAATGGAGGGGATTACATTAAATCACTTCTATGAAATCTCTCTTTTATGTAACTAACCTCCATTTTTAATACCTTGATGGTTGATAAAAAAAATTCACTTCATATATTATATTTAACATTATTTATATTATCATGAAAATCCTATTATTTGATTATTATTATACACGGGTCTCATCTATAAATGTGTAAAATAACTTAATATTAAAGATGTGCTTGGAAGTGATAAATTTTTTAATAAAAAATATTTAGCATAAAAAATTTTGAAATATGAGAATGTAATATGACAGGAGTAATGATGCGGAGTAAAAAAAATAAAATTAAAATAGATAATTAAAATAGATAAGTCAGTTATATGGGAAGTTGTATAAAAAAGATTAAAAAGTAAAGCAATTATATAAGAAAATGTGAATAAAAAATTTAAAAATAAAGTAATTGTGAAGATTAGAAAGTTTTTGTACAGACAAATATGCCCTAAATTTTAATTTCTAAGTTATATTTTCAATATCTAAATTATCTAAATATCCCTACTATATGGATAAAAGAATCTATAAAGTATTATTATATTCTAACACATATGTGCCGAATGTTCATTACCAACCAGTTTGAAATCTAGTGATTCAAATCGGTCAAAAAAAAATTTTTTTTTTTTGAATTTTTTATAAATATGTTAATTTTGTTATATTTAATCTATAAACCAAGTTTTACCATTTTTGGATATGTGTATATATTTATTTTGAATTTTTAAATACATGACTACTTAAATACTCCTGTATTTAAAAATTCAAAATAAATATATACATATATTCAAAAATAGTAAAATTTGGCTTATTGATTAAATAAAACTAGATTAATATGTTTATAAAAAAAATTAAAAAAACAAAAAATATATTTTTTGACCGATATGAAATCAGTGCTTTATGTATCTGAATAAATCTAATCGTTTTTTTCTAATTTACACATAAATATATTTATTTTTCAGTAAATGCGGCCATGAATATATTTGATTTTGAATGAAACTTAATTTCCTAATTATAAATAAATGAATTGAATTTTATGTCTATCACGGACATCTTAAAAATAAAAATAAGAGGAAGTTACCCGAAATCGTGCCAGCAGGCGGCTTGCTTAGCTAGGTAGCCTCACCACCATTTTCTTTTCATAAAATAAATTTTTTTGAAAAAATACCATCACCTTTTTCGTGAGTTCGAGAGAAACCGAGATCGAGAGAGATAGAGAGAGAGAGCGACCTGTACATCCCGTGATACTACTGAACATGGACCCCACATCTCTAAAATCGAGACCTATAGCAAAAGGACGTATGCCGATATATTGAGAGGGATATATTAGAAATATTAGTGCAGCCATCTGCACGGTAATTATGTTGTTGGTTGGCCATCCAGCCGTTCAATTCAGCGGGTTACATCTCAGCCGTGTGTGCGAAGGCGCGTGTTTCCTTCGGAGTGGAGTGGGTAACTCGATCAGCCGGAAGTGAGGAGAGGACTTGGTTGCCGCTGAAAACTTCCTTTGCTCGCTTGAAATTTACGGGTGTGTTTGTAAAATACGAAAAAACGGTAAAAAAAAAAAAAAAAATTTGAATTGCATAAGGTGTTATATAGGATTATAGGCGTAATGATGAAGAGCTTCCAATAAAGCTTTTTCAACCAAAATTTTTTACACTTTGTAATTATTCTATTTTTTAATTATATCTTTACATATTCCTATACAATTACTGTACTTTTTAATCATTTCTACATAACTATCTAATGCAATCAACTTTTAGTTTTATTATCTTCACTTCTCATCTTTATCCTTATCATATTACATCATTTTTTCTCATTTCAAAAACTTTTATACTAAAAAATTTTCATTCAAAAGTTTTATTAATTACTTTCCAAACACACCCTATAATAAAAAAAAATTAAAATAGATAAGAAAATTTATAGAAAGATATAAAAAAAATAATTGAAAAGAAGGCTTCATATTGAAAAATAGTAGAAAAACGAGTAATAGAAATTTCTTTTTTGCATCCAAAACAGCCCCTTCATATTTTTTGAAAAAAAAAAACTGAAGAAAGTAAAAGTGCTCAAAATTTCATCTGCCAGCACAAAATCTAAGTTACACTGACAAAAGCAATCACTCAATTGTGAAGAAAGGGCTTGCATGATAAAATTATCCAACGTCGACTTGTATCAAAGTAGAGGAAATCAATTAGGGATTCAAATTGGGCTGGGTAGGTCCGCGTAAAAGTAAAACTTACACTTATCCTATTTTAGAAAACCTTTATTCTACCTTATTTTATGTCGGGTAAGCTCAATGCCTACCCTACTCTATTTTTTCAAGTGTGGGTCAGTTCCAGCTCCAAATCAAATTTAAAAAATGACAAATTTCTGCTTGATCAGAAGGACTTATAATTTTATTTGATCATATTCATTCCATATAATAGACTATATTGCATGCAATATATTATAGATTGCAATTACATGCATAACTATAATATATAATAAATTGTAGTTACATACATATCTGCAATTTATAAGAAATCACAACCTCTAATATGCAAAGTGTAACATATGACCATAAATATGCAAATTATTCCCATGCAATGAAACATGCAACATGTAATATACCTGTATTTCCATACAATCTAACATGCAACACACTGCAACATGTTTCATGCAATATATTATAATTTGTAACAAATAACAACATGACGTTACCTATAATATATAATAATTTCAAACACGAAAATCTAAGTTTAGCTTCATTTCACTATGACAACTTGTAATATGCAATCAAGTTTGAACATCTAACAACAATCCAATAAAATTACAATTCAGACAATTTCAAGTCTGAAAATTCAACAATTTCAAGTCTATAAAATCTAAGTTCCGACTTCTCAAATATTGTCATTAATATTATCTTCCATATCAACACAATTATTCACATTGTTTCCATCTTCCATACCCTATATTATATATTTAATCCAAAATAGCAAAATTAGAACATTAATTAAAATATTTAACCATTTACATCCACAAACATAGCATGCAAAATAAAATTGACCTTTGCAGAAATTTCAAATATAAATAGTACTTTTTTACCTCAAAAATTAAAGAAATAGGTCCCTTAGCTGGCTATAATTCTACAATGTTCCTTTAACCATTCAACACCTATAGGAAAAGTACAACACCATCATTAATCACCATCCTATATACCCATTAACAATAATCAAGGCAAAATTGCGGCTTAATTAAATGATTGATTATGTTATATGTGGTAATTAACTGATTAAAAAGATTACATGTCAAAAGGATAAAAACATGGGAAAACCAAGGCTTAAACATCTCACCTTGAAGTAGTTCAAAGAGGCAAATAAGGAAGATGATGCTTTGAGGCTGTAACACGAGCCAGAATGAGATGCAGAGAGAAGATCTAAGAAGCGAAAAAGGAGAGAAATAGGGAATAACAAGTTCTTGAAAGGTAAAAAAAATAGCTCAAAAGACAGAAATTGTAGCAGGAGGTGAAGCTGCATAGATCAAAGAGGGAGGCCGTTTGAGAAGAAATCAGAGAGAGAGAGAGAGAGAACTTGAAAAAGTGGTCAATGTCGGCAATAGAGATTGGGGATGGAGAAACAAAAGAAATCGAGTAGAGAGATAGAGAGAGGGTAATATTGGAAGAATGAGGAGGAGAAAAGGTTGGGAAGCATCAATGCTAAAAGAGAGGGAGATGGAGATGTGGTGGCTCTAAGCTTTCAAGGGGGTTTGAAAAAATATAGAGAGAAAGGAGGATAAGCAAAGAGGCTCTAGGTTTTCATCATTTCAAGGGATTTAGAATTCAAGATGTAGCCGATTGGCCGAGTAATATGATATGGGAGGGAGATACTGGATAGGCTATCCGATAAGCTAGAGAGAAGATACTCTGATAGGTTATATGAAATCCAATTCAGGGTGTGTTTGGCAATTTGCAAAAATTGTCATGTTAAAACTTTTCAATCTAAAACTTTTCACTCTCCATAACTATTCTTTTTTTAATTATTTTTTACATATCTTTCTGTACAACAACCCAACTTTTCAATCATTTCTACACAACTATTAATACAATTAACTTATTTATTTTAAATTTATTCTCTTTACTCCTCATCGTTACCCTTATAATATCACATCATTTGACAACTTTTATTCTTCAAAAGTTTTTATCAAAAATTTTATTCATTACCAAACACACCCTCAATTTTGAGTACCCGTCTCCCGGAACTGACCCTACTCAATGTCCACGGGTATCTCACAGGCAAAATCAAACCAACCCTATGGGTAAGTTCCTTGGAATTGCACCTGCCTTAATTAGGGTATCTAGTGGGTCAAGCCATTGGTACCTAGACTGAGTTGCACCCTTAAAATCAACCCACTTGCATATAATTTCATATTCGCTTTGTCTCAAAGGTGAAAATTAACATATCTATATTAGTTTACATACATGTGTATTGTATAAGATGAGTTTTTAGCATGTTAGCATTTTGATAATGCTGTCTCATTTCTAAGTATTATGATTTATATATAGATCAATAAAGAAGATGAGTTTATTGTTCTACTAGCATACTAATTATGCAATATTATATCAAGGACCTGAATCCTACACATCCCGTACGCTTAGCTTTGGTACATTCAGATGAAAAAATTTTATTTTATTTTTTTAAATTTTTTTTTATAAAAATGTTAATCTAAGTATGTCAAGGCTATAATGATATGAACAATTTTTGGGGATTCGTGAAATCATTGGCCTATAAGTTAACTGCAAACACTCTATTTTTGAGCTATTTTTAACCATATTGATTAAATATGGGTCCATTTGCGAAATGAGGACATTTGGTATTCTATGCATATTTTTTGTCAATTAAAAGATGCATCATTGGACTAGATCTACACTTTGTGGGATCACTGCAATTTTATTAAATGATCCGCTCATGAGAATCAATGGTCCAGATCGCTGGACACAGCCCGTGCGCACGCAAGTTTCTGTACTGCCGCGGACTACCGAAACTAAATCCATCTTCCTAAAAAATCGTACTGATTTCCTCCAGGCTGTTCAACGGAAAAAACCATGGCTGCCCACTTGCAATCTCCTTTAACAGCTACCGAACGACCAATCAGCGTTATTCATCGGGCTGACTGCATGCGTAACACTGCCCATCTTCTCCGGAGCAGCCCCATCTCCACATCTCCGGCGGATCTCCCTTCCTCAAGATTTTGCCCAAAACCCATTTCCTCTCATCTGTCGTCGTGCCGCCTCCACTCAGCCTTAATTCTGGCAGCAATCTCCACGACAACATCTCCTCCGACTTCGTCTCCAACCGCATCCGTCTCTCCTTCAGATCCGACGATGTAAGAGAAGAATAAAGTCGTACACGACAGCCCACACCGATGATCCAACAACCCTGCTCTACACCCATTGCAACCCATCTACAACTCGTCAATAGCCTACACCCACTGTTGCACTCTTTCCAGCCACAGACGCATGCTCATCCGCCAGGTTTGATTGCAACAAACAAGGCCGCTGAAACCCATCATTTGCAACTCTTCCTAGCGACAATCTCCACCGTCCAGCTCATTGCTTGGAGACAAAGTAAAGGGTGAACCTAGCTATATCCGGTATGCAAGAACTAGCGGATCAATAACGAAACCAAAGGAGAGAGCAAAATATCCAACAAATGCCATATCCCACATCACCAATCAATGCAATGATGCCACTTTAGCATGTCAGCAGCCCCTTTGCCCAATGCCTCCCACCCGGGATTCAGACAGAATAAGCTCCTGGAGTAAGGAGAGACCGCTTGGCCATTACGCTGGCCGATTTCTAGTCTTCTCCATCCCTCTCTCCCCACCGCCCCCCACCAAATTCTACATTAACATAAGCATGCTAATGATGAATATTACAATATTAACATTTTCATCAAAGGTAAACGAAAAGTATGCTAATGTTCAATATTAAATATTAGAATGCTAGGATATAATTAATGATGAATATTAGAAAATCAAAAGTTTTATTTATGATAAGAACATAGTAGATGCTCTCGTTCTTGATATTTTTAATAATTATTGCAACTCATGTCCTTTTGTCCTTGCTACACAGTAGTAATTGTTTGAATACAAAAATTTTAAATATGTATATCTTGAAATATAGATTAATTTTAATTTTACGGACCATCTCACCATAATCTATTTAGAAAAGTATATACTCATGTAGTCGGTCAAAATGATTATAATTACATTCACATTGTAGAGGAAAATCTTTAATTGAAAGTAAAATACAAAGTAGGGTAGAGATCCTCAAATCAGACGCGCTAACTAAGACAAGGATCGTGCTTCTTTGAAACCAAAAGTACATTAGTGTGTAGGTCCATAATAATGACTAAATAAGCAAACATTCAAAATGGATGTGTCGAAATAAAAATATATCTCAATTAAAAATTAAATTGCAGTACAATTATTCCACCACAAATTAGCAATTATAAACAAATACAATGCAGCCACAAACAAATCAAAGACAAAATTTCTATAACAGGTCCATCGAACTGACTTACTCCAATTCCTATGCAATTTCTAAGCTTAAGTTTCACTAGTACATAGTGAAAATTAGATACACCAATGCAGTTTTACAACAAATTACCTTCTAGATTAATTTGTCTCTAAGTGACACTGAAGTGGTCAACCCAGTCTCACCCGCTTGTTCATTTACTTCTTCTAATGTCTAACTCATGCCAAGGTAAAACACATAATTGAAAACAACAATAAAATATGACTAATGGTAAGAAATAAAGTTCTCAACAGTGCCATTGAATGTAGATCTTTAAGTTAGAAACACAGTAATTTGAACTGCAACAAAACAAAGTTCTCTTTCAACTTCAAATAGTTAATCTAATGAAAGTTCTTCAAATGGATCAAATTCAAGCTCTTCATTTTAAGTCTTAATCCTCATGATCACCTTATATCTTAGCAAGCATTCAAATGACCTTAACCAGGTTTAAGGAGTCAACAACAATCCATCAAAAATCTGGCAATAAACCATAATACTAGCTCTTGACTTGGACAACCCTCTTCAAAAAATAACAAAAGCTCAATAATAAAATCGTCAACATTTTCCTCCAACTTCCAGGGTTTTATGGAAAAATAAAATGACAAATAGCTTTCCAATTAAGATCCAAAAACAAACGCATCTACTTTTGACAATTATAACATTTACATGCAACACAATTGTTTTAATATCAAAACTAAATCTTATTAAAACAATATAAAAATTAACTTAAATGCATGTAAACATCCTGAATTCAATCACCATATTTTTACATTGCTGTCAAATGACAGAAGTGAATTAATCAAACTAAATAATGCAATACCCACAGAGTTCTGGCTCTCATAGACACCTTGCCAATTCTCAAATTCAAACCCATTCTAGGACCACTCAATGAATGATGGCTAGGACAATTCAAACACAACAACTATGCACCATTTGCTTAGCCGATGATACCTCATTAAAATTCAAACAAAATAATTCCAAGTATCTCTCATATCAAGATACATAAGCATAATACAAACTTCAACCGTTGTTGAATTCATTCTTTCACTTGCACTTCATCATTTTTAATTCGATAACCCTACAACATCAATAGATTTGAATTCAAAACACGCCGCATCATATAACTGCTCCAAAATTGTACAAAACTATAGCATATATAATTTTGCACAATCACCAATATTTCCATATGATCCTATTCAAAGTATATTTGCAAAAAAATTTATTCTTGGAAAAATTTTACAAATCGTAATAAGTATACAATTTTGAACTCATAAAACCTGCAAAACTAAAACAAGTTAGTCAATAGTGAAGAGATTAAAATGAAATCTTTCATGTAACCAAATATGAGTAAGATTCAAACCAGTAAACCAACCCGAGATTCTGTCGATGCTTTCATATTTCATAAAATCAAAGTTAATCCAAAAGGATTCCAAAACTAGCGACCTGATTTAAAAGTATGTAACTTGTATGAGAACCAGTCAGATCTCCATAACATGTTACAGAATAGGATTTTTTAGAGTATGAAGACTACTAAGATCTTTAACATGTGTCCATTAACAAAACCGTAAATACAACCATGCATTCTCATTTAATCCAATATAAACAATTATGCTTCGTATTTGCCATCATAAAAATTTCATTTCCATCATTAAAATCATCATCGCTATCACCGTATCAGTATCATCAAAACAATATCATTAAAAACCACAAAATTTACATAATGACTCGATATTTGAGAGAACATGAGTCTGATATTTAAAAGCACCTTAAATTATTAGACAAAGTGGATAATATAACTCTAAGAGTGTTAATGAATAGGATCAACCCATGAACTCGCGCATCTAACCTATTTATAAATGAGTTAGGGTGAATTTTTGAATAAATGGATTATAATTCATCAATCTACCCACCTAATTAATTAATTAATTAATTAAATTGTAATGCATTGGACATCTACAACCCATTAGAACGTTTAATAATCTAATGAACTTGTCTAACCTACTAACCCATTAGACCCATTGAAGCCAACATGTGTCTAACAATATATGATATTCAGAATGAAATTGCTTGAATTTATTCAATAATAAAAAGTCTTGCTTGGTGCATTCACGTGACATATATTTTTTATTTTTGTGTGTGTATATTTATGTTTAATTGGATTGTTCGACGAAAAGAAAAGAAAAGAAAATAAAATATTATCTAAATCTTGGGATGAGTACAAACAAACACTATACTAGATTAGTGAATTGATAAACAGATTTTCGTACTGAGGTATTTGTTTCCACGCTAATCAGATTTCTACGATGTCAATATATTTTTTTCATTATCAAGTTTAATTATTTCATATATTAACAATAAATAGGACTTTAAATTAGCTTGCTTTTGACCTATTTATAATAAATATAGATAACTTATTAACTTATTTATTAAATGGATTATACATAGATTAGGATTAAAAATTTTAAATAAATTAATAAATGGACTAGAGTTGAAATTTTTTTGATGAGTTAAGATTAGAGACAAGTTTTAACCACCCATCTTTATTAGTCAACACCCCTACATGACTCTAGTTTTATGCTAGACACTTCAAAACTTGAAGGTTTGATCTTTTATAGAGAAACTTGGAAAGGATTAGGCGTTAGGTAATTTTTGTATGTTTGGGCCTGGAAGAAATCAAGGAAATGGGTGATTGGTTGACTCGACTTTCCTTATAATCATAGAAATCCTGTAAAGCATGAATTTAGTTATCTTAGTTATAAAGAAGCTTAGGAAAGTAAGACCAATTTTATTAAGTTTGAAAACCTAGTAAGTGAAGACACGTTGGCTTATTAAGTAGATTTTATTTTCTTAAATATCCGTAAGAAACTTCAAAGAAATTAGACCAAGTTAACTGAGTTTAACAAACTTACCTTGTCAAGACTAATTGATTTAGTAGGTAATCTTAGTTTGTTCAATTATCCATGAAAAATCTAAAAATCGTGTCAAAGTATGTCGCTGAGGACAAGGTATCGGTCATTAGGATGATAGAGGGGGGTCGTTATCACATATATTATTATTACATTAAATTTCTAGATTAATTAGGAACTGATACTATATAAAAGTCTCATGTATCCTCATTACACTAAACTCATACATTAATTCAATATATAACATATGATATAATAACGTCGATATATCTACACCATGTGTATATCTATATATAACTTAATAATAATTTTCTGTACAGATTTTTATGTTCTAATTATATTTTTATAACTATATTTATATTTTAAATCATTTTTAATATTACTTTTATTTTTTAGTTTTTTATTATATTAATAAATTTCTCTTATAAAATCCATAATATCTCTGATAAATATGATTTTCTCTTCTTTAATTTGATTGATAAAGTAAATTTAACAGATACAGTAAAACACTGGTTATGACACATGTTTATCATGTCATATCACCTTTCGCAATCCACCACACCATAATTACTGACATGGACGTCTTCATGTACCACTGGTAATCAGACCATCGATCCATTCTATCCAAAAAAAAAAAAAAAAACGAACTCTAGCACCATTCTAGCGTTAATGCATTATTGGCCGCATGGGATCTCCTTTTTGGTCATCGCAATTCACAACAATGCTATCGTAGCCTCTAGTTCTCTTCTTCTTCCTCATTACCAGTGAGTTTCATCGACTCGTCTTCTCTCGTGCCGACGCGGATCCAACGCCTAACCAACCATGGACAATGATTTTCTTTAGCGACATCTCCTTCCTTCTACTCTCGGAAGATGATGACAATGATTTTCTTTAGCGACACCTTCTTCCTTCTATTCTAGTAACTCTCAATGTCGAACTCTATCGATGCTAGTTGTGAATAGTGGCGCACCATAAACGAGTTAACTCACGAAATCGTTCCCGCTTACATACAGGTTAGGAATGGCCTTTTACCTAGATGAGGTACAACATTAACCCAATAACTTACTTTAATTAAATAAAAAGATTAGAGTTAATTACCTTTCAACCCATTTAGTAATCAGTATAACCAGCCTAAACCCTTAACCTGTTGACAACTCTTGTGTCCCAATTATATAAGTCAAGCCTAAAATGCCGCCCTAGACTAATTATGTGCTACTAATTAAATTATCAAGTATATTGGTAAGCCGTCAATATTTATTATTATTTAGTAGTCTACTTTTGATTTATTTCAAATAGTTTTAACAAATTTGTTTGTTTAGATAATTCATTAGTAACTTGCTAATTTGTTAATTAAATAGGTTATTAATATATTAGTGTTAAATAGATTAAAATTAGGATTGAAATTTTATAAATATATTAAAATTAGGTTTATGCTATAACTTGCCTAGCCCAATCCGTTTATAAACCTAGCTATGAATGGCATTATACTGATTATTAACAAATTTTCTTCATTCTTTAATAGTCAATTTGCACTAGACCTGTAAGTTCCTCTTCATGCCGTCGACATGCACACTCATTTTTTAGTGGCTAATCTTGTTCTTCTCCAATTTCGACAAAAAATCCATTCAAATCTACTTTTCCTGATTTAATAGTCCCTTACTGCCTGCCTTATTGTTGTCCAAGATGAGATGATACTACACATTGATCTCCACCATCAATCACTTTTATAATTATAATTACTCACGATTTCATCAATATGAAATTTCTCAAATTTTGTTCTAATTTTATTTATTAAGGTTGAAAACTCAATGCAAGAAAACAAAATTATAGAATTAATATGGTTCAGCTAGAAGCTAACTCCACTAAAGAAAAAAATAATTCATTAATTAAGAAACAATTACAACAATTTTCTTAGAAATAACAAATTTCCTCTCACTCAAAATCTCTCCTTTGGATTATTACTCTGTCCTTTCTTATGCTAAATTAGTATGTCACGGGTCTATATACGACTCTCAAATATTTATATTCCATATGTAAAACTATGCTTAGGGGTGTTAATAGATTGAATCAATCCTTGAATCCGCTAATCCAACCTGTTTATAAATATTGGGGTTGAGTCAACCCATTCATCTGATTAAATAAATAAATAATAATCTATGATTTGTTTATTACGTGCCAACTAACTTAATGACCAATTGAACATGTCCAATCCGTGAATTTGTTAAAGACTGTAAAGAAGGAACAAATGAAGTATTATCTACAGCTTAGAACTAGAGCAAATATTCATTGTACTAAATTATTGACTAGATCATTGGTTAATAAGCTAATATGTTATGCCTTTAAGTTGTTAATATGTCTTTTTTTTTCTGCTATCAAGTTTATTTCACATATTAGTACTTAATAGGGCTTTATATTAGCTTCCTTTCCACTTGTTTACAATTCACATAGGCAAGTCATTCACAATCTACTAATCCACTAATTAAATACACTTAGATTAACACTTGTATAAAAAATTTCAAAAAAATTAAAAAATGAGTTAAAATGGCTTCAGTTCACCCGGGTGCACTGAAGCTAACTGCACCTGGGTGCATAGGATCGGAATCCAATTGAGCACATTTGCAAAAGCATCAATTCTTCAATTGATCAACATTATGTAGTTTTGAATTCCCATAGCAACACTTCTAAAAATTTGCAACTTCAGTTTCATCTTCGAACCTTCACAAAAGAATATCTAATAATGATGTACTTTACAGTCTTTGAAATTTACACTTTGTATTTTTCTTTAATTTTCAATGCCTTCTAGCTCTTCCAAGTTCTTTTATAGCCTCTTGATGACTTAAAACATGGCCTAGAAGATAGCTCAAAAGGCCTCAATGAATATCCAACTTCTCTAAAATTTGAAAATCTGCCGCCTAGAAGTGGTTAACCTTTTCTAGATAAAAGGTTGATCTTTTTGTTAGGAGTGCGACTCGGGCTCATGAAATCCAAGTTCAACTCAACCTTAACCCTAACCCTATTTGTAAAATCTCAATCATAATTCTAATCCTATTTATAAAACCTTAACTCTAACTCTATTTTTAAAATTTAGGCTCGAGTTGAGTTTCAGGTTGATATCTTACTATCAATATATATATATATCCTATACTCATTTAATTACAAATCTATTACTCGAAAAAGCTAAAATGACAATTTTTTATAAGAAATAAGAAAAATTGAAATACCACTTGAGAGTATAAAGAAGAAAAGCTTGTTTTGCGCCGTCTTTTCGCATTAAGTAGAATAGCGACCATATTTTGGATAATGTACAAGTACAACTTTTGTCCATTCTGTAATTTAACATCAATATCTCAATAATATATATATATAAATATTAACATCCAACCATAAGAAAAACTTTATAATATCAATTGCAACAAAAAAAAATCCAAAAACTATAATAATATCAAGACAAATAAAATTACAACAAGTTCAAGAATACACCTTCGAATCACAACATCCAAGTTAAATCCAAGTCTACAACACAAGTCTTAAGTTCAAATAACCAAATTACAACATTTAACTTAGATCGTCAAGTTACAGCTTAACAACTTGAAACATTTTAACTTCCCAATGTAGTATTCATTCTTCTTGTCTTATATTATTCTCATTTGCCTAGTTAAAGAAAATGCAAAAAATCAATGTTATATTGTACAATTGAACTTAATGAGCATATATATGTATATATCAAATATATAACTAATACCTCCTGTACATTAATTTCTTAGTAGAAAAGGTGGTAAAAAAGAGTTTCCCGATGTTTCAAACACTTCCTCTGAAAAAATAAATATTAGTTTAAAATTAATATTAAGAGTAAGGTAAATAATTAAAATATAAAAAATATATTCTACTTCTTCCACATTTGTCTAGTTGATCAATGAATTCTTCATAATTTGAATCATTCGGAGTTGCTCTCAACCAATCTTGAGTACAAATCAAACATTCAACCAACATGGGTGTCAATGAACTATGATATTAGTCAAGAACACATCCTCCAATGCTGAATACAGATTCTGATGCAACTGTTAAAACAAGAATAGCCAAAATATATTTTGCCATAGAAGATAAAATCCTATATTTTGTAGTCGTTGACCATCATGCTAAAATATCAAATGGTTCTACATCATTCTCAGCTGAATTTTTAAATAAGCATCTATTTTATTTGCGATAACTCTAGAAGTAGTGTTACTCATGGATTGCCACAGCTTCCATTTTGCATGCTTTGATTCAGATGATACCCTACTCACTTCAGACGAAGAACTTGTAGTAGTACAAGTAGATCCAGATTCATAAGTGTAACGCCCCAGGCCTAACAGTAAGGTATTGTCCGCTTTGGGCCTTGGCCGGCACGGTTTTGCCCCTCTGGGTTCACGCACATCCCGTCCTTCCCCAAAAGGCGCCTCACAGAGTTACGCAGCGTACTGGCTTCTCTGCTAAGTATTGTCCGCTTTAGGTTCACGTTTCCGTCCTTCCCCTCACGGTTTTGCCCTTCTGGGTTCACGTGCATTCCGTCCTTCCCCAGAAGACGCCTCACTGAGATACCTGGCGGCCTCCACTTATAACCCAGGCTCCCCCCCTCATCCTAACCGAAGTGGGATATCACATTCACCCCCCCTTAAGGCTCCAGCGTCCCCGCTGGACACCATCGGCCGGAGGTCGGGAGGAGGCTCTGATACCATTTGTAACGCCCCAGGCCTAACAGTAAGGTATTGTCCGCTTTGGGCCTTGGCCCGCACGGTTTTTCCCCTCTGGGTTCATGCGCATCCCGTCCTTCCCCAAAATGCGCCTCACAGAGTTACGCAGCGTACTGGCTTCTCTGCTAAGTATTGTCCGCTTTAGGTTCACGTTTCCGTCCTTCCCCTCACGGTTTTGCCCTTCTGGGTTCACGTGCATTCCGTCCTTCCCCAGAAGGCGCCTCACTGAGATACCTGGCGGCCTCCACTTATAACCCAGGCTCCCCCCCTCATCCTAACTGATGTGGGATATCACAATAAGTTTCACACAATTAAACCATTTTATTATATACTTTCTTTGATAATGCATAAGCTTGATCTGCAAGAAGAAAAATATTAAGACAAAATTCAAAATAGCCTAGCTTGTACCATGGATCAAATACTACCACAATGAACAAGTAAATATTAAACTTGTCAACAGAACCACAATATTTTACAAGTTATTCCTTCATTTTGTTGCACATTTGAAGAAGGATGGGGTTACTATTCTCAGTTGGAAATGTATTTAATCGATCTTGAATTGCATTAAGTTGAGGAAATTGATGTCGAAAGTGACATATTTACTACCTGACAAGATCTCAGTAACTTCAAAAAACAAGAATAAGAAATCATAAAGGACTCGAGCATGGTTCCAATCTTTTTCAAGAGGAGGACTAGTTCTTTTAAAGCTTGCACCATTCACTTCAAGATGTTTGAAAGCCACTTCAAAGGGTAGAGCATGTTTGAAAATCAAGTATGTAGAATTTCGACGTGTTGATACATCTAAACACAAAGACGTTTTACTCAAAATTCTAACAATTTCAAGATGTTTCAAATGCTTGTTCTCTACTAGGAGAACTCTTGACCCACTTTATGCTATTACGAATTCGATTAATGAAATCCTTGATTTGCTCAGTTCCCTCCTTCACAACCAGATTTAAAATGTGTGTAACACAATGGACATACAATTACTCCCCATCCCCAAAGAGAGCATTCTTCATTTTTAAATACAAACACAAGGTGTTTAGCGCAACAGCATTGGCCAATTCATCGTCCATAGTAAAAGTATACACTTGTCTAATATTTTAGGCATTCAGACATTCTTCAATAATAGCTTCACCCGTAGTGGTAAAGGAAGAATACAAAAATTAAGAATATACTTTTGAAGAGTCCAATTGGAGTCTATAAAGTGAGCAGTCAAATATAAATACCTAATATTCTACTTTGAAGTCCACAAATCTACTGTCAAACTACACGCTTAACATTCTCGCTAAAAATTTTCCTTCATTTAGTCTTCTTGAACTTGTATATTTTGAAGATTTCTTTCACAATTGTAGTTCTGAAAACATGTTTAATGAGTGGTTGTACAACTTACAAAGTTCTCTAAAACCTTCTTTTTTGACAAATTTAAACAACAATTCATCAAAAATAATCATTCGTGTCATTGCTCTTTTACAAGCTTCTTGGTCAAACTTTCAATTTTATATAACTTGTCCACCATCATCAGTTGCTGTTTGAAATAATAATAAGAGCTGACCCTTACCTCTTTTACTAATATTATACTTGCATAACTTTAAGTATCTAGTTAATGTGTTTATTCCTTGAGTACTTGGACGCTTAAGTTAAATCTTACAATACTTACAAATACCCTATGTTACTTTTCCATCTTTATCCAAAATCCTTTCCAATTCTTCCCAAACTGGTGATAAAATTTTATACCCTTTTATTCTTCTTAAGAAGATGCTTGTTTGCATCCAAGCCTTTTGTAAGATCAATAATGTTTGAAAAAATTATTGTATTTTTTATTTGTTCACTATTGATCTCTTGTTCGCTAGTCTTGTCTTGCATATTTACTTGAACTATCCATATTTTATTAACCACCTAGATATCATTTTCGTAATATATAATCACAGTTAAAGATTTTTGTTTCAATCTCAACAATTCTACCTATATTATATCAATAACTAAATTAAATCAAAACATTAACTAATGCATATCAACACAAACATACATAGTGGAAAAATTATAAAGTTAAACAGATACAAGCACAGACATAATATTGATATATGCAGTTCGAAAAAAATAAGTTAAATGAAACATCATTGATTTTGCTCAAAAGACCAAGATGGAGATGCTGCTGCTAATGTAAGGAGACGCATAATTAAAAAAATGCTCGGTGCTAGTTGTAAAACAGGAATCGGGGGCAATTGATACCTCTGCAAGGAGATAGAACTAAAGAAGAACTCAGGCAGTCAATCATCACAGAACTGTAGTTGCTGGCTAATGACAAGAATGCAGTGAGACGATGATAGTAGGATAGGAAGACAAAACTAGAGAAGAAGTCGACTAGAGAGGAAAACAAACTACAGTTGCTACCTAACGAGGAGAACGCAGCAAGATGATAGCAGCTAGAGAGGCAGACAAAACTACAGTTGCTGGTTGACTGCGAGATGACGATGAAAATGCGAGGAGACGATTGCGAAAAGAGGAAGGCTGCCACTAAAAGCAGGGACATAGGTAAGACGACGACGGGAATGCTGGGAGATGATGACCAGACTGCAAGGAGATGACAACGAGCAGTGACAACAATTGAGTAAAGGAAGGTCAGGCAAGAACACAGGCTAGACAATGGCAAGAAGAGGAAGTGTCGAATGCTGCCGTTGAAGGTAGGAATGCAGGCTAGACGACGGCAAGCAAAGGAAGTGCCGAATGCTGCCGTTGAAGGCAGGAACAAAAGCTAAACGATGGCAAGGGGTTAGGGTTTAGGTTTATAGTCTTCATTTCATATGGGATGTACATAAAATATTTATATTTAATAAATAGCAATTTGGGGTTTAGGTAACCCCAAACCAACTATTGTTTGAATTCGATCTGAGAAAATCAGGCTCGAGTTGAAATATGTAGAGTTTTAACACTGCAAAGTTGGGGTTTGATGGGCCGAGTTCGAGCCTGACCTGATACAAGTTGCACCCCTACTTTTTGTGCTTAAAAAAAGTTAGAGAGTTTTTAGCATGAAAAGGTTGACCTTTTCTAGATAAAAGATCAACCTTTTCCCTTATTTTGCAAAATTTAAAATTTGAAAAAAAGTCCTGCCTCTAGCATGTTAATCCCTTAAGATAATCATAAATGAATATATCAATCTTTATTCAAGATTAAGCATATCTCAAAAAGCATATTCCATATCATATTCCAAGTGAAGCTATTAATTAAACATATTCTAAGATTATTCCAAGTATTCCAACAAGTATATTTTATTCTCAAGTATCCATGGATTTCAAACTTATTTTATCACAATTTGTGGTACAAACTCAAAATGATAATTCCACAAACATATAATACTTTTTAAAATCTTTTTCAAGAGCACAAAATCAAAATCGATAGCAAAATTTGATCAAAAAATCAATAGCACGAAAACATATCCTTTTGTCATCATCAAAACTAATAAAAAAAATAGTTACACAAATTCACATTTATTAACATTTCTGAAATTTTAGTGGTGGTAATTGGTCTCCCATGAGCTGCACATGGGTTTGCCTCGGCCTACAAGGCTACAAATAAGAAAAAGAAAGTTATGATGTTAATTACATCAAGTTGCATCACTTCTAAAGAATTTGCAGCAACACAAGAAAAGTAAAGTGATAAATGTTGGTGTTTTCGATTAAAAAAATTGGTTCTATAACCATAAATCAGGAAAGGTATATTATTCATTTCACACGTGTTAATTGCCAATTGTAAACTGACTTTTTTTCGATGGAATTGTAATAGGACCTTAACAATGTGAGTATGGGATGAATTTTAGAAAAAAATCATGAGTATAAGAAGAATTATTGAAAAAATACGAATTTATTAGAAATTATTATCAAAATTTGTTGTTACAATCGAGAATTTATCTTGATTAATTAAAAGGCAATGATGCAGCTCATCTACCCTTGTTTGTAATTACATTTTGTTCTAAATCTAAATTATATATTTTCATCTTCGTTCATATGCATTTTTAATTTAAAAATCTTCTGCCTCCTTAGATAATATCTTATTTTCCACCCTTTTACATTACATCACAATGTTCCTCTTTTTTCTTGCGGTATGTGGGTTCTTACAATTATGGTTTGCACTAAATTGTAGACTCGTCATTATTTTTGCAAAATTTGCATTGGTATGTACAAGATTTGTCTGAAAATTTTAAACTACCAGTTTTGTTAAGAAAATGTTTAAGATGAGAAGAATATCGTAAAACAAATAAAATTATAAAACGTAAGAAAATACCTTTCGAATATAGAAAAATTCTATTTTTAAAATATATTCCGTGCAACTATTTAATGTGAGAAATGTTTTTAAAAATAATATTTTTATATTTTAAAAGTATTTCTTACATTTTATAATATTTTTAATAGAATCCTCAAAAATACTTTTTAAAAGAAGCATTAACATTCACACCAATGAAAATCAAATTATTTTTCATCTATGCCAATGACTTTTAAAAATCTTTCGTTCATGCCAACATTTTTCTAAATTAATCTAGTAAAGTTATAGTGTAAACCCCTAATTACTTTATGAATTTTAATTTACTATTAGCATATTAATTAAAATGCAAAATTAAGGTTATGTAATTTTAATTAAAATCGTGAAAGTATGATATTATTTAAATAAATAAATAATGATTTATTATTGGGTGAAATTAAAATGAATAACTAAAGCCTGAACTAAATACAAATGAATTTTTGCTATAAAATGATATGCGAATAATATAAAATTAAATTAGAGAAAAATTATGGAAATGAGATATCTAAATAGACTGAAATATATATATATCTATATAATAATAATAAAATGAGGTGAATACTAGTTGAGCCGTGTGCCCACCTAAATATAAAAGAATATAGATATTTTATGAGACCAAGTGTAGAAGAAAATAATAAAATTCAAGAAATGTATATGTAAAGGTGAGATTGGTTTGTTAAATTGTTTAAATCAACAATAGAAATTGGTAGTAGAAATTTAATAAATATGATAAATTATTATGTATTATATACTACCATAATCATTAAATGAATTAGCAAAAATGCACAGTCTAATATGGCCGAATTTGTAATTTTCAAATGGGCCACAAATAGATAATTAATCAAGTTAGTATGAATTAAATAATTATAAAATAAGTTAAATTATAAATTATGCAAGTAATTATTTATAATTACGTGCATAATTTCCTTGCTTTTAGAATACGTATACAAATGAACCATGCATATCCGTTGATTTCCATTAATTTTGATTCATGCATATCCATTGAATCCCATTTAATTTTGATTCATGCATATCCATTGAATCCCATTTAATTTTGATTCATGCATTAACGATAAAAGAAAACAGAGAAGCAGAAGATATGCATTCCTACGTTGATTTCAAAGCATGGCTATTAAAGGATACGAGATACTTGATACTATTTAAAACATTTTCTTTTATTAAAAATTTTCTAATAATAAGGTGCAATTAATGGAAAGTGGATTAGGATAGAATTTAAACCTGGAGTATATAAAATGCGATGAATGTTAGCATTCGGTTTCGTATAAAAAAAAAAAAAATTTTAGGTGGACAATTGGATTCCGAACCAATAGATGATGTGGCGTGGAGAGGATTGAGGAAGCCTTGGATTTTTGTTTTTCTGTCTCACGTAAACAGGTATGTGAGGATTACTTGAATTTAAATTTTGAATTTGAATTCATTGAGCTTTGCATAAAATGGGTGATTAAACGATATGGGTATGACTCAACGGGATGTATATCACTTGGTAGCTATGGTTATAAAATTTCTTTAGAATGATGTTACAAATAAAAATCGGAGGATCACATTGGAAATATAATTGTTGCATGTCATTAGTGATTGATAAAAGATTTTAATAATAATAATAATAATAATCTACAAAGAAAATGAGAGTTTGTGGGCAGCGAGATTTGGAGCTAAGGAACGTTTAATTATTATTATTATTTTTTTTTCTTCTGATTTGTACGGGAAGTTATTTAAATATACAAATAATTTAATAATCGTGAATATATAATATATGATATCCGGATGTTCATTTAATATGTTATTGCATATATATGTATTTTTACAAAGGTATATCAACAACAACAAAGTGGACCGACCATTTATTTTGTATATTATATAAAAAAAAAAACGATAATTATCTGGACCATCTGAATATATAACAGAGTACGATTATATAATTTCTACTACATATCAAAATACATGGGAGGTTGATTAAATGATGATAATAATAATAATAAATAAAATGTGCGTAGAATTTCTGAAACGGCAATTTTACAATAACATAGTACAACATATATATATTGAATTTTTAGGAAAAGGATATACTGATATTTGAGCGATCCGAGTACGTGAAATCTATATAATATGTTAAGATATCTATTATATAAATAGTCAAAGGAATAAACAATGGCTGGCTATTAGTATAAACATGGTCCGGTTGGAATATGAAGTCCAAATGCTTTGTACTTGACGTCAACAATTTATAATTGCATACAGTCATCCCTGAATTACTATGTTCATATTTATGATAGTAATTATATATTAATATATTACTCATAGATTAAATTTAAAATAGAAGAAAAAGAAAAGAGAGAGAATTTATGTAAATCCGAGTATACTGGACCCATATACGTTCAGTTATATTTGGCAAATAGAAATGAGTATAGAAATTATAATTTATCAGCAGGAATTATAATCTATCTACGGGCTTTTGGAATAAATTGAGTTTTGTTATTTAATATTAGTTTTGGCTAAACCAATTATTTTATAATAAATTTTAATTATATAAAATTATGATCAGGTATATCACTTAATGATAATTGGAAAAGTATGGTTGGCAATTAGAGATTTGTGTTGACAAGAGTTATATGCTTTGAACCAGATTTTGCAGGAAAAAGGGTAAACGAATAGTAACTTGAAGATAAAAGATGTAAGTAGGACTTGTTTTGAACTGAATGATTTATTTTATATTTCTCGGGCATGTATGTTTTGGATGTCGATGATTTGTATTATTTTTAGATTGATTTATTGTGATGTCGAATTCGAATTTGATTTATAAACGGTATGTGTTAGTATTATATTTTGGGCATATGCATGTGTGCATGGTGTGTTAGCATTTTCATGAGCTATGGCTGAAGATGTCGATTGAGAAGTATTGTTTGTGATCATCGATGACGATTGATGACATACCGCCGACTGGGGACCGGGGTATGGTTTAGCCATTGACGGTTGTGGGCCGTGATAAACCATTGGGCCATTGTGATGTGGTATTGGAGCCACAAATGTATTGAATTATTTGTTGATATTTATTGTGCGACCAGTATGTAGAGACTGGTACTCAGGCATGAGTGTCTGAGTTGAGCCATGGGCATAAGTTTGTGGTGGGGCCATGGGAGTGTGGAGATCATGGCAGGATATCACATTCACTTCCTTGTCATTTGACTTGGTATGGTGTTTCCCGCATTTGATTTTCTCGTGCTTAGCTCTGATGTAAGACGGGGCAAGATATCGAACCTCCCCATTGGATTTGACTTATATAATCAGAAGATCATGTGTATGTATTGGAATGATGGATCATGAGCATGCAAATGGTATTGATTCAAACAAGATTTATGATTTATTTGAAAATGTGCATATTGTTTGAAACTCCTTTTGTTTAATTTATGTTTTGGTTCTACTTACTGAGTTTGCCCGGACTCACCCTATTTTATCCGAAATTAGATGACAGGTATGTAGGTGGAGACCAACACAGGGTTGTTACACCAGATCGAACTAGGACATGATGAATCTGAATTTTAATTATTTATTTTGAATTTTAAGAGTGATGTAGAGACAACCTAATTATCTTATATTTTATGAATTTCAGCACTTGGATGCAACTCGATATATATGTGATGAGATAATTAATTTATATTATTAGTCTGTGAAACATTTGATATTATACCATAATTTAGATTAAATGTGTTCTCCCCATTATCATCGATCCTGTCATATTGGTAGCGACTGTAGACTTAGACATCGGGGCGCTACATATAGGTACATATGCAAATTTTACAAAAAAGGACCAAATTTTGTAGGTACATATGAAAAAATATCTTTTTTTTCCCATCTAATAAACTTTAAATTTAAAGATCAAGATGCAATTCTTCTCTGAAAAACGAAAAGAAATGTTTCTTTTGTGGCTGAAATCTTTAATTAGTACATGGCTGAATCTTGAGTATGCTTAGCTGATCCGAAGTTTTCCTCGTATCTCCATCTAATTATTTATCTAATTAGAAAAGTAAGTTCCATTTATATCATCATATCGATAACCCTATAAAAATATGGAAAGTAAAATTAATAAAATCATTTGATCTATGTATCAATTTCAAAGATGGAAATTAAACCAGGGCAGACAATCTGCCCAAAAATGAGCCTCGCATGTATTAAAATTAGCATCCATCCCACCATATAAATTTTCATTTAAATCCAACGTGTGTGTCTCATTTTAAAATGATACAAAATTAATATAATAACATAGTTTAATGCAAATATCATGTTTAAAATTATATTTTCAACATCTAAACCATCTAAAGTATGATTTTTATATAAATAAATGATTGTATAAAGTATTATTATATTTTAATATGTATGGAGTGTGTGGGGCCCATTTTGCAATGGACGTATGCACGTGATGGGTTCTTTTTAAAGATAGAAGATAGATATATCATCGCATGAGGGGCCGTATGTATGGATACCGGGCGAAGGGACGATGGAAGATTAATGTCTGGTTTCGTGGGACACGTTGTTGGAGGATTAGGTGCGTGTGGTAGGGCGATGGCTCAACTGTCCTTTGTGGTTGTGGGGATGCACAACCAGACGTGACAGCAACAGCCCTAGTCATTCCATCTTCCTAGCTAACTAGCCACCCGACGAAGTACAATCAATGTCAGCCAAGCGAACTGAATTTAATTTAGGAGTTGTTTGGTAATTGGTAAAAATTGTAAGTAAAAATTTTTTAATTTAAATTTTTTTTATTGTTCACAACTATTTTATTTTTTAATTATTTTTTCGTATTTTTCTATGCAACTACTATACTTTTCAATCATTTCTACATAATTACACATATAATTAATCTATTTATTTCAACTTTATCCTATTTACTCCTCATCATTATCCCTATCATATCATATCATTTGATAAATTCTACTCTCTACAACTTTTCATTAAAAATTTTATCCATTCTTAAACACACCCTTAAAGTATATAATATAAGGAGGGAAAAAAAATCATGGTATTGGTTTGGACCATCCAAGGTAAATCCATCGATAAGTCTTTGCACCTATAGTTGACGTGATTTAAATTCAAATCCGTTCCAATCATTTTATTTTAGCAATATTTATTTGATTATGTTACCTTGTTTCAATCAAACTCATGCTACCCCACGTAGGTGGAAAAAGGCTTCTAATATAGTAAGGATTTTTTATATTTTTGATAAATATGTGTGTCTCATCTAGATCTTACCTCTGGTCAAATTTAACAATTTTTTAAATTAATTTATTTTTTAAAAAGTTCAACAACATAAGAATGGATACATGCATTCATGCCCATTTTGCTCTTTTTCAACATAAAATCTAGATCTTAACTCTAGTAAAATTTAATAATTTTTCGTAAATCAACAAGCTGAAAATGGATACATGCATTCATGTGCATTTGTTATTTTTCAAAATAAAATTACCAAAAAATTAGTTAATTTCACATGCTAGAAGATTTAGGTAGGATCCGCACACACACACATTTTAAATTAAAAAGTAATTTTCGCTGTAACCTATACATTGCCTGATTTACGAGCTATTTAGTGGCGACTGTATGGGATCGATGTGCATCTTTTAGATCCTTAAAAAAATATATGCAGTTATTATGTGTAAAACATGAAAAGTATTTACATCCATTTACAAAACCATTTAGAGTATTGTAATGATTTTATAGAATCATGTATGTAGAAAGTATATACTTTTTGGCGGAAAAAAGACACAATAGCCTTGTATATACTTGTTAATTTAATTGGCCCCCCAGTCTACTGATATATTTTTAGGTTTGATGTTATTAATTGTAAAATATATTAAATCATGAAAATTAGTGCAACATAAAGATGTATTGATGATTTCATAAAAAAAATCTATTGATGAAGATTAAGAATTATCTATTGCTAAAAAAAAATCTTTTTTCTATGTATAGTCATGATTCAATGCTTGCATAAGCATTTTTTTTTAAGAGCCTCGGGCATGAGATGCCTTATGCGTTACTAAGGACGCTGCTTATGCAAGCATTGAGTTCAAGCTTTTATTTTAATGAATATATGAGGCCAAGTAGCATTATTTCATTCCCTAAATTATATATTTGTTGATTATATTTAATATTTTTATTTTAAAAATAACTATCAGCATTCGCGTGTGAAATGCTTTAATTTTAATTTTTGAGGTTCAAAAAATACAAAATTTCATATCTAAAAGATTGCTTGAACCAACGTCCGTTTAAGATATCAAAAAAATTGAAAATAAGTGCAGTTTGTGCAAGTATTGAATCATGACTCATCTTTGTTTGCAAGAGACTGCCCACAACATACTCGGTATAATCTCAAATTGCACAAATTCATAAGAAATATTACTTGGAAAATTTCGACTTAATTTTCATTTAGAAAGCTAAGATTTAGTAATACCTTCAGGGGAAATGGGAGGCCTTCTGCAAAATGTTCAAAAGGGGTAATTTGAAATTTTAAAAACATGGCAATAAATTGCAAATCTTGAAAATCTTGAGGATCATTTGCAAACATCCGCTCAGGAATGAAAGAAGAACTCTCACATTTCGAGAGAGTGGCTCCCACCATTTTCAGGCATATACAGTTCATCTCTGCATGCGTACTTGAATTATTATTATTATTATTTTCAAGGGTCTAGTGGTCCACTAGCAGCTTCAGGTCCACGCACCCACTAGGACCACCACCATATATATATGCAGCACACATTTAAAGAAATCCCAGCCGTCTATTTTGGTAAACTACCTTATTTAGTGCTCTTCCTCCGAATTCTGGCCTTATAGCATTTCCAAGACAGTCTTCCAATTCATTGGAGAACATAACAACAATGGTTCAGTTAGTTTGATTTTGTTTCTCTATTGGGAAAATCTCTTTGGTTAAAAAAAGAAATAAATTGGAATGGAAAGTTATTATTACGAATGATGCCGGCCATAGCTTTAGATGAAGTTAAAATAAGTAGAAGGTAACAATTAAAAATACCATTAATCATGGAAAAAGAAGTGATAAGTCGAAATAGACATTTGTCAAATCACTTCTTTAAAAGTAAAAAATAGAACTTTTTGGAAGTGAGAATTTCCGTTTCCATTTGATTTTGAAAGAAATAAAAATTTACATTTCCAAGAAAATTTTATTTTTCAAGATATGGACGCATGGTTTGAAATATATTTAGGGCAATAATTCAGTACAATTACATGGAGATGTCCATCCAACTCGTTTTCTTAATTTAAACCTTTTTCCTCAAATTTAAATTATTTATTTTGTTTCATATTATCATGTTTAAAAAAATTACTTGCATTAGAAACTAATATTTTTTTTAAATCTTATAATATTTTAACAGGAAATACATAAAAGATAATGATTCAATACATATCTATGCATTGAAACCTCATATATATGTATAGTTTGAGCATTTCTATCTTTTTTTATTTTTTCCACTTTTATTTGACCTATAAGTATTTAGTTCATATATAGGAATTTATCATTTTTAATTTTTTAAGCATTTTTTAATATTTAAAAAATTATATGAATTTTTTGAAATTATTAAAATATATATAAAAGCAAAAATGATAAATTTTGGCATTTAAGGATTGCATGTAAGCTCACATAAGAATGAAAAGAACATGACAATAAATAAGAATAAAAGCACAAATCATCTTCTATATGGGAACCTTTTCTGGTGCACCGGGTGTAAAATTTTATTTTTTAATTTTTTTGAAAATTTTTTGTATAACTGTTAATCTAAGTATATTTAACATATGTATCAAGTTTTACCTTTTTTAGAGATATGTAAATATTTTTTATATTTTCAAAATCAGCTATTTTTCATAATTTAAAATAGCAAAAATGTCATTGATTTTGAAAAATTCAGAAAAAGTCTACAAATCTCCAAAAATGATAAAAATTGATATATATGTTAAATATGCTGAGATTAATAGTTGTATAAAAAATTTAAAAAATAATTAAAAATAATTTTTTGCACCCGGTGCACCAAAGCTTAGTAAATACCTTATATACTACGTTCAATACGTATTGAATCATTGAACATATATAAATATTAGTTTTTCTAAAAGTGTACAGTACGTAGAATTTTTTAATATGTGTAATTTACAAAATCATAAACAAATGTATATGAATCTATTTTTAAAATAAAAAAGTTTGCATAAACATTTTGATGAACTTGACTGTATTGAATTATTAACCATATATTGGTAATCAAGCCCCTTTAAAATTTAAAATTTTGATACTTATAAAAAATTCAATCCACGCATTATATTTAACATTATTTGTTTAGTTGGGAAACCAATTTTCATCCACATCAAATGTGTATAGGTTACGCTTATCCAAAATAGGTATAGATTCATATGTAAATTAGGAAAAATGCTTAGATCCATTCAGATACACATTACAATGTAATAATGCTTATAGAGTTATTTATCTACATAGAAATGATATTTTAAATAGTTTATATGTTGAAAGAAATTTTAAAATTGATATTTGTTGTTAAATTATTTTATTACATTAATTTTATACATTTGTAAATGAGACTCATGCACAATAATATAAGACGAATAAATAAGTTTTAAAGATACTATAAACTATACTAAATATAATAAATAGAGTTAATTTTTCATGAGCTATTAAAATATTTAAAATAGAATATGTTACACAGAAGAAGAGTTTCATTTATGGACTCCCTATTTGTAATAATAGCTCTATTTTTCCCATAGTTTGCTACGTTTTTAATCATTACTTTTTATTATTTTATGTTTATACATTGACATCATTGCTATAATTTACTTTCCATTACCCCAGCAACAACGGGTGGCTTGACGCTATTTGTTTGATCCAGATATTCCAGATCCAGATAAAGCCTAGTAACCAATATCTTAATGATCTATTTTTTAAAATGGTCAAATATTTTATCATATTTCAATAATTGATTTTGAAATCATCAAGGAGTTAATATAACGAACACTTCAATATAATAAAAGTTGTTTGTGGTGGAGAATGAAAATTGAAAATTAGGAATACAAAAATTAACATTCAAGTGCCTTACTTTTTTTTTTCTTTTACCTCTTTATTCCAATTACTTTTCATATTTTCTCATATATTTCCATATGACTATAATATTTATTTTCTTCTTCCCCCATCACATTCATTTCATTCTTATTCTATATTTTTCATTCTCCTCTAAACAAATAACAAGATCTTATTACAAAAAAAACAAATGCTTTTTGCAAATGATCCCTCAGTGTTTGCCATTTGGCAATTATTGCCTGTAACTATGAATTTCGCAAATGACTCTCACTTGTGAAGTTCTTTCGTTCTGCTACTGCTCTTTGATAATAAAATAATTCCAGCAATCCTATATGGGCGATGGAAAAAATGTTCAAAAGAATCTTTATACTTATGGTGGCTTTATCTAGATATTATATATCCCACGAAATTTGATAATTTTGAAATTTGTTTGCTATTTTATTTTGATTTTCGAAAACCAAAACATAGAGTATGCATGCATGGCGCATGCATCCATGCCCTAGAATCCAAGTAAAGCCTACACACATATGTACATGAAAATTGTTCCAATGCATGCAACTGCATATGATCATATGATCATGAATAGAAAATTTACCCCACCTATTTTATTTAAAATTATTTACTTTATTAGCACACCAATTTTTATCAAAATCCAACATCCATATGAGTCTCATCTTAAAATGGCAAAAATCAACATAATACAATTATTTAACGTAAATAACAAGTTTAAAATGGTATTTTCAACATTTAAACTATATAAAATATAGCATTTATATGGATAAATGATTTTATAAAGTATCATAATATTTTAATAAGTGTGGGGCTCATTTTGCAGTAGACCGCATTGTAATTATAGTGTGGTTCGTATGCACATAAAAGGTTCTATATATATATAAATTTTTTTAAAAATGTATTTTTTCAATCCATGGAAAATCACACGATTTACAAGAAAATGTGTAAAACGCATAAGATCACATCCTATCAAATAAAGAGTAATGTGTTAATGCATCGGGGTGCAAAACTTCATTTTTTAATATATCTTTTAATTTTTTTTATAAAACTATTAATATATGTGTATTTAATCTATAAACAAAATTTATTATTTTTGGAGATGTGTATATATATATATATTTATTTTAAAATAGAGGAAGTTTTAGTCATTTTTAAATGACTAAAATACCTCTGTTTTTTTTAAATTTTAAAATATATTCATACATCTCTAAAAATAGTAAAACTTAATACATAATTTAAATACACATAAATTAACAATTTTATAAAAATATTTTCAAAAAAATTTTAAAAATGTTATTTCGTACCCTGATACATTAAGATGCATTAAAACATTACTCTAAAATAAAAGCAAACGTGTTATCGAAAAATAAAAAATAAAAGCAAACTTTTCCATTACGCGTGTAAATGTTTGAAGGAGAAGAATATACATTTATATCTTCACATCGATTATCTAGTTTTATCACTGAGTGATCAATGAAAAAGAAGGTTTATATATACACACACGCGCACACACAGAAGGTAAGCCTCAACCCAACTCATCGTACCTGAAATTTAATAAAATTGGAACTTACCTTCTTACCACAGGAACAACTTGAAGAAGTTGATTTGAAAATATAATAGGGCTAGGATTCTACGTCAACCCTAGCCCGATTTTACATTTTTATATCTTGTATAAGTACATATTTAAATAATATTTCATTGTATTTGTATATTTTATATTATAAATAAATATTTTTCATGTTGTAATAATATTATAAATAAATTATATTATTTTCATTTTCATTTATCTTTATCTTTATATTATTTTGTTGATGAAAATATTTCCATTTTTTGGTTTTATTTTATTAATTTTCTTCCTTTATCTTGTTTTCAATGTTATTTTTTTTAAATATACAATATATTACTATATGCTTTTATATATTATTATATTTTGCTTATGTGTTTTATTGTTATCGCATATTTACATGAAGATGTTCGATAACTTTAAATTGGTCTGAAATAGGATTGTTTTAGGTTAGTCTAAAAATATATTTTTTATTTTTAAATCTTTTATACAATCATTAATTTAAGTGTATTTAATCTATAAATCAATGTTTACTTTTTCAGATATTTGTATATAATTATATGAATTTTTAAGCATAAGGATATTTCAATCATTTCAAATTAAAATGACTAACATATTTCAGTGTCTAAGAATTCAAAGTATGTATAGATTTTCAAAAATGGTAAAAAATGTTTTAAAGATTAATTAAACTTAAATTAACAGTTTATAAAACACGTTTGAAATTTTTCCAAAATTTTTTTTTGCTTAGGTTTGAAATTATGATAGATCTTATATGAAATTCTGGACTTATCTCTCTTAAATAAATTATAAATTTGTCGATTCAAATTCCAACTCAAAACTTAACTCAAATCTAATTTTCACACATAAGAATAGAATTTGAATTTTATGAATATAGTTAAGGTTAGGGTTAGAGTTTATATTTTACAAATAAGTCAAGGCTAGAGTTGAAGTGAACTCGGGCTTCACGGTTAATATATGCTATGTTGAATTGATAGTAATTGTTGAGGGGAATTTGTAAAAAAAAAAAAAGAAGTTTCATGATTAAGAGTTATTTGTAAAATTGAATATTATGATGCATAAATTGCAAAAGCACAAAAACTTATGACGGTCATTTGACAATAAACTCTTACCCAACAATGAATATGTGAAATATTGTCTAAAAAGAAACATATAGGTGAAATAGTTCCCCCCTAATTTGGTCTCGATTTATATTATTTTAATTTAGGCATCAATATTTAACTTTACTTACAAGCCAAATCAAAGATGAGCTAAGGCCTTATTCTGTGACAATGACTCGCCCATGCACGGAAAGGACAGCTTTATTCCCATTCCTCGCCTAAGAGCAATCTTTATTTGCTTAGTCCGAGCATCAAGCATCCTGCTTTGCTGGAGTATCAAATAATATCTTTTACTTGGGGCGAAAATGGAATTTCCATTTATATATACTCTTTTTGAAGCCACCCCCAATTTCTCCATTTTTTGAAACATCAGTACCATCAAAAAGCTATAGGTAATTAGGTATACATCAACCCAAAAATAATTATTACCCAGCGTTTGTCTTAAGGTGGTACATGTATATTTTTTGAATCATGCCATATGTTTTTCCTTGTTGGTCCACTTGATTTGACGTGCGGGTTTAATATTCGTTTTTGATCTCCATACTCTTGCTATTTAATGCTCGTATATGTTCCAAAAATTGATATCGACCCAAGTAATCGATGACAACGACAACAATATTAAAAACAATAGTTTTTGGTTGGTATGCTTATTGCTTAAATGCTTAAATGCTTAAATGCTTATACATATTTAACCAGAGCTTGATTTGGAAAACCGTAGATTCCATCCAAATTTAATCCTTCTAAAATTTCGGCGTCAGCTTTTTTCCTGCATTAAATGCTGCAAAATTTTGTTAAAGATTCAGGAACAGGATTTTCGGATGAGGATCTTTAATCAAGGGGTTAATATGATAAGATATGTATTCCTTAAGTAATTTTTAATATTTTTTATTGTTGTATTTATAACTTAACTCAAGCATATATTCTAATCCTAGAGACGGTGTAAATCTAATAATATTGATAGCGTATAAAATATTAAATGGTTTTTAATATTAAAGATAGCGTATATCTGATCCCTGGCAATGAAACAAGTGGCATTTATAGAAAATAACCGAAAGATGACAACTAAAGTGCCATTAAAGATAATATCGAGGTCAGAAACGGTTAGATATATAAGGTATGTTTGTTTGATGGAGAATGGAGCACAAAAGTCGAACTCTATTTTTTTTTTCATTTTTACCTCATTTATAGTATCTACTGAATCATTTTTTTTATATATTTTTATACAATTGTTATATTTATTTTTCTTTATTTTACTTTACGCTTACTATATCTATTCCATTCCTATTTTCCCCCTCTATTCTCCTCTAAACAAATACATCGAGTCCACACTTGGTATAAATTCTCAATTAAAATTTTCTTTTAATTTGGATGGAAAATGGGAAATACAAAATATAAGTTGAATAAAGGGTGGATAATAATTGAGGTTTTTTCTAAATGCAGGTTAATTCCTAGTACAATGTTGAATCCTACAGCTTCTAAACACAGATGCACGCATAATGATGTCTACAATTTGCATAACTCAGCAAATTATTATATTTTATTTGGGTAATAATAAAACTTTCGGATGAAAAATTTTTTATGTAAAATTTTTTGAATTTGTAGAAAATGATATGATAAGGTAAGTATAATAATGAAGACTGAAAAAAATAAAGTTAAAATAGATGTTAGTTGTATTAGTGGTTGTGTAGAAACGATTAAAACAGAGTAGTTGTATAAGAATATGTGAAAAATAATTTTAAAATATAGTAATTATAAAGGGTAAAAAGTTTTTGTTAAAAACAAACATGCCCTAAATTAATAGAAATATACATATATCAAAAAATTATAAAAGGATAATTCGCTAACATATCTCATAGTTTGATTATATTGCAAATATACCTATTTACTTTTCAAAATTGCATATTATCTCACATATTTTGCATATTTGCAAATACACTCATACCATGAAGTGTTGTGATACCATTGTGATGAAGCAATGCCATAGGTATATTTGTAAATATTTGCAAATTATGTAAGTTTATTTGCAAAATTTGAAACTACATGACTACTATTGCAATAGTCAAATTATGAGGATAAAAATCACCCCAAATTTTGAGAAAATGGTATTTTAAGTCACTGAATACCATTAAAATACATATGAATTGTTACAAATTTTCTTGGAATTTATAAAATTAAATTTTACAATTTTTTATTTTCACAAAAATGATTTTCCATTTAAAAAATATTTCAAATATTTAAAACTTATACTTTATTCATTTTTCAGAAAGTTTTAATTTTATTTATGTCGAGATTATGATTTTGTGGGTAATTTTATCAATTCATATGGATTTTATTATCATGTATTATTACACTAATAATTAATCAATTATAATGATAGTATATCTCGTGTATTGGTGAAATATGAAAGAGAATAACAGACCTCTGTAATGTATTTGCACTTCAGTTGCCCATCTATCTTTTTTGCAACTTTCCCTTTTTTACTGCATAGTTTTATCGATTTTACAAAACTCCCCGATTTTTGAAAAAAGTTCTTGAGAAGTGAGTTTTTTTTTTTTTTTTGGGATCTTTGCGAAGAGAACATTTCAATTACATATTAATTATCAAACACACTCAATCATGAATCAAAAGTAAAGGGCAAAGATGCAAGACGGCCTTTTTATTTTAAAATTCAGTTTCCCAGATCTAAACTATTTATCATGTTTACCTATATGGATTTATTTATGATTTTAAAAATCACATATATTAAAATATACACTATACATTTTTGAAACAAAATTCATAGTTATATATCCACTCTCAAAAGATAATAAATTTTTATAAAATATGAAATTACAGTGATCTTTAGTAATATCAGAAACAAATTATGTTAAAAAATATATAACTTAGATTGGAAAAAGTTTTAAAATAAAAAACTAAAGAGTTTCATGGACATCTTCACGGAGATGGCTGCATTGAATCATTGCACAAATAGGGCAATAAAATTTAAAATAGCAGTTAATTTTTACTTTAAATGGGTAAGTTTTACGTTAGTAACTACTAATTATTTATACTAAACTAATTTCGACCACCACTATTATATTATTATTACTACTTCTTTATTTATTCATTTGGTGCTCGAAGTGTGAGATAGATCTCAAATCTAAACCGTTAAATAGGAGGAAGGACCACACAGGAATGGAGATGGACCACAGGGAAAGCACGAGGGAGATGAGTCAGGTGTGGATGTGCAACTCATGGAGAGAAATGGAAGAACGTAAAGGGAGTCCATTCCACAGGCGGGTATTAATGTGGATTGAGGAGATCTAGGCAGAAAGGGTCATGTGTGCAAAAATACAAAGCTGAGGTGGGTCCTGGTCCTATTCTTCTCCTGTGATGTGAATTGAGTGAATCTCGTGGGCATGCAATGCAAGGTCTAAGCTGAGCTAGCCCTTGGATGGTTGTTTGGTACAATGCCCCAATTGCTCAAGTGCACCTGTGGAAAGTGTGCATGCAGATGCAGTCAGAGCTAGAGAATTGAGTGGGAAGAATCAAATCAATCTATTTGGAATTTGCACATTTGGAGTAGTCTTCCTAGCTATCTCTCAAAAGTTGGCAGCTTGGCACCCATCCATCATCATCCATGCTTTCAAAGTCTTCCCATATATGCCTAACTAATACGTGTTGCCCATGTGTGCTTGTGCCATTTTGGGCTTCATTTGGAAAATGATTTAATTGTAATGAGAATCAGGTAGGTGATGATGTTAATCATAAAGTGAATAAAATTAAAATAAATAACAAAAAAATTAAAACAAATAGTAGAAATAATTATATTCAAAACATGAAGGCATAAAAGTGAAATCCCCTTGAGAATAAACCCAAAAAAATGTGCAACCAACCAAAGGCAAACTTTGCATTTAAATCCCTTCCATGTAAAACTAGCCTTCTAGTTACGAGTTTTGATTAAATTGCATTTTACCCTGGGTGACTTCTATTTTCTAATCAAGAGTTTTAACTAAATTGCATTTCACCCTACGTGACTTTTATTTTTTTACAAAAATATTCTCAATGTTTGTTCCATTTTTCAATAAAAGGGTACCCTCTAAAACCCAATAAAATTTTAATTAATTTATACTTGAAATTTAAATTTTTATTTGAATTTATAATTTTTTATTTTTAAGATAATTTATTAACTTAACTATCAGGTACTCCTGGCAAACAAAATAATATGCTTGTAAAGAGCAAAATTACAGGCTATCAGGTGTAATTCGATCAAAACTAAGGGGCGCTTGTGCAAACTCAAAGAAGCATGGCTTTGTTCGTGTAGCCCACACAAGGAAGACGACTAGTTTGGCTGAGTGGGGGTAGAGAGATGGACCACAAGCAAGAAATACAGTTGACAGGTGAATCTCAACTCCCTCAAAAAATGCCTTCAAAAGATTAAAAAAAAAAAAAATCCCTAAAAAATGGGCAATTTGGAATTAGCTTCACCTCCCCCACAAATTGGTAAATTGGAATTAGCTTTATCTTGCAGTTGTTGCAGGTTAATTTGCCATGGAAGAGAATGATTTCGGGGCCACGGACAAACGGCATGGATGATGGATCACTTGGCTTTTGAGGGCCCTCATTCCATTGCAGAAGGCTTATAAATTACGTGAGGGAAAGGAAAGAAGAGCCTTTTGTAAAGAAAACCTGACTTTTGGGCAACCCCATCACCCATCATCTTCATTCATGGCTAGATGAATGACCACACGACCCAGCGCGCCTGCGCTCTCTCTCTCTCGCCGTGGGATTTATTTTTTTTTTCTTTTTTGTAAAATTTATTTATTTATTTTTCCATGCTCTCCTTTATGTATGGTCTCCAGCAAATGTACTGACAGTCAAAAAACAAGAGCCTATTTGTCTGCTTCCACTGCGCTTTTTCACTGTCTAAATTCCCCCATATTTGTCTCTGATTTGGGAAGGACTTGTCCCTTTGTCTAAAGCATTTCATGACTAGGCTCTTTAATACCAATTAGCCCTGCACCCGCAAATCCTCTCCCCATCTATCTGTCTTTCTCTGATCTCTTTTATTGGAAGAAATTCTCTGTCGGATTTTCTTGGGAGATGGCTTCCGGAATGCCTGATTGAAACATTTCTGAAAGCGTTCTTCCTCCTTTTGCATTTTCCTTTCGTTTTGGGTCTTGGTCTGCTGGTAAAGAAAGACTGAGCAAGGTAGGTTCTTTCCTGTGTTTCGGATTTGGGTGGTTGTTCATGGATAGAAGTGGGGGAGATCTTTTTCATTTGGGTCTGGGGCTATCAAGTGCCTTGCTATGATGATGCTGAGAAAAAAATTTCTCCTTTTGTCGATTTCTTCATTTGGGTCTTTGTGATGGAGTTCAGTGCAGCATTTGGGGAGATAAGTTGTTGAATCCTGGATCTTCCTTCCTTTCCCTCAGCTGTCTCTTGGGTTGTTGCTTTTCTGGGCTGTTCTACAAAAGGAGAGAAAGAGGCCTGATTTCTGTAATCAGGATGAGGGATTTCCCTTCATGTTTTGGTGAGAATGGAGTCCAAGTTGCTGATTCGTCCTCAGGAGCGAGCAGAGCTGCTCAGAATTTGGTGACATGCGTTTATCGGAGTCGATTGCGCGGCCGGTCGTGTGTGGTGACTGTTACTTGGAGCAAGAATCTGATGGGGCAAGGCCTCAGCATAGGAATAGATGATTCTGCAAACCAATGCCTCTGCAAAGTGGATATAAAACCCTGGCTCTTCTCCAAGAGAAAAGGTTCGAAGAGCCTTGAGGTCGATGGTAGCAAAGTGGACATCTTTTGGGATTTCTCAGCTGCCAAATTCGGATCTGGACCAGAGCCATTGGAGGCTTTCTATCTCGCCATCGTCTTTGACCATGAAATGGTTCTTCTGCTGGGGGATTTGAGCAAAGAAGCATACAGAAAGACAAATGCTAGCCCCCCTTCTTCCAATGCAGTGTTCATTTCCAAGAGGGAGCACATCTTTGGCAAGAGGACGTACTGCACAAAGGCTCAGTTCTGTGACAATGGGCATGTTCACGACATCGCCATCGAATGTGAGACGGTCAGCCTCAAGGACCCCTGCCTTTCTATCAAGGTTGATAAGAAGATGGTGATGCAAGTAAAGCACCTGGCATGGAAATTCAGGGGGAACCAGACCATCCTCGTCGATGGCCTCCCTGTTGAGGTCTTCTGGGATGTCCATAATTGGCTTTTCAGCACCACAATGGGGAATGCTGTATTCATGTTCCAGACCAGCCTATCAGCAGAGAAGCTTTGGTCCAGCCACACATCGGATTTGTCAGTGTTTCCTTGGTCTTGCTCGCAAGTTTTCCGAGAAACCCAATTGCAAGGTCTTGGTTTTTCCTTGATTTTATATGCTTGGAAGAATGAGTAGGTGGATGATAGAGGATATTTTCTCACCCTCTTTTTTTCCGCTCTTTTGGGTTCTAACAAATATTTTTAGTGAGTGTTTTCATTAACTATGTGCGTGAATTGCATTTTATTTGTAAGTGGCTCCCATTTGTTTTCATTTCCCCTGCTGGATGAAGCCGACCTGTTTTCAACAGATGACAAGATGGTCCTTGTCTTTTAATGCTTGTCTTGTATTCTTTGTTTCCAACTGGTATTGGAGCATCTTCAATGTGATTCTTGATTCCAAGTTGAATATCATATGGTGACTATTTATGTTCAGTGCACCGATCTCAGATTGAGAGAGTTGATAGGGTTTTAACTTTTTTCCCAAGTGCTGCTGAATGAAAGTGACGACAAAAGAAATATGCCTTTGCTGTGCAGAACGATTTTGTATATCACCGCATTTACGTCTAACGATGCCTCTGGATTAATTCTTTGATCTAACTATACATATCTGTTGTCCTTACCAACAGTTCCACTAGGATGTCTTTTTCTTTTTACTTGTACTATTTTGAATGATAAAGCAAATGGTCTGTGTGCTAGCACACAGAGGGATTTCTTCTTGTCTGTTGTAGATCATTTCTACAGTTTGATTGACATACTTCTTTCTGTTACATTCTTTCATGTTTCATTGTGCGTTATGCCTGAGAGGTGAGAGCAATTAATGACATGTGCATTCTACATGGGGATGTGCGCTCATCTTTATTCATCTTTATTTCATGTTTCATTGTGCATTATGCCCTGAGAGGTGAGAACAATTAATGACATGTGCATTCTACAGGGGATGTGCGCTCATCTTTATTCATGATTGTTTGAGATGGATCTGATGCTGTGCAACGTTTATTTTCTTGCCATTTACTTTTTGTGCTTTTTCAACCCATTTGGAATTTCAAAGGAAGGTCACTTAGTTGGCAGATCGTCAACTGAATAAATAAACGAAAAATTAATATAGGTTCCTTTTATCCATATGTCATTCACAGGATTTGTGCTATTGTGGCTTTTAGGCACTGAAGATGTTTACAAACCTGAAGAATTGAGATGTATTAGATTTGTCATTTAAACCACCATAAAAATTCTGATTCTCTCGGTGTTTAAAAATATTTTAGCCTTGCAAATTGATGCCAACTAGGATTGCTTGAGAAAATGTACACTGACATGAAATTTTATTTTTGGTCTGTGATTTTTTGCCCATGTCAATTTTGATAGCACATCAATGCTAGTGAAAAGTGGTGAACTGATCAACAATTATACTGCTGAATTTATTTTCGTCTTAGGCTTTGAATTTCATACGCTGTGCAGATCTTTAAACGGATTTACCATGTGGCCTGGGGGCTGGGAGGGATGTGGTTGCCAGATAGTACTGATTTGAACTAATCCTCTTTTTAGTACCTTGGATCAAAATGACATTTGATTGGATTCCTGAATGATCTTTGGCAGTATTCATTTTCAGCTGCATTGCACATGCTTTGTTCCCTGCACTTCTGGTATCGGTTACCATTCTTGCTACTTGTTTCTGTATGTGGATGTTTCTGACCATGTGTCCAAGTCACGTTTTGGATGAGCATGCTTGTACTAATTTGGTGTCTTGAGTTGTCTGTATGTCATCATTCATAGTTCTGCCTAGTGGATGGGCCATCATGGGGCACTTATCTATGCTGATGTGGAAGAATTTGCTCATTTGACGAGTCCCTAGTATGGTGAAAGGCTGGAGAGAAGCACATGGCTTATTTGTATAAATCGGTGTTAGGTTCAATGAGGTTGTATTTTACTGTGGAAACATGGCATGGAGGATGGGAGAAAGCCATGAAGTTTGCATATTTCTAATTTCAGCTATATGTGCATACGCCTTCAAAAAAAAGATGCCATGTGTTCCTCGTGATCCTTTTGCCTTTACTGAGCAGTGTTCAGGTTGGCAGCCTATCAATACAGAAAATCTACCATTCAAAGCCGACCTCCAGCATGGTGAGGTCATTCAAAATTAACGAGGCGGGTATTTATGCTTTGTGAAAATGAGGAAAAGAATTGGAAGTATATTTCTCGTCCATTCTTTCTGCCCCACTCGACCATCCTCACCTCTGTTATACGTGCAAATTATAGTTGTTTGATGATTGTATGATGTTGGTGTCAGATTGATGCATAGGAATCACCGAAGGGTTTAGGTAACCATCATTGCCAGCCATTGATGCAATCTCGTATCTAGAAGAAGAGCAATACTGGGTCAGAACTGGGATTTACCATCCTTGATATATGATTTTTTTCTTTTCACCTTTCCTGGAAGAACACCAACAGCATCATGCACGCACTTTGGGGACCTGGGTGAGATGTAGAACAGCTTTGCTTTCGTTGCTGCATCCAAACTGTCCTCTTAACCATTCATTCTCAGTCTATGGAATTTTCGGCTCCAGAGGTTCTATTTTAGTAAAACAAGAGAAACAAACTGTAGTTAAATTGTCATCCTGAGATGAAAATCAGCTTAGTGACCTCTGATGATATCTTTTTCACTCATTTTATGTTTTAAGGTTTGTGGCTGAAAATGGAACCTTGTCATCTTGATTGGACCGTGATGAACTTCACCTGTGTCAAGCAAAGGTAACTGGCAGCCTGCGCAGCTCTCATGGATGGGGCTGCTGTGCTTCTTCACTTCCAACCTTTCAATGAACTTCTTTTCTGTTTTGCTAGTTATGATTTTGCCTGCAGTTTTGGAGATAGGTGATGAGTTCTACATTCTAACCCAACTGCTTGTAGATTTGTTGATCCAAGAATTTTATTTTGATCAAAACCTTGGGATTAATGTAGAACAGTTTGTGTCTTCAGGACAGCATGATTCACGATTCAGGTAAAATTTATCATTATTTTATTTTTTTTTCTGAAAAGATCAGAACTTAACTGAACGGTCAGATGGACAACCTGTATAGATGGCCACATAGGAATGTGGGCATAATCCACCTGGTTAACCCAGATTAGGGCAATATCTAGATTATGATCTGGTGATTTTGTTAGAAGTTGGTTTATTAAAATATTTTGTTGAGGTGATCAGGTTTTGGATAGGTTGCAGTCATATTTCTCTTATATATGGCTGGATTTAATGGAATAGATGGCTTGTCTCCCCTTGGGCTGCATGTTTGTTGGATTGTTGTCATGGGCCATGTTGAATTATTAGAATTTTGAGGTGAGAAGTGCAGTAACTGATCGAGATGTATTTTGAGGTGAGTGCGGTCGATTCGTAGGTTGTAATTATAGGTGATGAGAAGTTGTTGACCTAGATTTCATAAATAATGTTGTCACATCAGATTTATGGCAACTCCCTCAACTATAAAATAATTGGTTGCAACTGTCATAAGAATTAAGTAGTTCTAATACTTCCTACATAAAATTTTTTAAATGTAATTTGATTTCTTGAATATAATATGTTTGCATTTACCCCCTGTTGTTTGTTTTCTTATTATTATTTTTTTGAAATATAAGTTTGTTTTATTTATAAATGAACACCGATGATGACATTATATTGTTAACGTATGGCAGATGCTTGCGGAGATTTTTGTATGCATTTAAGTAAATTGAAACTTGGGTAAGATGATGTCGATTGGGTTCAATCCAATTAATAAATTTATACGTTGAATCGAGTTAGGTATCTTCATCAACCTGTTAAACCCTAGTTGTCTTTCCCCTCATGATATTCCAATTTTTAAAATAATTTTTAAATTCTTTTTTTACTTTTATTTTTGTTTATTTATTTAAAAAAAATTGTCGATATACTTTATACTTTTAAATTTGGATGTCTTGTTTTTCACTTATATTCATTTTAAAAATTTTACGTAAAAATATGTATCATTATTTGTGTCGATTGATGAGACTTTGGCTTAGATTTTGAAATTCTCCTCTAATTTTAGATTATTATCAACTTTTTTTCGCAAACTTTTAGTTCAAATCATTGACCTTTTTTCAACTCAAAACTTTAAGAAAATAGGGTTGGGTTAGGTTGATATTTAAAACTAGTTTATGTTAGGGTTTGGTAAAAGTTTTTGAAGAAACAGGTTGGAATCTAATCTGACCGGGTCCACTGTACACACAACGTGGTACGCATGCCGCACGGCTATCATCACCGCGTGAAATGCGTACACAACGTGGTACGCATGCGGGTAGTGTTTTTTTCATGGGAACTTGGTCAACATTAGGAGTGCAACTTGGGTAGGGTACCCGCCGACCCGATCCTAACTTGAATAAGGTAGGGTAGAAAGTATTACCCATGGGTATGGGTAGGGTACAAATTATTATCGTCTCCTCAAATAGGGTACAGGTAAGGTAAATACGTTGGGTACCCAGAACCGATCTGCATAGGTACTCATATGGGTAGTTAATTAGGTGCATAATTATATATATGTATAATATATAAAGCATAAATTTAAATGAATTTGTATATACGCCATTGACTTATGATAGACTCTTATAAATATGCTTGTGACTCCACATATGATGGTTGCCGTGTGGAAATTTAATTTGTATGCAGTGCGTGTAGCATGCACATTATATGATAAAGGTGGTGACTTTTTATGTGCATTTCCAGAGATAGCACATAACGTGGTACATATAAAGGCTAGGTGTATTTTCCTTTTTTTTAAAAAAGAATTAGTTGTATTTCAGGTCGGAGAGAAATATTCAGGTGTAGCTTTACTGCACTATAATTACAGTACAGTTATCTCAAAATAGGCTTCTCATGACTATAAAATTATAATATACTTCGCCCATTATATTTAGAATTATGTATTCTATTACCATACCACTTTTTATTCGATTTGGATATGTGTGGAACCCATCCTAAAATAGTCTAAATTCAATGTAATAAATAGTTTGATGTAAATAATAATTTAAAAGTTATTTTTTCAACATGTAAACTATTCGCTATAAAATTTATATATAGATAAAAGATTGTATAAAGTATCAATATATTTAAGTATATATGGGGCCCATTCTGGGCTAAATGCACTGTTAATTATAGTGCAACTTTCCTATGCAGTGAAGCTATATTATAATTAACGGTGCATTTGGCCTAAAATGGGCTCCACATATACTTAAATGTATTGATACTTTATATGATCATTTATCAATGTATAAATTTTATAGCAAATAGTTTACAAGTTGAAAAAATAACTTTAAAGTTGTTATTTACATCAAACTATTTTATTATATTGAATTTGTACCATTTCCAGATGGGGTCCATATACATATCCAATTGAGACGAAAATTGGTATGTAATAAATACATAATTCTAAATACAATGAGTGGAATAGATTATAATTTTATGATCATGTGGGACCCATTTTGAAGTAATTGCACCGTAATTGTGGCGTAGTAAAGCTGCACCTGAATATCTCTCTCTCTCTATATATATATATATGGGAAATAATCAGGTGCAGCGTCGCTGAAATGGGCCCCACATGATCATGAAATCATGATCTACTCCACCCATTGTATTTAGAATAATGTATTCTATAACCATACCAATTTTCATCCCAATCAGATACTTTAAAGTTGTTATTTACATTAAACTATTTTATTACGTTGGATTTGTACCATTTTCAGATGGGGCCCATATACATATCTGATTGGGATGAAAATTGGTATGGTAATAGAATACATTATTCTAAATACAATGGGTGGAGTAGATCATGATTTCATGATCATGTGGGCCCCATTTTGGGGCCACTGCACGGCTGTTCCGGTGCAGTGACGCTGCACCGGAACGGCTCCCTATATATGTACATATATATATATATATATATATATATATATATATATATATATATATATATACGGGTTCCGTTTTTATGTAACCGGGTTACATAAAAGCAAGTCCATGTAACCCTTTTAAAATCTAAGATTTTGATCTTTGATAGAAAATTCAATTTATTCATTATGTTTAACATAATTTGTTTATCTACGGGATCAAGTTTCATCCCAATGAAGTATGTTTATGGGCCACATTTATGTGTAGATTATGAAAAAGACTAAAATATCGATTTTAAAGTATATTTTCGACATCAAAATCATCCAAAATATCATTTCTATGTGAATAAATGACTTTATAAAGTATTATTACATTCTAATACATGTGTAAATAAATCTAAGCATTTTTCATAATTTGCACGTGAATATATAGCTTTTCAAACAAATGTAGCCCATAAATATACTTGATTGGAATGAAACTTGATATCTTAAATAAACAAATGATATTAATGCAATGAATAAATTGGATTTTCTATTAAGTATCAAAATTTAAATTTTGAAAGGGTTATATGACTCCGCTTCTATGTAATGGGCCTCATGTGATCATCAAATCATAATCTACTCGACTCATTGTATTTAGAATAATATATTCTATTACCATACTAATTTTCATCCCAATCAGATATGCATATGGGCCCCATCTGAAAATGACACATATTCAATGTAATAAAATAGTTTAATGTAAATAACAACTTTAAAATAATTTTTTCAACATGTAAACCATTTGCTATAAAATTTATATATGGATAAATGATTATATAAAGTTTCATTGCATTCTAATATGTGTGGGGCCCACTTTTGATCAAATGTACCGCTATTCTGGTGCAGTTGTGTTGTACGGAAACAACTATCTATATATATACACAGAGAGAGAACCTTTCTTGTGCTTGCACTATAATTAACAATGCATTTGGCTCAAAATGGGCTCTACATGTACTTAAATGTATTAATACTTTATACAATTATTTATCTATATATAAATTTTATAGCAAATGATTTACGTGTTGAAAAAATAACTTTAAAGTTGTTATTTACATTAAATTATTTTATTATGTTGAATTTGTACCATTTTGAGATGAGGTCCATACACATCCAATTAGGATGAAAATTGGTATAGTAATAGAATACATAATCTTAAATATAATGGGTGGAGTAAATTATAATTTTATGATCATGTGACGCCCGTTTTGAGATAATTGCACCATAATTGTAGTGCAGTGAAGTTGCACCTGAATATTTATATATGACAAATATTCAGGTGCAACTTCACTGTACCATAATTACGACGCAGTTACCTTAAAATAAACTTCATATGATTATAAAATTATAATCTACTCCACCCATTGTATTTAAGATTTGTATTCTATTACCATATTAATTTTCATCCAAATCGGATATGTGTATGAACTCTATCTGAAAATGGTACGAATTCAACATAATAAAATAATTTGATGTGAATAACAAATTTAAAGTTATTTTTTTAACATATAAATTATTTATTATAAAACTTATATATGGATAAATAATTGTATAAAGTATCGACACATTTAAGTAGATATGGGGTCATTTGGGCTAAATGCACTGTTAGTTATGGTGCAGTTTCACTGCACAGGAAAGGTTTTCATATAAACAATCATTTATCCGTATATAAATTTTATAGCTAATGAATTACATGTTGAAAAAATAACTTTAAAGTTGTTATTTACATTAAACTATATTATTATGTTGAATTTGTTCCATTTTCAAATAGAGTTCATCCACATATCCAATTTGGATGAAAATCAATATGATAATAGAATACATAATTCTAATTACAATGGGTGGAGTAGATTATAATTTTATGATCATATGGGGCCCGTTTTGAGATAACTGCACTATAATTATGTTGCTGTGAAGCTGCACTTAAATATTTCTCTATATATATCATTATATATAAGAGTTGTTGAACTGCAAACGATACTTTTGCTCAAAAATGGGCTCCACATATATTAGAATGCAATGAAACTTTATACAATCATTTATCTATTTACAAATTTTATAACAAATGGTTTACATGTTGAAAAAATAACTTTAAAGTTGTTATTTACATTAAACTATTTTATTATGTTGAATTTGTACTATTTTCAGATGAGGTCCATACACATCCAATTGAGATGAAAATTGGTTTGGTAATAGAAGACATGATTCTAAATACAATGAATAGTATAGATTGTAATTTTATAATCATATGGAGCCCATTTTGGCGCAATTGCACCACTGCTATGGTGTAGTTGCGCTGCACCTTCAAGCGTAGCTTCAATGCACCATAACAGCGATGCAGTTACCACAAAATAGACCCTAAATAATTATAAAATTATAATCTATTGTACCAATTGTATTGAGAATTATGTATTCTATTACCATACCAATTTTCATCCCAATTGGATATGTGTATGGACCCTATTTGAAAATGATACAAATTCAACGTAATAAAATAGTTTGATATAAATAACAACTTTAAAGTTGTTTTTTCAACATGTAAATTATTTGATATAAAATTTATATATGGATAAATGATTGTATAAAATCTTAATATATTTAAATACATGTGGGATGCATTTTGGGCCGTTAATTATGGTGCGGTTTCATTGCACAAAAAAGATTCTCATATATATATAATTAACGGTACATTTGGCCCAAAATGTGTCCTACATGTACTTAAATGTATTGATACTTTATATAATTATTTATCTATATATTAATTTTATAACAAATGGTTTACATGTTAAAAAAAACAACTTTAAAGTTGTTATTTATATCAAACTATTTTATTAAGTTGAATTTATATCATTTTCAGATCGGGTCCATACTCATATCCAATTAGGATGAAAATTTGTATGGTAATAGAATACATAATTCTAAATACAATTGGTGGAGTAGATTATAATTTTATGATCATGCGGGACCCATTTTGAGATAACTACATCGTAATTGTGGTACAGTGAAACTACACTTGAATATCTCTCTCTTGTGGCAGATTGGTTGATCTTGTGTGTAGTGACTTCGGATCCACCCTGCCCTGATGCGCTTGGTATACTTAACTTATTTTTAAAATTTTTTTGTACAATTGGTAATCTAAGTGTATTAAGTCTTACTAATTTTAGAGATTTGTAGATATCTTTTGAATTTTTTAAAAACAATGACATTTTGATCACTAAAATGCCACTGTTTTTAAATAATTTTGAAAAATATCTACAAATATCTGAAAATGGTAAATTTTGGTACATATGTTAAATAGGTTAATAATTATATATAAAAATTTCAAAACAAATAAATTTTTTCACCCAAGTGCACTTAAGCTGAGTGCACTTGGGCGCACAATATCAAGATCGGGAAGGAGGGGAAAGGGTGGAGACTGAATTAGGGCTGTGGATGTGATAGATGATGGCTGGGTTTTTTTTATTTATTTATTGCTTTTAGATTAATGACAAAAAGGAAGTCATTTTTCGGTGACTAAAAAACGATGAATGGTTACAGCTATAGCTAGTACAGCTCACCTAATCTTTCCCAACATTTATCCTTTGCTCCCGGTGGAATTTCTGAACAGTTCTGGTCCACCTAATTTTTTTTTTTTTTTTGTTTTTTTCTCAAAAAGCGTTTTTTCTGTCGTCGAACTTCAATGTTTTCATATTATTGGATTTGTTTTTGGATGCTTATGGAAATAAACTAGGATGTTGGCAAGCTGTCCGGATTAAATTTTGAAAGAATATTTTATTCCTTTGGTGAATTACACACCTTGAAATTACAACAGAAGAAACAAAAAAGCCCCACGATCATACGCGGCCACGCTAACATTTTTTTAAGGGCTTTTTCCAAATATACCCGGTATATCTAACCTTAATCTCAAATATGTTCATTATTAGACACTAAATATACTAATTATGTTTTTAAAATTCCAGATATATCTATTACATTAGTAAGTTCGCAGTTAATTCCAAAAATGTTTATTCCGTTAAAAACCTTTGCAGTTAAATCCAAAAATGCTTATTCCATTAAAAATCGTTAGTTAAATTTTTATATGGGGATGCTACTATGAAACCTTCTTTTTATGTAACCTTCTTCATTTTCAACATTTAAATGGTTGATGAAAAATTCACTCCATGTATTGTGTTTGGAATCACTTATTGAATTTTGGAAATCCTTTCATTTGTTTAATATTACTTTATATGGACCCCATCTACAGACATGTAAAATTAATGTAATAAATGATTTAATGCTAAATATCAATTTATAAGTAGTATTTTCAATATTTAAATCATCTAAAATATCATTACTACATGGATAAATGATTCTATAAAGTATTGATTACATTTTAATATATACGTGAATGGATTTATGCATTTTTCCAAACTTGCACATGAACGTATTTATTTTTGAGTAAATGTGGCCTATGCGTATATTAGATTTGGTTGAAACTTGGTTTCCTAACTAAACAAACGATGATACATATAATGAATGTATTAAATTTTCATCGATTATTAAAATCTTAGATTTTAAGAGGGTTACATCAAACTGCTTCTATGTAACTCGGTTATACCTTAGTTATAAAATAACAAAAGATGAAACAAAATATAAAGAAAGTGAAATTAAGCTGTCCAAATTTAAAACTCACATGCAATTAGAGTATCAGTGAGTTATGACATTCAAAATTTCAATTATGTCAAAAATTTGATAGATATATTAGTAATTTTACATATTAACATTAACTCACGGATTGAATGTTTTGGGGATTAACTCAAACGTGTGAGTATGTATGAGATTTTGAAAACTTAGTGGGTATAGTTGAGAAAAACCCTTATTTTTCTATGAAACTATTTTACAAAGTATATTTGACTTATATATTAATTTTTGCACTTTATTCCATGCACTCAGATGCATGGAGCTTCAGTGCACTCTGATTTTAAAATTTATTTTTTTATTTTTTGAATTTTTTATAAAACTGTCAATTTATATATATATATTTAACTTATGTATCAAGTTTTACCATTTTTGAAGATTCAGAGATATTTTTTGAATTTTTTAAACTCAGTGGCATTTTTGTAATTTAAAATTATGAAAATGCCACTGATTTTTAAAAAATATGCAGATCTCCAAAAATGGTAAAACTTGATACTCATGTTAAATACGCATAGATTAACAGCTATATAAAAAAATAAAAAATAATAAAAAATAGATTTTTGCACCCTAGTGCAGGCATATTAATTTATACAATTTTTGGATACACGTATATATTTTTGTTTAAAAATTAATCATTTTGGGGGTATTTAAGTCATTTTGCCCAAAAAGATGACTTTTGAAAATTAAAGAAATATGTGCATGTATTCAAAATCTGTAAAAATCGATATATAAGTTAAATACACTTTGTAAAAATGATTTATAAAAAACAAAAAAAAAAAGTGTTCTGGACTTCTGGCTGGACTTATGCAACGCTGCGTGCAGCTAGCCGTATATGATTATGATCAGGCCCCCAGCAAGAAAAAAGTTCAAAAATAGGGCCATTTGCGCATATCTGCCATCTTTTTCCATTTTACATTTTTATCACAAAATTTGCAAAAGGGCACCGCTTCTAACCTTACGAATGCAATAACACCTTTTTGTCATTATTAGCCGTTGTCGTTGTGGTTATAACAAGTCAATATTTGACTAACCAAATTCTACCTTATTTTATAGCCGTTGAATGATTAACCCGCTCATAGTTGCCTACAATTTATTCAGATTTTTTAAAGTTAGCTAGATGAGTTTTTGAAAATTTATAAAAATAAAAAACGCATAAGAAGGGCTGGCGCATAAGAAACGGATTTTTTATTTAAAAATTCCTCAAAACAAATTAAGATAGTTTTTAACATTCTGGTTGTGTTTGGCAATCATGAAAATTCAGTGGCGGATTTAGGAACTCTGGTCATTAGGGGCAAAGTTTACTCTTTATTTCTAAAAACTTAAAATTTTCAAGTATTTTTTATCACATTTTATCATATAGAAATTTAAAATATATTTTTAACATCATCTTCATTCTAGAATTAGAGTAATGAGATGATAATACTTAAATAAAAAGTGCAAATAGTATTTATATTATTATTAATTTAGAAGTAAACATACAAAAATTTTGTACTTAACATATTGTCGTCAGATTAAATCGCTATCATTTTATAACCAAACTAATTAATATCATTTATTTATAGACAGACGGCCCGGATAGCTGACAATATCATAGATAAAAAAAATCATTAAACAAAAATATATAATAGATGCAACTTTTTAAATTAAAGAGTATACAGGATTATATATCACTGTATTTTCTAAAGTATATTTATATTTTTGTCTGCTATGTTTTCTGTTCAGAAAATCAAATAAGGCTAATAGCAAATGACAATTAATGAACTTAATATCAAAATTTTAAATAAGATTTAAACAAAGATGGGTTATCAATCTATCATCTTAAAAAAATTTAAATTCAGAGAAGAGAAAAATATAGTACTCCTTCATAATAATTATATCAGATATGCAAAATAGAAAAAGAAACAAGAAAAACTAAGAGAAGACTCCAATCCAATCGAATAGTTGAGTGAAAACAAATCTTCAAAATAGAAAACTACATGTGATGTTGTGAAGGCTATAATAGTAAGAAAAGAACGAGGATATGTCGAAGGAAAGATTTTAAAAAATTCATCATCAAAATGCTATTAATAAAAATTTTAAGTTCTAATAATTAATTCTATAAATTAAAAACATGCAATTTTTATTTATTAGATATCAATTATTTTGATTATCAATGACATTACATTTAATTAGAAATTAAACTTTTTAAAATTCAAAGAAATATCACTCTAATAAAAAAAAAAGAGTAAAGCAACCTTGCATATAAATCTAATAATGGTTGAAATAAATTCAAATAGGGGTAATAAATTATTGCTAGTTAGGGCAATGAATTTTCTTCAATGAGGCAACCCAAGAAAAATATAATAAGTTATAATCTTGTTAGATTGGCCTAAAAAACGTATTTGAGGCATTTTTTAATATTTTTTTATAAATATGTTAAGCTAGGTATATTGAATCTATAAACTAATTTTTACTATTTTGATATTTTTAAGTATTTTTTATTTTTAAATATAGTGACATTCTCGTAATTTTCATAGGCCAAAAAATTATGAGAAAATTACTGTGTTTAAAAATAAAAAAAACTTTAAATTATCCAAAAATGGTAAATTTTCATTTATAGATTTAATACACCTAGCTTAACATATTTATAAAAAACCTAAAAAAATGCCTCAAATATAATACTCCTTATATATAAACTAATATTTAAATTTTTTATAGAAGCAATTCCCTCATTGGATTGACACATATAACTTTATTTTAATTTTATTATCATTATTCTTCATCATTTACCTATAATCTCCCATTTTCAAAAAGTTTTACACCAACGGTTTCAAAAGTTTTATCAATCACTAAAAGAACTTTTGGCTACTAATAAAATTTTTCAATCCAAACTTTTCAGCTTTAAATTTTTTTATTTCTATAATTACACAGATATCCTACTTTTTAATCATTTTTATCTAATTATTTTTACAACTAACAAATCTATTTTAATCTTGTTAAAAGTAAAAAAAATTGTTGCACCTATTTAGGTGAAGCCCGCATGTATAAATGAATATTAAAAAAATACATTTGGAGCTTCCATGTAGTCGACAACCTATGTGGTTAACCGCACCGAATCAGGGTCATTTATGAGCAGCCCAAGCATACTGAGGGTATGTAACCATAAATTTATTAAATTATGACTTACTTAATCTTAATATTCGTAAGTTAATTAGCGGAAGTGTACCTTAAAATTTAGAATTCAATCTGACAAATTTAAGACCACTACTCAGTGCATAACCCAATTTTCCTGGGTGCGTATCTATCCGCTAATCACAAACGAAGTTCATAAATAGGGTTATAAACAAAGCTCATCCCTCGCACGTCCGACTGTCAGCTCATTTCACATTGTGGGCTAAAACATCGAATGGGTATCCGTTAGCCCACAAAGTTGGCACCCGAAATGATTTCTACTCGCCCGTTTTTCAGGCCTATGTATTGATTTTGCTGAAACTCTCATCAGCATTAAGGCTTTGCTTGGCCACACTGTCTAGGGCGAAAAGTATGTTTTAAAAGTGCTTTTAAAATCCTTATTTAGGACCTGTTTTCCCCCGCTTATTCTCCGTAAAAAGCGTTATGTCCTTTGCGTACTAGAGTCGTTTGCCTAAATTTATCTATTCAGCCCTTATGATTTGTGTTAAAAAAAAAAAAAAAAAATTCTAAAAAGCACGAAAATGCTAAACTAGATATCAGAGCTTTTCAAACGCATGCCGAATAGACTCTTAGATAAGTATTGTGCCAAGTAACCTTGAAAGTGCTATTAGAGGAAATAAATTAAAACTTGAAAGTACTATTTTGATTTTAAAATCCCCATTTGAAAGAAAAATGATTATTCTGTATGGGATTCCATGCGTCAAATAACCATAAAAAAATAGTATTAAGGAAGCAAATTGTAATTCCTCCATAAAAGTTTTGATGGTAGTGCATACTTCACAACCCAACAAAGCCTAAGCATGGCCTATTTTCCGACCTAGTTTGTAGCATAAGATGATTTATTTAAGTAGCAAGGATGCCTTGACATGAGCAATCATATTCTTATTACGATCATGATTGCATTATTCATATGGTAGTGTCGAATCCTAATTCGTCTGATGATCTAGCTGCACAAACTAACAAACATTATAACATTAGATTTTGCGAACGATTATATTTATTAATGACATATAATTTGACAACCGAGCTGAGTTCCGGTGGCAAAGGGAGGTGCGATCTAAAAACAGGTGGGTAGCATGACGTCCGCCCTAGAACATAACCTGGAGCAGCAGCAGACGCTGGCAATGGACAACAGAGAAGACAAACAGAACGTGTGCCTATTGTTTATGTTTACAGACTGATCCGTGGATCCAACTCCCAACACATTTTCAGCCTCTAAAATAACTAGAGTCCAACCTTTGACTTGAGACAAACAAACAAACACGACACATATTCCTATTCTTCCCCCCAAACACAACCCAATTCCCAATTCTCTCCTTCGTCCGTTCAAATTTTTTTATTACAGTTTCAGAGGAAGCACGGAGAGAGAGAGAGAGAGAGAGCAGAAGGCCAGAAGGCAGAATTCGTCGATTCATTAATTCCATGGTCTTTCTCTCTCTGTCTTCTCTTTTTCGTCAATGCTGCTATTGATCACAAACATCAGGATTATTTCCGATGCACACAGCTATAGCGTCGTCGCGACCACGCAACCGGATTTCCATGAACGGCTTTCCTTTCCTCTGCGGAGTTCGAAGGGGAATCTCAGTGACACAGCAATCGAGAAAAGACAGGGCGCGCAGCTTCTCATAACTGTCTAGGCACGCCACCGCCTGCCCCTGCCCTGCGCTGACTCAAGCCGCTTGGGAAAATGCTACAATTTTCAATTTCTTTTCGAGCGATGAAATTGGACTTTATATATATATATATATATAAGTATGAACCGAAATTTAGAAAATTAAAAGAGAGAGATATAGAGATAGAGAAAAAAAAAAAAAAGATTTGAGTTTGTTTCAGAATCTTTTGGAGGTGGTGATGTGGCGACGCTTGATGTGGGGAGAGACGATGGAGATGAGGCCGCCGAGCGGGGGCCGCATCTTGGAACGGTAGATCATCTCGTCGTAGGGCTTGCGGTAGAAGCGGAGATAGGGGTAGAAGGATTCCCGTGACTTGCTGGTGCTGCTGAGGTGGGCGTCCTTCCGAAAGAAGGCTGCGGGGGATTGGAGGAAGGACGGCCTAAAAGAAGCCCTGGCAGGCTGAGGCGTTGAGGGAAAGTTCTTGAGCCCTCGCGGCGTGGTCCTCGCGGCGGGGGAGGCGAAGGAGTAGGAGCGGGCGTTGAGGGGAGAGACGAGGGCGGGGCCCATGATAGAAGGGCCGCTGTCAGCGCTGGCAGTGGACGCGAATGAGGTGTCGGTACGGGAGAGATACCACGGCTTGAGGGAGTCGAAGTGGGAAACGGTGAAGGCGAAGCGGGAGGAGGAGCAGGAGCCGATCTTGGTGGGGACCGACGAGGATTCGAACCTGAGGGAAGAGGTTCGGGGGCGGTAGGAAGTGAAGGAGTCGTCCAACGGGTCGTCGAAGTCCAGGGAGGACACCAGCGTCGTCATCGGCGAGAGCTCCACAAACGGTCGAATACCCTGCGTACATGAATCCGTCCATCACCATCACTCAGGACTAATTTTTCTGCGGCGTGGTCCCAAAATGGCGACAACATGCATGCATGCAAGAAAATGCACTGTAAATTGGTAACAGCAACACCTTTTCGCTCTGTCATGCGCGGTTTGCGTGTGCTTTGCGTGAGGGACTGACCACAATTTTGGGAACCTCTGATTCACGTGACTCATGCGGGACTTGTGTAAGTTTTGGTTTGTATAGATTCAAATGAACAGATGGTCTCATTACTACATCTCATCACCTTTGTTATTTTCGCACATATTTTTTAATTTCCAGAGGTCGCTACACAAAGAAAACAAAAATGAGACCAAAAAACGCACTTGAGAGATGACGAACACGGCTATTATGATGATGAATGATGATGATGCTTGTCTTATTAGAGGAGATCGACTGATGAATGAATGATTCAAGAGGATTGGAGTTTCAATGAATAGTATTTAAATATGACGTATCATCTTCTATTCAAACCTTATTATTTAATTAGCTATTGACGCAGCTCCTTAAAATCTGGACAGTTTTGAGTTTCAGGTCAACAAAACCTCCTCTTCACTACGGTGACTCTGCATGAATGCTAATCCCCTGCTCAGTTCATGGCGGAGATTAATTAAACTGGAATAATTAAGGGTTTTTTCGTGTTTTTACCTTCCAAAGGCAGGAAAAGAGAGAGGGTGGATCGATGATGAAGGCTTTGTGCAGTCTTCCAGGGTAATATTCCGATAAGATTTTCAGCGTTGGCAGCAACAAGTTCATGAAAGCCGATCCCGATCTGAAAAAGCCTGTATTTGCACGGTAACTATTAATTAAAAACCCGCACAGTTTCAAAATCCTCTTTTTGAGACGGCAACTCCAACCCGTTGGTTAAAAGTCCCGCTCATGTGATTATCTAACAGGAAAATCACGCAACGGACGAAATATAAAAAGGCAAAAGCCATCAGGGCTATCATCCCACTTCGGACACAGGCCTCCTTTTTCTCAGCGTCTCAGGAAACGTCAGTTGTGCTATAGGGAATCTTGGGTACGTTTGACCGGTTGGGCACATGGATTTCAGGGGCAACTAGGGCAGACGCCTGATTCAAAACAAGGGGAGTTGGCCCAAAGCAAGAAGGCTGACAGGCATTAATTGCCCTGGCATGCTAATACACATGCTACGGATGGACACACATCCGGCAAGACCTGCCAAGGAGCAGCAGGGAATCATAGCAACTAAAACTGAGGCCGAGAACATAACAGAACAGCACCGAACAGATTTGAGAAATGAACGGAGTGTGAATTAATGATACTTTTTGTTTTCTGCAGTCATAAACGTTTGAGTCTCTGAACGATCAGGTTCAGAAAGAAAAAGAACTTACTTGCATCGAATAGAAGTACGAACTGTTCGACGCTTTTGGACATGGTTGCAACGGCGACTTCCAGCGTAAAAACCAGCAAGCGTGTGTAACTGCGCGCGAGTGAGAACTGAGAAATCAAAACACAGAAAAAAGGGGACAAAAAAAAAGCAGATGAAGAATCAAAATTTTCTGCCGACGAGTTATTTTCTTACAATTTCTGAGAGTGGAATTTCTGGTAATCTTGTTTTATCCGAAACACCTGCTGGGAAATTTCATTCAGCTTTTGAATTTTTTTGGGGTTAATTCTGAAAGAAAAGGAAAAGAACTGGGGAAAATTAAAATTACCACTACAGGCCGGGCTTCTTGATCATTGCCGGCGACGTATGCAACTCCGTCTGCCAGCTCCACGGAGAACTCATCTGCTATCAAATGCTCTGTTTTCAAACGAAAAGGCAAAAAAGGAAAAGCGACATCAGCGCGGTTTTCCGGGGAATACGGATGTGCTGTTGCTTTCATAGCCTGGCTGTTTTTGCTTAACGGCTTCGTCTACGGAGAATAAGCGAGCAAAAGGGAAGATTCTCGAAGCAAAACGAAAGAGAAAAAGCAGAGAAACCAGTACCAGTCCCGATGCTATCTCTCCAGGACAGGCACGATCTCAAATGCTTCGCGGCCTTCCTCACGCTATCGCCCTTGGCTTGGAGGAATCTTCCCACGCAAGCGTCGTTGCAGAACTTCTCCTGAAAGCGAAAACCAAAAGCAAACCAAAATAATCCCATCAGAGGCTGCATTTCCTCAAATTCAAGCCGGATCGCATCAGATCGCCAAAACGCAAAACGAGATCCGTCTGCACCACCTGCTTAACGGTGAGGGGCGCTTGTTTGCGCAGCATTTGCAGGACTGCATCGATCTTCTCCTTGGCTTCCAGCTCTTTCTTCCCCATGCCAGCAACAGCAGAAGGCGCAATATCGGAACTTCAAAACAGAGAAACAGTAGCTTCTTTGTCCTCAATCCTGTTCTCAATCCTCCATGAGAGAGAGAGAGAGAGAGAGATGCTAGACTGCTCGGGAAGAAGGAGTCAAAAGGGTGAGTATTTATAGCGGGGAGGAGGCACGCCAGCTGACGGAGGCCGTTATGCGGCAGACAAAGCCACGTCAGATCGTTCTAAGTCGGCGTAAAGCAAAAGTGAGGGAGGGATGATGACGGCGGTGTTGGACGGAGATTCGTAACGGAAATACTCCCGCCGTTTGTGAGTGGGCTAGTCTACTGGGGTCGCTGCGGCCTAATAATAGTCATGATACTGTCGTGGACCACCAAACATGATTTTTTTTCTTGCCCGTTTTTCTTTTTGCATGAAATGCCGGCCCGGCCCTTATCTGTGCATGCAAGTTAGGGATCCAAAGGAAAAGTCAAAGGAAGTTTTCACCAAAGTCGCCCCGTTAGGTGTAACCAGGTCAGGCGAAACATGAAATTAAATTAGACATTTAAAATTATATTGATTTAAAAATAAATTGAATAATGGTACCAAATCATTTTAATTGGAATCTTCAATGAGCCATTTTACCCATGGTATAGATGATTGGCAATTTTTTTTTAAAATTTTTACAGATATGCCTACGGAGTTTGACCAATATTACATTTGTGTATTTAAGTTTGCTAATATTGCAAAAATACCCACAAAATTTGCTTAAATCTACAAGCTTGTCCTTTCCATCAAGAAACAGTTAGAATTTTCGATAAAATAATGATAACACCCTTTAAGCCAAGTAATACACTTCCAAATTTTCCAATATTGTAAATATATTTTCTATTCATTATTTTATATATTTTTACATATATAATTATTTATATTTTTTGCAAATATGCTTATAACATTTGCAAAAATTGTAAGTGTATCATTTGGCTTAAAAGATATTATTATCATTTTACAAAAAATTTTAATGACGTTATAACGGAATGGACATATTTGCAATTTTATACCAACTTTATCTGAGTATTGGCAAACTTAGGGACACAGATGCAATATTAGTCAAATGTTATAGGCATATTTGCAGGAACCTTTTTTTTATTATTACATCTCAACTTTGTATTACAAGAAAATAACATTGCAATAGGACCTTGAAGTGTGGGCTTCGTACTTACACACCCAATGTGATACCACTAGAAGTACCACCAGGCTGAGTCCTAATTTATTTATGTGCCTGTATAAATTTTTAAAAAAGTACGTCCACATTCATTCATGTATAAAATAATAAAAAATAGCTAAATTCATGTAGAGATGCATTAACATGTTATAATAATTTATAAATTTATTTATCTACACAAGAATAATAATTTAGATAATATAGATGTTGAATTAAAAGTCTTGTGAAGATACATAAATCAAAAAACTAATCACACCAAACTTAATTTCCTTATTAAGTAACTAATTCTACATTTAATGTACCAAGTAGATTCTATGTAATCACTAAGAAGAGCCTCCAACGAATATTATTGAATTGGAGCCCACTATCTGGGGTATGAAAATATTACTTTAATATATTATATGATCTTAAATTATTTCATTTTTATGAAAAATTTACAATTCAACTCTACAAGCAACTCAATTTAATAATATTAATAAATTAAAATTAGTTTTTAGTTCAATATATAAGTATGTAACAAGCCTTAGTACCTCTTTTTTATATTACATTGACACTATTGCTCCTTTTGATAATATGGAGACTACACGCGTATAACTTGGGTCGGATGGATCTGGTTCAAGGTGGATTCTAACCTTATCATAATTTGAAAAATATCTACCTTACCTTATTTTTCGTGAGTCGATTGAAAGTCTGCCTTATGTTATTTTTTTAAGGTCTAGCCCATTCTAGTTTTAATTCTAAATCAACTCTTTAAAATAGTTTTTGATATTATATTTGAATGTTATAACTACCATAAATCATACTTAATATATTCATTCAATATAGTAATAGTATTTTTTTGAAAAAGTAATAATATTATTTTAAAATATATTACTAAATGTACTAACTAATAGAAAAAGTAAACAAGTTTCAATATTTATAAAAGATATATTCTATATCTTTATCTCATAAAAGATAATTGGATACATATTTGGAACCTACTCTATCGTAATTAAGTCAGGTATTTTTTATTTGGAATCTACACTATCTTATAAGTAGAAAAATAAGCATTTACTTCTATTTTAGGGTACTCAAGTGGTACCCTACCCAAGTTGCACCACTAGAAGACTATTACTCCCATGCTGACATGAAGGCGGGACAATACTCATGGGTACATAATGCCAATTCTGCTAGGCTATACCTTGCGTGATAATACATACAAGTGTTTTGAGTATTTTTTATTTTTTTATATTTTTATTTTTATTTCAAAAATAAAAATCTAGAAAATATTAAATGTTGGCAGATATAAAAATCGCATATGGACTCAATAAAATAAATAAAACCTCAAAACAGCTTTATGCATGGAGGCCCGGTGCATACTATGAATTAGGGTGGAAATTGAAAAAATATATACGAAAACCTAAAAATATTAAAAAAATTTATATTTAAGCTCATGATGATTACATAGAGTCGTGTACCTGTGCATCGCCCATTGATAACACACCTGGGCATACATGAGCAACGTCCCCTGACTGAGTCCAGAGGGAACTGTGTTTTCATTGTATCTAATGCAAAAAGAAAAAAAAAAAAAAAAAAAAAAAACTACATATAAGCTCACACATAAAAAAAAAAAAAAAAAAGTTCAAAATACCTGCATACGTGATCCTCACTTTCGGGAATTTTCATGTATGGCGTGAGAACGAAATCCGTGGAAATGTACACTCCTTGTTCTCTAGCCAATAACTCAATAACTCAATAACTCAATAATCTTATTATTATTATTATTATTATTATTTAACTTTGTTCTTGTATTCTTGTCATTTTTTCTTCATTTTCTTATTTATTCGAATTTTACCCACGATATTTTATATTAATTTCACAATTATCAAAAAAAATTTCCCTGTTTGGGTAAAAGTTTTAAAAAAGGAGCGAGAGTTTACCAGAATTGGACAGGATGATATGATTAGTTGAATTGGAGAGACATTCGTACCCGTGCGCAACGACGCTGGAACCCCGTGATGTGATGTGATTTACTGTATCTTCGAGAATCCCTCCGGATATCTGAAGCTATCGAGTAGCCAAGCCGCATCAAACACCCTACGCTCTAGCGAATACATCTCATCTACCGTACACGTGTCCTCACTTTTTTTTTTTTTTTTTTTTTCTCTCTAATAGCCGATATTCGATTTAAGGTTGACCAGATGACCAACTCCCCGTCACATGCACGTTTCTTTAACGTGGAAGCGTGGACTCTCAGGTCAATCATTATTTACTCGATCACATTATTTTTTTCATTTTTATACTTATATTTTAATCAATTTTCCTATTAACTACATATAACAAACTTATTTATTCCGACTATACTTCTATTATTTCCTATAAATCATACTTTTCTCAAAATATTTACTTTTTCATTTTCTATAATTTTACAATTTCACACATTACCAAATGTCCCAATATTAACATAGAAAAACATTTCTCAATTATCCCTAAATTACAAGTGCTTGATTTGGGCATAACACTTGGATGCTAATGCTGCTTTTTTGTGAGAATTTGAAATTTAAAGGTATGTTTTGAAATTCATAAACTTTTGTTGAAAAATTTTTAGGAGTAAAAATTATAAAATGATGTAATATGATAGGAATAACGATGAGGAATAAAGAAAAAACATAAGTTAGATATATGAATAATTGTGAAGAAATGATTAAAAAATAATTTTAAAATTATAGTAATTATATAAAGTAAAAAGTTTTAATTTGAAAAGTTTTATAAATTGCCAAACACTCCTTAGTCTAAAATAGTAATTTATATGCTGTGAATAAAAACCATTTCACCTATATATATGCATTAATATTATCTTTAAAATTTTTAGGTGACTTTTAATCATGTGGTTATTGTGGAAAAGTGTGGAAAGTGATTAAAAAATATTTTGAGAAGTGAGTGAATAATATAATATGATAGGAGTAAAATTGAAATAAATAAAGTAGTTTTGGAAAAACATGATTGGTTTATAGTGGTAAAGTTTGTACAAGTAGGATTCTTAGATACATAAGATGTTAAATTATTTATACAAGAATATGTTGTAGACAAAAGAAAACTATGGGAACCAGTGATTTTTGCAAGCTTGGGCTAACAAATTTATCTATTAGCAGTGACTAATTTTTTATTTATTCATGAAAATATTAGCAATAATGTGTTTAATTTATATATCAAATTTTATAAATTTTGAATATATGTATATCTTAAAATTTTAAAATCAACACTCTTAAGGATATTTAAATTACTTTACCGAAAAATGTTGATTGTTAAAATTCCGAAAAATATGAACATACATATTTAGAAATAATAGAATTTGATATACTAATTAAATACACTAGGATCAACATTTTCATGTAAAAAATACACCAACGTTATCCTTTCTTCTATTCCGCTTTTGAACTACGATTGTTCTATGAAAATTGAATTTTTACCAATTATTGTCAAGATCAGATGGCAAACTATCTAAGAGGTCAAGATTGAACATAAAATCTAGTGAAGTGAAGGTTGACGATGATGGGATAATTTGCAAAATAATTAAAGTTACAAATAAAGGCCTGTATTTTTTTTTTTGAAATTTACCAATAGTAATTAGCTAAATTATAATACTGTAAAAAGATGAGAATACAAATAAGCCTAATAATTCCTGCCTCAGGCGCGGAGGTGTCCAGCTTCCATCCCGGTATGAAGAGCTTTGGAAAAATATATACTTGAGATAATTTGACTGGTAAATAAAAAGTTAAAAAAACTAATAATTATGAATACTGTTGGCTATCATTTTCTATTTTCTCTTTTTCCTTTCCAAATAACAAGATTTCTTTTATGTTTATAACAGAATTTCTTTTTTGATAAAACAAAGAACAGAATTTAAGAGCTCGGTTGGTCACTCTAGCAAAAATGGGATGCAACACTATACATGGGGTGTGGTTCGAACTCCACATACTTAGGATTTCAACCGAAATTTCATGGGAGCAGGTGGTCTCCATTTAATAAAGTAGATGGAAGGTTGTTTTGTCCCTTTAAATAGATAGAGATCGTTATCTTTTGACAAATAAATGAGAGTTTGTTATCTTCATTGGTGAATGAGCTTAATATGTAATATCAGATGTGATAATATACATTACCAATAGAAAAAAAACAGAATTTAAGAGTTATTTGGTAAGTTGAAGGTATGGGGTGGTACGAGAAACCATAGGAGCACGGTTTTCTAAGTTAATAGCTCTTCTAATTAATAATTATATTTTTTATTTTTATTCATATATTCCAATCATTTTTTTTACCTACGACCTCCATTAAACCTATTTATTACAACTTTACCTCTATAATTTCCTATCAATCATTCAAATTTTAAATTATTTTATTTTCCAATCCCCACTTCATCCCACGGTACTACAAAAATATCAATTACCACCGTAAGTTGACCATGAAACCGCAAGAACGTGGGTGAGTCTCTCTCGTGCATAACATTCATGCAGCAAGAGCCACCAGTAATAATTAAATACCCGTCCATTTCATAGCTGGCATGACAAGTCCAATTCGATCCGTTCCCGCTGATGTTTCTCTGACAAGATGCATACGCATGCAAGCGATCGACGTATATAAGACTGTCCCCAAATTGCAAAGCTAGGAATTAACCAAAAATATATGTAGGGATCAGGGACATATTACGTAAACGCTGCTGCTTCCATGAAATCTTTTTTTATGTAATCTTTTTTATATTTTAAATTTTGATAGTTGATAGAAAATTCACGTTTAATATCATTTATAGTATCTTGAAATTTTTTTTATTTATTTGATATCATAGCTCATAGGCCCCATTGAAAATTAATATAATAAAATTATTAATATTAAATATCAATTTTAAAGTTGTATTTTCAATGTCTAAACTGTCAAAAATATCATTTCTATATAGATAAGTAATTCTGTAAAGTATCATTACATTTTAATATATGTGTAAATGGATCTAAGCTTTTTCAAAATCTACACATGAATATACATTTTTCAACAATGTGGCCCATAAACATACTTGATCGGGATGAAACTTGGTCTCCTAGATAAAAAAATAATGTTAAATATGATAAATGAATTAAAATTTTCCTCAATGATTAAAATCTAAAAAATTAAGAGGTTATATGGCTCCACTTTCATCCATGTAGCCTAGTTATATTACAGTGAAGCCCGTATGTAAATCCTAGAGGTGCTCACAGGTCACTTATGTGAAATCCAAGTTTGTCTGCTTACTCTTGATTTTTCTTGATTTTAAAATATTGTTTATTCATGTGTATTTATGTGTAATTCCAAAAACTACACATATCACAAACTTTATATATTATATTTAACTATACATTTTTAAAAAAATTTAGTGGTTATATATTTACTTTCAAAAAGATACTTTTGTTAGAAAATATGAATTTTCAATGAAATAAATGACATTATAATAAAAAATGTATTAAACATGGTTCATTTCCTTCTTTTTGTGGTAACTAAGTTGCCTTGTTAAAAAACCATTACCTATAAACATGAATACAAATTCTATTGCTAAAACTTTTTGTCTTCTAAGAATATGAACCCACGAATGTTTGTTTATTGTCTTATTCCTTCAAATAACAATATAAAATATTTTAGCACTTAATTTACGCATTTGGGTAAAGAAATATGATGGAGAGAAAATCAAAAATAAATTTTGTGAGTATTACTGGTACCCATGAGTTAATTAATTAGTTTAGCTGAATTTCGTTATGAGTAAAGTAGTTAATGATGCTTTTCGAAAAGGTTTGTTATATTTTAATTACTATAGAAATTTCGTAAAAAAAAAAAATTTCTTTTGAAAATGATATTGACGGTTAATATATATCCTTGTTGACAAATGCCCTACCGATGAAAGTAACATAAGTTTTATTGACAATCATATCTTTTGATGATGCTTAATAGCAACAACAACACATCAGGGACGATACGGGAAGATATTAGTTGCCCATGTAGTTTTAGTTAAAGAAATATGTACCACTGATTATTTATTATAATTTAAAGAAAATTTGAATATGTTATATGCATTGGTTAATTAATTCATGAGATATGTGCCTACATTTTTATTAGATAAATTAATAATAGAATTTAAGTGTGAGTTCGGGAAATGATAAGATTTTTCAACGAAAATTTTTTTGTGTAAATTTTTTTAAATTAATAGAAAATGATATTATATTATTTGTGAAATGTTGAGGAGTATAGAAAAGAAAAATAAATAAGTTAATTGTATAGATAATTTTATAGAAATAATTGAAATGTATGTACTTATACATAAAGATGTGAAAAATAATTAAAAAATAATAGTTGTTGATAGTAAAATTTTAGTTTAAAAACTTTTCTCGTTTGTGTGAGAATATAAGTTGTCATGATGTACATAAATACTCATAGAAAAAAGTTTTTATATTAAACAAACGTGCCTTAATTGTATATTCTCAGTAAAGTAACCAGATATGTTTTAGAGTTTTAATAGATATTTTAATTGACATCATTTTTTATGGTGACTTTTGCTGTAGGTTATAATGGAGAATCAGCATAGCTTGTCGTTTTGGAAGATATAGGCCTGAGTCGATCCCTATTTCCCGACGGTTAAATGGATGACTCGTGGACCAGTAATGATTAATATATTGCCTGAAAATTTTAGACTGGACTAATCAATATATATGTACAGTGACTGCTAAGTCGTCAGCTTCACTTTTGCGGGAGATAGCATCTTTCACGTGGCTAAGATCCATTTTCAGTCATGCTAGCGCTGGAGAACTCTAAGCATACGCCAAATTTTGATCTCAAGGCGTACATACATACTTATATATGGAATGTAATGTAATTCAATGCGATTAACTGTATAATTTAGATTACAATTGACTCAAGATGCTCCTTGCAACATCATAAAATGATAATTTACTTTACCTATTATATTTAGAATGGTTTATTTTGTTAACATATCAATTTTTATCCAAGTTATGTATCCATATGGCTCCATCTAAAAATAATACAAAATTAATATAATAAAATAGTCTGGTGTAAATAATAATTTAAAATTTATTTTTTCAATACGTAAACTATCTAAGATGAAATTTATTCATGGATAAATGATTACATAAAATATTAATATATTTAAGTAAATGTAAAGTCCATTTTGAGTCAAATATACCATAATTTATAGTAAATGTAAATTTAAATAATCATATATAAGAAAAATGATTCGCTACACGTGATTGCATTGTACGGTCTATGTATTGTGGGGCCCAGTAGATCATGAATAGGAAATCTATCTTATCAATTATATTTAGAATTATTCACTTTCTTGGTATACTAATTGTCATCCAATCAAACACGTACATGGGCGTCATCTTAAAATGTTACAAAATTAATATAATAAATAATTTAATGGAAATGTTAAGTTTAAAGTAGTATTTTCAACATCTAAACCATCTTAAGTATATTTTTATTTGGATAAATGATTGTATAATATATTATTATATTTTAATATATATCGGTCTTATTTCAGAGTAGACTATATTGTAATTATGATGTAGTTCATTTGCATAGGATGATAGCTTATATATCAAACATGCTTTTATATAATCGGATTACATAGAAACCATTTCATATAATCCTTTCAAAATTTAATCTTTTTATGCTTGATAGAAGATCCAATCCATTTATTATATTTAACATCATTTATTTATTTAAGAGATTAAGTTTCATCTAAATCAAATACGTTTACGGGCGACATTTGCTTAAAATAAGTACATTCATTTGTAAATTTAAAAATGCTTAGATTTATTCACATATATATTAGAATGTAATGAAACTTTATAGAATCATTTTATTTACATAGAAATGATATTTTAGATGGTCTAAATATGGAAAATATGATTTTAAAATTAATATTTAACATTAAATTATTTTATTTCATTGATTTTATACATTTATAGATAGAACTTACGTACAATGATACTAAATAAGTAGAAGGGTTTTCAAGATGTTATAAATGATATTAAATATAATAGATGGGGTAGACTTTTTATCAACTATAAAAATAGTACATAGAAGTATTTCTGTGTATACAAATATTCAAGTATAAATTTTATCAAAAGTTGTGATACAATTGACTCGAAATAGGTTCCACGTGATTATAAAATAATAATCTATTTCACTCGTTGTTTTTAGAATGATTTATTTTATTAGTATACTAATTTCATCCAAATTGGAAATTAGTATAGATTTCATTTGAAAATAGTATAAATTCAAGGTAATATAATAGTTTTATGTAAGCTCATTTTTCAGCCAATTGTACCATGATTATGGTACAGTTGACTATAATGGATAAACTCTTTCTCACTCTATATATGTGCTGAAAATTAATCTAGTATACTCAACGGAGCCCACTTAATCATGAATAAGACATCCATCTCACCCATTGTATTTAAAATATTCACTTTATTAGGATACCAATTTTCATTAGCATAATTTATTATTCACTTTATGAGCAACATCTTAGCATGGTACAAAATTTATGTAATAAAAAAGTTTAATGTAAACATCAATATTAAAAGAGTCTAAAGTATATTTTTAAATAGATAAATAATTCTATAATATATTATTATATTTTAACACACGTGTAAATCATTTTACAGACTGCGTGGTAATTATAATGCAGTACATCCGTATAGGAATATAACACCTATATGTGTGATTATATATCCAATCACGAGGCCCACAATTATCCTTTTCTGTCCACGATTTAGTGTACACATTGGATGTGGGTCAAACCGGAACCCGTCCGAATTAATTTTTCATTGGAGTGTGGGTTGAGTATTTAGTTTGTTTACATCAATGCAAAGTAAAATATTTTCTTCAAGTCAATTGTTTTAAAGTTGTTATTTTTTGCCAACAATTTTTAAAACCTTTAAATTTATGTTAACGCTATTAGTTGTTAGTCTCTTTTACAATAGCTCAATGGCGTCTAATTATACACATCGTGATGTATTTTATAATAAAATATATTAGTCATTTATTTTCATAATTACTTCTATTTTTTGTTTTTTCTTCTTTAACGTGTTTTTCTTATTGTATTCATTCTATATACCAACTTTTATTTATTTTTTATTTTAAAAATGAAGTTTTTTTTAGGAGTGAAAATGACTTAAACATCCCTAAAATTGATGACTTTTTAAAAATAAAAAATAAATATACTAAAATATACTAAAATGGCAAAACTTGGTATGTATATTGAATACACTTAGAAAAATATGCTTATGAAGAAAAAATAAATAAAAATAAAATAAACGAATATTTTATTTTAATTTAAAATACATCATGGTGTATATAATCATATTCCTAGCTAAAAAATGGGTATTGGATATACTGTATATAGTTGTCCGTAAGCATATTCATGTAATTTTTATTGGTATGGGTTTACATTCATCCTAATTTATATTACAATGAAGTCTGAGATATTTTTACAATTTTTTCATTTTACATTTTAATAAGTTTTTTCATTTTTTTCAAAAGGGAGAACAATATGCTCCCATATCCACTCCAGGACGCTCCCATCAAATGCACAGGGAAAGACTACACCCCCATTCGAACGCCCATCTGGTGCATGAGCTATCGGCATTACCAACCAGGCATTGCCAGATTGGCCACTGGCATGTTATTTTTTTGCGTTAATTTCAAATATATCAACTTGTAGTTGGTCTTAATTACAAATATACTCACTGAGTTTGAAAATTTTCACATATATCTAGTAAGTATAAGTGAAATTCAAATATATGCATAATTTAAAATCACCGTTACATCATATAAAATGTTCAAAATGCCCCTTATTATTTAATAATAATAGTTATTCAGCTATAATAGAAGCTGAACGACATAATGTAAACACATCTAATGTGCGAGAAGAGCTAGACAAAATGAGTTTTAACGGTCTAGATATTATATAGATCACAATAAATGTTAGATTAATCAGTGGTATTTTCAAATTTTAAAACTATTAAATGTTTATAACTGTCATAATGGGTATATTTAAAATTTTACTCGTACTTAATAGGTATACATGAAAGCTTTTAAATTTAGTGGGTATATTTATAATTAAGGGCAAATATAGTGGGTATATTTGAAATTAACCCTATTTTTTAAATCAACATTCATGCATTATTTTTAATATAATGCAATAATGCAAATGAATCCCAATTGGTTGTTTAGATGATATGAAATCTAGAATACCTATTACATTTAAAATCATTTTTTCAACTAGTAAACTATATTTTATCTAAACCAAAGATGTAAATTGGCGCTATCTAACAAAGTGTGTGAAATTATTGTAATAAAATAGTTTAACTTTAATATAATTTTAAAATTATATTTTCAATGCCTAAATCGTTTAAAACATTATTCCTATATTCTATCAAGAAAAAGCGTCATCCTTATGTCGAAAAATAATTCTATAGAGTATTACTATTTCTAATGCATATATGAGCAAATCTAATATTTTTCATAATTTTCAATTGAATTTATGTACTTTTGAGGAAATGTAGATTGTGCACATCTTTTGATATGGATAAAAATTGATTTTCTTGCTAAATTAATGTCATTAAATGCAATAAGCAGACTAGATTTCATATCAACATTAAGATGGATGAAAATGGACAAGATTAGGCTAAAACTTAGATGCAACCAAGTTACATAAAAGTCTAATTCAATATAAATATACCAAATAAGAAATATTCTATAATATATGATCACATTATGGATAACATAAAGATGATATAAATAAATGAAGAATGATATACAAATAAAATATATTCAATTGTATAGTAATAACATAAAATATTATAAAACATAAGAAAAACTTTTTAAAATGATTTCTGTATTTTCCATTATTACAAAAGAAAATATAGAAATCTACATTAAAAATCTCAAGAAATTTATTTTTAATACATTTCTTTAAATATAAAAGGAAAATTTATTTACTTAATATTGTGGATTCTTTTAAAAATTTTAAATTTCTATTTTTAAAAAAATAAAATAAAATGCTTTAAATTTAAATTTTATATTTTGACAATGTAATTTAAAATAAATAAATTTATTTTCTTTGATTTTTGAAGAAAATTTGGATATTTTCAAAGCATTTTCTTTTCAAAAAATTTGGAAATTTTAAAAGCATTTTTCTTAAATATTCTACTTGTGATATAATGAAATTAAATTTGAATTTTTGTCTTCACAATGTCAAAATGTGAAAGATATCAAAATAATTTTTATGATTGAAAGCAATTTTTGTATTTTACTATTGATTTTTATTAATATATTTAAACATAATATATTTTATTTATTTATTTTTATTTTATATTTATTTCTTATAGTAATACATAATGTTATACTAGTAAATAATAATTTTAATTTTAATACACTTATATCATAATAATATAATTTTTATTAAACCTAGTTGCACCATTTCTTTGTGCAACTCTATCTTTTTTATGACCCACCTTAATGATAATTTGAAATTCTTAATACTCTTGCATTTAGAATAGTTTGTTTAGCAAATAAATCAATTTTTATTCAAATGAAATTATTTAATTTCTATCTTAATTTTAAAATTGTATTTCAATATATAAACCGTCTAAAATATCATTCCTCGATGAATATACTATTCTATAAAGTATTCTAATGTATTTGTAAATAGATCTAAATATTTTTCATGATTTATATATAATTTTTAAGAAAATAAAATGGACCCAAATCTCTAATAAACATAATTTTTACTTCAATGATAAAATTAATTATATTGCATAATATGAACGGTTGACTTTTTTTATTACATATCAAACTGAGTTTCATAAATGGGATTATACCCAAAACTTCGGTGTAACCATGAGGTACACTGAATGTACTACATCAACGGTGCGCTCATAGGAGAATAGCTAAAATTTGGGACATTTACGATAACTTGCTATTCTGAGACTGAGCCAGCTAAGGGATATTTAATGTCCGATTTAAGCTGTTATGAGAGATTAATCAAGTTGACACAGGAGTAAACTGTTTTAAAATCATTGGTATAGACGTAACAAGTTCAAAATTACTGTGACAATTAATTACAGTACATGATTTGCAAAACTTGTATAATATATTTCCAATAAACACGCGATGAATGAACAAACAACACATGCATAACTTGTCAATCACATCATCATACCACAATCGTTATCAGGCTTGCAAAGCGATTTCCCGTGTTATATTTAACATCATATTTTGTGCCAAAAGACTTAATTTCATTTAAATTAAATATGTGTATGGCAGCATTTGCTAAAAGTAAATATATTTATATGTAAATTAGAAAAAAATACTTATAGAAGCCGATTAGGTGCACCCAAGTGCAAATACTTACTTTTTAATTTTAAAATTTTTTTTACACAAATATTAATCGAAATGTATTTAACATGTGTATCAATTTTTTACAAAATTTGGAGGTTTTTAGATATATTTTGAACTTTTAAAAATTAGTAACATTTTAGTAATTTTAAATTACTAAAGATGCCACTCATTTTAAAAATAAAAAATCTAAAAATCTTCAAAATTGATAAAAAAAATTAATATATGTTAAATACACTTAGATTAATAGCTTTACAAAACAAATTTTAAAAAAATAAATATGGATAAATACCTCGGGTGCTTTTGAAATTATCCTTACATCTATTCACATATGTATTAGAATATAATAATATTTTATAAAATTATTTATCCACATAGTAATGATGGCATATACATTAAAAATACTAGTTAAAAATTATTTTTTAATATTAAATATTTTATTATATTAATTATATATATTTATAAATGAAGCCTATATATATTGATACTAAATAAATAATAAGATTTTCATATATAAATAATAATAACATAATAAATGGAGTGAATTTTTACAAGGGTTTAATAGAAGTGGGCCCCATCATTATGATCAACACGTACTAACATCACCCAACCACATATCACCCACCATAGCATGATATGGCCAACGTGGAGGATATCCACCACATATGACAAGAAAATCGAAGTCCATTATCCAATATAAAATAAATCAACCATGAATCCAATGTAATCATGCCTATTCCAAAATAAAATCACATCTAATAAAAATAAATAAATATATATAATCGGCAACATAATGAATATTCAACATCATGTTTTAAAATGAAAAACTCCTGGCCAGAGCCTACTCAAAATATCATCTTAAGGTTAGTATCTCGTTTATCTCCACCTCAAATTTCAATCTACTGTTGGACTTCATTGCTTGACCTATCATATAAAAATAAAGTAGCAGACAGTGTGAGCTAAGAAAAATTTAGTAAGTGTGCAATGATAAATGAAACAATGAAAATATGTGAAATCCATTTCTGTGTCATGCTCTGATCATGCTCTGGTGTGAGCTAAAACAATGCTAAGGCATTTCAATCATGCTTTGATCTTGATCTCTAGTGTGAGAATAACATTTCCACCATAAGTAGATACTGGAGTCAACCACCACCCCTGTCTAGGGGTGGGAATCGGGGCGAGCCATACCGGGTCAAAGTTTGCCAAACTATGACTCTACTTTTTAAAAATTAAGTTTGACCTTTTTTTTATACCAGGTCGGGACAAGGTTGGTTTGACCCTCACTTTTTTTAATAGGTTCCGGGATAAACTTTTGGTTGGTATCGGGATAGCGGGCTAGGTCGAAAATATGGGTAAAATAAGATAATTTTAAGAATTTATATACCTATCAAACATAAGAATACATTTATACTAAATTTAAATATTATATGCTTCAATATTTTACTTATTATTAACAAACACATAATTAAGAAAACAAAATATTTGAAAATGTAGTATAAATTTATTAAAATAGGTTAATATATAATTACACATAATGGTTATATATGTACAATTTTTTTATTGATTCTTATATTGCTTTTTGAATAAATTGATTCTTCTATTGTTGATGGAGTTAATTATCAAAAAGTGAGAATTTTGAAAGAAAATAATAATAATATTTAAATATAGACTTATAATTTTTAATAAATTAATATATGCGGGGCGGTCGGACTCTTCGTGTCAGGACATGGTCGACCCATCCCAAACCTATTTTTGAATTCAGGTCAAAATTTCTGACCTATCCCTATACCTATGTCGGGTAAAAAAAATATACTAGTTTTACCCGGTCAAAAACAGGTTGGGTCAAAGTCGGGTCGCCCTGTGACCCGACTCGCCAAATTCCCACTCCTACCCTTGTCTGACTTGCACTAGAGGTCCTCTATTTCGCTAAAAGAGTAACTCTGCCCATTATAACACCTTTTTTTTTTTTATCTTAAAGTGGCCAGCACCTCTGTACTTAATTTTAGGGGTTAGTCTCCCCCCAGTAACTCCATGTACAGCATTAGAAAATAAAATTTTATTCTTGGGGGGCTACCCACTTGATCTCTATGATTTGATTGAGAAAGTCTATTGGCAGTGACTTGAATTGCGCGTTACCCCATGCATATGCGAATTTCATTTGCATCCCAATTTTACATTCACGCAAGTCTAATCGCATTAGACTTTGAACAGCAATCCTATTTGCATAATGCGCGCATCCTACATCATTAAAACAGATGAATTGAGCTCACTTGGTGGTGCTATAAATAGAGGGGGTTGCTTTCGGGTGAGAGATGGAAATTTTTTGAAGCTCTCTTGTATATTTTTTTGTGAGGTATATTGGGTTTAAAAGTTTTCCTTTTTTAGAGTTCTCAGTCTCTTGTAATTTGTTTTTGATAGTGGATTTTCTTCTTTTTCCGTGATTTTTTCCTTCACAATCAATGATTTTCCATGTAAATTTATATCTACTTTATTTTTTTTCTTTTATTTATCCTTATTATTTTGTAAAATTATTTTTTAACAAAGTTGATTCATATGTGACTTGTGAAAATGTCTTTATTGTCTTAAATGATAATGCAATCTTCCTCTTTCATGCCTAACATTTGGCCACAATGCATTAATATTCATCACCACCCACCATAGGCAACTAAATACACGAGTTCACATATACATACGTAAAAGCCATCTAAAACCTGCAACCTCACAAAAAGTATGAAAATAATCTAAAGTAATCAGAAATCTGAAGGTCAAGCATAGCCTAGGTTAACACTCCAAGTGATTTCCTCAAATGCAGTAATTATTTTTGCCGCGTATAACATGAATTCACTACGGGAAAATGACATTTAGTAATGGTTTTTTTAGTGATGGTTAATAAAAGCATTTCTGTAGACTATTATTGCTAAAAAATTTTAAAATTGTCACTACAAATATGGTATATAGTAATGGTTTTAGAAATCGTTAGTATCATCATCATCATCATAAGCCATTTCCCACCTATGTGGGGTCGGCTGCATGGATTCTGTTACGCCATTCTTGGCGATTTAAGACTAAATTTTCAGTAATATGTAATATTTTTAAATCATGTTTAATTACTTCCATCCATATTTTTTTTGGTCTTCCTCTCATTCTTCTACCACCTTCTACTTGGATAAACTCTGTTTTCCTAACCGGTGCTACTTCAGGCCTCCTTTTAACATGACCAAACCATCTTAATCTATTTTCTCTCATTTTATCATAAATTGGTCTCACTTTTAAGTTTTCTCGAATTATTTCATTCCTAATTTTATCTTTTCTTGTTTTACCACTCATCCACCTTAACATTCTCATTTCTGCTACGCTCATTTTTTGTATATGTTGCTCTTTAACTGCCCAACATTCTGCCCCATAAAGCATAACAGGTCTAATCGCAGTCTTATAAAATTTTCCTTTTAATTTGACTGGAACTCGACGGTCACATAAAATTCCTGACGCACTTCTCCATTTCTTCCATCCTGCTTGAATTCTATGTATTATATCTTTCTCGATTTCCCCGTTCTCTTGAACTATTGATCCTAAGTACCGAAAGTGATTAGTTTTTGTTACTGTTTGATCTAAAATCTTAATTGGTTCATCATCCGGGTTCTCACTATTATTAAAATTGCATTTCATATATTCAGTTTTTGTGCGACTAATTCTAAAACCATTAGATTCTAGAGCATCTACCCACCTATTCAATTTTAAATTTAGTCCTTCTTTACTTTCATCTATTAGAACAATGTCATCTGCAAATAACATACACCAAGGTACTTCTTCTTGGAGATGTCTAGTAATTTCATCTATTACTAAGGTAAAAAGGTAAGGACTCAAGGCTGAGCCTTGATGTAAACCTATTTTAACTGGGAAGACATTAGTATCTCCTCTAATGGTTCTCACATTTGTAACAGCCCCCTCATACATATCTTTAATAATATCAATGTATCTGTCATTAATTCCTTTTTTCCTCATCACTTGTCATATTAACTTTCTTGGTACTCGATCATAAGCTTTTTCTAAATCAATAAAAATCATGTATAAGTTCTTTTTCTTCTCCCTATACTTTTCAAATAGTTGTCTAAGTAAGAAAATAGCTTCAATAGTTGATCTTCCTGGCATAAAACCAAATTGATTTTCAGATATATTAGTTTCCCGTCTTAGTCTATGTTCAATTACTCTTTCCCACAATTTCATAGTATGACTCATTAATTTTATTCCACGATAATTTGTACAATTTTGAATATCTCCCTTATTTTTATAAATTGGAACTATAATGCTTTTCCTCCATTCACTTGGCATTAACTTCGTTTTTATAATCTTGTTAAAAAGATTTGTTAACCATGTTGCACCTACATCTCCCATGCACTTCCATGTCTCAATTGGTATATTATCTGGGCCTAAAGCTTTTCCTGTTTTCATTTTCCTTAGAGCTTCCTTTACTTCAGATATTCGAATTTTTGTGAAATAACTGATATTCCTATTTTCTTCCCTATTTAGACTAACATCTAATGTTAATTGTTCGTGTGGGGTATCATTTAGTAAACTATAAAAATAAGTTTTCCATCTTTCCTTAATATTATCATCTTTGACTAGAACTCTTTGGTCCTCACTTTTAATACATCTAACATGTGTTAAATCTTTGCCCTTATTTTCTCTTAATTTAGCCAACTTAAAAATATCTTTTTCACCTTGTCTAGTTCCTAATCTGTTATATAGGCTCTCATAAGCTTTGTGTTTAGCCTCACTAATAATCTTTTTAGTAGCTTTTTTTGATAGTTTGTATTGTTGTAAGTTGACATCATTTTTATTTTCCTGCCATGTCTTAAACGTTTCTTGTTTATCATTTATAGTTTTTTGGACATCTTCATTCCACCACCAAGTTTCTCTATGTGGGAATCTACGATTTTTATATACACCTACAATACTTTGTCCTACTTCTTTTATGTTAATTGTCATTTTATCCCACATCGATTCTACTCCATCTTCTTGTGTGTCCCATTTAACTTCTTCTATCATTCTTTTTCTAAAAAGTTCTATGTTGTTTCCTTTTAAATTCCACCATTTAATTTTTGGAATTACATTGCCTTTAGTTTTTGTTGACTCTTTTTGTGTATATATATCCATCACTAATAATCTATGCTGCATAGCTAAACTCTCACCTGGGATAACTTTACAATTTATACAAAGGGATCTATCCAATTTTCTTATAAGGAAGAAATCTATTTGGCTAGAATTGGTCTCACTCTTAAAAGTTATTAAGTGTTCATCTCGTTTTTGAAATAAGGTATTTGCTATAACCAAATCATATGCTATAGCAAAGTCCAAAATGGCATTCCCCATTTCGTTCCTTATTCCAAAACCAAAGCCCCCATGACTTCTCTCATATCCTACCTTCTCTTTTCCTACATGTCCATTTAAATCTCCACCTATCACAACTTTTTCTTGGTTAGATGTTCTTTGCATAATACTATCTAAGTCATCCCAAAATTGTTTCTTGATTCTATCATCTAATCCTATTTGTGGTGCATAAGCACTAATCACATTTAAAACCTCTGCACCTAATACAAGTTTTATTTGAATAATTCTATCATTTACTCTATTGACATCTACAACTTTATTTATGAAATTGTTATCTACTATTATCCCTACACCATTTCTATTATCATCCTTGCCTATATACCATAATTTGAATCCATTAATCTTTTTAGCCTTCTCTCCTTTCCACCTAGTCTCTTGAAGGCATGCTATATTAATTTTCTCCTTCTCATAACATCTACTACTTCCATACTTTTCCCTGAAAGAGTCCCAACATTCCACGAGGCAAAACGGACCTTGCGTTTTGATATCACCTTCTTCCCTAAACCACGTCCATAAAGGCATGAGAACCTTTGTTGACTTTTCGTCACAACCGAACGTTGTTGTGTCGCGTCGCTTCCGGGGGGACGCCCAAGCAACCCTTGCCCATTTCTCACTACATCCGGGCTCCGATGTAGCGCGTCGCTTCTGGGGAAACGCCCTAGCAACCCTTGCTCATTTCTCACTACAACCGGGCTCCGCTGCAGCGCGTCGCTTACAGGGAACGCCCTAGCATTAATAATTTTTAATATATTTTCAGAATCCATAAGAGATGTGGCGGTGATTTTTTAATGGCACCGGCTGCCAGCCTGACATGCCAACCCTCGCTTTTTTCCCGGGCTTGGGACCGGCAGTAAGATAGAAACTCTACTTGCTAAAAAATTTTAAAATTGTCACTACAAATATGGTATATAGTAATGGTTTTAGAAATCGTTAGTATACTTTGACATTTTCTGACAGTTATCAAGTATGGTTTGTAATTAACAGCTTTATACGAATAGAATAAATAGTGTTATTACACTATCCAAATTTAGTAACAAAACATACTTGTAGTTAATAAAAATAAAATCATAGCCAACGCTAATATAAACAATCATTAAAATTTTAAACTTTTTTATATTTTAATTTTTATTATCAAAATTTTGTTAATGAAAGACTATATAAATGCGTTCACACGTTTAATTATAAAATGTTATTAGTTATCAATTTCAACAAATAAAGCAACTTTAGCTCATAAGGTTCAATGATTTCCTTTTACAAATCCAATTTAATAACATACCATGATTAACGGTTAAATTTCAATAAATTAAGCTATATTGCTATTCAGAAGTTGAATAATTTCTTGTCAGAAATCCAATTCAATTGCATTCTACAAAATTGATAATGGAGAATAAAAATTTTCGTGTAACATGCATGTACAATGATGACTTACGGAACTATAAAAAGTGAAATATTGAATAAAAATTTCAAAAAAATGTTGTAAATATTGATAAAGATAGAAATTAATTTCTTAACCAATATTTTGATGGAAGATTTTTTCGGATTCCAATATTTTGATGGGGAATTGATAACATTATGTCATGACATTGAAATATTTCAATAATTTAGAAAATTATTTACCTACACAATTGAGGCATTCTAGCTAATATACATGTGTTATGACAACTTTCAAATACATATATAAATTAATAAATCTTCTATTTTTTATTTTTATCAAAATTTTCATAACTTTTTGTTGATATTTGATAAAGATGGAACTTATTTTCTCATTAATATTTTGATAGGAACCAATATCATTATAGTAGCACATTATAATATTTTAATATTACAAACAGTTATTTATCTAATAATAGAGACATTCTAGCTAATATGCATGTCTAATTAAAAAACCTTTCATCAACGAATTAGTAATTTTCAAATCCATATATAAGTTAATCTATTTTTCTATTATTTTTATCAAAATTTTAAATAATTTTTTATAAATATTTGATAAAGACATAACTTAACTTCTAATTAATATTTTGATAGAAAATGATATCATTAGAACAGGGCATTAAAATATTATAATAATATAAAAATTTTATCTAATAGTAGAGACATTCCAACTAATATCCATGTCGGATTAATAATTTTTGAATACATATATAAATTAATTAATTTTCTAATATTTTTATCAAATTTTTATAAATATTTGATATGGATGAAACTTAATTCCAAACTAATATTTTGATGATAACTAATATTATTATATCAGCTCATAATAGAAACATCAGAATATTTTGATCTTTTTATCAACACATTGAAATATTATAATAATATTAGCAGCTCATCAGAAAGAGATGAATATTTTTTGATATTTAGACAAAATGGTTTTTTTTTTTTAAGTTTTAGACAAGTGTTAGTCTTATTTATTTTGAATATTTAGAAGTTACGGATTTTATTTGTGAGTGTGTGAGAATTGATATCTTGATGCATGCGTTTTTTTAATTATGAATGAAAATTATTTATCTTTCCATTTAAATGTGGTGTGAATATATTATTTTTAGTAATAGTAAGAAAATGTATAAGAAGATTGCTATTATTATGATCATTACAAGTTACTATAATATTATAATAATTATTAAATGGTTATTATATTATATAGGTGGTAAAAAAGTGATAAAAAGTAATTATTATATATTTTATAATAAATAAATATGACTAAATGTATATTGTTATATATAGCACTAATTTTGATAGATAAAAATTTGTCACTGTTTAACTATCGGGAAAAGTATGGTGATATTAGAAAATTGAAAAATTGTTACCATAATTATTATATTAATAATTGTTAAAATTGTCATTAGAGAATTGTCACTATAGATAAATAAAATTATCAAGAAATAAAACTATCCTAAACAATCATTATTATAGATGGTTGATTTAGTGAAGAATAGAAACTGTCAGTGAATGTAAAAAAATTGTTAGTAAAAGCTAATCAAATGAACATTTTATGCAACTAAAGTGACAGACAGCTGTATATATAGTAACAGTATAAACCATTGCTATATAACCGTTACCATAAATTAATTTGTATCAATAGTTTTAAACCCACAGGACTATCAATGACAGTTTAAAAAACTCTTGGTATATACTTTCATACTTATAGTAACGGTTTTTTAGTTTTACTGATGAATTTTTTAGTGTCTCTAAATGTCATCCGTGCCTTCGCTTTTTTTGTGTGTGTGATAGAAGATCCATACCTTCACTTGGTTGCAAATATATATGCTGCAAATAGAATGCGGAGTGTAGCGTATCAAGAACTGTTTTTGCATAATAGTTTTCCCCCCTTTAATAATGATGCAGTCAGATTGCAATATTGGTGGCTGCCTTTACTTACTAGATGCGGTCACATTTACATTAGTTGCGTGTAAGATTGCAATATTGGTGGCTGCCTTTACTTACTATATGCGGTCACATTTACGTTAGTTGCGTGTAAGAACTTCTCTTGGTTCATTTTTTAAAATACGATTAGGATTATGATTAAAATCGAGTTTTAAAAAATAGAGTTAGGATTAGATTTCATTTTTTAAAATACGATTAGGATTATGATTAAAATCTAGTTTTAAAAAATAAAGTTAGGATTAGATTTCATTTTTTAAAATACGATTAGGATTATGATTAAAATCGAGTTTTAAAAAATAAAGTTAGGATTAAGTTAGCATGAACCTGATGCTACCTGATCCGATTCATATATGCATGCATGGTAAAGGGTATAATGGACGGATCCGTCACGGATCGATCCAAATTCCAACAGCTCAGGAACGCAGTTCCACTGACTGACAATTTATGGATATTCTCTTCATCTGTTTGGATTTTTGTAGTATGATGGATAGAAATTCACCCCCCATAAAAGAACTTCTCGTCTTCAAGCTAAGGGTGGTGTTCGTGAAAGAAAATGAAAGCCAAAAAGTCAAGAGCAACCCACAATCTCATTTCATGATCTGTATTTTTTTTATGCCAATTTAGCATGCTGCCTCACTCACATGTAACAAGCTGGACCACATCTTTCCTGTCCAACTATTCCATTCATTAGGAGATGGACCCCACCAATGCCATCCATGATATTATTATATACTGCCCACTACAAGAAAATAGGCCAACTCATTTTCATGCGCACCCAAATTAACATTTTAACAATTGGGTGTGGTACGGATTGAGTATAGAGCAATGCCTACATTCAGCTAAAATATTGTACAAAAAATGGAAAAAGTGGGCACTCGTCCCTAACCCAAAAAAGGGGTTTGTGCAAGGAGGGCAAGTGGCCAATTCAAGAGAAGAAAATAAAATGGGTGTGTTTCCAACGCATAGTTAGCTTTAAAGGGTGTAAAATAATAGGAGTGTGTGGTATTTAGTGAACATTTGTTCTTCTTGTCCTAAGCGAAAAGGGGTGAGATTCTTTCACTATTGTGTCAGGCTGGCTGCTTTGAATATGCTTCCATTTCTCCCTCCAATTCATAGCCTACTTCTCCCAAAAGCCCCAATTCACACCACTACCCACACGTACAACTCTCTCTACTTGAGTCCCTTCCAATCCCTTCCCCACCTAACGAAGATACCAAACCCTAGATTTCAAATTTTGAAACCCACACAAAGAATATCCCCCACTCTCCACCACACCCCACGCCCACATTCGCAATTTCACATTAGGTGCGAATCATTTCCTTTCAAATTCAAATATTTTCTCCACACCATCATTGGTTAGTCATAATCCATCACCACTAATCAATCTAACCCCTGTCAACAGCACCTCCAACCCATGGACCCCACCGCGAACAAGGATTTTAAATCACCTGCCCATATATGAATATATTTGCAAGTCTAGCTAGGGAGCAGCTAGCTGATACATATTTGCTTCTCTCCATCATGCTTTTATAATTATTGTGTGCCTCGCTTTTGTTAATCCCAATTGATTGAAGCTATTCAAATGTTTGGCGACTGTTGGGGAGGGTTACAAAAAATTTGTAAGGTTCGTTTTTAAATAATTTCCTTTTTATATGAAAATAAGAATACTATAGTACAGTTTTTTTGAAAAAAAGAGCAATCAATCATACCACTAAGACACAATTTTTAACCAGCCCGTTGCACTGTTACTAGAAGGCACTGGAGCAACTGTACCATGCTCAGCAGAACCCTCCTTTTTATCCTTCTCCTGTCACTTTAATTTTCTTTTTCATATGGTCTGCTTCCTTTATTCCATATCTTAAGCCCTGCGTGGCCTGCAAAATTTGAACATTTCGTATGGGCCAGAAAATCATGGCATCGGCGTACAAATATATGTGGGTTGCTCCTGCAAAATATTTGCAATTTTTAGGGCACCACAGTTTTCAAACTTGGAGCCCTTTTTCCACAAGCATTAAGCTTGCCCACTGGGGATGACAATGACTGGAAACTATCATATATTTCAAACACGTTCGCTTAAAATAATCATCTGTTTTTATAATATTAATAAAGTGATTTACTTTTGATCAGGAGTATTGGATTTCTTAAATCTATCTTTCATGTTGACTTGGTTGGGTTGGATTATTTAAACAAGAGGGGAACTGCAGTGGCATCTCAAAATGGGAGTTCGTTCATGTGCGTCATTGCCTCACATGCAGAGTAGGTAGACCAGATCAGAAACGTCCATCTGATAGGACAAACATTGGATTTGTAATAAGCCAAAATCCACAGCTCAAAGACAAATCCAAACCCCCAATCGATGATGGCATACAAGTAACCACTAAAAAACAATTGTGACGTAATATATATTTTTTAAACACCCACATCCAGTTTTTTATTATTCCGCCCAAAAAAAAACGCAAGTACCCCAAAAACACACGGTCTGGATCTTGATAGAGATGTTGCATGTAGAGGGGTGGACGTAGAGAAGTGGTTAGTGCATGCACAGAGATATATATGATTATGGGTATACCGTTTTTACAGATTATGGACTGTGACGTGGAGGTTAACGTTGCAAAAAAGGTGTGTATGTTACAGGACCCGTGACAATGGAAGTGAACAAAGGGGTCCAATCATGATATGAAGGTGGACCATGTGCATGCACTATGCCATCTTTAATGCTAAAGGTGAAAGGCATTGCAATCATGATGATAATTGGACAATATATATAGTAAGCTGTTGACCAACGTGCAATCTGAGTATCTTCACATGCCCCCCGGGCCCACCTCCTCGATTTCTCACCTTAGCCATTTTAGATTGTCATTCCATCTCACATGATGACTTATATTTTAATCTACTGTCTAGAATGTAATCTGTGCCCGTTGGTCTCAACTCTCAATGAATGGTTTAATCTAAGATGGGAAGAATAAATGGGGTCATTAAAAATTTAATTAGTACTTAACCTTGGACTAAAAGTCCCATTAAGTGAGATGTATTTGTATTACAGCTCAATCACATAAGCATAGTGGAAATAAAACAATCACATAAAAGAGACATGATATATAATGGTTTAAATTAACTATCTTACTCTACTCTTCAAATTAAAGCACATATCGTATGTTGAGTTCCATTAATTCACAATAAACACAACTTAAAGCAATAACTCTTTTCTAAATTCTAATTACTTTAGGGAGCATAACTACAACTAATAAAATAATGTGTGAGTGATACTCTTATAACATTTTCTTATTCTTCTTGAATTTGACCTTCAATACTAACCTAAGAAAACAACAATCAAAGTAGGGTAAGTGAGGAAATACACTTTTCTTATATGCTACAATGAAGCACAAAATAAGCTTTCACTCTAGGAAGAGAAGAAGATGAGTGAATTTTAAAACTTTGGAAATTCTTGTATAATAAGGAATCCTTTTTGAATATATATTAAGGGGTAATTTATAAATATACCTTCATAGTTTGACTATAAGTGCATATAACCTACATAATTTCATGAATAGCATATTATCCTCGTACAGTTTACCAAGAATTGCATATATGCCCATGTTGACGGCAAGTGGCAAACAGTTGGGCACATACCGTTAAATGAAAATATGCATTCCGAAATTACCCTTTGATCTTGGCCAAGAATGGGGAGAATTACTCATCCCGTTTGCTTCGTCCGTTCACCCCTCCGTCTCCTTCTTCCCTTTTTTCGCCCCTTCTCCTGCCACTAGCATTTAACGTACCCGACAACGACATTGGTCAGCCTATGCTACCGTATAAAGATCTCTCCTAAACATCGGATTAGAAATACGGCCAATTAAAGAAGCCCCAGAAAATTTGTCACTGGACTCCACAATCTCAGGATGTTATTGCCGCATGTTTTTTTTCTTTTTTTCTTTTTTTTTATTAATAGTCATCTTCTTCGATCGGATTTTGGTCTTTTTGCCGCGTATTATTTTTCTTTTGTTGATTAATAGTCATCTTCTTTGATCTGTTGGTTCCCTAGCTGGACGCTATTTTTTTTTTTTTTTGTTAATTACTCTGCTACATGCTCGTTGATTAAATTAAAGTGTTGTATGCCCGTTAAGGTTCCCCAGCTGTCGCAGATTTATCTGTTTGTGCAAATTTTTTATTTTTCTGTGAGATTTTTCCATGCGAATTTTTTCGTTCTATTTGTTTCGCCATGTCTGAAATGGGTTTTGTAGATTTTTTGGAAGACCGGGCAGTTGGAATGGCTGTCTCCCGATGGATTAGCGCATCCCTTCTATTCTCCTTTCCCAGAGATAAGATGATCAACTACGGTGGCCGATTTCCTCTGTTCTCCGAAAAAAATTGCTGCAAAAATTTACCAACCTTTTTCAAAAAATCTCTTACCTCCCTTTTTAGAAAAATCTTTCCTTGCAGCCAAATCTTCTCACCCCTTCACCTGCTCAAGTGAATGTTTTATACTTGCGGGATTTTAATACAGTTGGAACAACATCATTTTTGTCATTATTTAATTTTTCAACCCACATATTCATAGTTGTTGACCGCAAAGATGGCTTATTGGTGTGCATGTAATTCTTGTGAAACTGCATGGGGGTAATCTGCTATTCATGAAACTATATGGATATATATATATGCAATTATGATCAAACTATATGGTTATATTTGCAAATTATCCTATATTAAGTGCCAAAAGCTTAAGTAGATAAAGATTTGAATGCTTAATTAATCCTCTCATTCAATCTTAATGCTTTAAATAAGGAAGAGGAGATGGAACCATTTGAAAGTAAGTGGTGCAAATCTAATACTTTTTAACCTTCAAAATTTTTTTTACCATTACATTCAAAAATGTTAGGTTTGTGTCTTGTATTTTGCGTATGAGTTATTTGCAACTAGTTCCATACAAGAGTGCATGGTGAATACACATGTGAGTGCATATAATTTTTGAGTAAATACCCATGCTAGTCCTATTTATAGGAATATGTGTTAGGATTCAATGGAACTGTGAAAGACAACGTTGGAGTGTGAGAGAGTGGGTCATTAGAGTATTCTTATTTAGGTTATGTTTGAGGCATTCTGTGTTTATCTCTGTAACCTGTTTATGTGATGCCCTGTTGCCTAAACATCTGTAATGGCTATTCAACGGGTGTCATATAACTTAAGAAAAATTCGACAGCATCTACCCATAATATATAAGGGGTTGTAAGCAATCCAAGACATGTTATTTATAAATATCTCAATCTCATCCTGTGATATCATATTCTATTCTATATTTATGCATTTGAATTCTCACACCATAGAGGCATTCATATAATAAGTAAATCATAGAAATTCATCATTCACAACAAGCAGTCCAAAAGATCATTTACATATGAACCAATATAGATTGTAATCTAGTCTAAAATACCCAAGTACAATGTATTTTGTCATAGTTGGATTTGACTAAGTAAGTGTCCATAGACATTAGTATAAAAAAGAAACATAAAGTCTCAAATAACTAGGACACAAATGCTAATCTAATAGTCTTCAACATTGTGTCCTCCCCCTACGCCATTTCGAGACTCCTCACCTAACTTGTGATATAAAAAAAAAACAAAGTAACAATTCTTGTGAGTCTAGATAGACTCAGCAAATAGATAACAAATAACACAATATGAAAACAAATAAGACTTTGGATGCACATGTCATGACAGAATTGCAGAAAGATAATTCTTGAATAATCGTACAAGACACATGGGTCCAACATCTACACCCAAGAATATATGCATAAAGCCATACACAAATAGAAAGATCATAACAATCTTCTCCTCATGTCAACTAGGGTCCATGAACAACCCTTTTACAATTATCCATCTTAGATAGCACATCATCTATAACACACAAGAATGAATGTCACAAACCATGCATACAACATAGCAAAATTAACAGAGTTTACTTTAAATCTAGCATACCAAAAGTCACACAAGCATTTCCTCGAACACATGATGAATGCCGAAAGGGAAAACCTCTAGTCCCTCATCCTAGTTTAACTCACTCGAAAAATGTTGCGTTCTAATAATGTAAAGACTGCTAATGGTTTGTCTATTTTACAAAGATCACACAGTAACAATTGATTTTTTCCCCAAACCCTATCAACCATGAACCGTCACAAACTCTAATGTTCTAAACCACAAAACTGTTGGACATTACCCCTTCGCAACAATCCTATATCATGTTTAAGACGAGATTCAATCACTAATTCAACAAGAGGAGGGACCTACTTACTTCGATCGTGATTTCCCTTAGAAATAGTGGCTTTAGACTTGGATCTTCGATATTTCAAGCTCCCTTGAGATGAATCGATGATCTATGAAGAAGCTTGGAAAGCTTTTGACGCAGTTTAGGGCTAGATCGACACCAGAAAGAAGAGAAAAAAAGAAAGAGGAGAAACAGTGGGAGAGAGGAGGAGAAGAGAGAAAGAGGGGCGTGTGATTAAGCCCTAGCAGGTTTGTCCGCATTTTGACCCTTGTCGAGACAGGCGGGGCACGAGCATGGGTTGAGCCCAAACACAATTGCAACTTACTTTTCTCACCTATACAACTTTGTAAATTAAAATGCGAGTGGAAGATAGTCCTAATGCCCCAAACAACACATCAATTATACACTTCTAAATCAAATATCCAATAATCATATCATAAACAAGTGGTGGCACTATATAAACATGCCACAACTTGTATTTGTGTTTAACATGCTCATGAATGTGTCTCATATAACCTAACATGTCAAAACATCTTATTCCTAGCAGCATATTTGTAAATTATTTCATAGTTAGGAATGAATTAGAATAATAATAAAAAAATAACTAGTCCTCACAGTTTATCATAGTGAATTGTTATCTTTCTCCCATGGTTTTTTCTATCCAAGTTGAAAGAGTTTTCCACATAAATCTTAGTGTCTTGTATCTAAGATCCAGTGCTTATTTATTTGATTTGATTTTATTATATGTGCTTTTGCTATGATTCATTTTAACTTGAATCATGTTTCCTAATAAATGGTATAAGAGCTATAGTTTTCTATTTTTTTGGGTGCTTTAAACATGATGTTGATGTCAATTTGGGCAAATGTTGCTTCATAGGTGTGGATCTAATGGCTATGGAAATCAATGGTGATGTGATGATCAAAAAATTCTGATGTATTGATCCGAATGAAATGAGGTGTTGTGTTTTATATAGACAGTGTAGATCAAGAAGAAGCTACATGATTGAAAGTGATCAAGTTAGATCACATAGATTGAGATAGATCAGGATGGTCAATTTTGATCCAGTTTGAAGCACTAGTTTGTGAGCAAATTTGGTGTATAATCACATGATTCATGTTGTATACAAATGGTTTAGATAAAGGTGAAGTGTCTAGGTTGTTTTGATAGTCTATGATTGTGCTAATACTGACGATGCATAGTCTTAATTTCGCATCGGATAGTGGCTATGAGATCTTAAGAATGGGTTGGCATTGCATTGTGTGTTAAGAGCCTGAGAGTCTTGTGAATGCAATAATGTTGAAAAACGAATGCAGTTTATATTAATTTGTAGTTGATGCATATTACATACTTGATCGAGTGCAAAGTAGATGCACTGACACGGTTTGGAGCATGATTAATTGATGAGTTGTAGAGTTGTCGAAGATAGGGTTTCTCCTTGAGATGGTTTGATGATTGCAAAATTAAATCAAAGGTGAAGATTGTTAGGTTTATGTCCTGTATTCCGTATATGGGTTATTTGCGAATAGTTTCATGTGAGAGTGTATGATGAATACACATGTGAGTGTGTATTGTGTAAATACTCATGGGGATTTAGTGAAACCATGAGAGGTGTTCTTTTGGTGTCTGAGAGGGGGGAGGATTTTCGGAGTGTTCTTATTTGGAATATGTGAATATGTGTATCTCTGTAACTTGTTTGTCATTTGAATTGTTATCTCTCTCTCTCTCATGGTTTTTCCTTCCAGGTTGAAAGAGTTTTTCCTGTAAATTTTGGTGCCTTGGGTATATGATCTTTTGGTTCTTTATTTGATTATGTTTTATTGTCGTGCTTCTATGATAATCCGTTTAAATATGAATTATGTTTCCTAACCAAATGACATTAGTAGGATTATTTTGCTTTTGATTTTTAGAAGCAAAGGAGCCCGAAAGTGCTTCTGACATATGCATTGCATATGTCTTTACATTGTTCATCTTTAGTAACTCTAAGAGGCATTTTTAAAAGGTTGAAGTTGCTTCTAACTCTCAAAAGCAAGATGGGGAGGTGGAGTAATTCTCTAGGTTCTTGCTCTTTATTCTGAATGTGTTCCACTAATCTTTCAAAATTAACTTGAGGAGGTTAAAATGTTATTAATCACTAGAAGAAGTATTTTTTTTAATTCATCCATATATACAACAAGTCATCTAATATTACAAATAATTATACTCATAATCCTCACAACAAGGAGAAAATTTTATAACCCCCAATCATTAAAGGGAAAATTAATACCCCCACCATTGGGGGAGGGGGGGGTTTCAAACATGCTACCCATGACACAATGCCCATGATGCTTTTCACAATGCTACTAGTGCTTGAAGCTTAGAAGTATTGCTTTATTATGCGAAGAATGGTTCTAATTCATACCTAGCAAATTCTTCTTACACTCTCAAAAGCAACATCAAGAATATGAATGTTTTTAAGATTCAAAAGTGTCATTATTGCTGCTAGTGTTGAAATATGAATCAAATTTGTATACCTTAATTATTTTTTAATGACGACAAATCAATTTTATAAGGTATAAATCATGTGTATGTTGAATTAAGCTAAAATAGAAAAAAACCCTTTAACATATAAAATTTAACATTTTGGATTTCTCGATGACCCTGGCATCTGTAGGATGTTAATAAACAAAACAACATGACACATAAGTTTAATCAAAACTTTTCATTGAACAGACATGTCGATGAAACATTGATAGAAGAATATTTGTTAACCTAGTGAGTTAATGAAAGAGTGGCCCCAAAATTTTTTACTTCATCCACTTGCATTTAGCATCATTTATTTAAGTAATAAAAAAAATTCTATCATTTGTTTATCATGTCTAAATTTCCTAGATAAATGATATATTATATTCATTTATCTAAACAAATGATATGTAAAATTAATATAATAAAATATTTTGATGGTAATATCAATTTTAAAGTTATATTTTCAATATCGAATATCTACAATATCATTCCAATGTAGAAAATGATTCTATAAAGCATTTTTATATTCTATGAACTTCCATGAAATTCCCTTTTTTGAGTGGTTTTGATTATGAAAAATGATATGAATTTTGCCATTGATTTCTATATTGTGAAGCTGTGTTTTAGGATGATTTTATGAAAAGAATAATGTGATTATGAAAAAATCATATTTGAGTTTATAATAGGATCACACTTGGCGTAAAAGGAAAGGATATCTTGGAAATGAAACATGATTACAATTATGTTAAATTGCATTTGTCATAAAAGGAAAAAAGATCTTGAAAATGGGATATACTTGGAAAAAGATTTTGGTGATATGCTTAATCTAAAATTAAAATTGGATTTCTTGATTGAAATTATCTTTAGTGGATTATTAATATGTGTAAAACAGTACTTTTATCTCAAAATTTGTGCTTTGTAAAAATAGGAGAAAATGTCGACTTTTTTGTGCTGATTTCTCTCTATCTCAACAGGACCAGCAAAAGGTTGACCTTTTGGTGAGAAAAGGTCAACCTTTTCTAAAGTGGCAGAGCTGCAAATTTTGTCAAGACAAGATATGTAATGAGATCTTTTAAGCCATCATTTAGGCATGATATGAGGGATCCAAAAGCTTAAAAAGGAAGATGTTGGAGAGGAAATAAGCAAGTGAGAAAGCCTCATCAAGTGCTCAAGATTGATGATTCAAAAGTTGTCTGTTTATGAAGAATGATCATTCAAGAGAGGTTGCTGAATTAAATATTTGAGTTGCCATTCAAATCGTTTGAACTCCGTATCACCTTCGTGTTGATTGTGATCAAACTAAGAGATCGTTTCACGAATCTACTTGGAGCTTTGCACCAATCAAGAAGACAGTCAGTTTGGCTATACAACTGTAACTTGTGCATTGAAGTTGACTAGTAGAACCCAAGTTGTTTTACTTGGAGAGTGGAGTAGGTCAAGGGTGATCGATCCACTATAATTACTTGATTATTTGGTGCATTTTGGATTAACTTATGTTATATCTAAGATTGTTTATCATACTAGTATCTTGATTGTTTAAAAGAACCATTGTACAGTGCCAACATATTCTAATGCATATTTGAATGGATCATAGTTTTTTTTAATAATTTACACATGAACATATATCTTTGAGCAAACGTGTCTCATGTATATCTTTGATTTGAATGAAATTTAATTTTCTAGCTAAACAAATGACGTTAGATGTAATAAATTGAGTGAATTCTAAATTAATCATTACTAAATACTAAAATTGATGGAATTTTAGAAAATCACTTTGATATAACTAGGTTACATAAAATCCAAATTCTAACATAAATGTTAATTAGATGAGGCATGCATTTGAGATTATAAAGGATAGAATTAATCCTCTTGGTGCTTAAGTTCTACCCTAATCCTTCTAAACGGTCAAAATCTATGTAGTTGTGTTATTCTACCTGTTTGATCACATGATAACTTAAGGGAAGAAAATGGTAGTGAATGATGATTGTATTTTCAATATAATTTTGAAAGAATTTTGAGATGTACATTTGAAATATTGAATACGATTTATACATGAACTAACTTAATATTTCATTTTAATGAAATTTGTGAATTTTATAATTATGTAGATATGAAATATGATGATCAATTGAATATGCGAAAGCTGTTCATTAAGGATTAACAATATTTAAAATAAATATTAAAAGCTAATAAATGTGAGAAAAATTTTAATTCTACGACATGACCAATTGAATGTTAATTTGAAGTGAACGATAAAGGCTAATGAATCTACTCCAAAAAAAGATAAAGGCTAATGAATGCAACGTGCTGATTTTATCAGACGAGTTGTAATGGCACAAACTTATGACTCGTAAATATTGACCGTTGGATCTACACAACTAAGCACAACCGTTGGATGCCTCATAAATGCATTACAGGCTCCATAGCTATGAGTTTCCTCTTTCCTGCCATGACCTTCCATGCATTAAATGCTCTTTCTCCATGTTTGCACACATGCTCCAAAGCTATGAGTCTCCTCTTTCTTGCCATTACCTGCCATGTATTAACTGCTCTTTCTCCATGTTTGTGCATAGGCTCCATAGCTATGAGTCTCCTCTTTCCTGCCATTACCTACCATGCATTAAATGCTCTTTCTCCATGTTTGCGCAAAATTCTCTCTCTCTCTCTCTCTCTCTCCACTGAAGACGATGCCAGACGAAACCTAAAAGAGCAAGAGAGACAAGTTGAAGACAACGCCGGACGAAAACCAAAAATAAAAGGTCAGTCCCGAGCCGCCGCCGCCGTCACTCGAGTCCCCGACTATCCCTATTTAAGTTTGTAAGCCACAAAAGTACCATGCACTTCAATGAGCTCTGTCTCCTTCTTTTTTATAGTTTTTTTATATTAAAAAAACACAATGAAATCGTCCTTTTCTGCCGCTACAAGCTTAATCTCTCTTCCTCTGCTGGTGATGGGTTGAATCCAAAATAGGTAAACGGATTTGTTCTTTTTATTCTAATTATTACAGAGTCATATGATTTCCCTATAACTTGTTTGATTATTTGTTCATTTAGCATCATTTAGTAAATGATATTTTTCTGATAAAATCAGCACTCTTCTTTAATGCTTCTCTGATGTTCGAGATGATGGTCTTTGGATTCAATGGAAAATGCCCAAATTTAAACGGGATTGGTTGTGATTTTTTTGAGTTTTAAGTCATGTTACAAATAGTTGGGGAGAATCTTCATCTTCACGGCATGACACATCAAGTCATAGATTAACCCACACTCCCTCTCATAGCCCTACTGACTAACACTTATCACCGCCCGATTCCTTTCCTATCCTTCCCAATACTCTATTTTTACTCTTCCACCACCCTGTCAAATTTACAGATCTGATTGTGCAAATGACATCTTCTTCACATACAAATCAATATGCAAGTGTGATATGCCAATATGGTGAAGGTTTATGCTAGGTTTTTATATCAAGGACAATAGCAAATCTTGGCAGATGGTTCTATTGATGTCAAAAAAGGAAAAATGATGATCTAAATTTCATATGTATTAAATCATAGTCCATTTTATAATATATATGAGCTAAATGAAAATTTCTACATGACAGGAATCCATAAGATGCAATTACTTCTACTAGGTTGATGAGTATAATTTGACCAGGATGCAAAAGGAGCAGGAAGAGTGCAACTATGGTCTAGCAATACAAGTGAACAATCTGAAGATAGAAAACCAACTTCTAAAATGAGAGAACAAGCTTTTAAAACAAGAGCTTGATCTTGCAAGAGGGCAGAATGAAGTACTAAAGCAAAAGGCTAAATTAGAGTCAATGTTGTCGTCCTTACACAATATGCATTTCAATAGTTGAGAAGACAAGCTAGGATATCTCTTGAAGAAAAGTAAAATGTGTTTAATTTGTTATTGAACATGAGTCTTCCTATTGTTAATGTAGGGTATATTTTGGGCATGGTCTAAAATTTGTCATTAGGTGCCATCTTGCACGTACATTTTGCAATAAAATAATATACTTGAACTGTTTATAGAGAATGATATGTGATATGCACGATTGTCCCTCTTTCATGACTATAAGTCACATACATTTTGCAGTGACTCATATCTGTTTTAGTCGAAACAAGATGAGGCTCACTTTGAACCATAAAAAAGATGACTTGTAATAATGATAAAAAAGATTTTAACTGTAAAAAATTGAAAGTTGCTTCAAAAGTAGATTCCAACCAACCTGCACAACGGAAAAATGGAAGACACTTCTAAATAGATTCCATTCAATCTGCATAATAAAGAAATGAAAGACGCTTCAAAATAGAATTTCATTCAATGGTTCGGTAACAATGAAAAAAATGCAAGAGGAGCATAATAAAGATATACATTACAATCTTGACTCATTCATTTTCTAAGATGTTCCATCTAGCTGGGGTGGAAATTACTTAACCACAAAAGATATGAATATGCCATCTTCAGCCATCCCAACATAAATAGACATGAAAGGAGAAATCAACAATACAAAAACCCATGTGCATGAATTTTGAGAAGTTGATAACAACCTAGTGATAGCCATCAACATTACAAAATCTAACAATGGGAAGGAAATTTACATATAGCATTCAGTCATCATGTCTTGTTTCACCCAGAATTACAAATTTGCAAATTTTCGAAACTAATTAATGCATCCATGTCCTGAAAATACACCAAAAAATCAAGCTATGCATGGTAGATGTACGTTATATAGAAATAAATGAAAAATATGAAACTACCACAAGTTATAACCCTATAAAGAAGACGTTTAACGCCGATCAAGCTTGACTGCCACCTATGAAAAATAGATAAAAAATAGGATTAAAATCCAAATATATGATGATAAAATACCACAATGTACGATACAAAAATAAAATTTTTACACCTCATGTTTCATGGTTGTATAGAATGTTTAATTACCTCTTTTGCCCCGCCCCTTGTCTCGAATAGGAGCACTTACAATTGAGGGTTCACGGTTATCTGTTGAGGTGGATGGTCTTAGCTCGGGACATGTTCTTTTATCGTGACCGATAACCCATTTCCCACATCTAGACAATGTCTCTTCTCAAAAGAAGACTACTCAATAGGACTCAACGTTTTGATGACCTTCCTTTGTGTAAATTTTTGGAAGGGACCCCATGCTACTGATTTGTGAACTTTGAGTTGCACCCACTTGATTCGTGACCACCATTGATTCAGCATCACCAGCATTAAGTTGTCTACTCCAGCTTCAAATATTCTATCATATCCATCATTCTCGTTTGTTACTTTCTCAATTTTCCCTTGTTCAATGAATTCATTTACTTCATTGATTGCCTTATCCAAATATGATTTCACAATTTCATATATAGATAAATTCTGCATCGCCTCACGCTTAAGATAAGCCAAGGATTTAGAAACAAAATGGTTATGCAAGATGAGACTATTTTTTGCATTCCTTGACAGTGAATGTGAATGTTGTTTGAATTCACTTTTAGCATCCTGTGTCCATCGAGAAAGAATATACCTCAGAGGTATTTTTGTAATCTTTTTAAATAGAAAAACAGTAAATATGTGTTTGCATATAAACCCAAAAAATTCAAACTTTTCACAAGAACATAAGGCCTTCACCCCATCCACACTCCATGACACTATTTTTTGCAAACTTTTGTCCTTTTCTTCAAGTCTGTACACCTTCCATTCCTCCGTATCCCCACCTTCTGTGATTTTCTCAGCTTAGTAGTAAGTGTTAGTGACCAACTCTTCTTGGAATACATAAAATGCTTTCAAGGTGTATACTTTTGCCATATCTGATTCCATACTCCATTACATCTTCATAACTGGAGCTCCATGCATTGTATCAAAATCTGCATGGTTTTCATACTCAAGACGCCTTCGGATTATTTTTCATAACCGTTGGCAAAGTCAAGCAAACTAGATTTGTGATTTACAAAATTATCAAAAAATGCATTGACACTTTATTTCTATTTGTGGTTCTCATGCTAGCAGTAAATATAGATCTAGTGAATATGAGAACCTCTTTTTGTCTTATACTATACAAGTTCCGAAGCCAAGAGTTTTCATGTAGGTAAAACTCATGTATCATCTCCATCCAAACACTTTCGAACTCTGTGGTATTTTGAGAACGATACAAGCAATGATCCCACTTTGCCTTGAATAATGGGTACTCGATGCACACATGGGACAACTTTTTGGGAAATTTTTCAGTAATATGCCACAAGCATAGTAAAGTCGTGTGTTTAGAAATATTTCAATAATTGTTGCTCCCATCACTGCATCTTGATTAGTTATGATTGCCTTGGGATGAACTCCACCATAGCATCTAACTGCAATTTGAATAACCACTCGAAATCATCAGTAGTTTCACTAGAGAGCAAACTTGCACCTAATAACACGGTTTGCATGTAGTGATTAACATCAACAAAAGGTTCAAATGACATATCATACTCATGTATCTTGTAAGTTGTATCAAAAGAAATGATATCATTGAAACCATGTAATCATATTTTGATTTTTCATCCACCCAAAAGCAAGGCAGCATCCGAACATTCTCGTCAACTCGTATCTCATATGTGAAATTTTTATCATCTTTGCTCCTTGTCTGAAAAAAAAATTCAATAATGCATTAGCATCAGTTCCATGCATGGCATGTCGCTTCCTCCATAGGGAATTTCTAACATCCCTTTCTGTATATCTAAATTTGGAATATCCCCCTAAATTAGATGATAAAAAACTGATAAACCTTGACACATGAATGCCAAAAGCTCTCATACTAGTAATCATATTAAAGTGATCATCTGATACATTTCTATGAGAACGCAGATAATGAACCTTTGTTAGTGTAAAAAGCGGATGATTATGAGCCTCCTCAAAACGAGTTACTTGGAAATTCCCTTTTTCCTTTCGCAATAGTATGGCAAACCTTGCTGGACAATCACACCAATTGAGCTCCCGAGGCTTTCTTTTACCACCTTCTCTTATTGTAACTACTAATTCATTCTTTATGCCAGCCCTTGAACGTAAGAACAAATGCCTAGAAACTTCTTCAGATTTTAAATTCTATTGTTGATCTTTCTAACACTGAACCAGAATAAAATGCATAAGTGTTGTAAAACTTGTACGCTTCTTCAATGGTAGCAAATTTCTGGCCAATACTTAGCTTTACTTCAGATGGTACATTTAGGACAAAGGCTCCTGTCCTCCATATGCACATTATCATCCTTAATAAAACTGCATAAATCAAATATATGACATCCTAATTACTTGCTTATATTAGAATGTACTAGCATAAAAGTTAGTAACATTAAAGATAAGCATATAATTACAAAGCATAAAACTCATGCATCTGATACAAAATTTCTTTAAGGAAGCATGTCTAATGTAATGCCCCAGTCCGAGCGTCACAACCTTACCTTAAGATCGTTCGACTGGTAAACGTGATCAGGATTGTTGTCCTGTCACACGGCGGGTTTTAATGGATATTTATTCACATAAATATGGTTCCTTAGGAATTTATTTCCTTCCATTTCTCATCTCATGCATATATAGTTCATTTCCAACCAATAATGTCATAACTGACATGATTTTCATAACATATTTCAAACCATCTCATAAATCAGATGTCACTGCATGTATTAACCATAGTCGTCAACATAAAACATCAAGATAAATTTACAATCATTCAACATAAGTTTTTCACAAATATGAAACTTATAATGTTTCTCCCATTTTCTCCATGGATGGCTCTTGCTCCTTTGCCAGGTCTCTTCTTTCACCTGTCTATGGGTTTGGATAATGAAAACGTGAGTCAAAACTCAATAAGCAAGCTTATATTTTACAGGCAATTCGTTTTGAAAGCAACCATGTTTAAAACATTTCTCTCCATTCAGTAGAGACACTTAGCAAGTGATCAACTACCTGCGGAGTAGAAATCTTTTCATAAAACTTACATAAACCATTCGTAAACATTTCATAAGCATAGGATGTGCAAATTCATCATTTTCATTCATGACATCATCCTTCATGTGATGGTATGCTAGCTTGGGAAACCCTCTTTCATGACATGATCCTTTCCATCCTTGGCGCCAGACCTTCCGACTTGGCAACATCAAGGGGGACTCCTTATCCACTTACTACCTCGACTAGCCTACTTGATTTCCATTTCATGCATGACTTTTAGTCACCCCGACATTATATACCCCCTTACACATGGAACTTGTCATTCTCATGTAGAGAATTCTTTGCACAATCCCTCTTTAAACATCATTTCAATGAAACGTCGTATAAATTCATGTTTCATCACATTTCACGCATAATTGCGAAACAGTAAGCAATCATTTATTTCAATAGAAATAACATTTCAACACGCATATAAACAAGGAATGTCCATCCTTAAATACCTTGTAATGAAAACCAAAATCATTTAGAAAGCTGCTTGCTTACCTCGCTTGCTTAGCTTTTCGTTTCACTTATCCCTTTGTCTTTGCCTATACATATAAGAATAATATAACATTCATATATTTCCTTTGCTTGCATTCAACAAAAATTTTCCGATCCATTTTCATTAACATACATAATTCCTTCGACTTCTCAAGTCGTTATGCCTGTATAGCACATACTTGTGTATTACATGGGCTATTAAACATCACATCTAGTCCCTTAAGTAGGATAATCATTCAATCACATAATAATCATCTAATAATGATGATTTAATGGCTCTTTACCTTCCTTAAGCCATTTTTCACTTATTTTCCAAAATTCACACATCGGTGCTCATTTTAAGCACACGTCGTTGCCTTATGCCTCATTAATTAATCCCGAAATTTGAGATTAACATCATGCCATTATAAACAGTAATATATTCACAAAAGTTATCATATTTTCATGCATTTTTGCACAAAACCAAATTACATAGGTCATTTACCACTCATGCATGTCTATCCTTTCACATATAGCCATTTAACAATACATATATGAGGCATTTCATAAAATTTCCTAAGTCAGCAATTTAATCAACATTTTAGCTTGATAATTATCCTTAATTAACACTGTACTTAGGGTATTTTTATAAAATTTAAATCCACTGATCATAGGTTTCCAAAACAGCAACTTTGGAATCCATTTTCACACATTTAACGTGTCTTTTGACGCATAACCCTAAACAGTTTTATAAATCTGAATTTTCAGCAATTAACCCCACTTTTCTTAATCTAAATCTAGATTATTAACACATATTTATCATTCATAAATAAACACTTCTCAAAACAACAACTTGTTTACCCATTTCGGGTCCCGTTTTCACTCCATTTGGACATCGTTTTATAAATTCCATAAAATCAGATTTAGGGTTTATCTTCCCAAATTCTTTTGGGTATCCATAATACCCTAAACCTAGGGTATTTTACCCTACATATCCTCCACAAATCATGCAAACCCATTTCCATAGCATTTTTAACCTAAAAATGAAGAATTCGGGTCGTAAACGTCGCTTTGCATTCCATATTTTCTAAAATTCATGATTTAAGCTCAAATCAGCATATGTTTTGCATTAATACATGATTCATAACCTAATCATATCATTCATTCAAAACTGCAACTTGACATGGGAATTCAAGATTTAACAAGTTAAGTTTTCCACTCAATACACACTCTAAACTTCATTTTCAACATCTAAAACATGGAAATTCATTCATAAAGCTTAATACCAATTCCATATTCAATCAAAGGCATGTTGAATCATCATTTAGGAATTCTTTAAGCATCCATTTCATATTCAAATTTTGGAGTTTAAAACTCAAGATGAACAACTCAAATCAACATATGAACTTACTTGATTTATGAGCACCAAACCCTAAACACTTGAGATGGATTTTTTCTCCCTTTTCCCCTTCTTTTTCCCTTCTATTTTCTTCCTTTTAGCTGGGCTAGGTGCTGGACGTGAGGGCTGCCTTGGGGGAGAAGAATTTCAGCACTTAGAAAAATCACAACACCCCTTTCACTTGGACGTGCATTCCCTTTTATAGAGCTGGAATTTCCAGTTGTGGGCCCCACTTTGGAGCTGAATTTTTCACATTATTCAATGCACCCTTATCTCCTAATGTGATGTTTACATATTAGCCATGTAAAATAATTTTTACACATTTTCTTAATTGCAAAAATCTGCTCAAATCCTCACCATACAAGCTGTCCACTTGGCACGTCCATAGCTGCTGCCCATTTTCATATTTTTTTTATTTTTTAATAATATCATTTTAAGAGTAAATAATACACCTAATTATCCTTTAATTCATGCATTAATTTGGCATTAAAATATTTAGCAAAAATGGCAGAAATCAGCACATCATTTGGACGTCATTTGCATACAACAAGCTGTCCATTTTTTTCACCTTTCATGGCAGTTGCAATTCACGATTTTTCTTGGATTTTTTTCACATAATTAAATGCTCATTTATGTATCCCAACATGTCAACTATTTATTTTCATTATTTATAAAATAAAATATTGAAAAAATCCAGCAATAGCAGCTCCTCTTGGACGTCCATACATCTCCACATCACTTATGCTCACTTTGAGCTCTCCTTAGCCCCTTAAATGTGGACATTAGTGCATGGATAATTCATGTAATTTTTGCATTTTATAATTATGCATAAAATACCCTGCATTTCACCTACATTTGACACCTATTTGGTTCATTAAAAATTGCATTTAAGCCATGTACTCTAGCCATTAATGCATGGTACTCTTAAGGTGCAAAAGTCAACCATATACACCTTTTCTAATTCAGGTATTTTTTCAACATGTTATGATTAATCTAAACCATCCAAAAGGTGCATCTCATAATTTCATTCAACCGTTTTAAATTTCATCTCAATCTAATTTTCCTAGCTCAAGTTATAGCCGTTTGAAATTAACGGTTGGAATTGAGATATGATCAATAAATCATTAAACTAATTTCATCAAGGATTTTCATAACTTAATAATTTCATAATACCAAGCCCAACATCATCAACTTTCATCTCAAATTTTCCTTGAATCCGCCTTACAGGCGTTGAGTTATGAATTTTCTAGTATTTTCCAACATAATTCCATAATTTCCACTTTAATCTCCATTAATTAAATCATGAAAATTAAAATAAACATTCATGTCACATTAGCATTTTTTAATCCTCATTATGCCCCTTTATTCACCTTGACTCATATTGGGCTCCGGCGATTAAATTTTTAATCATCATTCTTAATTAAACCCTAATTGCAAAATATCATAAAATCCTAAAATCATCCAAAATTTTCATTTAATCATATATAAGTCATATGTACATGTTCAATGCACACATTGAATCCTCCTCAGGTTGGGGTTTCACATCTAATACACATTATAGGAACGGTTCTAAAAAAATTTACAATATATGATTCTTGATGGGCCAATGCTAAGAAAGTGTACAGGGCTTCTTACTGTTATTGCAGAGCAGCACATGGATCCGAATTTTCTATCATTATGTTACCCAATTTAGTAGTTGAGATATATCCGAAAGAAATGAAAGTGCAGAACAATTCTCTCATACCTCTCATTTTGTTGTAGTAGCTAGTCTTCTCTTTCTCTAGTAGTAAGCGACATTTTTCCTGCTCTTTTGCTGAATGGTTGCCATCATTTTTTGAATATATAAAAATAGGGACAGTCAGGGACTTGGGCGACGACAATTCGAGATCGGACTTTTGTTTTTGGTTTTCGTCCGACGCCATCTTCGGCTTGTCTTTCTTGCTCTTCTGGCTTTCGTCTGGCTTCGTCTTCAATGGAGAGAGCATTTTGCACAAACATGCAGAGAGAGCATTTAATGCATAGCAGGTAATGTCAGGAAAGAGGAGACTCATAGTTATGGAGCCTGCGACGCATTTATGAGGCATCCAACGGCTGTACTTAGTTGTGTAGATCCAATGGTCGATATTTACGAGTCATAAGTTTGTGCCGTTACAATTCGTCTAATAAAATCAGCACTCATGAATGTAAGTTCTGTTTGCAAATGGGGGTAGTGTGGCAAATTAGGAAGTGAGAAAGAGAATATTTTAAAAAGCATGAGAATAACATGATATAATATGAATAAAGTAAGAATAAATATGATAGTTCTATCAAAAAAATTTAAATATAAGAGTAAAAATAAAAAATGTAAGGCAGTTAGGTATTTAAGATGTCAAATTAATTTTTAAAAGTATATAGGAGATAGGTGGTAAAGTGGTGTTCTCACCTACGCAATTTACCAAATGCTCCCTAAGAAATTTTTTATTCCTATAACATCAATTGATTATATGAAAACTATGAAATATAAATTATGACATATAAGAAATGACATTCACATTGAATATGGGGTTGTTGAAAAGCTTATAATGAAAATTTCGCACTAAATATGGGATTAGGAAAAAGCTTATGACAAAATTTATGGCTTTAAGTTTGGAAGTTTGACAAGTATAATTGCTCTTAAAATTTTCAAAAAATATATAAATATAAGTGACACAATGTCTTATAATGATCTCACATTATTCACATGATATTAACTAATCATGTAATAAAAAAGTGAGAGATTATTTAACTTATATAATGAATTTTCATAGTTTAAATATATTTTGGTCGTAGCTAATTAAGATAATAAGGTGTTATTCATATATATAAGTTGGATTAAGCCAAAATATGAAAAATCCTTTCAAGTATAAAATTTAGAATTTTTTATAGCACTTGCACCAAAGAAATATTAATAGATGAAATAGAAAGACACATAAGCTTAGTGAGAAATTTCTGTCGATAAAGGAATCAATGGAACATTCATAAAGGAATCCCGTCAAACTTAGTGCATCTGCAAAAGCATCAATAGATGAAATCATGAAATAGTAAGAAAAAGAAAGTTAAGTAAAAAATTACAGCCGCAGAGGTGTCGGCGAATCATTAATAGATTTTTTTCACAGATTTATAAACTCAAGTAACATTGATAGAACTTCATGGTCATCAATGGAAAGTATCAATGGACAAGTTATGTTAAAAAAATTAGTTTGTTTGATAGAAAATTACAACTCTTCCATTAATTCAGTTACTTATCTTGTGTAATTTGAGCTAATGGACCTTAACAGTAAAATAAAAAGAAGAATTGCCCTTAGTTATTTAAATTGAGTAAATTGAGTACATTTAATGAAAAAGGGTTAGACAAATTATTTGTCCTTTGTAATGGCCAGTAAAGAAAACTTAGATGAACAACGATGAACTAATCACAAGCACAACCATAATATAAATCTAAGCCACAAAACAATACAATTATAGTAGTTTGGTCTTCCTGACCTACTCCAAATTGTTATAAACATGTGGCAAATTAAGCATAATCTATGTTTTGATGATTAACAATTCAATTTGAGTAATGTCAAGGTACTAACGAGAGTACTGAGTTGTTTTAAAGTTTATATATTTCAAGAATCAAAGCTTAGCAGGTCAAGTGGCATGCCAAGTTGACTCAGGCATCGATTTAGGTCAAGTTGATATCAAAGTTGACTTTAGCATCGACTTCAGAGCAATATTTTTCCATAGCACTGAAATGTGGCCACTTGAGCAGGCGAATTCGCAACCAAAGTCAACTTCGCATGCGACTTGAGTAAAGTCGCAACCCCAAGTCGACTCCATCAGCGACTTAGGATATCTTTTGGGTCAAGAATTGAAACTAACAGAGTCAAGTCACAATCCAAATCGACCCCAACATGCGACTTAGGTGAAGTTGCACATGAAGTCGACTCAGACATAAGACTTGAGTGGAGATAGATGAAGTCCAAGTTATGGAGCCTTAAGCTCAAGAATGACAAGTTTGAACTAGATACATTTAGCTATCATCAAATGTTCAGAAGTGTTTGACCAAGTTTAGTTTTCAAGAAGATCGTAAAGACCTCTAATACAAATGAAGACTTAGGAGGATGAATCATGAAGAAACAAAGAAATTTATACAAACAAATCAAGAGCATATTAAGTCAAAGTTCTGATGAATCGAATAGTAAGTGAAGCCGAAATCCAAGTCAACTTCACCTGCGACTTGGGTCAAGTTTGAGACCAAGTCGACTCAAAAGTGAAACTTGATTAAAGAACTGAAGACTGATGTCGCAACCCCAAGTGTGACTTGAATCGCAATGGTAAAAAATATTCAAAAGTTGGTGCATTAAATGCACGCCACCTACCACCAAACGTTCGAATTTACTCTTCCCTTATTTAAGACACGTCAAACGAAAGGGAGAGAAAAGAGAAAAAGCATTGATTAAGTTTAACCTCCTCATTCTCAAGCATTTTAGTGATCATCAAATGAAGCTTCTAAGAAGAACTGAGTGATAAAATTACAAGTGCTGAATTGCTCCATCAAAAACTCATCTACACATTCTTCTCTGCACAGAAATCTATTCTCTACACACTCGTAAAGTGTAGCATCATTTTTCTTTATTATTCATTCGTGTTTCCACTTGGTCAGGCATTGGAGACTAAGACCAAGTGAAGGCAAAATAATGCGTGACTGGAGTGTGACTTGTCACATACTTGTGCCCCCTAGAGCTGGAATCTAGAAGAGAGAAAGTGCTCTAACTGTATTATCATTTTGCTTAGTGGAACCTAAGGCACTAGGGTGTGCTCTTGGATGAGTGGAGTAGGGAAGGTTGTCACGAACCACTATAATATCTTGAGTTTATTGTTTATTCCACCTGCCATTATATTGTTCACATTTTTCATTCAAGGGGATTAAACTCACAAGGGCTTATGCTTCTAATTACGAAAGAATTTTTAAGAACCCAATTCACTCCTCCCCTCTTGGGTTTTGCCACAAACTCTGGACCAACACAAACTTCAAGCATATGAGGCTTGGGTTTATTAGTCAACTTAAACCACACAAATTATAATGATTCAGTTCCTTTTAATTTGAAACATAGCTCCAAGTGGCTATAAAAGCAACTAACATCCTGATTCACTTCCTTTTTATTTGATTACTTTAATACTAAGGTAATACCAAACAAACTTAAAAGAAAAAGACAAACCGAATCCAAATGGCTACAAAAGTAATTAACATCCTAATTCACTTCCTTTTTATTTGATCACTATAATACTAAGGTAATACTAAACGAACTTAAAAGAAAAAGACAAAACAAATCAACGCATTCTTCAATAGCAACACTTGTATAAGATCATCAAAATTAAGCACTAACCAACAACAACTCCTCTAAGACTACCTCTCCAATTTCAAATTCCCCTTAACAGTTGCTTTCTTAAAAAATGTGTTTGTAGCCTTAGCTTTGAGCCCCCTATTTATAACCATGATTCCTTTTTTTAAAAGTAGCTTTAAATATAGAAACAATAACCAAAAGAGATTAGCCAAACTTGCATGCATGGTTTCCACACTTTTTGCTTACTAACAAAAAGTGTCTAATGTTTTGTCTTAAAACAATCTACCTTTTTGGAGTTAGAGAGGTTAGTAAGGTTTTTTTTAAAGTATTACTTATTGTTTTTGTCCAAAAACATTGGATGTTTTTCCTATTATTTATAAAATGATTTTTCTCCAAAAATTTCAAAATGTATCCATAGCATTACATCTCACTTTGAATAAAAGTCAAGCTTAAGTATAAGAAACCACAAATATCAAGTTTCCCCAAATACTTCAATCTTATCACATCATGACTATATACAATCAATCACAATACATGCTTTTATCTACAATAAAACCTATCAAATAAGATAGGACCAATGTAACATAAAATCAAGCACATTTCTGTTCAAATCTTTACATACTATTTCTTTTAAGCCTTCATTACATTTGAGAAGACACAAGTTTCTAAAATCTTCAAAAGCATTTACAACTATCATCAATCCTTTCTTCATATAGGTAATTTTTTTTTTGCATATCAATCTTGGATTAATATCGAAGACTAAGTCCAAAAAGAGTAAAATTGTAAAATATGGAAAAATAAATAAATATTGAAGTTGACTGGTCACAATCCGCGTAGGATATCCTACGTGGCAAGGGTTGACCCTTTGACTAACTAGGCCAAAATGGTTAATCATGGGTCCGGCCCAATTATTATTTATATATGTTATAGGTTGTATTATTATTATTATTATTATTATTATTATTATTATTATTAGATGTTATTTCAGTAACCCATGTAGCTCAGTTGACATATATGTGGTCTAATGGTCTTAGATGTCTAGGGTTTGAGTAGGGGATTCCATAGAAAAATAATTAATTTTTACACTTTTGCCTTCTCAGGCATGTGGGCCCTGCAAGATAAGAAAACATAAATATCCTACTAAATAAGATGAGATTGAAAATTGAATTTAAGTTGTGATAGGATTTTGTCGTTTATTCCTTCCCTAAAATTTTAGGAGACCTACGGGAAGCTTTTATAAAAATGTTGGGGAGTTAATAGATTTAGGTATAGAGCATCCGTAGGGGGAGGATTTTTGAGAAAATAGAGTTGTGAAAGGAGAAAGACTTATTTTAAGGCAAGTAAGATTTTATTTGGAAGTTGATTTTAGTCCAATAATTATATATTTCATGTTGCAATTATTTTTCAATTACTTGTGTTGTACTAATTAATTGTATAAAGCATGGACATTAAACGTTATAGATTTAATAAGTTGGTAGGATTTATTTTATAATCCTATGTTTTAGGACGTAAAAATTTCGTAGATAAATATGCTTAAAATGTATATGATGATATTGTTATCCATTATATTTTATAAATGCATTACTATAAATTAATATGTGGATAGTGAAATTAGATATTAATTGTGTGAATTAATATAAATATGCTTTAGTAATAATCGCGGCATAAACAACCATATAAATTATAAAATCGGTTCCTATAATACTTAATGCTTCAAAAATCTACTTGTCAAAGGTGTCTGGACATCAAAGGTGTCTAGATATTTCGTCAGGCACAAGTTGTTTTGGTTTAAAAGCAACCATCTCTTTTTGTTACTTTTGATATCTTGATGCATTTTATGGTTTAATGCTATTGACTTCCAAATGGATTTGGATTTTGAATGGAACTTAAGTGCAGCCATCATAACAATATAGGCTAAGTTAGAGAGGCCCAGGTGGGGTCCATTCGCAGTAAAGATAGCAATGATGTGGCTTAATGTGAACCGTTCATTTCTTTTAGTTATAAATTTTCCATTTTAACTTCGATGTACATGATTAAATAATCCAGTTTTATGTTTTGGTTGCTTCTGGACTCAATGGAAGGGTTTGATTTTTCATTTGAAGCCTAATTTTTGAGGAGTTAAATTAAATGATTATTTTGTCATTTGATTAAGTTTTAATTGGGTCATTATCTATTTTCAAATAATTTTCCACTTACTAGGCATGTTGAGACTAACACATTATTTTTACAGGTGTACCAAATCAAGTGGGACACTAGCTTTTGGATAAGATTTTCAAGATATTTATTTCTAATTATTTATTTCAAGGCATGTATTGAAAATATTGGATACGTAATTTTTATTTGTGTCTTGGATGTAATAATAGGAGCATGACTAGTGCAAGTGAAATTTTGAATTTTTCATAAATTAATATAATAATTAATTTTGCCATGAATGTGTGATTGATTTTGAGAATTTGCATTAAATATATGGACAGGATTACTCTTCTGGACCACCATCTGTCACATATATAAAATATGGCTCATTAATTATTATATAATTTTTTTTAAAAAAATTTTGAAATGGATTTACAAATCTAACCCTATGTTTTCTTTTTGAGTCTAGAAAATAGTCTGTTCGAGTGCATCGATATACCCTAATCCTAAAACCCAAGGAAAGACTCTCCCACTAACAATGAAAGGTTAAGTGTCTCAGAGAAACAAGTTCTAATCAAGAAAGAAGTCTTATCTACAATATTAAGTCCTAAATAAAAAGCTGAATAGGATCTTAGAGGCTATGGATGTTGTCACCCCACTTACTCCTGTTAAGCTTCGAATTAGAAATCTAAATAGGGAGAAGGGTAAGATACCAGTGACCCAGGTAATAGGTAACCCAGAGATTAATTTAGAAAATAAAACTCTGGCTGATAAACCCATATAGGATGAGAAGCCTAAGAAAATAAAAGTTGAAACTCATGTTATACCTACATCTAAAAAGGTTGTACTCCAACCTTAGATGACTTGAATCCTAAAACAAGATAGTCCTTCAACCTTAAGGAGACCCTCTATACAGACTAAGATTTCTGTTTCAAAGCTTAAAATATCACCTATTAACGTGCCCAAAGCCATGGATGAGTTCAAAACTACTAATATATCCAATGTCGTTGATGAGTTCAAAGTCACTAATGTACCCAAATCTATAGATGAGTTTGAAACTGCTAATGTACCCAAGGTTGCTGATATACCTAAAGCTATGGATGAGTTTGTTACTATACTCAAGCCAAAGGTAACAGTTGAACTTAATCCAGAGCTACAAAAGAAAGTTTTTCCTGTTCAAAGACCTAGCCCAAATCTCGTTCATACTAAGGTAGAGACTCGAGAAGTACTTTCTTAGGTTTCTCGCAAGCTACCCTTTATGCGGTCATAAAGTCAAGATGCACAGACAAGAGTCAAGTCTAAGGAAGCCTATGCCAGGAAGGAACCAAGAACTTTTTGTTACCAATGAACTGTTATAACTAAGTTAGTGTGCTATTTTTATGATACCAATGGTCATACAGCTAAGGCATATCCACATGGTAATCGAGTTTGTTTCCTATGTCATTCCTCTGATCACCTTAAGAAAAATTATCCTTTTAGCAAATTTGAAAACTAGGTTGTAATATTTTTTATAATAAAAGTTAAGATTGTTCCTATTTGCTTAAGAACATATATTAAGATCATATTCTGTTCTATGCCAGAATGAAAAGTAATTTTGACGATCTGAATGCTTGACCTGGTCACCCAGAACAATATCCTAGTAAAAAGTCACTAAAGAAGCAGGCTAAAGACCAACTAGAAGCTGAGCCTAGAAAGAGGCCCAGCAGAAGGAAGGATAAAGCTCTAGTTGAATTCCTTACCAGAACTACCATGCTTGAGTATTGTTTGAATGAACAAGAGCAAACTTTTATAGTGTTTTAAGCAAAGACTTTTCATCGGTGGGGACTAATACAAGCATAACTAGAACAGATTGTTTAGAAGCAATCATTAGCAGTGTTAAGAAATCAAGAGCACCGTCACTACTGGGCATGATAAACAGTAGCCAACTGCTAGTATGCATAAGAGTCCGAGAGAAGGGCCAGATCAAAATTGAGATGCTTGGATTTTAGAAGGGAAGTTGAAGTTTGATAGGTAGGAAGAAAGGGAGGTCTCGCACCAGGCAAATAGAGGGGTTAGTGATAAAGCTTAGGTAACAGATGTAGAAAGTTTAAGCGTTACAACCACAGGTTGTCCCGAACAACAAAAAATAGATCAACGAGTTATTGATGTGTTCCATTGTCAAAAACTCTCATCCTTTGTCAGTGGTGATTGCTTAGCCGCTGAGCATCAGATCGAGGTGATGGAAAAGATTTTTGACTTTCTAGCTTGTGACGACTACCAAAAAGTTTTATTTGGGACAAATTTAAGAAATTCTTCTTCGTCAAGTTCTTTCCATCTTCTGTTAGAATTTCTAAGGCCCGAAAGTTTGCCAAATTGAAGCAAGACACTATGATGGTAGCCGAGTATGAAATAAAATTCAATTCTCTATTCCGGTTTGCCCCAAGTTCGGAATAGGAAGAAGAAAGTCGAATTCGTAAATTCGAGGACGGTCTGGCTAAAGATATTCAGGCTCGAGTAATACTTTGTTGCAATAAAACTTATGGGACACAATTGACAATTATCTCTTAGTCGAGAGTGATATTGCTGAGATTGATAGGCGTTACTTAAAGAGGGAACGATCACCAATGAAAGATCATCTAGGAATGAAGTAGATCGGATAGTCTTCTTCGGGGTAAATAAGAGTTAAGGGAGGTGCAAAGAATGGAGGATTTTAAAAGAAAAAAAGATTCCTCAAGTGCAATAAATGCGAAAAGTTTCATACTGGACTTTGCAAATGCTTCAAGTGTGAAAAGACTAGTTGTCAGCCATCAAGCTATGCCGTGGGTTTCGTATGCTACAATTGTAGACAACCCGGTCACATCATCAAGGATTGTCCAACAGCTAGAAATATCGAACATTAGCAAGAGCAGGGGCAAAATTTTCCAGTCGGCAAACCAACAGGACAACAGCACTAATGTAGTAAACGACAGCCAGTTGTACTAGCTCAAGCACAAGTTTGCACCTTAATACCTGAGTACGCCCAAGCACCAATAGAGATAGTGACAAGTATTATTCATCTTTGCGGTATTTTCGCTCAAGTATTATTTGATACGGGTACAGATAGCTCTTTTATATTCAGATAGTTCGTATGAGAGTATAATTTAAAGGTCACTGAGTTGACTTGGGATGTCCGAATCGCATCACCTATTGGGGTAGTTTATTAATAAGACATGCTTGTATGACTTGTACCATAGAAATTGAAAGTTTAGCAATTTCAGTAGATCTTTTAATTATGCCTATGAAAGATGTAGATGTCATTTTGGGAATGAATTGATTAGCTAGGTGGGTACATAGAATTTACCCTAGTGAACATCGTGTGAGCTTCCGAGGATCCGATGAGCAAAGTATTGATTTCAAAGGAAGTCAATCGTTGGTACCTTGCCTCTTATCAACTTTTTCAAGCTAGAAAACTTCTTAGAAATGGTTAGCAAGGATGTCTTATTTCATTTCTGACAATAAAGGATAAGGAGGTCAAGTTAGATAACATTCCGATTATTCATGAATTTTTGGATATATTCCCAAAGAGTTGTCATGAATACCCCTAGAAAGAGAAATTGATTTTATCATAGAATTGATGTCTGGTACAATTCTAATTTGAAAATCTCCTTATCGAATGACTCTTACATAATTGAAAGAATTGAAAATGCAATAGCAAGAGCTTCCCGATTTAGAGCTTATACGACCCAGCAAGTCACCTTGGGAGGCATCTTTGTTTTCTATATATCAATTATAGAGAGCTGAATAAAGTAACAATCAAGAACAAATACCCACTTCCTCGAGTTGACGACCTCTTTGATCAACTACAAGGTGCATTTGTCTTCTCCAAAATAGATATGAGGTCAGGATATCATCAGTTAAAAGTTTGAGATGAAGATATATCTAAGATAGCTTTTAGAACTTTGTATGGTCATTATGAGTTTTTAGTAATGTCATTCGGAGTAACAAATACCCCGATTGTGTTCATGGAATTAACGATAGGGTATTTCAATAATTTTTAGCATAGCAATACTGCTTACCAGGTTAACTCATACAAATGCTAAGTTTATCTGGTCAGATGCTTGTGAGAGAAGTTATCAAGAATTGAAGAGTCATTTAACTTTAGCACCGATTTTAGCCTTGTCAATCACTAGTGAAAGCTATGTGGTGTACATTGATGCATCTAGGAAAGGAATTGGATGTGTACTCATGCAATAAGGTAGGATAATTGCATATATGACTAGACAGTAAAGACCCTATGAACAAAATTATCCTACCCATGACTTGGAGTTGGTTGCAGTGATGTTTGCTTTAAAAATATGGCAGCACTACTTATATGGTGAGAAAATAGAAATTTTTACAGATCATAAGAGCCTAAAATACATTTTCTCTCAAAAAAAGTTGAACCTTCGGCAGAGAAGATAGTTAGAGTTATTGAAAGATTACAACATTAGTATTCGGTATCACCCAGATAAAGCAAATGTGGTAGCTAATGTTTTAAGTTTTAAATTTTACGTTACAGTTTGGATTACTCAACGGTTGCCCCTAGTAAGAGAAATCCAATAATTCTAGTTAGGAATAGTAACTCTAGGAGAAATTCGAAGAAGTGCTCTGCAAATTCAAGAAACTCTGATTGATCGAATAAAGCAAGGTCATAAACAAGATAAACTTGTTCTTCGTATTTTAAAAAATTGAAAAGTAGAGAACCCTCTAATTTTGATTGCAATTTTGATGGTACACTACTTTTTCGAAAAAGGTTAGTTGTGCTTAGAGTTGATAAGCTGTGATGAGAAATTTTAGAGGAAGCTCATCAGTCTAAAATTTTTATATATCCTAGTAGTACTAAGACATACAAAGATCTAAAATAGAATTTTTAGTGGAAAAGGCTGCATATCGAGTGTGCCAAATTTGTATCTCAGTGTTTAATATGTCAGCAAGTCAAGGCTGAACAAAAAAAACAAGCTGGATTGTTGCAACCTTGAGAAATACTAGAGTGGAAATGGGAGCACATTACCATGGATTTTTTGACTACTCTCCTTAAGATGCAAGCTTATTGTGTTGCTGTATGGGTAGTGGTGGAAAGACTTACCAAATCCACTCACTTCTTACCCTATCACATGATCTTCGGAATGAATCAAATGATAGACTTATACTTGCGGAAGATTGTACATTTACATGGTGTCCTTGTTTCCATTATGTCAGAGAAAGATCGATAGTTTATTTTTAATTTCTGATAAAAATTACCAAAAGTATATGGGAATGGAGTTGCGATTGAGCACCGCGTATCACCCGCAAATGGATGGTCAGTTTGAAAAAACTATCCAAATTTTGGAGAATTTATTAAGAGCTTGTGCCTTAGATTTTCCTATTTCATGGGATGATCACTTGGCTTTAGTTGAGTTTGTCTATAACAATAGTTATCGGGCTAGTATCGGTATGACTATGTTTGAAGTTCTATATGGAAAAAGGTGTTAAACGCTTGCCTATTAGGAATAAATCGGTACACGCTAACTTTTAGCACCAGCCCTGGTTCAGCAAGCCGCTGATGTGGTTTGAGTTATAAGGCAATGGTTGGAAGCAGCATAATATTATCAGAAAAAGTATACCGATGGCAAACGAAGAGACCTACAATTTACAGTAGGCGAGTTAGTCTTCCTAAAAGTCTCTCCCACAAAAGGCGTAACTCTTTTCGAGGTGAAAGGCAAAATATCTCCTCGATATATTGGACCTTTTGAGATATTAAAAATTATTGGCGGTGTTGCCTATCAACTAGCGTTGCCTCCTTCACTAGCAAGTGTTCATAATGTCTTTCACGTCACACAATTAAGAAAGTACGTGGCCGATTTGACTCATATTTTGTCAGCTGAGCAATATGAGATCGAGGAAGATTAACTCATTTAGAACATCTTATTCGAATCTTGGATAGTAGCGAGAAGCAATTAAATAGGAGAACAATTTGACATGTTCTAGTGCAATGGAGCAACCATAGCGAGTGGAAAGCTCTTTAGGAGCTAAACGATGATATTCACAAAATTGCTCTGAATTGTTCAATGACCTATCTTGACTATTGCAAGTTTTGAGGACACAACCTTATAAGGCGGGAAGAATACAAAATATGGAATAAATAAATAATATTTAAATTGACTGGTCAAAATCCACGTAAGATATCCTACGTGGCAAGGTTTGATCCTTTGACCAACTAGGCCAAAATGGTTTGTCATGGATCTTGCTCAATTATTATTTATATATGTTGCAGGTTGTATTTTTATTATTATTTTTTGATATTATTTTAGCAGCTCGTGTAGCTCGGTTGGCATATAGGTGGTCCAATGGTCTTAGAGGTCTGGAGTTCGAGTAAGGAATTTCGTGGAAAGATAATTAATTTTTTCACTTTTTCTTTCCAGACATGTGGGTCCCACAGGATAAGATAAATATCTTAAAAGATAACATGGAAATGGAAATTGAATTTAAGTTAAAGTGATAGGATTTTATCGTCTATTCCTTCCTTAAAATTTTAGGAGACCTACGGGAACATTTTTTAAAAAGGGTTGGAAAGTTGATGAATTTAGATATAGAACATTCGTAGGGGGAGGATTTTTAGAAAATAGAGTTGCAAAAGGAGAAGACTTTTTTAAGGCAAGTGAGATTTTATTTGGAAGTTGATTTTAGTCCAATAGTTACATATTTCATGTTGTAATTATTTTTCAATTAATTAGGTTGTACTTATTAATTGTATAAAGCAAGAATATTAAATGTTATAGATTTAATATGTTAGTATGATTTATTTTATAATCCTAAGTTTCAGGACGTAAAATTTTGTAGATAAATATGGCTAAACATTATGCCCAAAATGTATATGATGATATTGTTGTGCATTATATTTTATAAATGCATTAATATAAATAATATGTGGATAATAAAATTATATATTAATTATGTGAATTAATATAAATATGCCTAAGTAATAATATCGGCATGAACAACCATATAAATTATGGAATCAGTTCTGCAGTTTAATATAAGTGTAATACTTAATGATTCCAAAATCTACTTATCAGAGGAGTCTAGACATCAGAAGTGTCCAGAGATTTCGTCAGGCACAAGTTGTTTTTGGTTAAAAGCAACCATCTTGTTTTTGTTGCTTTTGATATCTTGATACATTTTATGGTTTGATGCTACTGATGTCCGAATGATTATGGATTTTGAATGGAATTGAAGTGCAGCCATCATAGCAATATGGGCTAAGTGAGAGAGGCACAATAAAGGCAGTGATAATATAGCTTAATATAAACCATTCATTTCTTTTGGTTATAAATTGTCCATTTTAACTTCGATTTGCATGATTAATTTATATGTTTTTGATGTTTCTAAACTCAATAGAAGGATTTGATTTGCATTTCAAGCTTAATTTTTGAGATATTAAATTAAATAATTATTTTATTATTTAATTAATTTTTAGTCCATTTTCAAATAATTTTCTACTTGGTAGTCATATTGGGATTAACCCATTATTTTTACAGGTGTACCAAATCAAGTGGGACACTAGCATTTTGGATTTACATGAAAATTTTCAAAAATATTTATTTCTAATTATTTATTTCAAGGCATGTATTGAAAATAGTGGACATGTAATTTTTATTTGTGTCTTAGATGTAATAATAGAAACATGACTAGTGGAATTTTGAATTTTTCATATATTAATATAATAATTAATTTTTTCATAAATATGTGATTGATCTTAGAGATCTGCATTAAATATATGGCCAAGATCACTTTTCTAGACCGGTATGTGATAAAAATAAAGATTGTTAAAGTATAAAGTGGCATACTATTTTGTGGTGTTTTATTGACTAACCGTGGAACTTGAACGTAGGAGAGCTAGTATTCTAAGTTGTAAGTTATTGATTATAGTTGAACTTAAAATACAATAAAGTGTGCTTGAAAGACTAACATATGGTAGTTAACTTGAAACATCATATATCATGTTTGTATGTATATTTTTTTATAAGAGTTTGTATGTATAATTAGTTGACTACTTTGTTGTGCAAATACTCCTTAACATATCTCTCAATAAAAATCTCTCATTGAAGAATTTTTAATTTTGAGCTAAGCATGTATTAAGAATTTATTTTACTTGTTCTCTCTTAGATTAAGTCATTTTAAAGACCAATAACTTATTACTTTTTGACACTTTAAGAGACGCTATTAGGGGCTAGCTCTACCTCTGAGTGTAAAAGGCAATGCTAGGGAGCTGAATTGGCTCCTTTGTTAGAGTACAGAAACATACATCATTACTAGATTTCTTTTGATGTTGGGAGTGTTTGTTAAGTCCTAAAACATTTTAAACTATTTCTACAGTTACCTTATTTTTTAATTTTTTTACCTCTTTCTATATAATTATCCTACTTTTTAATTTTTTTCCACAACTATCCATACATATAATCTATCTATTTTAATTTTATTCTCGTCACTCTTCATCATTATCTCTATTATATTAATCAATTTCTCATATTAAAAAAACTTTTACACAAAAACTTTTTATTAAAAGTTTTAGCACTTCCAAAATACCTATTATCAAAAGTAGTGACTATAGGTCTAGCTTGTTTCCTAGGCTTAGAAGTAGTGTTAGAGGGATTCTGATCTTATGCTCTCGGGAGCATGCAGTGTTGCATGCTCTCGGGCTCATACACCTTTTTTTTTTGAAATTGTTTTTACAATAGTGTTAATATATGTGTATTTAATTTGTATATAAATTTTTAACATTTTTGGAGTATTTTAGATATTTATTTTTTATTTTTGAAAATCAGTAGCATTTTAGGTAATTTTAAATTACTAAAATGCCACTGATTTTAAAAACCCCGAAATAAATATCTAAAAATCTCCAAAAATGGTAAAAATTGATACATACGTTAAATACACTTGAGTTAACAAGTTTATGAAAAAATTTTCAAAAAAAATAAAAAAATATAGGTGTATGTGCCCGGGAGCATGCAGCACTGCATGCTCGCGGGAGCATAGGATCAGAATCCGTGTTAGAGGACCAACTTGTTTCTTAAACATGGAACACTTGTTCAAAGTGACTTGTACTCAACATATGTTCTTGAATTCATTTTAATATTCGTCCATTAACTTGTACTCAACATATGTTCTTGTATTCATTTTCAACAATATTCGTGTTATTTATTTTTACACAACACTTTGTTAATATCAAAATTTAAATAATTTTTTTCGTAATATTTTTTTTGTTCATTATAAGTGGTGGATTCCACAACTGTATGAGTTCTAAAGACTAATTAGGGCCTGCTGCATTTTGAATTTTTTTCTACTTCTTCAGTTAATATTGATTTTATAAAACACTTTGACTAATTAATGAATTGTGCTTGAAAATTACCTTGATTTTAACTTTCATCGAATCTTGCGGTTCATCTAAACATAACTAGGGCGATGTTCTAATATCATTAGGTCACATCTTATATAATTTGATATTCGTAAGGGCTCCATTTGGGAAGATAAAAGAGAAATAAGAGAATGATGTGATGTGATGTGATAGGATTAATAATGGGTTCGATTTTATGAAGCCGTTTGATTTACATATTTTTTTATTTTATTTTCTATAAAATTATTATCTCAAACGTTTTTAATTTGTAAATTAATGTTTGTCATTTTTGAAGATTTATATTTTGATCTTTAAAAATGCAGGTTATTTTAGTCATATTAACCTCATAAGTTAGTAAAAATTTTATGATTTTTGAAATTCAAAATATGCATACACATCCCTACAATGGTAAAACTTAATATATAAATTAAATATGCTCATAATAATAATTTTTAAAAAGAAAAAACATGCAAATCAGCCAGTTTCACTGGATAGAAATTCGAGTAATAATTAAGAGTAAAAGAAATAAGGTTTAAGTAGATGAAGAAGTGGTATTGAAAAATGTAACAAATGATTAAAATCTAAAGATAGTAAGAGACAAAGTAGAGTAGGTAAGTTAAAATGTAAGTCATATCAACATGAATGTGGTAAGAAGTAAAATTCTTTTAATCATTACATGTTCCCAAACAAAAAAAATGTTGATTTTTATGGAAAAATTGTAAATGTTGATGATATGTTTTTTTTTCAAACAAGATCGTCAGTGAGATTATTGATGAAAATTCAATAATAATAGAGTAAAAACTAAATCAGACATCGAATACCTTAATGCTAAGCAAAACTTGTAAACGTTGAATAATGACAACGAAAAGCACGACACCCGCTTGATTTTATGAGAGTAAAAATGTCTTCATTCCCGTAAGCGGAACTTACAGTGCACCCGGTGCACTTAGCGGCAATAGTGCTCTGGTGTTTTAACCTATTTTTTAAAAACTTTTTTATACAATTATTAATTTAAGTGTATTTTACATGTTTATCAATTTTTAGCAATTTTGAAAATTTTTAGATTTTATTTTTGAAAATTAGCGACATTTTAATAATTTTAAATTACTACAAATTCCATAGAATTTTTAAAATCCAAAATAAATAAAAATTGGTACACATGTTTAAATAAACTTATATTAACTGTTTTATGAAAAAATTTCTAAAAATAAAAAATGGGTTAAATACACCCGGATGCATATAATATCATCCTGTCATTCCCTTGGTAAATAATTTAATTATCTAAATAATAATATGTAAGATAATTGACTTATATATATTCAATTGAAATTCCAATAACCAAATCTTTTTCTAACATTTTTTTTTTTTAATTATGTCACCCACCTTGATAATCTAGCAATGGCTGGCCAGGATAACTCTATTCCCAACCTACACATCCTTTTTATAACATGGTTTTTTTATTATTTAATAAAATAATTATATGAATAATCATAATAAAGGAAGTAAAAAATACTAGATCTTTTCTACCATGGTTTCTTTATTGTTTAATAAGTGATCATATGAGTAATCATGGTAAAAGGAAGTAAAAAATATATATTAATTCAAAATTCAAAATGAGATGTAAAGCTGGATGAATTTGAAATGCGTGGTAGGCAAGGCCCTACCTTGATCAGTGGTTACAGACAATCCCGTGGAGTCACCCATTCAACCAACATACATGTGCAACGGCTTTCTTGTCATGTCATCATTCCTCCTCCCACATCGGCACATCCCACAGACTTGCATGTTGGTGCCAAGGGCAGTGGATAATCTGGCAATAATCATCCATCTATAAGAAAGTTGGAGGTTCTAGGGAAGAAAAATCCAAGCTATCTCATCCCCTCCAGATGAAGTAGGAAATTACCCATATGGATGCGTGGACAGCGGTTTAAGATGACCAGGCCACTAAACATCCTAATCATTGGTTACCATTTAATTAATACTAAACAATGATCAATTAATTCTTGTCGAAGCATCCCCACTAACTAGGTCTAAAATGATTGCCAACACGATCATGGCCGTTGGTTCAGTCCTAGCGTTGGATGTCAAGTGGTCGAGGCTTTGATCCCTACTAGGGGAACTTTGTATCTTTCATTTGATGAGTGCTGATCTCCTCCCCTTCGGATGTATGTTAGTTATTATCAGTTGAGAAAAAATGTAAAATGGTAAATGTAAGGTTAACTGGGCATAAGTTATAACAAAAAAAGAGAGATATTGTACCAATAAATGCTTAAAAGAATTAGGGTTACAAAGGGCAGTGATTCAATGCATTTAGATACACTGAAACTTTAGTGTGCTTGGGTGTAAAACTTATTTTTTAAAATTTATTATAAAATTATTAATCTAAGTGTGGTTGATTATAAATCAAGTTTTACTATTTTTAAAAATAGGAGTATTTTAATCATTTAAAAAGGACTAAAACCCTCTTCTTTTTAAAATTTAAAAAATATACATATCTTCCAAAATGGTAAAAATGAGTACATATGTTAACTATACCTAGATTAATAATTTTATAAAAAATTTAAAAAATAGGTTTTGCATCCAAATACACTAAAATTCTGATACATTCAAAGTGTGCTTGGGTGTAAAACCTATTTTTGAAAAATTTTCGAAAATTTACTATAAAACTATTAATCTAAGTGTAGTTGATTATAAATCAAATTTTACTATTTTTGAAAATATGAATATTTTTATTTTTAAAAATAGGAGTATTTTAATCATTTAAAAATGACTAAAACCCTCTTCTTTTTAAAATTTAAACAATACATATCTTCCAAAACGGTAAAAAAAGTACATATGTTAATTATACCTAGATTAATAATTTTATAAAAAATTTAAAAAATAGATTTTGCATCCAAATACACTAAAATTGTAATACATTCATGTGCATTGAATCACTTTCCTATAATAAGTACCACAAGATCATATGTACAATGAGACAGAGATAATCTAGAAGAAAAAATCACTCATCTCATTTGTATAAAATCAAAATGCACCTTCATATGTGTACCACAAGATCATATGTACAATGAGACAGAGATAATCTAGAAGAAAAAATCACTCATCTCATTTGTATAAAATCAAAATGCACCTTTATATGTGTATCCAATGCAAAAAAAAATAAAAAGTACTCAATTGTTGCGCTCATATAGGCAGATTTTTTTAATTGGTATATATACACAATAACATCTAATATTATCTCTTAATATTAATTAATCAACGCCCACAGTTGTGGGGACTGTGGGTTTCGAACCCTGTCTCTGGCCGTCTCTGGCAATTCACGCCGCTTGGAAGAACCACCCGGCCGTGGCTCATATAGCGAATGTGCCAACATTCCCAAAAGTAGGAAAATGATATTTTCCAAAGGAAGCCGGCTCAAAGTCAAAGGGACCGCCATCTTCAGCGAGGACTCCGAACCACCACAAAGGTGGATTCGCTGGTTGCTGGCTAGCCAGGGCCCAAAGCCCAAGCCTAGGAGTCCACTTCCACAGCGTCGGCCACGTTCTCAGTCTACGTCAACATTTGAAATCCTTGAGTAATAATAAAAATGAAAAGTTAATGTGTAATGCAGCTAATCATTTGTTAATGTATATTAGTATAGGCTGGATATCTTATACGACCACACAATGCTGGCAACTGAAAAGAAATTATTTTTAAAACTTTTTAAATGGATAGGTCCTACGTTGATCTTTTTTTCTTTGAAATTTAGCAATTTATTTGAAGTTTTGGGTATTTTATTTTGATTTTCGAAAAATAAATAACTAATTTTATTATTGTCAACAACCAAAAAAATATTGAATAAGGAAAAAGATTTAGGCTAAGCCCACATTTTATAAATAAATATTTTTTGATAGCCAATATTGCACCCCCGAAGATAAAATGAAAAGTTATTATATCTATGGTAAAAGAAAAAAGAAAAAATCATAAATGTCTGTGAAAGATAACATTACATGGGTCACCGTGTTCCACTACCGACAAAAATTTCTTTTCGACCTTGTGCCGTTTCTTGTTACCAGGAGGTCGGCTGAAGAGGTGTAATTAATTGCTGCACGATGCCGATGCAGTATGTGCAAACATGCAACTCTAAGTAATTAAATTAAATAAATTAAAACATTAGATTTTATTCTTTTAAGTTAAGAACACCCAAGACATACAACTAATTAATGCATAAACTCTTGGTTTTTTTGAATTTTGAAGTATTTTTTTAAAATTTAAGCTATTAATCATATTCGATGCATTTTGTTTTATCATGCCATTAAAAATGTTTTTATTAAAATTTATATCTTATTAAAATAATATTTTTTAGAGCAAATATATAATCATTAAAAAGTTTTTATTATGACACACTGTATTGAATCATTGTGAAAGTGTAGAGAGGTTTTAATAAATCTGATTTCCAGAATACAAATAAGAGTTTGGCTTCTGTGAAATCTCACGTCTTTGTGACCCATACGTTTTCTTATTTCCCACCTTATTGACGAAAAATCTATTCCATCTTTATATTTAACATCTATTTTCGGCCTCCACGATTAACGAAAAATCCACTAATCTACTATATTTAACATTACTTATATGGTCATCAAAATCCCATCACTTGATTAGTATTGTTTTCCATGTATCCTATCTAGAAGTTTATAAAATTAACACAATATAATAATTCGATGATAAATATCAAATTTAGAGCTCTATTTTCAAGGTCTAAATCATCATTATTATGTAGATAAATAATAACATAAAATACTACTATACCGTTACATTATAATAATATAAGAATGAATTTAAGCATTTTTTATAATTTATATATGAATGCACACTTGTTAAGCAATTGCGGTCTTGCATAATTTTGATGTTAATGAAACATGCTTTTCTATCTAAACAAATGATACTAAATAGAATAAATGGAGTATATTTTTCATCAATTATATAAAATAGATAAAGTTACATGAAATTGCTTCTTATGACCACATAAATAAATAAATGCACTTGGATAAACATCATGAAATGTTTAGATTTTAAAAAAGGGTAAATTTCATATATACCCACATAGTTTCACAAATTGCATATTACCCCCACATAGTTTCACCGAAATTGCGTATTACCCCCATGCCGTTAACTGCCGTTAATATCTGCCATTATATTTTTGAAAAATGCCCTCATCTTCATGGGGGTGATATGCAATTTTGTAAAACTATGGATGAGGGCATTTTCGTCATTTTTCAAAAATATAACGGCGGATATTAACAGCAGTTAACGACGTGGGGGTAATACGCAATTTCGGTGAAACTATGTGGGGTAATATGCAATTTGTGAAACTACGTGGGTATATCTGCAATATCGATGAAACTATGTGGGTATATAAGAAATTTACCCTTTGAAAAATGAAAAAGAAAAAAACAGGAGTGCTACATGGACATCTTAATGCAGCCGGCTGTATTGAATTATTATGGATAAAACCTGTACATGGAAAATAGTACAAAAAAAAATATATCCTAGAATTGGGTCATGATCATCGATGCACACCCAAAAAACCAAAAATCGGAACATTAATAATTTAACATATTATGAACGCACGACAGCAGAGTATGCATGCATAAAAGGCTGTTGTGTCCGTTGTCCGATAGATCTTCCCCACATTGCAAAAGAGAGATTTTTCATGAAATTAAATTCTATGAATATCAAACATCAAAAAAAAAAAAAAAATCTACGAATATCAAAGCTACTCCATCGATCAAAGTGCTACCACCAATATAATTTTTATAAAATATGGTAAGGAAGAAATCGATAATATGTAATATTGGATAATCCAACATGCTAATAGTATAACACAACTTGTAACGTGGGAACTGTGTCAATACTATTTTCTCGTCCGGGATCGCATGCAAATAATTTAGTGCAAGCGTACGTGGCCCGCCACGTCATCTCCTGTCAGCCTATGGGAAATGATAAGACCTTCTACCCATTTTTAGCAGCTAGCCCTGGCAGCAATGTACGGTTGGGATCAGTAGCTGGAGTTCTCTCTTCTGGTCCACCTTACGTGAGCCTGAGCGCACTGCTAGCACTAAAAGCCCATCTCACTGAGTCTGAGCACTGTTGGCCTGAGATTTAGAGAGTGCATTACTTGAGTGCCAGTCTCAAATGATAGAGCAAGATGGGTTTTCAATTCTCACGGCAGTTTTTTTTTTTCTTTTCTTTTTTTGAATTTTTAATACAAATTTTTGGATTGGTTCAAAGATAAGATGGGATGAGCATTGGATCTAATGTCACATTTCTCAATATATTTTTACCCATTTCAAATACATTTTTACTCATTTCCAACACTGACATTACATTTTTATTTTAAATTCTCATCTCATTCTTATTCCATCCAATTATGTTTTCAACACAACTTTTTCTATTACATCCTCATTCTTGTATCATTTAAAACAGGCTTTGAATTTCTTGCGTAGCTAAGTTGGATGATGTTAAGGCACTTGTGCTAGGTGGCCTGCTTTGAAATTGGGAAGAAAGATTTGTCTCTTATTGATTAAAATGAGCTTGTGTCTTTTACTTATTTTAATATCATAGTTTTCTATTGCTAGAGATAACAATTCTTTAAGCAAAATAGAAAAAAACATGCTTTTGAATAAGGTGTAAATATAATAATAATAATAATAATAATTGAATGCGTAGTAAATATAATAATGATATATAATAATAATAATTTACTTTTGTACTGACCCATCCAACATGCCCCGTGATTCCGGGCCTAACCCAACACAACCATGCAAAAAGCAGGTGCTGCAGCCTTTGGAAAAAATGTTGGAAGTTTCCACCTTGGAAGGACTTCGTATATCACAGATGCTACTTGTTCCCTCTAATTCTATTAATTAATGAGGCCCACCTCCCAGCCAACTGATCTATATATGTGGCCCGAATTTAATTTAGGAATTGAAGCCGCGTACGTACGTTCGTGCATGGGAATAAAATGCAACTATTCCAAATACACAGCCGTCCGAATCGTACGTTGATGTTCTGCACTGAATTGAGTAAGGTGTGAAGGCCCACCTACCTGCCTTACATGCCATCCACCCTCCCCCCTTTATGACTAGGGTACTGGGTACGGTTGACTCGCTTTTTCGAAGGGATGAGGCAGCAGCATCAGTACAAATATATTTATATTTTTAATCGTACACGGTCAAATCTATTTTTAAAATTTTTTAATTTCTCTTCTTGAAAACATTTTTCTTTTACTTTTGTCATATTTTCTCCCGAAATTTTAATTTTTTTTATTTTTGACTCATAAACAACCTGATTGGTTCAAGGTTAGACATTATATGGTCGAAGAACCCATTTAGAATTGGAATTAACACCCAACCTCTTTTATGGTAAAATGTCTTATTAAAAAATCACTTCTCTCCTGTGCACAAGGTAAGTGAGAAAGAGGAGAAAGAGTACACCCAATTTTACTAATCAGCCAAAGCATCATTACACAAAGCTGCCATAATACAATCAGATGGAGAACCACATCAAGTATAATCATGAGAACGTATCACAATATTAGCTATCAAATGAGCACATTGATTACTTTTTTTACTTTGGATGTCAGCACATTGGTTATTTGAACAATATACATTCAAAAATTCGAATATCTTATTGGCCTTCTTAAGAGATAAGCTATTCAATAAAAAAAAAAAAGCTCTAATTAAAAGAAGCAATATGATTAGTCAATAGCCTATTTCAATAGAGTCAAAAACTAATTAACTAACCCTAGGTTATTAATAATAAAAGGGGAATGCTTACCCCTTTGAGACTATCTCCTTCTTTCTTTTCTTATTTTCTAAATTTCTCCTATATATGAGATTTTTAAGAGGAGATTAGATTTTGATTGCTTTTGGTAGGACCGTATGAGAGACGAAAAAGAGATTAAAATTGTAAGGCACAAATTTGCATTTGAGTCTTCTTTTAGTTTCATCGTAAGAAGAATTTTATTAAAGGGTATGTTTTGCTAAATACAAAATTTTTCAAACCAAATCCTTTCAATATAAACTTTTAGCTCTTCACAACTACCTTATTTTCTGAATTATTTCTTTACATTTTCTTATACAACTATCATACATTTTATTATGTTTATACAACTATACATACAACTAACCTATCTATTTTAAGTTCACTCTCTTTACTCCTTGTAATTATTACCTCTATCCTATCACATTATTTTCTCCTATTTTTAAACGTTTACACTAATATTTTTTTCCATTAGTTTTATAGCTTTCTAAACATACCTAAAGAGTAAAGTACATTTTTAATCTAATAAATAAAATAGTGCTTAATTTTAATGAAGTTATAGGATTTTTTTAAAAGAAATTCTCATGAAATTGTGCGATTAAATCCCTACAATATTGATATAAATACAAAAATCACATTTGAAGTCTATATTGTTTTGATTTTATGTTATACAGGGATTTTGTTTTGTGTACTATTCCCATGAAGTTGTTATCATTTACTTATTTCAAGAAGAATAATAATCGTAAATCTATTTTTTTATTTTTTTATTTCTGCTCTTTGAATTTTTTTTACTTTCTTATATTTTCTTCCCAATATCTAATTTTTTATTTTCAAGCATAAACAACTTGATTGTTTCAATGTTAAACATTATATTTTAGAAGAACCCACTTGGAATTAGAACTAACTTGACCCAACCTTTTTTATGGCAAGGTATCTTAATAAAAAATCACTTCTCATACACACGCAAGATTTGTGAGGAAGTAAGAAAAGAGTGCACCAAATTTTACTAATCAACATAAGATTCATTATATGAAGCTACAGAACTATAATCAGGTGCATAAACCTACCAAGCATAGTCATAAAAACAAATCGCAGCCTTAGCAATTAAATGCGCACATTGGTTACTTAACAGATATACATACAAAATTCAAATATTTATTGCTCTCCTCTTAGATATAAATTTTAATTAAAAGAAGCATATGACTAGTTAATAGCCTATTTTAATAGAGGCTTTATGTTATAATTGCTTGGGTAATGGAGAACACGGATTTATTAATTGCAAGAGAAGGAACGTTTCTTCAAGAATTAGAGAAAACTTGGAAATACAACTACAAAGCAATTAGGGGGATGTTTGGGAATATGAAAGTGGTGGGAAATGTGGTATTTGGTGGGAATAGAAAATAGAATATTTTAAAAATTGTGTAATTGATATGAAATAATAGGGGTAAAGTTGGAATAAATAGGTTTGTTGGAAGGTAGTTGATAGGTAAAATGATTAGAATATAGGGGTAAAAGTGAAAAAATATAATGATTAGTTGTGAAATGATAGATCTCGAAATCTGTGCCACCACATTTTCCCTCCCACATTTCCCACACCATGTTACCAAACGTCCCCTAGGAAAATAGCATCAAATCTTTCTCGCCCATACTCTTGCCGTCTCTGCCTTTTAATGGCGTCCCGTAGGACGCTTCTCTCGTGTGCATGGCTCCCACCCACGTGCCTCTTCTTTACCGACGCGCTGGGCTCCAACGTGTCTTAGGCCTAATTCTGCTCCTTGGTCCACTACGGCAAAAATGTCATGTAGTGGCGGGTTTTTATTTGTGACAGTTAAAAAGTCGTCACTGTAAAACAATTTTACTGACGCTTTTTTAAATTAGTCCGTAAAAGCATAATTTATTCTGACAGTTTTAAAAACCGGCAATATTACTTACTGTATACCTACGGGTTTGTACAACCATCCAAATAATTAGATATTTTAGTAACAATTTTTAACAACTGTCATTATTTTAATAATTTACAGAGACAAAAGCAAGAAATCGTTACTAAAAATCTAATAATGATAATTAATAAAACTATCATAAAAACTAAATATTTTATTGGTATTTCATTGATAAATATAATAATTATTATTATTTAATTTATTTTAAATATCAATTCCAAGAAGTTATAATATATTATTATTATTGAATTCATTTAAAATAATTATATTATTTTACTTATTTTATTCGATCACCTATAAATTATTAATTATATAATAATGTAAGAAGAGATTATTATATATGAACTTGACACTATAAAGTATTATCTTATAGATAGATAAATAATTTATTTTAGATATTTAGATATTATTCATATTTTTATTATAGATATTATTCATCTTTGGATAAACAAGAAATTTAAAAAATTGGAATTAAAATCTCATAAATCCTACTATCCAATAAGAATACTGGTTTTTTTACTCCAATTTATTAAAGTATACCTCAACTAAAATATAGAAAATAATCCTAAAAACTAAAAATCACTAAGGAAAACATTGAAAAAAGTATGAAGATATATAATAGCAATAGTAGAATGACATTCAACAAAATAATATTAAAGCATATAAAATTTTATAATAATAATAATAATTGTAATTGGTTGAATTCATATTTATATTTTGGCAATTTAAATTGGCAAATAACATTGTTCAATGAAGAAATTAAAATTTCTATGTCAACACAATCAATGAGATTTTATTAAAATAATTTAACAGAAAGTAACTCTCAAACTCTTTTTACAAATCAAAATTGCTCTCATACAATTGAAAATTGCAAATTAAAAGTTACGAATGAAGATATTTGCTTGATATGGTTATTTGCAACTAATTAATTTTTTTTCAAAATAATACCACAATCATTTTCACATTTTCTTTTCACTTCATTTCGCTTTTTGAAGTTCGTCATTGTGCAAAAATGATACTATCTTTTCCATCAAGTCAATAGCCTGCAAATAAAAGAAAACTTCAACTTTCAAATAAATAAATTGAATCTTTAAAAAAATTAAATAATTTTAAAAGATTGTAACTTACATTCTTTCCACCAGGTCTGCATCATGTGTTTGTAATATTTCTTCTTCATCAACAGTATCAATATCATCTCTTATCCAAAATGGATTATCCTGTGTGGAGTCAAATCCATCATTTTCAAATACAACCCCATTATGTTGCTCTCCTCCGAGAAATATTTGTAGAGGATCCTCACATGGTCCAACACCCATATCATATAAATTTCTAACTTTAGCATTCAAAACCACATACCAATCTTTATTCACATGATCCTTGACATAAAATACTTTCTTAGCTTGAGATGCAAATATAAAAGGGTCATCAAAAAAGTTAGCTCCTATATGTATCAAGTGAGAGAAATTTACAAATGTGCATCCAAACTTGTCTTTTTTATAACCCCTTCCTCCATTAACATCAACCCAATCACATTTAAATAATACAATTTTGTGTTTACCATGATAGTTTAATTCTATAATATCTCTTAAAAAACCATAATAAGTGACTTCTCCATCAATTGGCCTTTTATCTCTTGCACTCGCATAACTCATTATTTTCGCACTCACTACAACTCCACTATTTTGAGTTGTCATATTTTTCTCATGTTCTTTTGTGTGAAATTTGAAGCCATTGATGACAAAACATGTATATCTTTGTGCCACTTTTCTTGGACAGCGTGCTAACCATCTCATTTCTTCAGTAATCTGTGCATCCCCTTCTTCATCTAATTGTTTAATCTAAATTATACATCAAGATTAACTAATATAAAATTAACATTCACAATATATTTAAATTTATATAGAAATACATAATCAACATGTTGAATATACTTACTACTTAAATACTATACTCACGTAATCACGAAACCATTCATGGAATGTTTGACAATGTATTGCTGCTATTTCATTTTGAGATGGACGTCGAGAAAGACGACGATTTTTCCTCAAAATTTCACTTCATGCTCTCTGTAAAAAAGATAAAATGAATAAAAAAAGGCACTACTTGAATTTAAGAAAAAAATTTACTTTACATATAAACAAAATGAAGAAAAATTTAACTTACCCTCGAAATGATGTGATGACATCAAAATTAAAAAGCACATACCGATGTGCTTGAATCCATATTTTATCATCCAATTGACTTTCTTTGGCTCTGATTCGTTTCTTCACTTTCAAATTTCTTTTTCTCTTTATTCCAAGAGGTCTTCCTAATAAAGGAATGTAGGAAAATCTTTTATCTGAGTATATATTAGCATGATCTTTTCGTACCAATCAATCGAATTTTGTCTCAATGCTAGAAAGATATCTAGAGCAAAATGTTAGACATTCTTCAGCTAAGTACCCTTCCGCAATAGAACCCTCTGGAGAAGCTCTATTGTGCACATAAGACTTGAGTGTATAAAGATACCTACATCAAAAAGATATGAAACTTAAAATCTTATATCATATTGTTAACTTTTGAATTAAACAATAATTATAAAAGTAATGTATAAATTTACCTTTTGATTGGATACATCCATCGATATTGTACAAGTCCAGCTACCTTTGCCTCAGTCGCCAAGTGAATCACCACATGCACTTGTGTAGTAAAAAATAACGGAGGAAAAATTCTTTCCATACGACATAATGTTAAAGTAATTTGTGTTTCAAGCTTCTCAAGATCACAAACTCTAAGAACTTTGGAACACAATCTATTAAAATATTGACACAACTCAATAACTACTAAACTCACTTTCTCAGGCAATAACCCCTCACTGCCATAGGAAGAAAATATTGCATCAAAATATGACAATCATAACTTTTAAGCCCCATAATTTTATGTTGTTTCAACTGCACACAGCGAGCAATATTTGTCGATATCTCATATGGAGCTTTTATGCTCTTTAATACTTCACAAAAGGAGCTTTTCTCTTTCAAGGTAATTGAATAGCATACTTTTGGGAAAAATTCCTTATCACTACTAACATACTTCTTCAAGTGCAAATCCTTTCTAATACCCATATCTTGAAGGTCCAATCGTGCCTTGCGATTATCTTTTCTTTTCCCTTCTTGATTCATAATGGTTCCCAAGACATTATCACAAACATTTTTTTCTATGTGCATAACATCAAGGTTGTGACGAATGAGATTGTGTTCCCAATAAGGTAATGTAAAAAAGATACTTTTCTTCTTCCAAGGACCTTCTATTTTTGAAATTTGAGTATTTTGAAATATGAAGTCAATGCCCTCAAGTTGCTCTAATACAGTTGAACTAGATGGAGGGATTGGTGCATAGTCAAAATCTTGATGTTCATCAAAAGAAAGTTTCTCATATCGAAATTTATGATTAGGTGGTAAGAATCGACGATGACCCATATAGCAATACTTTCCCCCAAGACGCAACCATTTGGAACAAGTTTTAAAATTGCAAGCAGGACATGCATATTGACCTTTAGTACTCCAACCTGATAAATTTGCATAAGCTGAAAAATCACTGATAGTCCACAACAATGCTGCATGCAAGCAAAAATACTCATTCTTATGTGCATCAAATGTTCGAATGCCAACTTCCCACAATTCATGCAATTCTTTAATAAAAGGTTGTAAATACACATCTAAATGATTTCCAGGAGCATCTGGACCAGGAATAAGTAAAGATAAAATAAAATATGGGTGCTTCATGCACATCCATGGAGGCAAATTATATGGTATCACAATAACTGGTCATGTGCTGTGGTTAAGACCTTTAGTTACAAATGGATTAAAACCATCACAAGATAAGCCCAAATGAACATTACGAGGATCTAAAGTAAACAACGGGTACCAAGAATTAAAAGTTTTTCATGCTTCGTTGTTAGCAGGATGTCTTAGAAGTCCATCCTTAGTACGTCCTTCCTCATGCTACATCATGAAAGAAGCTGTCTTTGAAGACATAAACAATCTTTGTAACCTAGGCTTTAAAGGAAACCAGCGTAAGATTTTAGCACCAACTTTTTTATTCTTTCCTGAAGGCTTCTCATTTTCTAAAACAGTTGTCTTTATTTTCCATCTAGAAGTACCACAAGAAGGACAAACTTCCAGCTTTGAATTTTCTTTCAATATAGAATGCAATTTTTGGGACAAGCATGAATTTTCTCGTAGTTTAATCCCAATTCAGAAATGTACCTTTTTGTTTCATAATAAGATGTAGACAATGTATTTCCTTTAAGAAAAGCATTCTTCAATGACTCAAGCAACATAGTGAAAGACTTCTTACTCCATCCATTGAGACATTTTAAATGAAAAAGTTTAACAATAAATGAAAGTTTTGTAAATTCCTTGCACCCTGGATACAACTCCTGTTCGACATCTTTAATTAAATTTAAAAACTTTTCTACATTGACATCTTGCTGTCCAATATTAAGATTATGCAAAACATCATCTCTAGTATCTTCATTCAAGTCTCTAGACCCATCATGCACACCAAAAGCATCATGCAATAATTCATGAATCTCATCACCCATACCTTCAATAGGATTTCGACTAGAAGTAGACTCTCCCATAGACTCTCCATGATTGTACCAATCTGTATAACCCTTAAGAAATCCATCACAAATTAAATGATCTAATACTTCTTTTCTAGAACATTTATATTTAAGAACACATTTCACACATGGACAAAGAATCCTTCCGTCTTGAGATGCTTTCTCAAATGCGTTATCAAGAAATCAAATGACACCATCAACGTATTCCTTACTTGACCTTGATGCATAAATCCAACTTTTATCCATTATTGCAAGAATAGTCTAACTGCAATAACATATATATAACATTTGGTATTAAGGACCAACTTAAAACAAAAAAAAGACATATTTTAATGATGAATAGTGAAAAAATAATAAATATATCACAAATATCATTTACTTACAATCTAAGCATTAATTTTATCTTTTGTCATTATATACATGTATTCTATTTAATAATAGAGGGTAAAATCCCTAGATTTTAAATTCTAAATCTACAATTAGACATAAGTTGTTTGAAATATGGATAGTTTGGTAAGAACGAAATTTTAATTTTAAATATATATTAGATAATTTATATGTGATTATTAAACTGTTTTACGAATAAATTTATATTGGCGGTGCGATGGAATTTTGGCACTTTTCGAATTAGTACCTGTGACAGATGACCAATAAGAAAAAAAAATTAAAAAAAACTCTCCCTTAGACCATTTTGCTTGAACGCCCCTTTCTCTCTTGCCTTCACCCATTCGGCCCGAACCCCTTTCCCTATCTATCTCCCTCTCCCATTTTCACATGACATAAATTCAACAAATTCACCATCTTAATGCAAAATTAAATAACCATATAATCATCCATATACATGTCATACAAGTGCATCGGTGGCTTATTGCCAGTGAAGGGGTGAACGGCGGCAACGACCATCCATATATAAGTGAGAAGATTTCAAAAATGAAATAAAAGCTCTCTCACTTACCTACAGCCAGTGAAGGGTTGAACAGCGGCAACAGCTTACAAATGGGACAACTGGGTTATGGATGACAAACTGCCCTCTTCTCTTCCTCCTCCCTCCTCTTCTTCTCTTTATTTTCTCTTCCTATCCCTTTTGCCCTCCCAGTTCACTGGCCTCACAGAATCGTTAAGGGCTGCTCTTTGCGATCCCTACTTATGATAGCCCACACGTACTCACGTGTGGCTATCTCCTTATGTTGTGTTTTTCTTTTTTCTTTTTTATATATATCCATATATATTGCATGTCATAAATCGTAAAATTTACAATTTTATGATTTAAACTCATTTTATATATTTAGGGTCATTAAATGATAACCATTTAACAATTTAAATAATTGAAGTAAGGTTATTTAATTGTAATTAATTAATGTATATACTTTGTCATTGTTCCATTTCATAAATAGCATTTTATCATCATTATCTATTTACTAATTACTTCTTTTCTTACTTTATAATTTAAGTCATTAATTTATTTATAATTTCACTAATGTTACGGTTCAAAATTTTCACTTATACATGCTGTATGCTTAGGCCTGCAATTAAAAATTGAGGGTGCTACATCGGGGATGCTGATCTGATGCGCCCAGGAGCATTGACGCATATACCTATTTTTTTATTTTTTTTCAAAATTTTTTTACAAGATTGTTAATCTAGGTGTATTTAACTTATGTATTAATTTTTACCATTTTTGGAATATTTTATATATTTATTTTTATTTTTGAAAATTAGTGTCCCTACATCAAGCATGCATATAATCGATTATAATTAGTATTATGAGATGAAGTTTAAATAGTTAAAATATATACATACTACTTTTTGTCATAATAAATTATTTAATTTCTAATCAAATCCACACATAATGATCAATATAATAAAATACACTTAAAATGAAAAATTAGGATACCATAAAATATTAATAGAACTAATATCAATTAAAATAAATACTATAACGCCCCAGGTCTAACAGTAAGGTATTGTCCGCTTTGGGCCTTGGCCCGCACAGTTTTACCCCTCTGGGTTCACGCGCATCCTGTCCTTCCCCAAAAGGCGCCTCTCTGAAGTACCTGGCGGCCTCCACTTATAACCCAGACTCCCCCCCTCATCCTAACCGATATGGGATATCACAAATACTAATCCTCATTTTGGCCCATCTTGATGACTAAATTAAAAATCAATGCATCCATTTTATTTGAAATAATTTATTGCATTGTTGCATTCAAAAAATTTTTAATCAAAGTTTTTAGATGAAACAAACTTACTTTTAAATAATTATAAAAAATATGAAATTTGTTACATACATTTATGGATGTATAGATTTAGAAATTTATTTATAAAATATTTTAGATGATACAATGTTGAATTAGTAGTTTAAAATAAATATATAAAAGACTCTGCTTCTATATGACCGGGTGACATTAAAAACGAAGTCATATAATCCCTTTAAAATTTAAAAATTTAATCATAGATGAAAAATTAAATCGATGCACTGTACTTAACATCATTTGTTTAGCTAAAAATCAACTTTTATCCAAATCAAGTACGTGCATAGCCCACTATTGATATTTTATAGCAAATTCATTTTATTATGTTGAAATTACACATTTATAGATGAAACCTATATAAAATGATACCGGACGAAGTGAAACTTTTATTAATCATCATGATTTTAAATATGGAAGGGGGTCACATAGAAAAGAAATTTCATAAAAGCGGGACCAATATATAAATTTAAATATTTTATTATATTAATATAAAAATTTTACTTCTTTTTATTTAGTACCTAACTTGGTAATTAAATTATAGTTCAACCCAACTTGGTAATTAAATTATAGTTCAACCCAACTATTTCATCTAAAATTAATTTATTTAGCTGGTTGGATGAAGTTTTATTAATTATTAAAACCTTTGTCATAATATTTGGATAAATTTTATTTAATATTTAGTTGCATTGGTCGCGTGGGCTATTTTGCCTGGGAGATTTCGCGCACATTGTTTGCCCGCGAACGATGAAAAATATTAGATGCTCTCACCGCGTTCGCTACTTGCCTAAGAGCGATGAAAGAATTAAATGCTCGCACATGCAGTTTTACTGATAAGGTTGGTTGCTCGAGATCGTCGGAATAAATTGAGTCCTATAAAGATGAATTTCTAGAATTTTAAGTATATCTCCATATTGGATTCTAAATTTGAAAGGAGAAGAATTTGAGCTTCATCAGAATTCTTGATTATCCTCTAAACCAAGCTTTGTACATACGTTTGCACTAAAGCATATTTTAGAACGCCCCCTTTCTCTCTTGCCTTCACCCATTTGGCCCGAACCCCTTTCCCTATCTATCTCCCTCTCCCATTCCACCCTAATAAACTAAGTTATATATTTAGTCATCATGAGTTGGAAATCTGTTGTGCTAAGATTTGGCGATGGAGTGAAAAAGAAAGACTAGAACATGTGCTGCCTATTGCTGGAGAGGAGAGATGGGACCAAAGTCATGCTGTCACCGGAAGGGAGCGGGAGAAATAGATGGCAGAGAGAATGTGGCAGACCGAGTGAACGAGACATTTCTTAATTTCATTTTTTCTAAATCATTTGAAGTCGTAGGGAGGAAACAACAAATTTTCCATCACACCGCCATCAATTTTTCCGCCCAATCCGACGACAGTGTTACTTTTTAAGAGTTATATTCCTATTAGGATAAATATGAATATTTTTTAATTTTAGGTTTACAATGGCAAAGCGTAAGCGTATGAATATATTTGAAGAACCAGAATGTCAACACCAAGTGGCAACCTCAAAAACAGAAATTGACGAATCATTAGAAGACCAACAGGAGATTTTATCTCAATCAAAAACTCAACTGACGTGTAAGTTTTTCCCTAATAATATTTATAATTTTCTATTTTGAAAATATTATTATAGCTAAAGTAAGATTATGAATTTGATTGGACTTTTTCAGCTGATACTAGAACAAGCAAGAAAATTAGAGGTCCAACACGCATGTCAAGTGTTTGGAATTTACCGAAAGGTAAAAAAATTGAGGTAGAACTTAATGCATTTTACCAACCGGTGGAAGATGAAGCATGCACTCTCACTCGATTTCTTGGTGATTTAGCAAGAAATCTAGAATTTGCACCAATTAATTTTGTTTCATGGAAGAAGTTGTCAAAGAAGTATAAAGATATGCAATGGGATATTGTGCAGGTAAAAATCAATATTAGATTATTTACTTTAAGTTACACAATAATTATCACTTTTGATCCATATATGGTTATATGTTTCTTATATATGTACCATGCATTTTATTTTCGTGAAGCTTTTATATTTCTTGGATGCAGGAAAAATTTTAATTCAAACCATGCAATGATCATATCAAAGCATGGGTGATAAAGGATATTAATGACAAATGGAGAAATTGGAAGAGTTCTTTGAAGGCTGAATATTTTGATATTACTAAATCAGAATGCATGAATGTAGCAAATGTACCTGACCGAGTGGAAAAGAATCAGTGGGTTGATTTAGTGCATCAATGGTACTCAACAAAAGCTAAGGTATAAATTTATTCTCTTTATTTCATGATAATTTCTACAGAGATTAACTTCAAAATATTGATTATTTTAATTTTCGTTTCGTATAGATTATTAGTGAGATCAATAAAAAAAATCGAGCAAAACACAACGAGCCTCTTACCATAGGAACAAAGACGCTTGCAAGAATGATTCACGAAAAGGTATTTTTAATATTTATTAATTTATAATAATGTTAATTTGAATGATCTAATATCATGAAAATGTTATGTTTTGTTCTTAGATGAAAGAAAATAATGGTATGCAATCATCTCGTGCTCAAATTTACATACATACACGTGTGCATAAGGATGGAAGAGTTATAAATGATGAATTTGCAAAAGTTATTGTGAGTTTTTCTATGTTCACTATTTTATTTTGTTCATTATTTTATAATTATTGTAATTTACATTTTGAAATTTCATCTTCTAAATTATAAACTGTGTAATTAAATTTTATGCTTGTATATAATTGCAGGAATTGTTGAAAAAAGAAGAGGAATCATTAAAAAATATACAAGAATGTTCTAATTGGAAAGGGGATGCTTATTCTAAAGTAAAAGGGCCATAAAAAGCAGGACGTATTCGGTGTTTTGGAAAGGGCCCCACTCCTTGTAAAAATTTAGAAAAATCTCCTCAAATAGAAAAATTTCAATCAAACAACCAAGAGACTCATCAATTAAAAAAAAATGATAGCTTTGCAAGGAGTACTTAGTGTTATTGTATCGCATATCAAAAATCAAAGTCCGAATGATCCTATCATACGAGTATTAGACGCATATCCACTATTTGATAATAATAACCAGGTATCTTGATTTTCGATTATTATTATTTTTTTATCAGAATCATTCAATAAGATATTGAAAATAGCATTATCGTAGAGTTTTATTGAGATACTTATCTTTTATGTTTTAGGTTCCTGATATCTCAAGTTCTCCAAATAGCCAATCTTGTAGCTCTAATTTGGGAGGTGAATTTTGCTCTAACCAAGAAGGTAACATTGAATTAAAATTTTATTTAACAAATATTTTTATACTTCAAGCACAAGGTATTTATGTTATTTAATTTTTAATGTTTGCAGGATGATGGATCGTTGTTGAAGATTGCAAAATTTTGGAAGATAATAAATTTATTTGATCATTAGATGCAAAGTTGGTTTTATGTATTTTCATGTATTTTTTAAATATTACGAATTTTATTATTGAGAAATTAACAATTTGAGGATTGAAGAATTGGTATCTTTATATTAAATTTTGATTATTAATGAATGTTATCTTTTTATTAATTTTGATGTGAAATTAATCATGTGAACATTGGAAATTATTGTGTCACTAAAAATTCTACTGGTTTTATAAGCGATTAAAATGCAAAGAAAAATCATTGCTAAATATAGATAGTATCAATAAATTTTTGTGTGTTTTTTGTTATATATTAATAATTGACTAAAATAGAAATTATTATTATACATCTAAATTACTATGACTATAGCTCAAAAAAATTTCATATTAAATATTTATAAATTATTTGATTTACTGATTTAAAATTTTTTGTTATATTTATAGTGACAAATAAAAAGTGTCCCTATCTAATTGTTGTTAAAATCATAATGATATTTTCATTGTTGCTTAATTAACATTATAACTATTGTGCCATTAAAAACTGTCACTAAATAAGTATCATTATAAGGCACTAAGATTTAGTGATGAATACAAAATGTAAGTATATATATGAAAAATATCACTAAACATAGTATAATATTGGTTTTTAAAAGTTACACTAACAGATTAAAATTGTTGCTATATGTATATTGTGATGGTACAAAACTATCACTACATAATTGTTACTATAAATATATCGATACACATGGTTTTCAAAACCATCCGTATAGCCCTATAGCTACGGGACTATTACTAACACTTTAAAAAACCGTGTATAGATTTTTTATGTCTACACTAACAGTTTTTAAACTTTAGCAACAAATTTTTCACTGTCACTATATGGCATTTTTGCCATAGTGGTCTACGCCCATGTCGCTGCTCTAGCCCCCGTTCATGCCTATAACACTCTTGCCCCCTTGTCCAAGTTAGGGAAATGGAGACGGAGCCGATTCAGCGGTTCCCAAGAATTGTCGGAATTCGGTAGGCCAGCTTAATTGGTGAGAGACGTGGTTCTAGAAATCAACAAATACTAAAGTTTGAAATTCAAGTGATGCCAACTGTAGTGGGGCTATGATCTTGATACTTGGGCTGGGCCTTGGGATAATAACTTTGGGGCTAGTATGGGCTGGTAATTTAGACCCGGCTCGAAGGAGCCGACCTGGATGAGGCCAGAGTTGGGCAACGGTCTTGGGTCCTAACGAAAAGGCATCTTTTGTTAGGAATTAAGCTGGTTGCCTCACTCTAGTGTCTCACTCTGGCCTCATCCGGGTCGGCCTCTCCGAATTGGGTCCAAGTTACCAACCTATACTGGCCCAAAGGTATTGTCCCAAGGCCCAGCCCGAATTCGAGATCATTGCCCCCACTGTTGTTGGCATCACTCGAACCCGAAACCTTGGTATTTGTTGGTTTCTAAAACCACGCCTCTCACCAACTGAGCCGCAAGACGCTCCTCTACCTTTTAAACAGTGTTGTGCAAGACACTCCTCTCGTGTGCATGGCTCCCACCCACGTGTCTCTTCTTTATCGACACGCCCTACTTTATGGGCTCCAACATGTCTTGGGCCTAATTCTGCTCTTTGGTCTTAGCCCCTAACGCTGCTCTGGCCCATCTCGGTCGCCCCTGTCCGTGCCTATAACGCTTTAATACCTTATTATTAGTTATAAAGGTGAATGCTTACTCCTTTGAGAAATCTCATTCCTTGTTTTCTAAAAAAATTTTCTCCTCTTATATTTTTAATAGGAGATTTTGATGGCTTTTGGTGGGAGTATTGGAGAAAGGAAGAAGAGCCTAAAAATGTAAAGCATGGATTTGTATTCGAGTGCTTTTTGGTTTTCATCTTAAGAAAAATTTTATAAAAGAGAAAACTACGTTTTTAATCCGATAAATAAAATGATGCTTAATTTTTAATGAAGCTACAGGATTTTATTTAAATAAATCCTCATGAAATTGTGCGTTTAAATCCTTATAATATTGATATATATAAATCCATCTGAAGCCTATACAGTTTTGATTTTGGGTGTGTTTGGAAAGTGATAAAGCTTTTGATGAAAAGTTTTTGGTGTAAAAGTTGTTGAAATGTGATAACATAATATGATATGATATATATAATAATGAGTAACAAAGAGAATAAAGCTAAAATAGATAAGTTAAATGTATGTGTAGTCATGTAAAAATGATTGAAAGTATGGTAGTTATACAAGAAAAATGAAGAAATAATTAAAAATATGATAATTGTGGAGAGTAAAAAAATTTTATATTAAAAAGTTTTAAGGGTTAACAAACACCCCCTTTATTTTATGTAGGGATTTTATTTTGTGTATTATTCCCGTGAAGTTTTATCAATTAGTTAGTTGAGGCCTGATCTTTTCAGGCTGGACGCACGGAGGTCAAAAACCTAATTTTTTCATTTTTTTATTTTTTTTTCATGGACAAGTAAATCTATGTATATTAAATCTATAAACCATGTTTTACCATTTTTGGATGTTTTTAAGTATTTTTTTGGATTTTTAAACACGGTGGCATTTCCATAACTTTCGGGTCTCAGAAAATTATAAAAATGTCACTGTGTTTAAAAATCCAAAAAAAATACTTAAAAACATCCAAAAATGTAAAACTTGATTTATAGATTTAATACACTTAGATTTACTTGCCCATGAAAAAAATAAAAAATAAAAAGAATAAGTTTTTGGGCCGCATGCATCCGGCTTTAAAAGATCAAACCATTAGTTATTTAAAGAACACTAAATTACATTAAATTCCAAGCTATTTTTGTTTAGCGTTATTGTAAATATTTAAATGTGAAGTTTCATTACAAATCGGATCTTGGGTGTGTTTGGAAAGTGACAAAGCTTTTGATAAAAAAAATTTAGCGTAAAAGTTTATGAAAAGTGAGAAAATGATGTAATATAATATAAGTAATAATAATGAGCAAAAAGAATAAAATTAAAATAGATACGTTAGATCTATATATATAATTGTGCAAAAATAATTGAAAAGAATGATAGTTGTATATGAATAAGTGAAAAAATAATTAAAAAAAGAATATTAGCGGAGAGTGAAAAGTTTTAGATTTAAAAGTTTTAAAAACAAACACCCCCTTTTATGTTATATCAGGATTTTTTGTGAATTATTACCATGAAATTTTATCAATTACTTATTTTAAGAAGACCGAATTATATTAAAATTTTGAGCTATTTTTGTTTAGATTTATTGTAAATATTTAAATATGAAGTTCCATTACCAACCCGGTTTTGGCTTGGTTGGTCGCACTGTCGGCATGGGGTGCTATGGGCGTGGTTTCAAACGCTGTAATGAAACTTTCGTCCCCAAAATGGGAGTTGTGGTCTCTGGTAAAAGAGCATTTGGTCTGCTTTGTTAATAGTAGAAAAATTGTGAAAGTTCTTCAAGTCAATTTGTATATGAAGTGGGCGAAAAAGAAGTAAGAGAAGTAGGGACTCTTCAACTTGATTATAATATGAGTTAAGAAGAGATGTAATATTGTAACAACATCAAAATAAATATGAAGTTTCGTTAAACATTAGCCTATTTTGGATTATTGATTTAAGAAGATTATTTTATCGTAAATACTAAGGTGTATCTTAAATCTTAAATATATGTGATAAATTCTTTAATGGAATTGGTTGTATTTTATAACTACTTGAATTTTTTACATCAAATCCATTGATTGTGCTTACAATTATTAATTATCTATATACAAAAAACCAAGCGAATTGAAAATTTTATAATCAATAATCTTAAAAATCTAATTACAAATCAATAATTTTAAAAATCTAATTATAAATAATTTCATATTTTTACACATGTTGTGGATTATGTACAATGATTTTTCATGCTGTGCAAACACTAATTGAGTAAAATATGATGGATGACTTGGAATCAAAATAAAATATTGAAAATTTTCAAGTGCAGTCACACTACAAGGTGTAGTGGTCTCATTCAATTATAAAATTCAATCTAACCTATCCCATTGTATTTTAAATTATTTATTTTAATGACATACTATTTTTCATATAATGTGTGTGCACGCACACACCCAAATAGTTTATGATATAAAATTAATATAATAAAATAATTGGTTTAAATAATAATTCTAAAGTTGTATTTTTAATATCAAGCATGGTTATATACACCATGATGTATTTTACGCTAAAATACAACATTAATTTATTTTATATTATTTTTATTTTTATTTTGTTTTTTCCTCATAAATAAGTTTTCCTAATTGTATTTAATCTATATATCAAGTTTTATCATCTTATAATGCTTTTACGTATTTACTTTTTATTTTTAAAAAAAAATTCAATTTCAAGGGCACTTAAGTCATTTTTCTCCCCTTAAAAAAATTAATTTAAAAATAAAAATATAAATATAAAAGAATTATAAAATAGAAAAATGTTGTATATAGATTGAATAATTTAGGAAAATATGTTTACAAAGAAAAATAAAAAATATAATTAATTATAAAAATAAATGAATGTTATATTTTAGCCTAAAGTACATCATGATGTATATAATCAAGCACCTTCAATATCTAAGTCATCTAAACCATAATTCTTGTGTAGATATTGATTGGATAAGTATTAATACATTTGAATTCATGTGAACTTCATTTTGTAGAGGATTGCACCATAATTACAATGCAACATATCACTGAAAGGTCTCTCACAGATACTATATAATTGTGATGCAATTCAATATTCATAGATATTGTATACGTGGACAATGGATTTGAAATAGGAAGATCCAGTAAGTGTTGATTTATTTATTGATTTAACCAGACTAATTTTATTTTTTAAGGAAAAATTTCTGATATACCTACAACTTCTATCCTGATTTCTAACCTACTTACAACAGTTCATAAGTTTCTCTCATTCTTATATCCTTGCCCTTATAGTCTGTCAGTTAAATTCAATAATATATTTTTTAAAACTTTAATCTTTTATTAATTTCTAAATTTCCTATGAAATGGTTACAAATGCACCAACAGAGCTCTTTGGTGCTACATCACCTTCCACCGACATCATCGCCGATATAGTGCTTAGATTTGGGTGATCTACGCCAATCGATTGGTCGTGGACAAGGCCTCACGGCCAGCCACGCACGTTCAAACCTCATATGGGTAAAATTTGTGGCGAAGCCTGGTGTGGGAGCTTCTTGTTTTCATGAAAGCTTATTGTCTCTATTATGAATAAGCTTGATTATAATTTCTGATGTTGTGTTATATAAATGGACGTTGGTTCAATGCACCCAAGTATACTTCACTCATTTTTTTTGAAATTTTTTTTACACAACTATTAATCTAAATGTATTTAGCATGTGTATAATTTTTTATCATTTTTGGAGATTTTTAGATATTTTTTTCAATTTTTTAAAATCAAATTACTGAAAATGCCGTTGATTTTTAAAAATCTAAAAAAAATATCTAAAAATCTTCAAAAATGATAAAAATTTATATACATCTTAAATACACTTAAATTAACATTTTCATAAAAAAAAATTTCAAAAAAATTTTAAAAAAATGGGTCAAGTACACCCGAGTGTTCAATAGGGGTGCAACTTGGTCCGGGTACCCGCAGGTCGACCCGCTGGGTACCCTATTTAGGGTAGGTACGGTTCCGAAAATCCTACCCATAGGGTCGGTTCGGTTCCATGGGTTAAATTACCTGTTCGAATTAGGGTAGGGTCGGTTCCGGTGCTAGGTATCCGAAACCGACCCGGATCACATATTAATATAATATATGTGTAATATAAATACCTAAAACCTAAAAGCCCTAAAAATCTACCCTCTCTGTCTCTCTCCCGCACTACCGCTTGTCTCCCTCCGTCCCGCCTCTCCTCTCCTCTCCTCTCCTCTCCTTTCCCCTCTCTCTCTCTCTCCCTCGGCGCCGGCGCTGCTCCTCTTCTCTCTCTCCCTCGATGCGCTGCTGGGCCGCTGGCTGCTCCTCTCTGACTCTCATCGAGGTCGCCTGTTCCTCTTTCTCTCTCTCTCTCTCCATCTCCCTCGGCGCAGATCGCTGCTCCTCCGTCCCTCTCCTCTCCTGCCGCCTGCGTCGCCTCTCCTCTCTCTCTCTCTCCCCTGGGTTCCGGCGCTGCTCCTCCTCTCTCTCTCCCTCGACGCGTTGCCGGGCCGCCGGCTGCTCCTCTCTCACTCTCATCGAGGTCACCTGTTCCTCTCTCTCTCCATCTCCCTCGGCGCAGATCGCTGCTCCTCTGTCCCTCTCCTCTCTCTCTCTCTCTCTCCCCCTGGGTTCCGGCACTGCTCCTCTTCTCTCTCTCCCTCGAGGCGTTGCCGGGCCACCGTTTGCTCCTCTCTGACTCTCCTCGACGTCACCTGCTCCTCTCTCTCTCTCTCTCTCTCTTTCCATCTCCCTCGGCACAGCTCGCTGCTCCTCTGTCCCTCTCCTCTCCCGCTGCCTGTGTCGCCTCTCCTCTCTCTCTCTTTCTCTCTCTCCCCCTCAGTGCCAGTGCTGCTCCTCTTCTCTATCTCCCTCGACGCGCTGCCAGGCCGCCGGCTGCTCCTCTCTCTCTTCGAGGTCGTTTGCTCCTCTTGCTATGATTTTGATGACAAGGAACCATCTGCTTTTGGTCGATGCATTATAATTTTGTCAGCTTGTAGATAATTTGCTTTGGTCGACAGTAATAAAAATGAATTTTTCATGTTTCTGTTGCAGGATCAGGCCCTTTTCCTGGTCATCTTCGCAGGGGTGAGGCTGATGGTCCTAGAAATTTCAGGGCAGGTGAGCACATTGGATATAACACTCTGTATCTTCATTTGAGTAACATTGACTTAGTTAGTCCAGATGTCTTCCTTGCCATATGTGGGCAGGTGAGCGCCTTGAGCACCATTACTAACCCGATCATTTGTTTCTTTAACCATTAGGATCAGACCATTTGCGGATGCTTGAACCAGCTAGTTTGGGAGGATTTCCCAGCCATGTACCGATGAGTGAGCTGACTGGGCCAGGGAACTTTCCTTCCCACCCGCGTATTGGCGAGCCAGGATTTGGTTTTGGTATCCAAATGTATGATTCGTTAAAGGGCAAGCTTAAAATTTGAAAGTTAAAAGAGCAACGCTATTCTGTTTTTCTGTGCTATATTCTCTTGAAACTATTTTCTTTTCTCTTGTTGCGGCTGTGTTATGTGATGGTCTTAAAGTATTGTTGGGCCATTTAAGAAATGAACAATATGAATATGTTGCAACTGTGCGGAATTAATTTGACAGATTGTTCATTCCTACTTACAATTTTTTAAATGTCCAAATTCTAGCTTCACAAACAGTTAACTTTGGTAGTATGCTAATATTTTTTTAGTGGAACCGGTTTGGAACCGGAACCGGAACTGACTTGCGCTTGTAAAAATAGGGTAGGGTATATCTAGAACCGACCCGGCCTCAAATAGGGTAGGGTAGGAATTTTTAAAAGTAGGGTAAGGGTAGGGTCGACCTCTACCCGGACCAAGTTGCACCCGTAGTGTTCAATGCACCCGGGTGCATTAAACTAGCGTCCTATATTAATACCAATAAAATAAAATATTTGGCTGATCTTCTGGAATATATATGGGTTTTTGACCGCCCAATTTATTCTGATCTCAATTAATTTATTTTATCTTATTTTTATTTTAAGGGTGTGTTTGGCAATTTATTAAAGTTGTCAAGTTAAAACTTTTCAATATAAAACTTTTCACTCTCCATAATTACTCTTTTTCTAATTATTTTTACACATCTTTCTATACAACAACTCTACTTTTCAATTATTTCTACACAACTACCAATACAACTAACCTATTTATTTTAAATTTATTCTCCTTGCTCTTTATCATACCTCTACAATATCACATCATTTTTTACTGATTTAACAACTTTAATATAAAAAAATTTTCATCGAAAGTTTTATAACTTCTCAAACACACCCTAAATCCTACTGAACACACACCAGCCATTCAAAAGCCCATCAAATCCAATTGGGCGGCCATCCCTAATCGCAATCAGAAATCCGAGTACCGTCTCCCCAGAGCTGGAAGATCAGATTTGCCATCCAACCTCCAGAACCACCTCATTCTCCGGCAGCGGTGGACGGATTTGCAGAGGGTTGTGGGCAATCAACAGCAGCTTGAAGTTGACAGCATCAGCAAACGCTGCTATATATCTTTGTCCTGGAAAAACAGCTGCTGGAACCGAAGTCAAGCAGTGGATGTATGCATTCCTTAATCAATGACAGAAACAGCTGAAGATCGACGTCAGGCTGTCACTATTGAAAAGATGCATGCATTGCTGCCAATCGTCGTCGATTGCTTTGATGGATTTCAAATCCGTGAATAGTGGAGATCCGTTCGCCAGAGAAGATCGGGTGCCAAATTCAAAGGAGACGCACAGTCCAATGGCTTGCTGACGAGATGGTCTCGAATTCAGGGCAGCCACCAAAATCGAATCTCTTGTGCGGGTTTTTGATTTGGGATGATCGAAGGTGGCCGGATGGAAGTGTTGATCGAGGAATTATTGAAACTCTATAGATATATTACGAATTAAGGATAAAAGGTTATCAGGGTAATTAAGGGATGTCAGGGCGCTAAGGTTGTTATGGTGAGAAAATCTAAAGTTCAAAGTTATTAGGTAAAAGTAGTAGTCATCCAAGATGGGTGATCCCATAAAAAAAATTAAGGGTAGAAGCTGCCCAGCATAAGAAAAAATTTTCCTTTTTTAATAAATCCTTAAGTGGCTTTTCATTTTGAAAATAATTTTATGCTTATATGAAAATAAGGGACCTAAATATGAAGCTGCATCTTTTTTAGGAGTTACTCTTACTTAGATAATTCATGCGGAAATATTGAATTCATTAAAGGAACAAATTAATGCATTTTGAGAAAGATTGAAGAAATTGAGAGATGTTTATGTGAAATTCCTCTTCTATGTAACTTTTTCTATTTTTAATATTTTGATGATTAATGAAAAATCCGTTCCATGTATTCTATTTAGCATTATTTATATTATCACGAAAATCATTTCACTTTTTTAATATCATTGTATATAAGTCTCATCTATAAATGTATAAAATCAACTTAATAAAATAATTAAATATTAAATATTAATTTTAACTTGTATTTTCTACTTGGTTTCCTCGCTAAACAAATGAAGTTAAATATAATAAATGGATTAAATTTTATACTACGCATTAAAATCTTAAAATTTAAAAAGATTATATAATACTACTTCCATATAACTTTACATGGAAGTGGGCTTGAAAGAAATATATATTGCATGAAAAATATAAAGAAAAAATTAAAAATAATAATAGTAACAATGATGAAAAAGTGAAGTCGAGGACAGCAAATAGCAGTGGCGGAGTTTGGCAAGGCCCTTAGGTCGAGTCAAAAAGTGAGCCCATGATACCAACATTGCATTGTCCGCGTTTGAATCAATCAAATGGGACTGGGTTGTCACACGTAGGGTTGGTAGGACTTTTATAAATCGTTATGGATAGGTGATCCACTTTTGAACGATTTACTATTTGTTGGGCCTATTGGGAAGCATCTGATGAAATTAGATTTAGGATTGTAATCGGATCGAATTGTATGTTAACATGAACGAAGATTTAAGTATAGAGCCCGATTACATATATCAGGATATATTTTAGATTCAAATACATCATTCATTTCTTTTATTTTATTTTTTCTTCATAAACATGTTTTCCTAAGTATATTTAATTTATACGAATTTTTGCCATTTTATAAAGTATTTTAAGGGGCATTTAAGTCATTTATCACCCGTTAAAATTTTTATATAAAAGTATTGTAAAATGACAAAACTTAGTATATAGATTAAATATACATAAGAACGTATGTTTACGAAGAAAAAATCAAAAAATATAACTAATTATAAAAATCAATTAATGTTGTATTTTAGCTTAAAATACATCATGTTGTATATAATCATACTCCTTTAAAATATAAACCAATTTTTACCATTTTTAGATATGTGTATATATTTTTTTAAGATTTTTAAACATCTATGTGTCATATATTTTTAAATGTGATACTATACAGTATACTGTATAGTATTAGCTTAATGCACAATATTCAATTTTTTATTTTATTTTTATTCTTTTAATTTTTTCTTCACAAACATGTTTTGTTAAGTGTATTTAATACATATACTAAGTTCTTTTAATTTATAATATTTTTACATATTTAGTTTTAATTTTTAAAAATCACGTTTTTAAGGGGTAAAAAATGACTAATATGCTCCTATTTTTAAAAATAAAAAATAAATATGTAAAAATATTATCCTCTCATTATGAGTTTAATAAAATGATAAAACTTAATATATGTATTAAATACTCTTAACAAAACATGTTTATGAAGAAAAAAGAAAAAATAAAAATAAAATAAAATAATTGAATATTATACATTAAGCTAATATACAATATATTGTATAGTATTACAACTCAAACATATATATATATATATACGGATATCTTCAGCCAGGGACTTAATTATAGGAAAGCTATTGGACTGTCGTGGACAACAAGTTCAAGTTGGCATTAATCGTTGGGAGGTAAAATGCAGGTTATAAATAAAATTGGTTAAGTCATCAAAGCAGATTTTGACCCAATATTTGTCACATGCATGAATGCAAACAAGGTACATTCATTCGCGCATAGAGAGAAATATTTGGAAATCTTGGGGTCGATTTCTATACTCCAGTAATCCATCCGCAGATGCATGTGACTTGATGGGACCAACTGACAAAGATGGATAATATATATATGGCACGGTTTGGAAGTTTGTGACTGTTGGAATTAAAATTGCAGAGGCATATCAAAGGCTAGCCATGCATGTACAACAAGATCTTAGAGGACTCGTGAGCTAGTACTTTATGCCCAAGAAATTTTGCAATTGGATTGCATTTCAAGGGCAGGAAAGGGGCCTCCCCTTGACGAGAAAGCAGCGGGATCCATTTTTTTTTTTTAATTAAAGATATGTCTAAGAAGTGATAAAACTTTTGAATTAGTGCAAAAGTTTATAAATCAGAAGAAGTGATGTAATATGATAGAAATAATAATGAAAAGTAAAGAGAATAAAATTAAAGTGCATAAGTTAGTTGTATAAGAAGTTGTGCAAAAATAATTAAAAAATATAATAGTTGTATAAGAAGATATAAAAAATTAAAATAAGACAATTGTGAAGAGCGAAATAATTTAGTTGTTGACAAACACATCCTTATATTGTACAATTTGACATCTTGATATTACAATGAAGCTCATTTATCTATAAGACAATAAGCTCTCGCCTAAACTCACTAGAGACAAAGCTCCACTAATATTTAGTAGAGACTACAAGATCTCACACACACGGCTTACCCCTACCGCTGGGGAGACATTCGAACCCACGACCTTTTGGTGATAAGTGTCGTGAGTTATCGCCCGGGTACATGCTCGAGTGGTTGTGGGACGCGTAGTAGATATATTGTTCTTGGAAGGCGTAGTGTTGAAGTGTTGTTGATAGGATCATCTCCAATGGCCGATCCTTTCTGATCTATTATCGTATGAAAGGACGTCTTACAATAATCTCATTACACTACTTGCTTCCCAGCTACGCTAATTCAGGAAAGAAAGGAAAACTACAATGCAAAAATCCCCCGTCCTCTGAGAGTTGCCTTTCCTTTGAAATGCCCCCTTGCACGAGATTCGTCACATCATCTCCTCTCTCGCGGGCTTGCGTACGTTTCCCTTTTGCGCCTTTTGGGCTCCTTCTTTCTCTGGGCCTAATCTACTCTCGTGGTTTGAGCCCATATGGTTCCATTTTGGCCTCTCTTCCTCTGTCCCTATCACCCCGCCACTGGACTTGGTCCTCCCAAGTCCAATTGTGGGTATTTAGTTCACAGCTCATCCAGATCTTCTTAAGAGTTATTTGTCTCCGGTAGGCCGCGCTAACATACGAGCACCTCCTGGTGTGGATGTTGACCGTGGACGGTATGGCGGGTCTCTAGTAGAGCTGCAGGATGCAGGTAGGGTCGATGTTCCGCATCAATTGCCGGCAGCTCGGTGGTCACCATGTTGGGATTGACACACTCCTTGAGTATGGAGACATGGAAGACTGGATGCAACTTTGAACTCTCTGGTAGTAGCAGCTTGTAGGCAACCAGGCCCACCCGATCGATGATCTTGAAGGGCCCGTAATACCTAGGAGAGAGTTTGTGGAATTTGCCCGGCTGGAGCGTATGTTTCCGAAACGGATGGAGCTTTGGGTAGACCATATCATTGATGGCAAAGCTGGCTGGTGCATGGGGTCTGTCGGCCTGCTGCTTCGTGTGCACTTGGGCTTGCTCCAAATAGGTTTTGAGGTGCTGAAGGATCCTATCGTGATCCACCAAGAATTGATTGATGGCCTCGTTCGAGCATGTCCCCTGCTCATGTGGAATGAGTGGCAGCAAATCTCACCCATAAACGGAGCGGAATGGAGACATTTGAATGGTCGTGTGGTATGTCGGGTTTTACCATTGCTCCGCCCATGGTAAGAATTCTGTCTAGTGGGTTGGCCCGTGCATAGAAAATGCACAAAGATAGACCTTGAGAGTGCGGTTGAGTACCTTTGTTTGGTCATCCGTTTGCGGGTGGTATGTTGTGCTATATTTGAGAGTGGTTTAATGGAGCTTAAAGAATGCATTCCAGAAATTGCTGAGGAATAACAGGTCCCTGTCGAAGATAATGATTGTCGGGAAGCCGTGGAGGCACAAAACTTCTTGCACAAAAGCCTGTGCAACCCCTGTCATGGTGTATGGGCGAGCCAATGCAATAAAGTGGTATTTCGAGAGGCGGTCGACTACCACTAGGATGATCATCTTGCCTTTGGATGTCGTTAATCCTTCCACGAAATCCATGGAGAGATCAGACCACGCTTGCTATGGGATGGGTAGTGGTTACAACAGCCCTGTAGGCTTCTGCGCAGCATGTTTTGCGAGGTTACACTGGTGGCATCTTGCAATGTGAAGCTGCACCAAGCGCTTCATCTCATGCCAATAGAACTGCTCCTTGATGCATTGCAGTGTTTTGAGTACACCAGCATGTGCCCCTAGAACGGAATCATGATAATGATGGAGAATGTCGAATAGAAATGGGCTGTCCACTGGTAGGATCAAACGATGCTTATGGGAGAGGAGGTTGTCGCGCACTTCATAATGGGGCAGGGCTGGCGGGTCCTCTTGCAATTGCTGCTAAACTTGCAATAGAGCGGTGAGGATCGACAGACCTGAAGAATCTCGGTCATGAGAGGAAAGGAACTGATGCTAACATCATAGCTAAAAGCTCGCCCTGTCGTGAGAGGGCATCTGCCACCAAATTGTGCCTGCCCTGTTTATGCTCAAAGCGGAAATCAGAGCCCAATAGTTTTACCACCCACTTTTGCTGAAATGGTGTTAGGCCCTTCTAATCAAGGAGAAATTAGAGGCTGTTGTGATCAATGCGAAAGCCAACCCAGGGGAAGCACTTCCCCCGGTTCTATCAATGGAAGCCTGCGATCCGCCGTCCATTTCGGTTTGACGGATGAGATGCAGTTGGGCATTTTCGGCAGATGAAAATTTGGTGGGTGTGCATCGAATACGGTGCTTCTACTTGCGTCCTCCCTGTCTGTCTTCGTTTTTCCTCCGTCGGCTGCCATTAGCTAATCCGATGTTGCTTGAATTCATGGCTACTAAAGCCGGGCAAAGAAGAGGCACTGCTGACAATGGATTGCTTGATTACTGTTAGAAGATGGAAAAAGGGGTCGTTTTTGGGATTTTTGCCGGGATTGCAGCAGACGTCATCGATCATTTGGTTGCCGGTGAGATGGGAGAAAGGCTGGAGATTTAGTGCTGCTGTATTGCCGACTGGACACGCTGGTGTTGGTGCCCTTTGCATCGAGCTAGTGTAGGGATGATGGTTGTGCGGCTGGAATTTTCTGGTTGCGGCTTGGAGGAGGTACGACGGGTTGGAGAAATCTGCAATTGATTGGTTGCTAAGCATGCTACCAGTGCTTGGAAGGAATTTCTGCCGGTAATAGGGAAGATGGAGGTACGGTAGCCATGGCCATCATAAATTTCTGTCGTTGGTGGATTTCTGAGCTGGGGCATCTTTACTGTCGGCTTTACCTACGTAATCGGGAGATGCACAACAGCAACCAATCGGTGGGGTCAGATCAGCTGGGAGTTTATTGCAAGGGCCAGATCTGAAATGTAAGGGGCCACCGGATTTTAGAGATAAAACACCGCTGCCGGTGCTAGATTTGAGTAAGGATGATCGGAAATTTTTTGTAACGGCAAAATACACCGACTCTTTGAACAAAGGGAAGAAAAATTGCTCTCCGTAGAAGATGGGTTCACGCAGCCATGGAGGACATATGGAGGACATCGGGAGAGGGAAGATGGTGGAGCACTGGAGTTCAATACTCCGGCGACACACCGTTTTAGTGCACATGCGGACCATGTCGTAAAATGAACTATTCAAATAATTTTGCAATTCTACCCCAATTATTTTATAATCCCCAATTTATTTAACTAAATTTTTATGAGAAAATCGTGTTTTTCATAAAAATACACAAAAAGCGCTTTATTAAATGCAATTTTCATAATTTTTGTGTGAAAAAATAGAAATACATACGAAAGTTTATATACATACAAAAGTTTCCAAAAATGAATATTTTGTTTTCTAAAAATATATACGTGTCCCGCAGGCATCTAAAAATAAATATTTTTTTCTAAAAATATATGTGTTCCACAGGCCTCCAAAAATGAATACTTTGTTTTTCTAAAATATATATGTGTCCCGCGGGCCTTTAAAAATTAATGTTTTATTTTTCTAAAATATATATGTTTCCCGCGGGCGTCCAAAAATTGAATATTTTATTTTTCTAAAATATATACGTGTCCCGCGGGAGTCCGAAAATGAATATTTTATTTTCTAAAAATATATATGTGTCCCGCGGGCCTCCAAAAATGAATGTTTTCTTTTTCTAAAATATACGTGTCCCACAGGCCTCCAAAAATGAATGTTTTATTTTTTAAAATATATAAATGTACCATGGGCCTCAAAAAATGAATATTTTATTTTGATAAAAATATATGTGTCCCGCGGGCCTCCAAAAATGAATGTTTTATTTTTTAAAAATATAGAAATGTCCCATGGGCATCAAAAAATGAATATTTTGTTTTTATAAAAATATATATGTGTCCCGCGGGCATCCAAAAATGAATTTTTTGTTTTCTAAAAATATATATGTGTCATGCGGGCCTCCAAAAATGAATATTTTGTTTTCTAAATATATATATGTCCCGCGGGCCTCCAAAAATGAATATTTTGTTTTCTAAAATATATATATGCGTCCCGCGGATCTCCAAAAATAAATATTTTGTTTTCTAAAAATATATATATGTCTCGCGGGCCTCCAAAAATGAATTTTTTGTTTTCTAAAAATATGTGTGTGTCCCGCAGGCCTCCAAAAATGAATATGCTATTTTCTAAAAATATTTTATTTTGAATAGAAAATTTAAAGGAGATATAACACAAGGGTACATTTTTAGAGGTGTTATATAACATAAAATTTTCTATAAATTTTATATTCAACGTAAATTTTAATTAAATTATTTGTTCACATTGAGTTCATTTGGAGTAAATAAATTTATATTTCTAGTAAAAATATTTTTGTAATATAAACTGTAATAATATTATTATATAATTTTTACAAATCTTATTATTATACGTGTCCCCCGGGCCTTAAAAAATTAATATTTTGTTTTATATAATATATATACGTCCCACGGGCCTCCAAAAATAATTATTTTATTTCCTAAAAATATATACGTGTCCCCCGGGTCCAACCAATGAATATTTTATTTTCTGGAGCAAGTGACGAACCATTAAAGTTAAACTCACGAACGGACGTAAAAAACCAAAAAAACCATTTGCAAAATAAAACACCGTTTATGGATATGGCCATATGCTAAATAAAATATCTTTTGTGCAAAATTTTTGTACACATATTTCTCAAATCTGTTCCGATAATTCCCTCCGTAGGCATGCCCTTTAAGTTTTTAGAATATTTCATATTTTTTAATTAAAAATTTAATAAAAAATTTTAATCTTTTCTGATTTGTGTATTTTTAGCACTAATTACCTAATTTGGCTAGATATACATAAAGAAAAGTAATGGCCTACTATACAATAAATAAGAAACGCAAATGTGTACGTGAAAGTGAATTTAGAATTAATTAAGTCATTTGCCGCATTAGATGCATGACGGAAGTTGTTTCCGTGGTCAAAATAATGCACCAATTTTGACTGAAAATGAAAAAGACCAATTTTGACCTGACATCTCCGAATCGTCCAACTGTCAGTTCGGTTGCCTATTTTTTAAAAAAGGACTTATGAATGTAATATTTTGCACAAAGGTATCTTTTTGTAACAAATTATGGAATAAACAAATTTGTATAGAAAATTAACAGGAGATATAACACAAGGGTACATTTTTAGAGGTGTTATATAATATAAAATTTTCTATAAATTTTATATTCACCATAAATTTTAATTAAATTATTTGTCCACATTGAGTTCATTTGGAGTAAATAAATTTGTATTTCTAGTAAAAATATTTTTTGTAATATAAACTGTAATAATATTATTATATAATTTTTACAAATCTTATTATTATACGTGTCCTGTGGGCCTTAAAAAATTAATATTTTATTTTTATAAAATATGTATACGTCCCGCGGGCCTCCAAAAATGATTATTTTATTTCCTAAAAATATATACGTGTCCCGCAAGGTCCAACCAATGAATATTTTATTTTTTGAAAATATATATGTCCCATGGGCATCCAAAAATGAATATTTTATTTACTAAAATATATATATATGTGTCCCGCGGGCCTCCAAAAATGAATATTTGTTTTCTAAATATATATATTTGTCCCGCGGTCCACAAAAAATAAATATTTTATTTTCTAAAATATATATGCGTCCCGCAGGCCTAAAAAAATAAATATTTTATTTTCTAAAAATATATGTGTCCCGCGAGCCTCCAAAAATGAATTTTTTATTTTCTAAAAATATATATGTGTCCCGCGGGCTTCCAAAAATGAATATTTTATTTTCTTAAAATATATATGTATCCCACGGGCCACCAAAAATAAATGTTTTGCTTTTTTAGAATATATAAATGTTCCAAGGGCCTAAAAAAATGAATATTTTATTTTATAAAAATATATATGTGTCCCGCGGGCATTGAAAAATTAATATTTTATTTTCTAAAACATATATATGTGTGGCGCAGGTGTCCAAAAATTAATATTTTATTTTCTAAAAATATATATCTGTCCAACGAGCATCCAAACAATGAATATGTTGTTTTCTGAAAATATATATCTATCCCACGGGTGTCCTAAAATGAATATTTTATTTTCTAAAATATATATATCTGACCCACGGGCGTTCAAAAATGAATATATATATTTTCTAAAATATATATATGTGGCGCGGGTGTCCAAAAATGAATATTTTATTTTCTAAAATATATACATGTTTGGCGCGGATGTCCAAAAATGAATATTTTATTTTTTAAAAATATATGTCTGTCCACCGAGCATCCAAACAATGAATATTTTGTTTTCTGAAAATATATATCTAACTTACGGGCGTCCTAAAAATGAAAATTTTGTTTTCTGAAAATATATATGTCCCACGGGCGTTCATAAATGATTTGTTTTATTTTCTAAAATAAATCCGCGGGTTTAAATCAAAAACGAATATTTGATTTCTACAAATATTTTGTTTTATAAAGAAAATTTACATGAGATATAACACAAGCGATCATTTTTAGAGGTGTTAACAATAAATTTTGTATAAATTTTATATTCAACGTAAATTTTAGATAAATTATTAGTGCACATTAAGTTCATTTGGAGTAAATAAATTTGGATTTTTTGATTAATTTAATTAATAATAGTAACAAACAATTACAATTATTATATTTTTGTAATATAATTTGTAATAATATTATTATCGAATTTAAATAATTTTCATTATAAAATTTCTATTAAACGTAGTTATTTACTCAATTGATTATTTAACCAATCCCAAAAAGAAACATATATTTATATATTAAATATAAATTACAGTTATATATAATTTCTTACAATTTTAGTTTTATAGCGGCATAAATAATAATTTTTACAATTTTGTATATTTACGTAAATTTTGATTTTATTTAATTCAAATTAGTTAATATTTTTAATTATTATTTATTTAGTTTTAAAATTATTGAAAGGTTTCCATAGTTATGAAATGAATTATTAATTATATATCTTGTGCAAAATACACAAATTAGGTAAAATATTTAAAAATTTTCAATAATTAGATGCGGTTAAATGCGGTTAGATGCTGTTAAATGCTGTTAGATGCTGTTAGAAGCTGTTAGATGCTGTTAGATGCTGTTAGATGCTGTTAGATGCCATTAGATGCCGTTAGACGCTGGTAGATTAAGTTGGATTTCTTTAAATCATATTATATGGGTTTAAAATTCCGTAATTAAGATCTAAATGACCTTATAAGGGGCCTAGGATCATATTACAGGTATTAAATTAGGATTAACTTATTAATTTCAAAAATTAGATGCTGTTAGATGCTATTAGATGCTGTTAGATTCCGTTAGATGCTGTTAGATGCCGTTAGATGCCGTTAGACGCTGTTAGATTAAGTTGGATTTCTTTAAATCATATTAACTGGGTTTCAAATTCCGTAATTAAGATCTAAATGACCTTATAAGGGGCCTAGGATCATATTACAGGTATTAAATTAGGATTAACTTATTAATTTCAAAAATTAGATGCTGTTAGATGCTGTTAGATGCTGTTAGATTCCGTTAGATGATGTTAGATGCTGTTAGATGCCGTTAGATGCCGTTAGACGCTGTTAGATTAAGTTGGATTTCTTTAAATCATATTAACTGGGTTTCAAATTCCGTAATTAAGATCTAAATGACCTTATAAGGGGCCTAGGATCATATTACAGGTATTAAATTAGGATTAACTTATTAATTTCAAAAATTAGATGCTGTTAGATGCTGTTAGATTCCGTTAGATGCTGTTAGATGTCGTTAGATGCCGTTAGATGCCGTTAGACGCTGTTAGATTAAGTTGGATTTCTTTAAATCATATTAACGGGGTTTCAAATTCCGTAATTAAGATCTAAATGACCTTATAAGGGGCCTAGGATCATATTACAGGTGTTAAATTAGGATTAACTTATTAATTTCAAAAATTAGATGCTGTTAGATGCTGTTAGATTCCGTTAGATGCTGTTAGATGCTGTTAGATGCCGTTAGATGTCGTTAGACGCTGTTAGATTAAGTTGGATTTCTTTAAATCATATTAACTGGGTTTCAAATTCAGAAATTAAGGTCTAAATGACCTTATAAGGGGCCTAGGATCATATTACAAGTGTTAAATTATGATTAACTTATTAATTTCAAAAATTAGATGTTGTTAGATGCTGTTAGATGTTGTTAGATGCGGTTAGATGCTGTTAGATGCTGTTAGATGTTGTTAGATGCGGTTAGATGCTGTTAGATGCTGTTAGACGCTGTTAGACGTTTTTAGATTATGATGATTTTATTAAATCATATAATATGAGTTTCAAATTCTGAATTTAAGGTATAAATGACATTATAAGGGACCTAGGATTATATTACAGGTGTTAAATTTGGATTAACTTATTAATTTTAAAAATTAGATGCTGTTAGATGCTGTTAGATGCTGTTAGATGCCGTTAGATCTGATTTTATTCAGAAAATAATAAAATATTAATAAATTTTGAAAAATTCGAGAAAAATAAAAGAACTTGTTATTTTTGAGAGTACCATGATTACATTAACTTTAAATAATATGAAATAACTTCTAATAAAATTTATATTTTCTAACTTTACCAATTATAATGAAATCTTTTTAAAAAATAATTTTTTGTACAAAAAATTTTTTAGAAATTTTCAAATGATGAGAAATTATGTCCACATACATTTTAATATTTCATCTAGCAAATGAATGGAATAGATTGAGATTTTGTATATATATAATACAAATTTTATCAAAAAACCAAACATACTCACGTTTTTAAGTTATTATACTCTCGCTGTAAAATTACCAAAATGCCCAGCTTCCTTTTTTTTACCCAAGGGAAGTGCTTCCTATGGGTTGGGACTCGATCAATGCATACCACGAACTGTTGGCCAATGAGGTATGGCCTCCACTTTTTAACGGCCAACACTAGTGCCATCAGCTCTTGCTCATATGTTGATCGGTCGTGGTGCGATAGTGGAATGGCTTTGCTAAAGTAGGCCATAGGGTGTTCCTTTGCATCAAAACAATACCAATCCAGCCCCAAGTACATCTCATTCGATGATAAACAACATGGAGAAGTCCAGAAGAGCGAGGTTGGGCGGGGACAACATCACGGCCTTAAGAGCTTGAAAGGTAGCCTAAACCTGCGCACCCTAATGAAAGGAGTTCTTCTTAAGCAATGTCATCGGTGGTGCTGCTAAAATTCCATACCCCTTGACAAACTTGCGGTAGTAGTCTATGAGGCCGAGTAGCTGTTTGATAAACTTCAGAAGCGACCAATCGGAGATGTGTAGACACCCCGTCGACCAAGTTAACAATCGCTACTAATATATTATAGGATCGATGATAATAAGGAGAACATACATGTACAATAACATAAAACATGAATATAATATCAAATATTTCATAGATTATTTAAGCCAAATAACTCATCAAATCCAATCCGAGCTGTATCCACATGTTTAAATCTATAAAATATAAACATCATGTCCTCCATACATTAAAAAATAAAGATAAATAATTCTAAATCTGGATTCATCATATCCTAGCCCGACCTGGTGTAACAACCCCATGTTGGTCTCTACCCGTATACCTGTGATCTAAAATATGATAAAATAGGGTGAGTCAGGGCAATCTCAATAAGTAGAACCAAAACATAAATTAGTGTTAAACAATATGCATATTTTTCAATAAATCATAAATCATATTCAAATCAGTATCATATGCCTGCACATGATCAAGCATTTCAATAGTGTATCATACACATGATCTTCTCATCACATAAGTTAAATCTAACAGGGAGGTTCGATATCTTGCCCCGTCTTACATTAGTGTAAAGCACGAGATAATCAAATGCGGGAAACACTATACCAAGCCAAATGACAAAAAGGTATATATGATATCCTGCCATGATTACAACACATCCATGGCCCCGCCATAAACTGACGCCCATGGCTCAACTCAGACACTCATGTCCAAGCACCAGTTTCAATATACTGATCTCACAACAAATACCAATAAATAGTCAGTCATATTGACAGCTCCAAATATCATATCATAACAAATAGCCTGACATATTCACAGCTCTAAGTATTACATCACAATAGGCAAAGACAACCAGGACTAAATATCGCGTCACAACAACCGGACACAACCACGACTCCAAATATCACATCACAACAGCCAGACACATTCATTACTCTAAACATCAATATCATAATGGCCAGACAATTTGTCCTGGCTCACGGCCATAAACGGTTAAATCATACCCCAGTCCCCACTCAGCGGTATGTCACCAATCGTCATCACTAATCACAAACAACACTTCTCGATCAACATCTTCAGTCATGACATATGATAATGCTAACATCCAATGCACACATGTATATGTCAAAATATAATGCTAGCATGCTCAATTCATAAATCAAGTTCAAAATTCGACATCTCAATAAATCACGCCTTCAATCAAACTTAACCATTTCAAGAAAAATGTAAATCATCGACATTCAAAACATACATGCCCGAGAAATGCATAAAACAATTAAATCAGTTCAAAACAAAGTCCTACTTACATCGTTCTTCATTCCAATTTACGCATATCCAATATATCCTTACTTCATTCACTCACTGAAATGATAATATTCTTTCAAAATTAATCATCTATTCTAGTATTTATGCTCATTATTCAATATAGATTTTTTTAATTACAAATTTCATAAGTCCAATTATTTGGAATTTATAGAATTCCATAGCATTTCATTTTACTAAAAATTTATAAAATAATCATGTAAATATATCAAGTGGATTTGAACAGGATAACCATGACCACATCACTATCGTCAACATTAATCATTTCAATTCAAATATTTACCTTTAAATGATACCATTATTCAACAATAGTACCAATTCTACTTTCTTTCATTTCACCATGCTTAGATTACTATTTAACAAAGATAATCCTTTGAATTTAGTAAACTTTCGCTTATATCAACTTTGAAAGTTTATCTCAATTAAAATGAGAGTTAAATGTTAAGCTTGATGCTTAGAAGTCTTTATTATCATCTTAATGGACCATAATCAAGTGAAATCTCCACCACTAAAATTTGCCCATCAATATCTTTTAATCACAACTTTTTATAGATAATCTAATTCATCCAATGCATTCAAAATGTCCAAGAATGTAGAAATTGATATTTGGATCATCAAAATTAGATATCAATATTAAAAGTCATGTCAAAAATACTTTTAACGGCTCACTGGCCATTGTGTGTTGACAACATGAGCTACTACCAACATTTTCCAATTCTCATACAATGAGTTGTTACATAAAATATTTTTCAGAAACTATTCTATGAATTTCTAGACAATATAAGGCATTTTGTAAAATATTTCATTCTTGAGGGGCTTTTCAATTTTTTAAAAATTTTCTTATAAAATTTCTTCACAAATCAGGAGGGTATTCTATAATACTCTTTTTAGAAATATCTCTTGCAAATTTTCTAACAATTTTTGGATTTTTCTATAATTTCTTCAAAATAGGTACCTTTTTGCAAAATTACAAATTCAAGAGGATTTTCTGTAAAATTTCCTTCAAAAGTCAAAATCAATAGTTTTTCTTCTTCCTCCCTCTTTGCTATTTAAGCATCGCTATCAACTTTCAAAAATTGTAGAAATTGCCCAAATGAGCTCGGATTTTTCCTCTATGCACATGTTTGGGTTCTTTATTTAATATAGATTCGTCTGATACTTTTTTTTTTGTAAATCTAGCGAATTTATAAAGTTTGAAAAAAAGTGGATGAATTACAAAAATTCAAATTTGTCATTCATTTTTCAACAATTAAATGTACAAATTCTCACTTACTTAATTGATGCACCCATGAAGGGATTTACTAGAATGGACTTGAGAATCTCGCAAATTTTCTTCAAAATCTTAACTTGGCAGTCTTCATTTATATCTCTTTGTCTCCGCATTCTCTGTGTGCGCAACTTCCGCAAATTGTTGTTTGTTAATGTCTACTCACCAACGCTCTTCATTAAGACTCATTAATTTCATTTTATTTTATTTTAATAGTTACTATATTTTCTCTTATTCTATAATAGGTGAAATTTGCAAATTTATATTAGGAATCATAATTTACATAATTTAATCTTCAAATCAATATCACTTACACACTTAATATCCAAATATTTCCTCTCTTTTAATCATTACAAAAAATAACCTTATGTTTAATATTTGCATCTTTTTCATACACTTTATGCATTTTACATAAATCTCTCTTTCCTATTAGGTTAAATTGCAAACTCATATAAAACTCAAAATTCTCATCATTTGAATCTCAAATTAACATCCTTTGCCCTAAATTAACTTTACATTTCTATCCTTATTAATATTGCAAACTTGCCTTTTAGTTTCCACTCAAAATCTGTAAATTCATTTCTTTTCAAAATAAACTTTCATCAATAAAAATCCATCTCATTCTCTTCTTAGTGCATCAACTGAATTTAGGATTTGCATTTATTGCAAATTCTTTTCAATTTTTATCAATTTTAGTTTTTCCGTTTGTCTTTTTCTAATATAGAAGGTAAAAATAATTATAAAACTTTGGATTCCACAAGATGGTAGCAATTTTATCACCATCGGCTTGGACTCCCTGCACAGAGATGGTGTGATACTGGATGGTGGTCTAACCAAAGGTGCATTTGTCTTTATTGGCATATAGTGAATGCTTGGTAAGTGTGTGTGCAAGGCTATCTCCAAGTGCTGAAGGTATTGCACCCATGTTTGGCTACATATGAGTATGTCATCGAAAAATACCAAGATGAATTTCCAAAGGTATGGCTGAAACACTCAGTTCATCAGGGCCTAAAATGTCATCAGTGTGTTCAATAACCCGAACGGCATGACCAAAAATTCGTATTGCCCTCGACGAGTGTGGAAGGCAGTCTTGATTGTATCTTCTAGATGCATACCAATCTGGTGATATCCAGATTTCAAGTCTAACTTGGAGAAAATTGTGGCCCCTGTAAGCTCATTTAGAGTTCATCAATCATTAGAATTGGGAATTTATCTTTTATAGTAATATTGTTTAATGCTCAGTAATCCACACACATTCTCCATGAGTTATCTTTTTTCTTTATAAGTAAAATAGGAGTAGAGAAAGGGCTTGTGCTATGTTGAATAAGGCCCTTAGCGAGGAGGTCACGTACCTGGTTCTCTATCCCTATTTTCTAGATGTGCAGGTAGCGATAGGACCAAACTACTGCAGGCCTTGCACTGGGCATCAACTGTATTTTGTGTTCTGAACCTTGTGTTGGTGGCAAGCCTTTTGGCAAGTGGAAGACCTGTTAGAATTTTGATAAGATGGCATCTAGTTTATATTGGTCTTCCAACGTGTCCTTGCCCATGTCTATTAGCCTCAGTTGGCTATCAAGGCCCAATAAAAGGAATAACTGACCTAGGGGTGGGAATTATGGTGGGTCGAGCCATGACCCGACTTTGACCCGACCCATTTTTTGCTAGGTAAACTCAATATATTTTTAACCCGCTATAGGGATAGATCAGAAATTTTAACCTGAATTTAAAAATAGGGTGGGGTGGGTTGACCAAGTCCCGACCCTAAGAGTTCGACTCGCCCCACATATATTAATTTATTAAAAATTATAAGCCTGTGTTTAAATATTATTATTATTTTCTTTCAAAAATTTTACTTTTTTATAATCAACTCTATCAACAATAGAAGAATCAATTTATTCAAAAAGCAATATAAGAATCAATAAAAAGAATTTGTATATATATAACCCTTATATATAATTGTATATTAACCTATTTTAATAAATTTATACTATATTTTCAAATGTTTCATTTTCTTAATTATATATTTTTTAATAATTAGGAAATATTGAAATGTATAATATTTAAATTTAGTATAGATGTATACTTATGTTTGATAGATATATAAATTCTTAAAATTATCTTATTTGATCTGTATTTTTTACCCGACCCGCTATTCGAAAACCGGTCTGATACCAACCCAAAATTTGTCTCAAAACTTACTAAAAAAAAGTGAGCGTCAAATAGACCTTGGGTTAAACTCAATTTTTAGAAAGTAGGGTCAGGGTTGGGCAAACTTTAACCCGATATCATCCACCCTGATTCCCACCCCTAAACTAGGGGTGCAACTCGGGCTCATGAAACTCGGGTTCATCTCGACCCTAACCCTAACCCTATTTATAAAACATCAACCCTAACCCTAATCCTAACTCTATTTGTAAAACCTGAACCCTAACCCTATTTTTGAAAATCGGGTTCGGGCTGAGTTTCGGGTTGGAATTTATGTTGATCAATTTACATTTTATTTAAAAATGATAAGTTTAGAATTTCATATGAATAAATAATAATAACAAATTATGTAGGTAAACATAATAATATATAATCAAAATACATATTTTTTAAAAATAGTAATGTAAAGAAGATTTCTAGAAAAAATTTAACATCAAAACTAAGATAAAGAAAAAAATTAATAAGTGTAAAAAGGAATTATAGAAATAAATGAAATAATATACTTTATTTACAATATACCAAATATGTATTCAAATATAGATATAATAACATAAAATATGAAGAATATAAAGAAATATTGTTTAAATAGTATGTATATAATATATTGTATAATAAATATAAAATGCAAAAATTGGGCTCGGGTTTTTCGGGCTCAGGTTATGAAAAAGCAAGTTCCAACACTGCCCTAAATCGGGGTTCGGTGGGCCGGGTTCGGGCTCAACCCTGCCCAAGTTGTACCCCTACCCTAAACTGACCCTCCCCTGCCTAAGTTTTCACCAATCTTTTGCAATCTATTTGAGTGACATGGCTGCCTGTGAGACCTTGTAGCTTGTATGATTTGCCTTGCTATGTGAACCGCATAAAAATCTGTTGATAGTTCGACACGATAACTCCCGGCGGTCTCATCCAGTCAACTCCCAGCACTACGTCACTGTCAACATCCAATCCAAAGAAGTCGATGTTAGTAATGTAATCTTCCATCTTCAAAGGGACTTGTTTGCAAACTCCCATAAATGCCATTCTGAACCTGTTGACCATTTTCACTGTGAATGCCTTTGACGGCGAGATGTAGATGTTGAGTTTGGTGGCCAATGACATGTTAATGAGATGAGAAGAGTTGTCATTGTCCAACATGACAATTACATCTCTGCCATTAATAGATCCTTTCACCCGAAAAGTAAAGGTGGCTAGGGAACCTGCTAATGCTTCTGATGATGTGGCTAGTAGCTTGGGTTCGACCTCTACCGAGGCTATTCCTTCATCCTCTATTCCCAACTCATCTGCCTCCCTCAGGAAAATGCATACTTATTTTGCTCGACAAACATGTTTTCTGGAGAACTCATCAAAATAAAAACAAAGACTCTTGTTCTTTCGATCTTGGATCTGTTCCAGTGTTAATTTTCGAGGAGCCTTTTCTTTAGTGGTCGTTGGATCCGTGAGTTTAACGACATCATTTATCATCCCACTCTGGCCCTATGGAACTCCCCGCTTCCAACTACATTTGGTATACCATGCTTTCGTCTAGTTTTATTTGAATTCCCACTGTCTGGCCAATTCTATAGCTTGGGTTGTATATGCAGGCTTGACCATTATGAGTTCTACGCGGAGATCTGCTCACAGCCCTCCAATGAGGATTCCTCTTAACTTCTTATCTGGCCAATCCATCGCCCAGTCATGCAGTCGCTCGAACTGTAAAATATAATCATTTGGTGGCCCCGTTTGCTGGATCTTGGGTAGGACGACATCCACATCCACTAAGTCGGCTTTCCCAAACCACTGCCTCCTTGCTTCACAAAATCTCGGCCAGTGTACCCCTGGTTGGGTATGTTCCAGCCATTGTGACCAAGTAATGGAATGGCATGCCACTCTAATTTTTCTCCACTATGGAGTTTCATAAAGATCAAAGTAGTTGTCAACTTGGAGGATCTATTGATTTGGGTCACTTGAAGGGAAAATGGGGAAGTCCAGCTTACCGTGTCCGTACGCCAATTTCTGCGTAGGCTCGAATCACCCACTCTCTCCGTCCTGGTGGCGATCACTGCCACGGCATGTGGGATCTGGCATTATGGCCCCATTCTGGTTGAAGTGGCCACCAATCTTATTGAGGTAGCATGAACCCTATTAGGTGTGTCTTGTATTCTGCTAGGATTGGGATTGCGTATCCTGCGTAGTTCAGTTGTATGAGACTGGGATTGCGTAAGAGCATAGAGGAATTCTATATCCAGATGGATCAATTAGGGATTCAGTAGAACCTTGAGAGGTGTCCTGTTGGGACGTGAGAGAGGGGGTTATCAGAGTGTTCTTGTTTAGGGTGTGTGCGAGGTATCCAGAGAATACATGTGAGGTATTCTATGTATATCTTTATAACCTGTTTATTCTCTCCTGTGGTTTTCCCTTCTTGGTTTGAAAGGTTTTCCACATAAATCTTGGTATCTTGTTGTGTGCGATCTTGTTGTTATTTATTTGATCCTATTTTATTGTGTGGGCTTCCGCTGTGATCTGTATCTACCCGAATCACATTTTCTAACAAGCATTTTCTAACAAGTGGTATCAGAGCTATGGTTATGGGCGATGATTCGTGAAATGGATTTTTGTTGGATCGATTGTATGGCTTAAGGCAAGATTGTGTTGTTTGATTTAGAGTCACAACATTTTTTCGTGGTGAATTTTAGGTTTCCATGAGTAAGGGTGCGCAGTTCTGCTGGAGATTTTACAAATCTAGGAGTGCCGGCAGCTGGTGATTGTGGCGTAAAGGTGAACGGCAGGCGGTGTTGTGGCAGCATGGCGACCGCGGATGCATTAAGCTGCCGGTGGAGGCAGTGCATGAGGCGTCCAGATCTGTGCGTAGATCTGGCAGATGGGTTTTCTGGATGATTTTCCATGGCACCGGAGATGAGGAAGAAATGGAAAAAAGGCACATCTTACGGACAACATGGAGGTGACAGGCCGAAGAAGATTTTAGGAGGCTGGCGACCGGCGGCAACAACGGCGTTGTCTGGCCAGTGTTAGGACGAGCAACAGCTCCTTGGTGGCGGTCGTGCGATCGGAAAAGAAGAAGAAAGAACAAGCATCAGGAGCAATTTTTTGGAGAGATTTTTCGGCGACCTGTGCGGCAAACAAGTTGCCGGCGACGGAATCCAGCGAGGGCTGCTCCGATCGGAGCAGATCGGTCGTCCAGCAGGTTGGGCGATCGTGCTTGGAAGAGGCGGCAGCATGAGATGGGTTTTTGTTTGAAGAGAAGTTGCTGGCGATGGTGATGCAAGATGTGGCTGTTAGAAAAACAACCATTGATTAAATCCATAATCAATGCAGGATCTGTCTCATGCTAGAATTATCAAGAAATTAAAACCATAAGCGGAAGCGTACCTGAATCCATGGATGCTAATGATCTTTGGCTTAGGGTCTTCCAAGTTAGTGCACCCAGGTTTTGGAGAGTGTAGCTCCTCTTCCTTTCTGCTGATGGATGGCAGAGAGAAAACCTAACCGATGCATAACTCGGGGACCACAACCCATTTTATAGGAAGCCTAGTTTCCTATTTCCAATTTAGTCCATCATAAAACTAGAAATTGGAATTTAGACTATATGGTTTCTACGCATAGGAGATCAATGCTCTATTAAATGATTTAGGTCCATAAATCCTTATAAGATTACTTTTATTATTTGGACCATTAATTTATGATAGCACACATATATAAATAATATATGTATGTCCAGAAATTCCAACAATCTCCCACTTGGACTACATGTATTTTATAATTATATATATGACCTTATGAGCTCAAAACTTTATGCTATCATACCAAAATCATTTCCGAACAATCTCGTCCATTAATTATGCCAACATAGAACCAAGGCGGTCTTTGTTACATTTATCGTAACTAGACCCATCCAAGATCACATATATCAAACATAACTAAACGACATAGATCAAGCATGGATGCGTAGCATGGAAATTACATGTAATGTGATCTAACATGCCTATTTCCAACTGGTCCACCTTATTTGGTGAGATCAAACCAATACCAAAAGTACTGAAAAACCAAAATTCTGAATGCTTTATTTCTGCAGAAAATATCCATAACTGTAATATACAAAAGTGTGTCTGCCAAATAAAAGCACAAAAATACAAACTCCCACTAAACCAGAGTATCATCAAGTGATACAACACCCATGTGAGCAGTATGCTCATGAAAGACCTTGGGTGGCAATCCCTTAGTCAGCGGATCCGCAATCATAGAGTTTGTTCCTATGTGCTCTATAGACACTTGACCTTCCTGAATTCTTTCCTTTACAACTAGGAACTTGAGATCAATAAATTTTGACTTCGTCGAGCTCCTGTTGTTGTTGGAATATAAGACTGCTGAGTTATTGTCACAATATAACTTGAGTGGTCTTTCAATTCCATTCAAAATTTGCAGCCCCGTGACAAAATTTCGCAGCCATATAGCCTGATTGGATGCCTCAAAACATGCTATAAATTCAGCTGCCATTGTGGAAGGAGCAACGAGTGTCTGCTTAGCACTTCTCCAAGAGATTGCTCCTCCAGCAAGCAGATAAATATAGCCCGAAGTGGATCTAAGACTGTCCTGGCATCCCGCATGGTCGGAGTCTGAATATCCAATGATCTCTATATTATCCGACCTCCTGTATGTGAGCATGTAGTGTTTTGTTCTCTGTAGATATCTAAAAACTCTTTTGGCTGCTTTCCAGTGATCCATTCCTGGATTACTTAAATATCTACCCAACATGCCAACAATGAATCCTATATCTGGACGTGTGCAAACTTGGGCATACATCAAACTTCCCACTGCTGAAGCATAAGGAACCTTTTGCATCTCCTTGGATTCAAAATCATTTTGAGGGCACTGTTGGAGACTGAATTTGTCTCCCTTGGCAACAGGGGTATCTGCTGGTTTACAATTCTGCATGCAAAATCTTTCTAGTACTTTTTCAATATAGGCCTTTTGTGATAATCCAAGAATACCTCGAGAGCGATCTCGATGTATCTGGATTCCTAATACAAAAGTTGCCTCACCAAGATCTTTCATTTCAAATTTTGTTGATAGAAATCTCTTAGTTTCATGCAATAAACCTATATCATTGCTGGCAAGCAATATGTCATCGACATATAATACTAGAAAAATATGCTTACTCCCACAAAACTTATGGTATACACAATCATCAACCATATTCATCTCGAAACCGAATGAGATGACAACTTGATGAAATTTGTAATACCATTGACGGGAAGCCTGCTTGAGCCCATAGATGGATTTATTTAATTTACAAACCATTTGTTTTGCATCTCCAGACACAAAATTTTCTGGTTGTACCATATAGATTGTTTCATCAATGTCACCATTGAGAAACGCGGTCTTCACATCCATCTGATGTAGCTCAAGATCAAAATGTGCCACTAAAGCCATTATTACTCTAAAAGAGTCTTTCGATGAAACTGGAGAGAAAGTCTCTTTATAATCAATGCCTTCCTTTTGAGTAAATCCCTTTGCGACAAGACGAGCCTTATACCTTTCCACATTACCCTTTGAATTCCTTTTGGTTTTAAATATCCATTTACGACCAATGGGTTTTGCACCTTCGGGCAATGGGACAAGTTCCCAAACGTCATTGTCTTTCATGGACTTAATCTCTTCATCCATGGCATTAATCCACTCTTGAGAATTTTTACTTTGCATTACTTGACGGAAGTTGATAGGATCATTTTCCATCGTCGTAATGTCATCCTGATGTTCTTGGAGAAAGATAATATAATCATTAGAAATTGCACTTCTCCTTTCTCTAGTGGATCTCCTTAATGGCATTAGTTCTTCAGGTTGTTGAGCTTGATCAGTAGGAATATCCTGTTGACCTTGATCAGGGAGGTTGATAACAATGTCTTGTGGTTCCGGTATTGTTGTTTGAACTGAGTCAGGAACAACAATCGAAGGAAAAGTTACCATTTCCTCTTCAAAGACATAGTCTCTAACCTTATCTTCCCCCCCAAGCTCAATATCCTCGAAGAACTGGGCATTTCCCGTTTCAAAAAAGGATCTGGATGTGGGAACATAAAATTTATACCCCCGGGACCGTTCAGAATATCCAACAAAATAGCTGCTAATAGTTCTTGAATCCAGTTTCTTTTCATTTGGCCTATAAGGCCTTGCCTCAGCTGGACAACCCCAAATGCGTAAATGCTTTATGACAGGCTTTTTGCCCGTCCATAATTCATAAGGGGTTTTAGCGGCTGCCTTAGTTGGTACTCTGTTAAGGATATAAGCTGCAGTTTTTAATGCCTCTCCCCAGAGTGAGTCTGGTAAAGTAGTACGACTAATCATACTCCTTACCATGTCCTTTAAAGTTCTGTTTCGTCTTTCAGCTACACCATTCATCGTAGGACTACCTGGCATGGTGTACTGTGGGACGATACCGCACTCTTCTAGGAATTTGGCAAAAAGCCCTGGACGTTGTTCACCTGATCCGTCATATCTACCGTAGTATTCGCCACCACGATCAGATCTAACGGCCTTAATTCTTTTGCCAAGTTGATTTTCAACTTCGGCCTTAAAAATTTTAAACACGTCCAGTGATTGAGACTTCTCATGGATGAGATATAGGTAGCCATAGCGAGAAAAATCGTCTATGAACGTAATAAAATACTGTTGACCATTCCAAGAAGCCGTAGGGAATGGCCCACAAATATCCATATGTATTAGTTCTAAGACGTCCGAAGACCTATTGGCACCGAATCTCCTTATGTTTGTCTGTTTCCCCTTAACACAATTAACACAGACTTGAAAATCTGATAAATCAAGAGGACTGAGAATTCCATCTGACACAAGTCTTTCAATTCTTTGTTTAGAAATATGTCCTAAACGTTTGTGCCAGAGCGAAGCAGAATTCTCATCAGTTAATTTTCCTTTTGTACCATGTGAATTCACATGCAAGGATTCCATAAACGAGACAATTGTATCAAGCAAATAAAGGTTATCACAACTGGATAAAGAACCGGTACCCACAATATTTGAATTTAAAGAAAGATGAAACCGACTATTTCCAAATGAACAAGAATAACCAAATTTGTCCAAAACAGAAATAGAAACCAAATTCCGTCTGAAAGACGGTACAATATATGTTTCTTTTAAATCCAAATAATAACCAGTCTTTAATAATAATCGAAAAGTGCCTATTGCCTCGACTTCAACTGATTTGCCATCGCCTCGTAGATGAATCTTTCAGCATCATTTGGCTTTCGGCAGCTCAGGCAACCCTGCATAGACATACTTATGTGAGTAGTAGCACCAGAATCTATCCACCAAGTATGTCCAGGTACAGAAGCTAAATTAACCTCAGAACAAACCAAAATGAGAAGCATACCCTTCTTTACACGCCAAGCGTGATATTTGGTACAATCCTTCTTTTGGTGTCCAGGAGTGTGACAGAAGTAACAGCCTGATTCCTTAGTTGATTTCTTTTGCTGTTTCTTATTTGCCACTCCTACCGCAGCTTCCTTATCCTTTTTCCTTTTCTTGGTCTTTTCCTTAAAAGTACTTGCCAAGTGTGCACTTTCGGGCTTGTCTCGCTTCATTCTTTCTTCTTCTTCCACACAATGTGAAATAAGCTCATTAAGAGTCCATTTCTCTTTCTGGCAGTTATAACTGATCTTAAACTGGCTGAATTGTGGAGGAAGAGATATCAAAACTAAATGCACCAGCATATCATCAGACAGCTGTAACCCAAGTGTCTTTAGTTTCGAAGCAAGATTAGACATCTCAAGGATGTACTCCCTTATGTTTCCTTTGCCCTTATACCTCATTGAAACCAAGTTTGACAAAGTCGTACTTGTTTCAGTCTTATCGCTTTTTTCAAAGCGTTTTTCAATTTCCTCAAGGAAATTCTTTGCAGTGATATCCTGGTCAGATACACCACCCCGGAAAGCATCTGGAATTGATTTGCGTATGATCATAAGACACATGCGATTTGAACGATCCCACCTCTCAAAGTCCCGTTTTTCCTCAATGGAACTTGCAACCGTAAGAGAGGCGGGTTGTTTAACCCTTAACGCAAGGTCGAGATCCATACAACCAAGAACGATCATCACATTCTCTTTCCATTGCTTGAAATTGGTTCCGTTCAGCATGGGAATTGAATTTATGTTGGCAGTTATGGTAGAAGCAGATGTGTTAACTGAAAATAGAACAAAACAACATATTCACATGAGATATATACATAAAACCATAGTTAAAATTCAAATAATGGCAAGACCCATCACAAGATACCTAGCACAACATTAATATCTAGTCTTTGGACAGAAATATTAACTTGTAAATGGTACTCTTGTTGTAGTAATCAAATATTGATAATAAAATCCTGTCAGATAATAAGCCTTTCTTTGGACCGACTTATTATTCACATGGAAAACCAAATAATTATCACATATTTATTACCACATGTGTGAATATAATTCGGCCAAAAATTAACCTTCCTTTGGGCCGATTAAAATTCGCATGAATTACATCACACAATCATCTTAATATTTCAAAAAATAAATTAATCTACACAATAGAGGCTACTTTGGCAGCATGTTGTTTCAATTAATTTATTTTAAAATATCAGACATTCATAAAGAATATTTATACCATTATTTGAAATTTTAATTCCAAAAGATCCAAAAATAAAATTTTGCATGACAATTGGTTAATTTAAAATCTTAATAGAAAGCAATAAATTATAAACATATGCATTTATACATAATTTGCTTTCTAAACATTCATAAACTAACCACATGAATTAATTGTAATTCAAACATTTGCATGCATATATGTTAATTACACAAAAATAATATTTCTGGACCTATTTAGGTTAATCTGACCCTTCCATTCAATCCAGAATATCCAAAAACATAGAAAATCACTATTGGATCGTCCAAATCAGATAAAGGGATCATCAGATATGTAAATTTTAATTTGGACGGTTATTGGGCTGCCACGTGTCCTTTTCTGGTGGGCTGTACTGTGGGTGGGCTGAAACGGGCTTAACTGAATGGGCTGGGCTTTTAGATCTGGGCTGACTGGGCCTGCTTGAACTGGGCTGTTTCCACCTGGGCCTGTTTCACAGGCCCGCCCAGGTACAAAGGAGGAGTTTAGCTATGGGCCTGATGAATTGGGCTCAGGCCTGGCCCAGCTCGAAAATTTCTGTGGCCTATTTGTAATTTCCACAAAGGGGGCGGTTTGCAAATTTCTGCAAAGGAGTTTTATACAATTTATCTAGCCAGGGGGTTTTCTGTAAAAGTTCATCTCCTCCCTTAAAAACAAAAAACCCTAACCTTAGCTACCATTTCCCCGTGCCGCCGCAGCCTACACAAGCCACCCTACTGCCCCCATCCCGCCGCAGCCTACACAATGCCCCTATGCCGCCGCAGCCTACACAACCCACCCCACTGCCCCTATGCCGCCGCAGCCTACACAACCCACCCCACTGCCCCTATGCCGCCGCAGCCTACACACTGCCCCTATGCCGCCGCACACCGTGCTGCCTTGCAGCCGAACCCGCCAGCCAAGGCGCTGTCGCCAGCAATAGCCGCCCGGACACTGCTGATCGTCTTCTTCGGCAGCCAGTCCGTTTGGAACGCAAGCCGCCCAGCAGAAGCATCCAGCGGCCCCGTCCAGTGTCGTCGCTGATCCACCTTGAATTCCGGCGTCTGGCTTCCAGCTCCCAAAACGCTGTCATCACTGCCAGCCAGCGTCTAAATCCCAGAAGCCGGATCGCAAACGGAAACCCAACACTGGCTGAATCCAGCGAAAATAAGCAGAAAACGGTGCGATTTCCAATTGTCTTTTGTTTTAATAATAAAGAAGAAGACAACGATCATGAATACTGCTTTTGACTTTCCATCCCTTTCATTTTTATTTTATTCATTTGCATCAAGATTCAAAACCAAAAATGGAGAAGAGGACAACGATCATGAATCCTACCTTTCATTTTTTTTAATATGAAAATCAAAAGGATACAGCGATATCATGAATCGTCCCTTTCATTTTTTTTAATATAAAAATCAAAAGGAAATGTAGCAAAGTAATTCAAACTCTGCGGCAACAAAACCAGCAGTGAAACATCTAAGATCCGGCGGCGACAAAACCGGCAGCGCAACTCCAGATCTGAATCCAGATACTCGGCAGCTCTTTTTCCAGCGGCACAAAGCACCAGATCCGGCATCCCAGTGGCAAACCCAATCTCGACGGCGACGGCAAAAATCCAGGCAGCAAGATTTTTTTTTTTTTTTTTTTTTGATAAATTCCAGATGAACTGTGGCAGCCGTAACTAGGTTTTTGATTTTCTATAAATCCTTTACATGCATTCAAACAGCATACATGAATTCATAAATCTTTCTCAATAATCTAACATGAAGATTATGGCTCTGATACCACTTGTTAGAAAAACAACCATTGATTAAATCCATAATCAATGCAGGATCTGTCTCATGCTAGAATTATCAAGAAATTAAAACCATAAGCGGAAGCGTACCTGAATCCATGGATGCTAATGATTTTTGGCTTAGGGTCTTCCAAGTTAGTGCACCCAGGTTTTGGAGAGTGTAGCTCCTCTTCCTTTCTGCTGATGGATGGCAGAGAGAAAACCTAACCGATGCATAACTCGGGGACCACAACCCATTTTATAGGAAGCCTAGTTTCCTATTTCCAATTTAATCCATCATAAAACTAGAAATTGGAATTTAGACTATATGGTTTCTACGCATAGGAGATCAATGCTCTATTAAATGATTTAGGTCCATAAATCCTTATAAGATTACTTTTATTATTTGGACCATTAATTTATGATAGCACATATATATAAATAATATATGTATGTCCAGAAATTCCAACAGTGGCACCTATGGAGGTTTTGTGTGGCGGCACGTGAAGGGAGCTGTGGCGGCTGGAGATTTTTTACAATGGGGTTTCCTAGCTTGTTTTCTGTTCGTCTCTTGTTTGGGGAAGAAAGTCATCTTTTGGGTCATTGAGATGCACACAAGTGTGCATGCTAGGAAATAATATTGTACTTATGGTAGGGGTGTAAATCGGGTCGGGTTGACTCGGGTTGGGACAAATACAACCCTAACCCATCTTGTAAAATCTCAATCCAACCCTACTTTCAACCCTACTTTTCACACCTTAACCCAACCCTATTTCAACCCACCTCAAATCGGTTCGGTTCGGGTTAGAAATCGGGCTAATAGATTACACATATTATCAATGCAATATAACCAAATAATCCAAACACAATTTTACAACTAATTAACCAAATATATTTCCAAATCATATAAATTTAAACAACATTTCACAACCAAATAGTCAAGCATATTTCCAAACTCCACACAATTGTATTTAAATATCTAAACGACATGAATGAAATACACTCTCATAAACATATCCAATTTATGAAAAAAACGAAGATGAAGAAGGTGAAGAAAAAAAGAAAAAAGAAAAAAGAAAAAAAAAGTAAAAATCCTTTGAAGGTGAAGAAGAGGAATTTAGGAAAAACGAAGTGAAAAACCACTATGAGATAAAAAGATTTAAAGAGAGAAAATATCAGATAATCAAGCTGAACTCACCACCAATCCATTTTATCACATCATCTAAGAAAACTGATACACAAAATAAAACCCTGATTAACAATGTACAACTAAAAACAACGAATAAAATAATAAAAATAATAATCTAATAACCTATCAAATTAATCTATATTTTGATCGGGTAATGCATGCATCAAATGCCAAACTAAATTAGATCCCATTGGTTGTTCCAGGTCTAAAATAGATGGTAAATTTTGTTCAACAATAGACAAGCTGACACCTTCAGATGTGTTATAGTAATTAAGACTTCTAATTCACTCCGTAATATATATGACATAGGCAATTAATGGGCAGAGGGGGAAGAGATGGGATGACTAAATGGTAATAGACTAATAGCCATTCTGAGATAAAATGTCCACATCACTATAAGAAGAATGCATTGCCAAGCCATTCTCCTTTATACAATGCAGCCCAATTCTCGTCTTCCTTTTTTGGGAACGAGGGCCCCAGAAACTGACGCCAAAGGAAATTCAACCAGAGAAAGGAAATTCAACCACGGAAAAATATCAAAATCCCAGATGCAGCAAAACAATTTGTCGCAGCGGGTTTAAATGAGATTAAAACCAAGAAGCGTACCCGGAAATTGCTGAGAAAAGAAAGCCAGGCGTCAACTCCTGTCCTCAGAGTCAGCAGCACGCCAACACGATTAGCAGCCTAGTAGGTCGCAATTGAGGCCCTCCGAATCGTACGTGGGACGAGTTTCTGCCTCATACAGCTCGGGCCGAAGACCGGGGGAAGTTTAGGAGAGATGGGGAGACCCAGCAGCTGCCGGTCGGGACGGACAGGAAAGGGGGTGGGGATAAGGCGATAAGCTTGTGAAGAAGCTTGCTTCTTCCCCGGCGATGGGGAGACCCAGCAGCTGCCGCTGAAGCAGACGCGCCAGAGCACGTCTGATGCCCCGACGAATCCGTTCTTTCGAAGGATCTTCGCCGCCTGGAGGAACGGGGGCGGGGTTCGGGTTTGGAGCCTGGCGGGAAGAGGTCCTTGCAGGCGACAGAGGCCGATGACTGACGTCGACTCGGCAGTCGGCAGAGGGGGTGGGCGCGATTTGCAGGGGACGCCGCGGCGACAGGGGCAGAGGGCTGGCAAGGGGGCAATTTCGGTGTGGGGTACTAGGGTTTAGTTCTCTTTTAGGTAAGGGGGCAAGTCGGGTCGGGTTGACCGACCCCTAACCCAAGTCAACCCGATTTTGAAAATCGGGTCGGGTTGAACCCGATTTCCAAAAACCGAAATTGCAAAACCTTAACCCAACCATGTTAAAAATCGGGCCGGGTTGATGTGGTCTCGGGTTTAACCCGACCCAATTTACACCCCTAACTTATGGTGCATGGTGGAGCGTGGAAACTTTGCGCGTGCGGTTTGATTGAATGATTTTGGAGTCCGTTTTGGGTAATCCAGGTGTGATACCTAGACTCTAGTAGGTCAATAAATATGATACATATATTATTTAAATGAATTATGGATGATTTATAAATTTTATGATTTAATGTTATCTTGTAATTAGGGTTATGATTAAGAATAGTTATTAAAATTAATCACCAAAACCCAATGTGAGTCAAGATGACTAAAGGGGCTTAATGAGGATTTTAAATTGCTAATGTGGCATGAATATTTATTTTAATTTTTATGATTTAATTAATGAAAATTATGGAATTATGTTAAAAAATATAGAAAATTCATAACTTAACGTCTATAAGGCGGATTGAGATGAAATTTGAAAGGTAAGCTCATGATTTTAGGCTCAACCTTATGTGAGAATTGGATTAAGGCAAATGTGATGGGATTAAGATGATAATTATTTATTTTTAATCTCACACTCTAAGATAAATTTCAAATGATCATAACTTAACATAGAAAAGTCGGTTTGAGACGAAACTTGAAATGATTGAATAAAATTATGAAATCTATGTTATGAAAGAATTGAATTAAGGTAATTATTATGGAAATATGCTTAATCGGAAAAAGGTGCATAGCTTTGACTTTGTGCACCCTAGAGTACCATAGCATTTATGTGAAAGCAAGTGGATTAAATACATTATTTAATGGCATATATGAGGTGTCAAAGGGAGGCAATTCCAAGTAGATTTTATGAATTAAAAAAAATGATAAAATCCATAAAAAAATCAAGAGCCTAAATGCACGGTTTTAAATGGCTATGGAGTGGCTTAAGGAGGTATGGTTGTGTGGCATCCAAAGGGGACGTCAAGGGTGGATAAGGCATGATTTTTGGATTTTTAAAAATCCCAAAATATGTATCTATGTAGCTAAGAACCTTGGGTAAGTAATGGGGCATTTAAATGTGTGGAATTTGAGGCACAAAATGCCAAAAATGGGAAGCAACAAGGGACGTTCCTAAGTGGACAGCAATATGGTCCATAAAATGCATGAATTTTGATTATTTTTTATATATGATAATTATGTATTTTACTTAGATATAAATTATCCAAGTTATCAAGAGATAAGAGAAAAATAAATTACCCTCATAAGAGGTGGAAAAAGTGGGCCCCACAGGGGGGAAAATTATAAAAAGGGGCATCACAAATGAACGTCCATTTGGGAGAGAAAATTCTCAAAGGGGAAAAAATATCTCCAAAGGGGCAGCAGCAAGCACATCCAAGGGGGAAGGAAAAAGGAAGAAAAAGAAGAAGAAAAGAAGGAAGAAAAGGGAAAAATCAAGTTGGGAAAGTTAGAATCAAGTTTGCTTAAATTCAAGTACTAATTTTCTTCCCTCAAGTTATGGGTCATGAATTTGATTCATAATGAACCCTTAAAGGATGATTCATGATACCCTTGATTAAGTTATTGAATGAGGATTAAATGGTATGAATGAATCTAAGGGTTTAAAGAGGTTAAGATGGATGTTAGAGATGAATATGGATTGATAACCTAGCTGGAATTTTCTTAAATCCATATGATATGTTGCTGTTTTGAAGTAATATCATGATTAGATTATAAATCATGATTTAATGAATTTCATATATTGATTTGGGCATAAGCTATGTATTTTAAAAAGGATGGGAATTAGGGTTACGTATATGACCTGATTTTCATATTTTTATGATATATATATGATGCATGAAGTGGCTTAAATGGTTTATGGATGAGTTGTAGGGTAAATTACCCTAAATTAATAACCCTTTGGATGTCCTAAGTGGGTTGGATGAGATAGCCCTAAATCTAATTTTTTAGGGTACATGTATGGAACGTCCAAATGGGGGCCAAAACGGGTACCTTACATGTGAATTTTGTTACTGTTTGTAAATGATTAATTCATGAATATTTTAGAGGGTAAAATACCCTAGGATTAGGGTACTTTGAATGTCCAAAAGGGCTTGGAAAGATTTGCCCCAAATCTGATTTTAAAGACATATGTATGGAAATATCAAAACGGGGTAAAAGGGATACCCTACATGCTTGAGATGTTGCTGTTTTGGAAGCAACTAAATTATGAATTTTAAATATGTGATAAAACCCTAAGTTTGGGTTAAGAAAATCATGTTTAGTTACTAGAAATTATGATTGAAAAATCCGTTAAGATTTAAGTATTGAAAGAGGTGTTGAAATGATGAAAAACGGGTCCTAACATGGTTGTTTTGGAACCCAATGATAAGTGGATAGAAAATTCATAATTAGACCCTAAATTAAATATTAATTAAGGGATTTAATCATGCTAAATAAGGACACAAGTTTCTGTGTTAAGAAATTTTAAGAAACGCCTAAGTTGTGTGATGTAAGTTGGATGTATGTAGAAGTATATGTACGAATGGATGATATATGATTTAAATGAATTTCTAAAATGAAAAAATGCATGAATATGTGATAAAATGCATGATTATATTGTTGTATTGATGATTATTGAATATCTCAAAATTTGAGATTAAATTATGAAGTTTAAGACGTCAACTATATGCTTAAAATGAGCATTGACGTATGAAAAACGAAAGATAGATGAAAAATGATAAATTGGAGATATAAATCCCTACATGTTGATAAATGAATAATTATTATATGTTCACCCTAAATATGGGTTTAAAACACAATATGGAATGGATGGTATGATGCACAAGTAAGTGCGATGTATGTGTACCCGACTTGGAATTCAAGCTGGTTATGTATATTAATGGATTATGGGTTGGAAAACTAAGTAAACAAATAAAAATGTTACGAATGCAATGTCATTCTTATGTGTATAGGCAAAGGCAAAGAGAAAATTGATACAAAAAGCTAAGGCAAAGCAGGTAAGCAAGCGACCTTCTAATGATTTTTGTTTTATCAAAAGATGATAAAATGATTGCTAATGATGTTCTAAAGGTTTCAAACTATTTTAGAATTGATTAATCAAATTATTTCCAAGTCGTTTAAGGATGGTCATTCCTTTACTTCAATATGTGTTGAAACGCAATTTCAATTATGATAAATATTTTATGTCGTGCTTTATCAAATGTTAATGAAAAATGATGCTTTAAGAGTTTATGAAAGAAAAATCATGCTAGCATGTTAAGAATCAAGTTTATGTCAAGGTTCATGTGCACTAACATGAGGTCTACCTCAAAGGTGTAAAGGGACCGATAGTCCCCCTTTGGTCCAGCCAAGTCACTAAGAGAGGCCTTGGGCCGGCGGCGCCTCCCTAGATTGGGAGAGACTTTAGAGACGAATGGTTGCCTAGCTAGCTTCCATCCTATGATGTCATGATGCATTACATGTTTTCATGATATACCCATGACGGGTATAAGGAGCATGTTTTCATGATATACCCTCGAGTGGGTATAATGCTGTTATCCATGAATGGTTTATGAAAAAGTTTTTATTCCATTGGTAGTTGATCACTTGCTAAGTGTCTTCTACCGAATGGAGAGAAATGCATTTAAATAGTATTACCTTCAAAATGAATTGCCTGAAAACCTATAGCTTGCTTAGTGAGTTTCGACTCACGTTTTGTTTTCCAAACCCAAAGACAGGTGAAAGGAAGAATGAGGCAAGGAGCACAGGTGAAGATTCAAGGATGAATGAATTTTTATGAACACCTGTATATGACTTTAAGTATGAATGGTTGTTCGATGTCTCTAAAGGATTATTTTGATGATGTATATGAATCATGTTATGTTTTATGACCATAGAAGGCAAAAATTTTTATGGACAAATGTTAAGGTATGAAATATCATGTTATGATTAAGAATAGATTATGATGAGATGACATGTATATTCTCAATTGTTATAATGACCTAAAAGGGCATTTGATGAAAATTGGAATGATATAAACTCTTAAGGAGTTAAGTTTAAGCGGATAAATATCCAATAAAACCCGTGTGTGACAGGGCAACAATCCTGATCACATTTACCAATCGATAAGGTCTTGGAGTAAGGTTGTGACACTTGGGCTGGGGCGCCACACCAGGTATAGATTTCTATGTTTTTTGGTGCTCTTAACGCAATGATGATGTCTATTTGGGCAGATTTTGCTTCGATTTTGTAGGATCTGACAAGTGGTTCAGATTAAGGTGGAGCAAGTGGACTTTACAGAGCTACGGATGTTCTGTATTGATGTGGAGATCTGGTTGAGATGAGTTGTTGTGCTTCTAGTGGGCGGTGTAGATCAAGAGGATGCTACATCGTTGGACGTGGTCAAGTTGGATCACGTAAATCGAGGTTGATTGGGAGGAATCAAGTTCGATCTGTTTTGAAGCAATAATTCATGAGCAAATCTTTTGATGGTCTATGACTGTGCTGATGCTAAGGATGCATGGAGAGCACATGGAGATAGACTGAGTTTTCCTAAATTCAGCAATGGATGGTGGCTGTGAGATCCTGAGAATGCATTGACATTGGATCGTGGAAAGCCTGAGGAGTCCTACGAATGCAATGGTTTAGGAAAACGGAATGCAGTTCATTTTTTTGTAGTTGATGATGCATGATCGAGTACAAGGTTGATGCAATAATGCAGACTAAAGCATGATATACGCAGAATTCAAGCCAAGGTGAAGATTTGTTAGGTTGTCTTGTATTTTACTGGGATTGAGATTGTATATCCTGCATAGTTCAGTTGTATGAGACTGGGATTATGTAAGAGCCTAGAGGAATTCTATTTATAAGTGGATCAGTTAGGGATTCAGTGGAACCATGAGAGGTGTCCCGTTGGGACGTGAGAGATGGGGTTATCAAAGTGTTCTTGTTTAGGGTGTATGTGAGACATCCGGAAAATATATGTGAGCTATTCTATGTATATCTCTGTAACCTGTTTATTCTAGTAGATTAGTATCTCTTTCCCGTGGTTTTTTCCTTCTTGGTTTGAAAGGTTTTCCACGTAAATCTTAGTGTCTTGTTGTGTGCGATATTGCTATTATTTATTTGATCCTATTTTATTGTGCGGGCTTCTGCTGTGATCCGTATCTACCCGAATCATGTTGCCTAACAAACCCCGATGGGCAAGGTGGATCTAGAGCCTCGGTGCCCCATGGGTTCGTGAATTTTAGGTGTGGGCCCTTGCTACTCTGCCCGGGAACTTGCCTTCCCCGTCGCTGATGGCCATCATAGTTCAGCGAAGGCGAATGCTATCCAGTCCATCTTGGTGTGGCTTTATACCCGTCGTCACCATTTTGCAATGGCGGCTGGCAGGTACTTCTCTGCCCTTGGTTTGGTGTGGCTACTCGGTGGGTTACGCCAGCAATTTTTAGTGCTTCTTGAATTGCCTATGCGATCGTCTCACCCATGCCCGCCCTGAATTCTTTCAACTAGTGGCCCAGGTTCATGATCTCCATTTCTGATGCCTAAGTTCTTTCCGTCATTTCTTGGCCCGGATCTTTGATCGTGGCTTCAATGGAGTCCATTCTCTAATCCATCTCAACCACCTGTTCCTCATTTTCATGCTCCAGGCGGAGAATCTGCTCCTCATGGGCCCTTCCCATCCGGTTGCAGGGTGATAAAGCTCTTATACCAATTGATAGGATCGTCTCCAATGGCCGATCCTCTCTAATCTATTATTGTATGAAAGGACGTCTTGTTTACCAGCTAAGCTAATTCAAGAAAGAAAGGCAAACTACAATGCAAAATCTCCCCTGTCCTCTGAGAATTGCCTCTCCTTTTAAGTGCCCGTTGCGCGGGATTCGTTGGACCATCTTCTCTCTCGCGAGCTGGCCTGCGTTTGCCTTTTACGCCTTCCGGGCTCAATCGTTCTTTAAGCCTGATCTGCTCTTGTAGTCTGAGCCCATACAGTTCCTCGTTAATATAATCTGCTACAGTGCTCGTTTGGTAATGTAAATGCATCGAACATCACATTTTTCAATTAATTATTTAATAATCAAATAATCCTATTTTCTCAACTTTACTCTCGTACTCCAGTCATTTTTTATTCAAATTTTACGTTTATTATTTCATATCAATCAAATGATCTCCTTGCGTTTCTCGTTCCCACGCTATCCTAAAAATGTCCCCTAAGCACCATTGTACGTGACAGCGGCTAGTACAGACCAGTACCGTAGCACTAGAGTTCAACAGCACGCTTACTGCGACCAGAAAATACATCAAACGCACACGACTCTTGAAAATGTCCTCCCATGTTTATTATTTTTATTTTTTTCTTTTCTTCATAGAAACGGCCCCACCTAAATAGGCTACAAGTTAAAAAAAAATTATTTTTTCATTTCCATGAGCCAGAAATTTAAAAAAAGTGAAAAAATTAAAAATTTTCATTCGGTAAATGATATTGGTATAACACACCTTTTAATGGATTATGGCCATATGCTCCCAGGACCATACACCCTTTTTTATTTTATTTTTTATTTTTTAAAACTATTAATCTAAGTGTATTTAACATATGTATCAATTTTTACCATTTTCGGGGTAATTTAGATTTTTATTTTTTATTTTTAAAAATCAGTGGCATTTTAGGTAATTTAATATCTAAAATACTTCAAAAATGGTAAAAATTTATATACATTAAGGGTGTGTTTGTTAATAAGTAAAAGTTGTCAATCATTTCTACACATTTTTCTATACAATTACCCTACTTTTCAATCATTTCTACACAACTACCAATACAACTAACCTATCTATTTTAACTTTATCCTATTTATTCTTCATCATTACTCCTATCAATCACATCAATTGACAACTTCTACTATTTACAACTTTTCATCAAAAGTTTTATTTATTCCCAAACACACTCTAAATTGAAAGTTTCGAATGTTATCATTCACCAGTGTCCTAGCTCCCAAATATACTAATTATGCATCTAATCCGAAATGTCCATTCCATTACAAACATTAATAAATATCATTTATCTACATATGAAATTACTAATATGTCCATCAAATCGTAGATTAAATTGAAAGTTTCGAATGTTATCATTCACCACTACCCTAGCTACACGAGAGCCTTAAATCTGTGTAGCTAATTTCATTTCCATCGATTTTATTTTATCTTTTATTATTTTATATTAGGGGTATTTTGGACATTTATGAAAATATAACCAACATTTAAATGAAGATTTGTTGTCTTATCCAATGGACTTTAATGGAATGGGCATTTTTGGTATACTTGAGATTTTTGAACGTAGTAGGTGTTTTTGGGATTGGTGCCAAATACAATGGGTATATATTTGAAAAAAAAAAATCCCCTCTAAAATATAAAAAGTACGGTTATAGTTTACATAAAAAGCAAAGCCTGTGGTGTGGTACAAAGCCGTAGACCATCTTAAAAGATCACGCCCAGCCCTGAACAAGCCAGGTTACGGTGGACACGTCCCTATGAAAATGGATCATGCTCAAGTCAGTAAAACGAATTGTAGATGGGTGAAGGTTAAAAGATTAGTACAAAACTGTAGTACGTAGTTTTTAGCGCGCTACGATGGGCCGGCAGATGGGCCTAAAAAAGTGTAAGGTAGGCTCAAAAATACATATAACTAAAATGAGAAAATAAAATATACATACACCAGAGAAGAGAATAAGTATGACATGCAAATTAGCGAGTTAGCGGGTTAGACGTGATGCAAGTCAGATACAGAAATTAAACGTGCAAAAATTAAAATATAAACGGTGTAGAAAAGGGATTCAAGATCAGAAATGGAAAAAATATAAAAGATGTAGACATGGGGGTTAAAGAAGGGAGATGCAAGCGTTAAGGCTTTTAGATGATGTAAGTTTTTAGAGATTTTTAAATGATGCGAGTTAGTCAAACGCAAACATATATCTCAATTAGACGCAATTAGCAATTAGTACTATGCGTACAAATATTTAATATATTAACTTTTTGGAGTCGCCACTAACCATATAACGGTGGTTAGTCCGTGTACAATAAGGCACCGAAATACAGAGATTTTCTGGGTGAACTCACAACTAGAAAAAAAAATACAACTTTATTTTTCTAGTACATCGGTCCTAGGAGTGCGAAAAATTAATATAAATTTTTTTTATGTAAAAGCTCAGGAGGTTGGAGGCGGGAATTCAATCCCTAGGCTTTTTTAGAGGCCCTAACTCAATCCGGAAGTTGGATGTGAGTAGTTGTTCTTGTTGCGTGGAAACAAAATGTTTCTTATGATTATGTTTTTTTTATATTTATTTTATAAATATAATGACATATACTTGTTGCGTACGTAACAATTTTTTTTTAAAAAAGAAAAGGAATAAAAAAATGACAAAGAGAAGAAGTGATAACGTGCTGGTGAGTTTTTTTTTTTGATATATATATTTAATGAAAAGATGAGAACGGACGTGATGGTAGGCTTTACTCTCTCGAAAAAAAATAAATAAATAAAGGTGAGCAGAGGACGTACTGATGGGTTTTGCACTTACTTGGTTTTTTTAAAAAAAAAAAAAATGAAAAAAGGATAGAAAGAAGACGTGTTAGAGACTTGCTTGTTTTGTGTTTTTTTTTTTTTTTTTTTGAAAAAAACGGAAAAATGACAAGAAGGCATTTTTTTCTAAATGGAAAAAACGGGTTTTCCATTTTTGTTTTTTTCTAAAAAAAAATATCAAAGGCAAACCTCCATCTCGTCCTTTCCCTTTCCTTTCTTTCGTTTTTCATTTTTTTTTTAAAAAAAAAAAAACAAACAAACTTCAGCAACCCATTCCCTTTTTTCTTGCATTCACAAAAATGGAAAAGGAAGATGACACGTGCTGGAGCCTGTTTGATGTATTTTTTCTGAAAATAATAATAATAAAAAACCTTGGAAAAGAATGACAACGGTGAAAGAGGCAGATATATGGACATGGACTTTTTCCTTGCAACCCGTTGTCAAATGCTATGGAGCAGCGAAGAGCAAAAAAAAAAAAAATGATGATCTACCGCACGTTGAAAGAAAAGAGAGTGGGTGGATTTTTTTTGGTCCGTTTTTTTTTTTGTCCCTCCAATGAGGGAGAGAGCCCCCCCTTTTATAGCTTTCTAAGTTTAGTAATTTGCACATTTGTATTTTCTTTTAATTTTTGCATAATTCCATCTTTCCCTTTTTTTTTGCAAAACTCTAACAAAAATGGACTTTTTTGTAATTTTATGGGTGGTTTTTGGAAACCACCAATGGGGGCCCATTGTTTTACTTGGCTAGTGAGTCAAAGCTTTTTTAGCTCTTGATTTTGCATATTTTTGACCTTTTATTTATATGTTAATTATTAAATATTTGCCTTGATTTTTGATAGGGCCCACATTTATTAATGTTCTTTATTCATTTTAACGGTTCAGATTTCTACTTAATTAGTTGGATTTATCAATTTTATTCATCATTTGAAAATATTGCAAATTCTCCTCTTTCTTTGGTCAAATTGACTTTGACCATTAAAATCTCCTAAAATAATGATTATTTATTTAATCCAAACCGTTCATCATGTCAATTCCACTCCAATTATCTTGAAAAAATATTCTTCACTTTATGTTGAATGCGAATTGCCCTTGATCTGCCGTACGGATTAGTGGCCGTCACTTCCGAAGTGGGCTTTGAAGCTTTGGAGACCCATGGACCCTACACAATTTTGAGCTTGCAAATATATGGGTTAAAAGTCAAAATGAATTTACAAAACCTTGTATAAATAATAGTAAGCCCATTTGAAATTTTATTTTATTTTATTTCATTTTATTATCGTATATATTATTTTTTCTTTACGTTTTTGTAGGGTGTCAACAAAAACTCATTGCCATTTTTTTTATTACATCAATGGAGATGACGGTACTCTTTTAAGGTTGGATACCCTAGATCACACACACCCGGATGTAAAACCACAAAGATGATTGAGTGCACCCGGTGCAAAATGCAATTTATTTTTTAAATTTTTTGTATATATTTATGCAAGCCCAAGCATAAATGTATTATATATATGATTTTACATTTTTTTATTTTTAATATTTTATTTCGAATTTTGAAAATAAAAATAAAGCATGCCTTAATTTTTTTATTTTTAAAATTCAAAATAAAATACTAAAAAACATGAAAAAATATAAAAATTATTTATATATAAATATGAAATATTCATGCTTGGGCCCGTGTGAATTCAAATAAACTCTAAAAAAAAAAAAAGATCATGCACCCTACTAAATAATGGTCCATAAAACCAACTAAGCTATGCTTAGGTTGACAACTCATTGCAAATCAAATTCATATTTAACTTAAATTTAAAATTTGAATAGTAAAATGTTTGAAAGTAGATTCAATTAAAACATCATTATTGTAAGTTATCATCCTAACCTTATTTTTAAAAGATACGAACTGAGGATTTTGACTCTATTTTAGCTCAATTCGTTGTCATGTGGGCTACTTTTTTATATAACTAAAGGCGATTCCTAACTTCTATAGAGAATTTGCACAATTAATCTTTTAACTTTACGTATTAACATTTTGAATTCCGAAATTTGCATATTAACATATTAAATTTAATGAAGTTTTGGTCTTTGTATTTTAAATCCCAACCTCTTCTGATGTTGAAAACCACCATTAAATTCATGCATAATATTGAAAATACCTTTACGAGGCAATCTTAGCCCAAAACTAACATCATCTTCCCGAATGCCATCACCTCTTTAGAACCATGACTTTGTTGCACGGATGATGTTGATTTTGGTCATGGCTACCTTATTTTCATACAAATATAAAGATATTTTAGACATTACACATATGTTTAATGATGTTTTTTGATGTCATTAAGAGAAAATGTTTAAAATGCAAAAACCAAAACTTCATAGTCTAATATACTAATCGCAAACTCAGAGGAATTACTATGTAAATTCCCCAACTTCTATCTCACTGCTTTTACGGCATGATTAAAACAATCAAATCTGAAAAATCCTTGCCAAATTAGAATATTCATAATTTTTTTTCATTTGCACTGCAAAAGTAATCCATTTAAATGTATGGGTGAAGCTAAATGCACCCTAGTACACAAGCACCCGAGTGTATTTAACCTATTTGTTAATTTTTTTAAAAATTACTAAAAATGTCACTTTTTAAAATAATCCAAATGAATATCTACATATATCTCAAATGGGAAAAAACTTGATACACATATTAAATACACTTAGATTAATAATTATATAAATAAATTTTTAAAAAATTAAAAAATAAATTTTTGCACCCAAGTGCACCGAAACTAAATGCACCTGGCTGCACAACATCTGTACAACATCTGTACTCTTAAACGTATGGGCAAACAAGACCCAAGTGCTGCACGATAAAACCCACAAATAAATTTTATTCATCTTTTATTTTCGCCTGATTAATCCTTTTCTTTCTGCTAAAGGAGCAAGGGCTTGTTAATCATGGATCCTAGATCCTAATCCTCATTTTGATGGTCCTCCTACCACCAACCTCAGATTCATTAATTGTCTGGGATTTATGTACCTTGCTGAGTCACACTAGCTCGAGCAAATCTTAATTAGTTTAATTGAAGGCTTAAAATATTGTGTCAAATCGAAAAAAATAAGGCACGCAACAAGACTTTTTCATCATCAATTTGTTCTTGCTGTTTTTTCAAACATCTTTCCAGTTTTTAATAACATTGTAAGATAAAATCATTGTCTTTTGCTTGGAGATTTTCGGCACGTGACATTTCCATCTTGCAAACCAGAATTGCTTGGTTGTTGTAGCTTGCAGGACCCACCTCACCGGATGCATGAATTCATAGAAATATATTGCATGCATACGCACATAATAAACCAACAACATCATGGGAGACTAAGCATTGTGAAGCAAATTCAGCCACCAAGCAATTATATTTTTCAGCTGTAAATCTCTGAGCTGGTGTTTTTGGTGTCATCCATGAAAAGAAGATACATCTCTTCCGCATCTGATCCAGAAGAAATCTCTTCAATATCCTGAGACCCAAGGAATTGCTACTGCAGAAATTGAATAAAAATAAAAAACATCATATGAAACCAGCCACATAATGTGTTTATGCATCTCTCTCAGGTTGCAGCCACCTCACTCATTTCCTGCTCAACAGAGCTTGCCAAAACGGGGTAATATTTGTAGTGGAGCTCGCCAACATCGTCCCCAGAAAGCTTCTTCCACCCGTTTGGTCCAACATAATACACTGCAAAAGTTTTTAATAATTATTGGTCTGTTACCATTGAAAGGCAAAAGGCATATTCATGTTTAACCATCCCTAATATATAAGTTTTAAAAAGAAATTCATACTATCCATCAGATTGGTTGAGAGAAAGAAACAACGAGCTTTTGGGAAGGCTGGAGCCCATTGCTTCCTCCATAACTTCTATAAGAATTACTAGTAGGATTAGCTTTCCCACAACTGGCAGTTATTTGAATTTCGAAAAAAAAAAAAAAAGGATTTGATATTCAAGAAATTCAGGGATCCGAACCAGCTGTCAATCTTGTCACATGTTTTATAGAGGCCAATGAGTTTGAGATATCATGGGCATGGCTTTTAACATTATAGCCCCTTGAATCTATATCTAGTGGAAGTGTGGAACCCCAGCAACTGGAACTACACATAATTCGACAGCTGAACTGAACCAAATCTGAGTGGATAAAAAAAAATATTTCAATCAAGTGAAATTGATACCTTGATTGGATGACTAAGATTACCAGCTAACTGGGATGCTAATCCACATTATATATTCCCAAGCGAAAAGATCAGAGACATTGTGATGATTACCTAAGACAACTGTCAATTGCAGTAGGCACAGCAAGAATGAAAGATTAACCATCTCAGTGAGGGGACTTAATAGGTACCAGGCTTATTATTATTTCGCCGAACAGATTTTATCCACTCAATAAAATTAAATTAGGAAAAATAAATAAATAAATCAATACTAATGATTATTAGGGATCATGTTGAGAAGAATGAATAGAAATGTTGCCCATCTAACACCTATTTCTCACATTCCTTTTTTTCTCTTTTTTTTGTGTGTGTGTGTGTGTGGGGTGTGCATGGGAACCTGTTCGAATTTTTTTCCCCATAGAAATGTTAATGACAAGCATCCTTTTTGCTTCAAACCACATGGTATCTAATTCCCATTCCATTGAGTAAGATATCCAATGAATTGTCAATAAGTAGGAATCCCATTCTATCACATGACATCTAACATGAAAGGCCCTCTATTTAAGCTTTAGTAGACCACCATTCTAAGGAATTGCCCGTGACATCAAAAACAATTTGGATTACCTTCCATTTCCAGGGAAAATGACTCCACAAGATTGGAATTCCAATCCATTTCATTACTATTCAGTATGCACCAAATGGAACCTAATGCAATGCTCAAGCCAGAAGTCTTGTTCAATCATCAGGCTGACAATTTGAGCAGCAGTTTAGACACATTTCGCAAGGATTTAAGCCAAAAGTCTGAGTAATACAGCTTCTATGTTTAGCTAGAAGACCAAATTTAATCCAAATCAAATATTTGCAACGGCCGCATTTGCTGAAATACGTATATATTCATGTATAAAATAAGAAAAATGCTTAGATCCATTCATGCATGTGTTAGAATCTAATACTACTTTATAAAATCATTTATCCATCTAGTAATGATATTATAAATGGTTTAGATGTTGAACATACAACTTTAAAATTGATATTTAGCATTAATAACATTTTATTACGTTCATTTTACACATTTGCAAATGGGGCTCATGCACATTGATACTAGACGAATGAAAGAGTTTCCAGGATAATTTAAATGATACTAAATAACAATAGATGGAGTGGATTTTCCATCTAGCATTAAGGTATTAAAAATTGAAGGGTTACATAGAAGAGGGGTTCCATAGAAGCAATGCCCAATTCTGAGACCCACTTGGGCCTCCACTATAGACAACTTGTTCAGTGGTCCAGACCTACATGGCACATGAATAACAAAACTGCATGGATGGAGACACTATAACCATCCATTCAGTAGCAACTAGCAACTGATAGTTGACAAAGGAGAAAGGCCATGTATTCTATAATTAACATCATTCAATCTTGGTGAGCTTTGATGCACCATCCACAGTCCCATGTATCAAAGTCCCTGATCATTGACTCACAACTTCCATCTTGAACCAGAAAAACCCAGAAGGGATTTTTGTATAAATTCTCAAAATGAACCATCTTCAGTATAACTATATTCTATAGTCAACACTTGCATAGCCAAGAGGTTTGACATCGGTGATTTGTGAGGTCCCCAATTTCGATTCGCGGCTAAAAAAAAGTCTATAGGCCAACCCCATCCTCCTCCTAGAAGAGCAAGAGGATAATGGTTTGATCCACAACTAAACACAATGCACTACATTAATATTGACAAGCTAATAACAGTAAAAAGAATAATAATCCCTATGGTAGATAATTAAAAGGAAATAGAAACTGACCACTAGCAACTCCACCACTAGCTCCATCTCGGAAAGTTGCATGATATATAGATCGCCGACCCAATTCAGCAGCTTCATCAATTGACATGTCGTAGCGATACCTAATGCAGTCTTAGAGCAATCAACAACAACTAGACTATTTCCAACCACGGGTAAGAGAGGTGATTTTTAAATGTCTTACCCACTATCCAGCACACCATATGCATATGGAGAACCAGATCCAACAGAGAATCGAGTTCCTTTAAGCCTTCCGCCTTCGCTGTCTACATAATACAAACCAGGACCCTAAAATTGCACATGATGGAACAAGAAAAATCTAGTTAGTTCCACTCCCATCTAGAAATCATTAAACCATTCATCAAAACAATGCAGGCATAGCACAAAGAGAATATCATACTGTTTCGTCCCATCCAGCAATCATGGTTCCAACTGATAGACCCATTCCGCGGTAGGAGTAAAGGATATTTGCTAGTAGCTTTGAAGCACCAGTGACTGATATCCTCCGCTTGTTTGCCAGCTCATGCAGACGACACTGAGAACAGAAGCAGAACAAAATTCTAATCTAGTAAAATTCTCTTCTTAATGATTTTATTGTAAGAACACGACATCCTAAAAGGATGCTTACAGTTACAACTCATATACTAAAAATAATAGTTGAGATTCAAAGATTAACTTCATGCTCACTATTAAAAAGAAAGTAGAGAATGGCACATAGAACTGCTAGATGCAGACCTTGATGCCCAGATTCCTATGCCAAAACTGGCAATCAGCTGCACCTCCAGCCATTGTGCCAAGCATGTAAGGATTGATTTCAATGATCTTCTTCACAGATTGTGATGCTGCAGCAGAAGAAAATAGCTGTGGGTATTCATGAAATAAAAGAGGTCAAGTAAACAGAAACAATGAAAGCCTTTTTACATAACCCCTAAAAAAAAAAAAAGTTTAAGAGAGAGAGAGAGAGAGAGAAGAAAATAGATGTGGGTATTCATGAAATAAAATAGGTCAAGTAAGCAGAAACAATGCAAGCCTTTTTACATGAACCCCCACCCCCCACCCAAAAAAAAAAAGTTTGAGAGAGAGAGAGAACTACTTAGATTTACCATCTTTTCATCCAGACAAGATATCAGTGGAAGCTTTCCATATTGATTTTTCCAGAGATGAACAAAATTCAGGGAGAATGTGATTGGTTGAGAAATCAGAAGTTGCAAGTAGTGAGACACACTTCATGATCAGCTTCACTAACAACAAATAATGCAGTGAACTGATTGGTTGAGAAATCAGAAGTTACAAGTGAGACACATCAGGAGCATCTTCAGAAGAGCTCAATGAAAATTTCCTTGGTGCAGTTAAACCCGTAGATTTTTGGGAAATGATATCTATTCTACCACCGATATCCACATTCCTTTCATTGACTCATTCATCCATTCCACTCCTAACCACAGGAGATTCTCCTAATTCTCTCCAATCTTCTAATATAAGTTGCACCATTGAAACACAAACAGGAAGTAAATCAGCATTTTGGCAAAAGTTGAATTCGTATGTATGATGATATGCATCAGTCAGATGAAATGGCAGTTCTCCCAACGTGACTACTGCACCACTCCTTTCACTGAAAGATCTGCAGTTTAATGAGTCATCCCATCCTTCTTTCCATTGTCAAGCACAATGCAACAAAGCATCTGATGGCATGCTTTCTAAATATTTGATTTCCAAATCAACGGATGCCCAAGAATCAGGACTCAAGGACTTCACAAATGTTTTCTTCTTATTTCTCCTTTTTGAAAGATATCAAGTCCGTTTGCTTGAACTGGATAAATATCACCAAAGAGGATGGTGATATCAAGGACTTGCTGATAAATAATTTTAAATTATTTTTGTCAGAAAGCCATTTAATAAAATTTCCTGGTTCTTAAGGTTTTTCATTCAAGAGCTTCTGCCACCACCATATCATAGTTTGCAGCATTCTAATATATCAGAGACAGAGATCTAATAATGCTCTTGATAGCATTCTCCATACTAATGGGTATGATATTCTTAAAAATTTGTGGACCTTCTCTCCTTATATCTTTTATATCAGTTAATGCATCAACTCAATTTGCATGAAAAAATTATATGGGTCACAAATCATCATCATTCACACCATAAAACCTATCTAAACGATGTCCAATGCCTTTTATCTTAACTAGGAGAGTTAAGAGGTCAACTTAGGACAAGGTGCAGGGGTTTCCTATCCTCGTACCTACACTACAGAAGGTAGTGCACCCAAATTTCCACCATTCCCATTTGCTGAAACAACTGTCCATGGCTCCCCACCCATCTTCAGGATGAAGATAAGAGTCCATAAGTGATAAAGGTGCATATGTACTTATTTAAAATCACACCATCAATTTACGGTAAAACTGAATTCTATGCACATCTCAAAAGAAACAAGGCAGCACATAAAAATCTTGAGTTTAAATAAAAAATTAACATACAGTATAAACTTTTTAAGTTGACAATTGACAATAAACCTCTGCATTGCATGAAATCTCTCAAAATTCACTATATATAGCAACATGAGATAGTCAATGAATTATGAGATCAGAAAGAATAGCATGGATTCATTACCTATTATAATTAATACAATATGCATAGAGCAAAACAGATTCATGGGCGCATGCTCACATATGCAAGCACATAGACCTCAAATACACGTCCCTCCAAAGATGTGCACACTCCTATGCATACATGCACAGTTAAATCATACCATCGAAGTTTTGAAATAATCAAAATTTGATTAAAAAACTATCTAAATATGATGAACAAAGTGGATGGTACGGAAATCTGACTAACGACTTGTAACATCAGCAAAATACTAAGGCACCTTTAATGTTTTGATATTTAGTCGAAAGTATTCATGTTATCACTCACAAATCTCTGGTTGGGAATTTTGTTTAAATCTTTGACAGACAAGTGATTCCAAGTACAATTGTAGTAGCCTAATTCAACCGTTAATGAGGGAGGGACAATAGGGTATTTCTACGGAAGCATTTAAATAAAGGGGAATGAAATAATTTCTAACAAATAACTAATTTTTAGAAGTGATTTGAGTTCATCATGAGCATAACCTTGCCACTAAGAGTAATCCCCTTGTTGTCGGTCCCAAGCCTAGATAAAAAGCAAGGGTTGGCATGTCAAGTTGGTTGTTGGTGCTATAGAAATTTATGCCACATCTTTTCTCATGGATTCTAAAGTAAGTAGTGTTAGGGCATTCTCTATAAGCAACATGCTATAATAAAATCCAGTTGAAATGAGAAATGGTAAGGGTTGCTAAGACATTTCTCTAAAAGCAACGCGCTGTATCGAAGCTCAGTGTAATGAAAAATAGGTAAGGGTTGCTAGGCATCTCCTAAAAAATGACTCACCCTAACAACATGCAATTGTAATGGAAAATGGGCAAAAATTTCCACATCATTCTATGCGTGGTTGGGTGAAGAATGTAGTCCTAGAACACATGATTTGCTTTGCCTTGTAAAATATCGGGACTTCTTAGGGAAATTTTAGGCAAAAGTATGGAATTAGTAGATATTATGAGAAGAATCAATGTACCTTGTTTTTAAGAAATTAAATGGAAGGAGGTAAGGCTAGAGAGGTTAACGAATACAAATTACAATATGCAGGGAAGAATAAAAATAGAAATAGTGTAGCTATAATTGTAGAAAATAATTTAACAATGAAGTTATATATTTTAATACAATGAATGACAGAATTATTCAATTAAAACTTGTGCAAAGTGAAGAAGTAATAAAAGTAATGCACGACAAGTATGATTAGATAATAGAATCAAGAAAATTTTGAAATGACATAGATAGTTTAGCATAAAGGATAGCCAACCAAGAAAAAGATTATGGTAATAAGAGATTTAAATGGCATATGGGAAGAAAGAATATGAGTAATAAGAGAATTCGTAGAGGGTTTATTTAGAATTGGAAACGAAATGGAATGTCATTTTAGATTTTTCTACGCATATGATTCAATTATAGCAAATACTTTACTTTTGAAAAAACATTTGATAACCTTTAAAATTGGCTCAATCCTAACCAAATAGATTTCTTTCTAAGAAGAAATAGATCTCTATGCAATAATTGTAAAGTCATCTAGTGAGAGTTCAACTATGCAACATAAGGTTGTCAGTAATGATTATACATACACAGAGAGACGAATCAAATGGCAGAATTTAAAGAGTGCTAATATGAAACTTTTTAACAAAAGAGAGAGAGCATAATGAAAATGGGATGTAAAAGAAGTTGAAATAGAATCAATATGAAATGGATGGCAAAATGCATTAGAAAAGTTGGACAAGCGTGTTCCTAAATTTGCCAAAATTGCAAATATGCCCATAGGGTTTGCATTATTATGCAGCCATATCCTTTTTGACAGCAGAAACAAATGGTGTCACACGGGTGGCATGGGATATGAAAAAAAATGTCAAAAAATTTACCCTTTCTATATTAGCTAAATTACCGTTATTATAATCACACATATGAATCCCTAATCACATCCTAAATTGTGAAATTTTGTTCAAAGCCTTAATTCCACATTCAAAAGCCCTAATTTCCATGAAGGTATAGCCCGATGGTATCGCATCTAGTGTGTGTGCACAGGATCAGAGGAACAAGTCCAAAGGGAACCATTGTCTCCTTGTAATGATGCAATTAAAAAGCTCGAATTTCCAAACTAAAAAATTCATCAATGATGAAATCATGACATTATGGTGATTTGAAAACCCTATAGGCACGGAATCATGACTTTATGGTCTTTTTCATCTTCTTCTTCATAGTTTGATTGTTGGCATTTAAGTGTTTTGCAACCATGATAAAATCTCAGCTTTTGCATGGCAAAAAGAATTTCATGTATCAATATGAAGTTTCAGCTTATGTGTAACGTTCTAGAGACGGTAAAGAGATGATGAAACATATTGGTTGGGATGAAATGTCATGTTTGGTTTGGTGCTGTTGTCTCATTATTGTAGAAAATTTTCCATGTTGAAATTGAAAGACCTATCTTCCTCACTAAAACTTCATGTTAGCTTTTCCATGTTCAAATTGAAAGTCCTATATTGCTAAAACTCCATGTTGTGCATGGATGTCTGCATTTATGCCTCTTAGGTATGCATGGAATTGAGAGGTAATTGTTGGGATTATTTTATCAATGGGATCATAAATGAGAGACTCATGGAATTGGATGACGAGCAATTTCTTCCAGTGGAGAAGACTTTGGAGATATGGGGATTTCAGATTTGCGCATGCAGCCAGATTTTTTGGGAAAAAACTTTTAAATTCAAAATGAATCTGGCATATGCATCTATCAGATTGGTAGGAAAAATTAAAAAATAAGAAATGAGGTAAATGCATCTGCAGTTCCAAAAATTAAAAAACCAGAGAAAAGCTAAAAGCAGAACTGTTGGATAGTTGGGAAAAAAAAATTCAACTGAAATGGAAATTTTTCAATGCTTTTATGCGGCATTCACTCTATGACATGGCCAGTAACACTATCTATTGCATCTACAGGTGTGATTTTAATATTTTATTCCTTTCGCCATGGGTAATTTAGGAATTATAAAAGAATTTTAATAACCATGAGACATCATTTGCATATGCCATTGGAAAAGAATACGCCAGCAAAATGATGCAAACCATGTAGGCACATATGCAACTTTGGCAAACTTAGGGACACGCTAATTATATTGGTGAAACCCTGTAAGCATATGAATTCCTTGCATAGGGAAATGTGGTGGTGTGACGAGGATACTCAAAAGACAATAAAAGACAAATGAGTGAAGATTTAAAAATGGCAAACCAATTAAAGTGATATAAATGTATAACAATATAAACTATCTAGAAATTTACTAAAAAGATTATAAGCAAAGTTAAACACAAATCTTATAATTTATATGATAGAGTAGGAACTAAACAAAAATAAAAGGATATAATAAAGTTACCAAAAATAACAGAAACTAAAGGTAAAGGCTTAATACAAGTTAGATATATTAAACAATAAATCCAAAAAATTTTAGTAAAAGATAATGAAATCATACAAAGATGGAAACTTATTTTTATAATCTATTAAATGGTGATCCATCAGAATTTTTTTTTTTTTTTTTTGGAGACAAGATCCATCATAACATTTAAGATTAGATGATAAATCAAATGAAAAGAAGATAAAAGCATCATTTGTTTTCCTAAAAATCAAGTCTCTCAAATAAAGAAAGCCTTAAGAAATTTTAAAACAAGAAAAGCTTTGGGTCAAATACATCAATTGAAGTGTGGAAGAGCATGGCAGGTGTATGTATAATTGTTTACTGAACTACATTATAACATTATTACAACAAAGTTAATGTCAAATGAATAAAGAAAAAGTACTATAGTACTAATCAATAAAAATAAGTGAGATACTCAAAATTGTGCAAATTATTGTGAAATAAAACTAATGAGTCCTCATCTTACTTAAACAATAAATTTGAAGTTATTTCAAGAAGATCAACCAGAAGTCCTCATCTTACTTAAACAATTATTTGATAAAAGTAAAGAAAAAATAACTTGCATATGGTTTTTATTGATTTAAAAAACATATGATAATCCCAAGAAAATTAATCTAGAAGGTGCTAGAAAGAAGAAAATCATGAATAAATAAATTGATATCACAAGAGATATGTATGAGAGGGCTATGACAAATGAAATACGAGTAATTTTTCAATTACGATAAATTTGTATCAAGGGGTCAGCTTTAAGTCCATGCCTTTTCACTTTAGTTATATATGGGTCTCCTAGACACTCATAAGAAGAAATACCTTAGAAACTATTTACAGATAATATAGTGTTAATAAATGAAATAAGAAAATAATTAAAATTAAAATTAACTAAGTGGAAAGCTACTCTAGAATCTAATAATTTTAGAATTAGTTGAACAAGAACTGAATATATCAAAGACGGATAATTATTTAAGCCTGGTCCAAAACAGTTTCTTTTTTATTTTTTAAATTTATTTCTACAAAACTGTTAATTTATGTGCACTTAGTCTATAAACCAAATTTTATAATTTTTAAAAATGTGTATATATTTCTTTTAGATTTTTCAACACAAGTGTACATTAGTTATTTTCAATAATTTAAAATGACTAAAATACCTGTGTTTAAAAATCCAAAAAATATATTATATACACGTCTTCGAAAATGGTAAAACTTTGCTTATAAATTAAATACACCTAGGTTAAAAAGTTCAAAAAAAAATTAAAAATATGTTTTTGAACCAGTCTAAAACGGTTTCCATTTCAAACTGGTTTGAAATGATCATGACCCTATATGAACTAATTATAATAATAGCAAGCACTACAATGAAGAACCAATTAAGATTCTAAGCTAAGTAGCATCAAGTACTGATCACTTTCAATATCTAAGATTAATAGTTTAGGAAAATAGAAAAATTGATAAAGACATCACAAATAGTATTCAAATAGGATCATGATGCGGAATATCAGTGTCAGACAATGTATCAGTCCCCTCTAAAAACGATACGATACGACCGTATCATTTTGGTATCAGACCATATCGGACAATTTTTTTTAACATAAAAGATATGTTAAAAACCAGAAGATTGGGGAGCACAGGAATGTATAATCACTTTGAATTTTGCCTATATATAGGATAGTGTATCCTAAAAGTAGTTGTCTATGATAAAAGATACAATATGAACTTTATATGAGAAAAGAAATCATAAACAAGATAGGTAAACGCATTAACAATTCAACATACATGATACGTAGCAAAATCAAATATGACTCACGTAAAAAAGTATGAAATAAATCAAAAACCAATTAATCACATTTTACAGATACATATATTTGCAACACAAGGTAAAAAGCCACAAAAAGTCAATAATTTCTTATTTTTCAGGTGTTTCAGTTTATTTCTACACTTTTTAAATTTTTAGAAATTAAAAAAACCTCAAATTTTACATAAATTGCAAGAAGAAATCAACTATATTACTGTACATAATTTGTGTAACTGATAAAAAGTCTTTTAGTTGTTCAGAATAATTTTTAAAATGTTTAGATTTACGAAAACTATATATATATATCTATATATATATATATATATATGTTTATCTAGTTGCAAAAAAAAAACAATGATATTAGTGTAAAAATGATTGTTGAGGAACAAAGGAGTTCTTGAATAGAAAACATGTGCAAAAGAGTAAGAAAAAAAAATAGAATTTGTCGTAATTTTATTCATTTGGCCGATGTACTTCTGTATCAGCCAATACAGCCCCTATATTAGCCAATACATCTAATTTTTTAAAACCCTAGCTGAAACACCCTCATATCTCATATCAAACATGGTCAATACGGATACAATATGCCCGATATGCCCCTATATCGGCCAATATTTGAATTCATGAATAGGATAGAATAAATAGCAAAGTACTTTAAGAATTTTATGTGAACATTGAGTTCTGATTAAATTAAAAGAAAATATTTATAAAACAACAATTAAGCCAGCCATATTATATGAGGCAGAATTTTAGATAGTTAAAGAATAACACGTAAATAGAAATGAGAATGTTAAGATGAATGACTGGTAAAACAAGAATAGATAAAATTAGAAATGAAGTAATCCAAGATAATCTAAACGTAAAGCCAGTTGGTAACAGAATGAGAAAAAGTAGACTAATGTGGCTTGGGCAAGCTAAACAGAGAACTTAAATGACATAAATTTGAAGCATTGAGTTTATCAAACAAAAGGTAGTAAGAAAATGAGAGGAAGACCTAAAAATGTGGATAAAAGTAATTAAACAATATATGAAAAAGTTAAAGATTACTAAAATTATAGTTCATGATTGTAAAGAATGGTGCACAAGATGCATGCAGCTAACCCAAATGGGTGGTGGTGATCGTAAAGAATGGCACAACATGGATCCATGTAGCTATGGTGGTAGTGGTGGCGAAACATCATGAGCATCCAGTCTAGTTCCAACTTAAAGAACATCATGTACCACCAAAAATCTGTAAGAAGAATGGATGCTGTTTGATGAGGCAAATTATTCATACAAGATCAAATAAACCAACCCCCATCTGCAACCATCATAGCCAATAGATCAAATTATAAAGCAGTAAAAAGAACACATTAAACAGGAGTTGATTTGAACAACATACAGATATATCCTCCCATGCTAGCCCGAGAATCAGCAGCTACAATGACTCCTTCCTTGAATATGAAAGCAAGTGTTGTAGTTCCTTTTGCAGGCTTCACCATTTGCACTGCTTTCTTTTGAAAATCATCAAACTGAAAGAGACAAAAACAAAAACAAAAATCCACAACCTCAAATCCATTCCCAGCAAGAGATTGAGAAGGGGTGGTGGCTGGGAGAAGGTCAATGAAACTCACATTGTTGGCATTAGGAAGTTCAAAAGATGGAACAGATGCGAAGCTGCCACATGTATCATCTCTTACACCATGGAAAGAAGAGAAAGATTCAAGACCACTTGTATCAAGCTTCATTCTGATAGACCTATCACAGAGAATTTATCAGCACATAGTCCAAATGTTAGAACTGAGCAAACATCCTACACAGTTCATAAAACATATAAAAACTACAGCTGCAAGCATGCAAGCGGGCATAAACCAAGCAACAAAAAAATCATTGCACAATCAAATCAAAATTCTTTTATAGTCAAAAGAAAGCATGTGATGTTTGCACACGATCCAATGGGGAAAAAAATTTAAAGTAAATAGCACTAGCACCCAAGCTACTATTATGATAATCAACAAGAAAGATAAAAATTAAGAAACCGAAAAGCAGCAAAAAAATGCTCTAATGTAAATGATCACCTCCTTTCAAATAAACATATTGAAATAACGTCAAATGCATCAAAGAACCACCCCCTTTGAAAACAACCTGCTGAAATAGGATCACATGCATGAAACAAGACCAAGGAAAAATTTTAAACCCTATTATTTTGAGATACAACTGATTATGAATTTATGTAGACTAATGTAGCTCTTTCATCCAGGAATTGCAGAATGCAGACTGTAATATAGACTTGATGAGGATGATAAAAAACATGAGGAATGCAGAATATTGTACAGAGGTCATTTAAATATAAATGGAAAAGCAGAATTGAGAACAGAAAGAAATTTGTAGTGTAGAACAAGTAGTGGAATTGATGAAGTTCTGGGCTTCCACCTAGAATGTTAGACAAGTGAAGAGAGTACCTTGGCTCTTTCCATGTCTACCTGCCTGACAATGTACAGAACCTCAGCCACATAGAATCTATCGGTTTTGATTTTGAAAGTGGATAATATGTGAAAACTTGTAGATGTGATCTTAAGAAATCCACATCGTGATGAAGAAATGAGCACGCCAATTTCCGAACCTCCAAAGTCAGCATACTGATTTTTTTTATATATAAATTCAGAACAACCTTCAAAATTAGCATGTTTATTTCTGAACATGTTAAATTCCACATACACTGACTCCAGTAAGTTCCTCATATCCCATCTTATGCCACTAATATAACCAGCATATTGGATGGAAAGTTGACAATTAACCGAAAATGTGCACAACTTCACAAATGTTTGCACCACTTTAAAAGTTAGCCAGCAATAAAACATATAAAAGCCCGGTATTCCACCAAATGATTACTCATTTCAAGACATGATTGCAAGGCAGCCCTAAAACACCATGGCCTTCTTTAACCATGAATTTGGAACAAAAAATAGTTCAATCCACTGATTTACCATGTCATTCACAGAAGAACAGAACAGTACACATGTATTTGCAAGCAAAGTATCAGAAAAACCAGTAATAGAAGCTGAACGATGAAATTCACAACCCCGCGCCCCAATTTACTGGGTTTTTAGAAGCTTTACAATCAAATGCCCAATATGAGGAAACCAATGAGCGATTGCATGCAAAACCTCACACATAAACAAATGCAAAGCAAGTGCACCCACTAAAGTCTAAGAAAATAACATAGAGAGAGAGGGGAATTAAATTTACCTCGTATTGAAGTCCTATGCAAGAGGTGGATTGGAAGCGGAAGAAACCAAGGAGAGAGAAAGAAATCAATCGATCCCGGAGAGGGGGAGCGAGATTCAATGGTTGTTGGCCGGCTTGTTCCTCTAGAGCTGGGGAAGAAGTCCAGTAGAGTCGGTGATGATACCCGGCGACGGAACAAATCGGAGACTGAAAGGGGTCGTCAGGAGCGGAGGTGTTAATGAAATAGATCGGTTTTGGTTAAGGGCTGTTTGGATTGCCCGAAAACTCAGCCTTTTGCGTAATACCTTCCACACAACTAACCTATCTATTTTAACTTTATCCTCTTTACCACTTATTATTACCCCTATCATATCACATCATTTGACAACTTTTACTCCTCAAAACTTTTCATCAAAAATTTTATTCATTACCAAACACACCTTTTATGCAAAAACCTGTCAACTCAAGCCCGTCATGCCGGCGACCGAGGCTGAACCTCACGTACGATTGCAGCATCCGGACGTTCCTTGGGTTCAGCAATTGGGGGAGAAAAACGGGATGGGCGCTTTTCACATTTTCTAATTTTTTTAAACGGTAAATTCCAATATTAATAAATTAAATCATAACTACCTATATTCACACTTATATATTATGAAATTTTTTCTTATTAATATATATACATTTTCTCACAAAATGCACCTTTCAAAATTTTGAAAAAAATTTCTATTTTATTTTAATTAACTAATTCATATTTGGATAAAAAATCTCTTTTTAAAATTTTGGAAACATGTTTTCCAAAATTTAATTCCTTCATTAAATTAGGCGTATTGATTCAAGCTTTACCTTAAAATTTCACCTTATTCGGAGTTGTGTACCTATTTTTATTTAATTATTGGAAAATGGACATATATATGTCTCCACAAAATTCACGTACATTTCAAATGATGATTTTGAAATTTTCATAATTATTCTAAATAATTCTTCATAACCCATAAAAATTTTCATCTTGAAATAATCATTATAGACCAACTTATGATCTTTTGAAGCTAATTCATAACATTAATTATGATAATAATATTTTTAATCATAATTTTCAAAATTCTATTAATATTTTACATTAGGTGATTTTTTTAAAGAAATATAAAGAATATTTTAGATATTTTATAAGTTGTTAATGGTGATTTTTAATACCATTATACGTAAAGGTCAGCATTCGAAATTCCAGCCCCTAAGACAAACACCGTTATTACCAGCGCATGCAAATTCGTTGCCCGTCCACCTGCGGACTACGGTGACATTTGCGGCGTAGCAGCAGGCTTCGACAACCGGACATTTTCATTCTGCCCTGGTACGACTCATATGTAGTTCAATTATGCACAAGTATGGAAGGACGAAATTGATGGCTGACTTTTTTTAAGCCATAAAACACGTTAAAAAGTTTTAACCCATGCCAAACAGCCCCTAAAATTTTAGGAAAACTCCCACTGCACGTTTTAGTAATTCTCCTCGTGCCCGTGACATATTGTTAGGATTTTCAAAATGTATAAACATATATTAAATTATATCATAGATAAACAATAAAATAAAACAGTTGAGTTGGTAGAGTCTTAGGCCCTTGTCTAAAAGGTCTTGGGTTGGATCTTCAACTCATCAAGAGGCATGATTTGGTTGTTTGAAATTTTCAAACGTTCCAGCATGTCTGGAACTGCAAGAGGTGCATCGAATGAAATTCAAAAGATGCAAAGATGGGTGACGTAGCAAGATTCTAGAGATGCATCCAATTGAAATGGGATGCGTCTATTAATTGAATAGTTGTGTAATACATTCAACCAAGATTTGTGTTTTTAAATGTTCGTGTGCCTAGAAAAGGTATTGTTTCGTATTCTAGTTCAGGTTTTACTTTTTGTCTCCTGGGAGCAACTGCAAAATTACCTTAAGCAGCAAACAGGGTAGCAAAATTGCCTTAAGAAAAGTGACGTCGTAACACGCCTGAAGTGAAACTTGGTTCTATTTTCACTTTTCCCACTTTCTTTAATTTTCTCTCATTTTATATTTTGCCCCAAACATCTTAAGGCATTTTTTACCCAGTCTTGTTCATTTTTTATTATTTATAAATGACCCTCCAGTCATCATTCTACTTACAAAGTCCGATATCCCTAGATTGGACTGCTGCGTTGGTACCAACTTCAAGAGACGAAACAACAACTTCATCTTTTCTTAACCCGTATTGGAGTTGTGTATGTCCTCACCATGCTAAGACCTGAAGCAAAAGAAGATAAAATGTTGTAAGATCAACGCCGACAAGTAAAGTGGGACATAGGCAACTATATTTGCAAAAGGCACATTATTGAAGCGTTATTTGACTCACTATTTGAAGTGTACTAGGATGCAAATACGGCCAAAGAAATTTGGGATTCGCTTCTACACAAATACAGTACTGATGATGCAAGCGTCAAACGGTTTCTGGTAAGCAATTTTCTCAATTATACTATGACTGACGATAAATCAATATTTGATCAAGTTAATGAGATTGAACATATCGTCAATCAACTTGAGTCACAGGGTAGTAAGATGGATGAATATGTTCTTGTTGGTGCAATTATTGAGAAATTACCACCTAGTTGGAACAACCACCGTAAAAGTCTAAAACAAATGAAATGATCTATAGATGATCTTGCTCTCAATTTATGCACTGAAGAAAAATCAAGAAAAAAATGAAAAGAAAGAAGAGCAAGTTCTTGCTAAGGTTAATGTAGTTGAAGTTCTAAACCAGGTGACAAATGTCAATAACCAACATTCTAAGAGATCTAAATTAAATACCAAAAAGACTATTACTAAGAAAAAGAAGGGACCTTGCTTTTATTGCAAGAAAATGAGTCATTTGAAAAATGAGTGTAGATTTCTCTAAAGGAAAAATAACGCTCAGTCTAGATCATATCAGAGAAAAGGTCCAGAGGCCAATTTTGTTGGTCCCGAGTTAATGGCAAAACCCAAGAGGGGAGGAGTGAATTGGGTTCTTATAAAATTCTTTGGTAAATTAAAAACTTAACCCCTTGAAAGTTTAATCCCCTTGATTGATGAAATGAAATGGAAAGCAATATAATGTAGAGAGTAGAAATATAAATCAAGCACATAAGATTTTTATAGTGGTTCGGGCAACCTCCCTACTCCACTCTTCCAAGCTCACACTCCTTGTGACTTGGGTTCCACTATTGTATTTCTCAAATACAATTAGAGTCACTGCTCTCTTCTAGATTCCAGCTCTAGGGAGCTTCAACAAATCTCAGCACAAGTAGGTGATGAGTTCCACTCCAATCACACACTACTTTGCTTACACTTGATCTTAGTTCCTCAAACTAAATCAAGTTTAATACAAACAAATGAAATAACAAAGAAATCTACACGTTACAGTTGTGTAGAAGCAGTTTGGCGCAGAGAATAACTTGTAGAATTGGCTTTGAAGATTCAAAAGTTGAGCTCTAGCAGTTTGAAGCAAAGTTTTTCTTTTTTGGATTGGCTTGATCTCTTTAATGCTCTTGAAGATGGGAGTTATGCACACTTAATGATTTCAGCTACTTCCCTCGTCCACAATGAATGTCTTTTATAATTGTGGAGGGAATCTGAACGTTTGAAGGTAGGTGGCGCGCATTTAATGTGCCGACGTTCGAATATTTTCCGACCGTTGCGACCCAAGTCGCAGGTGGAGTCGACTTCGGGTGCGACTTCGTCTGTCCGTAGCAACTTCAAGTTTCAAATTGGGTCAACTTGGTCATCGACTTAACCCAAGTTGCAAGTGGAGTCAACTTCGGTGTGCGACTTCACCTCGTTAGTGAGCTTAACGAACTTGAAAACTTGGAATGCTTTAGTCTGCTTGGGTTCCTTCATGCCTTTTGTTGTTCTCTTGCATTTTTCATTTCCTTTTGAATCATTTTCTTCATTTTAGCTTGCTTTTATTAGCTCCATGTTTGCAAGCCTTTGAACCCATATAGTCTTGAATCATATAATCTTGAATAACTTCTTGGTCGAGTTTATGCATCTTGCTTGGACTTCGATTAGTCTTCAAATGTTTCAGTTTGAGCATCTAGGTTACCTTGATCTTCATCTTCATACAAGTTTGTCTTGAAAATAGTTAATCTCAGCTTGTCTTCTGAAATATCCCCTCTGCCCGATCGAAGTCGATGCCGGAGTCGACTTAGTCTGCGACTTCGCCCAAGTCGCAAGTGGAGTCGACTTGGGGTGCGACTTCGGCACTTCGGGGTCTAGACTTCAACTTTGGAAGGTTTCGTCATTTTGAAGTCGATGCTGGAGTCGACTTGGTCTGCGACTTCGCCCAAGTCGCATGCGGAGTCGACTTCGTTTGCGACTTCGTCAGCTCTGCTCCCCGTTTTCAACTCTGGAAGGAATCGACGCCTTGAAGTCGATATTGGAGTCGACTTGGGGATCGACTTGGCCTTAAGTCGATGCCTGAGTCGACTTGGAATTCGACTTATCCTTCCATGCTCTATTTTCTTTAAATGTATATTCTTTAAACACTTCCACAAACATGTTAATAGCCAAAACTTACTCAAATTGATTTGTTAATCATCAAAACATGAATTTAGCTTATTTTCCACATATTTTCAACAATCTCCCCCTTTTTGATGATTGACAAAACTGATTTGAGTATATATCTTCCAATTGCTTAAAAACATACTAATTTTGTATTTTGAAATTTTATCATACTCATGCAAACAATCAAGTTTAAAACATTCAATCAAAAACTATCATAAGGACTTAAACTCTCATTCTGATCTCTTCTCCAAACTATTTAGACTCAATTTCCGACTCAAATCTCTATCTCTTCTTCCCCTTTTTGTCAATATATCAAAATTTAGAGAGTAAAATAAGAGACAGGTGGGTGTGCTCCCCCTAAACAGGTGCTCCCCCTTAGTTTATGCTAAGTTAATTCAAGCATTCCCATATCATTTCTAATCTTATAAAATGAATCTTTTTGCTAGAGGTTTGGTGAATATATCTGCAATTTGATCTTCAGTTCTTACATATTCCAAATATATGTCATGATTTTCTACATGTTCTCTAATAAAATGATGTCTAAGGTTTATATGTTTGGTCCTAAAATGCAATACTGGATTTTTAGTTAAACATATGACACTAGTATTATCACATATAGTAGGTATATCTTTAAAATCCATGCCATAGTCCCTAAGTTGTTGTTTCATCCAAAGTAATTGGGCACAACAGCTCCCGGCGGCAATGTATTCGGCTTCCGCCGTAGATAGAGCAACACTAGTTTGTTTTCTTGAAAACCATAAAACCAACATGTTTCCAAGAAATTGACATGTTCCACTAGTGCTTTTTCTATCTACTTTGTAGCCTGCAAAATTCGCATCCGAGTAGCCGATTAGATCAAAATTAGAGCCCTTTGGATACCAAAGTCCTATATTGGTAGTGTCTACTAAATATCTGAAAATTCTTTTCACAGCTACCAAGTGTGATTCTTTTGGACATGACTGAAATCTAGAGCACATACACACACTAAATAATATATCAGACCTAGAAGCAGTTAAATATAATAAAGAACCTATCATGCTTCTATACAATTTTAAATCAATTATTTTTCCTTTCTCATCTTTGTCAATTTTAATTGTTGAACTCATAGGCGTGTTTGCCCCTTTGTTATTCTCCATGCCAAACTTCTTCAGCATTTCTTTGATATACTTGGACTGGTTGATAAAAATTCCTTCATTTAGTTGCTTGATTTGCAGTCCAAGGAAGAAATTCAGCTCCCCCATCATACTCATCTCAAATTCCTTCTGCATAAGCTCAGAAAATTCTTGATAAAGAATCTCATTAGTAGCACCAAAAATAATGTCATCAACATAAATTTGAATAATCAAGATATCTTTTTCTTTGTATTTGATAAACAAAGTGGTGTCTACCTTTCCCTTTTGAAAGTCATGATCAATCAGAAATTTGCTTAATCTTTCATACCAAGCCCTTTGAGCTTGTTTTAATCCATATAATGCTTTGGTTAATTTGTATACAAATTTAGATTGATCTTTCTCCTCAAATCTAGGTGGTTGTTCAACATACACCTCTTCATTTATATATCCATTCAAAAATGCACTTTTAACATCCATTTGAAATAATTTAAAGTTCATGTGAGATGCAAAAGCTAGTAAGATACGAATAGCTTCTAATCTAGCAACCGGGGCATAGGATTCCTCAAAATATATTCCTTCTTCTTGTGAGTATCCATTTGCCACAAGTCTAGCTTTGTTTCTCACTATAAGTCCACTTTCATCTAATTTGTTCATAAAGACCAATTTTGTGCCAATAACAGTACAATCTTTTAGTCTTGGAACAAGATGTCAAACTTGGTTTCTTTCAAATTGATTTAGCTCTTCTTGCATTGCTATAATCCAGTTTTCATCATCAAGAGCTTGATTAATATTGGATGGTTCAATTTTGGATATAAAAGCATATTGTCCACAAATATTTTGTTTCGATCTTCTAGTTTTTACACCTTCATATACATTCCCTATAACTTGCTCAATTGGATGGGCATGTTTGAACTTTAAATCAGTTGGAGGTTTATAGGAGTTATTACCTTCACTTACCCTTTCCTCCATGGAGTTTTCTTGCTTTTCCACATGCAGTTATTCAAGACTACTTGTTATATCATCTGCATCACTTAAATCATCTTTTTTTTTGAAGCATGGGTTAGATTCATCAAAAAGAACATGTATTGACTCTTCTACAACTTGGTTTCGTTTATTGAATACTCTATATGCTTTGTTATTTGATGAGTACCCAAGGAATATTGCCTCATCACTTTTGGCATCTAGTTTTCCCAAGTTGGTTTTACCATTATTCAAAACATAGCATGTGCATCCAAAAGCACGAAAGTATGAAATATTTGGTTTTCTACCTTTCCATAGCTCATATGGGGTCTTTTTCAAGATTGCTCTAATGGTAACTCGATTTAAAACATGACAAACTGTACTTACAGCTTCACCCCAAAATTTCTTGGATAATTTACTCTCATTTAGCATTGTTCTAGCCATCTCTTGTATAGTTCTGTTTTTCCTTTCAACCACTCCATTTTGTTGTGGAGTTCTTGGTGCAGAAAATGTGTGATGAATTCCTTTTTCATTGCATAATTCTATGAATCGTTTATTTTCAAATTCACCACCATGATCACTTCTTATAGTCATAATAGTACTTTGTTTTTCATTTTACATCAAATTGACAAAAGTTGCAAACATAAAGAAGGCTTCATCTTTGCTAGCTAAGAGAATTACCCATGTGAATCTTGAAAAATCATCAACAATTACAAACACATATTTCTTTCCACCAATGGTTAAAATGTCGGATGACCCATATAGATCCATGTGTAGCAATTCAAGTGACCTAGTGGTGGAAATTTCCTTTTTGGTAAAGAAAGACATTTTAGGTTGTTTTGATAATTGACATGCCTTGCAAATTTTATCTTTGTCATATTTCAACTTTGACAAGCCTTCTACTAAACTCTTCTTCCATAGGGTCTTTATATTTCTCATGTTTATATGCCCAAGCCTTTTATGCCAAACCCATGGATCATTATCAATGGTTATTAGACATTGACCATCTAGTTCATCAAGTGAAACTAAATATACATTTCCATGTCTTTTTTCACTAAACATGATATGTTCTCCATCAAATACATTACATATAGATGATTCAAACACAACCTTGTATCCTTTGTCACATAATTGACTAATGCTCATTAGATTGTGTTTGAGTCCTTCAACAAACAAAACATCTTCCATGCATGCATTTGAAATACTATATATGTTTTCTTTACTTTTAATTTTACCTTTCTCATTATTACCAAAGGCAACCGTTCCATCGTTGCAAGACTTAAGTTTATAAACTTCTTTCTCCGGTCATATGCCTTGAACAACCGCTATCCATAAACCACACGTTGTTTGCCTTTGCCTTGAAACATATCTGAAAAATAAACAAGTAGATCTTATCTCTTTGGTACCCATTTTATGAGTCTATTTGGGTTAGTAATATGATTCAATCTTTGTTGCTCTAACTTAGAAAGCCCAAATCTTGTGTTTTTTGGAACCCAAACTAGTTTTGCACCATGTTTGTACAGTTTCTTAAAGTTACATTTATATGCTTTATGACCCATTTTATTGCAGAAATTGCAAGCCGTTGGTAATCTAGGAGTAGGCCTCCAAGTATGTAATGGTTCAAACGTTGGCCTTCTAGTCCACATAACATTTTTCCTTTTTGGCTTGTATATAGGTGCAGTTTTGGTTTGATATTTCCCAAGTATTGGCACATTTGATTTGCCACTTTCTTTTTGCTCAAATGTATAGTATCCAAGACCTCTTTTATTTATTTGGGAGGTCATGTTCAGAAATATTTTTACATTTTCTCCTGGATTAGAGAACTTAGCTAATGATTCATTTAAGGATTCGTTCTCCTTTTTCAGTTTCTCTACTTCTTTCAAAAGCAATTCATTTTCATCTTTCAATTTTGATGATCTTTCAGCCAGTTTTCCATTTACAATAATGACGGAGTTACATTGTTGTCTTTTTAATGACAATTTGTTTCCTAGCTTTTTGATTTCCTCATATAATGAATCATACGCAAGTTGTAGTTCTTCTAATTCAGCATATTTGAGGCATTCTTGAAAAGAAGAATAACTAGATTGAGAATGACAAAGTTTGGAAGTTACCTCTTCATTGCTTGTGCACTTTGTTGAGACGGTTTGTTCTTCCAAAACTTCCGTTGTGTTCAAACACAACAGATTTTCTTCTTGTTCGATTCGCGCCATGCAGCATATTCTAGCACAATTTGCCGCCTCAAATTCGTCGGTTGAGGAGCTGCTTGTTGATGAAGTTTCTTCATTGACGTACATGCCTCTTCCCTTTGGCCTTTGGTATTTTCTGTTTTCATGTCTTTCCCTCCTTTCTTATTGATCTTTTGATTTCTCTTCCGGCTAGGACATTGAGCTTGCATATGTCCCATCCCGACGCATCTATAGCACTTTGTTGGCTCCTTCTTCTTCTCTCTTCGTGGTCTTTCTTTGAAATCTTGAAGTTTCTTTCTTTTCGCACAAACTTTCGAAATTTGCGAGTGAGTAGTGCTATATCTTCATCATCGTTGTGAGATGAGGAGGTAGATTCTTCTGAGTTGTGGGTGGCCTTTAGTGCAATTGCTTTCTTCCCTTTGTGATTATTTTCATTTCTTTTCTTAATTAGCTCATGTGACATTAATGAGCTAATTAGATCTTCTAGCTTCAATGTATTTAGGTCTTTGGCTTCTCCTATTGTCGTAATCTTTTGAGTCCATGAATCAGGTAGCGCCCTTAGTATCTTCATAACCTGTTCAGATTCAGAGATAGCATTTCAAAGACTTTTCAAAGCGTTAGTAATTTTAGAAAATCTAGCAAACATCTCAGAAATATTTTCTGTTTCTAACATTTTGAAGCTTTCCAATTCTCCTATCAAAATATTTCTCCTAGTCCCTTGGACTTGAGAGGTTCCTTCATAAATAGATGTTAAAGTATCCCATATTTCTTTAGCGGTTAGGAAAAAGGATACTCTATCATATTCAGAAGCTGTAAAAGCACAAAACAGTAAGTTCATAGCTTTAGCATTGCTCTTTACAGTTCTTACTTCCTCTTCAGTCCATTTGGAAGCTCTTTCATCAGTTGGTAAGATTACACCGTCTTGGATTGCAATCCAAGAGTCCATATCGGTAGCCATAATGAGTTGCTTCATACGAAGCTTCCAATAGCCGAAATTGTTCCCATCAAACAATGGTGGCCTAGTAAATGATTGGCCTTCGGCAAAAGCGGGAACGGAAGTCGATTGGGATGTCATATCAATAGATCTCTTTGGTTTAACTCAAAGACCTGCTCTGATACTACTTGTTGGTCCCGAGTTAATGGCAAAATCCAAGAGGGGAGGGGTGAATTGGGTTCTTATAAAATTTCTTTGGTAAATAAAAAATTTAACCCCTTGAAAGTTTAATCCCCTTGATTGATGAAATGAAATGGAAAGCAATATAATGTAGAGAGCAGAAATATAAATCAAGCACACAAAATTTTTATAGTGGTTCGGGCAACCTCCCTACTCCATTCTTCCAAGCTCACATTCCTTGTGACTTGGGTTTCACTATTGTATTCCTCAAATACAATTAGAGCCACTGCTCTCTTCTAGATTCCAGCTCTAAAGGGCTTCAACAAATCTCAGCACAAGTAGGTGATGAGTTCCACTCCAATCACACACTACTTTGCTTACACTTGATCTTAGTTCCTCAAACTAAATCAAGTTTAATACAAACAAATGAAATAACAAAGAAATCTACACGTTACAGTTGTGTAGAAGCAGTTTGGCGCAGAGAAGAACTCGTAGAATTGGCTTTGAAGATTCAGAAGTCGAGCTCTAGCAGTTTGAAGCAAAGTTCTTCTTCTTTGGATTGGCTTGATCTCTTTAATGCTCTTGAAGATGGGAGTTATGCACACTTAATGATTTCAGCTACTTCCCTCGTCCACAATGAATGCCTTTTATAATTGTGGAGGGAATCTGAATGTTTGAAGATAGGTGGCGCGCATTTAAACGCCAACGTTCGAATATTTTCTGACCGTTGCAACCCAAGTCGCAGGTGGAGTCGACTTCGGGTGCAACTTCGCCCAAGTCGCAGATGGAGTCGACTTCGGGTGCGACTTCGCCTGTCCGTAGCAACTTCAAGTTCCAAATTGGGTCAACTTAGTCATCGACTTAACCCAAGTTGCAAGTGGAGTCAACTTCGGTGTGCGACTTCACCTCGTTAGTGAGCTTAACGAACTTGAAAACTTGGAATGCTTTAGTCTGCTTGGGTTCCTTCATGCCTTTTGTTGTTCTCTTGCATTTTTCATTTCCTTTTGAATCATTTTCTTCATTTTAGCTTGCTTTTATTAGCTCCATGTTTGCAAGCCTTTGAACCCATATAGTCTTGAATCATATAATCTTGAATAACTTCTTGGTCGAGTTTATGCATCTTGCTTGGACTTCGATTAGTCTTCAAATGTTTCAGTTTGAGCATCTAGGTTACCTTGATCTTCATCTTCATACAAGTTTGTCTTGAAAATAGTTAATCTCAGCTTGTCTTCTGAAATATCCCCTCTGCCCGATCGAAGTCGATGCCGGAGTCGACTTGGTCTGCGACTTCGCCCAAGTCGCAAGTGGAGTCGACTTGGGGTGCGACTTCGGCACTTCGGGGTCTAGACTTCAACTTTGGAAGGTTTCGTCATTTTGAAGTCGATGCTGGAGTCGACTTGGTCTGCGACTTCGCCCAAGTCGCATGCGGAGTCGACTTCGTTTGCGACTTCGTCAGCTCTGCTCCCCATTTTCAACTCTGGAAGGAATCAACGCCTTGAAGTCGATATTGGAGTCGACTTGGGGATCGATTTGGCCTTAAGTCGATGCCTGAGTCGACGCCTGAGTCGACTTGGAATTCGATTTATCCTTCCATGCTCTATTTTCTTCAAATGTATATCCTTTAAATATTTCCACAAACATGTTAGTAGCCAAGACTTACTCAAATTGATCTGTTAATCATCAAAACATGAATTTAGCTTATTTTCTACATATTTCCAATAAATTTAACTGAGGAACATTTTGATGTAATGATTTCTGAAATTTATACAGTAAGATATGAAAAAAAGCTGGTGGCTTGACTCTAGAGCCACTAGACATGTTTGCAAAGACAGAAGTCTATTTAAAACCTATGAAACTAATCAAAATGAAAATAAATTATTCATGAGTAATTCTTCTACTGCTAAGGTGGAAGAGTCAGGAATCGTGATCCTGAAACTGACTTCAGGAAAATCACTTACTCTCACGAACGTACTTCATATACTAGAAATACGCAAGAATATGGTCTCAGTTAGTCTTCTTAGTAAGTATGGTTTCAAATTAGTATTTGAATCGGATCAAATTATTGTAAACAAGGGAGATGTATTTGTGGGTAAGAGCTATGTTGTAAATGTCATGTTTCGCTTAAATGTCAATAATTGATCATCATCATCTGCTCATATGGTTGACTCTTTTTCTATATGACATGGTAGATTAGGTCATGTTAATTTTTGTAGTATGGACACTATGATGAAGTTAGGTTTAATTCCTAAATCACCTAATGAATTTTCAGATAAATGTAGAATATGTGTTTAAACTAAAAATCACTAAAAAACCATTTCAAAAAGTTGAAAGGAATTTTGAATTATTAGGTTTAATTCATTTAGATATTTGTGATATAGAGAACACATTAACAAGAGGTGGAAAGAAATACTTCATAACATTTATAGATGATTTTAGTAAATATACTTATGTGTATTTATTAAGAACTAAAGATGAAGCCTTAGATAAATTTAAATCATATAAGGCTAAAGTTGAAAATCAACTTGGAAAAATAATTAAATCCTTAAAATCAGGTAGAGGAGGTGAATATTTGACAAGTGATTTTAATGATTTTTGTGAAAATACTGGGATTATACACCAAGTAACAACCCCATATATACCTCAACAAAATGAAACTGCAAAAAGAAAAAATATAACTTTAGTTGAAATGGTAAGTTCAATGTTAGTTAATGCAGACCTAAGTAAAAGCTAGTAGGGTGAAACTTTATTAACAGCTTGTCATATTCTTAGCAGAATTCCCAATAAGAAAACCAAAGTTATCCTCTATGAATTATGTAAAAATGAAACATCTAACCTTAAATACCTAAGAGTATGGGGTATAGAGCTTTAGTAAGATTACCTGATCCTAAAAGACAAAAATTAGGATACAAGGAAATAGAATGCATATATATAGGTTATTTAATTAATAGTAAAGTTTATAGGTTTGTGGTGGTAAAGCCTCATAGTTTAATTCAACAGAATACCATTATTGAATCTCGAGATGCTAACTTTTATGAAAATACTTGTAAGTTAATACCTAGACTCGATCAAACTGATGAATTTTCTTCTCAATCATTGAATAAATTTATAGTTAATAATTCTATAATGGAAAATGGTACATGGACACTAGTTGATTTACCACGTGAGTCTAAAACCTATAGGCTGCAAATGGATATTTCAGAAGAAATTAAAAGTTGATGGATCTATTGATAAATTTAAAGCTAGATTAGTAGTTAAGGGGTATAGACAAAAGGAAGGTATTGATTTCTTTGATACCTATACCCCAGTAGGTAGAATTTCAACCATTAGGTTATTAATGGCTTTAGCATCAATTTATAATCTTGAAATTCATCAAATGAATGTAAAAACTACTTTTCTAAATAGAGATTTAGATAATAAAATTTATATGGAACAACCTGAGAGTTTTGTATTACCTGGACAAGAAAAGAAAGTTTGTAAATTAATTAAATCTTTATATGGTTTGAAACAGGCACCTAAGCAATGACATCAAAAATTTGATCAAATTGTGTTAGCAAATGGTTTTAAATTAAACCAGTCAGATAAATATATTTATAGTAAATTTGTTGCCAATAGAGGTGTCATTATTTTTTTATATGTTGATGATATGTTCATATTTGGTACTGACATTGAAATTATTGTAGAAACTAAAAGTTTTCTGTCAGTTAACTTTGATATGAAAGATATAGGCAGGGCCGATGTCATTCTTAGTATTAAAATTATAAGAGATGATAATGTATTTTCTCTTTCTCAATCTCACTATATAGAAAAAATACTCAAGCAGTTTAATCATTTTGACACCGGTATAGTTTCAACTCCTTTTGTTTATAGTGTCAAGTTGTGTAAAAATGATGATAGATTTGTTGATCAGATTGAATATGCTAGAGCAATAGGAAGTTTAATGTGTACTAGACCAGATATTGCTTTTGTTGTAGGTGTATTAAATAGGTTCACTAATAATCCAGGATATATGCATTGAAATGCAATTCATAGGATTTCGAAATATTTGAGAAAGACCATTGACTATGGATTGCAATTCAATGGTGAACCTACTGTACTAGAAGAGTATAGTGATGCAAGTTGAATTTCTGATACTAAGGAATCTATATCTACTAGTGACTGAATTTTTACCATTGGAGGAGCTGCTATTTCGTGGGCTTTTAAAAAGCAAACTTGCATTACACATTTGATTATGGAATCCGAGTTCCTTGCTTTAGCTGTAGTAGAGAAAGAGGCAGAGTAGCTTAAAAATTTATTATTTGAAATTCCTATTTGGCCTAAGCCAATGCCTCCCATTTTTTTACATTGTGATAGTGAAGCAACCTTGTCTAGAGCATACAATAAGACTTATAATGGCAAGTCACGACATATTGCATTGAGACACAATTATGTAAGGCAGTTGCTCCAAGATGGAGTGATTAATATTGATTTTATAAGATCAAGTGAAAACTTGGCAGACCCGCTTACAAAAGGCCTTATTAGAAAAGTGGTCTAAAAAACATCGAGAGGGATGAGACTGAAATCTATATCTAGGAGTTGCAATAACTAAAACTCAACTCTATTCTTATAGCCCAAGTATAAGAATTCAATGAGCAAAGTAAGTTAATTTTGCAACTTGTAAGCACTGGTAATATTTATAATTTTGCATCCCTCAGATAGTGCTTGGATCCTGTAACGTATTTATGAGGTTGAGTATTTTATACTCTTAATGGATTTAAAACTACTAAGTTGGAGTATTTAGTTACATGATACTCTAAATAGATCCACCTATATGAGCCTTAGAAGTAAGGCCGCTTCTGTTTGCAGAGTGTGTGGATTCACTCTGAGGTGCTCATGAAATGAGATACTGACATATGGCCATAACGTGTCATCCTTTAGAACACTCGATATATATTTCGAAATCTTGTATGTGAGATATATCCGATTTATCAAATGGGGTTGACAATTCAAAGCTCTGGCTACTGTACACCTCAGTAAATCTTGATATATTTTCACTAAGTAAATGTTCAAGTCTACCCCACACCTTTATTTATGTATGAGATTTCTTTGGTTGAATGGAGTTGATTTAAATTTTAAAAATTGCGGGGGAATGATGGGATTTTCAAAATGTATAAACATATATTAAATTATATCATCGGTAAAAAACAAAATAAAGTAGTTGAGTTGGTGGAGTCTTAGGCCGTTGTCTAAAAGGTCTTGGGTTTGATCTTCACCAATAGCATTTGATATTTTATTTACAAAATCAAATAAAAGGCAACAACGATTCATCAAGACACATGATTTGGTTGTTTGAAATTTTCAAACGTTCCAGCATGTCTGAAACGGCAAGAGGTGCATCGAATGAAATTAAAAAGATGCAATGATGGGTGACGTGGCAAGATCTAGAGATGCATCCAATTGAAATGAGATGTGTCTATTAATTCAATGGTTGTGTAATACGGCTATTCAAAACTTATAAATATGGGTTAGAGCAAACGAACAGTTCATTCCAACTCAAGTGATCTTGTCTCCTTTCAGACATTCCTCATTCAGACATTGTGTTATCTCCATTCAAACATCCCTTCATTCAGACATTGTGTTGTCTCCTTTCAGACATCTCTCATTCAAACATTGTGTTGTCTCTGTTTAGACATCTCATAGCTTGTCTTAACTAAGATATTGTTGTCTTAGTCAAGTGTTTGCAGGTTTACCATATTTTTTTGAAATTCTCTCCATTCAACTAAGAATTGTGTTTTTAAATGTTCGTGTGCGTAGAAAAGGTGTTGCTTCCTATTCTAGTTCAGGTTTCACTTTTTGTATCCTGGGGGCAACTGCAAAATTACCCTAAGCACCAAATAGGATAGCAAAATTACCTTAAGGAAAGTGACGCCGTAACATGCCTGAAGTGAAACTTGGTTCTATTTTCACTTTCCCCACTTTTCTTAATTTTCTCTCCTTTTATATTTTTCCTCAAACACACATCACTTGTAATTCCTCCCATACCTATAAGGGTGCAACTTGTGTCGGGTAGGTCCGAGTATGGGTGGAACCTACTCTTACCGATTTTTTAAAAGCCTCTACCCTACCTTATTTTAGATCGGGTTAGTCCGAAGCCTACCCAACCCAATTTTCTCAAGAGCAGGTCGGTTTCGGTTCAGTTCCAAATTGGTTCCTAAAGAAGTCATGCATTCAAAACTGTCCACACATGAATCACTACAAAATATGTAATCTTGTTACATGCAATTAACTGTCTATACATTGCAAAATGAATAATCAATTACATGTAATCTTCTGCAATTATCAACCCAAAATGAATAATCAATTACATCCAAATGAAGGAGCAATGTGGAATTGAATTTGAATTTTTCACTAACTATAGTAGGAAGCAAATGCATGAGTAAATTTTGCATCGATCTCCAAGTGCATATTTTTGCAACATTGTTTGACATGCTACAAGACGATGTCTGGCAACATCAACCCCAGTAATGGATCCGGAGTCACCTAGAAGGTCTGAAAGCATACACGGCTTCGCACCTGGTTTTAATAATATTTTTTTAAAAATACAGCAAACACATTAGAATTAGTCTTGATAAGGATTCATAACATGCAAATGGTAGAATGTTGGAATAAGAATATAAATGGGATAAATTAGCCACTGCCAAGGTGATAAACTAATATTCAATTTGGCAGCCATGTAATGAATGGTCAAATTGAAAAATTAACTTGCATCATTATTATTAAATGATTATTGTGAGGTGAAGATCAAACAATTTTGATTTTTGTTGCAGCTCACCAATCACTATAATGGGGCCTGTGATTTTGACAGTATGTAATATGGATTGCCTAGGATCCGTGCCATTGTCACTCGAATGAAGGATGGATCATTACATATGGATCAATTAAAAACAAGAAGAGAAGCCCAAAAGGAAGGCAATGCAATTACCTAGAGCAGCACAAAGATTAAGGATGTGATCTCCTGGGGTGTCATTCAAGGCCAAAATAGCAGCTTCGGATGCAACATCCATGCCATAGACCTAAGTGAACACGGGAAAATAAATCAGGAAAACAACATAAGGATTCATATTGGCTGGAGACAACAGCATAAATTCATTCCACCTTTCCTTGCCGGTATGTAGTAGAGCTAGCTATCTGGACACTGAGTGGTATACAGAAGAACCCAGGCAACCAACCAACCTTCCTAGCCTTACATTTGATCTCCTCTTGAAGTTGTAGAAGATGGAACTCACCACCAGATTTTATCCTTCCAAGAAGGAGACTCCATTAAAAAAGGAAGAATTAAAGGATAAACATGAAAATATCAGAATTGCATTATGAAAGTTTGTTTCTTTATGCACCCATGGAAGCCTTTCAGAATTTTTGGCCAAGTCCACGTCAAACAATATGCCCCCAAAAGAAACACAGTCTACAATAAAAAATGTTCTGAAAAATACTGTTTGAAAGACAAATACAACACAATAGATACAACTTAAGCACAATACAAATCTGATCATAAATCTGAGGGTTAAAATCAAAGTTCAAACATGAATAATATTAGAATTAAGTTAACTCTTCTCATATCTCAACTTTCATCCTTCATTTAGATACTTTTTTCCTGAAAATAGAAGATATAAAATTTAATAAGAATCATTTGACGTTTAAATACAAAGATTAAAGAATGAAAAATAAAAATCAACACAACCTTATTAGGAATGGTGGTAACATTAGCAGCATTGAAATGAACACTTGTATTTTCTGCAAAACAATTAGAAAACATATATTAGTGATAATTTATCCAACAAGCTATGCTTATAAACTCATTACCTTTGAAACATATTTAATACATGTAAAAAAAAGAAAAGAAAAAGGATGAGTTTGGTAATGAATAAAACTTTTGATGAAAAGTTTTGGAGAGTAAAAGTTATCAAATAATGTGATATGATAGGGGTAATGATGAGTAGTAAAGAGGATAAAGTTAAAATAGATAGGTTAGTTGTGTGGATAGTTGTGTAGAAATGATTGAAAAGTAGGATAGTTGTATAGAAAAATATGAAAAAATAATTAAAAAATATGATAGTTGTGAAGAGTGAAAAGTTTTAGATTGACTTGACATTTTTTTTCAATTGCCAAACACACCCAAAATGTAAAATGTTACCTGATGTGGTGCTATTCAAATTGGTACCTGGTACTGCAATGGAAAACTTTCCAAATACTTCTTCAACGTCAAATGGTTTGGAGGTTGTCCTTAGCTAATCTTGACAACATATTAATGACTCAACAGTTTTTGCATATAAAGAACTTCTATATGCATCAAGAACTCGTTCACCAGTACTAAAAGCAGACTCAGATGCCACAGTAGAAACAAGAATAGCAAATATGTCACAAGCAATCAAAGATAATACTCTGAATCTGGATGCATTAGCTAACCACCAATCTAAAATATTAATTTTGCTAGTTGGCAACAATCCAGGTTCTCGAAGATACAAATCAATTTCAGTTTTCGACCATTGTTCATTATTCTCTTCATAAAATTCTAGAAAATATTAGTTGCACAAGCCTCAATATTGGTTTGACTGTACTCTCCCACCTCATTTGAAGCTTTTCTTCGAGCAGAATGAGATTCATAAAACTTGAACAGTTTATGCAATTCAGAAGTGATTATTTGAGTGGCTTCAACAGATTTACTTTTATAAAAAAACTGAGCATAAAAATAGCTTATAAATCTAAGCTTGTATCGTGGATCCAAAGCATTTGCTATCAACAAAATGATATTAATTTTGTCTAGGCTTCTCCAATATTTATTGAATTTGTCTCTCATTCTTTTACTCATGTCTTGAAGAAGATAATTATCTAATGTTGAACTCATGAGTAAAAATTTTTCAACCTCATATAGTTGAACCAATAGCATTGAAGAAGTAACATAAGATGTGTCAGACAAAACCTTTGTAATCTCATAAATTTTTTTGTAAAAATTGACACAAAACTTGTGCATTATCCCAATCAAACGCTGTTGGAGGTCCTTTCCTAGCAACAACTGCATCCTTTTCTCATAATTTATTAACTGCTGCTCTAAACTTTAAAGCTCTAGCCAACATGAAATATGTAGAATTTCATCTAGTAGGAACATCTAAGCACAAGCCACATTTTTCTTTGATTCCTTCTTTCTAATAATATTTCTCAAATTTATCTTTCCTATCAGGTGAAACCCTTACATGTTTAATCACATTTTTAATTCGATTGATTGAATCTTGAATTTCATTTATTCCATCACGCACAATTAGGTTAAGAATATGTGCCGCACACCTAATATAAAATGTGGATCCATCCCCAATGAGTAAACACTTCTCCCTTAAACTTTCTTTCAATTTTTTAGCTGCGACATCATTACTAGATGCATTGTCCATAGTTACAGTACAAATTCCATTGAAGTTCCATTTCATCAAGCAATCAAAAAGAACATTAGCAATGCATTCAACAGTGTGTGGAGGTGGGCACAAACAAAAGTTAATAACTTTTTTATTTAGCTTCCAGTTGTCATCAACAAAATGTGCAGTGAGGCATAGATAACCTTCATTAGCTATAGATGTCCACATGTCTGTTATTAAACATACTCTATGCACTTGGTCATAGAAAAAACTCATTAGCTTAGTTTTCTCACTTTCATACACCGAAGCTACATCTTTAGCAACTGTTGTTCTAGACACAAATTTTACAATCAGTTGAATTTTAGTGATATATCTATGAAAACCATCACACTCAGCCAACTTAAGTGGAAGTTCATTGATTATTATCATTTCAGCAAAACCTCTACTATTTGCAGCTTGATCAAATTATCATGCAGTCAAACTACCTACTTGGCCACTAGAATTGCATGATGGAGACGATAGACTCAACAATTTCTGCTTCTTATCACCCTACCTACAATCATAATAAGTACTTTTATCTAGATTCTTTCTCATTGAGCTAGTTCCATTTTTACTTGAATAAGCTAAAACCTTCTTGCAGTAATTACATGTCACTTCTTGTTTATCTTCTTTCTTATCATTCTTTAAAACTTGCTTAACTTTCTTAGTGAAGTGCTGATAATTGGAATTTGGTAACATATTTTGTGGACATTTTATACCAATTTGTTGGGTAATTAATTAAAATTAACATGAAATTTGATTTAAAATGTGGTTTTGCAACTTTTGGGTATTAAATATTAATTTCAAGCAATTTAAACAATTTTTATAATCTTTTAGCTTGAAATTACTTTTTATTTATTTCCATGAAATTAAATGGGTTTGAAATAATTTTATAATAATAACCCATTAATGATTTTGACGAATTAATGATTTAAATATTTTTATGCAGGGAAAACAAATTACACAAAGTGGGTCGCACATGGAAATCAAATCATGCAAAAATACAAGCCATCCATTTTATCACTGGCTAGTCATCACTGTTGATCCAATATGTCCAGCCATTAAAGTCGTCCATTCCATTTTTTTGGCCCACCTTATAGATCATGTCCAAGCTATCACAACCAGCAGCACATCACGTGAATAAGTGACCCACCAGTGCAGCAAATGCCCATTGCATAAATAGCATTTCACATGAATTCCATAAATCATCAGCTGCCCATTTTTTTATCCAGCAGCAAGCTCACTTAAAATCACGTGAGATTTAAATTGCAGCAGCTACCATTCTTTATGGACCCCACCATGATCAGCAATGCATTTACCATGCTGTCCAGCCGTCAATCATGCATTCAGCAATTTAATTACAACATCAGCAAGTCATGAGATCAGCAGCATGTACATGAATACCATGGGCCCCACAAATCAGCAATTGCAGCAGCTAATTAAATTGACAAATGCGGCATTCACGTTCAGCTGCCATTAAGCAATCCAACCATCTATTTAAAATGCAGCAACTCTTTTTCCAGCACCCAATTCACGTGATATCAGCAGCATTGCCATTCATAATTCAGCAGCTATTGAAATGGACCCCACCAAGATCAACCATCTGTTGCATCTGAAAATCCAGCTGTCCATCACATAGCTGCCCATTTAATTTATGCCCATTCATGTGAGCATGATTTTAAAGCATTGCATCTGAAAAAAAAATCTAACACCAAGCTAGATCACGTGATGTGTTGGACCCTACCAAAAATCGGCAGCCCATCATCACTAAGCTGATCATACCAGATCCAGCACCACCCATTCATAGCTGATAATGCATTTACCATGCTGCTCATTTATTCCAAAGTGAAGCAAATTCACGTGATGGAGCACATATGGACCCCACATGAAAGGCTATAAAAAACACGCAAGAGCAGATTTTGAAAAAAAAAATTTGGATGAAAGTAGAGAATTCTACATCATTAGAATATTCTAAAAGAGAGTTCCGCAACAGAAAAATTCCAAGGAGCAAGCAACAGAAAATCCCTGCAAGAATGCCACTGCAAAATATTTTAGCGGGAATTTTAGAAGAAAATTAAGAGCATAATTTTGAGAGAGAAAGCAAGGTGGAGAGCACGGGAAAAAGGCGGACTGGCAAGTTGCGTGGAGTGGGCGACACACCATTGGGGCTTCAAACCAATAAGCTTTTCTATCTTTTCCATTTTTAATTTTAATTATCTTGTTTAAGATGGATTGTAATTTTAATTTTATTTTGAACTTAAACATGTTTGGTTAAACCTTAAATGTAGGGTTTAGGACATAGCATGTGTACAATGCATCTTGGGGTGGATTTTTAATTCATTTATTATGAATGTTGTTGTTAATTTAATATCTTATGATTTTTATGCTTGCTTTGTACATGGGCCCGTACTTTAACATGATTCCATATATTAGGCGATGGAACTGAGAGGTGGAAGCCTAATATACGATAATCAAGATATTAAACCTGAAAATCTAAGACCATGAGAATAGACATGATAACCTTGAGGAATTTTATGAACAAACCACAGAACTTAATGGATTCTAATTAACTTAATCCCATGAGAATAGGTGGTTAAGAAAATTAGGGTGCGCTTTGTAGGTTTCGAGAGAAGGTGCAAGGATAAATTAGGGTTTGTCCTCCTTTAACAAATAATATCCAAATTAAATAATTATACCACTACCCGTTGCAAAAGACGGATATGAAATCCTGGACCCTAGATACCCGCACTCTCATTTTCTCTACTCATTTTAATTTGCAATTTCCTAGGGGTGCAACTCGGTGCGGGTACCCGCGGGTCGACCCGCTGGGTACCCTAATTCGGTTCGGTTCGGTTCCAAGAAACCTACCCATAGGGTCGGTTCGGTTCCCTTTGAAAAATACCCGTTTCAATTAGGGTAGGGTCGGTTCCAAGAGTTGGGTACCCGGAACCGACCCGGAGTTCATATATATACTGGTCCTTCATCGAAACCCTTTGCCTGCTGCAGCCCTTAGCCTTTCCCGCTTTTCCCCTTCTCAATTTTTCCCTGCGCCGCGCATCCCTATTCTCTCTCTCCCTCCCTCCCTCCCTCCCTCCCCCATTTTCGGCATCGTCACTTTCCGGCTTCCAGCTCCCGGCTGCCGTCTCCTGTCTCGGTGTCTCCCTTCCGGTAGTGCCCTTCCAAGCTCCCTATTCTCTCTCTCTCCCTCCCTCCCCCATTTTCAGCATCGTCACTTTCGGCTTCCGGCTTCCGGCTCCCGTCTCCTGTCTCCCTTCCGGTAGTGCCCTTCCAAGCTCTCTCTCTCTCTCTCTCTCTCGATCTCTCTATTCCTCTCTCTCTCTCTCTCTCCCTCGATCTCGATCTCTCCATTCCTCTCTCTCGATCGGTCGATCTCAATCTCTGTTCCCGACGCCGCTCCTCATCCTCAGTGCTTGAGGTGCTCTGTGGCGGGGCCTAGCATGAGCTTGTGGCACAGCCGCTGTTACTTGAAGCGATTGATGCAGTAGAGCGTCTACGCGAGGGAGATGTAGAAGATGAGGTGCGACTTGCGAGAGGAAGAGGAGGCCGACAGGGATCCAGCAGTGGCGGCATTTGAGCTTGGGCGATAGGGCCTGGGTGGCCAAGATGAGGGCTAGAAAGAGGAAGAAGACGTGGAAGAACTTCCAGAGCTTCTTCTTCTGGAGATCGACGACCCTCTTCTTGTCTAGGGTGTTCTCAAAGTGGAGCCGGATGATGGTGTTGAGGGCCTGCATAGCGGTCTCCTTTGGGACTAGAGATGGCTGCTCTAAATCTCACATTGCTAGTTTTTTCTTCTAACGTTGGAGACGTTGAACTTAGAGGAAGCAGCAGTAGCAATAGCGAATAATGTGGTTATCATGATCCAAAGGTGAGTCTCTTTACACCCTTTCGAGGTTTGATTTGTTGTCTCTTTGTGTTATATGATGGTCTTATAATCTTGCTTGGTAGTAGAAGATACGAACATTATGGATATGTTGCAACTGTTTAGAACTAATTTAACAATTTGTTTGTTTCTATTTATAATTTTTTAATTATCTAAATTCTAGCTTCACCAATAGTTATCTTTGACAGCATGCTAACATTATTTTAGTGGAACCGACTTGGAACCGAAACCGGAACCGACCCGTACTCGAAAAAATAGGGTAGGGTATGCCAAAAACCGACCCGACCTCAAATAGGGTAGGGTAAGAGTTTTTAAAAATAGGGTAAGGGTAGGGTCGACCCCTACCCGGACCTACCCGGACCAAGTTGCACCCCTACAATTTCCTTTTCCCATTTTGTTTATTTCATTTCCCTTTTATTTATTGTATTTCCTCCCTACTTTTCTATTTTATTTGCTATATTATCTCCATATCCGACACGAAAGTGTTTAAAAGCAAAATTTATAGTCCTCCTATAGATCGATAATTTATATACTATAATCTACGATCCGTGCACTTGCGGTGAGATTGCGAATAAGTATTTTGGCGCCGTTGCCGAGGAACTTCGGCGTTACTTTAAATTTTATTTTTAAATATTTTCTTTATTTTTATTTTTATTTATTATTCTAAATTAGCTAGTTAATCTTTGTATACACACACATACCCGAAACTTTACAAAATAACTAGGTGGAAAACTTTTTGTTGCTGACTTTGAGATTGAACGTTCTCTTAAGAGAAGAATCCGTGATTACAAGCAGCAGAAATATCCTGAAGACACTATGGCGGAACGCAACAATCAAAACTCGCCACATCAAGAGCAGGAGGAAGGCCAGCCCGAGAACAACGCTCTTCCAAGAAGGATGACACTTAGCGATCGGAACCGCCCAAACCCTCGTGGATTTCGATCTTGCATAGTCGAACCAGAAATTGATGGAAGAAATTTTGAACTAAATTCCGATCTCATCCGGATGGTTCAATAGGACCAATTTGCAGAATTTCTCTTTGAAAACCCAACTATACACATCACTAAATTCCTACAATTGTGCAACACAATCAGGGTGCATTCCACGTGAGGTAATTCGTCTGCAGTTTTTCCCATTTTCTTTTCGAGATAGGGCAAGCGAATGGTTCTATTCTATGTTGCCCGACACTTTCAACACATGGGATGAGCTTTCTACTGCATTCCTGGAAAAATTCTTTCCACCAAATAAAACCAGGAAAATCAGAGACGAGATCAATCAGTTTGTCCAAAAAGATGGTGAAACCTTATATGATGCGTGGGAGAGGATGAAAGATCTGCAGCGCAAGTGTTCTCATCATGGTATTTCGCAAGGAGATATTATTGAAAACTTTTTCAATAGATTCGATCGACCTAGCCGAAGCGCCGTCAATTCAGCCGCTGGTGGCCGATTCATGCGACTCACCGATGAGGAGACCCTCAAACTCCTCAATGACTTAACTCTTTATGATTCTCAGTACGGCGATGTCCGAGGAATCTCTCGACGAGGAAATGTATATGATATCGAATCCATACATTCTATACATGATAAACTTGATAAAATTTTGCAGCAAAAGAAGCAGGAATCCAAAGACCAGAATGCATCTTCTTCTGAACACATCTCATGCGAAATCTGTGGAGCTTCACACTACACAACTGATGTAGTTTTGCCATTAAAGACACCACAGGCGAGCAAGCTCATGCCATCAATAACCAGTATGATACTCGCGCATATGGCAACCCTTACTCTAATACTTACAACCCTGGATGGAGGAACCACCCTAATTTCTCTTGGGCAAACCAGTCAAACAACCAAAATTTTGCTCAAAATAATAAGCCACCTGGTTTCCTTAGAAATTTACTGAACTATCCTTCATATCAAACCCAACAAGCCTTACCTGCACCACCTCAAGCACAACCCACTGAGTCCATGCTCGACAATATCATTCTAATGCTCAAGAAAAATGATGAAAGAATGAACCAAATGCAAACCCACATCAAGTTGTTTGAAAATCAAATTGCTCAGAATGCCACAGCCTCATCCCAAAGAAACCAGGGCAAACTCCCTAGCTAACCTGAAGTAAATCCTAGGGAGCAGGTGCAGGCGGTTATCTTGCGGAGTGGAAAGCAGCTTGACCCACCTCAAATGGTCACAGAAAAGGATGCTGAGTAGGAAAAAAAGCAAGAAGAGGAGCTACAACTAGAACCAATTGTGGAAAAGCCATATGTACCACCACATTCTTACCAGCTCCTCTCCCCTTCCCATAAAGGCAACTAGAGGTTAAGCTCCAAAAGCAGTTCGAGAAGTTTGTTTCTACTCTAAAAAACCTGTCAATAAACGTGCCTTTCATTGATATGCTTTCCCAAATGCCAGCTTATGCAAAATTTCTCAAGGACATGCTATCCAACAAAAGAAAACTCGAGGAGTACGGAACGATTTCACTTACTGAGGAGTGCAGCGCTATTTTGCAGAACAAGTTACCTGAGAAGCTAAAGGACCCTGGAAGCTTCTCCATTCTATGTGCTCTTGAGAATGTCCAAATCAGTAAAGCACTATGTGATCTCGGAGCCAGTGTAAGTCTGATCCCACTCTCCATCTGTAAAAAACTGAACATAGGTGATCCAAAACCAACGTCTATGTCTCTCTAACTATCCGACCGATCAATTAAATTCCCAGTCAGCATCCTTGAAGATGTTCCCTTGAAAGTCGGCAAATTGTTCATCCCAGTCAACTTTGTGGTCCTCGACATGGAAGAGGATCGCCAAATCTCAATCATTCTCGGACGACCTTTCTTAGCCACTGCTGGATCCATGATAGACGTCAAGAATGGTTGACTCTCACTGACAATTGGAGATAAAAAGGTCAAATTTAATCTTTCTAAGGCAACAAAGCACCTATCAACCGATAGCTCTTGCCTGCGGGTCGACGTCATCAATCCTTTGCCGATCGAAGAAAAGGGCGACCCGCTAGAAGTATGTATCATTCAGAATGCAACTGTGAAAATGATAACCCTGAACTGTCTGCTTGTGCCGCTCTCTTGGATAGAACCCCTTTTATCTCACCTGCTGCAGACTCATCTCTTGGGAAGCTGGATATAGACTTCAGTTCCTTTCCTTCGACAAAAACAAAGGAAGAAGCGTCAAAGGTAGAACTTAAATCTCTTCCTAAAAATCTCAGGTACGCATTTCTTGGCTCAAACAATACCTATACAGTCATAATCATCGCAAATCTTTTCGAATCCCAATCTGATGATCTATTAACTGTATTAAGAAATCATAGGACGGCAATTAGCTACTACATTAATGACCTACCTGGTATTAGTCCTTCTCTATGCATGCACAGAATTCTAATGGAGGAAAATTATAAAACAAGCATTGAACCTCAAAGGTGTCTGAATCCAAACATGAAAGAAGTAGTGAAAAAGAAAATTTTAAAACTTCTTGATGCCGGAATCGTCTACCCTATTTCTGATAGCAGTTGGGTAAGCCTTGTACATGTTGTACCAAAGAAAGACGGTATGACTGTCGTGAAAAATGATAAAAATGAACTTATACCTACGAGGACAGTCACAGGTTGGAGAATGTGCATTGATTATCGCAAATTAAATATTGTCATCCGAAAGGATCATTTTCCTTTGCCTTTCATTGATCAAATGCTTGAAAGACTTGCCAATTACTCTTACTTCTGCTATTTGGATGGTTACTCTGGCTACTTTTAGATTCCTATTCACCCACTGGATCAAGAGAAAACCACTTTCACCTGTCTATACGGCACTTTTGCATATAAACGCATGTCTTTCGGTCTTTGTAATGCACCTGCCACTTTTCAACGATGCATGATGGTCATATTTTCTGATTACATTGAACATATAATGGAAGTATTTATTTATGATTTTTCTGTTTATGACACTACATTTGAATCATGTTTATCTAACTTGTCTAAGGTTTTACAGAGATGCGAAGAAACCAATCTGGTTTTGAATTGGGAAAAATGTCATTTCATGGTACAAGAAGGAATTTTATTAGGGCATTTAGTCTCAAGCAGAGGTATTGAGGTTGACCGGGAAAAAATAGAAGTCATTGAAAAACTACCGCCACCCAATTCGGTCAAAGGAATTCGGAGTTTCCTGGGACATGCCGGTTTCTATCGGTGTTTCATTAAAGATTTTTCTAAAATTGTTAAGTCACTGACTAACCTGCTAAATCAAGATGTAAAATTTAATTTTTCTAATGACTGTTTACATTCATTTTGCAGATTAAAAGAAGCTTTGACCACTGCCCCAATTAGACAGTCGCCTGACTGGAGCCTACCATTTAAGATCATGTGTGATGCAAATGACCATGCATTTGGGGCAGTTTTAGGTCAACGGAAGGACAACAAGCCAGTGGTAATTTATTATGCAAGCAAAACCCTAGATGACGCTCAAGTCAACTATGCTACCACTGAAAAAGAATTACTAGTTGTTGTTTTCGCTATTGATAAATTTCGTTCTTATCTTGTAGGATCAAAGGTGATTGTCTACACAGACCATGCAGCCATTCGTTATTTAATTGCCAAGAAAGATGTTAAACCAAGGTTGATTCGCTGGATTTTGCTATTACAAGAATTTGATCTTGAAATCTGAGATAAAAAGGGCACAGAGAATATGGTAGCTGATCATCTATCGAGACTACCATCAACTGAGAAAATGGATCTAACTAAAAATGATTAAATTAATGAGAAATTTCCCGATGAATCCCTGCTTGCACTTAAAGAAGCGTCAATGCCTTGGTATGGAGACATTATTAATTACTTGGTCTGTAAAGAAATTCCATCCAATTTCAGCTATCAACAGAAAAAGAGATTCATGGCGGACGTGAAATACTGCATATGGGAGGACTCATACCTTTACAAGAGATGCGGCGACGGTTTGATTCGCCGATGTGCACCAAATGAAGAAATCCAATGCATCCTTTATCACTGTCATTCTGCACCATATGGTGGACACATGGGTCCCACTAAAACTGCAGCAAAAGTCCTACAATCAGGTTTCTTCTGGCCGACTTTGTTCAAAGATGCTCGATCTTTTACACTAACCTGAGACAGGTGCCAAAGGACAGGAAACATTTCAAAACGAAACGAGATGCCACTCACAACCATTCTCGAGGTCGAACCGTTCGATGTCTGGGGCATGGATTTCATGGGACCTTTTCCATCCTCATTCAACAACCAGTACATACTTCTGGCGGTTGATTACATAACTAGATTGGTGGAGGCGATCGCTTCTCCAACAAATGACTCACGGGTGGTCACCAAATTCTTAAAATGTAACATTTTCATCAGATTTGGTGTACCATTAGCAATCATAAGTGATGGAGGAAGCCACTTCTGTAACAAGCAAATGGAGCGACTGCTCAAGAAATATAGGGTTACACATAAAATTGCAACCCCATATCACCCACAAATAAGTGGTCAGGCTGAAATCTCGAACCGTGAGATTAAACACATACTCGAGAAGACGGTATACCAATCGCGGCGAGAATGGTCAAGGTAACTCGATGATGCTCTTTGGGCATACCGCACTGCATTCAAGACTCCGATCGGAACAATACCTTTCCGACTAGTATATGGAAAATCATGTCACTTGCCTGTAGAGCTGGAGCACAAAGCATACTGGGCGATCAAATTTTTGAATTTTGATCTAAAATCTGCAGGAGAAAGGCGTCTACTACAGCTTGATGAACTCGAAGAGATTCGACTCGACGCCTATGAAAATTCAAAGATGTACAAGGAAAAGACAAAATTTTAGCATCTGGCAGAAGATAATCAAAGCTAATGACCTGGTGTTGCTTTTTAATTCTCGTTTTAAATTGTTTCCAGGAAAATTGAAATCGAGGTGGTCGGGACCATTCAAAGTATTACAAGTGTTTCCTCATGGAGCTGTTGAAATATGGAGTGAAAAGATAGGAGCATTCAAAGTCAATGAGCAGCGCCTCAAACCCTACTTCTCAGGGGATCATATTCCAATAGGAGTCATCCACTCCTTCTGCGAAACCTCGCCAATCAATTGAAAATCTGCAGTCAGGCTGATGACTTTAACCCAAGCGCTTTTTGAGAGGCAACCCGAACTTTTTCTTTTTCTTTCAGGGAAGTTTTAGTTTTAATTTTTTTCTTTTAGTTTCTTTTTAGCATTTTGATACTTTTTTAATGTTAAGATTTATTGGTTATTTTCAGAGCCTACTTGGAAAGAAGCACCATAGAATGCAAATTCGGTTCAACTAGCCAAAATAGGGAAGTTAACATCTCAAATTTTTACAATTACTCCCTTTATTTTGATGGTACGATTTTCATTGCGGACAATGTCAATTTCAAGTGTGGGGGTGAATGCATTGCATTAATTTTCTCTAAATATTTCTTTCACTTTCCCAATGATTACATTTTTGTCATTAAAAAAAACTTTGGGCAATTATTTCATAAAAGGTGACATTAGACCCCACTTTGAACTCATGTATGCCTTGAAAAGCAAACCATACGTGAAATTTCAACATCTTTGAGTTAGAAAAAGTTGATGCTTAATAAGATGTTAAAATTATTTTTGAACATGTACTTGTTGAAAATACTTGAGTTTTTGTCCCGAATCACTTGATGAAACTGATGTACCTAGGAACCGATCTTGTTTTCTTTCAAAATCAGAATAATCTTCTCTAATTTATCAAAAAATTTTCTAATACGCACAATTATTATTCAAGAAGGTAGTTTTTCCCATATACATGAAAAAATTTATTCTAGTTGAAGAAATTTCCAAAACCAAAACTCTATTAAACCAATTCATGAACATGATTAAGGTAATTTTTTCATGATGAGCCTATATTTGAATATATAACTGTTGTTTACCTCTATTGAGCCTGAACTTAAATTTTTTCTAAACCACAATTCCTACTTCATTGAACCAACTTTGAAATTGAATTCTGAGTTGAAAAGTGAAACAGGGAATAATATCTCCTGACTGTGCAAATAATGAAAATGACTTTCCAGATACCCTAAAATATGGTGAGGGAAATTATTGCCAGATTTAGTTAAAAAAAAGAAAATAAACCAAGGATAAGAACATGTTTGAAAAAAAAAAGAATAAAAGTACTAAGTGTGGGGGTAACATTATTTCCTGTTGTAAAATAAGTCTTAGGTCATGCAGAGACGGTTCAATTTTTTGAAATTTTATTTTTTACCTAACCGTTGTCCTACTAAGTCCTTATGATCCTATGAATTGGTTAATTGAGTTGGCAGAGAAAATTTAAATACAAAAATTTGATGAGATGTATTTTGACTAATATTTTTTGTACTACTACCACTTGAATTATTGAATGAGTGTATTGAATAACTTAATAAATGGGGAAGATATTTGATAATTAAGAGTTTATTGCGGGAGTTTTTAACTCTTGATGATTGAAAACAAATTGGATGAGAGGGTGTGCAGTATTAGTCACGTTAGAAGAGATTGTTGACTAAGATTTTCAATGAGTATCATGTTTCAAATTCTTTAATACTCTAATTAGTTTTGATGATAGGCCAAACATGAAATTTTTGCTCAAAATTTTGAAATTCTGCAATCTGTTCTTGAATTCTTTTATATTTGCTTGAGGACTAGCATAAGTTCAAGTGTGGGGGTATTTGATAATTGAAATTTGGCAACATATTTTGTCGACATTTTATACCAATTTGTTGGGTAATTAATTAAAATTAACATGAAATTTGGTTTAAAATGTGGTTTTGCAACTTTTGGGTATTAAATATTAATTTCAAGCAATTTAAATAATTTTTATAATCTTTTGGCTTGAAATTACTTTTTATTTGTTGCCATGAAATTAAATGCGTTTGAAATAATTTTATAATAATAAGCCACTAATGATTTTGACGAATTAATGATTTAAATATTTTTATGCAGGGAAAACAAATTACACAAAGTGGGTCCCACATGGAAATCAAATCATGCAAAAATCCAAGCCATCCATTTGATCACTGGCCAATCATCACCATTGATCCAATACGTCCAGCCATCATAGCCGTCCATTCCATTTTTTTGGCCCACCTTATAGATCACGTCCAAGCTATCATAACCAGCAGCACATCACGTGAATAAGTGGCCCACCAGTGCAGCAAATGCCCATTGCATAAATAACATTTCATGTGAATTCCATAAATCATCAGCTGCCCATTTTTTTTATCCAGCAGCAAGATCACGTAAAATCATGTGATATTTAAATTGCAGCAACTACCATTCTTTATGGACCCCACCATGATCAGCAATGCATTTACCATGTTGTTCAGCCGTCAATCATGCATTCAGCAATTTAATTACAACATCAACAAGTCACGAGACCAGCATCATGTACATGAATACCATAGGCCCCACAAATCAGTAATTGCAGCAGCTCATTAAATTGACAAATGCAGCATTCATGTTCAGCTTGTTGGAAACATGTGGAAAATAAGCCAAGTTTATGTTTTGATGATTAACAAACTAATTCGAGTAAGTGTTGGTTACTAATATGTTTGTGAAGATGATTGAAGGTTATACAAATGAAGAATATGAAACATGGAAAGTCAAGTCGATTTCCAAGTCAACTCAGGCATCGACTTAGGCCAAGTCGATCCCCAAGTCGACTCCAGTAGCGACTTCAGCTCGTCATTTTCGTCTAGAGTTGAAAACGGGGAACCAAGCTACCGAAGTCACAAACGAAGTCGACTCCACATGCGACTTGGGTGAAGTCGCAGACCAAGTCGACTCCAGCTTCGACTTCGAGGCGTCATTTTCATCCAGAGTTGAAATCGAGAATGAGAGCTGCCGAAGTCGCATCTCAAGTCAACTCCAGCTTTGACTTCAATGCGGAACTTGCAGATCAAGACGGTTCAATACTAGATTCAAGTGAAGATGAAGACCAAGACAACTCAAACACTCAAATAAAAATCAAATGAAGTCCAGAGCAAGCAAAGTTGCATATTTTCATGGAGAATCGAGATCATACATTTGGAACTCTCTTATGCACTCAAATACTCAAAGACTCAAGACTCAAGACATGGAGTCAAATGTGTTTAAGATAGAATAATTATAAAGAGTCTTAAGGATAATCAAAGGAAGAACAACCAAACATGAAGAAATTCAAGCAAGCAAGGCATTCCAAGGATTTCAAGTTCAACTAGCAAGCTGAAGATGTGAAGTCGCACCCGAAGTCGACTTCACCTGCGACTTGGGTCAAGTCGAGGACCAAGTCGACCCAGACTAAAACTTGAAGAAGTTGCAGAAAGCCGAAGTCCCACCCGAAGTCAACTCCATCTGCGACTTGGGTGAAGTCGCACCCGAAAGTTGACTCCACTGCGACTTGGGTCGCAACGGTCGGAAATTTTTCGAACGTTGACGCATTAAATGCTCGCCACCTACTTCCAAATGTTCGGATTTCCTCACAAATTATATAAGACATTCAATATGAACGTGGAGGGTAGCTGAGAAATCATTGAATGAGCATAACTCTCATTTCTAAGAGCATTAAGTGATCAAGCTAACATCTAGAAGAAGAACATTGTTTCCAAACTGCCAAGAGCTGCTTGCTGAATCATTAAGCCTACGTTACAAGTTCTTCTCTGCGCCAAATCTGCCTCTTCACAACAGTAACGTGTAGAAACTTTCTTTTGTTATTTCTTGTTGTATTGAACTTGATTTAGTTTGGGTAACTAAGATCAAGTGTAAGCAAAGTAGTGTGTGATTGGAGTGGAACTCGTCACCTACTTGTGCTGTGAATTGTTGATGTCTCCTAGAGCTGAAATCTAGAATAGAGCAGTGACTCTAGTTGTATTTGTGAAATATATAGTGAAACCCAAGTCACAAGAGGTGTGAGCTTGAAAGAGTGGAGTAGGGAAGGTTTTCCGAACCACTATAAAATCTTGTTTGTTGATATTTATTTCTACTCTCTGCTCTATATTACTTTTCCATTTATTTCTTCATAAAAGGGGACTAGATTAATCCGGGGTAAAGTTTCTGTTTAAGTTGAAAATTTTTAAATACCCAATTCAACCCTCCCCTCTTGGGTAATTGTCATTAACTCGGGACCAACAAGTGGTATCAGAGCAGGTCTTTGAGTTTTACCAAAGAGATATTTTGATATGGCATCCTAATCTACTTCTGTTCCTGCTTTTGCCGAAGGCCAATCTTTTACTAGACCACCATTGTTTAATGGGAACAATTTCGGCTATTGGAAGCTACATGTGAAACAACTCATCATGGCTACAGATATGGATTCTTGGATTGCTATCCAAGACGGTGTGACTTTGCCAATCGATGAAAGAGCTTACAAATGGACCGATGAGAAAGTAAAAACTGTTAAGAGCAACGCTAAAGCTATGAACTCACTGTTTTGTGCTCTTACCACCTCCGAATATGATAGAGTATCCTCTTGTCTAATTGCAAAAAAAATATGGGATACATTAACATTTATCTATGAAGGAACTTCTCAAGTCCAAGGGACAAGGAGAAATATTTTGATTTGAGAGTTGGAAAGCTTTAGAATGCTAGATACAGAAAATATTTTTGAAATATTTACTAGATTCTCAAAAATAACTAATGCCTTGAGAGGTCTTGGATACTCCACATTTGAGCAAAGAGAAAGCGGCAAATCGAGTGTGCCAATACTTGGGAAAAATCAAATCAAAACTGCACCTATTTACATACCTAAAGGGAAACGAGTTGTTTGGACCAAAAGGCCAACTTTTGAACCACTACATACTTGGAGGCCTACTCCTAGATTACCAATGGCTTATAATTTTTACAACAAGATAGGTCACAAAATTCATAGATGCAACTTTAAGAAACTATATGACCATGGTGCAAAATTAGTTTCGGTTCCAAGAAACACAAGATTTAAGCTTTCAAAGATAGAACAACAAAGATTAAATCAGTTTACTAACCCAAATGGACCCATAAAATGGGTACCAAAGAGATAAGATTTATTTGTTCATTTTTCAAATATGTTTCAAGGCAAAGACAAACAACGTTTGGTTCATGGATAGTGGTTGCTCAAGGCATATGACCGGTGAAAGAAGTTTATTTCATAAACTCAAGCCTTGCAACGATGGAATTGTTGCTTTTGGAAATAATGAGAAAGGTAAAATCAAAGGTAAATGAAACATTTATAGTATTTCAAATGCATGTATAGAAGATGTATTATTTGTTGAAGGACTCAAGCACAATTTAATGAGTATTAGCCAATTATGTGACAAAGGATACAAGGTTGTATTTGAATAATCTATATGTAATGTATTTGATGGAGAACATATCATGTTTAACAGAAAAAGACATGAAAATATATATTTGGTTTCACTTGATGAACTAGATGATTAATGTCTAATAACCATTGACAATGATCCATGAGTTTGGCATAAGAGGCTTGGGCACATAAACATGACAAACATAAAGACCCTATGGAAGAAGAATTTGGTAGAAAGATTGCCAAAGTTGAAATATGATAAAGATAAAATTTGCAAGACATGTCAATTGTCAAAACAGCCTAAAATGTCTTTCTCTACCAAAAAAGAGATTTCCACCACTAGGCCACTTGAATTGCTACACATGGATCTATATGGGTCATCCGACATTTTAACCATTTGTGGAAAGAAATATGTGTTTGTAATAGTTGATGATTTTTTAAGATTTACATGGGTAATTCTCTTAGCTAGCAAAGATGAAGCCTTCTTTATGTTTGCAACATTTGTAAACTTGGTGCAAAATGAAAAGTAAAGTACTATTATGACTATTAGAAATGATCATCGTGGTGAGTTTGAAAATAAACGATTCATAGAATTATGTAATGAAAAAGGAATTCACCACACATTTTCTGCACCAAGAACTCCACAACAAAATGAAGTAGTTGAAAGAAAAAATAGAACCATACAAGAGATGGTTAGAACATTGCTAAATGAGAGTAAATTATCCAATAAATTTTAGGGTGAAGCTGTAAGTACAGCTTGTCATGTGTTGAACCGAGTTACCATTAGAGCAATCTTGAAAAAGACCCCATATGAGCTATGGAAAGGTAGAAAATCAAATATTTCATATTTTCATGCTTTTGGTTGCACATGTTATGTTTTGAACAATGGAAAAATCAACTTGGAAAAACTAGATGCTAAAATTGATGAGACAATATTCCTTGGTTACTCATCAAATAGCAAAGTATATAGAGTCTTGAATAAAAGGAACCAAGTTATAGAAGAGTCAATACATGTTGTTTTTGATGAATTTAATCCATGCTCCAAAAGAAAAGATGATTTAAGTGATGCAGATGATATTACAAGTAACCTTGAAAAATTGCATGTGGAGAAGCAAGAAGAATCCATGGAAGAAAGGGTAAGTGAAGGTAATAATTCCTATAAACCTCCAACTGATTTGAAATTTAAACATGACCATCCAATTGAGTAAGTTATAAGGAATATTTATGAAGGTGTAAAAACTAAAAGGTCAAAACAAAATATTTGTGGACAATACGCATTTGTATCCAAAATTGAACAATCCACTAAAGACCAAGCTCTTGATGATGAAAACTGGATCATAGCAATGCAAGAGGAATTAAATCAATTTGAAAGAAACCAAGTTCGGCATCTTGTTCCAAGACTAAAAGATTGCATTGTCATTGACACAAAATGGGTCTTTAGGAACAAATTAGATGAAACTGGACTTGTGGTGAGAAATAAAGCTAGACTTATGGCAAAAGGATACTCACAAGAAGAAGAAATATACTTTGAGGAATTCTATGCTCCGGTTGCTAGATTAGAAGCTATTCGCATCTTACTAGCTTTTGCATCTCACATTAACTTCAAGTTGTTTCAAATGGATGTTAAAAGTGCATTTTTGAATTACTATATAAATGAAGAGGTGTATGTTGAACAACCACCTGGATTTGAGGAGAAAGATCCATCTAAATTTGTATACAAATTAACCAAAGCTTTATATGGATTAAAATAAGCTACAAGGGCTTGGTATGAGAGATTAAGCAAATTTTTAATTGATCATGACTTTCAAAAGGGAAAGGTAGACACCACTTTGTTTATCAAGTATAAAGAAAGAGACATTTTGATTATTCAAATTTATGTTGATGATATTATTTTTGGTGCTACTAATGAGATTCTTTGTCAAGAATTTTCTGAGCTTATGCAGAAAGAATTTGAGATGAGTATGATGGGGGAGCTAAACTTCTTCCTTGGACTACAAATCAAATAACTAAGTGAAGGGATCTTCATAAACCAGTCTAAGTATATCAAAGAAATGTTAAAGAAGTTTGGCATGGAAAATAGCAAAGGGGCAAACACGCCTATGAGCTCAACCATTAAAATTGACAAAGACGAGAAAGGCAAACCAATTGATTTAAAGTTATATAAAAGCATGATAGATTCTTTATTATATTTAACTGCTTCTAGACCCGATATACTGTTTAGTGTTTGTATGTGCTCTAGATTTCAATCATGTCCAAAAGAATCACACTTGGTAGCTGTAAAAAAAAATTTCAGATATTTAGTAGATACTACAAACATAGGACTTTGGTATCCAAAGGGTTATAACTTTGATCTAATCGGCTACTCGGACGCGGATTTTGCCGGTTACAAAGTAGATAGAAAAAGCACTAGTGGAACATGTCAGTTTCTTGGGAACATGTTGGTTTCATGGTTTTCAAGAAAACAAACTAGTGTTTCTCTATCTACAGCGGAAGCCGAATATGTTGCCGCCGAGAGCTGTTGTGCCCAATTACTTTAAATGAAACAACAACTTAGGGACTATGACATGAACTTTAAAAATATACCTATTAGATGTGATAACACAAGTGTAATATGTTTAACTAAAAATCCAATTTTGCATTCTAGGACCAAGCATATAGACCTTAGACATCATTTTATTAGAGAACATGTAGAAAATCATAATATATGTTTGGAATATGTGAGAACAGAAGATCAAATTGCAGATATTTTTACCAAACCTCTAACAAAAGAACCATTTTATAAAATTAGAAATGATATATGAATGCTAGAAGTAACTTAGACAAGCACACGTGAGGGGGATCACAGGTTTAGGGGGAGCAGCCCTGCCATTCTCAAAGGATTAAACCGCTCCATCTCTATTTTTGATAAATTGACAAAAAGGGGGAGAAGAGATCGGGATTTGAGTCTCCGTTTTAAATGTTTGTATGAATGATTTTAACTTGTGATATATTGGATGAAATATGTATGTTAAACTCATATTTTTTAACTTGTGATTTATTGGAAATATATGTTAAAAATCAAAATGCAAAAATAGTTTGTTTTAAAGACATTGAAAGGTATATACTCAAATCAGTTTTGTCAATCATCAAAAAGGGGGAGATTATTGGAAACATGTGGAAAATAAGCCAAGTTTATGTTTTGATGATTAACAAACCAATTTGAGTAAGTGTTAGTTACTAACATATTTGTGAAGATGATTGAAGGTTATAAAAATGAAGAATATGAAGCATGGAAAGTCAAGTCGATTTTTAAGTCGACTCAGGCATCGACTTAGGCCAAGTCGATCCCCAAGTCGACTCCAGTAGCGACTTCAGCTCGTCATTTTCGTCCAAAGTTGAAAACGGGGAACCAAGCTACCGAAGTCGCAAACGAAGTCGACTCCGCATGCGACTTGGGTGAAATCGCATCCGAAGTTGACTCCGCATGCGACTTGGGTGAAGTCGCAGACCAAGTCGACTCCAGCTTCGACTTCAGTGCGAAACTTGCAGATCAAGACGGTTCAATGCTAGATTCAAGTGAAGATGAAGGCTAAGACAACTCAAACACTCAAATGAAAATCAAATGAAGTCCAGAGCAAGCAAAGTTGCATATTTTCACGAAGAATCGAGATCATTCATTTGGACCTCTCTTTTGCACTCAAAGACTCAAGACTTAAGACATGGAGTCAAATGTGTTTAAGATAGAAGAATTATAAAGAGTCTTAAGGATAATCAAAGGAAGAACAACCAAACATGAAGAAATTCAAGCAAGCAAGGCATTCCAAGGATTTCAAGTTCAACTAGCAAGCTGAAGAAGTGAAGTCACACCCGAAGTCGACTTCACCTGCGACTTGGGTCAAGTCGAGGACCAAGTCGACCCAGACTGGAACTCGAAGAAGTTGCGGAAAGCCGAAGTCCCACCCGAAGTGGACTCCATATGCGACTTGGGTGAAGTCGCACCCGAAGTTGACTCCACTTACGACTTGGGTCGCAACGGTCGGAACTTTTTCGAACGTTGGCGCATTAAATGCGCGCCACCTACTTCCAAACGTTCGGATTCCCTCGCAAGTTATATAAGACATTCAATATGAATGTGGAGGGTAGCTGAGAAATCATTGAATGAGCATAACTCTCATTTCTAAGAGCATTAAGTGATCAAGCCAACATCTAGAAGAAGAACATTGCTTCCAAACTGCCAATAGCTACTTGCTGAATCATTAAGCCTGCGTTACAAGTTCTTCTCTGCGCAAATCTGCTTCTACACAACAGTAACGTGTAGAAACTTTCTTTTGTTATTTCTTGTTGTATTGAACTTGATTTAGTTTGGATAATTAAGATCAAGTGTAAGCAAAGTAGTGTGTGATTGGAGTGGAACTCGTCACCTACTTGTGCTGTGAATTGTTGATGCCCCATAGAGCTGAAATCTAGAAGAGAGCAGTGACTCTAGTTGTATTTGTGAAATACATAATGGAACGCAAGTCACAAGAGGTGTGAGCTTGGAAGAGTGGAGTAGGGAAGGTTTTTCGAACCACTATGAAATCTTGTTTGTTGATATTTATTTCTACTCTCTGCTCTATATTGCTTTCCATTTGTTTCTTCATAAAAGGGGACTAGATTAATCCGGGGTAAAGTTTCTGTTTAAGTTGAAAATTTTTAAATACCCAATTCACCCCTCCCCTCTTGGGTAATTGCCATTAACTCGGGACCAACACAGCTGCCCATCAAGCAATCCAACCATCTATTTAAAATGCAGCAACCCTTTTTCCAACACCCAATTCACGTGATATCAACAACATTGCCATTCACAATTCAGCAGTTATTGAAATGGACCCCACTAAGATCAACCATCTGTTGCATATGAAAATCCAGTCGTCCATCACATAGCTGCCCATTTAATTTATGCCCATTCACATGATCATGATTTTAAAGCATTGCATCTGAAAAAAAAATCCAGCACCAAGCTAGATCACGTGATGTGTTGGACCCCACCAAAAATCGGCAGCCCATCATCACCAAGCTAATCATACCAGATCCAGCACCGTCCATTCATAGCTGATAATGCATTTACCATGCTGCTCATTTATTCCAAGATGAAGCAAATTCACATGATGGAGCACATATGGACCCCACATGAAAGGCTATAAAAAAACACGCAAGAGCAGATTTTGAAAAAAAAAATTTGGATGAAAGCAGAGACTTCTACATTATCAGAATATTCTAAAAGAGAGTTCCGTAGCAGAAAAATTCCAAGGAGCAAGCAACAGAAAATCCCTACAAGGATGCCACTGCAAAATATTTTAGCGGAAATTTTAGAAGAAAATTAAGAGCATAATTTTGAGAGAGAAAGCAAGGTGGAGAGCACGGGAAAAAGGCGGACCGACAAGTTGCGTAGAGCGGTCGACACACCATCGGGGCTTCAAACCAATAAGCTTTTCTATCTTTTCCCTTTTTAATTTTAATTATCTTGTTTAAGATGAATTATAATTTTAATTTTATTTTGAACTTAAACATGCTTGGTTAAACCTTAAATCTAGGGTTTAGGACATAACATGGGTACAATGCAGCGTTGTGTGGATTTTTAATTCATTTATTATAGATGTTGTTGTTAATTTAATATCTTATAATTTTTATGTTTGCTTTGTATATGGGCCCGTACTTTAGCATGATTCCATATATTAGACGGTGGAACCGAGAGGTGGAAGCCTAATATACGATAATCAAGATATTAAACCTGAAAATCTAAGACCATGAGAATAGGCATGATAACCTTGAGGAATTTTATGAACAAACCACAGAACTTAATAGATTCTAATTAACTTAATCCCATGAGAATAGGTGGTTAAGAAAATTAGGGTACGCGTTGTAGGTTTCGAGAGAAGGTGCAATGACAAATTAGGATTTGTCCTCCTTTAACAAATAATATCCAAATTAAATAATTATACCACTACCCGTTGCAAAAGACGCATGTGAAATCCTAGACCTTAGATACCCGTACTCTCATTTTCTCTACTAATTTTAATTTGCAATTTTCTTTTCCCATTTTGTTTATTTCCTTTCCCTTTTATTTACTGTATTTCCTCCCAACTTTTCTATTTTATTTGCTATATTATCTCCATATCCGATACGAAAGTGTTTAAAAGCAAAATTTATAGTCTCGAGTTCCCTGTGAATCGATAATTTATATACTACAATCTACGACCTGTGCACTTGCGGTGAGATTGTGAACAAGTGCTGCCACACATTGGAAGATAATTTATATTGAAGTTTCGATTTTGGAGGAACAACATATCTGTAGTTTCTCGTCCTTCGAATCCTTTTCACTCACAACCACTTGTCCCATTACATCCTCTTTCATCGTATTCTCATCCTCATTCTCAACCTCTAAGTCCTCTATTATATTAACTTTGTTATCCATAGTTAAATCAATACAATTGTTCATACCGCTGCCTTCTTCTATAGTTAATATTACAGTCATTCCTAAAAAAATAACATTACAACATTGATTAAAATATTTAACTAATGATAGAATTTAATTGAATTGAATATATCATGTAAAATGAATTGAATTAAGAACAAAATTTTTAAATACAAGTAAGGATCAACGGAACATACATTTCAATACATTAAACAAGAGAAATAAACCAATGTAGCTCAAACATCTAAAGTATTGAATAACAACCATCTTAGATGACTATTTTGAAAACACTAATCCCTACTCATCATCTTATTATAAGAACAACAGATCAACATAGAAAAGACTATAAATTTCTAAGTAATAAAGACTTAACAAATTAATCAAGTTATGTAGAACCATTAACATTATCCATTAACATGATGATTGATGATTAATATCATAGCAACATGCTTAAACATTAGAATTAATAATTATTACTTAAACATTAACAATGCAACATAAAAGAGGCGATCTTTCATGACTTCCTATTTTATCCACCCCATTTAGTTCAATCTGAGCTTCAATCAACAAGATTTCAACCTTAGATCTACTTGAAAAATACAAACAAATTATTTAGACAACATGCAAATCAAAAGTTCAAGCCTACCTAATAGTCTTCTCCAGCAAGTAGCCTAAAATGGACTCATCTCTGACGCTGCAATTGAAATAGAGGAGATGCGGTTGGAATGGGGGCTGGCCGGCTAAGAGTGACAGGTCACTGGAGAGGCTAGCGATGAGAGGAGCACTGGAGTAGGCAAGGGTTGCGAGGCAGGCGACGGGAGGAGCTATGCCGCTACGCGTAGGGCCGTCGGTTGTGGAGGGGAGGACCTGCGCGCCGATGGCAGAGGGTTGGGGGAGAGAGAGAGAGAGAGAGAGAGAGAGAGCACCGAGCACTGGAGCAGGCAAGGGTCACGATGCTGTCGATGGGATGAGTTGCGCTACTGCGCGTCCGGCCATCGGCCGTCGAGGGGAGGACCTGCAAGCCGACTGCCGAGGGCAGGTCGGGGGGAGAGAGAGGAGCATTGGAGCTATGCCGTCAAAGGGAGAAGCTGTGCCGGTGCCGCTGTGTGTTGACTCGTCGTCGTCAAGGTCGGAGGCCGCAGAGCCACGCTGCCACAAAGGGTCGAACTAGAAAATGAAATCGGAATGTGAAAGAGATTGTCGTCGGACGACAGGAATACGAGATGGCGGGATGGGATTTAGGAATTAGGGCTGGATGTTATTATTATATTATAGGTATATATAATATATGAAATCTGGGTCGGTTCCGGGTACCCAGCACTAGAACCGACCCTACCCAAATTTGAATAGGTATTTCACCCACAGAACCGAACCGACCCTATTTAGGGTACCCAGAGGGTCGACCCGCGAGTACCCGGACCAAGTTGCACCCCTACGTACCTACGACGTCACAACCGGCTCAAACGGCCATCAATTGCACTACAAAATATCATTTTTTGCCCTTATGATTTTAGCAATCAAGCATGCCAAACAGAATTCCTAAATTATTGGACGTCGTTTGCATTCCATTCACCCGAAATTTGGTTATTGATAGCAAAAGCAACATCACGCCCTCCCAACTACCTCCACCATCATCGAGCTGTCATTACCAAACAGTACCTGTGTCACCCACTTCAACTTCACCATACCTGAACGAGCAGTTAAATAAGTTGCATCTGAAATATGGTGGCCCCTAATTGTTGCTTACTTTAATTTAATGGCGGTGATTGCTAATTTTGAATTGGAGGTTGCAAGCAGTTGAATTTCATAGCTACTTTTCCAACTTTAATGGCTGCCAAGAACAAGGGTTGAGCACTGATGGTTGGCTACTGGAAATTTTGACCGAGACCAGATGCTATTTTGCTGTTATGGTCAGCTGCAAAATTTGAAAAAGCCATTGTAATATTTGTTTTTGCTGCAATGTTGTTTGCATTGACAGAGATTAATATGGAGGATGTTAGTAGCTAATGGTTTCACAATACTAATCGAGACTTGGCTAGCGACGATTGGCTTGCTAGTTTTGGGCATGGTTAAAACAAGGACGGGTGCTATAGGTCTAATTCTGTGGCTAGTCGGTTAGGTCAAAGTTGCCAAAATCTTTTTATGGCAGCCGATTTTCATATATTTTTGAACAACCGTTGATCGCAGGTGGGGTTTTTCTCTAGAGCAAATTGCTGATGGGAAGACAACCGGAGCTTAGTCGTTGTTGTTTTTTTAATTCGAGTAGCTACTGGTCGTGGATTAAGGGGGGTCGATGAGATGATGATTGCTGGTTTTTTAAAGCAATTGACCAATTTTGTTGAATTGGGATGGTCAGTGTCCAAATTGAGGTAGGCAGGGGCCACGATTGAAATCAGGGCTAGGATTCTTGGTATTTGATGTTCAAAGGGGCTGGTTGCAATGGCCAGCATCATATGTCTGTTGGATTTGGTTTCGATTTGGGCTGCCCATTTTTATTAGCTACTGAAAATGAGTTAGAAGAAAAGGTGGCACTTGCAAGTGACGATTTTGCCAAAATCTAAGGGAGTGAAATAAGAGACGATGGCATCGGTGAGTGACAACTTCTGACAAAAGGAAAGAGGAGAAGGGGCAGACGTGATGGGGAGGAGTAGGACAGCGCTGAATTGAGGCAATTTTGTCATTAGGAGAAAAATTAACCCATGTAACAACCAAGCCTATTACATTGAACTGACAGTGAGTAACGTCGTGGGTAGGGGAGGAATTATGAGCGAAATTCTGTGGATATGGGGGGAATTTCTGAAACATTGTGAGTATGAAAGGAATATTAGTCAAATGTCGTGGGTATAAGGAAAATTTTTCCTTTAATTTTTGAATAAATGAGTTATATTCCGCTAATTAATTCAAACATTTAATTAAATAAATGAATTTGGGTTGAGATTTTATAACTCATTAACCATTTAGTAATACGTTTAACCCATCTAACCCATTTAATTTATAACAACCGATTAAATTGAGTAATTTGTAAATATACTCACTTAGTTTGATTAAAATTGCAAATGTACTTACGCAATTTCAAAAATTATAAATAACTCATACATAGTTTACTCATAATTGCAAATAACCCCATGTCATTATAACACCGTCATGGCGTGGGTATATTTGCAAAAATATGCAAACTATGTAAGTGTATTTGTAATTTCATAAATTAAGTGATATATCTAAATTTTTCCAAATAACTCTTATATAGTTTAACCATATTGCAAATAACCCTCATGCTATGATGATACAGTAACGGCATCATAACAACATGGGGGTTAATTGCAATTATAGTTAAATTATATGGGGTTATTTGCAATTTAAAACTAAGTGAGTATATTTGTAATTTTGATCAAACTAAGAGGGTATATCTGCAAATTACACTAAAGTTATATATAAATGTAAACTCTTTGGTTATTTTTTCGCTGCTATTCTAATTAAAATTTTCTATTACAACCGTATTTCTATTTCTCCTATGCTGAAAATATCCTCCCACCTCTGCTTGCGAGATTATCGTTTGCTAGAATCTAGGCTTTCAAGTTGATGCGACCTTGATTTTGAAGATATTATATATCTCTGCTTCCATATAACTTAGTTACATAGAAGCTAAGCCCTAATTTATATTGAATAAATAATTGTATAAAATATTGATATATTTAAATGCACGAAGGGCCTATTTTGAGTCAAATACACTGTAACTTATGGTATATGTAAATGCACTAGATAATACCTCATATATATTTTGAGAGGTCCCTGGATATACACGCAACACAAGTTTTTTCCCAATTCCTCTCTTTCTTTGTTGGGCACTTAAGATGTGGTAGTATGGTTGATTTTTGTCTATAATTGTAATTTCACTTAGGGAAAAGTTTAAGACATAGCTTTCCAATTTTTCTGCTTTTGTTACATCAGGTATGTAACCAATCCTTGATTTTCAATATTGGTATCAAACAAGTTGTTGTATTTTGGCTTTTAAATTTGACCATCATTTTGCTTCAGTATCACGAAATTTTTTTCCCCATGACCGAAACAACATAATTTGGGTATGTGAATAGAATTCCCTAAATTTTGATGATGCCATTGTTGATACCCCACTTAAATGTGAACTTAAAATTTCAAATGGATTTCCCATAGAAAGGCCCACAATCTTATTCAATAGCCTACTTAAGAAATAATAAGTCTTTTTGTATATACATTTAACTGTTGACTCATATACTTGCGAAGCCCAAATGTATGCTGGATTCACTTGAAGAACGGGCCCTCAATGCATGTAGGCCCATCTCATAAACAAGGGTTATTAATCATTATTATTAATCAAAAGAAACTTACATTCAATATGAAATGAAGAATGCTTCCTCAAGATGAACAATTTGGATTAGCCAAAAATTTAAAGTTTATGAGATTTTTATGGGCAAAATATATTTGACAAAGAAAAGAGGCGGATTAGCAGCATTACAAATAAAAAATGAAAATTACAAGATCTAAGTCACCAAATGAAGATCTAAGCCGTTAAAGTAATCGATGGACCGTAAGAGGGTGGGTCCCATCCAAAATAAGGAAAAAATGACGAGCTGCGTATACGTCTATAAAAATGCTCGCTTTTTGCGCAAGGATACATGCTGAATCAAGTAATAAAGTGTAAGTAGAGTATCGTTCTCACGAGAAATTGGCTAACCGGAATTATTAATTAGTTTAACTGCTTTCGGTGGGCGGAAAATTCTGAATTTTTGAACTTAAAGTTAAAGCTAACAAACGCTATAAGAAATCAAAATAGAGTCCACGGAATCACTGGAATACTAGAAACGGGTTTAACAATCAGGGATGACAGATGGATAGCTCAGAATCCTTGAATCTAAATTAACTTGCATTAGTTCTTTTTCATTGAATTGTGCATAGACTTACTAGTCCAAGTTCAAGAATCTTTATATACATCTTCCAACATTATATAAAACTAATTACACCTTATTCAATTGCTATATTTTTATGCCATTAAATAAAGTGAAATTGATAAGTTCATAACCTGTTTATTGACTACACAGGATTTAACAGTATATTCCTATCCATTAAACAACTCCCCTTACCAAAGAGAAAACCTATGCCCTACACATGGATCTAGCAGAGATTTTCCTTTTTCAAGAATTAATCAAGCAATTAAATCATCTTACAAGGTAGCTAATCTTGTAAAAAGTATTAAACCACATGTGCAAGGTTAAATCACACACAAACATATAGAAAAATCAAATATTCATTCCTCAATCTAAAGGAACCAATACAATATAGTTAGATGTCAATTCATCCTAACTATCCATCTAAAAGAAGTTTAGTTCAAAGACATAATCATAAAATCTTTTACATCCATTATTGTAGTATCCAAAAAACAGAGAAAGAAAAATAGAAAGGTAAAGAGAAAACTGGTTTTTCGGCTGTTTCCACCAACGGGGTTGAATCTTCTCTTCAATCCATGTTTCGTTCGAGTTTTCGTCCTTCTCTGGCTGTCTATTCCGGCTCTTTTGCTCTCTCTCGCACGCGAATCCTGGGTTTCTATTTATAAAGTGGAATGGCGCAGCACACTTACTGAAATCTGCACGTACGGATGCGTAGTGACTCCTAGGCGCCAACTCTCTGTGTGCTGGGTAACTTAGAAATCTTTTTGGAAACCCTAGGAATTCATGCCTTGGCGCCTAGGCGCCAATTCTCTGGATGCTTCATGACTTGGGAACTCCTCTAGAACACCTGTGATCATATACTGGCGCTTAGGCCAACTTCCTGGAAGCTATTTTGAATGGTGGCCTCAAAATCCTTCTAGACTTATCTGCACGATGATGAAGTGGCGCCTGGGGGGCCCTATCTGGCATCTAGGCGTCAACTCACTAGAAGCTACTAGTTGCTGGATTGTGCTGGAGTTCTGGCAAGGGCATGTAGGTTGGCGCTTGGGCGCCATCCACATGCCTCGTGACTTAGTTCTGATCTACATCCGCTTCGCTCGCATTGCTTGTAATTTTCCCGTCCTTTCTGCAAAAATTACATAAACTAAATAAATGGACTAAAAATGTCTAATTTATGCTAAAAATGCATAAAAACTAAATAATGCTCCTAAAATGCAAAGCGAGTGAAAATTAAGCTAAATGGATATAAACTATGCCTAATCTCTTGGACTAACGCGCAAATATAGTCTGAAATGGGTCATGATAACTCACATTTTTACGAGTTATCAGAAAATAAGTGAAGATCGAGGCATGAATGAAGGACATAACATTAATGGCTAGAAAAGAATTGACTTACAAGCTTGATAATACTATGACCCCCCAAAAATAATTTTTCAAAACCACCCGCAAATTTGTCAAGAACTCCTTGAATTAAAATTTTGTAAAATAGTAAAAGGGGAATTGTGAAAAATATTACCAAAACAGATCATGGTGTAAATTCTCAAATCTAAAAAAAATAAATATCATCTTCTCCCCCACTTTAAGGGGGCAAGTTTTACATCCCAAAAACCTAGAAGCCGTTACACCCAACAATCCATTGGCATTTGTTTGTTATCGTCCGTCACTGGCCATTTCTTCCCATTTTCATTCATTAGGTTTGCTACTCTCCCTCTATTTTACATAACGTCACATAAAAAGACAGAAAAGCAGAAGGCAACATCCTGGTCCTTTATACCCCCATTAATATGCACGTTATGCATCAATGTCATTTTGCATTGTTTTTTTTTTTAAAAAAATTTAATGCTCGATATACGATTACTATCTTTTCCTAATAAATATATCTATACATATTGCATTCAAATAATATTATTTGCAATGCATTCGACGCATTAGTCATATATATATTAAGTAGTTTTTGAAAAAAAAGAATTAAAACTGTATTTAGTATGTCGTTGGCATTTTTAGTTTCAAAAATGAGTCTTTAATCTAGTCATAAGTTTTCAATACTTGAAAAAAAAAACTTTTCGCATTAAGTTATCTTCACAATAGATATTTTTTATTTCATAATATAAAAAAATAAACCAAAAAATTATTTAAAAAATTCCATACAATGAGAATAAAATTCTCATACCTTCTTTTAAATTAAATTAAGGGTTTGTAAAAATCCTAGAGATTAAATTTCTACCTCTACCCTCCCGAGCTTTTACATATAAAATGTATGTTATTTTTCTACACTCCTAGGACCAATATACTATAGGAAAAATAAGATTGTACTTTTTTCTAGTTGCGGCCACCCAAATAACCCTTGTAATTTCAGTGCCTTATTTTACACGGACTAACAACCGTTATTTGGTTAGTAATGACTCCAAAAAAAATTATATATTAATTTTCCTTTCTATTTACTATGTGTATTCGCATTTGCAAGTATTTTAACCATTTACTGTACCTAACTGAGACATATGATTGTGTTTGACTAACTCACATCATTTAAAAATCTCAAGTAACTTCCATAATTTAAGAACTTTAACATTTGTATCTTCCTTCTTTAACCCCCCATATTTATACATTTTCACTTTATTCACATATTTAATGTCGAACCCCTCCTCTATATTTTTTCTCCTTTTTTTTATTTTGCACGTTTTCTTAATATATTTTACTAACTTCTAATAGCGACTAATTGATACACATGTTTGATTAATTTTGCATCATATAAAAAATTTCAATGGTTGCATCATTTAAAAGCCTTAATGTCTAAATTTTCCTCCTTTAACCTTCATACATACACATTTTATATTTATTCTCATCTTTGTTTTTGAATCTCTTTTCTACACCATTTATCTTTTTATTTGCATATTTAACTTCGTATTTAACTCGCACCATACCTAACCAACTAACCTGTTACTTTCTTATACTTGCATCATATTTATTTTATATTTTTTCTTGTGCATGTTTACTTTTCAGTTTGGTATGCATTTATATTTCTATTTTTATTTCCTAGCATTTTTACACATCTTATGTTTTTAGGCCCACTTGCACAAAAATTAACGTGCTATAGTTTGACAACTCTATTAGAGACAGAATAGATTGTTGATCTTCATCTTTTCTTAAAAGCTTAGGGAAGAATTTTTTTATTTTCTTTCCATTTAGGAGGAATTTACTTTGAAAAAAAGTTCAACTTTCCCTTTAAATTTTTTTCTTTTTTTTAAAAAAAATATAAAGTCTAGAGTCAACTTAAGTAACCAAGATAAATTGTAAAAAGAGGTTCATCCATCCCGAAGTTTGGTTATCACAAAATCTAAATCAAATAAATAAATATGTCAGATAGTAGAAGAGAATCATCATCTAGTCACCCTAGTGCAAAAGATTTTTTCAAATATGATACAACGAGTAGACAACTTGGAAGGGATGATATCCAAAGTATCAAAGGCTAAAAATGTTAGAGTCACCTAAAAACCAAGAGGATAATGGAGTAAGAGCCTCAATTAGTAATATAAGAAAAGAAAAGGATATGAATCATTATGAAGAGGAAGAACTAGTTTTGAAGCGAGCTAATGATAAAAGTGAAATCCAAAAGGTAAAAAAGCTTTTAAAACAATTAGAAGATAAATTTTGTCACCATAATGGAGAGACATTGTCATATTCAAGAATTGAAGACTTATGTCCCTTTCATGACATCAGTTTACCTAATAAGTTTGAAATATCCTTTTTACCTAGCTATGAAAGAGACTTTTATCCTAAAGCCCACCTTAAGGCTTACCATGAAATTTTATATCCTCTAGTTAAGAAGAAGGAGATTTTAATACGACTATTTTAATATAACTTAAAAAAGAATGCTTTAAAATGGTACACTTCATTAGATTGCTGAAAAATTAAAACTTGGGAAGAATTATCTTCTGCTTGTTTTACATAAATTTTCATATAAATTAAATTTTCACCTAAAAGAGCGGATATAGAGACTTTAAAACAAAAACCTAAACTTTCTCCGACTATGTGGCTAGATAGAGAGCATTAGCAACCAAAATGAAAACACCCTCCCTATGAGTGAACAAATATTTATTTTAGTAAACTCAAAGCATTCAAGTATATATGGTTACCTTATTTCTTACGCATGTGCCAATTTCACTCAACTAATTCAGGCTGAAGACCAAGTAGAGGCAGGCATTAGGCAAAGACAAGGGGTTATAGCTCCATGGCCATATCAAAATGGAGTGACTAAAAAAAAGTGGAAACTAGGAGTGGGAATAATAATGGGGCAAAAACCCGGATATGAATACAATAGGTATCTTAAAGAAAGAAAAGCCAAACAAAATTAGGAGACCATTTAAGAAGCTTACTCAATTAGCATATCCCTATACCGATATCCTTAATATATATTGATTAAGAAAAATATGCTTACTCTATTACAACCCAGAACTCTACCTAATCCTTTACTATGAAGTTATAGAGTAGAAGAGTACTATGCTTATCACTAAGGTAGAGGTCATACCATTAAATGATGTTTTCCACTGAAGCATGCAATTCAAAACCTCATTGATGAAGGTAGGAATAAGGTAGACTATGAAACGCATAATGAAAATGTAATAAACAATCCACTACTTACCTGTGACCATAATACATTAGAGAGAGTAAATTTTATATTTCGAAAATAATTAAGAACACCTACTAACCATGAAGTGAATATGATAAGAACAGTAGAACTAGAATTAGCATTAAAAGTGGCACCCCAAAAGAATTACGACACTTATAACTCAAATAATTCAGAAATTTTAATCTTACTAGCTTTAAAAAAAACCTAAGACTGACATATAAGAGTCAAATAACTATGTTAGCTAAACCTCAAATTTCATATGATTCTCATCGAGTACCTTAGAAATACCCTGAGTGTTCATAGGTAGGAAATAGACAACTTAATGGAAGGATTTATAGAAGAGATGCAAATAGAAATAACATTGTTTTTTAAAAGGGTAAGAATTCAGCTTATGATGTGGCAACACAGCTTAAGTCTTTATCGGCTCAAATTTCTATATGGGAATTACTATGTACTTCTATTATACATCGTGAAGCCTTTATGCAGATGTTAAACAACGCTTATATTTCAAAGGAAGTCAAACTTGAGGTAGTATCACAAATGGTAGAACAAAGTATGGCCCTGAATGTCATCACATCCATAGATGATAAGTTACCCCATGAAGGACGACATCATATCTATCCTTTGAATATCACTATTTAGTATAAAGATCTTAAGATCCCTTTGGTTATAATAGACAATGGTTCTAGCCTAAACATCTTCTCTCTAAGGAATCTCAAAAAATAGCATTCATCCTTATAATATTTTTATACGAGCATTTGACAATGCTACTTGATCATCTCTAGGTGAATTAGAGGCAAACTTAACGATAGGGCCTCAGACCATGACCATATCATTTCAAGTCTTAGATATTCTGACTTCCTTTAATATATTATTAGGAAGACCATAGTTTCATCAAGCGGGAGTAGTCTCCTACTACATCAAAAGATAAAACTTATTGCTAATGGAAAACTGGTGGTTATCAGAGCTGATTCAGACATAGTTATTCCAATAGAAGAAAGTGGAGGTCATGAAGTTCCTTTAGTTGAGGTATACAGTTCACCTGACCCACTTCATTTTGCTAAAACTCTAATAGAAAAAATAAACTTCATTCCCACAAGTGATATAATGTCATAAAACTATGTCATTACACCAGCTGAAAGATAGGTTGTAGATATAGAATCAAACATGAAGAACAAACTAGTTTGATAAATACTAAGAAAAACAAAAATAAATTTGTGTTAAGTTATAACCCACATAGACCACAATTTAAGAAGAGTAATCAGCAAAATATTTTTCTATGAGCAAGATTCTTCCTTCACGAATTAGGAAAAAAAGAAAAACCTAAGGAAGTTTTAATGATTCAATCTACGTGCTTTGACAGTTAAGAAAAAAATGTTGTTACAAGAACCATCGGTATTAATGAAAAGACATGGTACACATTACCAATTTGATCAATTTCGCAATTACCACTATCTAAATATGCTTATCAAAACTTCAAAAGGAGAAACCTCACAAAAATGAGTTCTGGGCTAGTATTTACTATATCAAGAAAGTTTTAAAAGATCTAAAAAATAATAATAAAGGGAAGAGTAATGAATAGTTGAGAAATAGAAAGCAAATAGAAGGTAGTTTCAGAGGATTTTGAAAATATTAACTTAGGAACAAAAATGACCCTAAGATGTTGAAGATACAAAAGCAATTATCCAAAGAGGAAAAAGACATGATTATGACTTATCTAAAACCTAGATTAGTAAATTTTGCTTTCTCTTGTACTGATATGCTGGGAATAGATGAAAATTTCATAACTTATAACCTCCCAATAAAGGAAGGAATTGAACGTATAAAATAAAAACTTAGAAGAATAAAACCTGAGTGAGTTTCAAAAATTACAGATAAAATTATAAAATATTATAATGATGGGTTTTTAAAAGTAAGTCATTATCCAGAATGATTAGCTAATATAGGACCAGTACCAAAAATGGATAGAAAAATTAGAATGTGTAGACGATCGTGACCTTAATAAAGCTAATTCAAAAGATGATTTTCCTTTGCCTCATATAGATAGTTTGGCAGATGGTACTGCTAAATATAGTTGATTTTCATTCATGGATAGGTTTTCAGGATATAATCAAATTAAGGTAGCATTAAAAATCAAGAAAAAAATCTTTCAATACTCCATGGGGAATATTTTGTTATAAAGTTATGCCTTTTGGATTAAAGAATGTTTGAGCTACATGCTAATGTGCAATGGTTGCTATTTTTCATGACATGATAGGTAAAGAAGTCGAGGTCTATATAGACGATGTGATTGTATGTTCTCATTCTTTTGCTAATCGTTTAAAAATTTTAGCAAGCTTGTTTGATATGATGGAAATTTTCAACTTAAGCTTAATCTCAATAAATGTGTTTTTGGAACTCAAAAAGGATGATTAATGAGGTTCATTGTGAGTAAAAATTAAATACAAATAGATGATAATAAAGTTAAAGCTATCTTCAAAATGTCACCACCTAGAACGAAAAAGGAGATTTAAGGATTATTAGGAAGATTACAATAATCAGTAGGTTTATTTCTCGATTAGCTTCAACTTGAGAACTCATTTTCAAGCTCTTAAAAAAGATTTCTCCAAAAAATTGGACAGAAGATTGTCAATTAGCATTTGATAAAATCAAATCTTACCTTTCCAATTCATCTATACAAACACCACCATATGAAAATTGTCCTTTGATTTTATGCTTATCAGTTACCTAGGTAGCTATGGGCAATGTTTTAGGACAACATGATACAAGTGGAAAAAAGAACTACCATATATTATTTCAGTAGAAAATTCATCCCTACTAAAATCAAATATCCAAAAATATAGAAAATTTGTCTAGCCTTAGTCATAATCGCCTAGAAATTAAAACAATACATTATGTCGAGAACAGTCTTCTTAATATCAAAATTAGACACACTCTGATGCTTATGCCAAAAAACTACCTTTATAGGAAGATTAGCCACATGGCAATTATAGTTAACAGAATTTGACGTTATTTATGTTACAAGAAAATAGTCAAAGGACAAGTATTAACAATTACTCAGATGCCCAAGGATTACCAAATTACCAACCCCTTTTAAATTAGTTCCCGAATGAGAGGATTCTAGCTATTAACAATGAGTCAGAATCAATAGCTTGGAGATAGTACTTTGATAGTGCGTGGAATCCTAATGGCAAAGAAATTAGAGATATACTTTACGACCCTAAGGGTTACGGAGCGTAATCCTATGCACCCGGGTGCATTGAGCCTCAATGCACCCGGGGTGCACTGCACCTATATTTTTTTATTTTTTAAAAAAAATTTTCTTACGCAACAGTTAATCTAAGCATATTTAACATGTCTGTCAATTTTTAATATTTTTGGATATTTTTAGATATTTTTTTTAGATTTTTAAAAATCAGTGGCATTTTCAGTAATTTTAAATTACTGAAAATGCCACTGATTTTTAAACATCTAAAAAAAATACCTAAAAATCTCCAAAAATTGTAAAAATTGATACATATGTTAAATAACCCTAGATTAACAACTTCATAAAAAAAATTTAAAAAAAATTTTAAAAAAATAGGTGCAGTGCACCCGGGTGCATAAGATTACGCTCTTAAGGGTTCCCCCATCATGATAGCAAAGAAAACATATTTTTATGCACCAACGATGTTTCAGAATATAAGGTATGCTTACCAGAATTAAAAAAGCATATGATTTGGGGGCAAGCCAATTTCAAATTTTTAGAGATTCAAAGCTAGTAATCAAGCAGTCAATAGGTGAGTGGGAAACTAGGGATGAGAAATTAAAAACCTATCAACTTTCCTTAGCCAAATTAACAAAGCAATTTAAGAAAATAACATTTACCTACAACCCTAAAAGTGAAAACCAGTTGCTAATACCTTACCTAGCTTGACATCGGTAATAGAAATTCTTTATAGGGAAGTATATCGAGAAGTCTAAATATGTATAGTAGATGTGCGAGCCTATGGTCTAATGGTAAAAACGAAAATGCCCTTGAAGGAAAAGTTAAACTATAGTTTTATGACAAACAAAAATTTATCAAAGAGCAAACTTTTGAAGGTAATGCTAATTCTGTAGATGGGCGCATTATTAGGTGTTTAACTTGTCATTTTGTAATGATTGGGATACTTTATATAGAAAATCATATAATCAATTATTATTAAGGTGTGTAGATGAGAAGAAAGCTAAAAAAAGTAATGAAAAATACGTGAAGGAGAATGCGGTTCCCACATGAGTAGCCTAATGCTAGAAAAAAAAATTACGACAAAGATATTAGTGACAACATTAGAAAGAGATTGTGCACACTTTGTTAGCGAATGCATAAAATGTCAAGAGCATGAGAATCTTATTCATACTCTAGCCAATGAACTTCACAATATGTCCACACCATTGCTTCATTTCCTACTATTTATACTAATTATAACATTAAATTTATAAAACATAATATATTAACTAGGTTTGATGTGCTCAATATGTTGTTTAGGAATAACAAAACAGTATTTACAAGTCAAAAGATGAAATTTTTTTACAACAATATAAAATTCAGCACCGTAAGTCAAGTCTCTATAGACCTGTGGCGCCCCGAACCAGGGTGCCTAGAAACCTTACTTCGGGATCTTTATCGATTGGTAAACGTGACTCAGGATTGTTGCCCTGATCACACGGCGGAATTTTTAATTGGATCTCGTCCAAAAAAAAAATTTCTTTCATTTCTTTTCTTTCATCACATGACAAACACTTGTCATCAACTTTACACATGATACTCATAATATCTCATGACATAACATCATATCATCATATATGAACACATTCTTGACATCAATTTCACATATACTATTCATATCATAACATCACAAGTTCTTTTAATCTAACTATTTCATATATACATACTTTGAAAATTCCTTATAATCATTCATATCACCACAAAACCATTCATATCTTCTTTTATTGAAATAATGCACATATTCACGTAAGTACAATCATCCTTATCATATTCATAAAATATGTATTTAAACATGATCATCTTACATTCGCCCCTCTGGACACATACATAGGACTGCAAATAATATCCGTATATCATTTCTACCTGACATCCTTTATGAGTCAGCTCCATAGCCTGTCTGATATTTTGAAAACACATGTGAGTAATAATACTCAGTAAGCAAGCCTTTTCTTTTGCAAGTAAATATTTTTTTCCTTCAAATGCATTTCTTTCTATTCGGTAGGAGACACTTATCAAGTGATCAACAACCAATAGATCAGAAACCTTTTCATCCTTATGCATATTATGAAAATGCAATGCATTCAAGCATATATGACATTCCTTCCAAAGGGATGCTAGTTAGGTGTCCACCACTTGATCCATCTCCCATTTCAGGGAGGGCGCCGCCGGCCTCATCCTATATCAGTAACTCAGTCACGTTAGAGGAGGACAACCGGTCCAATTACACTTCTCCCGTGACCTATTCCTCGTGCACCATGATCATTCACATACACACGCTGGCATGATATTTTTAAATCATAAACTTTTCATAAAAGCAATTAACAAATAGTTAGCAATCATTTCATGTAAAGCATTATAGGAATGACCATCCTTAAATACATTTCTAAAAATATGTGAGCAAACAATTTGTAAATATTTAGAAATAATTTAGAAAGCATATAAAATATCATTTTCAAAGTTGTGTTTGCTTACTTGTGTAGTCAACTTGTACCTTCTACATTTCCTTTTTCTTTTCCTATACAAATGAATAGGACTATTTATAACATTCCATTCTTGCACAATGAACTTATTTTTCTAACTTATGTATGTTTCATCTCATACAACTATCTGCTATTCACATTTACACACTTGGCTACTACTAACCATTTTTCTGTCATCTATAAATCACTAATTAAACATGATTAGAATAGAATTTAAAATCTGTTTTTAAACATTTATACATATACTCATTATTTCATGGCTATTTAGACCATGAAAATTCAAACATTACAGCCTAGCTATTTTTTACGTCACCTGATTAGGAGTCATATTTTATCAAACCAATAATTTATTTTAATACTAAATTAAACATTATATATACATGGATTAATATTCAATAAATTAAAGAAACAACTCATGCCTGTTTAAATTTTCAAAATTTACAACTTTTCTTTCATCATCCATAAATTATATATTAAACATGGTTTATATAGATTAAAAAATCTGTTTTGAACCTGTTTTCACGCCTATAGATATAATAGAAATAAAAATCTGTTTTAAACGTCACTTATACTCAATATTTTCAAGCCATATATTAAACACAATTTTAATAGAAATTAAAATCTGTCTAGACATTAATTCAACATGAAATCAGAACCATAATTAATTGATGTAATAATCTGGACGTTAACAATGATCATCCATGATTTATATATATACTGGTTATTAAAAATCTTAATAACGATCAGCATCAAACAGGGGACGAAATAGCATTTCAAAATTAAAACAAAATATCGTGAATAAAAAAAACTTAAAGGAAGAACCTGTTTGAAAGACTGGAACGTCCACCTTTCTTAATTAAATTTCAGCAGCAAAATTTTTTTTAATGTTCTGCCCGTCCAGCAATATGTCTTCCCTTTTGCATTTAAATAAATTTTTTTAAAAAGAATGTTGCTGCCCAAACGTTCAGCAGCAATTAACATTCAGCTGGGAAAATTTTCAATTTAATAATTAATCTATTTGTTGAATGATTTAATCGGCAAAATCATGCTAGAATTAATTCAAGTCATATGAAAATCATACTGATCTTAATTAAAAATAATTGATTCCTGCTGAACGTACGCTGCCCCCTTCTTTTGTTTTATTTTTTTTATATTTAACTGATTTTCCCATTTATTTGCTAAATCATTTAACGATAAAAACTCAAGCTGAATTAGTGAAACAATTTTAAATCATGCTGAATTAGTTTAAATTATGCTGAATGATATCTGAACGATATCAAATCACATATTCATCCATTAAATAACTTAAATAAAATACAACTGCCATTATTTTATAATTCCAGCAATTATATATATAATATAGCGTCTGAATTTTCATAAATCCGGCTATTAATTTTATACGTGAATAAATCTGTTGGGACAATAATCCATTCCAAAAATAAAAATTCAATTAAAAATGAAAGAAAGGAATTAAATAGAACCTGACTTGGATTGCTGCACGTCTTTTTCTGCTGGAAAATTTTTTTTATATCTTTTGTTGCGTCCACCGTTCAGCAGGATAATTCAGCCGCGCCAAACCCACGTCCAGCACCCAATGCCTCTTTATATATTAGTGGTTTACTTGAGTTAATTAACTCAAGTTGCCGTTTAATCATAGGACAGCTGCTGGCATATTAATCCGTCCATTATCAAATTTTGGACGGCTCCTACTTCATGCACCATCGTCATATTATTGTTCTCCACATAATTACCATTGCTGCCAGCGAATTTTTTTCACGCGCAAAATTTTTTTTAACGGAAATTCTAATATTAATAAATTAAATCATAACTGCCTACATACACACTTATATATTATGAAAATTTTTCTTATTAATATATATATATATATATAATTTCTCACAAAATGAACCTTTCAGAATTTTGAAAAAAATTCTATTTTATTTTAATTAACTAATTCATATTTGGATAAAAAATCTATTTTTAAAATTTTAGAGACACGTTTCCCAAAATTTTATTCCTTCATTAATTCGGGCATATTAATTTAAGTTTTTTTGTAAAATTTCACCTTAATCAGAGTTGTGTACCTATTTTTATTTAATTATTAAAAATAGACATATATATGTCTCCACAAAATTCACATACAAGTCAAATGTGAATTTTGAAATTTCCATAATTATTCTAAATAATTCTTCATAACCCATAAAAATTTTCATATTGAAATAATCATTATAGACCAACTTAGGGTCTTCTGAAGCTAATTCATAACATTAATTATGATAATAATATTTTTAATCATAATTTTCAAAATTCCACCGTTGATCATGTAAGTTACCTCATGATCAAGCTATCCTTAAAATATCATCTCAATTGGACTTCAACATTGTCCAATATGAATTTCCTAAGAAATTCCCGATTTAACGATATTCTTAATTTCCAAAATGACATGGAAAATGAATTTTAACGAGTTGCCACCTAAGCATTCTCCATCCATTTTTATCTTTTCGTGATTATCGCTAATACTTACTTTACTTAATTATTTTTTCCACTAATTTTCATTTCCTATATGGGTTACGCCTGAACCCTTCATTTTATGAGATTTCGATTTTTATCCTTTAGACGATTTCAAGTCATATTTATTAAGCTTAAAATTCAGAGTTTCACAAGACCACAGGCTAATAGTGATACAGAAATTGCTGATAAAATCTTAATTAAGATATTATGAAAAATGTTAGAAAATATAGGGATTGGGCAAATAAGTTACATTATGCTTTGTGGGCATATAAGACATCAATTAGAACGTTAAAGAATTTTCTCTATATACCTTAACTTTGGGATGAAAGCAATCTTACCTGTTGAAATAGAAATCCCAACTTTAAGAATTTTAACAGAAAGTAACATAAGTGCCGAGGAATGGATTGATGCTAAACTTCTACAACTCGATCTTCTAGAAGCAAAAAGGGTAAGAGCGCTATCACACACACAAAAAGAATGACTAGAGCTTACAATAAGGAAGATCAATCTCGTGAATTCAGTAAAGGTGATTTGCCGCTTAGGAGGATTTTTGTGGCACATTCATTTGATAAAAGAGGTACATTTAGGGAAGAACCTTGGGTTATAAAGGAAGTATTAGATAAAAGAGCTTTGATAATATCTCGACCAGAGAAGTCTACAATAGCATAATTGGTAAACACGAATCATGTGAAAAGGTATTTTCAATAAACATGATGTTATCTTTTCTCATATAATTTATCGATTTCAAAAGTATTAAAAATTTTAAGAAAAGTTAGGTATATTAAAAATAAATCAAAAAAAGAAAACTACTTTACGTTATTTCTACATTAGTTCTCTTCTATTTAAATCATGCCAACAAAAGAAAAAAAAATGAAGAAGGCCGCCATCTTTAAATTACATTAATTGTACAAAACACTTTACGTTAAGTATTTTATAACTACTTGATTTTCTGGAAAAAAAATAAAAAAAATAAAGGAGATACATGGGAAAAGATAAATGCTTCACCAAGAATCTACGTATCAACCATACTATAATCATGAATATCCTAAAGATTATTAAGAGAGAAGAAATAATTTAAAATGCAAACCATTTCCATTACTTTATAGATGAGTAGTAAGTGAGATTCTATTTAGTACTCGATTGGTAAAATATAGTGTTGAGGAGTTAAACCGAGTCTAATAACACTTACAAGCCTTATTAAGGCATACATAAGGATTGAGAAATTAGACCTTGAAAAATGTATTTACAGGTTGATAAATAGATTAAGAATGAGAGATGATACTCTAGTTCCTACGTTATTTGCTAATATGTATGACAAGATGGGTGATGAGGCCACTAGGAATTTGTTCTCATGGAAAATCTGTTCTCTTGAAAGGTATTGATTTTGACGTATGAATAGAAGGGACTAGTAAGAGGCATTAAAAAAATTTCATTTATTAATACTAAATTGCAGTAATTTTAATTTTAGTCACCCTCGTTTAAGGTCGTGCGCAGATTTTCAGCGTGGGTTATGGGAAGGTTTTCCATTGTTTTGCTTCTAGAAATGGGCATAAATTGAATCTAGTTGTCTCAAATGCTATTATTGATAGCATTCACAATGGGAGTGGCTTAGAAGGGACGTGATTCTATAGAATGTCATTCCATGCCATGCACGACATGAAATTGGACGTCAAACTGCTGATATGAGAGAAACAAGCAAAACAAATGCATGAAATAAACAAAAAAATCCTTATCTCTATCATTTTCATTATAAATCCCCTTACAAATGTCAATCTGTGCATTTCATATTCAAAATTACATATGAGAACCTGTAACATGAACCTTATACTCTAAAGGTGTGTTTGGTTGGAAGTAAAACTTTTGATGAAAAGTTTCTGGAGTAGAAGTTGTCAAATCAATAGAAAATGATGTGATATAATAGGAGTAATGATGAGGAGTAAAGAGAATAAAGTTAAAATAGATAGGTTAGTTGTATGGGTAGTTGTGTAGAAATGATTGAAAAATAGGGTAGTTTGTATAGAAAAATGTGAAAAAATAATTAAAAAATAGAGTAATTATGGAGAGTGAAAAGTTTTAGATTGAAAAGTTTTAGTTGATACTTTTTTGCCCTAAACAAACACACCCTAAAATCTAAAAAAAAATTCATCCCAAGCAGTTTTTAAAGTCCAACTTTCATATTACATAGTTGGTGTCAGAAAAAGAGAGAAAAACTACCAAAATCCTAAGTCAACTTGTTGGGAGAGTTTGCATGGTGATAGGTGCAACTTGCTCTAAGGAGATCTCATATCTAGACAACACTTCATTAATAGAGGAAAGAGTACTTGATTACTAACCAATGAATAAGGCAAGTGAGGTAATCTAACCTCTCGATTTATTAATCTGCGCTACTAGGTGGGAGAGAGACCATCATTGGCACATTAATCTCTACTGCCTCCTCTTCGATAGGTTAAGGAACTTCATGAACTTCATCATATTACATAGCTGGTGTCAAAAAAAAGGAAAGAAAAACTACCAAAATCCTAAGTCAACTTGTCGAGGGAGTTTGCGTGACAATAGGTGTGATCAGCTCTAAAAAAAATATCATATCTAGATAACACTTCATGAATAGAGGAGAGAGCACTTGATAACCGACCAATAAATGAGGCAAGCAGGGTAATCTATCCTCTCAATTCATTAATATGCACTACTAGGTGGAGAGAGACCATCATTGGTACACTAATCTCTACTGCTTCCTCTTCAACAGGTGAAGGAACTTCATAACTTTAGGAACTATACGACCCATTTATGCAGCTAACTGGTTCCTATAGTTTAAAGAAGATTCAGGCAGCCTAGTAAAAGTCATCCTTCGATAGAAGATAAACTAAAATATTCACCGTCGAGTATTGCATCTGTAATGGAAGCGCCACTATACTTAGTAATCTATTGAAAACCGCAATCATAATAGGTACACGATGTAAAATACCAAATTGACGAAAAAATCTTTAGGGATTGTAGGAATTATAACCTAAACTTCCAATAAAATAAGCACTTATAATCTCTACAACATATAAGTGGGTCAACAAAAACCGAGATCAGAGGTGCAACTCATGTTCATGAAACTCGAGCCTATTTTTGAAACCCCAACCCTAACACTAACCCTATTTATAAATCTAAACTCTAATCCTATTTTTGAAATTTAGGCTTAGGTTGAGTTTTAGGCTAGAATTCGGATTGAAATTATTCTATATATTTGTGATCTATCTTATACTTATTCAATTTTAAATCTATCATTAAAAAATAAAAATGATAATTTTCTATTTTCAAGAAAAATTCAAGAGTGTTTAAGAATATAAAAAAGAAAAATCTCATTTAAACATTATCTTTATATTAAGTAGACTAGTAGTTATTTCCTAAAAACAAGAGTAGCCTAGTAGCCTGTTTCTGAAAATGAAAAGGTATAATATTTTCTTACTATGCAATGTAATATTAATATCATAATCATATACATAAACATTAATATCTAATTATAAGAAAAAGCTTATAATGTCAATCTTAATAAAAAATTCAGCAATCATAGTATTAAGTTAAATAAGATTACAACAAATTTATTTCAAGTAGAATAAACATCTAACCACTGATATCATATTAAAATAACCAAATGATAATATCCTACATAAGTAGTTAAGTTATAACACCAAATAAAACATCTCAAGTTTTAAAAATAGTTTTCATTCTTTTTATCATGAAACTACCACTAAACCAAACTCTTCTTTCCTAAAAAAAATATAAAAATATTATATTATACAATTGAACTTAAGGAGGAATCAGGCTTATATATGGTACAAAATAATTATAATATTTATAAAGGTAATGGGACTGATTTATATAAAGTATAAAATAAATATAATATGTATATGTTATATATAATTCAGGTTTGGGTTCATCAGGTTTGGGTTAAGTTGAATCCAGGATCAAATTCTTTTCCATTTGGGTTCGAGTCGAGCCTAGAAAATCAAGCTTGGATTCAACATTGGGTAGTTTTAACACTGCTCCAAATTAGGTTCGGCAGGCCGAGTTCGGGTTGAGCCCGGCCCAAGTTGCACCCCTGACTAAGATGCCCCTCAAACAACCCTCTCATCAATCAAATTAGAGAAATGAGAAAGCAAATCCAAAGATAAAAGAGACCATTCAAGGCTCAATAAGGTACTGGTTAGGTAAGGTAGATAGATCATATGTTTGGGGAGAGGGGGAATACATCCCAAATGTTTTATCAACCAAACCTATAATAATAAAAGAAATTCAGCAACATACTCATAAGAAAAGGTAAAATAGACATGGAAAATGAGTGGCTTAGCAGTTAAACGCATGCTATTCTCAACAAAATACAGTCAAGGAAGACATTCTAACACTCCCACTACTCATAAATTCATTCATTAAATTATGATTTGGAAAGTTAGCAAATAAATTTTACGATCTGTTCAAAGAATCCTATAACCTCAAAGCAACATTCAAGAGTTCAGCAATTAAGATTTCAACATTCAAGATTCCAAAAGAGCCTAGCTAAGGGAGATTATAACAACTCAAAAAAGCATTCATCAAGCCATGATTGAAAAAGTTTGCAAACAATTTTCACATGATATTCAAGGGTGTCATGCACAGACCCAAAAAATGACTATTTTGCCTGACGCACAAAGCACACATAGCACACAGACTCAAAAAATGTCTATTGGGCTTGTGGGTTATGGGCATCACAGTTAGGGGTGGAAATTGGGGCGGGTCGACCCGTGACCAGCCTCGCCCCGACCCTATTTAATACTGGGGTGGGTCGGGATTGCGTACCCGACGGGGCGGGGTGGGTCGGTTTTTTGATGTTTTTAAAGAAAGGCGAGTCGGGGCGGGTCGGATCAGATTTTGGTTTTTTAAAAGGATGGTGGGGTGGGGCGAACCTACCTGCTGACCCGTTTTCTTATATTTCACATTAAAAAGAAAAACCTCATTCAATGCTAATATTCATGTTTTATTTAATTATTTATATTTTACTTTGACTGATTAGTAATAAATTCAAGCATATAGTAGTTAAATTTAATATAAATTTGTCTTTATACTTGATAGTTTTAAAAAATTTTAAAAATTTCGTACTTGACCCGCGGTTTTTACCCGACCCGTTGACCTGATATCGACCCGAATTTTGTCCCGAGACTTAGTAGAAAAAGTAAGGGTCAAACCGACCTTGTCCCAACTCGGTATAAAAATAAGGGTCAAACAAGATTTTTGAAAAGGAGGGTCAAGGTTGGGCACACCCTGACCCACCCGATTCCCACCCCTACTCACAATGTGATATTATCTGTCTTGGCCTAACAGCTTAGTCACACGGCTTTAAAACGTGTCACACTATATTGAACTTGAGACCCACTTATAAATTACAAGGAATTTTCTCCCCTTTTGATGTGGGATTCGGTTCTAGATTATTACAAGCTCACCAGCTTCCACCTAGTTCGTCTCCGAACCATAACCCAACTCTGAGCTTTTGCTTACAGCCTTGACTTTAAATGGTTCAACTCTTCGAACCACATCTACTGGAGAGGGAGCCGCTCTGATACCACTTGTCACACACGGACCCAGAAAAATAACTATTGAGCTTGACGCACAAAGCACACAGACCCAAAAAATGTCCATTGGGCCTGTGAGCTATGACCCTCATACTATAATATTGTCCGCTTTGGCCTAGCAACTTAGCCGTATAGTTTTAAAATGTGTCACACCATATTGAACTTGAGACCCACTTATAAACTACCAGGAACTTTCTCCCCTTCTTGATGTGGGATTCGGTTCTGATCTATTATAAAAGAATTCTTCAAGATTCTACTTTTCAGATTCATCAACTTCAAAGTAGCATGCAAAATTTCATATATGTTATATTTAATTCCAATGTTCATATTTTAACCGACCATTAGGAATCAGGCTGAAAGCAATACATATTAATATACTTTGCAGTAAAAAAAATTATATTAAATGGTAGAAGTCATTACTAAGATGAAAGTAAATAACAAGCAAAATTTAATGAATTAATGACAATAGGAAATGTAGGTATCTAAATAGGATAAGTCATTTCATAAATGTTTTAGGTTTCACTGCAAAAAAATATAATACTTACTTGTAAGACAGATAATCATCTTTGTAAAGGGTTGGTTCTCTCATGAAATTGAGTCAATCCTTCATGAATTCCAACCAAAACACTAGGGATAAGAGGCTTCGTCAATATGGCTAAGTGCACAAAGAAAAAAGTTGCAATTTCAGAAAGATATATAAAGGAAGTAGAATCTTAGCAAGAATCCCCAAAATCAAAACATTTCTACATACAACACCTCTAGGAGAACCAAGATGCTCTCTATGAATAGAAAACTCATCATAGAATAGGTCTAAAGAAATGCAAGGGGGCTCATTAGGGGCAACCGAATCATAACGTCTAAGATTTACATTAAACAAATAAATAAATAAGTCCTCACCCAAAGGTTGAGGGGGCAGAATTGAAACATTCTTAAAGAGTGGCAACCTTGTAAGCTTAGAAACCTCATCTAAAGAAAAAAATAACTATAACTTCCAAATCTAAAGATCCCTAAAGAAAGAATCCAAAAGCAAGCAATAGTCTATAAAAAAAGATAATCTAACACTACCCTAGACAATTCTAAATATTCTACCATATTAAAAGAGGCCAATTCAGCCCTTTCAATAGCTAACAAGGAAGCCACCTACCTACACAACCATTGACCAGCAAAAGAGATACCTAAGTTAGGGTTATTTCCACTAGATAAAGAAGAGCTAGACAAAAGAGACTGCATACCATTCATATTTCCCAAAGAAAAGGTACACAGAAACAGAAAAAGATAGTCGTGAAGAGAATATACAAAAATGGAGTATAAATAGAAAATTTTTTGTCAAAATAATCATAAGTGAACAGTATATCCAAAAAATCAAACAAGTACAGTCATGCCAAAGATTCAGCTCATCATAACTCAAAATATATATATATATATTAATAAAAGAGTTGCTGCCACACATATATTCCAAAAAAATGACTTTATAATTATAAGAAATCATTATAAGAGTACTAAGATTAGTAGTCATCATGTTATAAATAGTACTTGTGTCAAATTTTATATGTACAGTAACACTACTTAATCCATGATGTGCTTGCGTAAAAAGTCATACAATCTATGCCTAGTTAAATCAAATCATCATCATTTTACTCTATAATTTTATATCCTTTCATTCATTATAAGTTTAGCACAGTATAACCTACCTAGACTATATCACATGTGCTATCAATATAGCTCATAAGGTCCCATTTCTTACCCTTGTAATCATTACCCATCCAAGAGAAAAATTATGACCAAAATATATTTGGTTAGGCAGATAAAATTTAATGATAGACATAAGTATAAGTATTATCCAAAATAAAAAAAAATATCAGAAGTTGAAAGCCTAAATTGATAAAAAGAAAAAGGCAATCAAATTGCCTAATAACAATCAAACATCACATAAGACTGATAGTGTAGAGCCAAATTTGAGCAAAGAAAAAGGAAAATAGAAAATAAGATATTTTCAAAAATAGGATAATGAAGAAATCTAAAGGTATGAAAGCATTTGCATTGAAATTTGAAAATTAAAACCAAAAGCGAAAATTTAAACAAGTAGACACCCACACATATATAATAACCCCTGCAAAATATTCATGACTTATTTATCGTTTTATAGGCTATTTGACAAATAGATTAAATATATGTTAGGCCTTATAAAGTTTTAGTAATGTACATTAAAAAATCATTATCACAATTATTTCAAGTGTAGTAATGACCTTTTATTAATAGTCATTATAAAAGAAGAATAGAAATCTGATCATCTTGAATTAGAACATAATTAAGAGTTTAATATCATAAAAAAAACAAGTAAATGTGACAAAAGTCATTTAAAATCAACCAAATTAGATGTTTATTAAGCATGAACTCGAAGGAAATTTTAACAGACCTGAATTTTACTATCCATCTTCGGTCTCATAAATCATTAATCATTACAAATGCACCATGAGAATGACATTTCATCTAAAGTAACTTTTATCAACTTATCATTTTAAAACAAAAAATATGCATATATAAAACATAAAGGGTCAATTATATATTTATTTGTTATACTCTAATAGCCTAAAAAATTCTTTAGTTTACTGTTTAAATTGTAAATCAAATAACATCATTGGAAAGTGTGGCGCCCCAAACCGAGCGTCGCATCCTAAGTCTTACTCCGGGACAATTATTGATTGGTAAACGTGATTATGATTGTTATCTGACGAGCGGCGTATATGTATAATTAAAATACTCATTTTAACGCAAGTATACGTGCCGATCAAGTAATAAAGAGTGAGTTGAGTATTGTTCCCACGAGGATATGACCTAACTAAGATTATTAATTAGTTTAATTAATTTCGGTGAGTAGAAAATGAGATTTCATAACTAAGAATGAAAATACCAAATGCATAAAAGAAATAGAGAAAAGTTTCACGGGATAGCTGAAATACTAAAAGAACTATCAATTGGGGATGACAGATGAGATAGTTGGGAATCCTTGAACTTAAACTATACTGCATTGGTTCATTTTCATTAGATTGTGCAGGAATTTACTAGTCCAAATTCAATAATCTTTATATATATCTTCCAATACATATAAAGCTAATTACGCCACATTCAATCGCTATGTTCCCATGCAATTAAATGAAATAGAATTGATAGATACATAACTTATTCATGACTATATAGGGTTTAACGGTATATTCCTATCCATTAAATAATTCCCCTTAACAAAGAATAAACCTATGCCCTACACATGGATCTGGCAGGAATTTTTCTTTTTCAAGGATTAATCCTGCAATTAAATCATCTTACAAAGTAGCTAAGCTTATAAAAACAATTAGACAACATATGCAAGGGTAAATCCACATCGCACAATCATATAGAAATCAATTATTCATTTATGAATTTTTAAAGGACCAAAACAATATAGTTAGATATCAATTCATCCTAACTTTCCATCTATGGAAGTTTAGCTCAAAGTCATAGCATCAAAATCCATTACATCCATAATGAAAGTATTCCAAGAAAACAAAGAAAAGGAAATAGAAAGAGAAAGAGAAAATTGAATCTCGGAAGCTTCCACCAACGAGATCGAATCTCCTCTTCAGATCACGTTTGAAACGAGTTCTGTTCCTTCTTTGTGCGGCTGCTCCGTCGGCTCTCCTCTCCCTCATGCATGAATTCCTAGATTTCTATTTAAACTATTCAGCTTGTACAGCACACGTGCAGAAACGCATGAGTGCAGATTTGCCGTGGCGCCTAGGCACCCCTAGCCGGCACCTAGGCACTAACTCCCTGTATGTTGTGTAACTTAAAAACTCTTCGGGATGCCCTGTATACTCGTGTCGTGGCGCCTAGGTGCCCCAATCCGGCGCCTGGGCGTCAACTCCCTAGAAGCTTTGTGACTTGAAAAATTTCTGAAATGTGTCTGTATGCTAGTGAAGTAGCGCCTGGGTGCCAACTTACTGGAAGCATTTTGCCGTGTGAGGTGCTGGAAATTCTAGCTAAGGCATATAGGGTGGCGCGTGGGCGCCAGTCTACTTGCTTCTTCACTTGGCTCCGTTCATCATTCGACTTGCTCGCATGCCTGTAATTGTCTATCCTTCTTGCAAAAATGACTGAAACTAATTAAATGAACTAAAAATGCCTATTTTATACTTAAAATACATAAAAACTACATTATACTCCTAAAATGCAAAGCGAGTGAAAACTAAACTAAATGGATGCAAACTAAACATAATCTCTTTGACTATCATGCAAAAATAGTCTGAAATGGGCCATGATAACTCTCATTTTCGCGAGTTATCATTGCCCTATCACATGACGGGATTTATTGGATATTTATCTATTTATATTCGACTCCGTAGGAGTTAATATCATCATACTTATTCAATTTTCATCATTTTGCCTATCTAGGCTATTATTAAGTCCTGATATATTCATTTGCATATCATCACATCATTCATAGCATGACAAAACATACAACCATCATCCATACTTAAAATTTTTCATCAATTCATCATACACCATAGTGTAAATCATATAAATTCATCAATAGCAGTCATATAAACCATCATACGCTCTTTCATACATAATATCATACACAGGCATTCATAAAATTATCATCCTTTGCCAATTAACCTGTGCTTCTTGCCATGTCCATCCTTTCACCTGTCTTAGGGTTTGGAAAACAAAACGTAAGTCGAAACTCAAGAAGCAAGCTGCATAGTTTTTAGGCAATTCATTTTGCATGAAAACTTTTTCATTTAAATATCATCTTGGAAAGCACATTATACCCACTCGTGAGTATATCACGAGAAAACGTGAACATTATACCCATCACGGGTACATCATGAATAATGCAATGCGTTATTATAAAACATGAACATCATAGGATGGACGCTAGCTACACAACCACCTGTCTTCATCTTCTTCTATCTCAGGGAGGGCGCCGCCAGCCTTTGACCTATCTTAGCGACTTGGTCATACCAAAGGGAGATAATTGGTCCGCTTACACCTTTGGAACAGACCTAGGGTGTGTTTGGTTAGAGGTAAAACTTTTGATGAAAAATTTTAGAGGTAGAAGTTGTCAAATTGATAGAAAATGATGTGATATAATAGGGGTAATGATGAGGAGTAAAGAGAATAAAGTTAAAATAGATAGGTTAGTTGTATGAGTAGTTGTGTAGAAATGATTGAAAAGTAGGGTAGTTTGTATAGAAAAATGTGAAAAAATAATTAAAAAATAGAGTAGTTATGAAGAGTGAAAAGTTTTGTATTGAAAAGTTTTAATTGACAAGTTTTGACCCCAAACAAACACACCCCTAATATCTTGTGCACCATGAGCTTGTCATAAATATGAACTTGGACACGCTAGCATGATTTTCATTTATAAATCCTTGAATCATAATTTCTCATAAGCATTTGATAAAACATTGTGCGAATCATTTATCACAGCTAAAATAACATTTTAGCACATGTTGAGATAAAGGAATTGTCATCCTTAAACATTCTTAGAAACAATTTAAACAGTCATTTGCTAAATCAATACAAAGCATTTAAATAGCATTTGCAATCATTTTATCGTAGTTAGAGGAAGCAAATCTTTTAGAAAATTGCTTGCTTACCTGATTCACGTCAGTTTTCCGTATCGACTTTCTCTTTGCTTTTTCCTATACACGTAAGAATGACATTGCATTCATATAATTCTCATATGCTTGCATACAACTTAGTTTTTCAACTCACATATTATTCATTAACATACATGACTCACTTATATTCCAAGTCGGGTATTCACATATATAGCAACATACTTGTACAACCTACCATCCATTTATTTCATTTCATTTTTAATACCCTTATGTAGGGTAAAAATTCAAACACATCATAACCCTTCATTAACTCATCTTATGGAAGTTCATTACTCTCATTGATTATTTATCATATATTTTTCACATTTCACATATCGGTACTCACTTTAGGCACATATCTAATAAATTAGGTCTCATATATTAATCTCAAAATTTAATGATTACAATTTATTATCAAGTCAACACCTTAATTATACATTTCACCACATTTCAATTCATTTTTACATTTTAGCAAATCATATAAGTCGTTTCTCATTTATCTATACATGCCCTTTTATGTGCACCCTTCTTACCACACATATATTATGTGTTTCTTAACCTTTTTCAAAATAGCAACTTATCCTCTATTTTGGAATAATTAAAATACTTAATTATCACATAATTTAGGGTATATTCATGAAATTTTAATCCCTTAATCGTAGGGTTCCAAAACAACAACTTTGGCACCCTTCTTTCCTACTTTCCACGTCCAACTTGACACATGATCCATAACAATTTTTTAACTCTTAAATTTCAGCTTTTAATCATGCTTTTCTTGTCCCATATTTAGGATATTTTTGTCTATTTAAATTTCATTATTTAGTTGCCCCAAAACAGCAACTTTACATGCATGTTTGGCCACCCGTTGGACGTCTACAATATGAGTCCGTAAAATCAGATTTTTATAAATTTCTTCCACCCTATGTTGGACATCCCAGGTATCCTAACTTTAGGGTATTTTACCCTTTAATTCATCCGTGTATTATTTGGGTTAATTCATATATCATAATCATCTCAAAAGAGTGAAAATTTGACCATGTTGACAACCCTAGGTTTCATCCTTTCTAGGGTTCATAATTCATACCCAAATTAACATATATAAATTATAGAATCATGAATCATAATTCAAACATAAAATATGATTAAAATAGCAACATTAATTGGGAATTAAGAAAAATTCTGGCTAGGTTCATAAGTATAATCAACCTTAACATCACATTTAGTTCCCTTAGACCCTTGAATCCATTCCCTTCCTTCATTTCTTATTTAATACCCTAATTTAGGGCATCATAATTCATCATTTATGGATCAAATTCATGACCCATAAATGAAGTTAAAATAATAGAATTTATCGATTCAAAATTAACTCAGTACTTACTTAAATTGGAGAGATGTTGCTCCAACTTTCCTATCTTTGTTTCTACTTTTTCTTTTCTTTTTTTCCTCCTCTTTTCCTCTTCCTTTTCTTCCTTTTCTTTCTCCCTTGAGACGTCCCCTTACTGCTGGTCCTTGGAGAGATTTTTCCCAAATGGACGTCCCATATCTCTCTCTCTTTTATATTTTTCTGAATTTTTGGGCCCACTTTTCTACCTCATTTGTAGGGTAAGTTAAAACATACTTATCCCTTGATGAGTTGTTAAAATTTTACCCACGTAAAATGCCTCTTTATCATACTTTACAAATATAAAAAATCAGCTCAATTTTAGGCCATCTTGCTGTCCACTATTTGGACATCCCACATGACTTCGTTTTTGGCATTTTATGTCACTCAAAAGTTTTCCAATTTAATGACATTTACTACGTAGTCATGTAGACTAATTACATATGATTTTAGCATTTTAAAAAAATCACAAATCCATCAAAATCTGCCCTTGGACATCCCCCTTCTTAACACCTTGCTTAGCCTTTTAAGGCTATACCCTCTAGCCTTTAACCCATGCATTTATGCTTTGGATTTATCATGAATTTTTGTATTTTAAAATAATTCACAAATCATGCTCAAAAATCCTGTTTGGACACCTCATTTGGGTCATTAATCACTTCATTAAGAGGTTCACTTTTCCATTAATGGGGATATTACTTTATATGACAAAAGTCAATGTCTTTTGTCATTTTGTGATTAAGCAATTTTTAATAATAATTAGCTTAATCAAACTCATTCATAAGATTCATCATATCGTTTTAACCATTCATGTTCAATTTCATCTTAAAATGACCTTTCTATCATAAGTTATGGCCATTTGAAATTAACTTTTGGATTTGGATGAAAATAGATATTTATCATCCTAATCTCATCATAATTTTCATAATCCAATTCATTCATAAGGTTGGGCACAAAATCATGCGCTTACCTTTCAAAATTTACCTCATTCTGCCTCATAAGCGTCAAGTTATGAATTTTCTAACATTTATCACCTTAAACTCATAATTATCATCATAATATCCATTAATTGAATCATAATAAATGAAATAATTATTCATAGCACATTACATTTTCCAATCCTCATTAGACCACTTTAGTCACATTGACTCACATTGGGCTATAACGATTAATTTAATCACCATCGTTAATTAATAGCCCTAAAATTAATAAATAAATAAAATCATAATTAATTCACATTTACATGTCAAATACACATGTATGGGTCCTACTTAAGTCTGGGTATCACAGAAAGCTAGCCAATCAATCTATCTCTTTCTTTCATATCCTTAATCAAAACCAATTACTTAGTTAAAATTATGAAGGACCAGGTAATCTAAATAGAAACAACATGGTCTACACATATTAACTACCATTTTACTTTATAAAAAATGTTAATTAGATAGTTCTTTAATGAAAGAATCAGATCATCTATGGTGGCTAAAATACTATTTAGTTCATCATACCAAAATCAAACATATATTACACTAAAGGCCATTAATTATCTAGTTATGCTAATAGCATATCATAAACCAATCTATTTCAAATACATAGTACACTAAATCAGATTATTTCATTATACTTTGGTTTGCTCCATTTTATCTTGCCAAAATACACATGGATTAGTTTGTAAGAAGACCTCTTACAAATTAATAGATACAATAGCTCATCACAAGAGACTTGGTAAGATTTTGAACCTTAAATATTCACATATATAGCAAGAACTAAGTATCCATGATTAATCTTACAAAAATTGGACACAAGTAAACCACGACTAACAAAATAACATCTATATACTAACATTTTCACAAGTAGATACATCATACATGCTAAATTTAAAGTACATAACACTTTTTAGAAAAGGGCATAATTACAAAAAAACTTACTGCCATGCAACATTCCAACATCTACCATTTCGTCATAAGCAGTCTATTCATATATACAGTCTATTAATATGTTGCACTTCTCCTTTAAATATCACAACATTTGCTATTTGACAGTATATCCTTATTTTATATGTGGTTTGTTAAATGCATGTTGAAAAAAATGAAAGAGGGACATCTGGTCGACAATGACCGAATTTATATGTAGCCAACCATATTTATTTCAAAAAAGAGAGGCAATAAGAAAAAAATGGATATAAATGATTGTAATTAGATTTGTTAATGTACATGTATTAAGAAAGGCATATTGGACAAATACGAACACAAAAAAAGAGGAGAGATATAGCTAACATCTAGAATTGTTGTAGTTTGTAATAAATCGATTGATAACAGCCGAATCTAGCCACACATCACTAAGAAGAGGGTAGATCTGGGTGATGACAACTAGATCTCTAATGGCAACAAAGAAGATAAAAGTAGAACCCAACAGAAGATCAAAAATAAAAAAGGAAAAAGAAGAACATAGCAAAAGAGAAAAAAAGAACAACTTCACCATGGTATGGAGGATACATCGCGACAAGCTCCCTCAACGAATCGATGGCCATCAATGACAATAGAAGAGCTAGCAAGATAGATAAGAAAATTAGAAAAAGGAAAGATATTAATAAGCGATAGAGAAAAGTTAGAGGAAAAGAAGACCTACATGCAGCAGCCACCGGCAAAGATAACGACAACCATGATGCCTCCTTCAATGACAGTAACGGAACAATAAGAAGGGAACCTTTTTGCCGCCAACAGTGTAAAAGAGGAAGAAGAGAAAATGTGGAAATGTGGAATGCGCTAATGGAATACCTCAGCTCCTGCTAGAATCTTCCCTTTACACAATGGTCAGTAGGAGAATGGAAAAAGTTGTGCCGCAGTCAAAATAGAATACCATCATACATCCCGACCGTTCATCTAAAAATAGTAACAAAAAGCATGTGGATTCAACAAGGGATCCTATTCCACCGGCATCTTAATGGGCAAATGAGCAAGGTACGCTATTTAATAAGCCTTGCTATACTCTTCAAATAATAATTTTAATAATGCTAATTACAAATCTCACCTATTTAAATTATGAAAAATAAAAAATATAACCAATATACATGCACCACAGGTGTTCTATATAAAACAAAACAAGAGTTTTAAAAGAAAATAATATACTTATAATAATTTTTCTTGAAAAGATTTCGAAAAATGCAAGTTATGTACTTTGGTCATTAGAACCTTTACGAAAAAATATATGAATTAAAATCTATCATATTGAAAAGGTGAGTTAATAATAATAATTAGAATAAACTTTTCATGATATATTTAAAATCTCATAGTACGAGGAAAATCCCATTTATATCTAATGAAAAATAGTGAATACAAAGACGTTGCAACATTTTCTCATCAAAGGAGATAATTCTAGGTACCATTATGAATGACGGTGAAATTGTTTTTAATAATAATGATAAATGTAACTAAAAAATTTCCAGATATCCTTAAATATAGTGAGAAGAAGATGTTTAAAAAACTCTCAAAAATCGTCATAATTAGGGCTCAGCACCACAAGTGTAGAGACTCGTGTCAAATGGTGAGGGGAGGAAAAAATATGTAAAACACACAACTATCATGATTTAATATTACAGTTAACTTGCTTGGATGAGTTGTAAAAGTCTGTATGTCTAGTTGAAGGACCATACACTTACATATATGTTCTTTTAGATATTTCATAAAAAATGAACACTAATATAAATTAATGAAAATCACTTTTTATATCCACTGTTTATATGACTAAAAATTCAATATTTACTTTTAAAAAATCTGAACGAGAAAATCATACAAAATATTAAGGAATATCTTAAATTGAAAAAATTATTGTAAGAATTTTAGGATATCAATTTTTTGCCTTCTTTTATGATAATAGTCATTATCACCAAAGAAGAGGCCAACTATTGATACCCTACATAAATGTCAACTTAAAATTTCAAATGAGCTTCCCATAGAAAGGCCCACAATCCTATTTAATAGCCTATTTATGAAATAATGGGCCTTTTATATATACATTTGAATGTTGACCCATATATTTACAAAGTCCGAATGTATGCGGGATTCACTTGAAGAATAGGCTCCAATGCATGCGCCCAATTTATAAACAAGCGTTATTAATCATCATTATTGATCAAGAGCAATTTGCATTTACGATGAAGTGAAGAATGTTCCCTTCAGACAATTGGATTGAAAACAACATAATGAACAGTTTGGATCAACCAAAATATTTAAAAAGTATCAGATTTTTATGGTCAAAATATATTTGACCAAGAAAAGAGGCGGATTAGCAGCATTACAGATAAAAAATAAAAATTAAAAGATCGAAGCCGTCAAAATAATCAAGGGATACTATGGAAGGTGAGCCCTATCTAAAATCAAAGAAAAAAAGTAAAAATAAGGCATGAATGAAGGACATAACCTCAATGGCTGGAAAAGAGTTGACTTATTAGCTTGACAAAACCATTGGTCCCAAAGGTGGTTTTTCAAAACCACCCACAAATTTATCAAGAAGGACTCCTTGAATTAAAATTTTGCAAAACAGTAAATGGAGAATTGTGCAAAATATTACCAAAACAGATCATGGTGCAAATTCTCAAACTTAAAACGCTATAAATACCCTCTTCTCTCCACTTTTAGGGGTCTCGGTAAAGCATCCCAAAAACCTAGCAGCCGTTACACCCCAAAAACCCCTCGGCATTCTACTTTTTCAGTCCCAGAGATCCTTTGTTTGCTACCATCCGTCACTGGCCATTTCTTCCTTTTTCATTCATTAGTTATGCTACTCTTCCTCCATTTTCCATATCGTAAAAAACAAAAAGCAAGAAAAGACGAAAAGCAGAAGGCAGCATCTCTCGTCTTTTATGCCCCTATTAATATGCACGCCATGCCTTAATCCATTCATGCATCAACGTCATTTTGCGTTGTTCTAAAACAAAATTTTAACTGCTTGATATATGATTACTGTCTTTCCTAATAAATATATCTATATACAGCATTTGAATAATATTATTTGCAGTGCATTCGTCACATTAGTCATATATATTAAGTAGTTTTTTTAAAAAAAAAATTATTTCATTGTATGTAGTACGTCGCTGGCATTTCTAGTTTGAAAATGAGTCTTTAAATCCAGTCGTCAGTTTTCAACCGATGAAAAAAAAAAAAAAAAAAGAACTTTTCTCATTAAGTTATCTTCACAACAAATACTTGTTATTTCATAATATAAAAAAAATCAAACCAAACGACTATAAAAAGAATTTCATCTGGTACAATGGGAATAAAATTCTCATAGAGACCTCATGAAAAGCTTAGGAATTAACGTTCTATCTCCCCTGAGCTTTTACGTAAAAAACGTATGTTAATTTTTAGCACTCTTAGGACTAATGTATTAAAAAAAAAATTATACTTTTTTTTAAGAGTGACTAATGTATTAAAAAAAATATATACTTTTTTTTTAGTTGCGAGTCCACCCGGATGACCTCTTGTAAAATTCAACTTAAAAATAAGCAAAATACATCTAAAAGAGATGGAGGGCTAAGATCGTGTCGTGTCGAAGAATGGCTGCTACCGGCCACTTGGGTGAGTTGTCCAAAGGGCACTGTGCTGTTTGACCGAGCCGAGCCGAGCCGAGCCCAACTACGCACATTGGACCTACTTGGATGAGGCTTGGGCCTAACTAGGCTTAGTCCATCTACGATACAACCCAAGAGTAAATATTTTCACCGGTTGACATCGTATCGTTTTCCACTCTCGTCGTTATCTGGCTTTTATCATTATTGGCCTTGGTTAGAAATGCTAGCTGATGCTACTGGTGGGCCTACTCTGGGCCTGCTTGGTGGGCGGCCCACTTAACTGGGCTTAGGCTCGAGAGTCTTAAGCTGGCCCATTCTATAATTTCTTAAAATTGGTATTTTTGCAATTTTTAAGGCAGCAATGTGTTTTTCATAAATATTTCTACGGGTTTTTTGTAAAATTTCCATTCGGGTTTTGTTGTAAAATTTTCAGAACTCTTTTTGATTTAGTGCAATGTACAGTTTCATAATACATTTTAATTCAATTTCTTCGCAATTAAATTAAATTAATAAAATTTTAATGATCCAAGCCATCCCACAAATCAATAGTCATGGAATTAACATTATAAGGCATGTGATTTGCATAATTGATTCAACTAATTAGTTAATTATCAATACAATGATAATAAAAAGATATTTTCACATAATTGTCATGTTGTTTCACATGTAAACATGTTGATGGCCATGATATACATGAGTTCACTATGATAAATAGATTTAACATGACGTGTGACCCACAAATATAATGCATGATGATAATATATTATATAAACATGTTAACTTGGGTGTTTCGAAATAAAACATAACTTCCTCTCTTTTCAAACAACCAACACGTATTCTCAAAATTACGAATTCAAGGAGGCATAAATTCATAACAAACATGCTCCTATTCAATTACTCATTATGATAATCCAAGTTCGAATTTTAAATTTTAATGATCCGGACCAACCATCTCCCTTAGAAAAGTCTATACTTTAATATGAGACTCCACTTGCATATGCTTAGAAAACCATAACAATGAAATATAACAACTTAGAAACAATCAACTTCAACCATACATACATAGAATATTACATGGCCCTCTTGAATACAAAAAATCTAGCAATCATATTCTAAGATGCATGCAGAAACTGAAGATAATATCTAGGTATCATTTCAAATCCAAAATAAATCTCCATAGCAAATCAAAGAACGAAATTCAACGTGTGAATGTATTATCCATTACATGAACATTATGTGATGGAACCGAAAAAAAGGAAATCTATAGCATACCCAAGATCCTATTTTTGTTTCCTTCATGGGGAAAATTTTTCCATAAAATCGGAGCAAAATAGAGGCCACATGTAGAAGCCAAAACATACTAATTTTGGAAAACATGCATGCATAAAATAAATATTGCCAAGATCTCCATGCGTCTCAAGCGGAGCAAAATAGAGGCCACATGTAGAAGCCAAAACATACTAATTTTGGAAAACATGCATGCATAAAATAAATATTGCCAAGATCTCCATGCGTCTCAAGCTTTATGCAGGTTGAGAGTAAAATCACAAATATGAAAAAAAATTGCAAATATGCCTACAACGTTTGACTAATATTGCAACCGTGTCCCTAAGCTTGCAAATATTGTAAATATGCCCATAAAGTTTGTAAAAAATCGCAAGCGTATTCCTTCCATTTTGACACTATTAAATTTTTTTTATAAATGATAATAATACCCTTTAAGCCAAGTAATAAACTTAAAATTTTTGCAAATGTTATAACCATATTTGCAGAAAAATCTAAAATAATAATATATGTAAAAATATATAAAATGATGAAATAGCAAATATATCTACAATATTTGAAAAATTGCAAGTGTATCATTTGGCTTAAAGGACATTATTGTCATTTTATAGAAAATCCTAATGGAAGGGTTACGCTTGCAATTTCGCACAAACTTTGTGGGCATATTTGTAATATTTGTAAACTTAGGGATACACATGCAATATTTGTCAAATTTTGTAGGTATATTTGCAAAAATCCCAAAAACAATCACACATATCTCAATTACATATTATCCCATTCCATCTAATTCGATGATCTTGAGTGCACCCTTGATTATCTAGCACATATCTTTTGCTCATGAGTCTGACTAGCTCATGCAAATCTCAACTATTTTAATTAAAGGCACAAAAATATTGTGTTAAGCTGCTTAAGCAGAAGAGAACAAGGGAGACAACAGTCACTTGAGTTTCGATTTCTAACGTCCTTCCAATTTTAATGACGTTGCATGATAAAATCATTTTCTTTTTGCTTGGAGATTCATCACATGTGACATGTGCATCTTGCCATTACTAGAATTGCTTGCTTGAAGCTTGCAGGGACCCACCTCACCTGATATATTAATTTCGTAGACATAATTACATACACATATATATATATATATCATGATGGTGGGGTTGTGGATGGTTTTCTCTATTTCCCCATTTATTTATTGTACTTGCTTTCACAGAAACAGTGGATAAAACCAAGAGGCTTGTGAGAGACTCTTTTAGTTTCGGTGGGTTCCTTGAGATATGGGGAAAATGGGAAATATCATGTTTGGTGGAAATGCTGAAAAACAGAGCAGTTGGCTTTTGATACAAGACAAGGAATACCCAAAGGTAATTGACTCACTGCCTGCGAGACTGTGATTGTCTATCGAAGTCTCATCTTGGTGACCCATTGCACGTGTTAATTCGATGGATTCGGCAGAAAAATTAATTAATTTCAGGGGTGAAAATGCAGAAAATAAAATCATATGCAAATTTTTATGCCCAGGTGACTGTTCAAGACCACAAAACTAAGTTTTGAGCAAAATTACCACAGAAATTTTTTTCTTCAACCATTTCAATGTCATTAATAAAAATAATTATATCTTGTACAAACATATATGTGATAATATTTTTGGAAGAAAGTTTGTTGCAAACACATCTCTATAACAAAATTTACTATAGGCGGCCACCTTTTTTGCCACATTTTATTTTGGCCACATTTGGTACCAAATGCTGCAAAGTACTATATTACTTTTAGCCTAAGTTTTATTACTACTCCCAACCAAATTTTAGTAAATACATTAAACAGTACTTTTTGAAGCATTTGATATTAAAAAGGACTATATTTAACCAAATGCCACTACTCAAGAGTAAAAATAACCATTTATAGTCAAAATACATCTATTGCACCCAAATATATATTGTATGTTACGCTACATAAAACAAGATTTGTTGTGGCGTATACATTTGTCTAATACATTGAGCCTAAAGTCATTAGACAACACGATCTTATAAAATTTTTCAGTTTTCATGTCATTGCCTCATTTGGTGCATGCTTTACTTTACACAAAGATTTCGTACTTCTATATTTCATTTTATTATTCGAACACCATTCAAGATAGTAACTTCTTAATAAAAATATCCCAGCCGGCTGGGCAGACAAACCCCTCAAAAATCATCCCAATTCAATCCATGCATGGGGCGTTTTCCCTACAAGCTGATGATTGGTGGTAGTAGGTGCTCCTCTGATGTGAAACATGATCTAATGCGTGACGTTTTTTCCGTATAAGCTGGATAGAAATTTTGTGCAATATTGTATATCTGCTGGGAAAATGTATACTTGTACCAATTACCAAATGCACCATTCATGTGTACAGCCATAATTGCTGCACCCCATGTTTTCTTTTCTCTTGAATTATTCAGAGTGGCCCCATTTATCAAATTTCAGTGGGTAATCAATGTATACTATGCATTTCAAATGAATACAATCAATATTGTGGAATAAACAATGAGTTAATTTCAAATACTTTCACAAGTTTTACCCCTATTTTAAGATATGACCATAAATTTATAAAAATGAAAAATGTGACAACATATTTTCATCATGTTTTCTAATATGACCATTCTCGCATCGATTTTTTCCAAAATAAAAGATATAAATTTCTTTCTCATGTAAAGAGTAATTTTCACGACGTACTATTGTAATGTCGTATTTTCATAATGATATACCCAAATGCCGTATTTTTTTTTACTAAGCCTAGGGTTTTTAACTAAAGATATTTTGGTAAAAAAACATAGGAGCACTGTCATTTTTGGAAATTTGGTGAAAAAATATATGTATATTTGTCACGATCGTGATATTTGAAAATATGGGTAAAAATTGTAGTCTAAGTATAATTGAAGGGCATATTCATGTGGATGGGCAGGGAGGAAGAGGGAGGAGTTAGTAATGAGGAACTGGGCTGGGAGTGGCATCTTGCATTACAAGGGTAAAAGGTGGAAAGCGACGTGGTACCAAAAGAATATGTTATATGCATGATTGGCCTACAAGCGAATTCAAAGGTGGTAGGAATAGTATTCTAGACTCCACCCTTGTCTAAGCAAACTCCTCTTTCTCTTTCTCTATTTCCTTCCCCATCCTTCCTACCTATAATGAAACACACCCACACCCACACCCACTTCTCCAAATGGGGTGGCTGCACTCCCTCTTCTCCCCTATGAAGAAGCTATGGTTTCGCCTCCACTCAGCCCACAAGAAGAGTACTACTTCTCATTCCTACCCTGGCATACATCTAATTACTTCTATATATTATCCACTTACAACACTACTTCTTTATGCTCCACTCTTTAATTTCTCGGAAACACTCCATCTTCTTCTTCAAATGTTGATTGATTTCTTTTGTTTTTGTTTTGGGTTTACCTTGGCTGGGACTGATCATTATGCAGTGTGGCATTAATGTATTTTGACTTAAGACCATTCAAATGATTGGCCACATGCTCACAAAACATAGTGGCCAAACCATCCCAATTGATGAGGCCTGCAAGCGGATGGTATTGGGCGGCCCCCAAGGCAAACAATCTGCATTGACCCACATTTGAGCCATATTGTATATGCTAGATTATTGTTAGCATTCATTATCCCACATACTAATACTGGTAATGTGAGAGGTTCTTTACTGGTAAAAATATGAGGTAATGTGTGAGTTACAAATAATAACAGAGTTGGATTTTTCACAACGAAATATGCTCAACAATGACGATGCAATCGAATGGTAATCAATTTTGTCACTTATGCTTACAGTTGTTGTAGTCATATAACTTTCGACTGTTAGTTTCTAAGGATGAGTGCTATGAATGATGCCCAGAATAGATGGAGAGAATGTGGTGGAATGCTAGAACACGAAGACAACATTTTATTTTCACGTATTCATCTCTTGCTTGATTCCCGTCCATGGTGGTTAATGTCTTGTATGTTGTTGTAATTTTTCAGGAAGAGGGATATACATTCTCTATGAGGATGTGAAGTCCTGCCCTTGTGAAGATGTGCACGTACTGTGGTCCATCTTGGTCGAGTCACAACCACCACCTCTACCATCCACGCTGTGAGGGTTTGGATACTAGATCACAGTGCATAGAGAATGAAGATTTTCTTGTATATAAAAATACCAGTATAATACGCATGAGTACAGAAATGCATGTATTTGGCATTCTCTGATATCTTTCCTTGTAGCTAATTAATACTAATTAGGTGGGCGTGTAAAAAAGTCTTTGTTCCAAAGTTCTTACATTTTCACAGGCTTGGAAAATGGGAAATTAATCCTTTTGTACAGGGAACAAAAGAAAAATGGAAATGGAAATGAAAAGATAACACGAAAAAAGAGAGACATTTTTCCTTAAATCGATGAGCTGTCTATTTCTATTTGGGCAGTTGGAATGGCAGTTGGAGCTTCAATTTTTTTGTGTGGTTGATATGAAAGGTCTTGTAATTTACATGGCAGACACTGGAAATTATCGGCTGCAAAGATTTGTAGGCCAAACCTAATTAACCTCTTGACTGATGTGTGGAGCCTATCATGATGTTAATTTCAGTACACATAATATCATTATTCATGTGGCCCCTAATTACCTTTTCTTTCTCTTATTATCCGAAGCAATATAATTAATATAATACTTAGAACTAACTCACGTGGGCCTTGTCTTTTGAGGGAAATGATTATTATATCCTTCTATTTATCTTTGCCGCCGCACGTCGATAAATTAATTATTTTTTGGATGGCTCTTAATTAAAATCATAAATTGGGACCTGTCCATCGGAATCGGTCCCCATCGAAGTCATTTTTGCTTTAATGATTTAATGGTTTCATCTACGAAATTTAAAACGTTCATTGCATTTAGAATGATTTATTTAGATCAAAATTTAATTGCTAATTAGATAAAAAAATTTGTTGGGCTATGAAATCGCACACCTAAAAAATAAATATTTTAAAGGATGGAAATATTTGTTTTTTAGGGTTATGTTTTTATGAAACCCGTTTTGTGGGAACCTTGCTGTTTTGGTCTAATTTTTTTTATGCTAAAAGATAATATGAAATTTACTTCATCCATTGTATTTAGGATTATTTGTGGACTAAAAATTTAGGTTTTATCCAAATCAAAAAATTTACATGAGATTCAACAAATGTAAGTGTTGAATCTACACAATAAACTTAGTTAATTTGTACATTTACTTCAAAAATTTTAGTTAAACGTGCAAACCATTTAAACCATTATGAATGATTCTACGAATTATTATAACACTATTATAAATTATTATAACATTCCACTGTATGTGTAAATGAATTTAAACTATTTCATAATTTACAAATAACTATGTATATTTCTAAGCAAGCCCATCTAAGATTTTTGTGACAAAATGTTGATTTTGATTTTAACATCAAAGGAGGCCCATCTAAGCTTATACCATAGTGGGATGACCCCTATTTTTTTATCAGCTAAAACTTTTATTAAAGAGATAATTACATTCCTAGAAGTGTATTAGGCCCCATTTTATTTGTGGCCCAAACCCGACTACCAAAACATGAACTGGGGTCCGGAGCCCTGGAAAACTCTACAACTGCTGCTGACGTTCGAATACGCCGGCTGCTTTGAGCTGGTTCCTGCGACTAAATTTGAAGAAAGATGATGTGCAGAGTGCATATTTCATGCAGGTCTAGCATTTATATATTGATTAGCATTTAGATATGCCTACAAGATTTAACAAGCATTGTATTTATGTCCCCAAGTTTGCCGAAATGGCAAGTATGCGTACTAGATTTGTATAAATTTGCAAGTGTATCATTTTTCCTTTGGATATCATTAGAATTTTCTGTAAAATGACGAAAAAGCCCTTTACACTGAGCATGTTTGCAAATATTATAAACATATTTGCTAATTCATTATTTTATATATTCTTACATTGATTATTATCTTAGATTTTTTGAAAATATGCTTATAATATTTTCAAAAAGTTGCAAGTGTCCCTTGGGTTAAAAGGACATTATCATTATTTTATGAAAAATGAAAAATTCTAATGGCATCCTATTTGAAGGGATGTTTGAAATGTTATGCAAACCTTTTAGGCATATTTCTAAATTCGGCAAACTTTGAGGACACCTTTGCAAAAACCCTTTTTAAAAATTAAACTATATGAAATTGGAAGCTGAATTTTTAGAAAATAATTTAAGTCCATGATTAACTCTACATCTTGTTTCACATGATCCAATTGCACCAGTTTAGGCCGGAATTTGCTCTCAACGTGCTTTTTTCACGGACGTTTGGCTGACCTTTTGCTGTTCGGAAAAACATTTTGCCATATGGCCAAACAGGCCTTCTGCTTATCCGATTACGCGTTCATTTTTCAAGGAAAGACTCCGTTAATGATTTGATGAATTAATTTTTTAGATTCAAATTGTTAATTATGCTACATTTAGTTAAACGATTGTGGTCCTGTTTGGCCGGTGCTGCCCGCTAGAAAAAATTTTCTCAACTTCTTTTTTGTACATATGTAGGTTTCACCTAGATATTTCGCCTTACGAAATTTGGTCAATTTAAAAATTTTTTAGTTTTTGAAATTCAAATTTTTGAGTATGATACTTTTAAAAATCAGACTAAAATTTTAAAAACCGCCAATTTTGATTTTTAGCTTCATAACCAAATATATTCAAATGAATATTATAAAGGGTTTCAATAATTAAAAAAATAACCATTTACACAAACCATTCTATCCAAACATATGCAGGGAACACTCCCATTGTGTTAAATATAAAAATGTGAGATTTGAACGGGAGCTTTCTAGCTGCAAGATGCTGGGTGGTAACAGGCATATTTACAATGGAATCGACCAATTTGATAATGGAGGCGAAGTGGCTGCTGGAATTAGCATTCAGATGGGTGGAGATTGAGAACTATTCTATGGTTTTCATCAGCCGGCTTAGGGGCAATGAAAACACATTATCTACCACTAGGCACGTGGCCTATTGGTACACCGGTGGCACAAAAGCCATCAATCTAGTGTTAAAGACTGCCCGGGTGTGTGGGGGTGTTCAACCGATTTCCTTTGAGTTCCGGGGTTTTTACATATTTCCCCCTTATGTGGAGAGTATTTATAGAAAAATCTCTTCATGATTGAGGGTTGAATGTACTTTTTTTTTTTTTATTACATTGGGTTTGGAGGGGTGGTGGGTCGAACCCCCACCATGTGGTAAAATGCCACTGTGTGTTACCATAAGGGCAGGCCCATGAACACAAGGTTAAATGTATTTGATTATAATATCAAATGTCACAGTGTATAAATATCAATAAAAAAATGAAAACACATTCTATTGATGAAATTAAAAGCTATAGCGCCTCTTTCAAATAGTAAACATTTCTCCATGTTTTGAGAAATGGAAACCATTTTGCTCATAAATTAGCAAGATATGCAATGTCTAGGCAAGAAGAAGGTTGTATATTATATGGAGGGAACAACAACCTAGCTTTACTGTTGAAAATCATCAACCTAGCTTTATTGTTGAAAGTCATTGTGAGAATATCTCTATTTGGATTAGGGTTGCAAATTTGGGCTAGGTTGAGCACAAATTTGGCCCGTCAAACCCGAATTTTAACATTGTTAGAATTTTCCTTCTTATAACTAGAGCCTCAAGAACTCGAATAGTAAAGTTGATAGTATTAAAGTTCAATTGAACCCAGGTCTAATTTTTTGTATTTATATTTAGCATAAAATATAGAAAAGTGATTCTATTAGTCTGGGTTAAGCAAATGACTCACTTAGCTCACCTCGAAAAACTTATTTAAAATAATTTTTCTACTTTCTTTATATACTTATTTATCTAAATATATTTAACATGGTTTTACTATTTTTAGATATATATATATATATATTCTTTTGAGATTTTTAAATATCCCTATATTTAAAAATTTGAAAAAAATATATACACATCCAAAAATAGTAAAACATAAATTTATACATTAAATACATTTGAATAAACAAGTATATGAAGAAAGAAGCAAAAAAAAATTATTTTAAATGAATTTTTTGAGATGGGCTCGAGCTAACAAGATCATTCCTCTAAAAGAAAAGTGTATTATATAAATAATATCTAAATAATATGTTTTCATTTTTGTATATGTTATATTATTTATATTTATGTTTAAATACATGTTTGTTGATGTCGCAATTATATTATAGTTAAATTATATTATTCTCATTTATGTTTATCTTTATATTTTTATGATTTACTTTTATTTCTATTAATTTTCTTCCTTTTTCTTGTTTTGGATGTTTAATTCTTCTAGAAATATACTACGTATTAATATGCCCGCTGTATTGAATCATTACCCGGAGTAATTTACATAAGAAGCATGCTGAATTAACACCTTTGAATTTGCTATATACTAATATAAATAGAAATTTGTATTGTGATGATTGTACACTTTTATTAAATGGGGCCGCGCAAATATTTGATTTGGATGGAATTTGATTTCTTAAAAATAACTCTGAAGGTAATCATCGGAGTGGATTTCATATGATCGAGGGTGACCCCCCACATGGAGAGAATTCATTGGATCAAAGGTGATCTATTCGGCCTACTGTGATTTGGAAGCAGCACAGCACAACCAAATTTCTACGAAAGATTTATTATAACAGAGTTAATATAAAACTATTAGTTTTTTTAAAAACATGAATAAAAGTAATTAAACAAGATTTGAAAATATTACAAATTATGAGTTAATATAAAACTATTAATTTTCTTAAAAAATGGATTAAAGTAATTAAACAAGATTTGAAAATATTACAAATTATGAGTTTATATAAAACTATTAATTTTTTAAAAAACATGGATAAAAGTAATTAAACAAGATTTGAAAATATTACAAATTACTAAAAATTTAGTCTCAAATCATTAAGAATAACACAACAGAATTTATGCAGCCGACCCCACCAAGGTGGGAAACGGCTTATGATGATGATGATGATTTATTATAACAGAGTTACGGACCGTTTGTTTAGGATCCAAAAGATACTAACACTAGTAATGTCCTAGCCCACGTCTAAAAGCATAGCCAAATGAAAATGGTGCATATAAATACCTTCTTCAATTATCAAATCAAATTGCTGCAGCCTTTGATTGGCTCAATGATCCCATGAAACGGCACATGAATCTGTCTTTGATCAATCTCCAAACTCAGAGCCACTCCACTCAGCAGCTATCATTCAGGAGCCCTGTGTAAAGCAAACCATCAGTCAGTATTATACCTGATATTTTTTGCCAGTTGAATGGGTAAGGCCAAGTGGAAAGAGCACTAAGGTCATTCGAATTAAGACTAAGATGAAAGCCTGCCACTTTGGAAGAAGCTCAGATGGACTATAAACTCTGAATGTGTATACTTCCATGTGACATTACAACAAGTACCATGTCACAACCTAAGTCGCTAATGGTTGCCAATGTCAAACAATGTAACAAACAACGTGGCTGGAACAAATCTAGTCATAATTTTCCAAGCAGCTAACCTGATTTTAACATTGTGGTCTACCTAATAAGTGGGCACAAGTACTGATTGTTGTCTAGAAAATCTGAATCGTCAGACCAACGTGATTACAACTTGAATATAGCATGCTGCCACTTGGATGGTGCACGTTGCTAATGCTGCTTTTTTGTGAGTTCGGATTTGCAATTTAAATTTGAAAGCTGCAACAGAGAATTTTCAAGTGGTCTAAAAGACAAAATTATAATTTGAATATAGGAGAGTAAATTATTTCTTCATGCATTCTATCTTGATTAAAACTGTATGTACAGTCATCATCTAGACATCCAGTGCAGCAGCTGAAGTGGATGCAAACCTAAATTACTGTGCACCTAAAATCTAATCCCTTGAAAAGAATTTCTGAAAAAAAAAAAAGGTTGATCATGGGCTGGTCATCATGAGATCATCCACATCAAAAGGCCCACTGCTAAAGTTAACAAAGACAGAGAAGGCAACCAAAAAACCAATGTACACCGCAAAATTACAATATAAAGTGGAACTCACTCCTTCATAAGGCAGATGCTGATAGCTCAGCCAGACAGAACATCCAATCTTTGAAGCAAGAATGAGCATCATTCTCTGCAGCAGAAAGAGCACCAAGAGGGGTGACACTTATCTGGAATCAGATTAGTAATAACATGTCAAAAAAAAAGCTATTATCCCTGATTCAAATTTATATAACATTTGCAAGTGTTCTACTACTGACATATCCCTCTCTCAGGGCCACATAATCCAGATCCGGATCAGCTTCACGCTCCAGCTCAGCCACCACCTACTTCAAATGTTGAATCAAAGCTTTAGTATTTATTCAAAAACAGAAAGAAAAAAGTTTATTGCTGATTGTTGACCACTGCAGAATCAACAGACAAAATCTATGTATAGAAAGAAAAAAGCAAATAATAATAGAGAAAAAATCATTGCCAATAATAGATAATGCCCTCCAGACATTTTTTACTAGATGCAATGAGGTCATATGGTACCTTGATTTTAATTACATCTGAAATAATAGCAAATTCAATTTCATAAAACAGAAGCAGTGCCCACTAAAACACAGAAGTTGCTTAAACTGTAGGATAGAATTCACGAATATTGTTCACCATTTCTTGAGAGATGGAAGGGGAATTAGTTGATTATTGAAAACCTTGAGAATTGGAGGTACCACATAGTTGCTTGTTTAAAAACTCGTGGGATTAGTTTGCTCAATGATTTTACACTAGCAATTGACACACTTCAAATGGAAATAACAAACAACAGAAAGCACAGTTTAGAAACTGCATTTTAGATAACTGCACACTGATGCCAATCAACTCAATATTGATCTTTTGGAGCCAGCTGACAAAGTTTTTTAGAGATTACCTATTCCATCTATCTAAAAAGACCAGACTTGTCAGTTACAGGAGGAATTTAAATTCAACAAATCAGTTGGTTTCAAGAAAGCAAATATAAGCAATGAACCCAAGCTCTTACAAATTATCCAATATATGAAAGTTATTTGAATATTTTATGGGAATGGAGTCAAACCTCTCTCTTGAACATAAGTTGTTCTGGTGAAGAAGCTGCTGAGCTCTTTTCTGGCCCTGTTATAGAGTTAACCTCCATATCCATAGTTGATGAACTTTTTCCACCTGGGTTGCTAGGAATAATTTGTTTCCAGCCAACCCTTATCATATGCTTCCCCTGTTTGGTCAACTTAAATCCCTACAGGGAGAAAAAAGATCGTGAGAACATATATGAAAAACAAGAAATGAAAATAAACTATTCTAATTGGATGGTCCAGAGAAATCATCCATGTACACTGCTGAGGATGGAACTAAGAATGCAACAGTTTTAAATGGTACACAGCCTAATAGCTGTTCTCTTGTTCTAATCCATTCAGAAAAAAAATAATAATAATTATATCGAGCTGCAGCAAGCATGCATTAGGTGACCGTTGTCATGTCCAGAATCCACACACCCTCAGGTCCATAAGGGGCAGTCCGCTACTATTCTATGATGCTTGACGCAAACCATTTAAATAAAGGATAAGTTTCTTCAGGCCAAGGAAAACAATGCAGAATATAATTAGGCTTGTGTCAACATTAGGGTTTAGGGTTGGTTTTATTTGAGTTGGGGTTTGTTCTGTTCGAGTTGATGTAGTTGTTATGTATTAAGCTTTGAAAGTTGAACTACGTTCTCAAAGTATATTGGACTCAAAACCATATAAATTGATAGCAAAAGATCTCAATAGCTGTCTCTTGTGATAGCAAAAGGAACTCAAAAGAAAAATTCTCTTGTGATGACAAAAGGAACTCAAAAGAAAAAAGGCTACTGAATTCAATTTTGCTTTAGAGTTTATGGAGCCACATTGAGATATTTGTAAATAATTAATAAGTGAGATAAAGCTCCTTGACTAGTAAAGAGATGACATCAGAATGGCCATATTCCCTCACGTCCATAATGAAGATAGAATCTTTTGGAAAATACTATAGAGATTTAACAAGGATTGCAGGGAAGTTGTACATGACAGAGAAAAGACATATGTAATGTTAACCCATGCTTACCTTGTTGGATGCAATATCTGTTGGCAAATCTATGTTCAGAAAAGCTCCTCCAGGATAAGTTTTATTCATGATATCACGAATGATTGAATCAATCATAGGCAAACAAGCCTCCGCAGCAAGTTTGAAGTCATTAACACTACTCTTACCACTCACCCTGAAAATAAATCCTTAATGAGAAATGTCAACGCTTGGTCATTTATTTATGTTTGAACACTTGCAATCATGATAATGAATCAACTAGGGAGTAACAACTATGATGATCCATTATATGTGCACACTTAGATAAGAAAATAAGTACATATATGCACAACGAGCAGACGCAAGTGTGCCCAAGTAAGAGCTAACACCATCCTCCAGAGACATGTTGCCCAAACCAAGGTCAACTCCTCCTTCTATGAAGAAATGCTACTGTATTGTTTATCCTGTTTCTCTTGTCCTATGGAACTTTGTTATGTTTACAGGGGGCTTCTTTCTCTTGACTTGGAGGAATAAATGAAGAGGACCATCATGCACAGTCCACCAGAGAAATGCTCCCTTGTGGAGGAAAAGGTTGTTCTTGCCAGGAGAATGATGCCTTCCCAGAAAAAGTTATTCATTGACCAAAGAAATGTTGACCTGCCATTTTGTCCTATTTCTCAGTTTCCTCGTTAGATTCATTTTTCATTGAGTCAACTGTTTAAGGATCAGTCGGCAAAACAACTGCAACCTTCTGGTAATTTGTGGAAAGGAAGAAATTCTTCATGACCAAAAACTCTAAAATTGGGACATAAAAGGACTTTGTACTCATTCACTATAAAATTAAATTTTCAATCACATTAAAAGCAAAGATTACTAATGACTTTGAACCCACAAAAGGACTTTGTACCCATTAATTAGGAAACCAAATGCTTGGCTGCATATTAAAAGCAAAGAAACCTCAATCTACTGTCCAAGTTCAATCATATTCCTTTCGACATATCCAAAAATCCAAAGACATATATTAGCATGAATTTATTCACATAACAATGAATTTATTTTTCATACCAGTCATATGATAGAGCTACAGAAGGCACTCCATATAAGAATGCCTCTCGAGCGCCAGCCACGGTTCCTGAGTACACTCTGAAAGTGAAATAGGAAAATTGCCATGTATCTAATAGATGTCATAACAATGACAAATTTACCAAAAAAGAATGCATGAATGCTTAGATTACAGACGAGAGAATAAAAAAAGGGAGCAAAACGGAAATTTTTTCCAATTTCAAATGATGGCTGATAATGCAAAGATGCAATATCCAGTGCTCTGAAAATGCCAACAATCACATCACAACCAAGATCTGTGCAGTCTACTGTCTGCCTGCTTAAAGAAGACTACAGAACAAATATACAGGACAGCAGCCGACAGAACAAATGTTGTAGAGAGACAGCTTTGCTATTCTAACACTTACAAGCTTGATGGTTGAATAACGATTACTTGCTTTTACAAATATTGAGCACAGCCTGGAACTACCATATATTTTAACAGATTTGTAAATCAATATGCATGCATGCCTATTGCATACATAGTCCGCTGAAATATCTGCAAATTGCTAGCTATGAGAAAGACAGACAAATAGCTGAGACTTCAGAGGTGTTGACTGTTGACAGGGACAGTAGTTATTTACTTCTATTTTTTATTATACATGAAAATGATATTTTAGGAATAAATGTTGGATGGGCCAGTATAATATAATTACTAGGCATTGGCAGAACCACATAGAGCTGAGAGGGGCAACTGGCCCGGCAGAGTTTTTGATATTCATTTCCTGAAACATTCAAAATTTCAAACTATTATAGATTAAGTTTAGCTTGCATGCCGAGGTTTGAAACTTAATAGGGTTATTCTGCAAAAGGCCAAAATAAATGTGCTAAAACACAATTACACATACTTACAAGGTCATTTTTGCAAAAACCTTGGTAGTACTATTTAATTACTTCTCCAAGTCTAAAATGCATCTGTTTTATTTATCATATTCTTTCTTTCTAATTGAAATTCAAAATTTCTTTTATTTTGTTATAATCAAGGTTTTAATTATATATCCTTATTAATTACATTATGTATCGTTATAGCCTATCGAAATTTCATATTCAAAACGGTATTCATAAATAGTACAAAAATAAAAGCAATTTGATTACTTACATGCAATAAGAAAATAAAAACTTACAATTTAGTGAAATAACAATATTTTAATTAGATAAATATTAAAAGTTTTATTATTATATTAAATTTTTTTCTGAAAACTCATATTTGATCTTTTTGCAAATTAGATCCTATATTTTTTGCTAATTGCAAATTGACATTGTGTTTTGCATATTTGAAACTTAGACCATATAATTTTTTTATTTTTTTCAAACCCTCCCATTAACTGAACTTCATAAGATATTTTCTGACAACTACTAGCTCATGCATGAAGCTACCATAGATGGAGATAAGTGTAAGAGTACAAAATTTCCTTAATTTACATAAAGAGTTGGCAATCGAATAATGTTAAACGGATGCTTTAGATACTATCATGACATCCATTCAAAAGAAGGTCATGCCCAGTTTATCACGTCAGTCTTTACTCTTTATATAGTTTGAAAGATCAAAATAGGCATGTTTGTTTTATATGATGTTTCAGTCAAGAGGTAGAGTATAAATGACTCATGATACCTCACATTAGCAGGGTTTTGCATTTATTTATTGTTTTGTAAAATTTGGCCTTTATATTGATTTGACATGCTTGATAAAGAAAAGCTCTTCCCTTCTTTTCATTCTTTTTCACCTCACCTACACCCACAATGTAGACCACTCAAGAAATGGATTACAAATGACTTATAATCCCTTACATGAATTTTTTGTAAAGTTTAACCCTTATATTGGTTGGACATGCTTGGATTTCTTAATCTAGAGTGTCTTGATTAGCATCACAAAGAAACAGGTTTAAATGAGGTTGTTCAACAGGCATAGGCTGGATAAATGGTTTTGCCAAAGCAGTTGGTTTTATGGATTTTGAGTTGATAGGAGCTAGTTTGGGATCTGTAATAGGCAAAAAAATCAACCTTTTGATTGAGTATGTTACTAAAAATTCTATGCCTGTTTTTATAATGTGCGCTTCTAGAGGAGCACTCATGCAAGAAGGAACTTTGAACTTGATGCCTGTCATTATAGTGTGCACCACCATTACCAACAGTCATCATATTTTTCTCTTATTTTACTTACAACAAAAATATCCTGCAGTTTGTGAGGTGCACCTATGGTAGGGTGAATGTTATGCCATATGCTACATGTTATTCAATATTAACAAATAATATGATGCATCAGAATATTGATAAGTTAAGAACATGCAACTAACATGTGATATCCAGCATTGCTACCCATGTTGATACCACTGAGCACCTGTGACAGTTGCAACAGATAATTTATTAACCATACTCATGCAGAAAGCTTTGCGAAGAAATTGGGAGTCAATAAAATGCTCAAGTTCATAGAGGGATAACATAATATCAATGCAAGACCAGAAATTTGTTATCAAGTTCTATTCTTGCAAGTCCTGTTGCATAGGCCCAAAGATGTGCAGTTTTAGGGGGAACCAAGTCCTTCCACATTTTCTGCAGAAAGTGTCCCCATGCTTCATTCCACTTCTTAAGTTTCTGTTAATCAAAGGGTGTACAACAGACCAATTAGAACTTGTGGGCAAGATCTGTCCAGGGCAAATTTATGAAAGCAACCTCCTCGAGTCCTTGAACTACAGACTACAGTTGCTCAAACTGAAATTTAAAGGACATTGAATATCCCCTCGGTTAAATGATCATATACATCCTCATCGATCAAAAAAAAAAAAAAAGATCATATGCATCCTCTTTCTATATACAGATTGCTTAAGAAGATGAAATCACCAATATATATATATTATGATGTTGCCTAAGAGAAGCTTCATGAAAAATAATATCAAAAAATTCATTCAATGGAAGTCTGAGTTACCAAATCAGGAACTTGGCCAGAAAAGAGTTTTTTAGATATTCCTAGAGATGTACAATCTGCTGGCGTTCCTGAAAATAAAATAACCCAGTTTTAGTAAGAAACTCAAAAAAGCTATACAAATGCAAGAGCTGCATAATTTCACATGACCATTTCCTAACATGTGATATGATTTAGCGCTGTTTTGTCAAAAAAATGAATTGTTTCTTACAAAATCATCTCCACATTAGCACCAAACAAATGAAGATAACAGATGCATTCATAAAATTATATTAACCAATCAAGAAAGAAAGATATGGATACTTTGTCACCAAGGAAAGGCAAGACTCCATACTTCAATAAATCAAGTTCTAGTTCAACAATTGATATTAATAAATGAATTTTGCTGAAATTTGTACATCCTTTTTCACAAATTAGATGAAAGAAGTGTCATCCCAATATTATCAACAATGCCAGAGATAATAACCATTCCCCAGGTCAGTAATGTGCAATACACAGGATGATGCATTTAGTTTCTTTTATAGATTTTGATGCATCCCAATATCGGCCAAATTTTTATGATGCTGCAATTCTGAAGATATTTTGAGCTGTTAACTACCAAGGAAATGCACTTGTCACCAAAATCCAATCACGTTGTGTCTGACTCAACACACATTGCACAAAATGGTTTGAAACAACAGGGAGTTTTTAAATAGAAAAATGCATAATTTATATTATTTCTTTATGGATGTCATTTCTAGAAGAAATCAAGATTCGCATCAACAAATTCTTTTTTATTGGATCTTTGCATACGTGGAGAAATCGTATTTAAAGAAATGGGTTAATTCCAAATATGACCACAAGTTTTATGCATATTTCCAAATATGACCACACATTTGGCAAATATGACCACATATTTGGTAAAAAAATCCAAATATAACACTTTTAGTGTTTTTAAAACATGTTGATTTTTGGCCAGCAAAAAAAATGTAGATTTTTCTGTCAACTTCTGTTAGGCAGAGGATAATTTTGTAAAAGTGCATGATTTTGTTTTTTTATTACATTAATTTTTCACTTTTATTAGATGGGACCAGGCCAATGAACATATTTGATTTATATGAAACTTGGTTTCCTAGTTAAACAAATAATTTTGAATGCAATGAGTGCATTAAATTTTGATTTAACCATCAAAGTAGGCCAAAATGAGAGAGCCAACACCAAAATATTTTGGTATTATCAGAACTATTAAAGCACTGCCCTAAAACATAATAATAAATATATCATATGTATATTTAAAATGCAGCTGACCCCACCTGGGAAATGGATTAAGATGATGATGATGATGATGCATATTTAATATGGAACTAAAAGATTATAAAAGAGAAGCAACTAAAGAGAAACAATAATCTGTTAGTTCATTTTACACCCCCCACATACCACCACCTAAACCCCTGTCTCATTAATTTCTTCATCTGCAGCAAATAACCAAAGAATACAAATATGAAGTTTGAAATTAAAATTAATGGTCAATATACAGATACTTGACCCCTTGGCCCTTGGGGATTACAAGGTAAATGAAAATTTATCATTCACGGTGAATGGTTGTCTATAATGAACTACAAAATATGGATTTGATGAAACAAAAAAGGATAATAAAGCACACATGACTCTAGACAAAAATTGATGTTCATGGAACATTAAAACAGGAAACACGAGTTGGAATAACAAAAGCACAGCATACAGAAATGATTTTTAAAAATCTAAAGTGTATGTAACAGGCAGTATGGAACACAAAGCAAACCTGATACCGCATAAGCCGTTGCACCTTCAATTTCAACTCGGTTTGCATATGTAATTTGGTGCCAAACAATGGAATGACTAGCAGCTGACCTCTCTCTATCAAAATATTGCCCCCAATAAACATAATGGCCCAAATAAACAATGAAGGAATATGAAATGTCCCAAAATGTAATTTACTAATACCTCCAGCAGTTTAGTTAAGCAGTTGTATACAAAAACTACACGTCTGTCCAATGTAAAGGTTTAAAAAAATACCATACAGTTCTTGACTACTGAAACAAACATTGGTCATGAGATCAATTTATTTATGCATTTAGGGTCTGTCTAGTAAGAGCTAAAAAAATAAAAAACCAACAATAACGACAACTTTTCGACTCCTGCCTACACACCTTTTGATAACTTTGACATCTTAACTACCTAGCTATCCTATTTTTTCTATTATTACCTCTACATGTGCAATAGAATATACTAATACTTTATAGAATTATTTTAACCACATGGGAATTATGTTTTAGATGATTTAGATATTGAAAATACAACTTTAAATTGATATATAAATCCAATAATTTTATTACTTTCATTTATGCATTTTTAAGATGAGACTCATGCACATCTTTGGTTTGGACGAAACTTAGTTTCCTAGCTAGATAAATTATTCTAACTGCAATGGGTGGAGTGGATTTCTACATCATCATCAATGTGGACAAAAATGGATAGAGTTACACAAAAAACTTTAGTATATCCTAGTTACATAGAAGTAAAGCCCTTCAAATATACTCTCTTTCTAATGCACATAGGCACACTATTATAGTCAAAGATGGATGGTCTTAATCATTTGATCAAGGGTAATTATCTAAGGCAAATAATTCCCTATAAAAAGTTTGCATGGAATGGTTTGTGCAAATGGTTGCTTCTTCTATTTTCTAAAGTTTGTTTTTGTTACATCTCAACCATGTAAAATTAACTATATGTAAATATTTATAAGGTTCCACTTCTAAGTAAATCAGTTCGCACAAATATATTGTCTGAATCAGTTCAAACATAGCCCACCTTGACTCCTTGATGATGATGTGAAATCCATATCCCCCATTTCATTTAGAATGATTTTTAGCTAAAAAAATTGAGTTTCATCTAGATCAAAAATGTGCACAACTCCAATTTGACAAACATATAAAATCAATGTAATAAAATTATTTCATTTATATATCAATTTCAAAGCCGTTAATTCAACATCTAAACCATTTAAAACATTCTTGCTTTATGGATGAACGCTTCTATAAGTTATTATATATATTTTTTATAAAAGTTATTATATAATTTTATACATAATGAATGGATCTAAGTATTTTTCATAATTTATACACAACTATATATTTTAAAACATTTTAATAAGCTTATAAGAACAAAGATAATATCAAATGAATGTATGAAAAAGTGTTATAGTACCAATCTGAAAAAAATAAGCGAGAAAATCAAAATTTTACAAATTATCATGAAATAAAATAATAATTGCAAAACGGTGGGAAAGAGTGATTGGATGAAGACTAAGGCAAGAAACAAATGTCTCCAAAGATCAATTTGATTTTCTAGGAAGATCAACTACCAAAGTTATTTTTTTACTTAGATAATTTTATTTGAAAAGTATAAAGAGAGACAAAAAAGAATCTATAAATGATTTTGTTCATGTAAAAAAGCATATGATTGGGTTGCGAAAAAATTAATAGGGCAGGTGATGGAAAAGAAAAGAATTAACAGCAGATATATTAATGCTGTTAAAGATATGTATGAGGAGACAATAACAAATGTGAGGACTATAAGTGTAAATACAAATGATTTCTCAATTCGATAGGTTTGTATCAAGGCTCAGTCTTAGGTCCTAACTTTTTTCACTTTAGTCGTAGATGAACTTCTTAAACATCTATACTTCTAGTGCATATTATATGTATGATAGATGAAACTAGAAAAGGAGTAAACTTGAAATTGAATAAGTGTGAAGATATTCTAGAATCTAATAGTTTTAGAATTAATCACCCAAAAACTAAATTACAACTTTCATAATAGCAAGCACCTAGGTGAGTAATCGATTAAGATTTCAGACTAAGTAGTACTAAGAATTGGTCACTTTCGGTATCTAAGATTGATATTTCAAGAGAATGGAGAAATTGAAATGGACGTCATAAATAGAGTGCGAGCAAGATGGAAGAAATGACAAAGTGCTTCAAGAACTTTAAGTAACCATTAAGTTCAAATTAAATTAAAAGAAAAATTTTATAAGACAGTAATTTAGACTAGCTACGTTATAGAGGTAAAATGTTGGGCAGTTAAAGAACACCATATACATAGAATGAGTGTAGCAAAAATGAAAATGTTAAGGTGGATGAGTGGTAAAACAAGAGAAGATAAAATTAGAAATGAAGTAATTCAAGATAATGCAAAGGTGAAGTCAATAAATAGTAAAATAGGGAGAAAACAAACTGAGGTGGTTTGGGAATATTAAACGGACATCTGAAATAGCACAGGTTAGGAGAATCAAATTCGAATATAAGACAGTAAGAGAATGAGAGGAAGACTCGGCAAAAACATTGATGAAAATAATTAAACAATATATGAAAACGTCAAAACTTACTAAAAACTCAATTCATGATCGTCAAGAAGAGTAAAACAGAATCCATGTAACTGACCCCACGTAGGTGGAAAATGCCTTATGATGATGATGACCCACCCAAAAGTTGGGTTGAAGTTATTTTGGTACCATGGTAAAACAAATGATTCTAAACAACATAAACGGCTAAATTTTGATTTCATCATCAATGTAGACCCCATCTAAGATGTTTTAAAAAATGGTTCTTTTCAAGTGGATCATATATTTTTTATGCCAAAAAATATATTATTTGAAAATTCATATGTTATAAATATTTAATAACCTTTGGGGGTAAACATGAAACTACTAAATTTTGAGTATAAATATATGAGAAAAGTACTTCAGTACTACAAGATGCACCTAAGTGAATTGATACGCTTGTTATATTTGAACTCAATCTTGGTGGTAAACAAAACCTAACCCATTCATTAATTTCAACATCATGAATGGATCACGCTTCAATGTAACTCAAGTTACGCCAAAGTTTTTCATGTAACCCTATGAATGAGGCCCCTATTTTGATGATGGAATCAAAAACCAACCATGCACATTGGAAATGATAAGAGGGACAATAACAACCACTTTTATAGATCACTCTATTTTTACATTTGTAGTGAATCATTCCCCATAATCTAATGCAATCAGGGTGCATTGACAAGTCCATGTCCCACCTTGCTTTTCTTATTTTTAAAATACTTTCTTTCAAATCTAAACTATTTATTATATTTATTTATATGTATTCAAACATAATGTCAAAAATCACTGTAATTGGAAACTTATATTTATAGGAATTTAACATTTTTTTAGAGTAAACAAATAATATAGCATATACCATAAGTTTCCGATCAAATTGAGTTTGGAATCATAAATAAACACATATATAAAATAAACAGTTTATATTTGGAAAAAAACAAAATATCATGGAAATCAATACTTAGAAAATTCATAGATGAGTTGAAATTCGATTAATGTGTAATAGAATAATAATAATTCATTAATAAGTAAAAACAAAATAGGAAAGTTTAAGCAGGTTGATTTGAGGTCACACACGAATAAAATTTGAAAGCCTCCGTTCGATAGCAGTACCACGCGTTGAAAACAGTTGAAATTTGATTTCATACGGTTTCTACTTATTGACAAAATTAAAACGATTCACGTTTTCCTTCACTTCTATATAAATTTATAGAAGTAAAATGCAACAAACCATCCAGAAATTCCAAGCCTGTTCGTCCCGGCTTACCCACATAAGGGCTGGCCCGGCCCAAACAAAGTCGAATTCTCGCTAAGACGAGACGACAGTGGTCAAGACTCAAGACTCAAGGGTCTCGGCCCATTGAAACTGACGGCGTGCTCGGGTTCGCCGTTTCCAAGACTCCCGGTTCATCGGAACCCTCAATTTTGTAGGCATTTTTCTACTTGGTCACCATTGACGGGCCATACTCAACCGGAGCGCGCCATCCATCGCCGGCGGCGTGTCTATGGAAGAAGGCAAAACCCGAGCGCGCCATCGTCGGGGGAGCAATGCAAGCATGGAAGTGGCGTACGTACGTGTGAGGCGCGCAGACGAGAACGTCGTAGCGACCGGCGGCGACGAGGGCCTGGACGAGAGCGCGGAGCCCTGGCGCGTCGATCCCGTCGTCGTTCGTCACCATCACCTTCGGCCGAGAACTCGACGCCGAAACTCCTTCCATTCTTCAGGTCTAAGATCAGGATCAGCAAGCTGCAAAAGAGAGAGGGAGATTCGATTCTGTAGAAATGTCTTATCTTATAGCAAGGAAAAAAACAGGAAAAAAAAGCGCGTGGTAGCTATCTGTAGAAGTGTCACAGAAACGGAGGAGGAAATACGGACGGATAGAGAGAGAGAGATGGAGAGATCCAAGATTGATGCTTTGAGAATCGAGATGCTCAGCAATTTGGGAGGCGTCTTTGGCGTCTTGTACTCGCAAAATCCGTCCGTGTCGATTGAAGAACTGACGCAGCTTTTTGGTCCTCGAGAGGCGAGGAAGGTCGTAAAAAACGTGCTGGGAATTTGAAATTGATTATTCCGAGTTGGGAAAATTTGTCGTGCGCCGTCATTTGTGCGTGTTGCACGAGATTTTTGAATCGAATTTATGCCGGGAAAAGTCCAAGAATATATATCGAGAATGAGAATATAATTATGTACATTGAGAATAAACAAAATTACTCAATGTACATAATTATATTAAAAATAGATAAAATTATATTGAAAATTGAAAAAACTGCAGTGGAAATAGAAAGCAGTGGGAATGATGATACACATTCGGTCTAAATAAAACTATTATCATTTGGAACATGCCCTTACCTTTAATTTTTTATATATAGGTAATATTCGATAAATTTATTTTATACTCATAATATTTTACTCTAAATTTCTCCATACTCATACTGTCAATACAACTCTTATTTACCCTATTAAAATGATAATTTTGCCCATTTAATTTTTAAATTAAGACAATTTAACTTTAACATAACTCAATTAATGATAGCAAATCATTAATATTAATATTAAATAATTTAAGAGTCATGTTAATGTTAAATTATTTTAATTAGAAAATTTTAAAAAAGACAAAATTGTCTTTTCAGTAAGACGGATAACGGTTGTCTTAACGGCATGAGTATAATAAGAATTTGTGGTAAAACATTATGGATATAAGAGAAATTTATGAAACGTTATGAGTAATTAGGAATTAGTTGTAAATGTTGAGGTATAAAAAGAATTCTCTTTTTTGGTAATTTTAAGTATTTTGGTGGGTGACTTAGTGAGTCCTAACCTCCGTTATTTTATTTATTATTATAGTATTTCAATTGACAGAACAATCAGGCTTTGAAATATTATTACAAGGATCTAATAATAATTCTTAAAATATCTACTTAGTGGACGCTCAACAGAAAATTTAGAAAGAATAAATATTACCACTAAAATTCTTCAAAAAATATAGCTGTCAAGATTTGAAGCATGGACGCCTAATTCAATGGGGCTGTGTTGCCTCGCTGGCCCTAACCTCCGTTTTGAAGCAAACGCTTTACGTTTGGCATTTGGAATTGGAATCCAATACCGTAATGAGCATAAAAACAGAATTGGATTCGAGATAGAACAAATTCCTGCTATTTGCCCATTTTCAGATTTCTAAATTAACGAATTCCTGCTATTTGTCTATTTTCAGATTTAGAAATTGGCTTACCTGCATAGAAATCAAGAAATTTACTATCCTATTTTGCAGAGGATTTCTTGTAATAAAATTAAGAAAAGAAATAACGCTTAAAATCGATAAGATATCTGTATAAAAAAATAGGGCAAATCTTATATACATCCACAAATTTTATCCCAAAATTCCACTTATACTTAGGAGCTTTTTAAAATTAATTCCACATATACCTGCATATTTTGCCTAAAAATTTACTTATAACTAAGTCATTAATGATCCGTTAAAGTGATCATTAGCGCCCTTGTAAAATGACAAAAATATTTGTCCCTAATTATGATTTTATTGCTAAAAACTTATATTTAAATGAATTTTTAACATTTTTACAACTATAAAATTGCATACTATTTGAATGTAAATTTTTAATTTTGAGCAAACTAATATCAAATTATATTAAGACATGGGTATATTTGTCATTTTACAGGGCTGCCAATGACCCTTTTAACGGATTTCTAATTGTGTGGATATAAGTAGAATTTTAGACAAAATATATGAGCATATGTTGAATTTTTGAAAATTCGTAGGTATAAGTAAAATTAGGAATATAATTCATGAGTGTATGTGAAATTTACACTAAAAATATATAAATTATTAGAAAATAAGATAATTAGACAATTAAAATGGTGTATCATAATCTAAGACATGGTGTCGAAAGTGATTATTCAGTTTCTATTACATCATAAATTTTATGGCATTGGCACATTAGTGTGTTTGGGAATGGGAGAATGGGAGTGAAGAATGGAATACAAAAAGTAAACCCATTAATTACTTGAATATTCTACTTTTTTATTTTTTTTATATTTTAATTATTTTCTTATATTTTTCATATAACTATTTGGAGAAATTCTTCTCATCGCCACTGCATTTGAGTATTATTCATTTTGTACATACAACATTCCAAAAATTTTCCTGACAACTAACATTTCACGTCTAATTCCCCATACGCACATGTCACCTCTTTCAATTAAAACGGACGTTAACTAAAGGTGCAATTTGGGTAAGATACCCATGAGTTACTACCAACCGAACCCTTTTTTGGGTATAATAAGGTAGAAAACATTACCCATGAGTATGAGTAGAGTATAAATTATAATCTGGCCCCTCAAATAGGGTATAGGTAGAGTAAATATGTTAGGTATTCAGAACCAACCCATATGGGTACTTATATGGGTAATTAATTATATGCATAACTATATATGGGGTAATTTATAAATATACTCACGTAGTTTGATCATAATCGCAAATATATTTGCACCGTTGTAATGTCATTATTGGACCGTCATAACATTGGGACATTGCAAATGTTTGGAAACTATGTAGGTATATTCGTGAAAACTAAATATACCCCCTTAATTTTTGCAATTGCAAATATAACCAAATAGTTTTCAAATCTTTGCAAATATACACATGTCATAACAGTGTAGTAACGATATTATACCAGCATAGGTATATATACAATTATAGTCAAACTATGTAGGGATAATTTACAATTTCTGAAACTATGTGAGTATATTTGCAATTATGATCAAACTATGTGTGTGTATTTACAAATTTCCTTATATATAATATATATTATATAGTATATATTGTGTTTTGTCTATGTCATCTTGTATGTACACCCACTTTAACAAATTCATATTTAAATAAATATTGTGCCCTATGAAGTTGTAGATTATGAAGTAGGAAAATAGTTTGGCTATTGATATGTTTGTCATTGATTTTCGAAAGCATTTTATAAATAAGTGTGTAAATTGTGATTGTAATATATTAATAATTTTAAGAGTAAATTCCATGTATATCCATGAACTTTCAAAAATTCCTCTCATACTCATAAATTTTTATTCTAGTTCCACTTATACCCACACCGTTAAGGGTTCATTAAATGGGCTGTTAGACCTCTTGTAAAATGACAAATATGCCCAAGCTCTATTATAATTTAGTGCTGTTTTGTTTAAAGTTAAATATTTATATTTAAATAACATATAATTTTTATACTGGTAAAATTACTAAAAATTCATTATGATATGAATTTTTAGCTATAAAATTATAATTGGGGATGAACATATTCATCATTTTCCATAGGGTTAATGATCCCTTTAACTGATCCCTACCGGTATGAGTATAAATGGAATTAAAATGAAAATTTATGGGTATGAAAGGAATTTTTAAAAGTTTATGGGTATAAGTGGAATTAAGGGTAAAATTCGTGGGTATATAAGGAATTTATGATTGGGTTGTGATGGTCTATACTTTATATTTTTTAATATAGTAATGTAAACAATAACATATATACTTATAGTTTTAAAATGTAAATGAGTATTATTTTATATAATTTAAAATAATATAGAAATATTTTTAAAAATATTGTATTTGAGTATTAAATGAACTGATTTGAAACTGAAACTGAAACTGACCTTGTATGTAATGGGTAGGGTACACTAGGAACCGAACTAACAAATAGATATGGTAGAATAGACCTTTTGCAAATAGGGTACGAGTAGGGTAGACTACTACCTAAATTGAACAAACCCAAGTTGCATCTCTAACATTGACTGCTAGTGGAAATGATGATTTTGCCCCCACACATTATGTAAACAAAGATGAAATAAATTCATGCTCTATTTTTGTTATAATTTAAACAAAAATACATTATATCTATTTTCTAGAAAATAAATAGAGATTTCATTTGGAATCTTTGTTTACAAATAGTGTGGGGACAAAATCTACATTTGCACATATAGTTGACATCCATTTGGACTGAGAATAATGACATGAGTGTATGAGAAATTATGAGAAATTAAAGGTGAAATGTTGTGGGTTTTAAGAAAATTTCGAAAATATTGTGAATACAAAAGGAATTTTTCCTAAATTATATTCATTCCATTTACAAATATGATTTATGGTATAATTTTTAAAACATAAAAAACTCATTAGCTCCAAGGGATGTCATGGAAACTTAGTTCCCATTGAAGTTGTTACCTAGTTTTTCTAAGAACAGACAAGTACAGGAAAGTATGGAAAAGCATGGGATTTGGGCATATATTGGTATTAGGTCTAGTTGTTGTGCTTTAGCCTACTACTTTGGGATAAGTTTGGTTAAGGGTAAAACTTTTGATGAAAAGTTTTTAGGGTAGAAGTTTTTTAAATTGATTGAAAATGATGTAATATAATAGGGGTAATAATGAGGAGTAAATATAATAAAGTGAAAATAAATAGGTTAGTTGTATGGGTAGTTGTGTATAAATAATTGAAAAATACAGTAGTTTGTATAAGAAAATGTGAAAAAATAATTAAAAAAGAAAATAATTATAAAGAATGATAAGTTTTGGGGTGTGTTTGTTTAGGGCAAAAAAATGTCAACCAAAACTTTTCAACTACTTTATTTTTAAATTATTTTTTCACATTTTCTTATACAAACTACCCTACTTTTCAATCATTTATACACAACTACACATACAACTAACCAATCTATTTTAACTTTATTCTCTTTATTTCTTATCATTACTTCTATTATATTACATCATTTTCTATTAATTTCACAACTTCTACCTATAAATTTTTCACCCAAAGTTTTAACCCAAACCAAACACGGATGCCGATCTCCTGCACCCGGGAGCAGGCAGTGTTTCCTGCTCCCGGGTGCACACACCTATTTTTTATTTTTTTATGAAATTTTTTTTCTAAAAATGTTAATATAGGTGTATTTAACATGTGTATAAATTTTTACTATTTTTGGAGATTTTTAGATATTTATTTTTGATTTTTGAAAATCAGTGGCAAAAAAATAGAAGAAATTCGAACCTTAATCAATATAGAAGCATCAGATCTAGAAGTAACAAGAAATTACATAAGCAACCTTCATTTAAAATAAGAACGAAGACATCCGCGCCCGAATTGGTATCAGAGCATAGTTTAAAAATATATTTGAAACATGACTAAACAAGGATATGAATATTTTCATAAAGATCCAATAAATGAATATTTACAACAAAAGAATTATCATAAAATCCTAAAAGAAAAAACAAGTAAATTACTATTAAAAAATAGAAATATTATATGATACTCAAAAACTATACAATACAAAGAATGTAGAAGAATTTGAAGACAGCTCATGGATAGATAACTATTATGGCAAACAATCCTGATTTAAACTATCATACTGAAATAATAAATAACATATATATATTAAAATTAGATAATAGAGTTTATATCTGTTCTTTTAGAAATTTAATTAGAAGAACAATTAGACAAATGGAAAATGAAATAGTATATATTGCAAATAATAATACTAGAAAAAAATTTCAATTAAAAATCAATCTATATAAAATTATTGAAAGTTGGTTATCAACAATAATTGATATACAATACCCATAATGAAAAGAATTGAATATTTAGATCTAGCCATTAAAGAACAAAATGAAAAACAAATAACATTAGAAAAATTTGAAGTAAAGTGTAATTTTAACGAAAGTAAAAAACATTTAATGCATGGAGATAATAATGAATTCAATACTATAATAGATTTGATAATAAATCTGGCTGAACATATAAAGAAAAATAATGACAAACTTAGCATACAAATAAAATCTATAAAAGATTTTTTATTTTATTTTTTTTTTATGAAAATAAAAGATTTATTAGAACAAAGAAATAAAGAAAGTATTATATTAATAAGCAATTTAGAATACATTAAAAATCAAAATATTAATAGAAAAACAAAAGGTAGAAAATATAAAGTTAAAGCAAATAATTGAAAATATAAAAGACAAACCAAATCAATCAAAAATTCAAATATTAGAAAAAATAAATAAAGAAATACAAAATATAAATAAAATATCTATAAATATAAAAGAATTAATCGAAGGATAAAATGTCAGAGATACAACTATCAATAGATTATAAAATAGCATTAGAGATAGCTAAAAAATGGCATAACGAACCTATTGAAATAACAGTATATGAAGGCAAATCTATGTCAGATATAACATGCCCTAGAATGCTAAATATACAAACAATTTTATTAGTCAACTTATGTGAAAAATTAAATAGATTACATAATAAGGTTTCTTTATTAGAAGACAAGTTAAAAGTACTAGCCACAAATCAAGCAGTAGACAATTTAGAATTGATGTTTAAAGGATTACAAATACAGAAAGAACCAATACAATTGATAAGAAGACAAAATAGATGGAAAACCTGGTAAAATTTAGAAATAGACAAAAACCAATAATAAATATTAGCGAAATAATAGATATAGAACGACAACTAGAACAATTTAGGAATAAAAAATTGGATCTGATAAAGAAAACAAAAATATATGGAAAAGATAATATAACAGTTAAAAGCGCTATAATAAAAACAGTAACAGAGCAAGAAGTCAGCTGTATAGATTCAAATGAACAAGTAAGTATTCCTTTAATAACAACAGAAGATAAAAATAAAATTAAAAGGAAGTTATATAGAGAAACACATTTAGGATTAGTAATAATAGGAGTACAAGGACTCCATAATAGTGATAGTGGAGCTAAAACTCTAGTATGTCTATATGATCAAAGGATAACTAACCTAAAACAAGCTATTATAGGGAGTTTTGAAATAGATATGAATGAAAAGGGTGCAATAGTATACTTTCTACTAGATTTTGTAATCAATACTCAAGAAATGTTAGAAAATATTAAGCTAGGCATAAAAACAATTGGATACAATATGGTAGTAGGAAGCAAAAATTTAAAAATAACTACAGGATTTGTAGGAAAAATGCAAGAACATAGTAATGTAAAATAAACACAAACGAATTAGAAAAAATAATGATAAGTAAAGGAGTAAAAGCATTACCAGGAATAAAAATAGATGCATTAGAAAATTCAGGAAAGGAATGGAAACTAGAAAAATTTATACAAAATAAAACATTAGTACCTAGTACAAATATTATGTATGAACATTTAGATGGAACAATAGCATTTAGGTTTGGAGATTATGCATATAAAAAGATTACAGGATTAGAAGACGAAGAAACATCCAATACGCAATCAGAATGAATAAAATTGATTTTAACAAAGTAAAAACTTACGAACAACTACAAGATGTAGTATTTACAGAATTAGATATACCATATTCAGAGATAATAGAAAAATATGATCTAGAATTAGCCTATAAAAATAAATCCAAAAAGAATTTCGATTTTAAATCAATAATTAAAAATCAAAATGAATTAAACGAATATTTTGAAGATTTAAAAATGGCAGATACAGTAAGAGAAAGTAGTATGACAAGTGTAAATAAAAGATTTAGATTAGACAACCCACCAATATCTGGAAAAGAAGAAGAGCTTCAAAGACCAATTAGACAACCTACTCAATTAAAGGAGGAAAGTATAGAAAAACAAGGAATAGGAAAGGGAAAAATTAATCCAGTAGAAAAAATAAATTTACCACCAGCATACCAAGGAGGAAGTATATTAATAATTTATTTAAACAATCCACAATTATGGAAAAATCAATATCTAGATGGGAATCAGATGCAGTAAGGGCTTGGTTAACAAGTAATCAAAGATCAGACATGTTTGCATACTTAGAAACATTGTTAGGAGAAGTAGCTGCAAGTATTTACAATGAAGCAAAAATAACGAAAGCACAAGAAATTGAGGAAATTAAAAAATTAAGAGACAATCCTTATAATTTTACTAAATTTATTAGGACATGTATTATAGGATTTGACCCAAGTAGATCAAATACGAATGAACAAGATTATGCATATAGAGACTTAGAACAATTAAGTATTGACAGCTGGAATTATATTGAACAATTTAGTAAATTATATATAACCTATGCAAGTAAAGTAGGAAAATATTTTGATGATGATACAGGAAATAAATATTTATTAAGATTACCTGGAGAATTAGGAAAAGAAATATATGAAGGATGGAAAGCAGGGAATTACCCAAAAAATGTTGGAGTAGGATCTAGAATAATCTATACCTATTATAAATTACAAGAAAAATGTAGACAATACACTACACAAAAGCAAGTTAAAAAACAAAGTTATAAATTTTGTAAAAATATTTATACAAGTCAGACATTTAAAGATAAGAAAAACATAAAACTAAAGAAATATAAATTAAGAAGAAGTTTTACCAATAAACCAGACAAAAATAAAAATGTTAAAAAACCTAACAAAGAAAACATAAGAAAATGTCATTGTTATAACTCAGGCTCATGAAACTCGGGTTCGCCTCAACCGTAACCCTAACCTTATTTTTAAAACTTAAACCATAACCCTAATCCTAACCTTATTTATATACCTAAACCCTACCATATTTTGAAATTCGGGCTCGAGTTGAGTTTCAGGCTAGAATTCTTGTTGAAATTATTTTATATATTTGTTATCTATTTTATACTTATTCAACTTTAAATCTATCATTAAAAAAAAATCAAAAATGATATTTTTCTATTTTCAAGCAAAAATTCAAGTATTTAAGAATGTAAAGAAGAAAAATCTTATTTAAACATTCTCTTTATATTAAGTAGACTAATAATCATTTCTCAAAAAAGAAGAGTAGACTAGTAGCCTGTGTTATAAAATGAAAAGGTATATTATTTTTCTATTATGCAATTTAATATTAATATCATAACCATATACATAACTATTAATATGTAATTATAAGAAAAATCTTATAATGTCAATCATAATAAAAAATATTCAACAATTATAGTATTAAGTCAAATAAATTACAACAAATTTATTTCAAGTAAAATAAACATCTAACTACTAATATCATATTGAAACGACCAAATGATAACATCCTACATAAGTAGTTAAGTTAAAATGCCAAATAAAACATCTTAAGTTCTAAAAATAGTTTTCATTTTTTTGTTTTGAAACTGCCACTAAACCAAACTCTTTTTTCCTAAAAGAACATATAAAAATATTATATTATATAATTGAACTTAAGGAGGAATAATGTTTATATATGGTATAAAATAAATATAATATATAAGGAGAATGGAACTAGATTTATATGGAGTATAAAATAAATATAAAATATGTGTTATATATAATTTGGGTTGGGTTTAGCTTAACCCGGGTTTAAGTTCTTTTCAATTCGGGTTTGAGTTGAACCTGGAAAATCGGGCTCGAGTTTTATAGTGAGCAGTTTTAACATCGTTTCAATTCGGGTTCAACAGGCCGGGTTCAAGTCAAGCCCGACCCAAGTTGCACCCCTAGTGCTATAATTGTTTTTGGGTTTGATTTTCCTAAAGTCCTGTATACACTATTCTTATGTCTTCATATTCTTATATGAAGTGTGTCGTAGCAAATGTGGTCTACCTTTTTTATCCTCATCCATGGTTTTTGCGTTATATATTTATAGTCATATGATGTGAACAACCACTATCTATATACCATCTTATTTGACAAGTTGACTTCATGCATTCCTGCAAAACAAAAAATAACTTTACTGTTTTGGTATTCATTTCATAGGTCTAAATTGGTTAGTATCATTATTATGTATTTTAGGTTTCTAAACCAATTTTGCAGTTTTCTAACTGGGCAAATATATGAAAAATGTCCAAAATTACAACAAAAATTGCAAATTCCATTTTGATTTCTAAAATTTTTATTAGACTTTCTATTATTTACTTTTTTGTTATCTTTTATTTGATTTTTCAAATTTTTATTTTCCTTAGCAAGAGATTTTATTTGCATTTGGAAATTCATACATTTTTTCTTTTTCACATCTGAGATCAATTTTTAATTTTATATATTTATCTGACAAAGTAGTAAATTCTCCAACTAGTTCAACATATTCTTGTTCTAATTGATCAGATGTATAACTTACCTCAGAATGTTCAGATTCATCTTCATGATCTACTATAAATCCTAAATGTGATGCAAGATTCGCTTGATCATCATCGAATCCTGAAGTGACTGATGGTGAATCACACCATCCCCATAGCTTTGATTTTTTTCTTTTGTTGAAATCTTTCTTTTCAACAGGAGATGGACATGTGTTCTTAAGATGTCCAAAACCTTGACAGTTATAACACCTTACTTTGTCTCATTCTCTTTTCTCAAAATCTTTCCTCTGGTCCTTCTGTTATCTTGTCTTTTCAGGTCATCGTTGTATCCTTCTAGCAGCTGTATTTCTGTTGTTGTTGTTGTTTCCTCGATTTCGAGTAATGAAACGTCTTATATTTTTGTCAACATAACAATGTCTTCATCTTCATCATTACATTATCATCAGAATGATAAGAAGAAACTTTGAGACCAATTACCTTCTTACCTTTTGGATCATTATCATCATTTTTCTTCATAATGATCTCATGTGTCATAAGGGAACCTATTAATTGATCTATATACATGGTTGTTAAATCCTTGGCCTCCTCTATGACTGTAACCTTTGCAATTCAAGAAGAAGGAAGTGATCTCAATATCTTCTTTACCTGTTCCTTTGTCTCAATAGACTTACCAATTGCTTTCAAGGCATTGATTATGTTGGTGAATATGCAAAACATCTCAGTAATAGATTCATTAGATTTCATCATAAAAAGTTCATAATCATGCATCAATATATTTATCTTGGATTCCTTAACTTGAGAAGTACTCTCATGTGTTACCATGAGTATATTCCAAACTTTTTTGACCGTGACACAAGCAGATACCCTATTAAATTCAGACGGGCAAAGTGCACAATATAAAACATTTAGAGCTCTGACATTTAAATACACTTGTTCATTTTGTTGTTCATTAGGTTCAGTTATATCATCTCTAGGTAAAACAACACCTTTATGAACAACATTTTAAAGTTTTAAATCCTGACCCATAATAAAGATCTACATTCTGCATTTCCAATATCCATAATTTGTGTCATCAAAATATGGTAGTCTGGTTATGGAATGACCTTCACCATATCCAATCTCCGCTTTCTTCTCAATTGTCATGATCTCTTTGGAGTAATTCAAAGACCGCTCTGATACCAATTGTTTGACTTGTATGAAATTGATAAAAGAAAGGAATAATAACACAAAAAGTGATCAAAGAAAGAATAGGATAAATTTCACACACCACAAAAATAATCTAAAGAAGACACCACAAATTATAGTAGTTCGGTTAACACACCTACTCCATTCTCTAAGTCAACACCTTGACTTGGGTTTCCACTAGTCAACTTAGAACTCAAGTTACAGTAGTACGATCTAATCATCTTTTGAATTACACAAATGACTTTAGGTGGCACGTGAAGCTTTCCATAAATCACAATGAAAGCTTTTCTTTTAAATTAGACAGCCTCTAATTCAAGGTAAAAATAAATAAAGTTTACAACCAATTTAACATCACAGAAGCATGGAGATGAAGCTTTTAGTATGATGATTATGATGATCTTTAATCTATTACTTCTGATAGATAGACAAAGGATCACAGAGAACGCCTTGAGATAGATCTGCACATTTGAAAATATTCTCTCTGAATTGAATTTTCAGTTAAAATTCATTATTTATTTATAGGTTTTAACATCCAATAGCCAAAAGAGATTTTTTCCACTAAATCCGCAACCAATCAGATTTTTTTCAACAACCTGTAACAACTTAACAAATAGAAACTACCAAGAGAGATTTTCTCCATCAAATCCGCAACCAATCGGATATTTTTCAACAACCTGTAACAACTTAACAAATAGAAACCGCCAAGAGGGATTTTTTCCACCAAATCCGCAACCAATTGAATTTTCCTCAACAACCTGTAACAACTTAACAACCCAAGACAACTTCTCAAACTAGCCACGTCATCATCTAATCATCTATCCATTGATCTTACTAAACAAACTGTCAAAGTTTTAACCCAAAAACTGTTGAAGTTTCAAACTAAAATAGTTGAAGTTTGAAACTAAATCAGTTGAAGTTGCAAACCAAAACTATTAAAGTTTTACAGGAAAACCTCGACAATTTCACAAAAAATTCAATGCTAACTTGTTACAATCATTTATCACAAACCAAATACAAGCAACACATTTCAAGCATTAATTTTTTAACTTGTTTATCATCAAAACACTATAACTCAACACCAACAGTCACATTTTTCAACTAAATAAGGCAAACGATAACCTTAACTTGAAATAGTTCATGAAAAACCTTCACTGCTCAACCAAACCAGGACATGCATTACTGTACCTAGATCAAGTTACATGTAAATGAAAGTGCTAATAGCCACAAGTGATATCTCAATCTTGCTAATCATCCCCCTGATCAAAAGGACTTTTTTTAGGACAAGTAACACAAAATAGGTGAACCAATTCTAAGAAAATATATCATCTCAAAGAACATAGCCTCAATTCACCAAATTCACTTTACCAAAACTCAACAAAATTGTCCATTCGTTCGCCCAAACTTATTACTTGACTCTCCTTACCATATTTTAGGATATCTTGAGAGATTTTTCTTCTTTTATCTTTTATCTTTCTTTTTTTGGGCTCTCTTTATCATATTTCAAAGTATCTGGAAAGAATTTTCTTTAAAAAGCATTATTACTGTGACTTTTCCTTGCCTTTTTACGCTAACTTTGACATTTGTTGATGTCAAGTTCCAGTTACTCAGCTTAGGTTAGCTACCTCCTTTATTATTTGAGTTAAAATCTCATAGGGTACTAAAACATATATGTTTACAAATTCTAAGTCTCATGTAAAAAGGTTAAAAGACGCAATGTAAGAGTGAGATAATATATTTTTCTAAAGGCACAAAGTTGATAAAAATAAATGTCTATATAACTCAAAATGGGGAAACAAAGATAGTAACAGATGTTTCTTTCAGCATAATCATGAAGTACTCAAAATTGCCTTTATCATTTCTATTGGAAAGATTAATAAAAAAATTGAATTATGACAATTTACTATCAAAATCAATCAATTCGTTCACATGTCACTTATTCTTAGAAACTCGCTTAACACATAATTGACACAAAGCTCAGATTTTTTTCATGAAATTGGTTTCAAGTTGAAGTTTTTCTGAACATCATAAGTTTTTCATCAAAACGAATTGCAACTAAATAGTTTTCACAAGTAAAATTTGACATGTTATACAATCTAGCACAAATATATACGTGATTATCTATTTTAAATACATGAGAGAATACCAAAAGGAACTATATATTCCCCAAACTTGAGGAATGCATTGTCCTCAATGCATGAAACTAACTGTAAACCTAAATGGTTATCTTGTGAGATGATAAATAAAAGAGCAAAAATAAAACAAACAAAGATAGGTAACTCCCCTAGGCATCAGATGAAGATGAGTCCTTGTCGTGCTCTACCTCTCATCCAGCCCAATGTGAAGGTTGGCCAAAGCATGCTCTAAACTCTAAAGGTGTCGACGGGAATGGTGGTAGAGCAGTCATGTCGATTTGTTGGTCCTCCATGAGTCTCCTAAAGTGCGCCTCCATCGCTCAATTGGATTGATGTAAATATCGGGCCTGAGCTGCCATTAAGTTCTCCAAGTTGGCGAGCCTATCATAAACGTCCATTAGGAGAGATTGTGATGAGGACGCCTACGTTGGATGTGAAGTTGGGGCAGGCTGAGTAAAATGTGGACAAGTAGTTGCAGTTCGTACTCGGGGCTCAGTTGCGAAAAATTGATTGTCAACAATGGCTTGACAGTTCAGCACCTCTTTAGTGGTTTCCCGTTGAACTCCAACTCTCTTATATAATACTGTAATAAGCGATAGGAACAAATAGCTTCCTCTAGGTGCCTTTGCATTGGCACATATTTGATTGAACAGGAATCTCTCCAAATCTATGGACAAATCAGAGTAGATTGCATAAAGAAGGATTGCCCTGTCCGTAGTGCTATCACTAAAGTGGGTTAATGGCATCAATCAGGTTGATATAAAGTAAAATCACATCTTTCCATGATAACGGAGAGCACTCTGCTTGAAAGATGTTAATTGCCCACCCATTGACTTCCACTCCGGTAGATATTCACAACACACTTGGGTGATCTCGGCAATATTCTTTTCTTCTACTTCAAAAAATTCGTCATATTGATCGAGATCTCGATCAATATCGGGTAACTCATAAAAAACGTTAATTGCTTGAGGATGGAAGGGAACAATCTTTCCTCGCATTTTAACTCGCCCCTGATCATGTTCCATTGCATTAGCCTAAAACTCTTTGACCGCGGGGACAATGGCCGGTTGGGATTGTTCCATAAACTTTTGCCACCTCCGAATGTGCAAGGAATTAATAAATGCATTAGAGAATGAATCTATTTTTAACCCTTGCTCAGGTATAAGATGCATTTTCTGCAGCGAATCGGTGTATCTCTTAAATGCTTGTGCAGACACAAATTTAGTGGAATCGAACTTAGTAGGATCCCGCGTTTTCTTACGCTTGGATGAAGAGGAAGCTATTTCACAAATATATCAACAATATCAACACAACAGCAGAAGCCCCACTATTCTCTCAATTCAATGTGAAATGTCTTGCAAGCCCTACCAAACCAATGTCTACAAGACTGCAATTTATCGAAATTCACCCCAAATGATGCTGGATATAAACAATATCACAATTCAGTCACACGCCCTTGTCAATGCCAACCAGGATATATCAACCCAATTCATAAACAATTGCTTTACCCCACAACTTCAACCAACACTCCAAATGTGGGGCAAATAAGCATGTATAAGTTACAACTTCACCTTCCATATTCTCATACAATCTTGCACAAATCAATATCAATTCATTTAAGCTATAAAAATGTAGGAATGGTTTACCACATAAGCCTCCAAAGTCTGTTGCAAAACTCCTAGAAACTTACGGATTTCCAACTGTCCTACTATCGGCGCAGCGGCATGGTGATCCTGAACTAACGGCGAATTTGCAGTGATGGCCGAAAATGAGGAAGAGGATGAGAGAAGAAAGATAGGGAAAAAGGGTAGGGAAATGGGAGGAAATGAAAGGAGATGAAGAGGAGATGAGGAAACTCGGGTTAGGGAAATGTGGGGAGATTTAGAGATGAGAGAAGGAAATGTGTTGAGGGAAATAGGAGAGGAAATGGAGAGAAGGAAGGAAGAACAAGATAAGGAAAATGGAATGAGAGAATAATAGTGGGTTGAGGAGCTAGGGCTTAGGGTTTTGGAGGTGAGGGAGAAGAGGAGAGAAGGAAACAGCATCGCCTTGTGGGTTTAGGGTTTAGAAACCCTAAGTTCTGCTTTTAAACCTCGTCTGGGTCGGGCTGCCCACGACTTGGCGCTGCGGTGCCTAGGCGCCGACTTGCTGACGCTATAATGCAACATGTGTTTCTCGTGGCGCCGGGGCGCCATTATCTTTCCAGCTTGAATTTCCCTTGTCACACACGTGAATAGTTATCCAAACAAATCTCGAATTGATTATTTAGCACTCGGAAATAGGTTAGATGTCATCTTGCTTGGATTTCCTTGAAATGCAACAGAAATTACAATCTTGCCTTACCTTAGAATGTCAAGCCGCTGCATGAGTTGAAATTGCAACTTGAGTAGGATGTTCCTTGAAATGATGAATTTGAGATTATAGTGATCTTGATCCACTCCATAATTATGGGGTTCATAATTGCACTCAAAATTTTGACAATCACCCAACCAAATGAATAAGAATTGACTTAGTATTAAATCAAATTCTCATTGACTTGAACATTTTCAAAATGGATAACCTTTCCAGGTTGCCCTACTTCAAGGCACATAAGATAGATCACAAAGCCATGCTTCGGAACAAAAATAAAAAAGAATAATGAGTTGTCTCCCATCTTGCGCTAAGTTTATTGTCCTCAGCCCGACATTCCGTCCTTAAACAGATCTCTTAAGAGCACCACCTCTCTGCAACGATGTAAATCTTCTCCCGTGTAATATTTTAGTCTTTGCCCATTCACTACAAAACTTTCATTTGATTTTTCATTTAGTACCTCTACTGCATCATGATCAGTTGTTCTTAAGATAATAAATGGACCTGACCAGCGCGACTTAAACTTGCCAGGAAAGAGCTTTAATCTGAAATTTTAGTCTAGTGCCACTTCTAGATCAATTAACAAGCGTACCTATGATTTAAAAAATATTAACAGGCGTACTAATTATTATTTTTTTGTGGGCAATCTGTTGTCACACTAACGTCTGCAACAACAACAAATCCTGTCTAAGCGTTTTCTTTATTGCCGGGTATAGGCTTATTACTCTTTCCCTCCATATACCTTCAAGTTAGTTCTAAACTTTAAAGAGAAAGGGTCAATCTTACAAAAGCTTTTTCATTACTGTTAGTATCCAAGGTTCACTCTTATGAAGTGTTCTACGATGAGGATTGGTTTCAGGAATGAAATCGAGTTGGTAGTTTCCATGAACCTTTTCGATTTCTCGAAATCGATGACAACTAGTGAGTTCGATGTTGGTATCGAAGGCTTCCATTCAAAGGAAACTCCTTGAAAAAGTTAAATTTTTTATTTTATTTCAAAACTCTACTCGCATATATTATTTAAAGTATAATTTTGACCATTCGTAATGAAAATTAAAGATATAACATATTATCATTACCTTAAATAAGTAAAAGTCATAAAATTTGTATATTTAGCATATAAAATTAATACACAATATTAATGGACAATTTTATTATCTTTGGTTTCACTAGCTTGGTTTCAGGAATGAAATCGATTTGGTAGTTTCCATGGACCTCTTCGATCTCTCGAGACGAAGATCAACTTGTGAGATTGATGTCGGTTTCAGAGGCTTCCATTTTATATTAGACTTTTTTAGACTCATTCATATAATATACATATATGTAATTCTTATCATGTAAATCTTGTTTTGTGTATTACTTGTAATCTAAAAATATATACGTCCTACACTTCAATATATATATGTCCTTGTATCATAATTTTGACCATTCATAATGAAAATTAAAGAAATAAGATATTATTGTGACCTTAAATAAGTAAAAATCATAAAATTTATGTATCTAGCTTATAGAAATTAATATACAATACTTTATCAGCATAAAAAGACTTTTAGGATCATCTAAGTTAAATACGTGAATATAATTCAGATCGTACACATCTTATTTTGTATATTACTTATAATCTAAAAATGTATAAATCCTTAATATCAGTATATCATAATTTTTTAATTATCACCATTTGATTTGTAATGCGGTTAGATTTTTGAAATAAAATTACAACACAATACTTTATCATCATTAAAAAAGACTTTTTTAGACAAATCTAAATAAAATACATGTATATAATTCAGATCACACAAATCTTGTTTACTTATAATCTATAACTTAAAAATATACACGTCCCATACTTCGAAATATATATATACCCTAGTCGAATTGATTTCATAAATAATTTTCCATAGATGTCAGAGAATTATTTTGGAACCTCCATCTGCAACCGGAACTCCCTCAACCATCGATTTTAGCAGGCACACTAGATCTGAATCACTAGATCAATATTAGTGTTCACATTGAGCTCACGAGTTCGATGTCAATAGATGAGATCGATGTCACTGTCTCAAACAAGGGCTACAACCCCAGACAAATTGATTTCAAAAATCATTTCCATTTCCTTCGTTCTGGTGACAGAAAGCTTCCCGCCCTTTTCGAATCGTCTTCTGACATCTCACATTCCTGTTTGATTGTCGTAGCATTCGAAACTCATTTTTGTCATCCATCTGAACCATGGCTAGAAAGAATGTCATGAGCAAGCCAACAACTAGACCTGTTCGCATGAATGCAATGGATAGCTTTGCTTTGCCCGCTGCAAAGAGGCTAAGAACTAATCAAAGACGTGTTGCAGCTCCTGGTGTGCAGATAAGGACAAGAGCGAATACTCAAGAGCCAGCTAGTACTTCACATGTTAAAATTCGAGGTGAGAATCCACAGCACAGTGGAGATGCTCTAAGAAATGAAGAGCTCTAAGGAAGTGAGGATAGGAGACACACCTCCTCCCCCCATATGAATGATTTTTCTTAATTTTTTTTGAAAAAATTTTCACATGAATGTTAATCTTTTATATTTAACATGTGTATCATTTTTGAGAATTTTTTTGGATTTTTTAAAATAATTGGCATTCAATGATTTGAATTTACTGAGAATGCGACCGATCTTAATAAATTCTAATTAATTAAGTAAAAATCTCAAAAAATGATAAAAATTGATGTTCATGTTAAAAACAATTAGATTAACCGTCATGTAAAAAAAGTTTCAAAAAAATACAAAAAAGAGATTAATACATCCAGATGCTAAACATCACATTTCGGGGAGAGCCCTGTCATCATCCCAAACTACTTGTGCGGGCTTGCTCTAATGTGATGTTTCTTGCAAACAAATAATTCAACTTGTTATGATTGGATGTAAATGGAATAAGAATGTCTTAAAATTATTATTATGTACTAGAAATTAAAAAAATAGATTGAAAATGAAAATAATAATTGTTATTATTAAGTTTTTTGGAAACTAAAAAGATTCGTTTGATTTCAATCTCATTTCCATCCTATCCTAAATGTTAAAATGATGTATCGCGAGGAATGCAGGAGTGAACGCCTGAGCGGTAACGCTGAGGGAAGACAGGGTGCGGAGATGGATGTAGGATCATTGAGATAGTTGAAAATTTTTTGTTTATCAATCCTAATAGATAGTAATTTGCTCCTTATTAAGCAAGCTAGTGTAAAGATAAATTAATTTGTAAATATACATGTATAGGTTCATTATAATTTTACTACTACTTTAATTCGTCTCTTATTAAAATAAGTAGATTATTTAATTGTGGGAATTAAAAAACTAGCAATACTTTTGCGAAGCAATTTTAAAACATCTAATTAAATACCTAAAAATGCAATCGTCACCAAAATCAATACTTGAAGGAAGAAGGGAGCAAAAGTTTAAAAAAAATGAAACATTTAGGAAAAGTTCGCCTCATATTATTTAGAAATCTGGATGTTTTTTGTCCACACATATCATAAGTTTAGTTCATACATGTTATTTTGCTACTCGTTTACTACATGCTTTACAGTCACACAAATTAATAACATGGTTATTATTCCCTCCTCTAGAACTCATATAATCACAGTCACACAAATTGATAACATGGTTATTATTCCCTCATCTATAACTCATACAATCACAAATGCTAATAAGTACACGAGTGTGCTTGTCCTTTTAGGAGTACCAATATAACAATTGTACACATTTACCACGGACTCTTGATCAGGAAAGGATTGGTAAAAACTAACAAGCACCAGAATAGTGATTTACTTATGCATGAACCTAAGACCATGATGCATATATACTGGGTGCATGTCCAACAAAGACAACATAGAAACGCAGCATCGATATACCTGTGAAAAAATATATCCAAAATATCTCACATGACATGTGTGAAACATATTTTATAACAAGGAAGATGTTTAGAAATTATAAGAGCTAAATGTATAAAAACAACTCAATGTCAAACGTGGATTAATGTCATACATGGTCTAAACCAATAACTCGAATGATAAATAGAAACATAAAATCATCCCCAAATAAGGTCCAACATGACAAGGAATTAGATGATCATCAATATTTTGGGTTGTCAGGGCTACAAATTAGCCAAAACATGCTGCACAAATTATAAGTGTCGCTCTATACTAGGCATATGGAGAAAGCCTAATACAGTTTGAGGATGTTTACAAAAATAAATGAACATATTATTGCCATTTTTGGGAGAGGGCGGAAGCTCCCATAAGAGAGATGTAGCATCCTCAAACCGTGTAGAGTCAATGGCTACTGTCCTGACCGCTGGTTTGAGTGGGGGCGGGGGCACAGGTGGTTGTTGATCGCAAAGTGATTTCACAACACCTATTACCTCCTCTAATGGGGTTGGAGGCTTTCTACGTATATTACGAGGTTGTCAACGTGGTAACCGTGCGGATGTCCGCATCAAAGATGATGGAGTTTCCTCCTCCGTGGTGGGAGGCTCTTGATTGAGATCGAAGCTGTCTTTGTTAATCTCTGTATCCTCTTCGTATGACCCTCTCCAACGAAACAACCTTCGCATCCCTCCTGCATGGACCTCAATGGGTGTATCCGACTTGTAGATCTCGTCTAAGTCTTCCCAATTGTGAGGGAGGGGCTTATCTCGGAGTTCTACTATCTTCGGATCACACTGTCATAAAAAATTTAAGGATAACTAATAATAAATATTCAGGATACAACGCAAGCGAAATGACAAATGAGTATAAAATAGTGATTGGTTACTTCGATTAGATCTTCCTAAAGCTCTAGATCACCATGAAACATCGTAGTTGATTCATTCCACCCCATACCAATTTTGTCAACAACTTTTTCATAACATCTATACGGGTCTCTGAAATGACACCACCATTCCGTATTTGCTCCCACTTTAAGGGAACTTCAATGATGTGACTGAGTTCACTGCTTAGTCATGCTGCAATACGCATTCCTACAGCCTTAGTCAAGCTTTCACCACAAATGTGACCAGCCTGTCTATTCTCTACAAGGAGCCTAATGAGCCTTCTATGATGTTCCTCTGCCCGGCGAATGTTACTTTCTTAAGATCCTTTGCTACCTTTCTGATCACTACGTGTTGAGCCACTATGAGATCCACCTCCCATGGAACTACTTATTTTGTGTTCCATAGGAACTGTTTGTGTAAGGCATTACAAATATCGACATGTAGCGTTATAAAATGATGTGGCAGAAATATATAACACAAAAACCATGGATGATGATAAAAAAGGTAGACCACATTCGCTACAACACACTTCATATAAGAATATGAAATAAGAATAATGTATCATGGGATTTTAGGAAAATACCCAAAAACAATTATAGCACTATTACATATTATAACTTTGGTAGCACCAAATAACAAGGAGCGATTTGTCGAATTCACAAATATGCAGTAGGAAATACATATATGGAAATAATGCTAAGGGTGTACAATTATGGTGCTATAGATGTTATGCATCTCTATGAAAATCAGCCCAATGTCATCGCGAAAGTCCTTCCAAGATTGTAGTTCTTCTATTGAGAAACCCTAATCATGGTTGACTCATTATTGTAAACCTCCTAGCTAGCTGAATTCATTGCATTGTCCGCCTTCCTTTGCAACTTTTCTGGCAACTCTGACCTATCTACCAATGTGATGTAATTATTGAGGATGACATAGGCTAAGACTATCATTGTTTGAACTATGTTGGGTACTTTGTGGCTGTTTTAAAATTGGAAAATCAACCCTTCCATATTCCAAATAATCTTTCAACATGGACTCTCCACTTCACATGGTTGTAGTTGAATAATTCCTGATGACCTTGTGGCGTTCAACCACTTTGATACTCCTACAAATGATAACGAACACCTTTGTATGGTGTCATGAAACCTGGACAATGCGGGTATCCTAGATCAACAAGATAATAAGACCCTACATGTTCATGAGGACATCCTATGTTAGTAATAGTTCACAAATTTGGAAGGTGCACCGGTTGGAACTTTAAAAGGATCATAGTAATAGTGACAGGTGCACCCATGATTCGGCACGGCCAGGTGATTTGCAGCATTACCATCGCCCCCACAAAACCCCCAAGTAATGATCCCGCTAAACAAAATAATCATCCAGTGGCAAATAGGAGAGAACGAGAAGCCTATTCGTAGGAAACAAGGGAGAAAAATAAAAATACACCAGGAAGAAGAAGATATCCGCAGAGACGATCCATCACAAAGAGAAAAACAAACCAGCAACGAAATAGGGGAAAAAAGCCACACAGTCCATACCTCTCTCACACCATTCATAGAGCACCGACCTTGGGTTGACAATGCCCGATGAAGGTCTTGGGAGGATGTTGTGACTTGTCGGAGGAGATGTTTTCGGTGACGATAATGACGGTGCTGCACGACCATTGTCTACATCCAACCAACCTTCTTCGTGCACGGATTGCAGATGTTCTTGCCGGCAGGATCCTTGCTCTCATCTTGATGCTGCGCATAGATGATGTTTGGGAGAAGAAAGAAGGGCTCTTGGTCCCGTGTGTTATCTCTCGGCGTCCTTCCGGCCATTTCAAATTTTTCTCGGCGATCAAGCATTTTCGTACAGCCCACCATCTTGTCATTTCTCACCCTGAGCTCTGCAACCAAAGCAGTAGGCTAAAGGACGGGAACCAGGCCTAATGCCTACGCACGCCCAACTACCATGCTTTTCCGTACTTTTTCATGGCAATTTGCAAAGGGTGTGTTTGGTAATTTACAAAGGGTGTGTTTGGGAATGGATAAAACTTTTGATGAAAAGTTGTAGAAATGAAAAGTTATCAAATGATGTAATATGATAGGGGTGATGATGAAGAATAAATAGGATAAAGTTGAAATAGATAGGTTTGTTGTGTTGGTAGTTGTGTAGAAATGATTGAAAAGTAGGGTAGTTGTATAGAAAAATGTGAAGAAATGATTAAAAAATAGGATAGTTGTGGAGAGTGAAAAGTTTTAGATTGAAAAGTTTTAACTTGACAACTTTTTGTTGTTAAAAAACATACCCAAAAGTTGTCAAGTTAAAACTTTTCAATCTAAAACTTGTCACTCTCCATAACTACTCTTTTTTAAATTATTTCTTACACATCTTTCTATACAATAACCCTACTTTTTAATCATTTCTGCACAATTACCAATACAACTAACCTATTTATTTTAAATTTATTCTCTTTACTCCTCATCGTTACCCCTACAATATCACATCATTTTCTACTAATTTGACAACTTTTACATAAAAAAATTTTCATCAAAAGTTTTACAACTTCCCAAACACACCCAAAAATTTGTGAAGTTAAATTTTTTTAATCTAAGGGTGTGTTTAGAAATGAATAAAACTTTTGATGAAAAGTTTTAGAGATGAGAAGTTGTCAAATGATGTGATATGATAGGGTAATAATGAGGAATAAATAGGATAAAGTTGAAATAGATAGGTTTGTTGTGTTGGTAGTTGTGTAGAAATGATTGAAAAGTAAGGTAGTCGTATAGAAAAATGTGAAGAAATAATTAAAAAATAGAGTAGTTGTGGAGAGTGAAAAATTTTAGATTGAAAAGTTTTAAATTGATAATTTTTTGTTGTTACCAAACACATCTTAAAACTTTTCACTCTTCGTAACTACTCTTTTTAAAATTATTTTTACACATTTTTCTATACAACAACTCTACTTTTCAATAATTTCTACTCAATTACCAATACAACTAACCTATTTATTTTAAATTTATTCTCTTTGCTCCTCATTATTACTCCTACAATATCACATTATTTTCTACTAATTTAACAACTTTTACATAAAAAACTTTTCATCAAATATTTTACAACTTTCCAAACACACCCCTGAGTAAAAATGACGGAAGCTGATTTGTTTTTCAGCAACGAAAATTCTAGGCATCGTCAGTATCATGCCAGCAAAATCGGAAATCTAAAGCTCGGGAAAAATGGACTTTAATCCTATGCTTACGGGAGCATGCAGCGGGTGCATACACCTATTTTTTTTAATTTTTTTTTGAAATTTTTTTCATAAACTTGTTAGCTCAAGTGTATTTAACGTATGTATCAATTTTTACCATTTTTGGAGTATTTTAGATATTTATTTTTTATTTTTAAAAATCAGTGACATTTTACGTAATTATAAATTACTAAAATGCCACTGATTTTCAAAAATAAAAAATAAATATCTAAAATACTCCAAAAATGGTAAAAATTTACACACAGATTAAATACACTTGGGCTAACAAGTTTATGAAAAAATTTAAAATAAAAAAATAAAAAAAGGTGTATGCGCCCGGGAGCATGCAACACTGCATGCTCCCGGGAGCATAGGACTGAAGTTCGGGAAAAATAGAATTCACAAACACTGTCACCAACTGCCACCACCATTCCCATTTTGAGTTGAATTTAAGAGTGTGTTTAGTATTTAAAAAAAATTTTAAATGAAAAATTTTTGAAATAAAAAAATTTTAAAATGAGAGAAAATATAATTAGAGTAACGATAAAAAGTAAAACTAATAAGTTAAAATAAATAAGATAATTTAATAAAAAATTTTGTAAAATGATTGAAAAGTAAGATAGTTATATGAAAAGATGATTAAAAAATAAGATAATTACAAAAAGTGAAAAAGTTTTAGATTGAAAAAATTTAAATAAACAAGTTTCATTGTATACCAAACTATCATAATTTTCTTCTTTCTTGTTCAGTATATATCTTTATCTTTTTCGAAATTGTGCTTCTTCACTAATATATTCCTCCTCGCACACTTCATAAGAGATGCGGCTACCATGGGTGAGGGAGGTCGGAGCCACAAATCATCGCCAGAGAAGACAATCGTAGCAGGTGAGATGTAGTTAGATATAGAGATATCTATGAAAAGAGAGGATGATCGTAGCAGGTGTGACGTAGCTAGATAAAGAGATATTTAGTGGAGAGGAGTTGGGGTGGAGAGGGAGAGAGGAAATGGGCGTGAGAGAGCGAGTATGCCCATGGATTAGGGATTTCGAATTTTTTTTCTCTTCATTCCATGTTAGATTTTAAGGATTAAATTCTTCTCTTTTAGACTGATTGTAAAAGATTAGCTCCCTGTGTAGCTTATATGATAGTGCGAGGGTGTTAATACCCACTTAAAATTAGAGGTGCAACTAAGATAGATTTGGTTTGAGTAATAGTTTATCCTACTTATATCTATTTATAAAAGACCTATCCAATCATACCTATTGCGGGTTTCAATTCTCCGTGTACCCTATCTTATCCCTTATATATTTCGGTTCCAAATTAATTCCTTAATTAATAAAACATAAAATCATTTTATTATTATTATTATTATTTTTGATGTAAAAATCATTTTATTATTAAATATAAATATAACCACAAAATTACGTCAATAGTTAACCGAAATAACGAGCCAATATTTCCTTTGGGTTCAATTGACAAGACAACTATTGCCTGTTCGGGGACAAGACAACCGAAATCTAAGGGTGTGTTTGGTTGGAGGTAAAACTTTTAATGAAAAATTTTGGGAGTAGAAGTTGTCAAATTGATAGAAAATGATGTGATATAATAGAGGTAATGATGAGGAGTAAAGAGAATAAAGTTAAAATAGATAGGTTAGTTGTATGGGTAGTTGTGTAAAAATGTCACGGAGAAGTGACGAATGTGGGCAGCAGCGTGCAGCTCCTGCGCGGCCATTGCCAGCAGCAGCGCCAGGGCAATCCCTGTCCTAGAAAGTCGGCCTCTATTCCTGAAGAAGAAGCGCTGTCAAAAAAAGCGCTTTCGCTGCTCGTCCACCAGAAGCGAAGAGGATGAGGACCAAACGGACACGCCCCGTCCGTTGAAGGTAGCAGTGAGCGTCGTCACGGAGCTACTCAGAGCTCTCCGCTCTGCCTCCCAACCGTATCTCCATCTTTCTTCTTCTTTGTGTTATTGTCCCTGCACAATTTGAAGTTTTGCTCCTAAAAAAGCATTTTTTCTTCCATTTCTTCATTCTTCTTCTGCGTTGCTAATAACAGCCTCGATAGAGTGGACAATGCATGCAATGCCAGCAACGAATCTTTAGTTAGGGGAGTAGATGACGTTCTTGCTATCCTTCGTTTGGACTACGAGCAATCTTATTTTCTGACAGGTAAGAGCCTGAAAATGAAATAGACTATCGTGCTTTGAATTTGGGCGTTGATTCCTGCGCTGAATCTGCTAGCCAAAACCAAAATGCATGAAATTGATTGCACACAATTGATTTGGAAGGAATCAAATCATGGTAATACATATGGAACTGCATGTGATAACACTGGCTGGTTGGGGGTAAATGTTTTATTTTCTTTTATTGCTTCACTGTTGTTTTTGATGATTAGAGCAGAAAAATAGTGATGGTACTAGCAAGAATACTGATTATACAGATAATGGAATGAGTTGTAATTTTTTAAGTTGAACCACATGCTGCAAGAGTTTACCAACTGTGGGACAAGAAGATGAGTTGCACGAAGTGGTTTCATGGCACTTGTGATTGTTGGTGAGGCCATAGTGCGGCAAGCTGCTGCTGAAGCAGAACGATGTTGGGCATTGGTGCTGGAGACAGCAACTGCTGATTTCTCCAGTTTATGGTAGCAAGGTTAGGTTCTGGTTGCAATCCTGTCTGGTTAGAAATACAGGAAGCTTGCTGCCTCATACAAAGATCAACAAGATTCATTCAGGTATTGGAATCCAGCAATTATGATAAGGATTGACGTGGATTTATGCAATGCTGCTGGATTGCAACTAGCTAGAAATTATTAAACCAATCTGCTTGTAATTGAAGCTTTTGGGAATTTTCTGGGGAGACCAAAGACCCAATATGGGAAATTCTTGTACGAGATTCAAATAACAGCAAGAGTTACTGCTGAAGGGAGAAGGAAACTCCACTAGGATTAGAGAGTTAGATCTAGGTCAGATACCTGTTTGCAAGAAATGAATGTAAAATTGTAAATCATCTCTCTTCAGACTGAAGTTGCTGAGAAGTTTTTTCTTTCTTGAAAAATGTCTGGTGGAAATCAAGCCCATGATGAGATCCTCATCCAGGTGAATTCTGACCACTTGGAAGTGGTTTGTTAGAGGTTTGATGCTCTTAACTGAATGACCCAAAAGAAACAAGTTTCCTCTGATGGGCTGGGCGCCTGACAACCTTTGTGAATCTAGGAGGGTTGTAGCAAATGAGTTGGGGACTTGACAGGTTTTTTCCCATGGAATATGGTGGGGGCTAATATCGAGGGCATTGCTGCTAAACTATAACAATGAGAAGAATTCAACAAAAGAGAGAGCAATTGATAAAATAGTTGCAAGGGATCAATATAGAAGTTAAATTAATAATGAACACAAGGGAAATGGATTTGTTGAAGAGCATTAGTATCATTCTTAATGAATGTAATGTGGACGACATACTATCAATTGTAGCAGCTTGTCAGGCATGGGTGCCCCATGGTCATAATGGTTGCTAGTAGGGTGTTGGCAATTCTGCCATAATACCGGTAGGATGGAAATAGATTGAGTATAACTTGGGAACAAAGAGGGATAATCAATCACCCCCTCTCCTCCATCAATATCCATGTCCTTTACAATTTGGAAATAAACTTGTGTCAAGCTATTCACTTGTTTAAGAAGATGAACTTAAGCCATGGTTGCCTGAATTTTCAGCCATTTTCTGTAATAGAAAATTTATATAGGACATTTGAAATCCAACTCCCCAAAAACCTAAGAGTTCCTCCACCAGGTTTTCCCACAGAGGGTGAGTCAGTCAGGCCAAAAAGGTGTAGTTGATGAACAACAGGTGAATATTCTTATACTACTCCTATTTGGTCTCGAAGGACGGAGAAGGGTAGGTTAGCCGAAAGATGGTTATTGGTTCAAGGATGCAAGGTGACCTTGCTTTTTCAAGGCAGGGTGAGAAGGGTTAGAGGAAATGCCTTGAGCCAATGTCCAGGTACTAGGTGCCTCGGCAGTGAAGTAATCTATGCCATACTCCTAGGAAAAGTTCGAAAGACCTTCAACAAAAGGGTCCTTGTACCCAAAATCTACATGATGCTTTATAGGCAACTCACAATGAAGGATAAGCGACACCTTTCTATTTCTTTACAAGATTGCGAACTATGATATTTATCATTCTCTCACTCTTGAAAACATCTTCATCCTTAAGGTTGGAAAGATTACATTTAAATAACCAATATAGTATGAATATTACCCAAAAAGGGCAACATGAGAAATTTACTTGAAAAGAAAAAAGAAAAATGTAAACTAACAAATTTGAAGTTACCACTTATCTTGCATTGGGGTGCATCTACGGTTGGTTATTAATGGGTTGAGGTTGATCCTATCCTTAGCTTATCTATAAGATCATGTCTTACTCTACTCTTAGGTCAGTTAAGTTCAAGTTGAGCCCATCCTATTTCTTTCAAGGTTGGACAAGGTGGGTTTTAGTTCAAAGTCATTTCATTCAAGCTTATATTTAGCATATTTCTAGGTGAATTATTTGAAAAATTGTATAAGAATAAAAATGAGCACATTTTTGAAAATAAAAATTAATGGCAATACATGACATATCGTATACCTACCATGACAATCTTTTATTATTATTATTTTTTATCATTACCTGTACTGACAATCATTATCTCCATTTGTTTTTCTACTCTCTCATCATTCTTATTTCAAGTAAATGAATATGCTTTAGTGAAATATTGAACTCTTGATGATATAGGAGTTTAACTAATATGCACTATTTTATCTTGTGTAAATCTTTGTTGGCAAAAAACTTGAGGTAGAGGATCTAGATTGAATGTTCGAGCAGATATGTACATATATGCATTAATAATTGGATAGTATCTAAACCTCATAAAAAAAAAAGGATAGTATCTAAAGCTTGGAACTAAACCTTCAAAGTGTATGAATGCCACTAGGTAGGCTTACCTTATTAGACACTGAATAATTCAAAGAAACAACACTATCTTGCTTGAAATTGGGTCTGTTCTGATTCGATTTGTAGGTACTTGGCACAAGCCATACATCCATGATATCATGTCATCCTTATTAATGTTGAGTGGTTCGCCCATAGCCCATGCCTTTAGTCATCTACTTGACTCTTGAATCTTTGGTACAATTAAGGGTGTATTGAACTAGGCTTGTTTGATGGACATAAAGTTGGGATTGTAAGAGCTACTCATTGAAGGACTCCACTTTACAAACTTAGGTTACATTGAAGTTTTTCTTGTAACCCAACGTAATATATCAAAATCTACCCCACCTAATGTATTTAAAATCATTTGTTCGACTAGGAAAGCAAGTTTTATCCAAATCACCTATGAAATGTGTGAACTTAACATAATAAAATTATTTGATTTATTTCAATTTCAAAGCTAGATTTTTTAACATCTAAACTATCTAAACTATCATTCTTATGTAGATAAATGATCCTATAAAGTATTATTACATTTTAATGTATCGTGAATGGAATTAAGCATTTTTTTTTACAATTTACACGTGAATATATATTTTTAAGCAAAGATGGCCTACCCATATATTTGGCTAGTGTTATTTTTGGTGAACAAGGTGAACAGTTCTTATTTGGTTCCATGATCACGAAGAGTCCCAACCATGTCATTAGTTGAGAAATACTGGTGTAACCGACCCCATATTGAAATGCAAGAATTGAGGAAATGCGAAGAGGCCGTTGTATTTTATAGCAACTTGATTTTATTTTTTAGTTTTTTGACATCCAATCCATCAATTGTGTTTAAAATTATTTATTTAGCCTATATACCAAAAATCAAGTGAATTGAAAACTTCTACAATCAGTAATGTTAAAAATATAATCATAAACAATCTCATGCATAAACATTTTTTTATTAATTATATACAACTCTAAGGGTGTGCTTGGCAAGCATGAAAAGATGTCAATCTAAAACTTTCACTTTTTACAATTATCCTGTTTTTAAAATCATTTCTTCACATCCTTCTATATAATCAATCTACTTTTCAATATTTTCTTTGCAATTACCTATACAACTGTTCTAGCTATTTTAATTTTATTTTCTTTACTGCTGATCATTACCCCTATATATCACATCACTTTTCCCATTTCAAAAAGTTTTACACAAAATTTTCCTTTCAAATGTTTTATCAAATGCCAAACACACCATAAATAACGTCATTTTTCATGTCATGCAAATATTCATGGAGCAAAAATATGATGGATGGCTTGGATTTGGGAAATGACACTTTTAAAAAAATTGCAACCAATTGCACTATGCAATCTGTTGCATTGGGTAATTCCTCATGTATATATATATTCTTTCAAGTTAATTTCTTTTGCTATGTCTTTCTTAAGTTACATTCATAATATAATGCTCGTATATATAATTAATGCTTCAATCTAGACATTAAGGTTGATGGGGTATGAAATGATAGGGATTATGACTTTCCTCTTATGAAACAAGAGAAGGTTGATTCATGTTCTTGATTTTAGATAAAAGGGACTTTTCATTATATAAGAATAGTTGATGATTGATAATCAAAATGGTTAGCTTCTAGTAATCTCTCTCTCATTTTTTTGGTTTTTCTTTTCTACTAGTCTCTCTTATCTTTGCTATTTTTTTCCTTTATTTTCTAATTCATTATATAAGATCCATCCCAATAAAGAGGATCTTATCAGTGATAGCAAAATTCCTGGTTTAGGCCTGATCATGGTGGCCACAAGAAAGTTGTGGTTTAATTTCAAATGATCTAGTTGATTTCATAATTTTATCACAACTGAATTTATGTTCCTCATTCTTTATAGTGCATTCCCTTTCATCTAGTTCAATACTTCTCTCTCATTGTCTTACTTGACCCAACTCTAAATGGCCTTATTGCAATTCAATTTGAGGTTATGATAGGAGAATGGAGGAGACACATTAGGAGGAGGCCTGATGGCAATTGCATCTCCATGAGCAGTTGGATCTATAATGGTCAATTTGCGTGCTTTTCTTGAGTCGTGTAAAGGCCTGTAACAAATAGTGGGAAAGATTTAGGTGAGGTAGCTAGAATGAGACACTCCTAGATTGTGAGCTAGTTCTGTGTAACAAATTGCATGTATAAAAGAGGGAGGTAGAAGAGGAGGGAGAGAGAAGTAGGGGTGAAAATAGGGTCGGGTCGATCAGCGACTTGCCCTGCCTTGATTTTGCATAAGGTTGGTGCAAGGATTTTGAGTTGGTGGAGTAGGACGGGTTAGGGTTTGAGACTCATCATTCAATTCCGGAGGTGAGGCGGGTTAACTATGTCTTGATCCGCCTTGACCTGTCTCGCCCTCGCCTCGTAAGGTGTAAATTATTTATAACCTATATGGCTTGCTTTTGTAAATATAGTTTTGTTAGGTAAATATGTTTTAACTTTATGACTTATTAATGTGAATATGGTTTATATGGATGTTCATTTAACTTTATAATTTGATTATGTAGATAAATTTTTCTTTCTGAATTGCATATATGTTGTTCAAGTTTATCTTCCACATGATTTCTCAATGAAATAAAAAGTATTATCAATGTTGTTTGCACATTTCAAGAATGAATATTATTATTTTTCAATTTAGCACTTCTAATTATAATTCAACAATTTATGTCCGTGTTATTTTTATTGAAGGTTTAAGGTTTATACACATATTCATCAAGGTCAAGTTGCAAATGAAATTATTAAAATTTTTTTACTAAAGCTTTATTATGGTAATTGTGTTTTACTCCAATAAATAGTAAAATATTGAAGTATTTAACCTTTGATTTTATCATAGATTTGACTTTATATTGATGTGCATATAAATTCTTAAAATTATCTCATTTTGACCCTTTTTTTCAACCTGATCTGTTCTCCCAATATCAACTCAAAAGTAATCTAATGTTTGCCTCGAAACCTATTAAAAAAAGTAAGGGTTAGACCGACTTTGTCTTGACTTGGTATAAAAGTGGGTTAGATATGATTTTTTAAAAGTAAGGTTAGTGTTGGGCACACCTGACCCTCTTGACCTGCCTCGATTTTCATCCCTAAAGAGAAGAAACCTCACCAGGCCAATGATCTAGGCTAGCAAGAATGAGTAGTTCCATTTCTCTGTTTTCATCTTGAATCAGTCGAGTAGATCCACATCAGTTTACTCCCTTGTTAAGAATCATTTATTTATTTTTTTGGTTGAACTAAATTTCAGCTTCAATTTCCTTGAGCACCTAAATAAAATGAAATGAATTTACTTTATCATTGAGCATTGATGTTGTTAGCTAGCAAATGGTTGACTCTTAAGGAGAATTAATATCTAGTTGATGGATATAGGGAATTTCACTTCTGCAATCTATGCTGATGATTGCTTATTTGAAGATCCAACAATCAAGTTCCAGGGTACTGTTCTGCTCTTGCCTCTAGTTTAGTTGTGCTCATATGCCAAGGATTTCCTCTTTTCAAGTCTCAACTCATTGAGATAGTCAAGTTGCTCATGGCTTTGATGTACACATTTTGTTACAATATCTTATGTTGCTATTTCATATATCATGAATGAACTGCTGGCAACTTTTGGTAGCTTCCACTTTTGTACATCATGATCTGATTATCCAGAGCATTGATTTTGTGGTCCTCATTCTCAAGCTTGATATCTCCCAGATTGCGAAATCTTTCAGTCTTTGACCACAATATCTAATTGCCATGCAAGATGGCAAAAAGCTACTTGTTCTCTCTCTCTCTCTCTCTCTCTCTCTCTCTCTCTCTCTCTCTCTCTCTTTGAGAGTAAAAAAGCTACTTGGTCTTATGTTTAGGTTTCTTGGTTATTGGAACATTCTGCCATCTGTTGTACCAAACCATAAGTTAAATCTTTCCAACTTGTCATTTTCATAAGCATTGTCAATGGGCCTCCCCATGACTCAATTACTATTCTCTCATTTTTTTTTTCTTTCCTTTCTCAGACTGCTCATTGTTGATTATGCTTTCTCTTGTATTAGTCTGGATCAATAACGAGTGTTGTGCAAAACTGCTTTTGTCTTGTATGAAAAATGATAGTCATAAAGATATTATTGGCATTATATTTCAATCAAATTGGTTCATTTCTAAAATTTTTAGTTTACTGAAAGTAATTTTTATGCTCTTGATGTCTTGAAGTCTAACCTAAGTTTCTGTTCATACCAACTGGATTTCATAGCTGTGCCTTCAGTCCTGGAACCTGGACACTGAGGACAGTTAGCAAGTGCTTTCCTGATGTGGACCACTTTCTGGGAGGCCATACCAAGGATAGGCTGATGCACAGATGGAAGCTAATATCATTATTGAAGTCATGAAAGAAAAGGAAGTTTATAAAAAATCTAACTAAATCAAGTTCAATGCAACCTATGATTGGTCTCTAATTATTCTTAACCTTGGTACAGCAAAAGTTAATTGTGCTATAGGAGTTGTTGCATCTTTGTTTTTTATAATAATTTCACCCTTGAGGGTGGTAATAATCCTCTGACCTACTAATATGCTTTCATAGTGTACCCACAAAAACCTTTTCAATTGAAATCTATCTGGCAGTCTGTCTGGCGACAATTTTTTTTTCTTTCTCAACATTTTGAATTCGTGAAACTGAAGGCAGAGGTCTACATTTCCAAATGGCAGAAAGATCTACTAAATTGTCTTCTTGGATCATCCAGGTAAGGAACTCTACTCGCAGAACTTGGAGCTGCTTGTACCTTTCTTTGATCAACCATCCCTCATGTTAAAGTGGATTGAGAAGGTATTATTTTTTCTATATCAGCAACTGAAATTGGCATCATGATGTTTCTGCTAAACTGGTGCTGTTGCTGGAAGTTCCTAACTATAGTTGTAGTTCATGCAAATAATCTAGGACAAGACAGGTAGAATTACTTTCCAAATCTTTTCCATATTTTTTCTACCAGAATCCTGTACCTGCATCAAAGTTAAGTCCATTACAGTAGGCAAGCGCAACAAGGTTAGATAGTGAAGAATCAGTTCAGTTAAGCGAAATAGCGAAATTTCTTTCATTGGGAGAATGAGAAGTAAAATGAAGCCAGTGAGTTGCTGTGGCGTTATTCTTAGATCAGCATGATGGTTCCAAAAAATACATCAGAATGTCTGCCATCCCTACATTATTGTATGAAGAAGTTAATTTTTGCAAGTTGGTTCAAATTATGTGTTGAAATGTAGCCATCTTATCTGATTCGGGGCCAGAATTTGAGTTCCATTTGGAAATAGTCTGGTGTTTGGATAGGCAGTGTGTCTTATGGGTGTATTCATGATACCTTTTTCTAATACACACTTAAGTTTATTTTGTCCAAACAATGAAATACCAAATCACACCTCGTATTCCAATCGTTATCCCCATTTTCCAATTATTAGTTCCAGCTTAGTTCCAGCCATTTAATCATTCTCCATATATTCTTTTGTTACTATTCACCTCTATTCTTTCATAATTTCCTATAACTATCAAATACACACTACCAATTGTGCCATCTTTGGCATTCTAAAATACACACTTTAATACACTGCTCAACTGATACATAACTATTCAAATGGACAAATTTGAATATTTGATTCAGTTGCACATTCCAGCACCACTTCAATTTTGATTCTGAGTCAGAATTTAAGATTTGGTTGGAGAATTGACTTACCAGAGGGACTCTGATTTTTGATGGTTAATCCTAGTGTCTAGCATAATGCTTTTTTGCTGATTGTGTATTATGTTGATAAAGTTACCCCAAAGCTTTTTGAAATAGTATTCATTGCATTTGCTTGAAAAAGCATCAGTCTTAAACACTGCATTCGGGTGGTCTTGCGTGAATTATATAACATTGAAACTATGGTTAATTGCATGTAATAATATGTTATCATCTGCATCTGATCATGCGTTCATGGATCTTCTTTTCTAGACCTGTGGGCATCTCATATTTTAGTATCTTGAAAATGTTTAGTTCCTTAGTCCCTAACATTTGCTAGATTGGTGGATGATTTGTCTGTATTCTAGCCTTAATGACATAAAATGTTGTCTTGGCATTTTATTATATAGGGGGTCAATGATGAAAGAGAATTTGTAGTAGCAACCTGGTCATTGAGGTACTTACCGGTTTCCTCCTTTTAACCTACTATTTTCTTGTCCGTTGTGCCTTTTTGGTTGGTTTGTTTTGTCTGTTGCCATCATTTCACCTTAATCTGAATTCTGTTGAGATAATTGCCTGCTCTGTGCCATTATTAATGCATTTTGATAGACCGTCAGTTTTATCTATTTCGTGAGAGATGCGCATGTGATTGACTTGGCTCTCTTCAAACTGGGTGCCTCTTGAAGGGCTATGATTGAGCTGATATTATATCGCTGGGCATGGGCAACACAGATGATCGGTTCAGCTGTGGCCGCCCTTAATATTCTAATGTTAAACCTCAGATGTACATGCCTTTTTGTCAACTCATTGAACTCGACCAATAAGAGTCGAATACTAAGGTTTATCTAAAGAATTGCACATTGATTTAGGCACATGCTGAGCATGTCTTTCACTTGACAACTTTTTGGATTGAACTTGTAGGACCTCCCTGAAACTTCCTTGGAGACCACTCATTTCCATCGAAGGATCAACCATTTATGAGCTGGATGAAGAATTCAAAGTGAGATTGAATCCTACAAAACTGTTTGCTGATAATCCTGTTCTGGATCCTCAAATTGGATAAAATGGGATGAGATTTGGATAAGGAGATTGGATGAGGAGGGATTGTTAGGTATTGAAAAATGAAAAAATCATCTTGAAAATGAGCAAAGCAATATTGGAAATGAAAAAATTAATGTTGTTATATATTGGAAAATGGAAGACTATATTGGAAATTAGAAAAGTTTTTCTGGGAATAGAAAATTTCATCTCATTCTCATCCCATCTCACCCAATGGGATGATCTGGAAAACAGTTCTTGTTGGACAAGCTACTGATGTTGGTTTTGCATGACAGATTATTAGGCATAAGGAGAGTTGGAATGTTGCCGCATTCCAAGCAATTCTTTAAATATTGACCCCTGGTTTTGGAAAGATGCCTGATGGGTGAAGTAGCACCAGCACGAAAATGAAGATTATTAGGCATAAGGAGAGTTGGAATGTTTTTGCTTGAAGTGCTGCTGTAACTAGTTTATTTCGTGGTACTGCCTAATTAATTAAATACAGAGAACCAAGTACAATGATCCAAGTACGTGGTGTATTAATGTAGCCAAAGAACTATAGAAAATTCGTAAGGCCAAATTCAGTGTATGTGGGTTAAACCATGAGCTGTATTCCACTTCCCCACAGATTCCGTCAAAAAGCCTGTTTGAGCACATAGAATTTGTTCGGACATGGAGAAAATGAATAAATAAATTCCTCGATGGGACGCGTTAGGCTATTTGTTTGGGATGTATTTTGGGGTGCAACTTGGGCCGGGTTCGGCCCACTGAACCCGGACCAAAGTATAACAATTCTCGGGTTCGGGTTTAGGTCAACCCACACCCTATAAACCTGAACCCGAGATTCAGTTTATATAATATAAATATTTTATTATATGGCATATGATATGACATATCAGCAGGCGCCAGCATTTCGACTTTCAGCTTTCCCTTTTTCGCTGAGTTCTTCCCGTTCCCGACCAACCGAACCCTAGCGAGCGAATCCCGATTCTAGCCTCTGTCGCGCGGCCGCTTTCTCCTTGCCGACTGCCATCTGTGTCCCTGCCTGCGGCCGGCTGCGTCTCGGCGTTCAACCGTCCTTGCTGACCCTGCCGACGTTCAGCCATCCCTGTCCGTTCGCAGTCAAGCCTGCGTCTGTGTCTTGGCGTTCAACCGTCCCTGCCCGTTCGCCATCCGCCCCTAACTGCCCTCCTTGCCGGTCCGCCCGTGCCTACCAGTCCCCCTGTCCCTGCCTCCCTGTCGCCTGTCCCTGTCGTCCGGCGGTCCCTGCATCTTGCGTTCAGCGGTCTGTGCATCCTGCTTCCGGCGTCCCTGCAGAATGTCAGATGCTCTCTCTCTCCTTTGTTGTTTTTTTTCTTCTTTTATGCTGCTGCATGCTATTTATACCGTCTACGTATACCTCTTCTCCTTGGCTTGTGGTGATTACTATGGTAATGTTATTCTGAACTCTACTTTGTATATGTGAGTTTCTATCGACCTTCTAGATTAATAGATACTGTTATCTTAAGTCAGTTACACATAGCTAAAATTTTCTATAATGAGCCTTTTCACGACAAGTATGTCTATAAGGTTGTGTATTTATTTATTAGTTAATTTGAGTGTGTGTATATATATATATTAACACATCTGCCCAGCTGTTACTAATTAATTTCTACTAGAGGTTAATTGGTTCATGTCACATATAGTTAAAGGTTGTTGAATTTTTTTTTCTAAAGATACTCTTTATAATCTAACTCATTTATATTTTAAAACATATTAAATTAGTTGTTTATCTCGAGTTTCATGTCAAAATAATTGGACTTAGTTAAGATATAACTATACGAAATTAACTAATGCAATTCATTCAATTTTTAATTTTTCTTCCAATTTGTAGATATATTTGTTATAATCTACTCCATTCACCAAGTAGAGTACATTAATCTAGGCTTATCCATGGATTATCATATAAAACGGAGTTGTATATGTATAATAATTTAATTAATAAAGCATGCAATGGATAGTCGATGTAAACATATATGCATGTTCCAAACTGTGTAAATGGTAATTTAGAAACATGTGTTGCTTTAATGCTGAAAAAGATGCACTTGTTTTATGTTTTTTTGAACAAGTATTTCCATAGCTTGACTGCTTGCATTTCAAATATTTTTACAATTCCAAAGAATTATTTCATTTGTTTGTATTTATGTTAGTTGTTGATAAGTTGATACGCATTGGTTAATATTTTGATTTTTGAATTAATTTGTTATTGCTCTGAAACGAGTATAACTATTGAAATTCACATGGACAATTTCTAATTATTTTTATATATTATAAAAAAGTGATATTTAGGTGATCAAATTAATATGGATAGTTCAAGTTATATGCAAGACAAGATTAGCGAACAAAGACAATATGAGTAACAAAGATATTAATAGGAGAATGTCAACTCGAAACTCAACCCTAGCCCGAATTTCAAAAATAATGTTAAGGTTAAGGTTTACAAATAGGGTTAAGGTTAAGGTTAGGGTTGAAGTTTTACAAATAGGGTTAGGGTTAGGGTTAAGGTGAACCCGAATTTCATGAGCCTGAGTTGCATCCCTATATGTATTTCTTGAGAGGAAATGTTAAAACCTCATTTTTCTCTTTTTCTTTCGCATTTTAATTGATACAATATCCAAGTATTGATTTTATTCTCTTCCATTGCTTATATTTTCAATTATGATTATTTTAAGGATGAATGATCTTGTTGGTCTGGGTTAAGTAAATGTTTCGCTTAGCTCACCTCGGAAACCCATGTACAATATTTTTTTTATTTCTTTTCATAACTTGTTTATCTAAGTATTTAACATAAAACTAAGTTTTATCATTTTTGGATACGTGTTTTAATTTTTTAAGATTTTTAAATAAGCGTGATATTTGCTTAGCCCAAATTAACAGGATCATTCCTTTATTTAAGACCCTCCTCCCTCTGAATTTCTCCATTTTTAGAGGTTGTTGGGTTAGAAGTTGTTTTAACTTTTCATAAAAAATAATATGTTGTTCCTTATAATTGTCCACTTTCAAATATTACCAATTTATTTATACGAAATTCTAAAATATGACAAAGTGGTTTTTTATTAGTATTATACAATATGACATTTGATATTATAATTAAACTCATTCATATGAGAGACAATAAGTTCCTATTTATACTCATGGGAGACAAAACTACCACCTATATTCATTGGAGACATAGCTCACATAGCTAGACCACTAGAGCGAATGGGGGAAGTAGCTTTTTTTATTAGTATTATATAATATGATATCTGATATTATAATTAGACTCATTCATATGAGAGACTAAGTTCCTATTTATACTCATGGGAGATAAAGCTACCACCTATATTAAGTATTATATAATATGACATCTGATATTATAATTAGACTCATTCATATGAGAGACTAAGTTCCTATTTATACTCATGGGAGACAAAGCTACTACCTATATTTATTGGAGGCTTAGCTCACACAACTAGACTATTAGAGCACATGGGGGGACTTGAACCCACAACCTGCTTAGTACAGGCTAATGGTTGTGACCTTGATATAACCAAGTAGTTTTAAATATATCGAATATAACTATATATTTTACTAGAGTTTGATATTATTAAAAATGTAACTATAAATGTAGTCATATCATTGAAAATATGATAATAAATATATTTTCGTTGGATATTATTGTCACATTTGAAAGACAATGGAAAGAATGTGGCTATATTTGATCGGTCCGCTTCTATGAAACCATTTTTTATTTAATCTCTTTTATTTTTAATATCTTAATGGTCGATGAAAAATTTCCTCCATTTATTATATCTAATATCATTTACTGTATATGTGTTTCATCTATAAATGTATAAAATCAATATAATAAAATTGTTTAATGCTAAAATACTAATTTTAAAATAGTTTTTTAATATCTACATCATTTAAAATATCACTATTATATAAATAAATAATTCTATAAGATATTATTACATTTTAATACAAGCGTGGATTGATATAAGCATTTTTCATAGTTTATACATGAATATATATTTTTGAGCAAATGTGGCCCATACGTATACTTGATTTGGATGAAATTTGGTCTCATAGCTAAACAAGCGATGCTAAATATAATAAATGAATTTGATTTTACATCAATCATCAATATTTTAAAAATTAAGGATGTTATATGAGACTGCTTCTATGTTCTATGTAACCTAGTTACATAGAAGTAGAGCTCATATTCAGTATTATTGACAATGTGTTTTAGAATGTTGTATATAAACTGAGTAATGTTTTGATGCATTTTGATGGATTGAAATTTCAATGCATTAAAGATGCAAAACCTTATTTTTAATATATTTTTTTTGAAAACCTTTTTATAAAATCGTTAATCTAGGTTTATTTAATCTATAAATTAAATTTTACCATTTTAGACATATGTATATATATTTTTTATTTTTTAAAATAGGAGAGGTTTTATTCATTTTTAAATGACTTAAATACCCCTATTTTTTAAAAATATATATTTTTACATCTCGAAAAATATAAAACTTAATACATAAGTTAAATATATTAACAATTTTATAAAAAAAAATTTCAAAAAAAAATTTTAAAAATTGAGTTTTGTACCCTAATGTCAATACATTAGGATGCATTCAAATATTACTCATATGAACTAGGATGATGTTTCAATGCATTCAGATGAATTAAAATTTCAATGTACCCGGCTGCAAAATAAATATTTATTTATTTATTTGAAATTTTTTAAAAAACTCTTAATAATCTATAAATGAATTTTTTTATTTTTGGAAATACATATATATTTTTTCATTTTTAAAAATAAGGGAATTAAAATTTCAATGTACCCGGCTACAAAATACATATTTATTTATTTTTTTGAAAATTTTAAAAAAATTCTTAATAATCTATAAATGATTTTTTTGTATTTTTGGAAATGTATATATATTTTTCATTTTTTAAAAAAGAAGGGGGTTTTAGTCTTTTAAAAAGACTAAAATACCCATATTTTTAAAAATTAAAAATTATATATACATATATTTAAAATTAATAAAACTTAATAGCTCAATTAAATATACATAGATTATGCGTTTTATATAAAAAAAATTCAAATAAATAAATAGAAATGAGATTGTAACCATCCAGATAAAACTTTTGACAAAATTTTTGGTGTAAATTTTTGGAAATTAAATAAAATAATATGATATGATAGTGGTAATGATGAGGAATAACCAAAATAAAATTAAAATAGATAGGTTAGTTGTATAGGTAGTTGTGCAGAAAATGATTAAAAATAAGGTAATTACATAGAAAATGTGAAGAAATAATTAAAAAATAAAATAGTTATGGAAGATAAAAATTTTAATTAAAAAAGTTTTATGTTTATGCAAACACACCCTACAAATTAAAATTTGTACAAATGGCTTCGAGTCATTTATAATGTTCGGGAAATAATTCTATGGGGACGACGTATATCATTAAAAATTAGTGTTACTGCCCCATTTTGTAGCCACCAACATGGTTGAATCAAAATCTACCTATTGCTTCTTAAAAAAAGCTACCTATTGCAATAGAAATTATTTATTTATCTAAGACAAAATTTTATGCACATCTAGTATTTGCGCGGGCCTCATTTGATAAAAATGATAAAAGTATAAAATCAACTTAATACAATTTACAAATGAACCCAAAAATATTAAGTATAGCTGGAAAGAAAGAGACAATTATGCACAAGCATTATCTTATTATTATTTTTTCAATCATTGTGCTTTTATATTGCACATTTTTAAAAAAATAAATTCTCTATTTCTTCCCTTTTTTAACCGTCATATCATTGTTTATTCATGTTCGTTGGCATGCATTGCATTAGCGTGGATGCGATGCTCTTCCACGCGGGTCTGAGCGGCGCCCGCTGTCCTACGCCGAAAACAAAAAAAAAAAAAAAAAAAAAAAAAAATCTCCACTTTTATAGTCCTTCTTATTGCTCGATGATGCGCGCATGAATGGAAGTGATGATAACTTTCAATGGTCGTCCAAATGTCCAATATATATCTTTAAAAAAGCAAAAGGATATGAAAGGAAAAAAGAATCGATTTTTTTTAATGCTAGCTTTTATGCGTGTGGCTGACAGAAACAAGATAGAGACGTAGCTAGATATTCCATACCAAAAATCTTCTGTACCCTTCCTTCCTTGATTGATCAATATTTTTTTGCTGATTGGTTTTCACGTAACATTATTATTACTTTTAAATCCAACCTATACGTTACTTTTTTTTTTTTATGGTTATATTTATATACATCTCAACACATTATATTGAAGTTCACAAACATTCTTACAAATATGGAGATATATAACTCTTTCAAAGAAATATGGAGACGTAGCTCCACTAAAGAATTAGGAAGACATAACTTCCACCAAGTCAAGGGGAGACAACAACTCCTACACCATTTTTTCGGGCCGAAATCCCAACGTGGGATTCAAACCCACGACTGCAGCTTTGCAAGCGCCTTGTTACTACTGCGGCCACCATCCGAGTCGTACTTTTATTAGCTGTTTACATGAAAAAAATCATCACGATTGAATATATAGCCAATCTAATTTGAATATAAAGATTGCTTCAAAATCTTAACCCACCACCAACCGAGTCGCTGTCAGTGGCGCAAATATGCGCGGGCAGCGGGTGGAGCTTCGAATCGCGCTCAGACTTCGGGCGGAAAAAATATACGTGGGAGCAAAAAGTGGTCTCCCGGATGGATGGAGTGTGGGAGCAGGTGGTCTCTCGGGTGGTTGTTGGAAGCTGTGTCTTCCTTATTCTTTTGTGAAGCTGTGTCTCCAGATTTCTTTGGGAATATGTGTGTCCCTTATATTTGTAAGAATGTCTTAGATCTTCAAGTATAATATGTATTGAGATATATGTAATTGTACCAATCAAAAAAAAAATCTTAACCCACCCATGCATGTGTCTAATTTATTTATATCCCGGAGAGAATAGCATTTTTTGATAGTGAATATACAATTATTAAAGTTTGCAATCGATGTAACTTTTTGGATCATAAATAAATATACACGACTAAACATGATAACTTGTTTATATTTTAAAATTAAAAACAAAAAGTAAATATGGACCCTCATGCTCTTGGTGACTACTGAATCATAAACGGTCATCTATCCTTCAGAAAGCTTGTGATCGCACCAACATGTAGCAAAGCCCTCGTTAGTCAGGACCGCTCATCAAGTGGGCGAGGGGCCCGAGCAGAATACATGGGGTGCAATGATGTGACACACCGTTACAAGTCCAGAAGTGTGGATAAAAAAATATAATTCTGCTTTTCTTTTGCTTGGTTTCTTTCGATGAAGCTGGCAAACCCTCGGGCTAACATTTATCAAAGCGCGTGGGCTCCTCTTAAATGAATATTTCAAGTCCTGCCACGGCCGCTGGTACTCGCATCTGCAATAGCAGCTCGGCTTAAAGGTCATGATCAATCTATTAATCTGTTTTGTTCAATTTATTTATAAATAAATTTAAGTTGAAATTTTTAAATCAATAATTTATTATCTGTTAATTTGTTTAATAATTTAATTAAATAAACGGATTAAAGTTAAAATTTTGTAACTCTTCAGCCGTTTAACTCATTTAATCTATTGAAATCTAATATATGTATATATATAAATGTAAGCTCCTTGGTTATTTTTCCTAGTTAAGCCGCTCTCTTATCACCTAATTTTTATTTTCTTGTTGCTGTTCTAATTCCATTTTTCTGTCGCTGCCCCATTTTCAATTTCCCGTGAGCCAAAACTCTCCTTAAGAAATCATCGTTTGTTGGAGTCCAATTCTTCATGTTGTCTCTTATACAATTCGTTAACCAACCCGTTTATTAAATGTGTTATGAACGGATTAGGGTTGGGACTTGTTGAATGAATTAATAAATGAATTAGTATTGTGATATTTTAAATGAGTTATAGTTACGATTAGGTTTCAAACCGGCCAACCTAATCTGTTAACATCCTTAGGGGGGGTTCCTACCATGCTAATAGTATTTTCAGGGGGTGAAGCAGCAGCACAGTGGTGGCGTTAGTTCTCGCTAGTTGTTTGTGGGAGATATTTAGAAAATATTATTAGAAAAAATTAAAATATTGGTGGCGTTAGTTCTCCCAAGTTATATGTGGTAGTGTCTGCCCGTTAAGAAATTTGGAAAATATTATTCAGAAAAATTGAAATATCGGTAAGATACTTACTGGATATTATTAAAAAACTGTAAAAATGTCTGGCAGCATGATTGAAAAAAAAAAAAAAAAAGTCCTGCCACGGCCGCACGCTCTTCGTGCATGCGTGCCTGTCTGACATCCTACGAGTTTGGACTCTTTACACCGCATTAAATATTCCAACCTCAACCGTTCAAAAAAAAATAAAAATAAAATTCCAACCTTTTTTCATACTCGGTTGCAGCTTGTAAACATTGATGGGGAGGAAATTGAATTAACTACATTTTTTAGACATTTAATTTTTGTTTTTTTTTAAAAAAAACTGTTACACCACATATACATAATCTAAACGATCATAATACTTCTATATTTAAAGAAGTACATTATACATACCATGATGTATTTTAAGCTAAAATATAACATTAATTTATTTTATCTTATCTTTATTTTATTTGATTTTTCTTTATAAATATTTTTTCCTAATTGTATTTAATTCATATATCAATTTTTTCCATTTTACAATACTTTCACATATTTATTTTTTAATTTTTAAAAAATACCAATTTCAAGGGCATTTAAGTCATTTTTCACCCCTTAAAAAACTTGACTTAAAAATCAAAAATAAATATATAAAAGTATTATAAAATGGAAACACTTTGTATATACATTGAATACATTTAGGAAAACGTATTTATGAAAAAATCAAAAAAATATAACTAATTATAAAAATAAATGAATGTTTTTTTTGTCTAAAATATATCATGATGTATATAATCATGTTCCATACTTAAAATTCAAAAAATATATCCACACATCTTCAAAAATCATAAACTTTGATTTATGTATTATATACATTTAGTGAAACAGTTCCGTTCGAAAAACTTAAAAGAAATGTTTAAAAAAGGATTCAGGACAGAAGATCATTCCACAATATCTATATATTATTAAAACAAAGGTTTCCCTGATGTTAATCCATCCATCCCATTCCTACATATATTTATAGCAAAAAAAAAAAAAAAAAAATTGCAGCAAATTGTAGCATCCAAGGATGTTTCCGATACGGATTTCATTTTGTTGCTAATGAACGTAAGTAGTAATCCATCAACAACAAATGAGACACTAAATTTTATTGCCATTATGACGTTTTGTTGTAATGAAAATCGAGTTATGATTTAATGGTGTCAAGATGTCGTCCGATTTTTGGCTCATTTGATGATTAAATCAAAATCGAACATACTTAATCTATTTAAAATTATTTTTTACTAAAAAATCAAGTTTCATCCAAATTAGAGATGTACATGGTCACACAGTTACTATTTAATAAAGTATCAAATCAATATAATAAAATTATATAATTTTTTTATTGACTCTAAATGTTTTGATTTAACATCTAAATCACTGAAGTATTATTCCCATGTACATGATTCTATAAAGTACCAAGACATTCTATGTGCACATAATTAGACTTTAAGTGTTTTTATAGGGCAAATCCCAAATATATCATAAAATTTTGCCCCTAATTTCGAGATGCTTATGATATTTTAATAAGGCCAAATATACTTATGTAAGTTACCCAAGATTCCATTTACACCTATTTTCCTAGGGAAATGAGAAACATGCCCAACCCAAATTATGAGTTTATAGTTAAAAATTCACATTCGAATAATATATAATTGTATTGTTGTAAAAGTATGATTCTATAATTGTAGAAGTATTAAATGTTCATTTAAATATAAATTTTTAATTTAGAATCATAAGTAGGAAATGAGCATAGTCATCATTTTTCAGAGGTATAGGTACGAATGAGTTTTTGGGCATGCTACATGTGTATATTTGAAATTATTAAAACTTATGGATATATATGAAATTAATGACAAAGCTTGTGGATATATTTGAGTTATTTGCAAAAATAAACATGTAAGTTTGCCTATTTATGATTTCGACCTTGTGGTTTCGATATTTGCGGATATAACAATCTAACTTTTCATGTTGTTAAAAATAACCATGTGAGCTTAATTGAGTTTTAAGAATAACAGTCAAGTAGATGACAAACATATGAAATTCTTGGTATATATAAAAATTCGTACGACATAGAGATGTATTTAATACGGAAAATGGGTGCTCACAAGGTTATTTTTGCTCAACATTAAAAGTTAGAGGGTTATATTTGTAAATATTAAAACAAATGGTATTGAAATCATAAATAGGCAAATTTACGAGGTATTTTTTGCAAATAACCCAGATATATTTGTAATGTGCCCTAATTTATTCATAAATGCATATACTTTTAAGAAGGTATAATTTTTTTCTTTTTTGATGAGGTAAGAAGGTATAATTGACTTAAGACAGCCTCCCATTGCAATAATTTATGTTACAATGGTAAAAAAAAAAATGACATTAAAAAACTGAGGAGATTTGATTTTGATCTAATCATCAAAGTAAGCTCAATTATGACAACATTGAACCAGCCCTAAGAAGAGCTTATCAATGTACCCTTCAAGCTTGTAAGTATGCTCTGGTAGCGAGCAGCTGGTTGTTTGGATGACAAGACGCAGACCGAGTAAATTTGCAAGAATACATGTAGGGATGGGGGCCAGGTTAAAAAGTAATATTTTGCATAAAATGTTACAAAATAAACCCGCCATTAAAAAATATATTTTTTGTTTTTTTTTTGAAAAATATTTTTATAAACATGTTAATCTAGTTATATTTAATCTATAAACCAAGTTTTACCATTTTTGGATATGTATATATATTTATTTTGGATTTTTAAACTTAAATACCCCTGTATTTAAAAATCCAAAATAAATATATATACATATCCAAAAATAGTAAAACTTGGTTTATAAATTAAACATAACTAGATTAACATGTTTATAAAAATATTTTTTAAAAAAAAAACAAAAAAAATATATTTTTTGACCGGTCTGAAATCTCGAAAAGGATCAGTGGGCAAATAAACCCCCCAATGCTGACACGAGTCAGACAATTTTAGGACTTTTGCCAAAATCTAAGTATGCAGCATTATGCTTGGCAATATGTTTTGGAATTTTGTAAAACCTACATTGTAAGTTTTATATCTGTATATGCAAAATGTATGAGGAAGAATAATGCCTTTCTAAGTTGCCTTTGATGCACTTTTAACATTTTAAAATGGGAGCTCACTGAAGCGGTTTTATGTAACTTCTTTAACTTTTAAAACTTTGATGCTAGATAGAAAATTCAATCAATTTATCATATTTAACATCGTTTATTTAATTATGAGACTAAATTTCATTCAAATCCAATATGTGCATAGGCCACATTTGCTAATAAATAGGTACATTCATGTGTAAATTAGGAAAAATGCTTACATCTATTCACATATATATTGAAATATGGTAATACTTTGTAGAATCATTTATCCATTTAGTAATGATGTTTTAGATAGTTTAGATTTTGAAAATACTTAAAAATTGATATTTAGTATTAAATTATAATTTTGCATGCTCATAGATGGGACCCATATACCGTGATATAAATAAACGAAAGGGTTTCGATAAATAATATAAGTAATGCTCAACACAGTACATAAAGTGATTTTTTTATCAACCATCTAATGTTAAAAATGGAATGGGTTACAAAGGAAGGAAGTTTTATAAAAGCATTTCTGTTTAAGTTTAAAATGATTGTAGCACTTTCCGCTATTGTGTTAGTTTAATAAGCCACCCCTAAGTTTTTTAAAATTTTCTTTTTGTACAGTAGATCATTGGTGTCTCATTAAAAACCACTGCTTTCTTCCATTAGAAATAAGTGCACCCTTTCATTCATCCCAAAGGAGTTATTCTTACAAAGATTCCCGCCACATACACACCTCTCCTTCATTAGGATTTATACACAGCCTATTTTGCTAATACATAAGCAAACTGTTTTCCACTTTTCATCACATAAAGGAACGTTACCTGTTCAAAGGAGACATTTTCACTTTTAAATTCATCAACCAGAAAAATAAGAAAAATAAGGCTGGATAATTTAATTTATTTTGAAACGTTACTTGATCCATAAGCTTTACTTGGCAAAGATTTGAAACTTATAAAATTTATTTTTTAAAATGGAAAAAGTAAAAGCTAAAATGTAATTATGCATATTTGCAAATTCTAGTTTACAAAGACCCCGGGGAATTTCAAATGCGTTTGAGAACCTCAATAAATTATATTTAATTCATTTGATATTTAAAATTGTCTTACAAACTTAGCATTAGCTTGTAAGCATGCGCAAACATAAATGTGTTTTTTTTCAAAAGAAAATTTTAGCATCTCCCTCGTCTAAGTAATGGCTCAATGCATCATGATCTGGTGCAAAATCTGATTTTTTTAATATATTTTTATAAAACCGTTAATATAGGTGCATTTAATCTATAAACTCAAATTTATCATTTTTGGAGATGCGTATATCTTTTTGATTTTTTAAAATAGGGGAGATTTTAGTCATTTTAATGACTAAAATACCCCTATTTTTAAAACATTTAAAAATATAATTATACATTTTTAAAAAAAGTAAAACTTAATACATAAGTTAAATACACTCAGGTTAAAGATTTCATAAAAAAATTTTCAAAAAAATATTTAAAAAATAAAATTTTGTACCATAATGCATTGAACCATTACTCTATCTAACTACCATTATTATTTACCGGAGCTATGAACTTGTTGTCTTGGCCTATGTAACCCATTTTTCAGCCCAAGCCAAAAAAAAAAAAAACTTATTTTTTAAATTTGTTTACATTACTCTATTTATAGTGTAGTGTTCACTTAACATCAATTAACATTTAAGCAAAAAGTTTGAAGCCAGATTGACTGAGGACCATTTGTACTATTTTGTCAAACCCATTTCATTCGTTTTAAATTATTTTCTTAATAATATCATTTAAAATCATTTTAATCAGAAATTTATGTGGGCCATATAGGAGGTGAGGATTTTAACGGTTTCTAAAGCTGTTATTCTTAGTTAAATACAATGGGCGTAATGAATTTCAAAAAATGGTGCAAATGGGTCTTCCTCTAACCGATTGAAGTTCTAAGTGAACATTGCCTTTATTTCCGAATCATATAGATTGTCTTTTGAGAAATGATTAGTGCATTCGGCTGTACTTAGCTTTAATGCACCCAGTTTAATATGCAATTCATTTTTATTTTTCAAAATGTTTTTATAAATTTATGCGGGCCAAAGTACGAATGTCCCATATATGTAACTTTTACATGTTTTTATTTTTTAATAGTTTATTTTGAATTTTAAAAATTAAGTATTTCATATGTGCCAACACTTTTTTAATTTTTAAAATTCAAAATAAAATATTTAAAATGATGAAAAATATAAAAACTATGGGTGTGTTTGGGAAGTGATAAGACTTTTGGGTGAAAAGTTTTTAGTGTTTTTGAATTAAAAGAAAATGATGTGATATAACGGGGGTAACGATGAGCAGTAAAGAAAATAAAGTTAAAATAGATAAGTTAGTTGTGTAGAAATGATTGAAAAGTAAGAGAATCATATAGAAATGTATGAAGAAATGATTGAAATATAAGATATTTATATAGAGTGAAAAGTTTTAGCTTGACATTTTTTATTGATGGCCAAACACACTCAATATGTATGAGTTATTCATGCTTAGGCCCACGTATCAATTTCAAAAAAATAAAAATAAAAAAATATCCCTTGGTATGCTTAAACTAAGTAGTAAGTGGAACGTATACTATGCACTTTAGGCTTTGTGCATTTGAGTGCATATAACCCATTTTACTATTTTTTTAATATTTTTAATTTTTTAATAGAATTGTTAATCTAAGTGTATTTAACATGTCTATCAAAAAAGTGTATTTAACATATGTATTAATTTTTATCAATTTTGAAGATTTATATATATATTTTAGATTTTTTAAAATCATTGATATTTAAAAATTAAATTACTAAAAATACCACTAATTTAAAAAATCCAAAAAATATCTACAAATCTGTAAAAATACAAAAAATTGATACACATGTTAAATATATTTAGATTAACAGTTGTAAAAGTTTTTTTCAAAAAAATAAAAAAAATAAATATTTACATCCAAGTGCACCTGGTGCACAAGATGACAATCGGTAGTAAGTACACCTCCCGGTCCGTTTCTTTCTTTCTATTTTTTTTTTTTCTAAATTTTTTTTTTTTTGTACCTGCCCTCTTTTCGAGGAAGGGTTTGAACGAAAGCTGTTCTTGACTTTTTAGCGACGCGAAGGGAGACCTGGCGCATCCACTCCACTATCTTCAAACGATCTCTTCGCGTTTATGAATAGATAACGACCACGCCAGTCACGTCGCAAAATCTTGCAAGTCTGGCCTCCTCCATATGCATTCACGTCGGTAGATCTTGCCTCCCGGTTAAGGAACCCGGCTGGTGCAGCGCACACGGTTGCATAATTTTTTTTTTAAAATTTTTTTCTTAGAATTTATATGTGCGCATAAGCAAGAATTTTTTATGTACTTTTTTATATTTTTATATTTTATATTTTTAATATTTTTAAAATTTGAAAATAAAAGCCCGTGAATGAAAATGGGATAATTTTCTTATTATCTAAAATTTGAAAAATATTAAAAAGATAAAAACTGTGTGTGTTTAGATACAACAAAAACTTTTCAAACTTTTTAATCTAAAATTTTTTACTCTACGTCAAGACCCTATTTTTTAATCATTTTTTTACATTTTTTTATACAACCACACTACTTTTCAATTATTTATACAGAAATATTTATACAACTAATCTATTTATTTTAATTTTATTCTCTCTGTTCCTCGTCATTACACCTACTATATCATATGATTTTATTCATTTTAGAAACTTTTCATCTAAATTTTTTATCACTTCCCAAATACACCACATATAAAAACTTCATGTTTGAGCTCACACACTAGAACAAATATCAATTTATGCAGCAAGCTATTTTGTTGCATATAATATAAATTTTGCAGCATTCGTATATACTTAAAAGTATCAAATAGGGTGTTTTTGCAACCCAATGTGCAATATAATCAGCTATGAATAAACTTCACATGCAACAAATATTGATGTGATGGACTATTTGCAATTTTATATACAATGTACAGAAATTTTGTTGCATATAAATTATTGTGTATGATAATATTTTTTTGTAGCGACATATGATTTCAAAAAATAAAAAAAAAGATCAAATGAGAATGAGCACTGAAGCACAATCCTCACTAGAGTGGTGATTTAATTTATCTCTCTTAGACTCACTATGATGATATGAATATATTTACAATTATGATCAAGTTATATAGATATTATTTATAATTTAAAACTACATAGCTATATTTGTAATTATGGTCAAATAGTGTAAGTATATTTGCAAATTATCTTAAAATATTTCTAGCAAGATATTTAAAATTCTTAACTGCTAAAAGGCTAAACTTGGTAACCATTAGCAAGAAATTAGCTTTCGCTTTAGCAATAGCCAGCTTCTAATAAGGAATCAACTTCTTTGACTAATTTCAAAATTTATTTTTTTATTGGTATATATGTACATCTATCTCAATTTATATTGCAATCAAGCTCTATGACTTTTTTATAACTTAAATATGGAGACAACATACCCCATTTATTAATTTCTGAAATGAGGAGACAAAGCTCCTAAGAGGTGTTAAATGTAATACCTAGAACTATCCAGTTAGTGGAATGTGTTGTCCTATTTTCTAGGTAATGGCTAGTGGATAGTGTTGTAGTGGAGCCTTTTTAGGTGCTAGTGGGGTAGTGATTTATTTTCTTTACTATGTATAAATAGGGCTTAATATGTTCCTTTAAAATTCACTCACTGCATTTTGTTTTATGAGCAGCAACTCTGTTTTCATATTTCTGATATTTCTTATGTTTTGGAGTGTGTATGAACTGCATTCCAGGGTAATTTCTAGAGTGAATTACTAGAAGATAATCTGCAAGATAACATTATGGTATCAGAGACAAAGATTTCTAAATTAAAGCTTCAAATTCCAGGTTTGATTTCACTAGTTTTTTGGGAATTTTAGATTGCCTGCAAAGTGTTTGTATTGCTGCTTCAGTTAAAAACTTGTGTCAGTGAGGTGTTTGTTGGCTTATTTGAAAGAAGTAATTTCATTCTCTTGATTCAGTATGGCTAGTACAATGGGTTAAGTGTTACTCAACCCGACATTCCTATTTTAATGGTGATCATTATGATTTTTGGTGCGTTCAGATGAAAATTATTTTTGTTTCACAAGATTTGTGGGATTTGGTTGAGAATGATTATGCAGATCCACCTTAACGGGGTCCTCAAACACGGGAGCAAACTGAATAATTTCATGATAAAAGAAAGAAGGATTGTAAGGCTCGTTCTTTTATTTAGTAAGCTATCGGAGATATCATTTTTGTAAGGATTGTTGTAGCAAAGAAATCCAAAGAAGCATGGGGCACACTAGCTCTTGAATTTTAAGGAAATGAATAGGTACAAATGTTAAAGTTGCAATCTCTTTGAAGGAAATTTGAAAAAATTTCAATGTCTGATTCTGAATCTATGCAAAATTTCTTTTCAAGTGCGAAAGAAATTGTAAATCAAATTCGTATCTATGGTGATGCATTGCCAGATAGCATTGTTGCTCAAAGAATTTTGCGTGCTTTACCTTCTAAATATGATCATGTTGTGGCCACCATTGAAGAATCTAAAGATTTGAATACTCTAACTATAAGTGCTGCAGTTAAATCTGATGAAAAAGTATTTCAATTAAAATGTAATGTTTCTACTAATAAATCAAATACAATAGATATTGGCAGTGACAGGAATGCATGTTATAGGAGTTATAGCAGAGGTTTTGGATTTAGAGGCCAAGGCAAAGGCCATGGCAAAGGCAGGGACAGATTCAATAGTTAGAATCATTAGCAGTATACAGAAAATACATCAAGCAAGGAAGATAATGAATATAAAAATTAGAGAGGTAAAAATCTAAATATTCGGTGTTACTTCTGTAAAAAGTATGGGCACATAGAAAAATATTGCTATGCTAAACAAAAGCAACAACAGGTCAATTTTATTGAAGAAAAAGAAGAACAGAATCATTTATTTGTTATTTTAGATGATTTACTTGGTGCTCATCGAGTTGGAAATGTTTGGTTTCTTGATAGCAGTTGCAGTAACCACATGACTGGTAAAGAAAAATTATTTATTAATATAAATACATCTATTACTACACCATTCAGAATGGAAAATGACTCATTATCATATGCTAAGGGTAAAAGAACGCTCCTGGTACATTTACAAAAAGGTGATATTAGAAAAAAATTTGATGTGTTATTTGTTCAAGATATGAAAGAGAACTTTTTAAGCCTTGGACAAATTATTTAACATGGTTACTCTGTTGTTTTTGATGATGGAAGACTTCGCGTTTATGATTCTAAGCACCCAAGAGGAATTTTTGTTGAAATCGCAATGAATGGAAGTCGTTCATTTCCTCTTGAATTTGGTTGTGCTGCAAATTCGACTATGACTTCTCATGAATCTATTGATTCTTGGTTATGGCATAGAAATTTGCACATTTGAGTTTTAATGGTTTAGAACTTTTGCATCAGAAACAAATGGTTGATGGTTTGCCTCTCATAATGGAAGAACATAAATTATGTGAAGGTTGCATTTTGGATAAGCATCATAGGAATCCTTTTACTACTATCAGTTCTTAGAGAGCCAGTTTACCTTTGGAGTTAATACATGCAAATATATGTGGTCCTATGCAAATATTATCATGTAGTAAAAGCAAATATTTCCTTATGTTTATCGATGATTTCGGTCGTATGACATGAGTTTATTTTTTAAAGGATGAATCTGATGCACTATCTATTTTTTAAAATTGTAAGGCTTTTGTTGAGAAATAGATTGGTTTAAATATCAAATCACTTTGTACAAGCAGAGGTGAGGAATTTATTAGAACAAAATTCAAGAATTTTTGTGACAACTGTGGTATTAGAAGACAACTAACTTCTCCATATAGTCCTCAGCAAAATGGTGTAGCGGAACGAAAGAATCGCATTGTTGTGGAACTTGTTAGAAGTATACTGAAAGAGAAGAATTTACCAAATGATTTTTGGGTTGAAGCAGTGGCAACCACAGTATATGTTCTTAATCAATTTCCAACAAAAGAAGTGAAAGATCGAACCACATATGAAGCATGGATTGGAAAACATCCACAGGTAAATCATTTAAAAGTTTTTGGTTGTATAGCTTATTCTCATGTGCCATCTAAAAAGAGACAAAAACTTGACCCTAAAAGTGAGAAATGCATATTTGCTGATTATTGTAATGAAACCAAGAGATGTAGACTATATAATCCAAAAATTGAAAAGTTGATTATTAGTATAGATGTGATCTTTTCTGAAAATGAAGCATGGATTTGGGAAAAACAGTCAGATAGCTCAATGATCAGTTCCTTGCCAGTCAACATCATAATTCTCATCAGATGGGTGATGATGATGAAGGTCCTAGAAAGGTGCGTTCATTGCATGAAATTTATGCATCTTGTAATTTTTCACATGTTGTTCATGAGCCTGGTAGTTATGAAAAAGCAGCACAACTTACGGTATGGGTAAAAGCAATGAATGAAGGGCTTGCCGTGATTGAAAAAAATGAAACTTGGAAATTAGTAGAGCCCCCAGAAGACAAATTTGCCATTGGTTTGAAATGGGTCTTTAAGACCAAGTTTAATTCAGATGGGTCAATTGGAAAGTACAAAGTAAGACTTGTGGCAAAAAAATATTCTCAATAACCAGGTATTGATTTCTTTGAAACATTTGCTTCAGTTGCTAGACTTGAAACTGTTTGTACTATTTTAAGTGTTGCCGCTATTAAAAAGTGGATTTTATTTGAACTTGATGTTAAGTCTGCATTTCTTAATGGCTTGTTGAAAAAAGAAATATATGTTGAATAACCATAGGGATATAAATTAGAAGAAAAGGAGAATATTGTTTATAGGTTGAACAAAGCATTATATGGATTGAAACAGACACCTTGTGTATGGAACAACAGAATTGACAGTTATTTTTCAAAGCAAGGCTTCTTGAAAAGTGAGAATGAATCAACTTTTTGTTAAGGTTGATGATGATAATGTGCTTATAGCATGCATATATGTTGATGATATTATTTATATGGCAAGTAACATTGAAATGCCAAGAAATTTCAAAGCAGATATGATGAATGAGTTTGAAATGACCGATTTGGGAGTTATGAAATATTTTTTGGGATTGGAAATTAAGTAGATGGACAACGTTATTTTTATATCTCAGCAAAAGTATATTGAGGAGCTTCTGAAAAAGTTTAATATGAATAATTGTAAGCTGATCGGTACTCCAATGAATGCAAATGAGAAATTAGAAATGCAGGATGGAGTAAAAAAATTGATGCATCATCTTATAGGAGCCTTGTGGTGAGTTTGATTTATTTAACTAACTCCAGACTTGATATTTTATTTTCTGTCAGTGTATTGTCCAGATTTATGCAGGAACTAAGTAAAATACATTTTGGTGTGACAAAGAGAGTTTTAAGGTATCTGAATGGGACAAAGACATTTGGAATGTACTATTCCCAATCCTCATCTAGTAAGCTGGTAGATTATACAAACAGTGATTAGGCTGGTTTCAAAGATGACAAAAGAAGTACATCATGTTATGTTTTTACTCTCGGCTCAAATGTATTTTGTTGGTCTTCAAAGAAGTATGATACAGTAGATCTATCTTCATCTGAAGTTGAATATATTGCTGCTTCATTTACGACTTGTCATGTGATTTGGCTACGGAGGATATTGACAGATCTCTACTTGGAGCAAAGGGGAGCAATGGAGATATTTTGTGATAACAAATCAACCATTGTCATGACTCACAATCCAGCTCATCATGGTTGGCCAAAGCACATTGAAGCCAGACATCACTTCATTCGAGAGTTGGTTAATGATGGACAGATTGCATTGTCTTATTGTAATTCAAAAGACAATTTTGCAGATAGTTTTACAAAGCATTACCAACTGAATTATTTATCAATTTTCGTTGTCTTTTAGGAGTTCAAGAGTTTTTAAGTATTAAGGGGGAGTGTTAAATGTAATACTTAAAACTATCCAGTTAGTGGAATGTGTTGTCCTATTTTCTAGGTAATGGGTAATGGGTAGTAGGTAGTGTTGTAGTGGAGTCTTTTTAGGCTCTAGGATGATAGTGCTTTAATTTCCTTATTTTGTATGAATAGGGCTTAATATGTTCCTTTAAAATTCACTCAATGCATTTTGTTTTTATGATCAACAGCTCTGTTTTCATATGTGTGATATTTCTTACATTTTGGAGTGTGTATGAACTACATTGTAGGGTAATTTATGGAGTGAATTGCTCGAAGATAATCTGCAAGATAACAAGGGGATGCTGCCTACAAGACTCGAAACTGAGTCCACAGCTAAGGGGATGAAAGCCCATGTAACTTGCGCTAGCCATAGGTGGTTAATTTTAAAATTTCTTAGTGTATATATAATTTTGTTTTAGCTTTATTTTTAGGATTTTGCAAAATAAATCTTTTATAGTTCAAAATTTTGCTAAATTAACCTTATGGGTAACGTTTGTAAACTAATGCACCAATAGAAAATATTGTAAAATCTTCTAAAATATTATAGAAAAATCCATTCGATACAAGTTAGAAATCTCATCCATTTAGTTAAAAATCACATAGTTTACATATATGGTACTTATATAGGGTCTCTTTTGGAAAATGCCAAAACATAATTGATTGCTAAGATACAAATTTGCATACTACAATTTGAAAAAAAAACTCTAAAATTACCTAACACATCAATATTGGCCTCCGTTTTCCAACCTTTTTAAATTTCAGAAGGTTCATTTTCCATTTAAAATAAGCAGACTATAAGGTTTAATTTAAAATTAAACTAAAGTTACAATACATGGAGCTCTACAGTCGTATTCGCTGCGTGCTTGTATTATTACTCTCTGGTCAGGCCCCACATGTACTAGTTGAAATTTCCTGCTCTCTATCTCCTAGTCTTCCTTTTATCGTACAAATTCGATTGTAAATGGGTCGGGTCGAATCCGAGACCCACCACAACTCCATCTATTCTTGACCAAATTAAATAAGTTTTCCAAAATTCGTGATAGGGGCAAGTTGCGAGGGTGCAACTCGAGCTCATGAAACTCGAATTCACCTCGACTTTAATCCTAATCCTATTTATAAAACATTAACTCTAAATCTAATCCTAATCCTATTTGTAAAATATGAACCTTAATTCTATTTTTGAAAATCGGGATTGGGTTTAGTTTCAGGTTGAAATTTATGTTGATTAATTTATATTTTATTTAAAAATGATAAGTTAGAATTTCATAGAATATATAATAATAATAATAATAGTAATAGAACATGTAAGTAAACGTAATAATATATATAGTAAAACTATAGATTTTTTAAAAAATAGCAATATAAAGAATGTTTTTAGAAAAAATTTAACACATAAACAAGATAAAAGAATAAAATTAATGGATGTAAAAGTAAATGATAGAAATAAAAGAAAAATATGAATGAAAGTAATATATTTTATTTATAATATAATTACAATACGTCAAACATGTTTTCAAATATAAATATAAATAACATAAATACACAAAGTATAAAGAATTATTATTTACATATTATGTATATAATATTTTTTATAATAAATATAAAAGAAAAAATTGTTAGTCCTGAGTTTATGGCAAAACTCAAGAGGAGAGGAGTGAATCGGGTTTTTTTTAAAAAAATTTTGGTGTGTTGAATGTGACCCCTTGTAGACTAAGCCTCCTTTGAATGAAAAACATGGAGAGTTGAAATTCAAATAGAGCAGGTATATGAAACATAAAAAATTATAGTGGTTCGGGACAAACTTCCCTACTCTACTCCAAGAGCACACTCTTGTGCCTTGGGTTCTACTATACCAATGGAATTACAATCAGAGTCCGTACTTTCTTTTACATTCTAGCTCTAGAGGATCTTTACAATTTGCACCCAAGTAGGTGGCGAGTCATACTTCAATCACACACTACTTTCCTTTACTTGGTCTTGGTCTCCAATGCTAAACTAAGTAGAACCACAAAAATAATAAATAAAAATAAGAATCTACACTTTACAGATGTGTAGAAAAGTTCTCAACTAGAGGAAGAAGGTCTAGAGTGAGTTGATGAGAAGTCAGTTCAGCACTTGTGGTGAATCACACAGTCTTCTTATAAATTACTTTAATGAGCACTCGAATACGTGAGAATTAGAAGGTAGAAGCTTAATTAATGCTCTAGCTGGTTCTCTTCACTTCCTTTGACGAGTTTTAAATAATGGAATAATAAATTCAAATTTTATGAGGTAGGTGATATGCATTTAATGCGCTAATGTTTAAATTTTTTCAACTGTTAAAGTGCAAGTCGCAGGTGGAGTCGACTTTGGCTGCGACTTCACCCAAGTTGTACTTTGAAGTCGAATTGGGATGCGACTTCGATTGGAGCCTGTCAATTTCTCGAGTTTGCCTTCCATATCTCGTGCTTTTGGAGTTTTATCTAAAGTCGACTTAGCTTTCAATTTGTCCCAAGTCATATGTGAAGTCGATTTCGAGTTCGACTTCACACGTTCAATTTTCAGTCAGTTAGTTCGCCTAACTCTTAAGTAGACTTGCTGTGTGACTTCGCCTAAGTCATTAGTGGAGTTAACTTGGCTGTGCGACTTCACTTCTTGTTTGTATTTCAAAAATTCACAGCTCTTACTTCTTTACTCTTGTTCTTCTAAGTCCTTGCTTTGAGTCGGCTTTGACTCGATTCTCATCCAAGTCGCATGGCAGAGTTGACTTGGATGTGCAACTTGAATTTCTAAGATTTTAGCTGTTGAAATAGTGCTTTTCTTCATAAGCACAGGTCGAAGTATTGAGTCAACTTTTCCTTCGACTTGACTCAAGTCGGAAGATGAAGTCGACTTCGCACGTTCAACTCTTGGTCAGGCGGTTTATGCGACTCCCTAAGTCGACTTGGCTATTGACTTTGCCTAAGTCGCGAGTAAGGTCGACTTGGCATTGCAACTTGACCTGTTTGTACTTCAAGTCTCGCATCCCTTCATCCTAAGTCAACCAAGTTGCATGATCGAGTCAACTTGACTTTAAGACTTGGTCTGCCGTGCTTTGTAATTGAAAATTCTATCTTTAAAATATTTCAATAAATATGTTAGTAACCTTTATTAGTTAAAATTGGGTTGTTAATTATTAAAATATGAATTTTTTTTTGGTTTATTAGTTGAGTTCACAAAAAAATCAGGCTCGTGTTCTTTGGGTTCGGGCTCACTTGAACCCTAATCCTATAATATTTAGAAATTAGGTTCTTTGTGTTCATGTTGTCAAAAAACAAGTTCAAATACCGATGAAAATTGCGTTCGGAGGGCTAGGTTTAGCCCGTGCTTAACCCGACCCAAGTTACATCCCTACGAGTTGCAACATGTAATCAAAATTTTGTATAAGGTTAGAGTTCGATTAGCATATACTCATTTATAAATAAATTACAAACATATTTGAGTCATGAACTTGTCAGCCCTCAACATAATTTTTATCTTCTTCTTGTGTTCTTTTAAAATTTTCATATTATTTATCTTCTTCTCATGTTCTTTTAAAATTTTCATATTATTTATGATTAATTATACTTTTATATGTTGTAATACTTAACATATAATTTAATATAAATAAGAATTTGAAATGAATAAGTGACTTAAAATGAGTTCTGTTTCAGCGCATTTGGATACATTGAATTTTAACGCTCCCGAGTGCAAAATTCATTCTTTAAATTCTTTTTGTAGCTGTGTATACATATTTTTTTGATTTTTAAAAATAAGAGTATTTTTTTATAAAAGGGGAAATCCCAGTCCCACCACACTCTGATTTTCAAAATGGGCAGAGGAGGAGAGGATAGAACGATCATGGTATTTTATTATACAAAATTATCTATACAAGGCTTTTCCAACAGAAAATTTGGTGGATTATCCCACCATTCCTATTAAAAAAGAAAGCTATGTGATGCAAAATTTCCTAAAAATGAACAACTGCATTTCCTATTTGCAAAACATGATGAAAAGAGGAGTCAGTGCCCGATTTGAGAAATTTAATACGTGATATCACCATTCCTACTTCTGAAAGGATGGGCTTGTTAGAGTTTATAAAATCAGTGAAAATTAAAGAATCAGACTCTGCTTAAATTGGTTGTAGTTGAGAGTTCAAGGCCCACCGATTCCTCAGGAGCAATGCTATGGCTTCCATAAGCAACAGATGCATCATTCCAGTGCAATTCCAACCATTGGCTGCAATAAAAAAGCTCAAAGAATCCCTAATTACGGCTGCAAAGCTTTGGCTTTGCCATCTGCATTTGTTTTGAATTTGTCATGTGTTGGTCTAGCCCATCTTGGCATTAAATATTGATCCAATATTCATGAGTCTATGAGCAATGTCGCTTTGTGATGCTGATCTCAAAAGTTTATACACCAACGTAAGACTTTCTTGAAAATGCGTTAAAGACCTTCCTTCCACAACTAGTTTATTTTAATCATTTAAAAATGACAAAAACCTATCTACTTTTAAAAATAAAAAATATTTTCACATATCAAAATAAGATAAAACTTGATTGATAGATTAATTATACTTCAATTAACAGTTTTATAAAAAAAAAATTTCAATTTTTTTTAAAAAATATGAGTTTTGCCTTGGGTTTATTAAAACTTCAATGCACCGTGATGTACTAAAATATTACTCTTTTAACATATTAAAAATTTGAAAACTGATTCAAATTTTCTAGACAAATTGCTAACCTAAGACTAATCCGAATCTGACTTTTTTTTTTTTTTTTTTTTTTTTTTTTTAATGAGTTGGAGTTGAGTTGATCTTTTTTGGACTACATAATACGTTGTATCAGGCACAATATTTTTCAAATAAAGTTAAGAGTTCTTGTGGACATTGATCTGTTATGATTTGCTCCCATTTTCCTCCATAATCCAAACAACCAGCAGCACTTTAAGTTGCAGCTTTGAATTGCACCAGACAATGGGAAATTCACTGAATAAAAGCACAGATGGAAAAGCAGATTATGCTGCTACTCAGATGTACATTGTGATCAAATATTGCATTGTAATTTACAAGAAAATGGTAAAGTTGGATCCTCTTCCCAATATAAGAGCTTAAAAAAAAAATTAAAGATCGATCCATGGGGTTTTGATATCTTAATCTGGAAAACAGCATTAGAAATGAACCAAACCCAGTACAAACAACCAAAAAATGAATCAATCTGTCCTCCAAGCATAGAGCAGCAAGGAGAAACCTCCACTCCTACAAGAAGAAGAAGATGCAGAGGAGTATGAAGAAGAAGATGATGAGCAGCTTCTGCTTCCCTCACTCCGCTCTTCAGCCCAGTGCAAAACACTCCAATTCCCTGGCGACGATGACGACGAACCACCTGTGGAGAAGCTCTTCCTCATCAGCCTCTTCTCTGGGCCTGCCATTTCTGGCCACACCCCGCCATCACCCACCTGGAAAACAAACACCCCATGGCTGCTCCCACCTTCCTTTCCTTCCCCTCCAACCCAATTGAAGACATCCCAGAAGAATTCAACGTCGGCTCCACCGACTGATATCCGCTCATTGCCGCGGAACTTCCATGCCAGATGCTTCACCACCAGCCCCACCACTCCATCCACCTTCACACGTAGAGCCCCGCCTGCACATTCAATCACAATTTCATGGTTGGCGCCCAAGAACTCTGCTTTCGTGGCATAGGTCCGCTGGCCGAACACATGCTCTCGGCGGGAGAGCAGAGCCGAAAGCAGAGCAGGCTCTGTTTTCAGAGCAGGGCCTGCTCCCAATCGGCGCAATGCATCCTCTTGGAGGTCGCCGATGAAGAATTCTATCCTGGAAGCATGAGAAACAGCAAGGTAGAAGTTGGAGGCTGGCTCGGCAGAAGCTCCGGTGAAGCGCGCCCGTGTGAAGTCCCACAAGAGCTTGGGTTTGTGGGGGCAATGGTGGTTTGGGAGGGAGATTGGCTTGGAGCCTGGCTTGTTTCCAAAGAAGAAAGAAGAGAAAAGAGAAGGAGGAGAGATGGGGATTGAGATGGTGAAGGTGGAGCCGATGTTGATGGTGAGGGAATGGGAGGAATGGGTCTTGGACCATGCTAGCGTTATGAAAGCTGCAGCTTTGCAGATGTGTGTTTGGTAGACGGTGGTGATGAGATTCTGAGGCATAATACAGCTAGTGTTGGAAATGGAAATGGAGTCGGTGGGGCTGCTGATACTACTGTGGAAGCAGGAAGGAAGTGAAGGTAGCAACAGCATTGTTGGGTGCTGCCCAATTTCAAATTGAATGGGAATCAAAGAGATTTTGGGTTGTTCAAGTATTGGTGGAAACTGGGGGGGATTTTGGCATTTGGTGTGCTTGGAATGGGAGGTGGTTTTAAGTGGCTGTTTTGGATGAAAGGAGTGGTGGGCCTTTGATTGGTGATTGGGATGTTATTTTTGGGGGAGCCTGCTTTGGATGCTGAAAAGCTGATCATTGACATCATCATAAAAAGAGGTCATCTTGCATGTGGGTTGGTTGGCTTGATTTGCGCCATTGACAGGAGAAATATGGGCGGGGAAGCTTTGTTTTACAGCTGGTTTGCACTCCCTTCTCTTTCTTTGGGTCACTCCCATTTCTTTAATAAAAAGAAAAGACTCTTTTTTTTTGCCAATTTTTTTCGGGGTCAAGAAAATTTAAGATCATGCCCTCTGGTTCAGTTCCTGTCCATAACTTTTCGTGGTCAAATAAGTATAAGAGCATCAACCATCTGCAGCCTGAATATTAAACACCTTGTCTCCTTCTCCGTCTTCTACTGCAAAGGAGTAAGAATATAAGAAACGTCCTTGGGAGCAGCTGATCATCTTATTATTGTTATTATTATTATTATTTTTTTTTTAAAAAAAAAAATTGCCATACCTGTAGAAATAATTTTTTTTTCTTGAATATACCCATTACATTTGGTCATAATCTTAAATTCTATAATATTTTCAAATTTTCAAATATACTAACATGTTTGTTATTTAATCTCAAAAATACCTATTTTGTAAAAAACTGTTAGCTAAATTTTTATAAACACTCAAATATCTTTGTTGTAAACAAATAAAAGATGAAATAAAATAGAAAGAAATACAACTAAGGCTCTATAAATTTAGAGCTCATGTTTGATTAAGGCACCAGTGAATTAGGACATTCAATGTTTTCAATTCTGTTATAAATTTAATGGGCACATTAGTACTTTTACATATAAACTAATGACGTTAACTTATAAAATGAATATTTTTGAGATTAAATGTAAATGTAGCGGATATATTTAGAATTTTGAAAATATTATAGATATATTTAAAATTACGGCAAAATGTAATGAATATATTTTTAAAAAGGCACCATAACGTGGCAGCAGTAGCTTTTTTTGTGGGTATCCTAATGCCAAGCTTAGCTGTCCAAACCACCCATTTATTAATATGCATAAAACCAACGGTGAGGATCAATGATAAAACGTGAATTTGGATAGCTTGCAGCAAGTTAATATTGTTTGTCAGTTAAGAATCCAAGAGCAATCAAGTCAACACCTGCTCTTTTTAACTAAAGGAAGTAATCCCATTTATTCATCCGCTTCCTCAATCAACCTTTCCAGCCCATGTCATGCAAACGTCCTTTGGGGGCCACGTACTGTGCTAGGCCTTGCTCATTTTTTGATAGTTCGGAAAAGGAATCTACAATCCCTGTTGCTTTTATTTGCAAACTTCTAGCAAGAATGCTTTTATGAAATTGGATTTCACAAAAGTAATTTTATGAAATTTTTTTCATTTTTGAGGCGTTAATTATTGATGCAAAGTTTAATTCATTCATTATATTTAACAAAATTTATTTAGGTAGAGACTAAGTTTTATTCAAATCCAATACATGTAGAGGCTACATTTGCTAAAAATAAGTAATTCATGTGTGAAGTAAGTAAAAATACTTAAATCTATTTACTTACGTATTAAAATATAGTAATACTTTACAAAATTATTTGTCCACATAGTAGTGATACTTTAAAAAGATCAGATGTTAAAAATACTACTTAAAAATTGATATTTAGTACTAAATTGTTTTATTACATTAATTTTATATATTTGTAGATGAGATTTATATATAGTGATAGTAGACAAATGAAAGAATTTTCATGATAAATATATTAGATGTATTAAAAATGGAAAGGATTCCTTGGAAGATGAATTACCAAATTTTACAGCAAAAACAAATAGGTAGAGCCAGCATATGTTAAAAAATAAAAAATAATTTTTTCTGGTCCGATTGCAGTGACTGCAAGCTCCGACTAGATGCATGGACATATTGGAAACTCTTAGGGCTTATTGGGCCTAGCTTATTTTTATCAGTAAAAGATTAACTCACAGCTCGTTTAAAAATGCTTGGGTTTCGGGCTTTCCGAAAAAGCCATGATTCTGGCTTTTATGCCCTAGAAATCTCACATACGCGCTTGTAATCGAGACGGCCAAATCTCCTTAGGCTCCGTTTGGCCAAGCTTTTAAATTTATGCTTTTTTGAAATGTCCCATTACAAATGAAACTTTTATAAAAAGTACGATTGAAAAAATTTGTGAAGTGTTTGGCTTTGTATTTTAAAAAAACACTTAACAACAATATTTTGGTGTTTAAGCTTCGTTTGATCGAGCTTTTAAATTTCAGCTGTTTAAAAAAATCCCATTACACATGGAACTTTTATAAAAAGTGCGATAGTAAAATGTTGAGAAGTATTTGACATTATAATTCGAAAAGTACTTTTAATAAATTTTAGCATTTGGCTCAAAAAATAAAAGTGCTTACAAACATATAGAATGACCGAAAGGACCAAAAGGGACAGAGAAAGTATTTCTCATAGATTTTATATTGATATGTAGGAATTATTTCACTAATAAAAGAAGTTTCTTACGTATCATTAAAGTAAATATTATTATTGAAATCATGAAAAGACTATGAAATAAATTTAAAATTTTATAAAAAGAGTAGGCAAATATTTATTTATTTAAACTATCACTTTTCGTAGATAAATAATAAGCTAATTCTTAAATAATTTTTAAATAATTATAAAATATCGTTAAATACAATTAATTGAATATTTTTTCATTACTTACTAAAATATTAAAAACAGATAGGATTATGTAGAACCGATTATATAGAAGAGGACTCTAGAAGGGCATCCTTAAATATTTTATTTTATTTTATATAGTAGATACTCCAACTTTTTAAATATTTTACATATTCAATATTTAAAATATAATTACATATTCAATATTATAAAATCAGTGTTGCTATCTTATTTGTTGTTCATCTTAGATAATTCAACTAAATTTGAATCATTGACAACGTTTACCTTCATGAATTTTAAAAAATATTTATATTAATAATATTAAATAAGTTTTAAATTTTTATATAATAAATATTATTTTAAATGATTATATTGAAGAAAAATCCGCCAACATATGTTTAGATACTAAGTAAATATTGCAAAATATAAATAATGATAAATATCCTACTAAAACGTCATGAAAAATTTTAAAAGTTGAGGATGTATTTGTTTGAGGGAAAAAAAATCAACCAAAACTTTTCAATCCAAAACTTTTCACTCTTTATAACTACTTTATTTTTTAATATTTCTCTATAGAAACTGCTCTACTTTTCAATTATTTCTGCACTACTACAAATTCAACTAACGTATCTATTTTAACTTTATTCTCTTTACTCTTCATCATTATCCCTATTATATAACATTATTTTCTATCAATTTGATAACTTTTATATCAAAAACTTTTCATCAAAAGTTTTACTCCCAACCAAACACACCCTGACAAAACACCATCGTTGTCGATAGCACGAAGTAATTGCTATTTTAACTCATGATTACAAGTGTAAGAACTAAAAAGTTCACACGTTTTTGCTGGAGCGCAATTCAGTGCACCCGGGTGCATTCAGCCTCAACGCACCCGGGTGCACTGCATCTATTTTTTTTTATTTTTTTTTGAAAATTTTTTCATGAAGCTGTTAATATAGGTTTATTTAACATATGTATCAATTTTTACTATTTTTAGAGATTTTTAGATATTTTTTTTAGATTTTTAAAAATCAGTGGCATTTTTCGTAATTTTAAATTACCGAAAATGCCACTGATTTTTAAAAATCTAAAAAAAATATCTAAAAGTCTCCAAAAATAGTAAAAATTGATACATATGTTAAATAAACCTAGATTAACCATTGTATACAAAAATTTTCAAAAAAAAATAAAAAAAAATAGGTGCAGTGCACCCGGGTGCGTTGAGGCTGAATGCACCCGGGTGCACTGAATTACGCTCCGTTTTTGCTGCGGGTATTCTGTCATTTTCTTGTCACCATGCTGCGATTGGCTTTTCCGATTTAAAAAAGCATAAAATTTGAGCTTCAATATAATAAGAGTTTTCTTGCGAGAACGATTTCACAACGTAGCTTTAGAATCTTGCCAAAACACACGCAAATTTGCTTTTCTGCCAAAATAAGTGCGATTGGGTGTCGAAACGCATGGGCAAACGGGGCTTAAAGCCTAAAAGATAAAACTGCTTATAAACATCTAAATTATTTTATTGATAAGAGAAATTTTTTTTACATATCATTAAAGTAAATAAATTACTATTGAAACTATGAAAAGCTTTACTAATAAATTTTAAATTTATAAAAGACAAAATACATATTTAATTCTTTAAATATTAATTTTTCATTGATAAATTAATAATTTAAATCTTAATAATTTTAGATATTAGTAAAATAAAATTTAAATTTTTGTAATATAATTTTTTACGTTGAATATGCCACAAATATTTCAATTAAAATATATTATTTTAATAATATGACAAGCATATATAATGGACCAAAACGGATGGGGTAAATTTCCCTTTTCATAAGCTATAAACCACGATTAACTTTTTGCGATTCCTAAAAGCATGCATTCGTAGCTTCCTCGGCATCACAATTTTTTTTTTGCGATTGCGATTTTAATTGCCTTTACAGCATCTAGCCAAACATATTGCAAATTACATTACTGCTGAAATAAGCACAATTCCCTCTCAAATCGCTCGACCAAACCGGCCTTTACTCGTTTTTTATGGCACAAAAAGCGCTGTGCTGTTACCAACGCTAGCCAAAATCGGCCCTTATTATGAGAGTTATATGTTCACTCTCCAGTATTTTTTGGACAGGTATTATATATTATGACAATTAATACTATAAAGCATATTCATAATACTCGAGGAATTTTTCAAACATCTCCACACTAAGAGAAAATAGTAAAACTACTTTCACCCTAGGTGAAATTATAGAACTACTCCCATGCTGCTGTGGGGAAGAATGGAACATTTATAATTCATTAGTTCTCCAAATCATTGATGTTCAGCAATAACAACATAGGCTGCTTGGTAAAAGTCTTAACTGTTGTACAGGTAGTTGTAAGGTAAATTGGGTGAATTAGGCTTGAATTGTAATAAAAAAATGCATGACTATATTCGAAAATATACAAATAAAAGTAATAAATGGTTTGATTTATATTATATTGAACATCTTAAACATCTAAAAAATCTATTTAACACATTATTCATTTGTGGATAATAATAAATTTGTGAATATATCTAAACATTTTTCATAATTTATCCATGATTAAATGCATTTTAAAATAGGTATCACCTACCCGAGAATTTTAATGTTTCCTTTGACATTTGGTAAAAGGGAAACAACATTCTTTACTTATTTTACATACTTCTTTATGTGATTTGATACCTTAATTATCTAATCATATTGCTTTTCCATTATTTTAGATATCCATTCATTTTTTCTTATGTGAGCATAGAAGCCTTTATGCTTACTCTTGATTTTAAAATTTAAATATATTATTTTAAATTGAAACCATTTATCATGTTTAATATATTTTATTTCATCATGCTATTAAAAATAATTTTTGTTGGAAAGTTATATCTGGTGAATTAATATCGTTTGAGAGTGAGAATATAATCGCTAATTTTTCAAAAAATGTGTAGTATAAATATAGATATAAAAGTCAACAATATATATGGATTTTAGAATAATAAGTAAATACAGATAAATAAACTTAAGAAATGTTTTAAATTTTTAAAAATATTTAAAGTTAAAAAGCCAAGGTAAGAATAGGCACCCATGCTTATTTAAGTATTGAATCATTACCTATATGGATATTACATTACATTCTTAATTTTCAAAATCTTTTTCCATTTTTAGTCTTTAACTAAACGAACCCTTGAATAATTTTTAATATTAAGTTAAAATATATTATATAAAAAACTAAATGAATCAAATTAATTTTAGTTTAATCATAAAAGTGTCCGCAAATGGGGTAACACATTGAAATCTTCAAATACGTCCCATAGTTATTTATTCACTATGGTAAAATTAAGATGTGATTTATTGTGATTAACCGCACGGAATACTCATGTGGTCAATTATCACAATTAGCGATATAATTTTTATAAAAAATGTTGTATTTATGTGGGCCCCACTTAAAAACTTCATATCAAAATTAAATTTTTTTTTGGATGTATGTAGATTATTTTTAAAAATTTTCAAAATAATAAAAAGGAAAATTTTCAATGCCGGCGGTAGAGAATTTTTCTTTTTGATTTCGAAAAATAAAAAAACCTAACCTAAATATGTCCAAAATTTTGATAAAAATTCATATGAAGTGTGGTTTATTGATCTCAATGAATCAATTTAACCTAAGAGAAGAAGAGTGAATTGAGCAATTAAAAATTTAATACTAGAATCATAAACCCCTTCAATCCAAGTTCTTTAGAATGTCCCATAAAAAAAGTTCTTTAGAATGAGAAAATGGTAGAAGATCAACAATGTGATGAGTGGAACAAAAGAGTGCAATAATTAAACCACATAAGAGATAATATTATATAGTAGTTCAGGATAACCGTTCCTACTCTACTATTTTAAGCGCGTACCCCTTGTATATTATGTTCTATTATATTTAATAATATAATTAAAGTACAAGCACTCTTCTAGATTCTAACTTTAGGGGCATATATAATTACCATGTGTTGATGAGACCAACACCAATCGATCAAGCCTAATCCATTGGTGAGGTAAACTAAAATTATTTAAATAAAATCTGTTGGTTAGATAAACTTAAACTAACCCCCTATTTTACTTTTTTCTTGAATTAATCTTTAAAGCTGATTCAAGGCAACACCCTAAAATGGAACACACTAACCCCTCGTTTTGTTTTTTCTTGAGTCTAGTCTCTAAAATAGATCTAAGGAACCACCCCAAAATGAAATAAACAAAATACAAATTTACATTTTATGACGTATAATCAATTAGCTTCAAAATCTCCTTATTGAATAAAGAAGATTTATAAACTCAATTGAAATAGTAGCATTTTGAAACTTTAATGATTGTTCAAATGATTACAACATTCTTGAATATTGAAAAGAGAAAGCTCATTTAATGTTTAAATAACCTCTCACACATTCAATCTTCAATAATATTTATAATGGTGAAGGAATTAGAACTGTTAGAGTGGTGATTTACGTGCATTTAATGTTTCCATGTTCATATTTTTTCTAACTATTATAGTGTCATATAGCAAAAGGAGTTGACTTGAGATGCGCTTCATTCAAGTCATGTATAAAGTTGACTTAGACTAAGATTTCACTTTGCTGAAAAGGTGTTAATTTTTTGTCTCCCAGTTGCTAGTTGAGCTGACATGGGATGAGATTTCCCTTCTAATTGTATATTGAGTTAATTTAGGGAGAGATCGACTTTGTTGAAAAGTTTAATGTCTCTTTTTTTGTCTCCTAAGATGCACGTTGAATTCACTTGGAGTGAGACTTTACTAAAGTTACAGGCTAGTAAACTTGGAATGAGACTTCGTTAAAGTGACAGGCTGAGTTGACTTGAAATGAGACTTCATTTTGCAAGACTTATTATATATGGACCTGGGTCCTTGAAACTTAATTAATCTTGCATTCTCAAATTTATGCACATAGTTAAAAACATAATAACTAACTATACTCGTACATATTCATTAGATTCTTTTTAATAATATTTTAATGACTTGTTAATCATTAGAATTAAATTAATCGTTTTTAATCACAAGCATATACTCTACAATCTTCCCTTTTTGATAATTTATAAAACCAAATTATTTTCTCATAAAATACAATTTCAAAAGCACATGAAATCATACGTAAGTTAGAACTTAACCATTAATCAAGTATTCTCACATAATAATTTTATTTCCTATACACTTGAGTTGAATATATTTAAGAACATATGATAATTCATATTTTCACAACATTCATGCCCAATGTCCAAAACTATCATTCTATGTATGGAAACGCTTATCCCTATATAGATATTTATTTTCTTCCCCTAAAATATTTTTCATTTAGGATATTTTCGAAACTGCTACGGGAGATGTTTCTAATCATCAATCAAATTATGTTTTCTTATATCAATCAACTCATCAAAATCATAGAAATAAATCATCATTTATCGTGTCATAAAACTAAATTATGAAAACATTTTTACCATGTCATACTTAATTCAACTAATATGTTCTCGATATATTTAACTTATTGTTGTCGAGTCATATGCATATTAACATTCACAATTTAAGCAGGTAAAATTCAACTCATTTACAAATGGCATAATGTGCAAAGAGTTGTCAAAGTAATATGCCTTCACTTACTATTGATGTATATTTTGTTTAGTTCTCCCTTTCTCTTCCAACTTACACTTTTCATCTTCTTGATGGTTTTACACTCATTTGAGATAAACTTATATGATACATTTGAAACCTTCTATCCTTTTGGTACTTATGTCATGGATTCATGAATGTTAGCACTAAGATGAGATAAACTTATATGATATATTTGAAACCTTCTATCCTTTTGGTAACTATGTCATGGATTCATGAATGTTAGCACTATGAAATTTAGGAATCCAAGAAGACTTGGTTGCATCACAGGAATGTCTTTTTGGCATCCAAACTAATTTAACTCTATTCTCAATATTTGCTTTGCTTTACATTGATAAACTTTGTATCCAATTTTATCACAAAAATGGCAAGCATTCTCAGCAATGTTTAGAGTGATATTGTGTGCATTTAGTTGCCAAGCAGGCTTTCTTATTTATCACATATTAACAAGCTTCTTACCATGGGGCACTTATCCCCTCACACATGAAGAACTAGAAGCCTTGATTTAAATTGGAGCTTTTATAACAATTTAGTTCTTTATTGGTCTAGTCTTCATATCAAAGGTTCTTATCATGTCAGGTGCTTATCTTAAAATTTGTTTGCATATTTTCTTCGAGTTGCTAAACTTGAACAATAATTTTTTTAAAATTTATTTTTCCTTACTCAATGCCTGTATCTCCTCCAATGTATTTGCATCTTTTTTGCAAGGAGGTGTTCTTCTTTATTAACTTTACATTCGTCAAAATAGTTTCATTAAATTGCTTCTTCTTTCGTGTACCTGATACCAGTGCTTTTAAATTCATCAATTGTGGGTTCTAATATTATTGTAGTTCATCCAACTCACCACGTTTAGAACGGTCATTGGAAGAATAAATAGATTGGGAATCATATGAATTTACCTTAGCATTGCTAGATGATGCTTTCGATGTAACCAGATTGGGGTTGCTTATGTCTTCTTGTTCTTAATTGACAATAAGACAAACTTCTTCTTCCGGCGCTGCTCATATCAGATATATCTGATGTATAGATATTTTCTATATGTGCATCTGAACCTTTCTTTCGGCTCCTCAACTCCGCACTGTCGGATGGATTTGGGGTTTTTTTTGAAAAAAACTCGTTGAGGACTTGCTCTGCTCAAAACTATAGAAACACCCATCCCCAAAAAACAAAAAATGCAAAGGTTATACTAACGAGTAGACACTAAAAATCTTGGAGAGATGCTGGAAAAAAACCCATCAATGAGAAGGCCGGTTGTCGCTAGGCCTTATGCTCGCTCTCCATGTTTTGCTATGACTAGAAGTGTGCGGTGAAGGTATTTAAACTGGGTTGTTTGGTTGTCATTATCGTAAGGGTCTTCTTTAGGTCTTCTTATCGTTAGTGGTTGTGTTCTCCACAAATGCCATTGTCGAATCTGCACCATTTAGAGGGTAAACGGCTCGAAGCATGTCATTGCTAAGTAGACATTTAAAGTTTTTAACCTTGTCATTATTGAAGTAAGCTCTATCTGAGGCGTTGCTATGGAACATATGTGCAGTTCAATAACATTGTCTTCTCGATCTTTTTCCTGCATATGAAAAGAAATACTTGCTAGGTAATTTGGAGATGGAAATTCCTGCATATAAAAGAGAATTGCACATGTGACAAAGCTATGCAGCCATTGCCAAGAAAAGAATATTATAATAATTTCGCTTTATTAATATAATATTTTTTCATATGGAATAAAAATAATGTATATTTCTTTGCAGGCCCAATCACTAGGCCGAATTCATTATTTGGAAGAATATATATAAAGTTGGAGTTCTGTTGCACTTTTTAATATTTTGGAAACCTATGATTCATTTATTTGCAAGGTGTCATTGGAGATCAACAATTTTCTCTCAATATGGATGCTAGTATGGGTGAGAATACATTCACAAATGACATTGAAAATGAAGATCGATAGGAGCAACTTATTGTAGATAGCCATGGAGCAGCAAATGTTGATGACTATGCAACATAGACTAATGAAAATGAGAAAAATAAAAATGAGGAAGAAGATCACACTGTTGATGAATTGGATTGTGCAGCTAGCAGCATTGACGGTGGCAATTTTATCCCAAATGTTCCCTTTCAATTGAAGCCAATTGTGGTTCAAGAATTTACACATGTTAAGGAAGCATACAACTTTTACAAAATTATGCATGACATTGTGGCTTTAGTATTAGAAAAGAGCAACTCTTGAAGAACAACCAGAGAAGTTTCAAGGAGTTTGTTCACATGCTCAAGGGCTAGCATGCGGAAAGCTTTGGATGTGGATGTCAATAAAAGAAGACCTTGTGGTAACACTCGTTGCAAATGCCATGCATGGTTTGTCGTGCTTTTAAAAAGGGGTAAAAATACTAATCATGTTACTTACTTTGAAGATGCACCAACTATACTTTTACTACACCTATAAAGACTCAATGAATACTATCACATAGAAGAGTTATGGAAGATTATTTGAATATAATCATTAGTTTTAAAGCATCTGGCATCGGTGAAGGGACACCGATTGTATGCTCTCGAGAGCATGCAACGCTTATTTTTTTGAATTTTTTTTTACAATATTGTTAATCTATGTGTATTTAAGATGTGTATAAATTTTTACCAATTTTGGAGTATTTTAGATATTTATTTTTTATTTTTGAAAATCAGTAACATTTTAGGTAATTTAAAATTACTAAAATGCCACTGATTTTCAAAAATAAAAAATAAATATGTAAAATACTCCAAAATGGTAAAAATTAATACATAGGTTAAATACACCTAAATTAACAATCTTATAAAAAAAATTTGAAAAAAAATAAAAAAAATAGGTATATGCATCTAGGAGCATAAGATCAAGCTCCTCGGTGAAGCAAGGTCAATAAGTTTTTCAACATCTTACGCTGGTGGATATGGAGAGCTTAGATTTACAGAGAAAGATACTAAAAATGTATTAAGGAGGAAGCGATAAGCAATGCATGTGTCTGATGTACATGCTTGTTGGCCTTTTTCCAAGCTAAGGTTCACGAAGACTCAAACTTCACATATGAGGTAGAGGTAGATGAGAATTTGAGGTTGACATCATGTTTTTAGGTAGATGAAGCTTCAAAGGATGATAACTTAGTGTTTAATGATGTCATTTGCTTTGACACAACATACAAGACAAATGTCTAAGAAATGCCATTTGGATCATTTGTCGGTGTTGATGCTCATTCGCAAACTCTATTACTTAGTGTAGGCCTACTTTTTAAGGAAACTATAGAAGATTTTAAGTGGCTATTCCATACATGTCTTAACACAACGAGTGGAGTTTAGCCCAAAACGATCATCACTGATCAAGATATTGTAATTAGAAGAACAGTTGTGGATATTTTCCCTGACACGCATCATATTCTTTGCTTATGGCACATTAACAAGAAATTTCTTGAGAAGCTATCTCATGTTTGTACTAAGAATCCAACCTTCAAAACTAAGTGGGAACAATGCTTGTATTATTCGAAGAGCACCATAGAATTTGAGAGTTCTTAGATGAATATCATTGATGAGTTATTTTTAAATGATAACTCATGGTTACTACATATGTATCGAACTTGGAAGATGTGATGTAACACCTCAAATCCAAAAGCATGTCGCAATAAGACCTTACTCCATGGATCTTTTAAGCAGTAAAACTTGCAAATAAAATCAAAATTTTGTCTTTATATAAATAAAAGTATTGCCATTGTGTCTAAAAATTAGTTTAATTTTTTTTAAAAACTTGGTTCCACTCATTTCTAGTAAAAATTCGGTAGCATATCACTTGTATATGGAAGGTTTGGGAATAAGAATTAGTTACTTTCAAGAAGTAGCTACCTTTAGAAACCTGATAAACATTATTCAATCACACTAAATGCACTTAAATCATATCCATTCCTAACAAGTTCTTTCTTTTACTGACATCTCAATTTATTCTAAGAATTCTAGATTCTTGAATTTATTACAAACATTCTTATACCAATCCAAATACATAGTATTCTTTAATTAAATCTTGTACATACCCAAAAGAAACTAATTTAGCTACAGACCAATCACTAAATCTAACTAAGCTATAGAATGTGCCTTTACTACTCCATTGCCAGTGAAGAATCTAGTCTGATATATCTGCAATCACAGATGGTTTTAAAAAGCAATGAGTATATAATACTCAATAAGCAAGCATTTATAAACATTGTAAACAATCGAATATGCTTGTATCTGTACGATCATTCCATGAATGTTCATGCATATAATGTTCGTATGACTTATAAATTATGTGGTAGATGACACTTTCCAAGCGATCATCCTCAAGCTGATCTATAAAAATGGCATCGTGAATCTATTGATTCTCAACGACTCGACAACATCAAGGAAGGATAACGATACTATTGAACAACCTTGATGGAAGCTTATAGGAATTCCTGCCATTTGTATGAATGCATCTTTCTATTTTCTTGTGTCATGCATGACATGAGATGCCTTCATTATTCCTGCTATGATAATCATAAATTTCATATAAATGAAAGGCATCTAGAAATCAGCATTCTAAAAACACCCATGATTAACTTGAAAAATTATGTACATAATCATTGCTAACTGACGAGTACATTTGAAGGAAAGCATTTCAAAATCATACCATTGGAGGCATTCAAGCAAAACATCTGACAAACACTAATTCAAATACTTGCCAAAGTAAATTTATGCAATTAAAACTCATTAAATACTAATTACCTCATGAAAATTTTCAAAGCTTTTGAACAGAAAGACTTGTAGGGCTTGCTTACCTCTTTACTTTACTCTCTCTCTAACTTTTTTGTTCATTTTTCCTATCATGTAGAAATAGATTATATTTTAAGCGCGGATGAAATCATTATATATGCTCATCTAGCATTTCTATCATGGCTACACTACATGCCTATCTTATTCATTGATCCAGTAGGGAACTCAAACCTTTTTAGGCTTGAGTATAACTTTTACAATCTCCATAATCCTTTATGCGTGCATAAATTTTTAATCTCTTTACACGCGAAGTTCAACCTATACTTTCCATATAGGCTAGTTGTTACTTTGGAGCCATCATCTTGAGGTTATTTATAGGAAATCAATTCTTTTAGGTTTTTTTAGACATGTTTGTTAGTTTGAAGTTCTTGAACAATAAATCAATCATTTAATTCAAAGATTGCTCCCATTAACCCACTTGAAAACAGTCAATACTTGAAAAACAAAACTTGCAATATTAATAAAAACTATCACACGTTCAACTCAAAATCATATAATTCTTTTGAAAACATAGTTAAATCCATGCAGAATATGTTCATTATCAAAGTATACTCAAATCTAGGGATGGCATAACCAGTTAAAGTTTCTACCAATTTAGCCATTCGTTTAATATTTCACTTTTCAACTTGGAGCCATCTATTAATCATCAACAATTTATGAATTGTATATTCCTGAAACTTCTAATTCCACAACTTGTATGTAATAAGTTAAGACAAGGTTAATCAATCACTTTATGGGCTTGGTAAATCTCAAACTAGGATTTACAATATTAGTATCTAAGATGACATCTTCGATTCTGATTTTAGCATCTAGATTGATCACCACTTCAAGTGTGGTTCAACTAAAAGACAAGAATCAAAACTAAAGGCTATTATCTATACATTAATTTATCAACTTTCTATACACTAATCATTTGTATCCATCCAACTGCATGTACTCATATTTATAACTTGACATTGGATTTCCATTTTCTTTTGTTTGCATAAGACATGCTGTGAAATCCCAAATATCTTCGTTAAGCAAATACGGGAACAATATTTTAGAACTATACATAGCTGTTGAGTCCCATTTTTGCAGCTATTTTTCATTTTATCTTCCCTTTTCCTTCAATTTATAAAATCTAGGAATTTTAACTAGAATCATAGGTAGTTATTAATAATGATGAATTTATTCAATATAATTCAATTTCTCATTTTTAAACCATGAATTACACAAATAACATGATGCTAAAGTTAGTTAATATATCCATTCTTTTTCAAAATGAATTGTCTATTTAACTTATGAAAATAGAGTCAAGTGAACGTCATTTCACAGAAGGCATTAACAATAGTAGCATATATATACTATTATACCAGAAATGATATAATCATTATAAAAGTTCTGTCTAACTTGTTGAGCATGAATCCTCTTACAAATGTTTCTATTTTTATAAATAAATCCATTTTTTCAAAATCATCATGTATATAATCTCATCATTTTCTACTCCTTATCAAGGCTTAGAATTTCATTTTCATGCAGGGGCTAAATTTGAATTTCACAAAGTTTCATTTAAGATAATCAAGAGTCAGAACATATGGTTAATGTATAAATACAATCAACAACATGAAAAAAAAATCATTCTTATATAGCAATCAATATCGCTTTTTATTCTTCCTCAGAAAAGCTTGAAAAAGTTAAGTCTATCAACTGTCAACTCTTAGTTTCATGGATTAAAGCTGTAATTACTTGTATCCATTCATATTATGCATAACAGTAACATTCAAGTGAAAATTGCCTTTAAAATTAAAACATAGAGTATGAAATTCATAAACTTCCTTTTAACCCACATTTTTTTACAGGTTATAATTTGAAATGCTTTAAAATTTTCATTATATATACTTAAATCAATTAGAGCACTAGGGGAAAATCATAAAACACACAAATCCCAAGTTTTTAGCTACATGTAGAGCTTATTTTCATTCTCGTACTCTAGTTCATACTTGTTTCCACCCTTAAGATATGGGTTAATTTTTTTTTTCCCCTTTGCGTCATGTACAACCTTATTAATAACACATGAATCTTGTACTTAACTTTGTATGCTACTTGTATTCATGCTTGTGCATGGTTGTTGGACATGATCTATGAGTTGGGGCTTGACTGATTTATAATCTCTCATCTTTTAGGCTTGAATAAACTTGTATAGTGTAGGAAAATTTCTAAAATGTAAAAGCCCCATAATACATGTATGGTCGAATCTACAAAAATTCTAACCCATTTTTTGTTCACGATCATTCCCCACACTTGAGTATCAACGTATTTAATTAACACATATTGTGTGTAATTATCTTAGCTAAATCACTTGGATCTTCTATTGGATTCAACGTGCAAGTCCAAAAATTGCAAAAGCCCCAAATTTGGGTCTTCTTTTTCCCTATGCATGGCTACTGGCCATGAATCCATGGAAGGAGCTTAAACCCATCTTAGATTCGTGCTCCCCTAGCTTACTTTGCTCCGAATAGCATGTTGAAAATGAAAACTAGAAAAATCTCTGGCATGCCTTAAGAAAATGGAGAAAACCTAAGAAGATTTTAAAGAGATAGACTCTCACCCTTCATTATTCCGATGAAACAGTAGCGTCGGCTTCTCTCCCGTCGACGACTACCAATTGGCGACGACGACAATACCCAGTAGCACCCTAATTTTCTTCTTCTCCCTTGTTCTCTCCCACTTGCCCATCAACGACCAACAATTGGCGATGACGATAATGCCCAGTAGCGCCCCAATTTTCTTCTTCTCCCCTCTTCTCTGCCACTTGCTCTCTCCCAATCTCTCTCGCTCGCTCGCTCGCTCTCTCAAGCTTTACCGCCTTTGGAATTTTTTCAAGTAGTCTGCAAATGCACTCCTTTGTGTGGACTCTTTTTTTTTATTTTTTATTTGTATACAGGGTGTGTTTGGAATGAGTAAAACTTTTGATGAAAAATTTTGAAGAGTAAAAGTTGTTAAATGATGTGATATTATAGGGGTAATGATGAGTAGTAAAGATGATAAAGTTAAAATAGATAGGTTAGTTGTGTGGATAGTTGTGTAGAAATGATTGAAAAGTAGGGTAGTTGTATAGGAAAATGTAAAAAAATAATTAAAAAATATAATAGTTGTGGAGAGCGAAAAGTTTTAGTGTAAAAAATTTTAACTTGACAACTTTTAACCGTTGCCAAACATACGCATAATACATGTATTTAATTCTTTGTATCAAATTTGTAAAAAAGTCCTGTCCATTTCATTATTTATTCATAACTATTTTATGTATTAAATAACTTACACTCAATTATTTAATATACTTGCTAATTAATTAAATGTTTCTAAATTAATTGTAATACCTTTCAAGATATTAAGATCTATTCAAAAAAAAATTTAAAAATTCTCTTGGCTTGTGTTTTACTTTACTGCATGCATTTTAGGCGGCTAGTAATTATTTTAGGCCCATGCATCAAATGGCTTAAAATGTTTCATAAAATTAAAAATATCATGTTTATAATCAACTATCATTTTTAAAAATTTCAATTGTTAAAAATAAATTAACATAAATACATGTAACATCTGCATAATATGATATGATTGAAAATTTTTTCCATCTTAATATTCTTTGATGGTCACATGCATGTATTAAATAATTTCATACTGTTAAACTTATTTAATACCCTTCTGAATTGAAATTAATATTTTATAATTAAACATGTACCTTGTATTTTGCAAATCAACTGCAAATCCTTTAAATTTTCCTACATATCCTTTTATTTTCCTCTTAATAATTGTAAACCTTTGATTTAATATTTAATTTCCTTAATTAAATGGCGTAAAACTCTTTGTATACCATTTATGACATGAACGTGAAATTCTGGGTTTTACATGTGGATACTCATATTCACTAAATCCATATTTACGGCTGAAGTGAGAAGCACAAGGAGTGAAAATATTAATGCATTTTTTTGATGGTTTTGTAACTCATAAGTCATCTTTACTCCTCTTGTTCCTAGATGGACCAGACCACCAGACGGGGTTTTCAAGATGAATGTGGATGCCCGATGTTTAATGGACAGGGGGTCTCGGGGTTTGCTGCCGTTATCAGGGATTCTCATGGTTACTTCATTGCCGCCAGTGGCTGGAGACGGATGGGCGTGGGGGAGCCCCTTATCTTGGAAGCGGATGCTTTCCGTTTGGGCATTCAGTGGGCCCTCCAACTAAAGCTCCGCTATTTCCAGATTGAGACCGACTCTCTTCTTCTGTGCACATACCTGACAAATGACAGTCAAATTTTCTCACCTGTAGGTCATACCATTTCAGCGCTCAGAACAATCCTCTCTGCTAATCCTCATCTCTTGGTTCACCATGTTCTAAGAAATGGGAATACGGTTGCCCACGCTTTAGCTGATCTGATGTCTATTTCTGAATTGGAACACATGTCTTGGTGGGGAAATCCTCCACAAGCTATCATGGAGCAAATTTGTATAGACAATTTTTTGGCTATAAATTCAGCGGATTTCTCTATTCCGAACCATTTTCAAGTTGTGAGGGGGTCGGCCTAGATTAATCCTTTTATCAAAAAAAAAAAGTCCTCTTTACTCGATTTTGCTAATCATTAGTAAAAAAACAATCCAAAGAAGGTGTGAACATGAGAATCATGCAGAATTTGAAACATTACATACAATAGTATTGAAGACACAATGGGATGTGGATGTAGAAATTGCAAAGGTATATACCTTCAAGTCATTTATAGAATTCCAATAGGAGTTGAAGCATAGTAAATACTGCTGGGCACATTTGATGTCAACAAATGGAGATAGAGAGTATTGGAGTGCATACAAATTTGGAGAAAAAGATGAAAGTAAGTGGAAGACTATAACATGGATTGCGGGATGGAGTCAAGGTATCATGTTCATGTTCAAAATTTGAAGATACTGGATTTATATGTGGACATTTGCTAATAGTATTTCAGATCAAAGGAATATTGTCCATTCCTCATCACATTCTTATTCGCTAGACTCGGATGGCAAAAAGTAAATACAAATTGAATGTGAGTACATCTTCATGTGATGGTGATGCGAAGAACAGTCTCATTTTGTTGCAGCATTTGCTATGCAAGTCTTTTATCTTTCTAAAGCGTGAAGCATTAATGAAATTCTCAATTTATGAAGTTGTCAAATCGCATTCAGACGGAGTAACAACGAAAGTTACCACAATGATTAGAAAAGAGATAAAGGAGGATGCAGTGAATGCAGGAAGTGCAAATGTAGGAGTCAGAGATAGGGGTGATAATTTTATTAGCACTGGTAATGAAAATAATGATGTTGTTTGTAAAGTGTAATAACCGTAAAATAATAATAATAATAATAAAATAAATAAAAGTAAAATCATGAGCATTAATGGAAAGCATTGGCGAGCAATAACACACTCTTTAAAAGAGTGTTGAAAGAAAAAAGAATGGACTGGGAAAAGACAGAAAACTGTCAAGTTGAGATTTGAAAGAAAATTTGTAAGATTTTCAGATTCATCCTAAAAAATCCCTTTATAGATACGTCAATTAGGTAGGTGGAAGTTTTTACGTTTTATTGTTGAAGATTTAATAAGAATTTTAAATTTTTATAATTTGTCCACTTTTTCCTAACTTTATAAATTCATGAAATTAAAAGCTCTAAGAGGATTTATATTAAATAAGAAATCTAAATATATACCTAGAGAAAAAATTAGAGGTTGTCTAGCAATTTCCACAACTGCTGAAATTTATAAAAAGGAAGAACGAACGGGTAGAGAGGAGGGGAAGAAGAAGAAAATTCCAATTATAACTTTTAAAGAAATTTTACAAAAAATCACATGAATTTATAATTTTGCAAAAGGGTACCTATTTTGAAAAATTACAGAGAAACTCAAATCTTGTTGAAAATTTAATAAGCTATTTCTAAAAACAGTATTATAGAATATCCTCTTGATTTATGAAGGAATTTTATAAGAAAAGTTTCAAAAAAATTATAGAAAGCTCCTCAAGAATGAAATAATTTGTAAAAATGTCTTATATTTGCTGGAAATTCAGGGAACAGTCTTTGACAGATATTCTATATAAAAACTCCTAGTTTGAGCACAAGAAACATGCTAGCGGTAGCCCACACGACAATATATGGTGGCCCATGAACTGTCAAAATTATTTTTGATGTATATTTTTAAGCCAATATCGTTTTGATGATTGAATTGTCGATTTTTACATTTTTGAACATTCTGAGTATATCGGATGAGTTGATTATTTATAAGAGGCTACTATTAGAAGTTATTGATGAACAAATTTTTAATGTTAGAGGTTTCACTTGATTATGACCCGTTAAGATGATAATAGAGACTTTTTAGCATTAAGTCTAGCATTTAACACTTGTTCCATAATTATTTTATTTTTTAATTATTTCTTCATATCTTCTTATATAACTATTTTATTTTTCAATTACTTTTACACTATTTATACAACTAATCTATCTATTTTAACTTTATTTTCTTTATTTCTCATGATTACCCGTACTATATTACATGATTTTTTTCAATTTAACAACTTTTATATAAAAAAAATTTCAATCTAAATTTTTTCATTTTGCTATTACCATATTTTAAAATTATTTATACATTTCTTCATATACAACTACCTTCCTTTGAATTATTTCTGTGCAACTATCAATATAATTAACTTATTTATCTTAACTTTATTATCTTTACTTCTCATTATTATCTCTATCATATCACATAATTTTCTCTCATTTCAAAAACTTTCACACAAAATCTTTTCGTCTAAAAGTTTTATCAATTTTCAAACACACCTTATTTTATAAAAAATTTAATAAGACTATTAATCTAAGGGGGTGTTTGGCAATGACAAAAAGTTTTTACCTAAAACTTTTCAATCTAAAACTTTTCATTCTCTACAACTCTTCTATTTTTTAATTATTTTTTTACATCTTCCAACACAAACCACCCTATTTTTCAATTATTTCTATACAATTACCTATACAACTAACCTATCTATTTTAACTTTATCATCTTTACTCCTCATTATTATCCCTATCATATCACATCATTTGACAACTTTTATTCTTCAAAACTTTTCACCAAAAGTTTTATTCATTCCCAAACACACCCTAAGTGTATATTATTCATAAACAAAAATTTACTATTTACGAATATGTTTACATATTTATTTTATATTTTTAAACATATAAATATTGTGATTATCTTTATAGGAGTTAAATGACAATAATATCCCCATATTTAAAAATGAAAACGATCCTGTTAGCCTGGACTAAGCAAAACAGACTAAGCAAATGTCTTGCTTAACCCACCTCAAAAAATTCATTTACAAGAGTTTTTTCTTATACATTTATTTATGTAAGTATATTCAACATATAAACTAAACTTCACTATTTTTGAATATGTTATATATTTGAGATTTTCCCAAATATACCCATTACGTTTAACCATATTTACAAATATGCCCACTACGTATCAGAAATCCCAAATATACCTACTACGTTTTGCCAAAATCCCAAATAAGCCCACGCCGTCAGTGACCGTTTAATAATTTTTCAGAAATGCCCAGATTACCCCTGGCGTAAGATTTTCCCAAATATACCAATTACGTTTAACCATATTTACAAATATGCCCACTACGTATCAGAAATCCCAAATATACCTACTACGTTTTGCCAAAATCCCAAATATACCTACTACGTTTTGCCAAAATCCCAAATAAGCCCACGCCGTCAGTGACCGTTACGTTAAGTGACGGAACCGTTACACAGTGGCTAATAATTTTTCAGAAATGCCCAGATTACCCCTGGTGTCTGTGCTGTTGTATTTTTTATATTTTTTTCTGTTAGTTTCAAAAATGATAATTTTTTCCTTCCGTCTATGTTATTGTATGTTTGGTATTTTTTTCCAGTTAATTTCAAAAATGATAATTGCATTTCAACTTTATCCTATTTATTCCTCATCATTACCCCTATCATATCACATCATTTGACAACTTCTACTCTCTACAACTTTTCATCAAAAGTTTTATCCATTCCCAAACACACCCATAGTTTTGTTTCATTTGAGGTAATTTGCAAGCAGATTCTGTTTTTTAAAAAATAATGTTTAATTCATGACACAGGTGCATTTTAGGTGTTAGTTGAATAATATAAGGCTCATCTTAATTCACTGAGGACTAGTTAGCAACAGTTGAAATATTCACTTAAATTAAACATATTATTTTTGCAATTCAACCCGGCCTTATTAATTGGGGATCCTAGCCGGGCTGCTTTTCTATTAATTTGTGATGAAGAAATTTTTAATAAATAATTTTTTATGAAGACATTCTCTTTATAATTAATTTAAAATGAGCAATGATCTCATGTGTCTAGCCGCATGGGACTCCCCATGAATTGGGCGGTGGGAAAAAATATCATAAGTTTTTTTGGGTTGCAATTTAATGCACTTGGGTGCACAGATATTCAGCTCACCCGGGTGCATTAAACCCATTTTAACGCAAATTTTTATTTTTTTGAAAAGTTTTTTATACAAGTGTTAATCTAGTGTATTTAATATGTGTATAAATTTTTACCATTTTTAGAATATTTGAGATATGAATTTTCGATGCTTGAAAATCAGTTACATTTTAGTCATTTAAAATTACCTAAAATGACAATGATTTTCAAAAATTAAAAATCAATATCTAAAATACTCCAGAAATGATAAAAATTGATATACATGTTAAATACGATTAACACTTGTATAAAAAAATCTCATAAAAAATTAAAAAAATTGTTTAATGCACTCGGGTTAGCTGAAGCTAAGTGCACCAGGGTGCATTAAATTGGAAATTAGCTTTTTTTCATAAATATGTAGATGCAGGTATATTTCACCTAAAAACCAAGTTATACAAATTCTGGATGATTATTTCAAGACATGTGCATTTTTATATAATTATGTCATCTATGTTTTTGGGAATTTAAAATGTTCAAATTATTATGGAAACATTGGTTGTTACTCATATTAAAATAAAATATTGCGTGATTTTTTGTAGAATTGCTGTGAATATAATTATTTCGAAACTGCTAATTTCAATTTATCATGACATAATATTCTGCACATAATTATGTTAAATTAATTGTAGAAATATCTTTTACAATTTGTAAATAATTTAAAATTTTCAGATATTTCATAAATTTTACCGTGCTAAACATACAATAGCATAGACGAAAGGAAAAAATTATCATTTTTGAAACTAACGGAAAAAAATATAAAAAATACAACAGCACAGACACCAGGGGTAATCTGGGCATTTCTGAAAAATTATTAGCCACTGTGTAACGGTTCCGTCACTTAACGTAACGGTCACTGACGGCGTGGGCTTATTTGGGATTTTGGCAAAACGTAGTAGGTATATTTGGGATTTCTGATACGTAGTGGGCATATTTGTAAATATGGTTAAACGTAATAGGTATATTTGGGAAAATCTTACGCCAGGGGTAATCTGGGCATTTCTGAAAAATTATTAGACGGTCACTGACGGCGTGGGCTTATTTGGGATTTTGGCAAAACGTAGTAGGTATATTTGGGATTTCTGATACGTAGTGGGCATATTTGTAAATATGGTTAAACGTAATGGGTATATTTGGGAAAAACCCTATATATTTTTGTTGTAAATTGATTTTTTGTTCTAAATGAATTTTTTAAACCAAATTTTACTATTTTTGAATATGTATATCTATGTATTTTATTGTAAATGAATTTTTTGAAGTGGGCTAAGCGAAACTTTTACTTAGCATGGGTAGTAGGATCATTCCTCTTTAAAAATATAAAATAAATATCTACTATCTCCAAAATTAATAAAATTTGATTTATAGATAATATCAATGTTGTTAAAACCGGACCAGACCGGCCGGTCGGACTGGGAACCGGTCCCATTCCCGGTTCAACATAGCGCGGTTCGGTTCTTTTGAGTAAAACTGCCCGAACCGGTAGAGTTGGTTCAACTAGGTTCGCTCGGTTTGCAGGCCCTAATATATATTAAAAAAACCCAAGGAAAAATCGAAAAAACAAAATGACGCTCGCCCTCCTCATTTCCCCCCTGCCGACGAATTTCGAATCCTTGCCCGTCGCTCCCACGAAACCAGCCCGCCCACCACACCCGCTACCTTGCCGGCCTCGCCCGGCACGCTCGTCGCGTCGCCCGCCACGCACGGGCCTCGTCCTCAGCGCCGGCAAGCGCTGCCGCCCCGCACCTGCCCGCACGCGTAGCCGGCCTCGTCCTTAGTGCACGCCCGCTAATAGCTACCAGACTTAAGGGATTTGCATCCGATTTTGATTAACCAGCTTTAATCTGCAATCCAATGGCTCAGATAGCCGGATCTGAAAAATAATAGGTTGCCGGAGATGGACTTTTCATGGCCGTTCGCTGCCTGGAATTGAAGAAGATGAATGCAATCAGAATTATCTTTTTGAGATCTCTTTTGACTTGATTTGGCTAGCCATTGAGATAAGGAGGAGTCCAAAGCAAAGACAGACGGGTTTTTTCGTTTTCCACTACGCGCGGCAGCCATGAGCGACCTTGTGAGGAGAAGGGGAAATTTTTTTTCTGGTGGTCCGGCGGACCACTGAATTCGTGTATACGCAGATCGTTATTTGCAATATAGAGCATTCAAAATAATTTTATAAAAATTCCTCAATAATCTAATAGAATCTCCCAATTTATGTAAATATAATTTTTGTGTAAAAAATTTAAATATTACTAAGTATTGCATCAAAACCTCAATTTCAATATAATTTCTCTTAAAACAAAGTGAAAATGATATAAAATAACTACAAAATGATGTAATTTTTAATAAAGTTTTTATTTAATAAAAAATATTAATTCAATTAATAATATTCTATTTTTAAATTGACATTATCTTCCATAAGATATGAATTATTATAATCACATGCATCTTTATACCGATGACATAGCAAATAAGAAAATTAGATTTTAGGTGAGTTTCTTAGTACCTAGGACAATTTATGTGTAATCTGAAAATTTATTTATTTAATAAAATTTGAGTGTCCCTTAAATGTCGTTAGATGTTATTAGATGTCGTTAGATGCTGTTAAACACTATTAGATTAAGGTGGATTTTATTAAATCATATTATCTGAGTTTCAAATTCTACAATTAAGGTATAAATAATCTTATAAGGAGCTGAGGATCATATTACATGTGTTAAATTAGGATTAACTTATTAATATCAAAAGTTAGATGCTATTAGATGTCGTTAGATGTCATTAGATGTTGTTAGATGCTGTTAGATAAGATGAATTTTATTAAATCCTATTATCTGGGTTTCAAATTTTGTAATTAAAATATAAATGACCTTGTAAAGGGCTTAGAATTATATTACAAATGTTAAATTATGATTAACTTATCAATATATTTACTTAAAATTTAAAATTAATTTAATATTTATGACATCATAAATATGTTATGTTGACGTCACCGGTTCGCTTAACCGGTCGAACCAGTTCAAACTAGACCAATTCATTTACCGGTTCAATCACCGATTCGGTTTTGACAACATTGGATAATATACGCCTTAGTTAATAAATTTAAAAAAAATTTCAAACAAAAATTAAAAAATGGGTGTTATGACTAGTCGTGGATGCTGTCATCTACGACCGATCATAAATGATCATTGGGCTATAAACGGATAATTTAATTATTGTGTTTGGTTTAGGATATGCCCATAAGCATCGTTAAAAAGGATACCTAAATGAAATGGGTCAGTTAACCTAAATGAAGCCTAAATAAATGGGTCGGTCATGAATTGAGCTCATTCAACTCGTCAACCTGATAAATTTAACTCATTTCGCCCCTCAATTGACATGTCCTATTTATAACCTATACAATAAATGAATTAACATTTTCTTGAACCTAATGTAAAATTATTGACATGCAAACAATCAATAATTATGAAAATTTCGTGTAAATTATTAACAGTAGAAGCTTTGTTGATTGCTTAGGATTACAGTTTAATGGGGTGTTTGGAAAACCATAAAATTTTCCCAAATCTTTTCAATATAAATTTTTTTTCTATAACCATCTACTTTTTAATTATTTTTTTATATCTTTCCATACAACTACCTTACATTTTAGTCATTTCTAGATAACTATCTATACAACAAACTTATCTATTTTAACTTTATTATTTTTACTTATCATTATTACCTTTATCACATAAATCATTTTCTACCGATTCAACAATTTTTACACAAAAAATTTTTCTTCAAAAGTTTAATCACTTCTCAAACACACCTTATATTTCTTTCTTTTTTTCCCCCCTTAAAACCCATCTTTAACCAATTCGTAACCCGTTTTATCTACCCCTTAACAGCCTACAACCCAAATCATTCATGTTAAATAGATTATGGTTTCGGTTGAAATTTTCATAAATGAATTATGGTTTCGGTTGAACTTTTCATAAATGAATTCTAAACTAATTAGATTGAGGTCAGGTTCTGATTGTATGCTCCCGGGCACATACACCTATTTTTTTATTTTTTTTACAATATTGTTAATCTATGTGTATTTAAGATGTGTATAAATTTTTATCATTTTTGGAGTATTTTAGATATTTATTTTTTATTTTTGAAAATCAGTAGCATTTTAGGTAATTTAAAATTACTAAAATGCCATTGATTTTCAAAAATCAAAAATAAATATCTAAAATACTCTAAAAATGTTAAAAAATAATACATAAGTTAAATACACCTAGATTAACAATCTTATAAAAAAAATTTGAAAAAAAATAAGAAAAAAGGTATTGTGCCTGCGAGTACACACTATAACGGACCAAATGTTCGCCTTTATCCCAACTTGAACGGGCCACGCTGATTACCAAGTAAGGCCCAAACTATGGAAACATACCAATTGGTACCCAAGTCAGACGACAATAAGCTGCTTATGTTGTTCCTACCATTACTTCGGTTTTTAATTACCATGTTATTTATAGGTATTAAAATTACGGGTTAATTTCAAAAATGACTGCAGATTTTACTCCTAATTTCAAATACGGTAACGCCATTAAAATTGTTATTAAAAGTGATGTAAAGTTACAAAATCACCCATGACTAAAAATAAAAAATATTTACTTTTTTATTCATTCATAAGGCAGATTCAACAAAATGATACAAAAAAAATTACAACATAAAAATGGATTCAATCACTCCTTCGAGCACACATGCCGCTTTTAAAACAAATATTAAAGGAAAGTTTGACGTTTGAAAACTTTTTAAATTATATTATCTAATATAAACTAATAACATCTTCATATTTAAAATTATATATAAAATATATGGTCGTTTATACCTTTTTAAATGTATCATTATATCTATTTAGAATTAACCTTAAAATTATTGATTTTGCAGGGATGAAATCATTTCTATGATACGAATTTGAGTAATAATTTGGTTTTGCTTCTCTAGCCAAGCAAGCCCACATGAGCTGATTTCTGACAGCTTAGTAGGTGGAGCGAGGACAAACGAGCATCAGGTCATGTCACTGATTGCGCATGTTGTAGCTTTAGGTGGGACAGCTGCATGTTACATTAGGCGTCCAAACCACGGTTGAGTTTTCGGTCTGCACCAACACAAGAAATCTTAAATGCTTGTTTGTTTGTTTGTTTGTTTGTTTTAGGTATACTGCATCCTTAAATCTTTTTTGTTTCATTTTAGATGAAAATTTTCTGGTAGAATAAATTTTTAAATAAAAAATGATGTGATATGATAGAAATAATGACGAGGAGCACGGAGAGTAAAGTTAAAATAGATAAATTAGTTATGTGAGTTGTTGTACAGAGATGTTTGAAAAAGCAAGATAATTATAAAGGAAAATATGAAAAAATAATTAAAAATAAGATAATTATAAAAAGCAAAAAATTTTAAATTAAATTTTTTTAATGCAGCGGGAAGTGAGAATTTAAGGCTTTGCTCTTCACTCTTCAGTAATTCCATGACTAAAATTTACCATAGTTAATAAAATAACAAAAATGCTGCATGCATGCATGCAGTCCACGTTCCTGTCCTAGCCTATCAACAAAAGCCCACTTCAAAATTGCGGCTAGATGCAAATATCATGAGTGCATTTATGAAAGTGAGGGAAATGGGGGAAAGGGTTACCATGCACTCTAATCATTTTAATAACTCTAACTACTATTTTTTTACTTTTATCATTATATTCTAATTATTTTTGACATCATAATACTTTCACACTTTAAAAAGAAAAAAATCCTCATTTTCCCCTTTCACCTCCTTTTGGCTCTCACGTGAATATATACATCTCCTTACTTTGATGTATCCAAAGTAAAGTTCAACTTCTATGTATCCTATTACATAGGAATGATTTCATGCAATCATTTTTACTTTTAATATTTTGATTATTGATAAAAATTTACTTTATTTATTGTATTTAACATTATTTTCTTGGCTAATAAACCAAGTTTCATTTCAATAACAAATTGTGTGTAAGCCATATTTGCTTAAAATATACTAATAAATATTCATGTTTAAGTTATGAGAAATGTTTAAATCATTCATATAAGCATTAGAATGTAACTAATCTTTATAGAATCATTTATCGATATAAGAAATGTTGAAGATAGTTTTAGATGTTGAAAATAAAACTTTAAATTGACATCTAATATTAAGTCATTTTATTATTTTGATTTTAAAGATTTATAAATGAGACTTATACATAATGATATTAGACAAACAAAGGCGTTTTATAATAATATAAATGATGCTAATACAATGAATGAAGCATAGTTGTCAAAGGCGCTCCTAGGCTCTCGCCTAGGCTCAAGGCGCGCTTGGGCGTAGGGGATGTGCCTATACACCTTACAGGGTGCATTGCTTTAGCTGGGAGCGGTCAGGCGCGCGCCTAGGCTCAAGGCCTAGGTTGCACGCCTCATGGGCTTCAACCAAGTCGGTCATCATTTTTTTTTATGAATAAAAAATAGTTAAATATAAAATACAAGCAATTGTTAGGGCACCTTATTGGCGAAAATAGAAGAAAAAAGGAGGGAAACTAAAATCGTGAGGAGAGAAATCGCTGCTAGTCGAAAAATAGAATAGAAACAATAGAAGATGAAGACTTAGAAGAAGAAAATATTGAAGGATATAAATTTCGTGATGATGGGGGTGATGGGCTACTTGTAAATGATAATTTGTAGTTTTTGAACTTCCTTTTGAAATTTTGAGTGTTTGAACTTTGATTTAATGTTATTACTTCTTTTTATGAACGATTAACTTTGAATTTCTTTTGCATTATGAATCCAATCACATTGAAAATCATATTATTATGTTGAAACGAGAGTTGTGATTGTTGTATGGTAAGTTTGAATTGTTTTTTTTGTTATTGATAATTGTAGGTATACATTTTCTTGACTCTTAGAATGTTAATATTATTTTATATAAGGTGCGTCTTGCTTTAGTGTAGCCCGTACCTTGAATGTGTGTGCCTTGTGCCTAGGCCCCATGACCCTCTTGCACCTTAGTGCGCATTGCGTCTCTGCCAATTATGGGATGAAGTGAATTTTTTTTATTTATCATCAAAGGTAGAAAAATAAATAAGGTTACATAAAAGAGGAATTTCACAACAGTATAGTCCTTTCTTATATTAAAGCAAAAACCTTTTAAATATGGGCAATTTCATTTAAAATACTCATATGTTTAAAAATCTCAAAAAATATATAAACATATATCCAAAAATAGTAAAACTTGATTTATATGTTAAAGATCTTAGATAAACAAGTGTACGTTTTAAATTAATTTTTTGATGCGGGCTAAGCGAACCATTTGCTTAACTTGAGATAATAGATGGCTTATCACTAACTCAAGTTTAAGAAATTTGATACTTATATATCTCATATTTAATTGGTATATGCAATAATTTTAAAGAGTTGATATATTTGTGATTATTTGCAAATAAAGTTAACGTAGGTGCAATATATTTAATTTTTATGGACAAATGTAGATGACATTTAGGTTTTAGAATAATTGTTTTATAATTTAATTAGGTTATGATTATATGGAAGAACTTTTATTATAATTATAATTAAAATACTTAATACATAAATAAATATAATTATTTTAATAAATTAAAGGGAACAGACCTAGTCAGGTTTTGACCCCTGGGCATTGGGTAATCCAGAAATCAGGTGTACAGTCGTGTCAGGGTAAACTCGGGAGGGGGCAACCTAGTCCGGCTTTTAGTGGATTACAGTTGAGAATTTTCAACCCACCAGTTTAACGCTTCGATTGCATGGTGTCCTATGAATATGGATGAGCGCTTGCGTGAAATGAAAATTTAGAGCTAACTTGAGTGAGTCATAAAAAGATGCCTGAAAACGTAAAAGTGAGCACCGCTGTATGAATCGGGGCTGTTATCTTCTCAGACTAGTCTAGATTCTAGAACGGCCACATTTCAAACCAGTCCGAAATAATTATTTTTTTTTTATTATAAGTGTCTTTGTTTGTATTTAAAAATTTTCAAACTAAGACTTTTTAATATAAAATTTTTCATTTTAAATGACCACATTTTTTAATTATTTTTATACATCTTCCTATATAACTACCATACTTTCAATTATTTCTACAGAACTAGCAATATAGTTAATCTATTTATGTTAACTTTATTATCTTTGCTTCTCATCATTACCTATAACATATCACATTACTTCTCTCATTTCAAAAATTTTGACCCTCAAAGTTTTTCATAAATTTTTTTTTTTTTTTTTTTCAAACACACCTTATTTTCTAAATTTTTTTTTTATAAAACTATTAATCTAGATATATATTATTCATAAACCAAAGTTCACTATTTGTTAATATGTTTACATATTTATTTTGTATGTTTAAACTCAGAGATATCGTGGTTATATTTACAGGAGTAAAATGACCGCAAAATCCTTGTATTTAAAAATATAAAACAAATACCTATATATTTCCAAAACTAATAAAGCTTGGTTTACCATTAAAAAAACTTGGTTTATAGATAATATGTGCGTCAATTAATAATTTTATTAAAAAATTTTCAAGAAAAAATTAATTGAGGGGTGTTCAAGTGCGGCCGGGCGCATGGCTGCCCCCATGCGTTCTGCCAAAAAACATATATTTTTTATTTTTTAATTTTTTTATAAACACGTAAAGTTAGGTATATTTAACCTATAAATAAATTTTTACTATTTTTGGATGCCTTTAAGTATTTTTTTATTTTAAAACATAGTGGCATTTTTCATAATTTTTGAGTAAGAAAATTACGAAAATGTCACTATATTTAAATGATAAAACTTATTTATAGGTTAAATACATTCAACTCTACGTGTTTATAAAAAAATAAAAACAAAAAAATGATGTTTTTTGCCAGGACGCATGGCTGCCCCTCATGCGCCGGGTCGTATAAAATCACCCCTCAAATTAAAAAACTGGGTGTTAGGACTAGTTGTGGATGTTGCCACTACGACCTATCATAAATGATCATTGGGCTATAATCAGATAATTTAATATCGTGTTTGGTTTAGGATAAGTCCATAAGCGTTGTTAAAAAGGCTACCTAAATGAAACCTAAATAAATGGGTCGGTCATAAATTGAGCTCATTCAACTCGTCAACCTGATAAATCTAACTCGTTTTACCCCTCAATTGACATGACCTATTATAATCTATACGATAAATGAATTGACATCTTCTTGATCCTATTGTAAAATTATTGACATGCAAACAATCAATAGTTATGAAAATTTCGTGTAAATTATTAACAGTAGAAGATTTGTTGATTGCTTAAGATTGCATTTTAAATATATATATATATATATATATATATTTTTTTAATCCATCTTTAACCAATTCGTAACCCGTTTTATCTACCCATTAACAGCCTACAACCGAATTCATTTATGTTAAATAGATTATGGTTTCGGTTGAAATTTTCATAAATGAATTCTAAACTAATTAGATTGAGATTTATTTTAGTGAGTTAACCCATATAACCCCAACCCTATAACGGACCAAAGATTGAGAGATATTCACTTTCATCCCAACTTCAACGGGCCAGGCCGATTACCAAGTAAGGCCCAAACTATGGAAGTGGACCAACTGGCACCCTATTCAGCCGATAGTACGCTGCTTATGTTTTTCCTACCATTATTTCGATTTTTAATTACCATGTTACATATATGTATTAAAATTACAGGTTAATTTCGAAAATGACCACAGATTTTATCCTAATTTCAAATACGGCAACGCCATTAAAATTGTCATCTAAAGTGATGTAAAGTTACAAAATCACCCATGATAAAAATAAAAACAATTTACTTTTTTATTCATTCACCAGGCAGATTCAACAAAATGATACGAAAAAATACAACATAAAAATAGATTCAATCCTCCTTTGCCCACACATGCCACTTTTAAAAGAAATATTAAAGGAAATTTTGACTTAATTTTTTTTTTTTTATCATGTATCTAACATGAACTAATAACACCATCATGGTTGAAATTATGTATAAAATATATGGTCATCTATGCCTTTTTAAATTATATCTATTTAGAATTAACCTTAAAATTATTGATTTTGTACGGGTGATATCATTTCTATAATATACAATTGAGTAAAATTTCATTTGGTTTTGCTTCTCTACCCAAGCAAGCCCACATGAGCTGATTTCTGACAGCTTAGTAGGTGGAGCGAGGACAAACGAGCATCGGGTCATGTCACTGATTACACATGTTCTAATTTTTAGGTGGGACAGCTGCATGTTACATTAGGCGTCCAAACCACGGGCGAATTTTCGGTCAGCACCAACAGACGAATTTTTTTAAATGCTTCTTTGTTTGTTTGTTTCAGGCATCCTGTCTCCTTAAATCTTCGTTGTTTCCATTGAGGGTTTGATTGAGAGGTGATAAGACTTTTGGATAAAAAGTATTTGGTATAATTTTTTTAAATAAGAGAAAATGATGTAATAGGATAAAGATAATGATTAAATATTGAGAAAATAAAATTAAAATAGTTAGGTTAGTTGTATAAGTCATTGTATAGAAATAGTTGAAAAGTATGGTAATTGTATAAAAAGATATAAACAAATGATTAAAAATATGATAATTACGGAGAGTAAAAAGTTTTAGACTAAAAGTTTTTTGATATAGTAAGAAGTGAGGATTTAGAGCTTTGCTCTTCACTCTTCAATAGTTCCATGACTAAAATTAGCCATAATTAATAAAATAATAAAAATGCTGCATGCATGTAATCCACATTCCTATCCCAACCTATCAACAAAAGCCCACTTCAAAATTGCAACTACGTGCAAATGTCATGGGTGCATTTATGAATGTGAGGGAACAAAGGAGAAGGGGATTCCTATGCATTTTGATCATTTTAACCATTTTAACTACTAGACTTTTTCATTTTTATCCCCACATTCTGATTATTTTCAACATCATAATGTGTTCACACTCTTAAAAAACATCATCACTTTCTTCTTTCACCTCCTTTTCCCTCTCACATGAATATACACATCTCCTTAGTTTTATGCTTTCAAAGTAAGGTTTGGCTTCTATGTACCCTAATACGTAGCAATAATTGAATACAATCCCTTTTATTTTTAATATTTTGATAATTGATAGAATTATTGTATTTAGCTTCATTTGCTTGACTAACAAACTAAGTTTTATTTAAATAAAAAATGTGTATAAGCCACATTTACTTAAAATATACTTATAAATATCCATGTCTAAGTTATGAAAAATATTTAAACTCATTCATATATATATTAGAATGTAATTAATCTTTATAGAATCATTTATGAGTATAAGAAATGTTGTAGATAATTTTAAATATTGAAAATAAAACTTTAAAATTAACATCCAATATTACTATATTTTATTACTTTGATTTTATACATTTGTAGATGAGGTTTATACATAATGATACTAGAAAAATGAAAGTGTTTCTATAATAATATAAATGATGTTAATACAACAGATGAAGTGAATTTTTTTTCTATCAATCATCAAAGGTACAAAAATGGATAAGATTGCATAAAAGGAGAATTTCATAGAAGCATAGTTCTTTTTTATATTAAAGCAAACCCTTTTAAATATGAGTAGTTTCATTTAACTCATCCATTTTTTCGTCCTAATAATTGATGGATGATCCATTTCATCCATTGTATTTAGCATAATTTATGTAGCTAAAAGACTAAATTTCATCCAATTTGAAAACGTGCATAGGCCATATTTGCTTAAATATATGTATTCATGCTTAAATTATGAAAAATGTTTAAAGCTATTCACATATCTTTATAATGTAATAATATTTTATATAATTATTTATCAACACAGTAATAATATTTAAAACAATTTAGATATTGAAAATATAACTTAAAAATATTTAGCATCAAATTGTTTTATTATGTTAATTGTAGACGTTTAAAGATAGAGCTTATGCGTAATGATATTAGACAAATGATAAAGTTTTCATAATAATATAAATGATGCTAAATATAAAAAATGAAGATGAACTTTTTATTAGTCATCAAGTTGGGAAAAATGAATGAGTTATAGGAAGGTGGGGTTTCGTAACTTTTGACCATGTAATCAAAATTCATTAGGAAGGTTTTGCATTTGTATCTACATAGTTTTGGTAAAACCATATGTATATTAATTTCTTAAATTTACAAAATTAAAAATACCCTGTAATATTTGTGTGTAATTTCCATTAGGTTTTTATGAATGAGAGAAATGCTTTCGTCGGTATATACTATAATATGTTTTACTATTTTTGAATTGTTATTTTTGTTGCAATTGTTGTAAAAATTATTGCAAATAATACATATATTGTAAAAATAATAATTCCTATAAATAAATATTTTAAAAATAAAATAATATATTAATAATTAAGCTACTATTAAGAGGGGCATTTTCAACATTTCATCAAAAAATTTATTAGTCTTTTGTGAAATACTACCAAAAAGAACATGATCACTACATAGATGATTAAGTGGTTGATGTGAGCGAGTTAAGGGTATGTAGGTTGGGAGATCTAAGATTTGGTAAAGGCATTTTTCTTGTTACTCTTTCTCTAGAGTTGCCTTCCATCAGTTGTTTGGTTATCAAAGTTGGATGAAATGATAAAAAACAAAAAGAACTTGCAATTTCATGCAAATGCTGCAAGTTGTTTCAAATTTTGTGAAACTAAGGTACACTACAAGGATCCAATGCACTCTAACCATTTTAATTACTTCAATTACTATATTTTTTTCATTTTTATCCTTATATTCCAACTATTTTTCAACTAGCTATCATATTTATAGAGGCGCAACTTAGGTAGAAGTACCCATCGACTCAACCACCTACAGGTATGGTAGGATAAGAACTATTAGGATAAGGGAGAGGATGAAGCAATCGCTAGCCAACTCTAATGATGGTCTCTCCACCTCCTTATTGCTTCTCTTGCAAGGACTTGTCCCTCCACTGCATTTGCACCTAGCCTTCTTCCTAAAATCGTCCTTCTCTTATCCTCTCTAAGTCTTCTTATCAAAAATCTATAATAACATCTCCATTGATTTTCTTATCTTCTTCCACTCTTTTTGTTGCCACAAAGCCTTCAGCCTTTTCGTTCTTTTTTCCCCTCTCTCATTTCGTCCACCTTTTTTCCTTCCATACTGACCTCCGAAACTCAGAACCTAAACAATATCCATAATCTCTCCTTCTCCTTTTGTTTACACCGCAACATGCAGTTTCTCTATGACACCATCCTTACGGGAGTCACAACTGCAACTACTGCCGCTCTCTATTTTTATTCTTGTTCTCAACCACATCCACTGCCCTTCCCATATTCCTATTTTTATTACATTCTCATTGAAGTGTGTGGTCTCTAAGACTCTTTTCATTCTCAAATATAATCATTACTTCTTTAAAATAATAAGATGGCTCAGGCCTTCAACATCTTCTTCTACATCCCATTTTATTCCTCTATTTTGAATTTTTTTATTAAATGACATCTCATATGTTATATTTTTAGCCCAAATGCTAAACTTGACGTCAAACCTTTCTCACCCCATAGGCACCAATAGGTAACATCAGGATAGTTTAGGACCTCAGGTACATGTCTCCCTTTCTCATTTTTCTATTTAAAGACATCCATAAATTATTTAATATTATGCTTAAAATTGAAAATCAGTACACACAAATTGATCGATCAATATATCAGTTTACTTTTACTAATTTTATAATTATTTTAATGTTGCATATTGAAAGAACCAATTTAGAATTGGAACTAAACCGACTCATATGAGTAACAGGTAGGGCAGGGTACACTTGAAGCTAAACTGACCAATGAATAGAGCAGGATATGCCTTTTACAAATAACGTGTCAATAGGGTAGACCATTATCTAAACTGAACCAATCCTAATTGCACCCCTACATATTTATTCTATTTTACTCTTATAGTATCACAATGCTTTCACACTTTTCAAAAATTTTATTATTTTCTTTTTTTCCCTCCTTTTCCTTCTCACCTAAATATATAAATCTCCTTAGTTTAATGTATTTTAAGTAGGGCTCCGCTTCTATGTAACTTATTACATAGAAGCAATTTCATGTTATCTCATCTATTTTTAATATTTTGATAACTGATAGAAAATTTATTTCATTTTATTATATTTAACATGATTTGTTTAGCCAAAAGACCAAGTTTTATCAAAATCAAAGATGTGTATGAGTCACATTTGCTTAAAAAATATATGTGTATATATATATATATTCATTTATAAGTTATGAAAAATGCTTACATATATTCAAATACGCATTAGAATGTAATAAATCTTCATAGAATTATTTATCTATATAAGAATTATCTTATATGATTTTAGATATTGAAAATAAAATTTTAAAATTGATATCTAGCATTAATTCATTTTATTACATTGATTTTATACATTTATAGATGAGGCTTACACATAACGAGACTAGATAAATGAAAGGATTTCTATAATAAAATAAATGATGCTAAGTATAATGGATGCAATAAATTTTTCATCAATTATCAATGGTGTAAAAATTGATAGAGTTACATCGAAGAAAGATTTTATAGAACCAAAACCATCTTTTTTTAGATTAAAGTAAAGCCTTTTTAAATATGAGCAATTTTATTCAACTCATGATTAATGAAAAATCTACTTCATTTATTATATATAGTATAATTTGTTTAGCTGGAAGACCAAGTTTCATCCAAATCACAGATGTGCACGACCAACATTTGCTCATATATTCGTGTATAAATTATGAAAAATTCTTAGAGCCATTTACATATAATTAGAATATAATAATATTTTTAAAATTATTTATCCACATAGTAATGATATTTTAAATGATTTCGATATTGAAAATAAAATTTTAAAATTAATATTTAGCATCGAATGTTTTATTATGATGATTTTAGACATTTGTAGATAGGACCATGCATAAAATATTAGATAAATGATAGTATAACGCCCTGTTGGCCACTATCCTGGACCGGTGGTCATTACAATAGAGATCCGACTGCATCTTCCAAGGATCTGTTGTAATTCCAAAAGAAAAGTACCACACAGATATATGAGAATCCACCTACGGTATCTATAATGTTAATATACAAATACATCTTGCAACTTATCAAATAATATATACACATGTGTGCATCACATCTCATAAGTACATCAACCTCAAATGACTATAACCTAAAGCTAACATGACTTAGATTGGGAACAATCCACCTTAGCCTAGAATCAACATGCCCTATCTTATAACTAGGTACTTGTAGTGTTGGTCTTGCCAAAACTATCGAAAACAAACATTTGAATTGAGCACACTCAGTAAGTATGTATGATGGTGAAAATAACGGCAACTCATACCAAAATGATCATATGTCATGCTGCCACATGTAAGGCATACACCGAGCTCCCACTAGCCCCGCAGAATCATGTTATGTCATACCATTCCACAAAGACATATATAATCCAATTATCTTTATGTAAATAAAGGTCATGAATAATTCTATTTTCATATCAATCAAGGGTCATGAACAATCCTATTCTCATGTCAATATAGGGCTATAAATAATTCTATCCTTATGTCAATAAAGGGCCATGAACAATCATATGAAAATCATGCATATGCATCACTCATATCGTATGATCATGCTCAAGCAAAAACCATGACGAACACATAATCAATACAACCAAATCATTTATCAAGGACCTAGCCCCAAATGGACGAAATCAATACACGGCATGCACAATCCATCTTTTAGACAATACGAACATAATCATAACAAGGCATGAATCCTTGCTTGATCTCCTCAACCCTAGCCTCAAGCTAGGATATACTAGAAATTATCATCATTCATTTCAAATGCATAACCAATTCACCCAAGCCATTATTCTCTCCTCAACACATGAGTTATACAATTTAACAACAATCTAAATACAAGCTCAAGCAACTAAGTTCAAATGCACATTTCAAAATATACAACTCATGCACGTCAAGCTCTTCACATGTTCCATTTTATATAATTCATTATCCCATATGCCACTAAGCATTTGCAACACATTATTCATATAATCAAGGTCCTACATCTCCATTTATATATGATTTCTGCAGATTAAGCCTTAGGCATTTTATCGAACACGTAATAGGCATTATATGACAATCATACCCAAACTAGCTCAAAATATATGAGATTCTACTCAATACATCATAATCTCATGAAAAAATACTTCTACTAATATTTAATCCATCATTTACATAGTTTTTCACCAAAACCCCCATATTCCAACCACCTATTAATGTCTACAAAAGTCCCATACAATCAAAATCAACTCAAATTATGAAATCGAATATGACGCCCACAAAAATTAAAAAACTACATGATTTGCAAATTAAATTCATCATTTATTTCAAAAAAAATCAAACTATTTACTTCAAATTCATTTTTCTTCAAAAATCTCAAAAGCTTTAAGCCTTCTTGTTGCTTTATAAAGCTTCCTAGATGCAAAAATAATATGAATCCAAACGCTATTGGGTAATTTTTCATGGAGATAGAAAGATAGGGTTATGGAGAGAAAAAAGAGAAAGAAATGGCATGTCATAGGGTAGGAATTGTCCTATGTGATTTTGAAAATGGCATAGTCTGGGCAGTGTGGGCCTGTAAATGGCCTGATTTCAATAATCTTGTGCCATTTTGGTCACAAATTTCTCTGTACAACTTGATTAATATGATTCTTTTTTAGAATTTCTAACTTCAAATACTATCTCTACAAAAAATATGAGCTTAAAATACAGTCATCACAAATCTCAGGATGCATTTTACTATACAACTTTACCAAAAATTTCACCTATTCACAACCACAAATAACTATATTAAACAAAATCGTTCTAAATACTACTCCAATCATTTTCACACATCTCTTATCATTATAACATCATTTTATGTCATTTATTTGATCAAAATATATCTAATATAAAATTTAAGCAATTAACTCATTCTTTAATAATTTAGAATTTACACGAGTTTTATCGGTCCAAATCACATCTATCACCTCTAATACCTTTAGAATCACTTCTCACACATCACATATGTCTTTAACATCACATTCATACTAGAAACCATTTTGTTCCATGTCGTTTTCAAAATTTCACCCACTAAATTCATTTCTTACCAAATTTTCGCTATTTGCCCAAAATAACTCAATTTTCAAAGTCATTATCTCAACTTCATCCAAAAGCATCAAGAACACAATCCAATTAGGATTAGAATTATTTTCATGCAAATTATAGCTCCCATCAATGATCTTTGATCACTTTCACTATCATAGTTCTTTCAGGCTTAACTACACTATTAGGCTCATTTTCATCATTCATTCAAATCTACTATTCAAATATCATTTATAATTATCTACATCCATTTCAAACATGCTAAGTATCTTACCCATGCCTAAACACATTTCAAGTATAGTCAACCTCGAATTATGCCCTTTTTCATTCAAAATTCACATACGATAGTCAAATTTCAAATATCCATTATTTAACCAAATCAAAAATTCCTACACATCCAAAATCATCTAACAAACACTTGAGAATTTATTCCAAGATTTTACTTACCCATCTATTAAAATTCACTCCTCAAGTTCTCAATAATTAGAATTTTCACATTCATCATAATTCACACAATCTTTCACATATTTACCCATTGATTTCTAAAATCCCACTATCATGTGGCTTCTCATACTATATTATATATAAGGATATATTTAGGTGCAACTTTCCGTGCAGGCGCGCCATCCCATCGTCCATTTTTGCGCTTACAGTCCAGGCCGTTGAATATATGAGATGCGTGTACTGTTCCACGACAGTGAGGGATGGCGTGTAGGAATGCTGAGAGAGCTGAATCCCGGTTTTCAAGGCAGCGTGTACTTAGGCATGCAAAGGGTATGGATCCAGCCGTCCCATGCCAAACAGCGACGTAAAAGCAGAGAAAAACCAACAACAACATTTATTTCTGACGTGCAATGGGATGCGAAGATGTGTGCAGGGAGAAGATGATGCCCAAAATTGCAATCCTATCAAAGCTTCACCCAATGACGTTTGACAAGCCAGTCAACCTCAAATTGCATTCAGTCCTGCCCAAAGTTGGCGCCCAAAATTGGTGAAGTATCCATGGCAACAAAATCCGCCCGGATAGAAGAAGATCATGGTTGAAATCAACTGCTTCGATTTTTCTACTGCAAATCACAGTTGAAGAAAACTGCTTAGATTTCAGGTAGCTTTACTATAAAACGCTGATTATTTTCAAATTTTTATTTCATCTCCCTCGCGTTTGGTAAAAAAAAGAGAGGTGATTTTTTTGGATGTCTGCCATTTCTTGATTCACCATCGTCGTTGGACGCCAAAAATAAAGGAGGGATTTTGCTGCTTGATTTGCCGTCTCTTACTGCTTGATTTGTCTTCCTGTTTATGCCATTACTTGATTTTCCATTACCTCTGCAATTTCCACCATTGCCTTCTCTAATACCTATGTAAAGAAGAATCTTGCTGAATATTTTTGGAATTTTTTTGCCTATATATTACGGATTCATTTTATTTTTCGATTCCTAGTAAGCTTCAACCTGAACTGGGATCCTTGACATCCTCCTACAGTCCTGCCTTTGATGTTGAGAATAAAAAACAAATGAAAAATTCCAGATCTAAGATTACAGTAAAGATGTTTGAAATTTTAGATTCAGACAATAAATTTGAGAAAATCAGACAATAAAAAATTAAATTAAAACAAGCTCGTTCTGGAATTGGGCATTTTGATTAATTGTGGAAGATAATGAGTGTTGTAGGTAAGAAAAAGAATTATAAACATATCTGATTTGAAAACTTGAAATACAAAAAAAAAATCGTAAGTATAAATAATTTAGAAATCAGCATGCTTAGCATTCAGACAACATGCTATTTTGAAAGACAAAGTTTGTAGGAAAAGTTCTAGCTATCTGTTTCTGAATTTTAGCATGCTTACTATCTACATGACATGCTATTATGAAAGATTATTTAAACTTTTTAAGCCTTTGTACATCAATATATTATATGTTGAATTAACATGTTGTGTTAAGTCAAAAAATTATTTAAGGACTCTGCAACTTTTGTGCATGTGAATATCAACATACTATTTGTTAAATGAGTATGCTATATTGCATAACAAATATTATAAAAATTTTATATTTTTTGTACATGTGAATATCAGCATGCTATATACAGAATAAACATGTTCGATTTATTTACAAATTTATCTAGGAACTTTACGCCATTTGTACATGTAAGTATCAATATACTATATGTTGAATGAGCATATCGTGTTAAATGATAAAGATGTTCAACGACTTCACAGCTTTTATACTTGTGAATATCAGTTTGCAACATGTTGAATGAATATGCTACATTAAATAACAAACACGAATATTACACTATTTAGTTAATCTGGTTGTTATTGATGTTAGAGTCTTAGTCTTTTAGTGCATTGCTTGTTTTCATTTCAAACGCATAAGACATTATCGAGAAGACAAGAAATACGGTAGTTGAAGACCTATAAATATTTTGTATGAATGCAATACATTAGCTTGTGTAATCTAACTATGAACCAGGAATAAATAATCTAGAATGCATTATAAGTTGTTGTTGATCCTTTATGATTTTCAATCATAGAAGTCAACATTTTTAATTAGTGTGATGTATGTGCACTAATGAGATTCTATGATGATTCTATTTTAGACGCAACATGTACTAGCGAGCTTCAAAAGTGAAGACCGCCATGGGGAAAAGTAAAGACATCACGCTATGGACATAGAGAGTTTATAATAATACTTGTTGCTCATTAGGATGTGTTCTTGTCATAGAAAAACTTGTTATTTTATACTTGTTTTATTTGTTATTTTTATGTATGAGCTAGCTTTGTTGACAGGAAAATGTTAACAAGAAAACTTTTTTTGTTTATGAATATTATTACTTTGAGTTGTGAATGAAGATGATATATTGAGAGTTAGTGCGTATAGGGAAATTGCATGTTATATAATTCTAAATAGTAGCATGTTTACTATTCAATCAACTTGCTATATTGAGAGTCAGTGTGTTTATAAAAATTGTGGGTTATCTGTTTCTGAAAATCAAAATGCTTAATGTCCAGTCAATACCTTGTTATTGGAAGTAAGTGTGTACAGGAAAATTTCTAGCTATTTCTTTCTAAAAATTAGCATGTTTACTATCTAATCAGCTTGTTATATTGAAAGTAAGTGTGTGTATAGAGAAATTACTAGCTATCTGTTTCTAAAAATTAGTATACTTACTATCCAATTAGCATGCTATATTGGCAATGAGTGTGCGTATAGGGAAATTTTTAGTTCTATTTTTGAAAATTAGCATGCTTACCATCCACCTGGTATGCTATATTGACAGACAACATACATAAGGAAAATTTTGGTGATCTTTTAACAAAAAATTAGCATGCTTAGTATCCAGTCAACATGCTATATTGGAGGACAGTGTGTGCATAATAATTTTCGTGCAGGCACGCCATCCGTCCGATCTTGTAGCTTCAATCTAGGCCTTTCAATCGCGCGTGTGTGTAGGGAAGAGCTATTCAAAATGCCTGTGCGTTTGTGAATGAGAAGTCCACGCATTTCTCTCCAAAAGGCCCACAGAATGCTGTCCCACCTAAACCTTGGCGCTAACAAATTTACTAGGAAAAAGATCAAACGCTGAAGATGGTGCCCAAAAAGTCAATGGGAGCAAAAATCACGACTCAAACTTCATGAAAAAAATCATGGCTCAAAAGAGTGAATTTTGATTGATTATCTGCCCAAAAAAATCAAGCCTCATATCTAAAGTTGTATATCTGCTGTAAATTTTTTAAGCATAAAAGAAGAAATGTAATGTTCATACCCACTTGCAAATTAAAAAATTTTAAAAATTTATTAAATGATCTAAAGGACCTAAAATTAAAAATTTTAAAATTTTAAATTAAATGATCAAATAATAATTTTTGAGAAGTCAAATAATGTAAAACAACCTTGACTTGTTTATTGAACCATTTCCTAAAAAAATTACAAACTCTGCTTCCTACGTGATGTCTTGTTTAGAATTATTTGTAAATTTTATCTAAAACGTTGTTGTAAAGTAAGTATTTTGCATATATATATATATATTCATAAATCGACATTCCTTTATCGGTTAATATTACCATGCACACCATTTGCTCTCACCTATAGTGATTGATAATTTACTAAAAGTAATTTACTATTATATCAGTTGAAACATCATAGCATGCTCATTCAATACTTAGCGTGCTGATATCCATGAGTAGATAATCAAAAATTTTCTTAATAACAATATTTCAGTATAGTATGATAATTGGACAGTCAGCATGTTGATATGAATGAGCACATAACTGAATTGCATGCTGATTGTATTAAATTTTTAAAAACTATTCATAAATTGCAAATGGATGAACATAACATGCTGATTAGTGCATTTTATAGCTGCTCCATATTTTATAAGTGAACTGTCAATATCACCAACCACCATTCTAATGCTGATCGATATTGAAAGTTGTCTGTCGAGATGACATTATCATTTATTAGTCAGCATGTTGATATTTGTGAACTAATAGCAAAATTTTTTCTGTATACACTGTTATTCAATATAGCATGCTGATTGATCAATAAGCACGCTAATATTGACAAACAGATACTTTGAAATTTTCTCGGACATATTTTTTTCAATAAAGCATGCTGATTAAACTGCAAGCATGCTAATTTTCACAAACAGATAGCCTAAAATTTCCTTGTACACACTGACTTTCAATATAGCTTGTTGATATTCACAAACAGATAACTTGTAATATTTTTAGACACACTAACTTTCAATATAACATGATATTCACAAACAGAATCTCAAATTTTCCTAAACAGTCCATCAATATAGCATCCTTATTCAATAGTCAACATACTAACATTGACAAATAAAAATTAAAGTTCCTTATTAACAATTCTCTTTCAACATAGCAAGCTCACACATACATAGTATACAAATGTGCTACAAAGTTGGTTATAGCTCTTTCAATATAAGAAGTTGCAATATTACATAACAAATAAATAACAAGTCTGAAATAGCAGGTTTTCTATAACAAGAACACAACTTGATGAACAAAAGTACTATTATAAACTCTCTACATCGATAGCTTCACGTCTTTGCTTTTCCTTATGGTAGTCTTGTTGTAGCATATTCTCAACAATTTCAAGCCAATTTCAATCTTATTCACATGCTAAACTGCTTTAGAAAGACGTGCAATGTCTTCATTTATGCTAATTATAGACAAAACAAAACACAAAAATCCTAACATACTAGATTAGAAAATATTTCAATTCCATTAGAAAATTCAAATAAGAAAGTAAAACTAATATTAAAGAACAATAATAGAACAATCAGCTAATCACAGAATAAAAAAGAGATAGAATTTAGTTGTCCAAGAAATCATGTAAAAGCATACATGTGCATCTTCTCTCTATGATTCAAGAATTAAAGGAACCAACACCATATGCTCCAAATGTGTATAACATGAATCAACAAGCTAAATGCAAAAATTAGCATGTTAATATCTTAAAACACTCTGCCATTATTTGGAATCTACTTTGTTGATATTAGCATGCTCATTACCAAATTTTACAAATGACGCTAAAAGATAAATTCAATTGGTGCAAAATGGAAACTTTGATAAAGAAACTTAGATAATTATAGAAACTTCAAAAGAGGAAAACAAGGAAATATGATCCGTAGTCTTTTTAAGGTACACAAATATCTGTACGCTTGACGAAAAAATTAAGCTAAACTTGAGTGTCAAATGGTTCTTATGCAACAATTGTAAAAATTACCACATTCTCTTAGAAACATGAGCACATTACTATATCCAAATATTCATGAACCATAGAGGCAAAAACAAGACCAGAGTACTCTACAATTTTTAATTATAGATAAGGTTAAGTACGTTTTGCTAAAAATATTTTTTAATCTTATGTTATTTAATTTAACAGTGATTGTTGATTATTTTCTAATTAATTAATAATAGAAAATTGCAAATGATGCAAACCAAGTGCTTGTCGTTAAGAGCACTGTGATCACCAGTTTAATTTAATTTAACCGAAACATATTAAAGCTACCACTATACGAGTGATAGTGTAGAATAACGGTGAGTCGGGTCGAATCCACAGAGAGGCTATATATTTTTAATTATTTTAAGCAAAAATAAAAGAGAAAAGTGAAAGAGGGTGTAGAGAAGAAAAAGAAAGAAATTAGGGAGAAAGGAGAAGAAATTAGAGAGAGAAGAAAGAAGAGAGAGAAAGCATATAAATAAGAGAGAGAAAGAGACAGAGAAAGGAAAGAAGAAATTGCAAATAATTAAATCTAAACTAGGACAGTAATTAAAAGACTACCGAAATTAATCTACGAAAGCAGGAATGAAAATTGCATTAAATGTAATCTAAGAATTACAATGCATAAAGCGATAAATCTATGCTAAATATTACAAATCTAAAATTAACAACTACAAAGCATTAAAGAAAAACTATAATTAACAGAAATTTACTTACCCCAATTCTTGCTTGAAAACCACTCTTTTTTGATGAGCAATACAATCTCTTAAATTTTTCCCACTTGGCAAGGGTCCCACCTCAATGGGTCCCACTTCAAGTGATGGGAGAGAGAGTTGTGTTGGGATGAGTGGAGGGGCCCTCCTTTTATAGTTGTGGGAGGGACCCTCCCTCTAACGTTGAGTTCGATGTGGGATTCATTGCTTCATCGCCTGTAGCTGCCCTTTTTGTCGTAGCTGCTCTCCTTGTCTTTCCTCTTCTATGCTACAACCGTTGAAATTCTTCACGGCCAAAAATTGGTTGTGTGCTGATTGGAATTTTCGGTGGCCGTGAGTTTGGGGCTTGTGGGAAGCTTAGACGGCTTCATAGTGGTCGATAATTGATGCTGGTTTGCGATCCAAACTGCGAGGAGGTGCTGCTATTTTTGCCGATTGGTTGTAGTCGTGGGTGCCGGATTCGGACAAAATGGATGGTTCGTCCATTGCTGAAGATCGGGCTGCTGAATCGGGGCTGCCAATGGCCGGTCGTTTTGGGGAAGGTTGCAGCGGCTGCTACCGGAAAAATGGGGAGAAGGAGAAGATGGGTTTTCCGATTTTTAGCAAAGGTGCTGCCGGATCTGCCGCAAATGGGTTCTGGGGAAGATGACTACTGATTTTTGGTTTGGGCTGTTGCAATTGGTTGCTCCGGAAAAATGGGTGAAGATGGGGCCGGCCGCTGCTCGGTGGAGAAGCAAGGTGGCTTTAATGGCTGCCGGAACGTGGCTGGATTTTGATAGCAAAGACCGCGGCTGCTTGCAGAGATGGGCGGAGAAGATGGGCAGCTGCTCGGAACAGCTTGGATGGGTTTGCTGGAATGGATCGGGGCTGCAATGGGTCAGGATTTTGGATCTCGCCGTCCTGGACGAACATGCCGTGGCAGTGAATTGGGGCCGCCGCTGTTTTAGAGGCTGGCCGGATGAGAAGAAGACGGCGGGAGCAATTGATTTGGGGCAAAACCGCAAAAGAGACTGGCCGAAGAGATTTTCGTGTTGCTTTGGATTTTCCATGGCTGCTGGTCGATTTTCGGCGGTTTGCTGAAGCAATTGCTGGAAGCATTCGTCGCTGCCATGGCTTCCGGATTTGGGGAAGATGGAGCACCATAACAGGTGCTCCGGCGGTGTACGGTCGCGCGTACTCATGCAGCAAGCAAAAACCGATTTAAATATTTAATTTTTGTCAAAAATGATTTTTAATAAGCTTGCAGAGATTTTTAATTTACTTTTCTTTTTAGCCCTTTTTGAATTTATTTATTATTTATTATTTTTTATCTTAAAATGTTTTGACAATTTGTTTTATAACCATATTTTAAATTATATTTATAACTGTATGTATGATTTTTTTCTAATTAGGTGATTTTATAATTTTTACCCATATTTCAATGTGAGCCTATTTAATTCTTTTTAGCATGTCTAATTATTTTTATAATTTTATATTTTCCAAAATATTGCAAAATGACCCGTTTTATAGCAAAATTAAAGATTCTATCAAAAATATGATTTTCATGAAATTCCACTTAAAACATGCATTTAATTAACGTTCTAATACTTAACGGTGTGAATTTAATATAAAATTAAATGAAAATTTTTAGACTTATCACACCCCCCAACTTAAACATTGCTAGTCCCTTAGCAATGGAAATAGTTTACTGTATTATTATTATTATTATTATTATTATTATTATTATTTTTTTTTTTTTTGTACTATTAATTTTATAAAAATCTAGGTGCACTGCTAATGATGATAATAAGTTTTAGAAGTAAATTTTCTTAGTGTATATGTGTAAAATATTTTTCATGATGCACAAAAGAGTATATAGCACGTGTGTATGTGTATTAATGAACGAATGAGCATTAGTTAAATAAATTATTTTCAGCTTATCCAAGCTAAGCAACAGTCATATCAAAATTATGATAGTGACAGTTAATATATCTCTTTTTTTTTTTTTTTTTTTTTTTTTTTTTTTTTTCTTTTCAACCCGCACCATATTTCAGGATATCTAGGGAATATTTTTTTTCTTTTTACTTATTATTATTATTATTATTTTTAAAAATTTTATTTTCAACATTTTTTTTTTCTTCTTCCCCTCACCATATTTCAGGATATCTGGGGTTTTACATTTTTTTTTTCTATTTTTTTTATTCTCCCCTCACCATATTTCAGGGTATCTAGGGATTTTTTTTTTTTTTTTATAACTAACAGCTATCAATTATAATGATATTAAAGATTACTTGCTTGGATGAGAGAGAAAAAATTATATTATCAGGATGCCCACAAAGTTCATTGGCGTGTAGGTACAATCAGTGCTAATAAAAATTTCAAAAACATCATGAAAATATTTTTACAAATATAACTAATTACAGTTTTCTTCTTTACTTACTACCAAGCATAGCAAGTGCACTTTAATTTATCTTCCTATATATATTTTAATTATTATCATTATTTTAATATTTTTGTATATATATATTTATCAAGTTAAATTAACCAGACACCCCAACTTAAACATTGCTATTTTTTTATAAATATAGTTTTATGAAAATAAGATAGCAGAGAAGGAGACAACCTGGGGTGTCATTCTGTAATTGAATAATGCGAGAGTATTTTCTTGCAACAAAATGTTCTTTTCCTGCAAAAAGAAACAAACATATATGGGAAATATTGGGTTGCCTCCCAATTAGCGCTAAGTTTAACGTCTTCAGCCAGACATTGTGAAGTCTTGATCAATATGGGTCAATTAGTCCAACCTTTTCAATAATCTTATCATTAGAAATGTCCTCAATGTATGGCTTAAGTCGTTGACCATTTACTGTAAAAATAGTTCCTCTCTTCGGATCACGAATTTTCACAGCACCGTAATGGAATACTTTATCCACAATGAAAGGTCCATCCCAACGAGATCTTAATTTTTCAGGAAATAAGAGTAATTTTGAATTAAATAGCCATACTTTTTGATTGGGTTCAAAAGTTTTTCTAGATATATGTTTGTCATGAAATGTTTTCATTCTGCTTTTATAAATTTGAGAATTTTCATACGCTTCTTTGCGTAATTCTTCCAACTCATTTAATTGCAGCTTTCGATGTGATCCTGCAGTATTTAAATCCAAATTGTATTGCTTGATAGCCCAATAGGCTTTATGTTCTAATTCCACTGGGAGATGACAAGCTTTTCCATATACTAACCTGAAAGGAGACAATCCAATAGGAGTTTTAAATGCTGTTCTATAAGCCCATAGTGCATCATCTAATTTATCTGACCAATCTTTACGATCGGGCCTAACAGTCTTTTGTAATATATTCTTAATTTCCCTATTAGAAACCTCTACTTGACCACTGGTTTGAGGATGGTAAGCTGTGGCAATTTTATGGGTGATTCCATATTTCTTTAGTAAGGCTCTAAACTGGTAATTGGTAAAATGTGTTCCGCCGTCGCTAATGATAGCTCTAGGAAAACCAAATCGAGAAAAAATATTTTTCTGAATGAATTTTAAAACTACCTTGTGATCATTAGTTCTAGTTGCGGCAGCCTCAATCCATTTAGATACATAGTCTACTGCCACTAAGATGTATTCATATCCATAAGATGGTGGAAATGGCCCCATAAAATCTATTCCCCATACATCAAATATTTCAACGACAAGAATAGGGTTTAAAGGCATCATATTTCTTTTTGTAATATTTCCTATTGCTTGACATTTAATGCAAGATTGAGTAAAATTGTAGGCATCTTTGAAAAGAGTCGGCCAATAAAAACCGCATTGCAATACCTTAGCTGCCGTTTTCTTTCCTGAAAAGTGTCCTCCACATTCGAGATTGTGGCAAAAATTCAAAATACTTTGTTGCTCATTTTCTGGAACACATCTGCGAATAATATTATCAGAACAAATTTTAAAAAGTTCTGGATCTTCCCAAATATAATATTTATCTTGAGCAAAGAATCTATCTCTTTCTTGCTTTGTCCAATCTTTTGGAATCTGCCCTACTGCTTTGTAATTGACAATGTGTGCAAACCATGGAGGCGATGTTTGAGTAATAGCTAAAAGATACTCATCTGGAAAAGAGTCATTTATAGATGTGCTTTTTGGTGTAATAATTCGAGAAAGATGATCAGCAACTACATTTTCAGAACCTTTTTTATCTCGAATTTCAAGATCAAATTCTTGTAATAAGAGAATCCATCTAATAAGTCTTGGTTTTGCCTCTTTTTTAGACAGTAGATATTTCAAAGCTGAATGATCTGAGTAGATGATAACTTTGGCTCCTAGTAAATAAGAACGAAATTTTTCAAGGGCAAACACTACTGCAAGTAGTTCTTTTTCAGTGGTGGTATAATTGATTTGGGCATCAGTAAGTGTATGACTTGCATAGTAAATTACAACAGGCTTCTTATTTACCCTTTGCCCTAAAATAGCCCCAACAGCAAAATCAGAGGCATCACACATGATTTCAAATGGGAGGGACCAATCAGGGGATTGAAGGATTGGAGCTTTAGTTAATGCTTCTTTTAGTAGCTCAAATGCTTTTAGGCACGATTCATCTAAGTTGAATGGGGAATCTTTACATAGTAAACTTGTTAATGGTCTAGAGATTTTAGAAAAGTCTTGAATAAACCGACGATAGAAACCAGCATGACCAAGGAATGACCTAATTTGTTTCACTGAGGTCGGAGGAGGTAGATTAGAAATTAAATCGATTTTAGCTTTATCTACTTCTATCCCCCGTTCTGAGACTATATGGCCAAGAACTATTCCTTCATTTACCATGAAATGGCTCTTTTTCCAACTCAGTACTAGATTCTTTTCTATACATCTTTTTAGCACTTTTTCTAAATTTTCCAAACAAATGTCAAATGACTCACCAAAAAGTGAAAAATCATCCATAAAAATTTCAAGAAATTCTCCTATCATATCTGAGAAGATTGCCATCATACATCGTTGAAAGGTTGCCGGTGCGTTACATAGCCCGAAAGGCATTCTCCTAAATGCAAATGTGCCGTATGGGCAAGTAAAGGTGGTCTTTTCTTGATCTTCTGGATAAATAGCAACCTGATTGTATCCTGAATATCCATCTAGAAAACAAAAGTATTTTTGACCTGCTAATTTTTCTAAGATTTGATCAATGAATGGGAGTGGAAAATGATCTTTCTTAGTCATAGCATTTAATTTTCTATAATCAATGCAGACTCTCCATCCTGTGGTCAATCTAGTAGGTACTACTTCACCTTTTTCATTGGTTATAACTGTGAGTCCAGATTTCTTTGGTACGACTTGAGTTGGGCTTACCCATTTACTATCAGAAATTGGATAAATGATTCCCGCGTTGACAACTTCCTTCTTCACTACCTCCTTCATAATAGGATTTAGTCTTCTTTGCATTTCTCTACTTGGTTTAGCATTTTCCTCTAAGTATATGTGATGCATGCAAATAGATGGGCTTATTCCTTTTAAATCAGACATTGACCAACCTATAGCGCTTTTATGCATTCTAAGAATATTAACAAGTTATTTTTCTTGAGTTGTAGTTAGATTTGAGGCTATCACTACTGGTAGTGTTTGATTAGGACCCAGAAATGCATATTTAAGAGAGGTAGGTAGAGATTTAAGCTCAAGTTGTGGTGGTAACTCAATAGATGGAGGTGAGGGCTGAGATTGCAAGATTGGTAAGGGTTCGACAGTATTCCAATTGTTAAAGGACTGAGGGCAATCATTTAAAGCATTTATCTCGTTTATGGAATCATGTTCAAAATCGAGCGTGAAGCTTGACAAATCATTGATAATATCAACCGCAAAACACCCGTCATCACCGTTTGGGTACTTAGAAGCTTTAAAAATATCAATTTTGAATTTTTCACCCCCAAATGAGATGTCCATTATACCAGTTTCACAATTAATATTAGCTTTTGCAGTGGCTAAGAACGGGCGCCCTAAAATGATAGGTGCATTGTTTAGCTCTGAATTCGAGGTCATGTCAAGAATAAGAAAATCCACTGGAAAATAACAATCATTAATTTTGATTATAACATCTTCAATAAGTCCTCGTGGAGTTTTTACCGATTTGTCTGCAAGTTGTAGAATGACTGAAGTGGGTTTTAATTCTCCCATGTTAAATTTTTCATAAACAGAAGTGGGTAAGAGATTAACACTAGCCCCTAGGTCTAAAAGTGCTTTATCAAATGTTATTCCGCCTATGTCACAAGAAATGAGTGGGGTACCAGGATCTTGTAATTTTTGTGGTAATTTATCTAAAATTGCTGCACTCGCCTCTGCTAGGAGCATGATCTTTTGAGGAGCGGACCGAGGTTCTCTCTTTTGAGTGCAAAGGTCTTTCAAGAATTTTGCATAGGCTGGAACATGTTTGATAGCGTCAATAAGAGGAATGTTAATATTAACTTGTTTGAACAACTCCATCATTTCCTCGTTTTGTGCAAGTTTTTGTTTATTAGCAGATTTAGCTTTTAAGGCACTCGGAAAGGGGGTTACAGGTTGATATTTACTGGGGTCTTTATCTATTGTTTCTTTTCCTTTATCTTCTCCCCCCAACTCGGTTTCTACCAATTCTTCGTCATACTCTAAAATTTCTTTTTGTTCTGTTTGACTAGAATTTTCATTAATAACTTTAGATTTATACGGGTCTTCTAAAATTTTACCACTTCTTAGCGTAGAAATCGCTCTTGCATTTTCAAATTGTGGGTTTTTTATTATACCTGGTTTATTTTGAAACCCTGGAGGGTAATTTCTTGGATTGGGTATTGGTTGACTGGGTAGATGTCCTACCTCTCTTTTTCTGTTTTCTTCAGCTACCTGACCTATTTGACTTTCCAACTTAGATATAGATTGTTGGAGAAATTGTTCTAATTTTGCAACTCTTTCATTAACATCATTAGCTGGCGAAGGGGGTTGGTAGCTTGATGAATAATTGGCTGGCGACTCAATTTGCGGTCCTTTTGAGTACGCATTGGTTTGAAAATTATATTGTGGTTGTTGATTTTGGTAATAATTTTGTGTTGAAGGTTTGGAAAAATGTGAAGTAGAAGGATTTGCAACTTGGTATTGAGTTTGATTTTTCCAAGAAAAATTAGGATGATTTCTCCAACCTGGATTATAGGTATTTGAGTATGGATCATTGTTTGGTTTGGAAAATCCTTGAGCTGCCTGCACTTGCTCTTGGATGAAAGGTGGGAGTTGAGCTGCAGTAGGGCATTCACTTATAGCATGCGTTGGGCTTGAACACAAAGCACAAATTTCTTGAGGTGATTGAAAATTAGGATATGGACAAGGTGGAAGTTGATTATTCCACATTTTTTCTAATTTTTCTAATTTTTGTGCAATAAAATTTATATCTATTCTTGAATTAGGTTCCATGTGATTTTTAACTTCATATAATCCTGCCTTTTTAGATGAGCCCATATTTCTTTCATATGATGATAATGAAGCATGATTTATGGAATTTTCACTAAGCATTTCAAATAAATCATATGCTTCATCTTCACTTTTACTCATAAATGCTCCTCCACATGATGCGTCTACCATTTGTTTATAATGCTCGGCTAATCCTTCATAAAATGCTTGGACAATTTGCCATTTAGATAATCCATGATGCGGACATTTTCTTAACAATTCTTTTAATCTTTCCCAGGATTCATGGATTTGCTCCCCAGGTGTTTGGGAAAATTGGGTAATTGCTCTTCTCATGGTATTGGTTCGGCCAATAGGATAGAATTTTTTTAAAAATTCTTGTTGCATCATATTCCAAGTAGTAATAGGTTTACTTAGCGTACCTAACCAATATTTAGCCTTATCTTTGAGGGAAAATGGAAAAAGCCTCAATTTGAGAGCGTCGTCAGAAAAACCTTGTATTTTCACTGTGGAGCAAATTTCTAAAAATTCATCCAGATGCCTATAAGGATCTTCATTAGTATTTCCATAAAAAGATGGAAGCATTTGGATGGTTCCTGGTTTGATTTCATATTGATTGGCTTGCGTTTGAGGTAGTTGAATGCAAGAAGAAGGATTATAATTGGTTGGAATGAAATATTCTTTCATTTGTTTAGGAGGATCGGGTTCAGGATTATTAATTTCTAACATTCGATTTTGATCCATTATATATTTTTGTGATTTTCTTAATTGATGTAGGAATCTTTCAATTTCAAGGTTTGGTTCTATCAAATCAGGATTTAAAGATTTCCTACCATGCATATATCATTAGAGGAATTTTTTTTTTTTTTTTTTTTTAGCGTGCTATGATAAGCCGTTAAATGGACCTAAAAGGGGTAAGGCGAGTTCAAAAATACATAACTATGAGCTGAACGAGAGAATAAAATATGCAAGCACCAAGAAGAAAAGTAATAACAATAATAAATATGAGATATGAAATTTTTTTTTTTTTTTCAGAATAAATGTATAAATGCGCAACCAAATATAAAATACAAGTTAGCGGGTTAGCTAGTTAGATATAATGCAAGTTAATGACAGAAATTAAACGTGCAAAAAGTAAAATATAAACGGTGTAGAAAAGGGGTTCAAGATCAGAAATGAGAATAAATATGAAAAGGTGTAGACATGGGGGTTAAAGAAGGGAAATGCAAACGTTAAAGCTTTTAGATGATGCGAGTTTTTAGAATTTTTTTAAATGATGCAAGTTAGTCAATCACACCCATGTATCTTAATTAGACGCAATTAGTAGTTAGTAGCATAAAGAAAGCAGATAAGAAATTTAAAAGGAAGCATAACAGGTAACATGAAATAAAGCAACACCAGATGAGATTTAAGAAGATTTAAGGAGAATAATTCAAAATATCATGCCTCCCCGGCAACGGCGCCAAAAACTTGATGCAAACCAAGTGCTTGTCGTTAAGAGCACTGTGATCACCAGTTTAATTTAATTTAACCGAAACATATTAAAGCTACCACTATACGAGTGATAGTGTAGAATAACGGTGAGTCGGGTCGAATCCACAGAGAGGCTATATATTTTTAATTATTTTAAGCAAAAATAAAAGAGAAAAGTGAAAGAGGGTGTAGAGAAGAAAAAGAAAGAAATTAGGGAGAAAGGAGAAGAAATTAGAGAGAGAAGAAAGAAGAGAGAGAAAGCATATAAATAAGAGAGAGAAAGAGACAGAGAAAGGAAAGAAGAAATTGCAAATAATTAAATCTAAACTAGGACAGTAATTAAAAGACTACCGAAATTAATCTACGAAAGTAGGAATGAAAATTGCATTAAATGTAATCTAAGAATTACAATGCATAAAGCGATAAATCTATGCTAAATATTACAAATCTAAAATTAACAACTACAAAGCATTAAAGAAAAACTATAATTAACAGAAATTTACTTACCCCAATTCTTGCTTGAAAACCACTCTTTTTTGATGAGCAATACAAGCTCTTAAATTTTTCCCACTTGGCAAGGGTCCCACCTCAATGGGTCCCACTTCAAGTGATGGGAGAGAGAGTTGTGTTGGGATGAGTGGAGGAGCCCTCCTTTTATAGTTGTGGGAGGGACCCTCCCTCTAACGTTGAGTTCGATGTGGGATTCATTGCTTCATCGCCTGTAGCTGCCCTTTTTGTCGTAGCTGCTCTCCTTGTCTTTCCTCTTCTATGCTACAACCGTTGAAATTCTTCACGGCCAAAAATTGGTTGTGTGCTGATTGGAATTTTCGGTGGCCGTGAGTTTGGGGCTTGTGGGAAGCTTAGACGGCTTCATAGTGGTCGATAATTGATGCTGGTTTGCGATCCAAACTGCGAGGAGGTGCTGCTATTTTTGCCGATTGGTTGTAGTCGTGGGTGCCGGATTCGGACAAAATGGATGGTTCGTCCATTGCTGAAGATCGGGCTGCTGAATCGGGGCTGCCAATGGCCGGTCGTTTTGGGGAAGGTTGCAGCGGCTGCTACCGGAAAAATGGGGAGAAGGAGAAGATGGGTTTTCCGATTTTTAGCAAAGGTGCTGCCGGATCTGCCGCAAATGGGTTCTGGGGAAGATGACTACTGATTTTTGGTTTGGGCTGTTGCAATTGGTTGCTCCGGAAAAATGGGTGAAGATGGGGCCGGCCGCTGCTCGGTGGAGAAGCAAGGTGGCTTTAATGGCTGCCGGAACGTGGCTGGATTTTGATAGCAAAGACCGCGGCTGCTTGCAGAGATGGGCGGAGAAGATGGGCAGCTGCTCGGAACAGCTTGGATGGGTTTGCTGGAATGGATCGGGGCTGCAATGGGTCAGGATTTTGGATCTCGCCGTCCTGGACGAACATGCCGTGGCAGTGAATTGGGGCCGCCACTGTTTTAGAGGCTGGCCGGATGAGAAGAAGACGGCGGGAGCAATTGATTTGGGGCAAAACCGCAAAAGAGACTGGCCGAAGAGATTTTCGTGTTGCTTTGGATTTTCCATGGCTGCTGGTCGATTTTCGGCGGTTTGCTGAAGCAATTGCTGGAAGCATTCGTCGCTGCCATGGCTTCCGGATTTGGGGAAGATGGAGCACCATAACAGGTGCTCCGGCGGTGTACGGTCGTGCGTACTCATGCAGCAAGCAAAAACGGATTTAAATATTTAATTTTTGTCAAAAATGATTTTTAATAAGCTTGCAGAGATTTTTAATTTACTTTTCTTTTTAGCCCTTTTTGAATTTATTTATTATTTTTATTTTTTATCTTAAAATGTTTTGACAATTTGTTTTATAACCATATTTTAAATTATATTTATAACTGTATGTATGATTTTTTTCTAATTAGGTGATTTTATAATTTTTACCCATATTTCAATGTGAGCCTATTTAATTCTTTTTAGCATGTCTAATTATTTTTATAATTTTATATTTTCCAAAATATTGCAAAATGACCCTTTTTATAGCAAAATTAAAGATTCTATCAAAAATATGATTTTCATGAAATTCCACTTAAAACATGCATTTAATTAACGTTCTAATACTTAACGGTGTGAATTTAATATAAAATTAAATGAAAATTTTTAGACTTATCAGCAAATAGGCACATTTAGATTGATTCTCCATCCAACAATTCTGGAAGACGAAAAAATGAAAGGTGCAAGAGATGGTCAGTGGACAAAAATATAATTGAAGAAAAAATAATTGCAAATTTTGATTGATTCTCCATCCAAAAAATAAGGTTGATTTTCTGCTACAAATTTCTCAGGTGTAAATTTGTAAAGAGAGATTAGTATAAGGTTAGTAACAAATATTTATTTACTTCCAAAATTATTTCAGAAAAATAAACAGCTAAATCATGTTTTTGGCTTGTTTGAAAGATTCTTTTCTTATTGTCTATGTCACAAACCGTATTGAGATTAATCCGTAGTATGTGTCCTTCAATTAACCGCTTACATGAAAGTGGATTATCCATCTAGGCATCTCTGTCTGGACTTGGGCAACACTCCGGGCTACTTCTTTGAACCGACGAATGATCTCAACATCTTCCTACTACTGCTACCACAATGGAAATGCTAATCTTAAGATGGGTGCTTTTCAACACACAAAACGTAATGTGCTACAAAAAAAGAGAGGGGCGATGAATACCTCTGCATTATAGATTTATAGCGTAGGGAAAACTTGCAAGAGCTTACTTGAAACGAGGATTTCCTTCACTAATGCAAAAATTAAATTGAAAAGAGATCTTGTCGCTGCTACAAAAAATGGAAGGGGGAAGGAAGAGGGCTTGGTCGCAGCTACAAAAATAGGAAGGGGAAATGGAGATTCATGGAAATCCCAAAAATATTCAGTAAGATTCATCCTTACCTAGCTGTTGGAGAAGGCAATGGTGGCAATGGTAGCGGTGATGGCAAACCAAGTAACGACAAATCAAGTAGCAAGGGACGACAAATCAAGTAGAAAAATTCCTCCTCTATTTTCGGTGCCCGGTGGCGATGGTGAATCAAGGAATGACAGACTTCTATTCTCCTCTCCTCTATTTTCCTTTGTAATTCCTCCTGCGAGATCGACTTCAGTCTTTCCCTCTCTCACTATCTGGACAAAAAGGAAGCGATGGCTGCAGTTTTTTTTGATGTGCCTCTCTCCCCTTCTACACCATGTGTACACGCACTAACGACCTACACACATATCTTATTTTCAACGACTTGGATTGCGCCCGCTTTAACTGAACGGTGAGATTTCACACCTGCACGAGAATTCGGGTGCAGCTTTGCTGCACCTGAATATATCCCTTATATATATCACCATCCATTTATGTGGTTGCTAATACCTAGGCTAGTAGAACTAGATTTTTCATGACAATATAAACAATGTTAAATATAATAAATAAAGTGAATTTTTCATCAATCATGAAGTTGGAAAAAATGGATGAGTTATAGGAAAGTGGGGTTTCATAACTTTCAACCATGTAATCAAAATTCATTATGATGATTTTGCATTAGTGTCTACATAGTTGGGGTGAAATTGCATGTATATTAATTTCTTAAATTACAAAACACTTTGCAATATTTTCAGGTAATTTCCATTAGGCTTTAATGAATGAGAAAAGTGCTTCTGTTAATATATACTATAATAAGTTTTATTATTTTTGATCCATTATTTTTTTGCTATTATTGTAAAAATTATTGTGAATAATAAATATATCATAAAAATAATAATACCTATGAAAAATATTTTAAGAACAAAAATAATAACATTCATAATTAAGCTATTAACAATGGCATTTGCAGCATCACATCGAGAAATTTAACGATCTTTGATGGAACCCTAATAGAAAGGACTTGGTCTGGCGTAAGTCAGTTAATGATGTGTATGGTAGGAGGTCAAAACTTAGAAAGAGACATTTATCTTATTACCTTTCCCATGGAGTTTTCCTCTATTAGTTATATGGTCATTAAAGGTGGGTGACTTCATGAACAAAAATTAGAAAGGACTTGAAATTTCAGGCAAATGTTGCAAGGTTTTTTTCAAAATTTGTGAAAGTGCTAAGGGTACAGGTGCGATTTCCCCCAAATTATATAGGTACTAAAACCCTTTCTTTTTTCATGCTAAAAATATTTCATTATGTGAGAAAAACATTAAAATAACCTTCTCACATTTTTACAGGGTTACCATGAACATCATAAGTTACACTTTTTTCTAAATCCAAGCCACCAATTAAGTTTATTAATACTAATTTACTCATAGATATAAAAAACAACCCTTATCAAAAACTTTGGCGAGCCATGGCTAATTGGACATACTTACATTTATTAGTGTTTACTAAAGTCTCCACTATATTTTTTATAATATTTGAACTAAATAATTATATATTAATTAATAAACTTAATGGTTGGCTTAAATTTACAAAAAAAATTCACACTTGAAACTTGTTACACTAGAAGTCTAGAATCTATTTATGCTAGGGAAAAAATACCTCACGATATTTTCAGTATTTCGTTATTTATTTTCAATTCCACATAATGAAACAGAATCTTGACCAATTATATGGAGTATACTTGCAACTGGGGAATGAGTCAATAAAATCCCTCTTCTATTTAACCCCATTTATTTTTAATACCTTAATGATTGATGGAAAATTCATTTTATCTATTGTATTTAGTATTATTTATATTATAATGGAAATCTTTTAATTGTCCAATATTATTATGCATGACCCTCATCTATAAATGTATAAAATCAACATAATAAAATGAATAATATGCTACAAAGAGCTAAATCCTCCCCTTTGGTCTATTGATAGTGTTGGTCTCGAGTTTATGACAAAACCCAAAAGGGGAGGGGTGAATTGGGTTCTTGAAAAATTCTTTTGTAATTAAAAAACTTAACCCCTTGAGAGTTTTAATCCTCTTGATGAAACATGCTATGAGATAGAATGAGAGGGTGCAAATGAAATGTAAAATGTAAGTAATCAAACCATACAAGAAACAACAATATATAGTGGTTCAGGAAACTTTTCCTACTCCACTCTTCCAAGCACACACCTGTTGTGTCTTGAGTTCTACTATTGTATATTCAATACAATCTAGAGCACTCGCTCTCTTCTGGATTCTAGCTCTAGGGGGCATATATAATAATCACTTGTTGGTGAGACCAACTCCAACCAACCAAGTCTAATCCATTGGTGAGACAAACTCAAACTAATCAAACAAAACCCGTTAGTGAGACAAATTCAAACCAACCTCCTGTTTTGCTTCTTCTTGAATTCGGTCTTCAACACCGATTCAAGGCAACAACACAAAATAAAATAGTCAAAAGAGAATTTCCACTTTACAACATGTAATCAATCAGCTCCGGAAGCTCCTTGTTATGTAAAGAAGATAATCTTATAAGCAAACTTGAAGTAGTATCACTTGAAGCTTCAATAATTGTTTAAATGACTTCAACACTTTAGAATAATGAAAGGTGTAAGCTCATCTTGTGTTTCTCATTTTCTTTTCCTATTTTCTTTATTTTCACGCTCATATTTCAATGATATTTATAGAGGAAAAAAATCTACCTGTTGGAGTGGAGGTTGACATGCGTTTAATGCTCCAATGTTCGAATTTTCGACCGTTATAGGTTGAAGTCGCAAGTGGAGTCGACTTGAGATGAGTGGAGTCGACTTGGGATGGGTGAAGTCGACTTGGGTTGCGACTTCGCTTTGTTAAAACTTACTGTCCACTTGCTGTCCAGAATTTTGCCTTCGAAGTCGCAGGCAAAGTCGACTTGGGTTGAGACTTCTCCCAAGTCGCAAGTGAAGTCAACTTGGGGTCAGACTTCACTTTGCTGTCTGTCTGAAGTTGCAGGTGAAGTCGATTTGGCTATGGGACTTCACCCAAGTCGCAAGTGAAGTCGACTTGGGCTGAGACTTCACTTTGCTGAACTTGCTATTCATGAACTTGAGCTCTTGAAACTTAAATTATTTCATATTTTTATTTTCATACACATAATTAGAGACAACATATTTGAGCACACTTATAAAAATTTATTAGAAACTTTTTAATGATATTTCAATTATTTGTTAATCATCAAAATCAAATTAATCTTTTTTAAAGCAAGCATATGATCAACAAATAGTTGAAATTACACTCGAAGAGATGTGGAGGTTTATTTGTAGAAATCCCCAACCGCCTAATGTTTTTGCTCTTACCGTAAGATGGAAACTTTTTGAGCAGAAGAGAGAATAACTTAGAAGCAAGACAGGACAGTTGCAACATCATCCATTCCTCTCTATCTTCCACACCTCCTTCCATGGATGTGGCATGGGTAGACGAACTACAAATGTTATAGATTTTCGAAAGCATGGTTACAAAGCTATACCTAGGCGATAAACCTAAAACTCTTGGCTCGACTTGGTCGTCCAAACCCTATAATAAAGAAGCCTTTAAAGCTACAATGCTAAGACTATGAAAGGTGCGCGAAAAATGTTTGATCAAAGAACTAGAAGAAAACTACTACATATTTTTTCCTTTGAAAAGGAACCGGATTTAGCATTGGTAATGAAGGGCCAACCATGGCTTTATGATCAACATTTAGTCCTCATTGAGCACCTCAACTCACCTGTCCGCCCATCAGATGTAGCTCTTTGCCAAACATCAATGTGGATCCAAATAGGTGACATCCCCTGTCTTTATAACAAACAGACGATAAGTAATATGATTGGAAAGCCTTTTAGGGATTCATAAGGAACCAAAATTGAAGCAGAATAGCTGTAGGTCTAAGTGGAGTTAGACATAAGACAACCTCTTTGAAGAGGCATTTTTATCAAGAACCGACAAGACAGATAACTTTGGTTTTGATTTCAATATGATAGGCTCCTAGCTTTCTGCTTCACTTGTGGACAAATGGGACATGTTCTTAAGGATTTCTCTCACAATCAATAAGGGTTAATAGAAAATTAGGAAGAAGAGCTTTCTTGTGAAAATTTTTTACATTTTGGTTCAAAGACAGTTGGTGCAGATAAGGAAGGAAGCAGATGCAACAGGGTATATCCTTACAACTATTTAGCAAGTGTTCAAAAGGAAGCTCTTGATTTAGGAACCACCAATGAACTCCAAATGGATAGCAGTGGAAAAGACAAAACATTAAATGTGGATGTTGGTAGAGCTGTAAAGATGGATATAGAGATCTCAACTATTCGAATTAATGTGGGCATTGTAGGGAGTAGCTTCTCAACACGTGGATAGTGCTAATTGTCAACTATTGCAATCGAAAATGCATCTCACATAGGGGTTGGTCAATTCTAATGTAATTACAACACCAAAGGCCTCGCAGAAGAGGAGCTAAATTGCTATTAATGCGATAATGGGACATGCCACATAAGGTAAAAATCAGGTCCAAATAGCATCTGTTTCCATAGATGACCTTCATGTCCTCTCTATATCACAAATACTTATGTCACAAAGCATTAATGTAGTCAAGCCAATAACTCTAGTAGGGCAGGCCATGATCATGAGTGGCATAACAAAATGAAAAAGAAAAGCTCGAGAGAAGGATCCTTAATGCAGGACAACATAAATTGTGGACAACATGGAGGACAATAGAAAGAGGCATCATGTCAGTTGTACCCAAACAGTTGTTACTCAGGATGACAACCAACTGAAGAAGCCAAGGCTACATGAGGCTATTGAACAAAGGGAAGCAAGTTTACACATTGTGGGAGCTAAGTTGGGGACTAAGCCCCGCATAACATAGATGACTATTTTATCTTGAAATTTTTATGGGCATGGGAATCCATGAACAATTCTTCGCTGTTTGACCTTTTTGTTTGAAACCAAGAGAACATCATAAGAAATGGATTGGATTAAAAGAAAGTTGATGTTCCACTCCTATTTTACTACTGACAGTCAAGGCTGTGGAGGAGGCCTCGCTCTTTTGTGGTCTAAAGAACGACAAGTTAATATATCTTCCTACTTAGAAAATCATATCGATGCAAAAATCAATGACAATATCCAAAGGAGGTGGAGATTCACGAGGATCTATGGAACCCCTCAACCGCATCAAGGTTCCTTGCTCGGACTTTGCTTCGTCAGTTAACCTCATCATTCCTTTTAGCATTTGAATGAGAATCTCAACAGATGCACCACCAACCTTTCTAAGTGGAATGCGACAATCGGGGGAAACTTTAGAGGGCCATCCATAAGCAGTTTGATACTTTAAGTCAGACTAAGAACCTTCCCCCCTTCAAAGACCAAGGATGTCCAAATTAAGGAGAATGAGGAAAAACTAAACAGCCTTCTCAAGGATGAGGAAATCCTCTAGCAAAATACTCCAAGCTGAATTGGCTAATGTTTGGAGATCGAAATACCAAGTTTTTCCATAAAGTAGCTGTTGAGCGAAGACGAAAAATTTCATTCGAACCTTAATAAATGATTGTGGTGCTCTATTTTTGGATCATGAGGGAAAATTATCATTGGCCATCAACTATTTCTCTTCCCTCTTCATATCAGAAGGAGTAAAACATATTGAAAGAATCACAAAAAACGTTCATTGGAGTATCTTAGGAACATAAAATAGGTATCTTAGGAACATAAAATAGGGATCTTATAGACCCTCTCACTAAAGTGGAATTCCAAAGGGCGTTGATTCAAATGGATCCGGGCAAGGCTCCGGCCCGGATGACCTCTCAGTGGGTTTCTTCCAACATCATTGGTCCATTGTAGGCGATGATGTGTTCAGGGCCTACAAGGACTCCCTTGATTTAGCCTTATTGTATTACTAGTAGTGCATGATGAAGATCATCAACTCTACAAATATTGTCCTCATTCCAAAGAAGAAAGGAGTAGTTAACTTGCTGAACTTTAGACCTATCAACTTGTGTAATGTTATTTACAAAATAGTTGTTAAAGTCCTCACCAGCAGAAAACTTTCTTATCCGAAGTCATCTCAAATAATCGAAGTGCTTTTATCCCAAGCAGACTCATTTCGAACAATATGATCATGGCTTTTTAAGTCTTGCATTTATCAAGAAAACATAGAAGAGGGAAAAAGGAAGAAATGGTGATCAAGCTAAACATGTCAAAAACTTATGATAGAATTGAGTGGGACTTTCTATATCAGATGATTAGGAATATGGGATTTAAGGATATGTGGATTGGTCGGATATACTATTGTATCTCTACAGTTACCAATTGGGTGTTAATCAACAACATAAAATCTAATCCTTTTATTCCTTCTTGTGATTTGAGGCAAGGGGACCCACTCTCTCCATATATCTTTTTACTCTATGCTGAAGGAATGTTTATCCTCCTATCTGAAGCCCAAACTTAAAGTAAATTAATGGCATTCGAAGCAAACCAGGGAGTCCATCTCTTACTCACCTGTTATTTGTAGACATTACTCTCCTTTTTCTCAAGGCCAATAGGGATCAGGTGGCTAAATTGATATCAATTCTACATATCTATGGGGAATATAGTGGAAAAAAGGTAAACATCTAAAAGACAACTCTATTTCTAGAAAAAACACAAGTGAAGCAATCAGGAAAGAAGTTAGCAGCTAATTAGAGTGCAAGATAAGGCCATCAGGCATGGATTGGCAAATCAAAGTCTCAAACTTTTCAGATCTTGAAGGAATGAATATGGATGAAAATCCAACGTTGGCAAAACAAACTCCTATCAGCAAGGGGCAAAGAGATTCTAATCAAATTAGTCACACAATCTATTCCAAACTATGTAATGCATATTTTCAAGCTCCCAAGGAAATTTTGCGAGGTGCTTAACTCTATGGTTAGTAAGTTCTGGTGGGGTGATGTTGAGGGTTGCAGGAAAATCAACTGAGTTTCTTGGCACAAGATGTGTAATTTTAAAGCCACCAGAGGATTGGGATTCCATGACTTCACATCCTTCAATCTTGCCCTCTTAGTGAAGCAAGCTTGATGACTTACTATAAACCTAGAATCTTTATTTCTTAAAAACATGGAGGCTAAATACTTCCCAAATGGTGACTTTTGGTATAGGCCTGCAAATCGTTGGCCACGGAGAAAATCAAACATGAATGTCATTGGAGGGTGGGGAACAAAATATCAATCCATTTATTTGATGACAAATGGACCGTTATGGACTTAGTAAAGGCTAGCCCCCTACCTCATGATGTATTTGAAGATACAATAGTGGATTATTTCATTGACAAGAATTTCAATATATGGAAGGAGAGTGAGGTAAAGGCTGTTGTAGGAGACATTAGGTGGCATATCATTAGTAAAATCCCTCTCCCTACTCAAGTGAAAAAAAAGACTGCATTTACTGGTGCCCTTAGAACTAGATGGGATGTTTACTGCTAAATCAGCCTATACGGTCATTCAAAGAGGTAGATGTAAGCCACACATTGTCAACACAAATGTTATGGCCATTGCCCACCTGATGTCGAAACTCAAGATGCCTTAAAAAATTCTCATTTTCGGATGGAGATTGGTCTTCAATGTGCTCCTCATGAAGGTAAATTTGCTTCATCAACATATCCCACTTGCTCCTCTGTTCTCCTTGTGTAGATCAGGAGATGTGGACAACTCCCACCATTTTTGGTATTGTGATGTCACCTCTCCCGCCTACGATCTAAGGATTAGGAGATGGTTTTCCCTTTACGCAAATGACACTTTATTAGACCTCTTACAGTAATTGTCCTCCCCATGTGAAAGATCAACTCTGACACAATTTATCTTGATGTGCTGGATGATTTGACAGTTTAGAAACCTCCATCGGACAAAGGATGAATCTCCACCTTTCTTTGAAATTCCAAATAGATGCACTCTTTTGCTACACTAGCTATAATCGACCAATGTTTACTTCAAATCCTCTGCACACATCCATGAGAGCCTGGTTAGATGGAAGCCACTGGCTTTTCGACAAGTTAAGGTAAATATTAATGTAGCTTTCAACAGGAACATGGGCATTATGGGTGCAACAATTATCACCCGTGATTTGCAAGATCTCTTTTTGGCTGCAAAAATGCTGGCTTTGGTAGGGTTGAGAAGATCCACTTTGGATGGAGACTAAGTGTATGGCCTTAAGGATCATCATGGGTGGAGGAATCTCAGTACTCTAATGTCATCTTCAAGACGGATTCCCTTATCCTGGCTTAGTTCCAGATTGATGATCACCCCATTCATTCATCCATTAATCATCTCAGTCATAGAATTAAGGTGCGCAGTTGCAGCTTCAACAGATGGTTCTTCCATGTTCTTAAGAGTAGTAATGGTGTCGCCACACCATAGCAAAGTTTGCACTGTCACAGGGTATCCATTTCGTGGGTAGACTTATCTCCTGTATGTACCATTGATTCTATGTGTAATCATTGTAAGTTTATTCCTTCCTTTGAGGGGTTTCCTCCTCATCCTTTTAGAATTGTTGAATGGGAGGATGGGATGGAAACATCTCTTTTTATGAAAAAATATAAAATAGATTAATGCTCAATGTCAATTTTAAAATAATATTTTGAACATATATACTATCTAAAATATCATTTTTATGTGTATAATGATTCTATATAATATTATTATATTCTAACGTATATATGAATGGTCACCAAGCGTGTAGCTTAGTGGTACAATCAATGGGTGCAAATTCCATAGGTTGTGGTTTTCGGGCGAGCGTTTGTTGTTTCCTCCCTAATGTTGAGGTATTTATAGAAAATACCTCCATTTGTGTGAGGGTTGAATAATATTGGTTGTAATATCATATGTCATACTGTGTATATAACAATAAAATATGTGAATGGATCTAAGTATTTTTCTTAATTTACATATCTATTATTGGGTAAATGTTGCCATGCACATATTTGATTGGGATGAAATTTGATTTTCTAACTAAATAAATAATATTAATTATAATAAATATATTGAAATTTCAATGCATAGGGTGTAAAACCCTCTTTTTAAAATATTTTTTGAAAATCTTTTTATAAAATTGTTAATTGGTGTGTTAATCTGTGTGTTAATCTCCAAATCAAATTTTACTATTTTTAGAGATGTATATATATATTTTAATTTTTAAAAAAATATATATATATATATGCATATCTAAAAATGGTAAAACTTAATACATAAGTTAAATATACATAGATTAACAATTTTATAAATAGATTTTTAAAAAAATTAAAAAATAAAGTTTTACACCTTGATGCATTGAAACTTTAATACATCATGATGCATTGAAACATACATGAATAACCTCTATCCCTTGCAAGTTTGTTAAAGTAACAATGAGTCACCGAAAGAAAATATTTTAACTTTTATGGGCGCGTAGTGCTTTTTTGTATGCAAAAGATACTATTTAAAGATATAAATAATTATTGTAGCCAAAAACTAGCTTTTGGCAACAATTATGTAATAAATATTACAAAAAACAACTTCCCGCGACAAGGTTTATGCCTTCGGCGAATACTTAAAAAATTCTCATACATATATAACTTAGTTGTAACCACATCACAACGTAAATTGATAAGTGATAAATTTTAGACCACTAAAAGTTTACTTTCTTATAGTATCTATTTGCACTTTTTGTAAGACTAAATCACATGCTTAATATATCACTCAAACAATAAAAATATAATTCAACAATAATCATGCACCAAGCAATTGGATAATCGTACGTTTTAAAAATATATCTATAGGTATATATTTACTAATATTTCGAAAAACATACATATATCTACGATTATTAATGGAAAAAATTGCAAGTACATCCTTCTCTTTCTTTCAGTGATCATTCATTCATTTTTTTAGGTGCGCCATTGGCAGTTGTTAGACGCCACATATTTATTGATGAGTGGTCAGTGTTGTCTGCAATGTTTTGGATGGTTTCACAGGACACAAGTCCAAGCACGCATGCACGCCCAGCAAATGCCAAAGACGACCATGAAATGAATACAAATAAAAGCCATCAAGAAACAGCAAAGCCTAGTCAATTAAGCCAAGCCGTCTTAACTTGACAACCCGGAAAACGGGAGAACAGTTGGACTAACCTAATGAGCCAGCCTTAGTTGTTCATTGACTATAGTGAAACGCTGATGTTAAAAAGTATGTTTCTATTTTTCTCAGATTTCCATGAGCGCAAATTTCACAGAGGTGAGTGCTTAATTTCTGCTGAATTAAAATTGGGTTATTTCCAAATGTATCAGGTAATTTGCAACTACTCTCATATAGTTTAATCGTAATTCCAAATATACTCACATAATTTTAGAAATTGCAAATAATTTCCACATTGTTTGACCATTATGTTGTCAAGGCATAGGTATAGTTGTAAATATATGATACATGCATACTTAGTCTCTGGAATTGCAAATATATTTAATTTGACCGTAATTAAATATATTCATATAATTATAGAAATTTAAATAATTCTGACATAGACCGACTATAATTCCAAACATAGTGAGAACATCATGGCATTATATTAGTTTTTGGTCAATAATGGCGGAAATGCGATTGTCGAGATCTTTAAATTAACTATTAAAGCTACTATTTTATTATTATATTAAAGCATTTATTTACATATATTATTTAAGATTATTTTGCAAAGTTTTATCATAATTGTAAATAATTAATTTAATTTTAATTATAATACTATTAACACGTTGGTATGCGTATTTTAGTCTTTTAAAAAAAAAATTTTTATGTGGCAGAAATAATCGTAATGTAAAGTATACACATGCAGTTTCTGGCCCCAAATGTTGTTGGGTCTTTTACAATTTCGTCAAACCAAGGTACATATGCTTGAAATATCTCTCAAACTCGATAAAGTTTCAAGTTTCTTATGCTAATTTTCTTTATAAATATAAATATAATTATTGGAAATAAACTTTGGAAGTAATTATTTTCCGCAAAAGTATGCAAAAAATAATGCTAATTAATTTATCTTAATTTTTTGATTGGTATATATATATATATATATATATATATATATATATATATATATATATTATAACATCTGATATTGTATTCAAGCACATTCAACTCTCTACAAAAAATAATAAAACTCTACGGCTTGTAAAGACTTGAACCCTAGATTTATTACATCCATGCCCTTAGCCTTACCACTACCATGAGGCCAGAGGCCTGCGGCACTGGTTGATCTCACTAATCGACATGATATAGTCCAAAAATCCAGAATTCTCCGACACGATGACGCATCGCGCACATGCAAAATAATTCAGTTAGTTGAACAGCAGGTTGAATATCCTGACATGTATATGCCAATGGCTACAAATCTGACAGGCACGTGGTTATATATTAATTCGAACCGGATCCATGACGGCATATGCTTATCCACTTATATGTTTTTTTTTTTTTTCCTAAAAAGAAAAGTGAATAAGGATTTTTCTGTAGTGATTTTTTGCAGATACAAGTTTGGGTTATGATGTCATGGTCCCGTTTTGGTTCCGTAAAACCTTTCGAGGAGATTTAATTCATTTATTAAATATAACCTTATCTGTTTAGTTACGAGGACTAACTTTCATGTAAATCAAATATATGTATGGATTATATTTGGTAAAAATGAATATTCATATATAAATATCCATTACATGTGTATTAGAATATAATAATACTAATAGGATTTTTATCCACGTAATAACAATATTTAAGATATTAAAAATACAACTTCGAAATTGATATTTACTATTAAATTATTTTATTACGTTGATTTTTGACCTTCGTAGGTGGATCCATGCACAATAATACTTTATAAATGAAAAATTCTATAATAAGATAAATGATAGAAATATAATAGACGATCTTATCAGTAAGAGTTGTTGGTCCCGAGTTAATGACAATTACCCAAGAGAGGAGGGGTGACTTGGGTATTTAAAAAATTTTAAACTTAAGCAAAAACTTTACCCCAGATTAATTTAGTCCCCTTTATGAAGAAACAGAATGGAAAGCAATATAGTGTAGAGAACAGAAATAAACATCAACACACAAGATTTTATAGTGGTTCGGGCAACCTCCCTACTCCACTCTTCCAAGCTCACACCTCTTGTGACTTGGGTTCCACTATGTATTCCGTGAATACAACTAGAGTCTTCACTCTCTTCTAGATTCTAGCTCTAGGGGGCATCAACAATACACAGCACAAGTAGGTGACGAGTTCCACTCCAATCACACACTACTTTGCTTACACTTGTTCTTAGCTACCCAAGCTAAAACAAGTTCAATACAACAATAAGAATAAAAGAAAGTTTCTACACGTTACTGTTGTGTAGACGCAGATTTGACGCAGAGAAGAACTTGTACAACAGTGTTGATGATTCAATAAGAAGCTCTTGCCAGTTTGAACTCGGAGTTCTTCTTCTTTATGATGGCTTGATCACTTAATGCTCTTGGAGATAGGAGTTATGCACATTCAATGATTCTCAGCTACCCTCCTCATTCATATTGATTGCCTTTTATAATTGTGGAGGGAATCAGAACGTTTGGAGGTAGGTGGCGCGCATTTAATGCGCCAACGTTCGAAAATTTTCCGACCGTTGCGACCCAAGTCGCAGGTGGAGTCGACTTCGGGTGCGACTTCGCCCAGGTCGCAGATGGAGTCGACTTCGGGTGCGACTTCGCCTGTTCGCAACTTCTTCAAGTTCCAGTCTGGGTCGACTTGGTCCTCAACTTGACCCAAGTCGCAGGTGGAGTCGACTTCGGGTGCGACTTCACCTCGACAGCTTGTTTGATGAACTTAAAATCCTTGGAATGCTTTTCTTGCTTGAGTTTCTTCATGTTTGGTTGTTCTTCCTTGATTTATATCTCTTTGGACTACTGTGTTATCATTCTAGCTTGATGTCCTTTAGCTCCATGATTTGCAAACCTTGAGTCCTTGAGTCTTGAATCTTTGTATTCATGAACAAGTCCGATATATTTTGATTAGAATAGTTGAATTCATGCATCTTGCTTTCTTTGGACTTGGATTAGTCTTCATATGTTCCAAGTCGAGCATCTAAGTTGACTTGATCTTCAACTTGACTCAAGTTCTACCTTGAAATTGATCTAATCTCCGATTTGGCTTCTGAAGTTTCTGCCCTGTCCAACTGAAGTCGACTTGGTCTGTGACTTCGCCCAAGTCGCATGCGGAGTCGACTTCGTCTCCGACTTCGGTAGCTCTGCTCCTCGATTTCAACTCTGGACAGAAATGACTCCTCCAAGTCGCGACTGAAGTCGACTTGGTCTGCGACTTCACCTCAAATCGCAAGTGGAGTTGACTTGGGATGCGACTTCGGCAGTTCTCGTTCTCGATTTCAACTCTAGAAGGAAATGACGTTTCGAAGTCGCTTCTTGAGTCGACTTGGGGATCGAATTGACCTAAGTCGAAGCCTGAGTCGACTTGGAAATCGACTTGACTTGCCATGTTTCATATTCTTCAAATTTATAGCCTTAAGTCATTTTCACAAATATGTTAGTAACCAAAACTTACTCAAATTGATTTGTTAATCATCAAAACATAGACTTGGCTTATTTTTCACATATTTCCAACAATCTCCCCTTTTTGATGATTGACAAAACTGATTTGAGTGTATACCTTTCAATGTCTTAAAAACATAAAAACATGCCAATTCTGCATTTTGAAGTTTTTAACATACTCATGCAAACAATAAAAAAATATTCAAACAAAAAACTTAAAACCAGTCATAAAAACTTAGACTCAATTCCGGTCTCTTCTTAAAACCACTTAGACTCAAATCCCGATCTCTTCTTTCCCTTTTTGTTAATGTATCAAAAAAATTGAGATAGAGTGGGTAAAATTTTATGAGAATGGTGGGGTTGCTCCCCCTAAACTTGTGCTCCCCCTCAGTTTGTGCTTTGCTAAGTTAATTCAAGCATTCCCATATCATTTCTAATTTTATAAAATGATTCTTTTGCAAGAGGTTTGGTGAATATATCTGCAATTTGATCTTCTGTTCTTACATATTCGAAACATATATCATGATTTTCTACATGTTCTCTAATAAAATGATGTCTAAGGTCTATATGTTTGGTTTTAGAATGCAATACTGGATTTTTAGTTAAACATATGACACTTGTATTATTACATTTAATAGGTATATCTTTGAAGTCCATGCTATAGTCCCAAAGTTGTTGTTTCATCCAAAGCAATTGGGCACAACAGCTCCCAGCGGCAATGTATTCGGCTTCCGCCGTAGATAGAGCAACACTAGTTTATTTTCTTGAAAACCATGAAACCAACATGTTCCCAAGAAATTGACATGTTCCACTAGTGCTTTTTCTATATACTTTGTAACCAGCAAAATCCGCATCCGAGTAGCCGATTAAATCAAAATTAGAACCTTTTGGATACCAAAGTCCTATGTTGGTAGTATCTACTAAATATCTGAAAATTCTTTTTACAGCTACGAAGTGTGATTCTTTTGGACAAGATTGAAATCTAGAGCACATACACACACTAAACAATATGTCAGGTTTAGAAGCAGTTAAATATAATAAAGAACCTATCATGCTTCTATATAATTTTAAATCAATTGTTTTTCCTTTCTCATCTTTGTCAATTTTAATGGTTGAGTTCATAGGCGTGTTTGCCCCTTTGCTGTTTTCCATGCCAAACTTCTTCAACATTTCTTTGATATACTTGGACCGGTTGATGAAAATCCTTTCATTTAGTTGCTTGATTTGTAGTCCAAGGAAGAAATTCAGCTCCCCCATCATACTCATCTCAAATTCTTTCTGCATAAACTCAGAAAATTCTTAACAAAGAATCTCATTAGTAGCACCAAAGATAATATCATCAACATAAATTTCAATAATCAAGATATCTTTTTCTTTATATTTGATAAACAAAGTGGTGTCTACCTTTCCCTTTTGAAAGTCATGATCAATCAAAAATTTTCTTAATCTCTCATACCAAGCTCTTGGAGCTTGTTTTAATCCATATAATGCTTTGGTTAATTTGTATACAAATTTAGATTTATCTTTCTCCTCAAATCCAGGTGGTTATTCAACATACACCTCTTCATTTATATGTCCATTCAAAAATGCACTTTTAACATCCATTTGAAACAATTTAAAGTTTATGTGAGATGCAAAAGCTAATAAGATACGAATAGCTTCTAATCTAGCAACCGGGGCATAGGATTCTTCAAAATCTATTCCTTCTTCTTGTGAGTATCCCTTTGCCACAAGTCTAGCTTTGTTTCTCACTACAAGTCCACTTTCATCCAATTTGTTCCTAAATACCCACTTTGTGCCAATGACAGTACAATCTTTTGGTTTTGGAACAAGATGCCAAACTTGATTTCTTTCAAATTGATTTAGCTCTTATTGCATTGCTATGATCCAGTTTTCATCATCTAGAGCTTGATCAATAGTGGATGGTTCAATTTTGGATACAAAGGTGTATTGTCCACAAATGTTTTTTTTGACCTCTAGTTTTTACACCTTCATACACATTCCCTATAACTTGCTCAATTGGATGGGCATGTTTGAACTTTAAATCAGTTGGAGGTTTATAGGAATTATTGCCTTCACTTACCCTTTCCTCCATGGATTCTTCTTGCTTTTCCACATGCAGTTTTTCAAGGCTACTTGTTATATCATCTGCATCACTTAAATCATCTTTTCTTTTGAAGCAAGGATTAGTTTCATCAAAGACAACATGTATTGATTCTTCTACAACTTGGTTTTTTTTGTAGAAGACTCTATATGCTTTGCTATTTGATGAGTAACCAAGGAATATTGCCTCATCACTTTTAGCATCCAATTTTCTCAAGTTGGTTTTTCCATTGTTCAAAACATAACTGTGCAACCAAAGACATGAAAATTTGAAATATTTGGTTTTCTACCTTTTCATAGCTCATATGGGGTCTTTTTCAAGATTGCTCTAATGGTAACTCGGTTCAACACATGACAATCTGTACTTACAGCTTCACCCCAAATTTTTTTGGATAATTTACTCTCATTTAGCATTGTTCTAGCCATCTCTTGTATAGTTCTATTTTTCCTTTCAATCACTCCATTTTGTTGTGGTGTTCTCGGTGCAGAAAATATGTGATGAATTTTTTTTTCATTACATAATTCTATGAATCGTTTATTTTCAAACTCACCACCATGATCACTTCTAATGGTCATAATAGTACATTATTTTTCATTTTGCACCAAGTTTACAAAAGTTGCAAACATAGAGAAGGCTTCATCTTTTGCTAGCTAAGAGAATTACCCATGTGAATCTTGAAAAATCATCAACTATTACAAACACATATTTCTTTCCACCAATGGTTAAAATATCGGATGACCCATATAGATCCATGTGTAGCAATTCAAGTGGCCTAGTGGTGGAAATCTCCTTTTTGGTAGAGAAAGGCATTTTAGGTTGCTTTGACAATTGACATGCCTTGCAAATTTTATCTTTGTCGTATTTCAATTTTGGCAATCCTTCAACCAAATTCTTTTTCCATAGAGTTTTAATGTTTGACATGTTCACATGTCCAAGCCTCTTATGCCAAACCCATGGATCATTGTCAATGGCCATTAGACATTGACCATTTAGTTCATCAAGTGAAACCAAATATACATTTCCATGTCTTTTTCCGCTAAACATGATATGTTCTTCATCAAATACATTACATATAGATAATTCAAACACAACCTTGTACCCTTTGTCACATAATTGGCTAATACTCATTAAATTGTGCTTGAGTCCTTCAATAAATAATACATCTTCCATACATGCATTTGAAATACTATAAATGTTTCCTTTACCTTTGATTTTGTCTTTCTCATTATTTCCAAAAGCAACAGTTCCATAGTTGCAAGGCTTGAGTTTATGAAATAAACTTCTTTTACCGGTCATATGCCTTGAGCAACCACTATCCATGAACCAAACGTTGCTTGCCTTTGCCTTGAAACATATCTGAAAAATGAACAAATAAATCTTATCTCTTTGGTACCCATTTTATGGGTCCATTTGGGTTAGTAAACTGATTTAATCTTTGTTGTTCTATGTTTGAAAGCCCAAATCTTGTGTTTCTTGGAACCCAAACTAATTTTGCACCATGGTCATATAGTTTCTTAAAATTACATTTATGGACTTTATGACCCATCTTATTGCAAAAATTGCAAGCCATTGGTAATCTAGGAGTAGGCCTCCAAGTATGTATTGATTCAACAATTGGCCTCTTAGTCCATGTAGTATGATTCCCTTTGGGCTTGTAGATAGGTGCAGTTTTGGTTTGATTTTTCCCAAGTATTGGCATATTCGATTTACCACTTTCTCTTTGTTCAAATGTGGAGTATCCAAGACCTCTTTTATTTGTTTGAGAAGTCATGTTCAGAAAAAATTTTACATTTTCTCCTGAATTAGAGAATTTAGCTAATGATTCATTTAAGGATTCATTCTCCTTTTTCAATTTCTCTACTTCTTTCAAAAGCAATTCATTTTCATCTTTCAGTTTTGATGTACTTTCAGCTAGTTTTTCATTTATAATAATAATGGAATTGCATTGTTGTCTCTTTAATGATAACTTATTTCCTCATTTTTTGATTTTCTCATATAATGAATCATATGTATGTTGCAATTCTTTTAATTCAGCACATTTGAGACATTCTTGAATAGAAGAGTGAGTAGATTGAGAATAGCAAAATTTGGAAGTTACCTCTTCATTACTTGTGTACTTGGTTGAGGTGGTTTGATCTTCCAAAACTTCCGTTGTGTTCAAACACAACAGATTTTCTTCTTGCTCAATCCGCGTCATACAGCATATTCTTGCACAATTTGCTGCTTCAAAATTGTCGGTTGAGGAACTACTTGTTGATGAAATTTCTTCATTCACGTACATTCCTCTTCCCTTAGGCCTTTGAAATTTTCGGCTTTTATATCTTTCCTTCCTTTCTGTTAATCCTTTGATCTCTCTTCCAGTGTAGGACATTGAGCTTGCAAATGTCCCGTACCACCGCATCTATAGCACTTTGTGACCTCCTTTTTCTTCTCTCTTCGCGGTCTTTCTTTGAAGTCTTTGAAGTTCTTTTCTTTTCTCACAAACTTTCAAAATTTGCGAGTTAGTAGAGCAATGTCTTCATCATCGTTGTGAGATGAGGAGGTGGACTCATCCGAATTATGAGTGACTCTTAGTGCAAGTGCTTTCTTTCCTTTGTGATGATCTTCATTTCTTTTCTTGATTAGCTCATGTGACATTAATGAGCTAATAAGATCTTCTAGCTTCAATGTGTTTAGGTCCTTGGCTTCTTCTATTGCAGTAATCTTTGGAGTCCAAGATTCTGGTAGAGCTCTTAGGATTTTCATGACCTGTTCAGATTCAGAGATAGCTTTTCCAAGACCTTTCAAAGCATTAGTAATTTTAGAGAATCTAGCAAATATTTCAGAAATATTTTCTGTTTCTAGCATTCTAAAGTTTTCCAATTCTCCAATCAAAATATTTCTCCTTGTCCCTTGGACTTGAGAAGTTCCTTCATAAATAGATGTTAGTGTATCCCATATCTCTTTTGCAGTTAAACAAGAGGATACTCTATCATATTCGGAAGCGGTAAGAGCACAAAATAAAGAATTCATAGCATTGGCGTTGCTCTTAACAGTTTTCACTTCCTCATCGGTCCATTTAGAAGCTCTTTCATCAATAGGTAAGGTTACACCATCTTGGATTGCAATCCAAGAATCCATATCTGTAGCCATGATGAGTTGCTTCATACGAAGCTTCCAATAGCCGAAATTGTTTCCATCAAACAATGGTGGCCTAGTAAAAAATTGGCCTTCGGAAAATGCGGGAACGAAAGTCGATTGGGATGCCATATCAAAAAATCTCTTTGGAATAACTCAAAGACTTGCTCTGATACCACTTGTTGGTCCCGAGTTAATGACAATTACCCAAGAGGGAAGGGGTGAATTGGGTATTTAAAAATTTTTAAACTTAAGCAGAAACTTTACCCTGGATTAATTTAGTCCCCTTTATGAAGAAACAGAATGAAAAGCAATATAGTGTAGAGAGTAGAAATAAACATCAACACATAGGATTTTATAGTGGTTTGGGCAACCTCCCTACTCCACTCTTCCAAGCTCATACCTCTTGTGACTTGGGTTCCACTATGTATTCTGCAAATACAACTAGAGTCTTCACTCTCTTCTAGATTCTAGCTCTAGGGGGCATCAACAATACACACCACAAGTAGGTGATGAGTTCCACTCCAATCACACACTACTTTGCTTACACTTGTTCTTAGCTACCCAAGCTAAAACAAGTTCAATACAACAATAAGAATAAAAGAAAGTTTCTACACGTTACTGTTGTGTAGACGCAGATTTGATGCAGAGAAGAACTTGTACAGCAGTGTTGATGATTCAATAAGAAGCTCTTGCCAGTTTGAACTCGGAGTTCTTCTTCTTTATGATGGCTTGATCACTTAATGCTCTTGGAGATAGGAGTTATGCACATTCAATGATTCTCAGCTACCCTCATCGTTCATATTGATTGCCTTTTATATTTGTGGAGGAAATCCGAACTTTTGGAGGTAGGTAGCGCGCATTTAATGCGCCAACGTTCAAAAATTTTCCGACCGTTGCGACCTAAGTCGCAGGTGGAGTCGACTTCGGGTGTGACTTCACCTCGACAGCTTATTTGATGAACTTGAAATCCTTGGAATGCTTTGCTTGCTTGAGTTTCTTCATGTTTGGTTGTTCTTCCTTGATTTATATCTCTTTGGACTACTGTGTTATCATTCTAGCTTGATGTCCTTTAGCTCCATGATTTGCAAACCTTGAGTCCTTGAGTCTTGAATCTTTGTATTCATGAACAAGTCCGATATATTTTGATTAGAACAGTTGAATTCATGCATCTTGCTTTCTTTGGACTTGGATTAGTCTTCATATGTTCCAAGTCGAACATCTAAGTCAACTTGATCTTCAACTTGACTCAAGTTCTACCTTGAAATTGATCTATTCTCCGATTTGGCTTCTGAAGTTTCTGCCCTGTCCAACTGAAGTCGATACTGGAGTCGACTTGGTCTGCGACTTCGCCCAAGTCGCATGCGGAGTTGACTTCGTCTTCGACTTCGGCAGCTCTGCTCCTCGATTTCAACTCTGGACAGAAATGACGCCTCCAAGTCGCGACTGAAGTCGACTTGGTCTGCGACTTCACCTCAAGTCGCAAGTGGAGTCGACTTGGGATGCGACTTCGGCAGTTCTCGTTCTCGATTTCAACTCTGGAAGGAAATGACATTTTGAAGTCGCTTCTTGAGTCGACTTGGGGATCGACTTGGCCTAAGTCAAAGCCTGAGTTAACTTGGAAATCGACTTGACTTGCCATGCTTTATATTCTTCAAATTTATAACCTTAAGTCATTTTCACAAACATGTTAGTAACCAAAACTTACTCAAATTGATTTGTTAATCATCAAAACATAGACTTGGCTTATTTTCCACATATTTCCAATAAGAGTTTCCGTTTTATGTCAATCTCAAGCCTTGTTAAAACGAGAGAGTTGGTATGTCATGTTGGCAGCCAATTTTATAAAAATCACCGTCACATCTCTTATGAATGATGAAAATATATTAAAAGTAATTAGTGTTAGAGTGTTCACTGTAAGTGACGTGCTACAGTTGAGCTTGGATGTAGTGATAAATGAGTAAGAGTTTCTAGGGCGTTTCTTTAAAAGTGACACGCTTTATTGGAGTTCGGATGTAATGAGAAACGGGCAAGGATGGCTAGGACGTTTCCCTGGAAGTGATGAGGCACAACATCGTCCGATTGTGGTGAGAAGTAGGCGAAGGTTTTCATGCCTCTATGGATGTGGTTTATGGAAGAAGGTGAAGGATACTTAACCAAAAAATTGTTGTGATAGGTGGATATTTAAATGGACATGTAATAAGAGAATTCATGGAGATTTCAACTTTGGAATAAGGAATGAACTCGAGAATGTCATTTTAAATTTTGTTGTAGCATATGATTTGATTATAGTGAATACATTATTTCAAAAAAGGGACGAACACTTGATAATTTTAAGAGTGAGACCAATTTCAGCCAAATAGATTTCTTTCTTATAAGAAAATATGACAAATCTCTCTATACTAACTAAAAAATTATCCTAGGTAAGAGTTTAACTATGCAACATAGATTATTAGTGATTGATATATATATATATATACACAAAAACAATTAATAAAAACTAAAAGTATATAATTTCAAAAATCAAATGGTAGAATTTAAAAGGTAACAAAACAAAACTTTTTAGTAAAAAAATAATAGAAGAAGGAAAATGAGACATATAAGAAGATGAAGTAGAATCAATGTGTGATAAAATAATCACTAGCATAAAAGAAGTTGGATAATGTATTGTAGGAATATATGAAAATACCAGATTTTTATAGAGAAAAACTTGGTGGTGGAACGAGGATATTCAAAAAGCTATAAATGATAACGAGAAAATTTTAAAAAATGGCAGACTAACAAAAATGATACAAGTCTACAACAATACAAACTATCAAAAATGCTATTAAAAAATTATTAACGATACTAAAACAAAGCTTATGACAACTTACATGACAGATAGGAGTTAGACAAGGATAGAAAGATATGTTCAAATTGGCTAAATTAAGAGAAAATAAAGGTAAAGGTTTGGAGCATGTTAGATGTATTAAAAGTGAAGATAAAAGTGCTTTAGTTAAAGATGATGCAATTAAAGAATGATGAAAAACTTATTTTTGTAGTTTATTGAATGTTACCCCATCATAACAATCAACATTAGATGTCAATTTAAATATAAAAGAAGATATGAATTTTAGTTATTTTCCAAAAATAAAAAATCTGAAGTAAAGAAAGCTCTTAAAAAATAAGAATAGGAAAAGTCTTAGGCTTAAATAATATACCAATTGTGGCGTGGAAGTGCATGTCAGATGTAGATGTAACATAGTTAATAAATTTATTTAATAAAATCATAAAAACAAAATTAATACCAAGAGAATGGAGGAAAAGTACCATAGTCCCAAATTATAAAAATAAAAGAGATATTTAAAATTGTGCAAACTGTTGTGGAATAAAATTAATAAGTTATAATATGAAGTTATGAGAAAGAGTAATTGAACATTGACTAAGACGAGAAACTAATATCTTTGAAAATCAGATTGGTTTTATGTCAGGAAAATCAACCACTGAAGTTATTTTTTTTACTTAGACAACTATTTGAGAAGTATACAGAAAAGAAAAAGAACTTATATATCATTTTTATTGATTTAGAAAAATATACAATTAGGCATAAAAAAGCTAATATAACAAGTGATGAAAATGAAATGAATTAACAATGGATATATTTTTTGATAAAGTTAACAATAGATACATTAATGTTGTTAAAGATATGTATGAGGCGGTTGTAACAAATGTGAGGACCATGAGTAGAAATACTAATAATTTCCCAATTAAAATAGATTTGCATCTAGATTTAGCCTTGAGTCCTTACCTTTTCACTTTAGTGATAAATGAAATTACTAGACATTTGCAAGAAGTACTTTGGTGCATATTATTTACAGATGACATAATTCTAATAGATCAAACTAGGGGAGGACTAAATTTAAAATTGAACAAGTTGGTAGATGTTTTAGAATCTAATGATTTTAGAATTAGCCGACAAAAACTAAATATATGAAATGCAATTTTAATAATAGTGAGCACCTGGATGAGAAACAAATTAAGATCTCAGATCAAGTAGTGATAAGAACTAATCATTTCCAATATTTAGGATTAATAGTTCAAGAGAATAGAAAAATTGAGAAAAATATAATACATAGAATTCAAACAGCATGGAAAAAGTAAAGTTCATCGAGAATTTTATGTGATTGTTGAATCTCAATTAAATTTTTAAAAAATTTTACAAGACCGCTATTACAATAGGTATGCTTTATATGGAAAAATGTTAGACAGTTAAAAAATAACACACACATAAAATGAACGTAGTGCAAATGAGAATGTTAAGGTGGATGAACAGTAAAATAGGAAAAGATAAAATTAGAAAAGAAGGAATATGAGGAAATCTCAAAATGAGGCTAATATGTGATAAAACGAGAGAAAAAATAAATTAAGATGGTTTAGTCATGTTAAACAAAGGCATGAAATGACACCAGTTAGGAAGGTAGAGTTTATTCGAGTAGAAGATGGTAGGAGAGAGAGGAAGATACAAAAAATATGGATTGAAGTAATTAAATAAAACATGAAATATTACAAATTACTGAACATTTAGTTTTAAATCATCAAAAATGGCACCACAAAATCCATACAGCTCAGCTTGCTTAGGTGGAAAATGACTTATGATGATGATGATGATGATGCAATAGACAAAGTGAATTTTCCATATTCATAAAATCTTATGTATCAACTATTACTTTTTAAAATTTTAATTATTCCATTTGGAAACTAATTTTAAAATATTTTTTACATCTCAATTATCCTCAAGTAATTTTTCACTCAAGGGCATTATATCCAAATGTGAATCTGCAAGAGACAACGCTATTAACGGACACCAGTCACAAATGCTGGGGGGTGAACCGATTAACCATGCCCTTCATTATTACTTTTTAGATCTTTCGAAAATGAACATACGGCTCATTGTTGGCAAAATCAAAATTCTCTCCCAAAATGTTGTAAATATACTCCATTAAAAAAAAATAATTTCTCCCAAAAAAGTCAGCAAAATTTTCGTTTTTGCCGATTAGACAAATATTTTTGCTAAAGAATACATTGTTCAAGAAATTATTCGTAGTATTTGAACAGAAAATTTCGATGAAATATTCGAGAAACTTTCAGAGATCTTTTGAGAAAATTTCTCTCACGATAATAACTTATCCCCTTTTGATTCAAATCTAGTTTAGGCTTCAATTCCATATATCATTATATAATATTCTAATTAACAAATTACTAATGCTAAAAATAGTTTAAAAATTTCTCTTGTTTTAAAATTGTATAAAACAGCCAGTATTTATTTTTTTAAAATTTTAGTTTTTTTGCAAAACAGTTAAGCTAAATCATCGATAATTTCTTCAAAACTACCAAGTTTTCTCTTTATAAAATTAGCGAAAATTTGCCAAACATGTATGCTACATACGCTTAGACCTAGCAACCAAGAACTTGGGTTCCATTTTTCTAAGAATGTTTTTTAATCCGAGCCATCCATCCTTCTTTGATATTTATATGATATGAAAAATCAATTAATTAAATCTGTATATAATCCATGAGAAAAATACAAATGCATGAAGTTTTTCGTAATCATATGTTGTAACATCATATATCATAATAATTTTCAATTAACTTGATTTTTATATTAATGAATAATCTCGTTAGCTCAGGTTAAGCAAACGACTCGCTTAGCCTACATCGAAAAATTTATTTTAATATTTTAATATTTTAATATTTTTAAATATATTTATTTATCTAAATGTATTTAACATATAAACTAAGTTTTACCATTTTTGGATATATGTATATATATATATATATTTTGAGACTTTCTATGTTTAAAAATCTCAAAAAATATATATGCATAGATCCAAAAATGGTAAAACTTAGTTTATATGTTAAATACGCTTAGATAAAAATGTTTAAAATGAGGTTTTTGAGGTAGACTAAGATAGCCATCTACTCAGCCCTGGCTAACGGGATCACTTCTCTTTTATATTTAGACTTTTTATTTGTGTATTTACAACTCAACCCAAATACACCATAGATTATAACAATTTTCAATTATCTTGAATTTTTATATTTAATTGTGTATTTACATTTCAACATAGGCAATATTATCCAATTTATTCCAAGCATGAAAATCTAACAATGTTTCTTATAAATAGTTATAGAGTTGTTACTTAGAAAAATGGAAAAAAAAACTCTCCAAATTGGGACTTTAAGCCGGGATCTCCTGCATCAGAGGTGCAATGATTTGAAGTTGGACTTAACAAGTATTTTTAAACACAACCCATGACATTTTTTTTTTATGAAAAAACCCATAACTTGAATTAAGCAAAAATAACAAAAAACTAGCCGAGTGAAAATTATTCGGGATTTCTTCACAGGAGAAAAGCCCAGCAACCCGCGGCTTTATCATGAGTTATTGAAAACAGCTAGCCAGCTAGCTAGATGGCGAATGTATAAATTAATGAAGATAAGATCCTCCTACTCCTGATGATCAGATCCTTTAATTTTCCCACCGATTGAGTGCATGCAAAGACAAGAAATTAGTGCCATGCATGTGCATTGCATTGGCATATACCTGCTGCTGCAACAGCTGCAAAGGTCTCTATATATGTTCTTTCTTTAATCGGCAAGTTGCATCCGTGCATGCATGGGATTGCTAAATTTAGATAAGAGAGAGATAGATGCTTAGATTTTTGGGGCCTAATTCAGAAGCTTAGTCAAAAGCAAGTAACTGTTTATTACTTTAATTATTGGTGGATTCGTGTGCAGATGAGAATTCAAAACGTGGGAACGCTACAGTACTACTACTGTACTACAGCCATGCATTATACCAATCGGAGTTCATGAATTGAATGCAGCAGATTATCCGTAGACCATCAAATAATGCCATGCCCATACACTATATACATCCCTTGATTCAATACATACATATGTACAGTCAATGATTAAATACTTACATAAGCATGAAGCCTCCACGTTCACTCTTAATTTTTTAAAATTTTAAAATCTAAACCATTTGTCATGTTAAATACATCTTGTCTATGATTATAAAAAAAACATATTGTTTGTTTTATCATGCTATCAAAAGTAAATTTTATGAAACTTTTAAAAACAAATAAATGGCAGTTGCACCCAAGTTTGGCGATGAAAACCCTAGAAGCCTATGTCCCCTTGCATCCCTCAACAAGGCGATATCCGCAGGTTGAGAAGAGGTAGGAGTTTTGACTAGGGTATTCTCAAGCTTAGGCAGAAGGGGTGGAGGAGGTGAGTGGCTGCGGAGATATTTGTATCGATTCTAAAATATGTCCAGCCTAGATGTAGAATGGTTGGGAGAGGATCTTCGAACGATGGAGTAGGGTGAGGAAAAATGTCGAATGATCGATCCAGAAGGAAAACTGACCCTCCTGTTCCCTGTTTAGGCATCCAAGAGCTACAACAAAGACCTTTTCAAATCCTCAATGAGGAAGTTATGGAAGCCCAAAGAGAAACTGATAATGGTTGATTTGGAGGCAAATCTTTATCTAGCAATCTTTGAGAAGGAGGAAGAGAAGAACACGTTAATGGATGGACGACCCTGTTCGTTTGATAGACACATGATCCTCTTTTTGGAGATCTCTAAGCAGACTAAACTGGAGGAGATTGCTCTATTTAAAACACCCATCTGGCTACAAGTAGGCAACGTTCCATATCTTATAGACAAAGAAGCCTTAGCAAGAATGATTGGGGACACCTTCGGTGGGGCCAGTAAAGTATAAGCAAATGAACGCCACATCAGGATAAGGGTAGAAGTGGATGTCTAGAGGCCAGGAGGGGGACTTTCATTAAGTAAGCTGGTTTTGAAAAGAGATGGATTAGTTAGGAACATGATCGCCTGCTCTCGAAAGGAGGCAGTGTTCCCTGCTCCCTGGAGCGTATACCCAATTTTTTTTATTTTTTTGAATTTTTTTTAATAAAACTGTTAATCCATGTGCATTTAAGATATGTATAAGGTTTTACCATTTTTAGAGTATTTTAGATATTTATTTTTTATTTTTGAAAATCAGTGGCATTTTAAGTAATTTTAAATTACTAAATTACTAAAATGCCACTAATTTTCAAAAATAGAAAATAAATATCTAAAATACTCCGAAAATGATAAAAACTAATACATATGTTAAATACACCTGGATTAACAGTTTTATAAAAAAAATTCAAAAAAAAATAAAAAAATGAGTATACGCTCCCGGGAGCAGGGAACGTTGCCTGCTCCGGATAACGATGTCTTGTGGCCGAGAGCATGGTGGCGGTGCTCATCTACCTTTGGATTGTGCGGATTTGTGCATAGCTGTTGGATGCGGCATCAGAGACCATAGGGGGTCTGATAAGAGAATTTGCAATGCAGGTCCCTCTGACGCCCACTGTCAGCAGCTTCCGTTTTTTGCAAACTCGTCTGTCACTACTCGAACCGCGTCAAAGAGGGAGCGAAATTGCCAAATAGGCACCGATCCATTTGCCACAGCTAGGGGTGTTAATGATCATAGTCAACCCGTTAACCCACTCGTCCAACCCATTAATAAATGGGTTTGGGTTGGGATTTTTGAATAAATGGCTTATGATTCGCCAACCCATTTAACTATTTAATTAATTAAACGGATTAGGGTTGAGACTTTGCAACCTGTCCAACCCATTTATATAACCCATTTATAATATATTATATATATAAATTTGGTCGGTTCCCGGCTTCCCGCTCTCGACACTCTGTCTCGCCCAGCGCCTGCACATGATGTTAACTTCTATAGTCGCAACCGAGACTGAGATCTGAAGTTCCCTTGGATTTGCCACCGCACGCACAGCCATATTTTAGAGCTGGGACCCCTTCTAAAAAAGCACTAATTGCTTTTGACTCCCCCGCTTAACGACCCATGACAATTGCGCTGCACTGTGCTGTCAATCAAGCCACATACAAATAAATGAATCGCATTTAATGCTACAGTTACATCAACGAGAGCATTCTTTAAGGGCATAGAGTGTCTCCCTCGCCCATTCCTTTTCTTCCTTTTCTCTCCTGCTCACTCCGGTTCTCACTCCTTCCCTATCATTGATTTGTGGACTGCGCTAGCTCTCTTCATTGTCCTTTTTCTCTTCTCTCCTCTCTTCTCTCACTCACCTCTAGAAAGGCTAGCTCGCCTTCTCCTCTCGTCATTATATACCTCTCTGGTCCGTTGATTCATCGAAGGGCTTGCCTGCAAACTGCAAAGGAATGGGCCTCATATTAGGCACTCGGCACCCACTGCGACCTTCAATCTTCCGCCGCATGCACGAAGACTCAGTAGACGTCGGCACCCGTTGCAACCTTCAGGTCTGCCGCTGCACGCACGAAGACTCGACAGATGTTGGCACCTGCTACGACCTTCAGATTTGCTACTGCACACACGAAGACTCGACAGATGTCGGCACCCACTATGCCATTACCTTCAGATCTGCCAGCGCGCGCAGAAGACTCAACAGACGTCGGCACCCGTTGCGCCATTACCTTCAGATTTGCCGCCGCACGCAAGCACTTGAGCTGATGTTTTCAAGCCAAAATAGATTAAATTTAGGTATGTTAACTTCGAGTTATATAATTTGTTTAATTTTACAGACTTTATTGAAGGTTTTTAGCATTAAAATTAGTAACAAATACAACTCGTTAACTCGTTTATTAAATGGGTTGTAAATGGGTTAGGGTTGAAGTTTTTTAAATGGGTTAATAAATGGATTAGGGTTGAAATATATTAAATGAGTTAGGATTAAGATTAGGCTCCAACCTGTTCAACTCAATCCGATAACACCCTTAGCCGCAACGTTTTTTTACTAGCAGGCGACGCCTCTTTCAAAAGCACCCATTTGAATTCATTTGCTTTCCTGTCAAAAGCAGCCCATAGGCCACACCGCACAAGACATCATTTTTTTTCTATTGCAAAAGAGAAAAAGCTACTTTCCATCCATGCTTACTTAAAAACATAAATAAATTAATGTCAAATATTACCTGATGTTTCAGATTTTTTATAACTTATTATTTTGCACTAGTTCATGTTTCCACCCAATACGTAGCTCTTTTGTTTCTTAATGTGTCCCCTAATTTTTTTATTTTAAACTTTTAAATTTAAATTATTTATTTTATTAAACACACTTTATTTTATAATATTATCTAAAATTACTTTGATAAAAAACTTATATTTTGAAAAGAATGGTAAGTAAATAACTATTAATTTTTTTTAAAAATGTAATATATAGTATATAAAAAATTTCAATACATTTAATGTTTAAAACATAAATAAATAAATTAATTATGTGATGTGTTTGTTTAGAGAATAATGGAAAATGAAGGATTAATGGAATGAATATGTAAATATATGATAAAATGATTTGAATAGAGAGTTTTAAAAAAATATGTAATTGAGTATTAACCTTTGCATTTACACTGTTCTTTTATCATTTTTCTAAAATTAAATACACACCTAGTGTTGCCAACCAGGTATAATGTCCACGTTTCACATTCCACAGGTCAGACTTTCGCTATCACATTAACTATTTAACTTTTGCATTAACACTGTTCTTTTATCAATTTTCAATGATGGAAAATTTTTTAAACAACCAACAAATATCAATTGTATCCATTTTTGCAACACTTGTTCAAACTATTGTAGCCATTCAAAATGCTTCTGGAGACTAAACAAATTATATAAATGAACATGTTTTCAGTCCAAATGTGTAAGATAATTCCTGTTTCTATTTGAATTGCTTTTGGAAACCAAACAAATTACATAAATGAACGTATTTTCAATTCAAACCCAAAAGATAATTTCTGTTTCTATTCCAAATGCATGTTGAGACTAAACAAATTACATAAAGGAACCTGCTCTCCATTTCAAATGCATTCATACACCAAATAAATTACAGAAATGAAACTGATTTCAATCCAAATGCACAAGATAATTCTTGTTTCCATTCCAAATGCTTCTGGAGAGTAGACAAATGATCTGTGATCAACCCGTCTCATGAAAAATGCACAAGAAACTAAATAAATCAATGCAATGAACTTCTCTCTAATCCAAATACTTTTAGAAACTAAATAAAATACATAAATGAATATGTTTTCTATTTCACAAAAAACTTAGTTGACAAGTATGACAACGTCACCGACTCAAAAATAATACAACTATCTCACTTAGGATCTTGACATCATCATGAAGACAATTGCAATAAAAAAAAATCAAAGCCAGACATGTGTAGTGCTTCTTTTCCAACTTAGCAGTCTTCATGTGCAGCTTCCTCTCTATATCAGTTACCTTCATATCCTTTAAATGATCTAAATGCTTTAGTTTGTTGATCACGTCCAATTGGATTTTCTTCAATTGACTCACACAATGTATGAGTGACTTGAAGTCCACCTTTAGTTCCTCAACATCAGCCCTTATCTTTGTGATATAATTCACCTTGGAGTAAAACTCATGTCCACCAAACTTCGTTGTCATGGTCGGTTCATCTAACCACTTAAAAAAATTGCAATCCATGGAAGGAACCTACAAAATGAAACACGTGACTTGTAGAAAATTATGCACATGAAAGAGTTATAAACAAAAAAGGAATGTGAAATAGTAAAAATTCTCGTGAGTTAAATTACATTGTGATATCGACATCAGAAAAAATATCTTCTAGGATTCGCTTCTGTTCGAGACGTCAAAATCACCATTGGTTGCATGCAAAAACAAGTGCATTTTCGTGTGCTACTAGTCTTGCAGTTGGAACTAGAAGACGCCATCTTAAATCTTTGAAGATGAACCACCTAAAAGAGAGAATAGGCAATGGTCAAAATATGAACGAAATTATACAATCCAAATATAGAAACATACATGAATGGAACGATGCATTCATGAGAGGGAACTATGAATGAAAATGCAATGGTCAATGCAAGTGTAAAGTACTGTGTCAGCATTGAATTCGATTTCAAAGTACCTCGACGTCCACAAACCCTCCCTCTGCTTGACCCTACATCACTTGTGCGTTTAGTACAAGTAGTTGAAGCAAGTTCTTTATATGTAGGACATGTTCGCTTGTCATGTCCAACCACCATCTAATTGCAACCGTGACACATTTTTCGAATGGGACGTGGTATCTCTAGGGCGCTTTTAATTCGTTTAGAGTTTCTCTTCTTCATTAGCATTACATTTGGAGGGGTGACACCACATACTCCTGAGCTTTATGTTGCCATAGTGCCACTTGATATACCATGAAACGTAGAGTGTACAAGCATTAGTTGTGCACCATCACTGTTAAAGTTGCCAGCACCATCAACAGTAACTTGATGGTCTGCCATAACAATCTCCTTCCTAGCAACATCTACTCTCTCTTTCTCAACCATGTCTTGCGCTGCAAGCTTCATTTTGTGGAAGGCATCTCTCACTACTTCATATACTCTCTCACTTTTTAGGTAATCTGGGCGAAGATAACCTCATGATTGTGATAATACATGATTACGAATTATAAGTGATACTCCTTTATTCCTTGAACTCGTTAAAGAGGCTTAAATGAATAAAGTTTTAGCCTGTCGAGTCCAGCGTGTTAGCACATGATTTGGTGGCATAGATACTATTCCTTTGTAATGTAATAGAGTAAATATGTGCTGACAAATGATTCCACTAAACTAAAATTTCAAGCACGGACATGAAGCTTTTATCTCAACCATATTCCATAGTAGAGTCTTTCGCTTCCTGACATCCGACTCATCAAGTTTGAAAATTTATCATGTTTTTTAGTGTTGTTCGCTTCTAACATTCAGTTAGGGGTGCAACTCGGGTTCATGAAACTCGGGTCCACCTCAACCCTAACTCTAACCCTATTTATAAAACTTCGACCCTAACCCTAACCCTAACCCTATTTGTAAACCTCAACCCTAACCTTATTTTTGAAATTCGGGCTCGGGTTGAGTTTCGAGTTGACATTCTCCTATTAATATATCTTTGTTACTCATCCTATGTATAATTTTTATCACAAACCTATTGTATAAAAAAGTTTAAAAAGTAATTTTTTATTTGCTCACTGTTGATTTTCGGATCGCTAATCTTGTCTGGCATATTATTTGAACTATCCATATTGATTAGATGACCTAAATATCACTTTTTATAATATATAAAAATAATTAGAAATTGTCCGTTTGAGAGCAATAACAAACTAATTCAAAAATCAAAATATTAAACAATGCGTATCAAGTTATCAACAACTAACATAAATACAAACAAATGAAATAATTTTTTGGAATCGCAAAAATATTTAAATGCAAGCATTCAAGCTATAGAAATACTTGTTCAAATGAAATAACCATTTACACTATTTGAAATTTGAATGATTCTGCATGCTAAGTAAAAATAAGTATTTCTGAATATCAGTCCATTTTGTTTCTATTTATTTTATTTTTAACAATTAATTCTCAGATAATTAATACTGTTTTCATTTGTTTATTTCTAAAAATTCATTCTACCTATATATAATCATATTATATATAAGGAAGCACAACGGGAGGGAGCAGTCAGTAGAGGCGTGCCGGAGAAGAAAGGCTGGATTACCGGAGGGATCGGTCTTCGCCTCTTCGGACGGGAATCGGGATCGCGCGCGCGACGGGATCACAGGTTCTGCAGACAGGATTTCGCGCTTCCAAGGGACCAAGTCTCCGAGCGGGAAGAAAGTGGGAAGAAAGCAGGAAGAAAGGAGTAAAGTTGGAAGCCTGGAAAAGGCGGGCAAACTCAAAAGCTCAAAGTCAAAACTGAAAAGTAGAAGAAAGCTTTACTCTGACGCCGAAGAAAGCTGTCCTCTGCCACCTGCAGCTCCGAAATGAATAGATATGAGATATTGATATATTATTATAGTAATAATAAATATATATTTTAGGTAAATAGAATTTCGAGTTCGGGCTTGTCTGAACCCGAAACCTAGATCTATTAGAAATCGGTCCGGGTTCGGGCCATAAAAATATGAGTTTTAACATTGCTTCTGACCGGGTTCTGGCCAAACCCGGCCCAAGTTGCACCCCTACATTCAGTGCAGTAAGGTAGATGCTTTCCTGAACTTCATTTTGAAATATTTCAAATGCCTCGAACGTGTATATCATTGCCATCTCAACCTCAAGTTTGAATCGCGTCAATAAAATTGGTCTAGAATTTATTGTTTGAAATTCAGCCTGCTCTTCATCCCGCCGTCTCCATTGAAGCAACTTCTCATAGCCATTGGCAAAGTCAACTAAGCTGGATTTATAATTGAAAAATCCATCCAACATTGTATTAAGACTCTCACTTTTTCCTGTTGTTCTCATCTCAGCCGTAAATATCTTTTTTGTGAATGCAGGAATCCACTTATGTCGGATTTCATACATGTGTTCAAGCCATGAATTCCCATGCAATTCAAACTTCTCCATCATTGATGACTAGCAACTTTCAAATTCTTTAATGCTTTCCACACCATGTAGACAATGATCCCATATAGATTTAAAAGTTGGACGCTTTTGGTGAACGTGGGATACCTTTTTGGGCAACTTTTTACATATGTGCTACAAGCATATAATATGATGACTGTGTGGAAACACTTGCGCAATTGCCTAACCAATAGCTGCATCTTGGTCGGTCACAATTACCTTAGGGTAGACGTCGCCCATTGCATCAAGCCATATCTTAAATAGCCACTTGAAATCTTCAGTAGTCTCTCCAAAAAGCAATCCCGCACCAAACAAACATGTCTGCATTTGGTTGTTTACAACGGCAAATGGCCCAAACGACATCTATTTAGGAGTGAACATGGTTGATTTTTTGAAATCATGAAAAAATATACACAAGAGCACAAAAATGATAAATTTTGACTTATACGAAGATTACATGTGGGCCCACGTAAAAATGAAAAGAAAAACAATCTAATAAAAAACTCAAAACACTTATATGCATGGAGGCTAGATGCAACCCAAGCAATGGACTCCCCTTTATTTGTTTATTATTATTAATTTTTTTTACAAACAACGTGAGCTCACTCTAAATGACACTTCAGATCAAATTTTATATTTTAAATGTTCTTAATATTTAGTGAATTTCGAAAATAAAATAGGCCGTTTTTCATGCCTCAATTTCTTGAGTTTTGAAAATACAAAATGATGTATTTCTTATGCGCGCCGCATGAAAAATGCTCTTTAATTTCAGAAATTCAAAAAAATAAAAAATGAAAAATTTAGTATATGGTGCGGTATCTTGCTTTGTGGTTAAAAATAAGTAAACAAAGGGTTTATTGCCTACACATGGATTTGCATTTGTATATATATATTGGTAATCTGTGACCTTACACAGCTAGTTTGTTAATTTATTAACTAATAACTCCCTGCTCTCTATATTTTAATAATATTTTAAAATCTAAATATTTGTGATATTATTCTAGTTACATATATTTATATGCCAAAATTCACTATGATTAGAAAATTTTATATACTATGGATCTATTTTTATTCACCGCAAGAAATCACAAGTTAAATATATTTATTTTTACCTTTTTTTTTTTGTTTCACTCATTTTGGATAACCAGGCAGCTGACCAAGGTATACTTCAGAGGCTGAGTAATGAGGCCATTGCTTCTATGAGTTTATCTAATATTTGAAAATTGTGCCTCTCACCTATAATTCCCTAAACATACTCGCATTTGAACATTAGACTTACTACACACTGCCCATACTTACACTTGAACCTTGGACTTTCCGCACATACTACTCATACTAACATTTGAACCTTAGACCTTTGGCTCACACTGCCCACACTATTATATATGTATGCGTTCCTAATTAAAGTGAAGTATGGCATCATAAAAAATCCGTATCAAGAATGTTGTAAATGATTTAGATTTTTTTAGAAATATTTTTCAAGTATAAAAAACAAGTTGTTAGTTGGATGTGACCATTACCTTTACGTATATGATGGATATGCTCTGGTACGTTATAGAAAAATTGATTAAAGGTCTGGTCATGTACGGTGCGAACGAATACTTCTTTATCATGCTTTTGAAACAAAGTGGAATCCTCCCCGGCTCATCTTCTTCCCTGCTTTCGGCAAGCGAATGATGTTCCACGTCAGGGCTGGTGAGACGTGCAAAAGTGCAGCGTGCCAACTTCCTTCGCCAAGGTTTTTTTTTTTTTTTTTTTTTTTTCCTTCCTTAGTTACCTGTCAGCCTGCCGCCTGCCTAAGCCTGCAACAGACATGGAATATGGAAGAAGGCCAGCAGCCTGAACCCACTTAGCTCTTATTTTATTTTATTTATTGAAACTCGGCTCTTATTTTAAAATTTAAGTCATTTATCAAGTTTATTCGTGTGCATTTATTTATAATTTCAAATTTTCTGCATTGTAAACTTTTATAAATAGTGATAACATAACCCATCGTGTTAAAATTTTCATGCACCCTTTTTATTTAAAAACATTCGGTAGGGACCACAGATCAGATCGACGCGTTTGGCCCGAAAAAGATGGAGCTTATCCTGACTCCTATGGTCCATTTCGACCTTCCACTCGCAGTTCTGAGTACCCATCCTTCATTCCGACCATTTAGTAGAATTATCAAAGATTGACCCATAAGTCTTTGGCCACAAGATATGTCCGGAGTTGCTTTCGTTGTGATCTATATTAACCTGAATTAAATTTCCTAACATGACCCTTAACTATTTGGCAACAAGACTACCAGCATAAAGCTACCTGGTTCTTATTTTAAAAATTGAGCCAATTATCAAGTTTATTTGTAGGCACGTATTTATGATTTTAAAATTTATATGTATTTTAAACTTTTATGGATAATGATAATATAACCGATTATTATTGTTCTACTTCTTAAGTTATTAACTTCATACGATAGCACTTTTTGGCTTCGTCAATCTTTTTTATCAACCTAAACCATTCATCTAATCCACGTACATTTATCCATGATACCAAAAATCTCATATATTTTAGACCTTTTATATACTATATATGTTTATTATCAGAATTTTGCAAAATTCTATAGGTAAATGGTGTTAAATATTACATTTCATTTTCGGAAAAATTCTAATCGTTATATATTCACTCTCCAAAACTGCTACATTTTATAAAATATATGTCTGTTCAATGAAAATTATTTTTAAGTAATATGATCGAATAAGATGAAAATTCAAGCTCCAAAGGATCACCATGCATGTTATTTCTTCACACATATCCAGTTGGGCATGCACAGAAAAGACGACGAATTTGTATGCCTGCGTGCTTGCATATATTTAAGAGGCCATTCTTTCTTTCCAGGCATGGAGTGGGGCACGGGCTCATCTCGATTTGCATGCGTCCACAAGAGCAAGTGTGCTATATTACTCATGCTGCCATGCATATATCACGGGCATATATACCGTGTCAGACTAGCCAGCTACGTAAGGCACTTTTGCACTCACGTACATGCGTATATATCCATGCTTCTGCCGCCTTCTTTTTTTCTTTTTGTGTGTGTTTGATGAAAGCTGACTTTTTAATTTTAAGAATGCTTTATAAATATATGTGTATGGTTGTGAATATAAATAGCTATATTCGAGTTAGTTTCTTATTTATCTTAATTGGCACAAATTAATTAAGGGGACTGATTGATATGCAATACGGCCGGCTGTAAAAGTATGTTTTTATTTAATTTATTTTTCAATAGATGTTCCCAAATAAACCCACTATGTTTAATTATAATCCCAAATATACCCAGTATATTTCCAAAGTTTCAGATATATTTACTATGTTTGTAGGTAATTTCAAAAATACTCATTCCGTCGAAAAACGGTAGTTTAAATTTTTGTATATGTTCAAAATGTCTTTGTTATAAAATAATAAAAGATGAAATAAAATAAAAAGAAAATGAAATTATAGCTCTCCAAATTTAGAACTCGTATGTAATTAGGGCATTAGTGAATTATGACATTTAAATTTTCAATTATGTCAAAAATTTGATATGTATATTATTAATTTCACATATTAACTGATGACGTTATATTTCACATATTAATTAATAGAGTTAACTCAAGGACTGTATGTTTTTGAAATTAATTGCAAACGTAGTGGGTATATTTCAGAAAAGCCTAAATTTTTATTCTTGTTAAATCTGATGTTTTCGAATTTATTTAATATTTTATTTAAATTTTTGAAAATTAAAAAATCGAGCACGTATACATGCGTCCAGAGAAAGATGTAGGTAGAGCTTGCATATTTATTAAAAAATGAAAAAAATAATAAAAATAAGTTTTGATCGCCCGTAGTTTACTTGCAATATAGAAAACTCATATAGGATCTGGCTGCTTTATGTAATTATTCAAGACCTTAAAATCCACAATATTCATGTTTAAAACTAGAAATTTATTTAGTTAAAATTATTGGACTCAGATAGTCAATCATTCGAAATATAATGCGGCCACTAATTACATATGTCCATAAGATTTACACTGTACACAGAAAGAGTCGTAACTACTATTTTCTAATTAGTTTCCAGATTAGCGATTAATTAACACCTTTAGTATATGAGTTCCAATATAAAAGAACGGAAAATTGAACCTGGGTTACTTCTAGGATTGACCTTACCTTCATCTTATATACTAACTTTTCGATCATGGCAGCCATAACAATAACTTGATCGAATTAATTAATTTAATTCCAAGAATTAATTATGTAGCTGAACTGATGGTGTCTTCCCCTATGACTATATTTTTCCGCCTCCATATCAATTCCTCCGGGCAGAGGTCCTAGCTCCACAATTTTTTTTATAATTAGTAGTATATATACTGTAACATTTAGGGTGTGTTTGACAATTGATAGAAAATCTGAAGTTAAAATTTTTCAATTTAAAACTTTTCACTTTTCGCAAGTATCATATTTTTTAATCATTTTTTCACATTTTCCTATACAACTACCCTATTTTTCAATCATTTCTACATAACTATCCACACAACTAACTTATCTATTTTAACTTTATTTTCTTTACTACTCATCATTACCTCTATCATATCATATCATTTAATAATTGTTACTCTCCAAAACTTTTTATCAAAAGTTTTATTCATTACAAAATACACCCTTAATATTATAAATTAGGCTCTTTCACAACTCTTAATTTTTGGAAAAACATTTTGTAAATACTCTTACGCTTAAGAAAGATGACTGTAGATACTCTCATTACCAAGTAAAGATTACTATAAATACGCTTATTATCAGAGACACTAAAATGTTGTACAATGTGGATGCTACATGCACACAGCGCCCAACGACTCGAAACTCCGTTTGCAAAGTTGGCTGGACGAGGAGCTACCAACGGCAAGCTCCGCCATTGAATTTATTGCAATCAACAAAATTTTATGCATATTATTTTTTTATACAAATTTGTAATTTAAAAATTATATATTTTTCCCGTTAATCCATTTGGACCATGCCATAGGTAAGAAACTACTGAAAGTGCACGCCACATAAAATCATTTTTTTAGAAAGTATGATTGGTAGCTCCTTTGCATCTCATTAATACATTCCTTATTTTAACTTCGTAGCTACACTACTAAATAAATAAATAAAATACTAAATTAGTCAATCAATACACGAAATTGAAATCCCACTTCTCTTAAGCCACTTATTATTATTTTTTTTTTTCAAATAGCAGTTAATGCATTTTAGCTATTTCCATGACCCTTGCATGCGTGGCCGCAGGGCCGTTCTTTCACTAGCGCGGAAAGCCAACCTTGGAGACATACCAGCCAAGGGATGCTCCATCGTACAGCTAAGGACATGGGGAGTCATGGACCACGGAAAATGATAGTGGGCTGAGTTGGCTGTCGTTTTTCTTCATTAGCATATACCTCCAAAAAAAAAAAGAAAAAGAAAAATGGTGGGCCACCCAAGCCATATTGCAATCTATTCTACTGTCATGTTTCTAACTTGAATTCCCACCACCATTTTCGGCTTCTAGAAACCAGAACTTTTATTTGTGACAAAACACATGCACGGTGCTCATGGTGTTCATGGGAAAAATATCTTTTCCACCTAAAGTGATGTTTGGAAAAATAAGGAGCAGAAGAGCAGAAGGGAAAATCAAGAATTGCATTTTAATCATTTTATTAATTTTAATTATCTTATTTTTTAAATTTTATTTGGATATAAATTGTTTTATAATTTATTCTCACTTGACCCTTATCATCATATCATTCTTACAATTAGCAAAAAAAATTTCACTTTTCTACTTCCCACTTACATTCCTAAGGACACCTAAAACTTTTTTCTATTTATAACTATTTTTAAATAATTTCTTCACATTTTTCTATATAGTTATCCTCTTTTCCAATTGTTTTCTTTTATCATTTTCATACAACTACGCTATCTTTTTTAATTTTATTTTCTTTAATTATCATCATTACTCTTATTATATCGCATAATTAATTTTTCTTTCATTTTAAAAATTTCCACCAAAAACTTTCCAAGTTTATACTACATGATAGCTTGTTTTATACTTGGAGCCCAGTTGCACGCCCCCGAGTGAATTAAGGCTCAATGTACTCGGTGTATTTCACTCAATTTTTTTTTATTTTTGAAACTTTCTTATAAATTGTTAATATAAATGTATTTACTCACAAGTGATGTAAGTTTTTTTCCAATTGCCAATCAGACCCTAAATACAATGAATGGGAAGGTTTGGTTTTTTTTTTTTTAAATCCAACCAAAAATGCTATTGATTTTTTAAAAATTTGAAAAAAATCAAAAAGGCTAAAAAAATAGTAAAAATTAATATGCATGATAAATATACATAGATTAATAGTGGTGTAAAAAATTTTCAAAAAATAAAAAAATGAGTATTTGCACTTTCATGCATGCAACTGGGCTCCTTAATACTTTAATCACAAACACTGAACCCATTCCATCAATGTATGCATGTCAATCGATGGTTGGATTTTTTTAAAAAAATCATACCCACCCATTCATTGTATTTAGGGTCTGATTGGCAATTGGAAAAAAACTTACATCACTTGTCTCACAAAAATGACACCAATATAATTGCTTAAGAAGCTTCCCTTTCCAATTATTATATTAAAATTTTCTAAAGAACTACTGTGGTGCTCCAAATCGAGCGTCACACCATGAGCCTTACTCTGGGACTGTTTATTGATTGCTAAACATGAATAAGATTGTTGCCCTGTCGCACGACGGGATCTTGACACGTATTTGGATTAACAATTCATACCATAAAATTTTTTTTCCACATAGCACTTGGTTCCTTTGCACCGATTTGCCTATCTTAGCCAACATCAAATCCTAATAGACACATGCAACATCACATTCCTGTTGGTCCCAAGTTTATGACGATTATGCAAAAGGGGAAGGGTGAATTAGGTATTTAAAAATCTTTCGCTGAAACAAAAAATGTTCCCCGGTTTAGTCCAATCTTTTTCAATGAAACAAATGGAAAGCAAGTGGACAGGGTTTTTATAGTGGTTCGGGCAACCTTCCCTACTCCACTCTTTTAAGCTCACACCCCTTGTGACTTGGGTTCCACTATGTATTTCACAAATACAACTAGAGCTCTGGTCTCTTTTAGATTTCAGCTCTAGGGGGCATAAACAACACACATCACAAGTAGATGACGAGTTCCACTCCAGTCACATGCTACTTTGTTTACACTTGATCTTAGTTACCAACACTAAATCAAGTTCAATACAATATGAAAAATAATAAAGAAAGTTTTTGCATGTTACTATTGTGTAGAGGCAAATTTAGCGTGGAAAAGAACTTGTGAAAAAGATTGAATGGTTCAGCAAGTAGCTCTTGGCAGGTTGAATGCAAAGTTCTTCTTTTGAATGTTGGCTTGATCACTTAATGCTCTTAGAGATAGGAGTTGTACTCAATCAATGAAGTTATTAGCTACCCTCACGTCTGTATTGAATGCCTTATATAAATGATGAGGGTATTCGAACGTTTGGAAGTAAGTGGCGCGCATTTAATGCGCCAACGTTTAAAAAATTTCCGACCGTTGCGACCCAAGTCGCAGGTCGAGTCGACTTCGGGTGCGACTTCGCCCAAGTCGCAGAACGGAGTTGACTTCGTGTGCGACTTCAGCTTTCAGCAAATACTTTTAGTTCAACTTCAGGTCGACTTGGTCCTGGACTTGACCCAAGTCACAGGTGAAGTCGACTTCGGGTGCGACTTCACTTTCTATGCTTGCTTGATGAACTTGAAATCCTTGAAAATGACTTTAGTCGCTTGATTTTCTTCATATTAATTGTTCTTCCATTTATTTATATCTCTTGGAACTCAATATGATCATCCTAGCTTGAAAACTTTAAGCTCTGTATCTTGAATACTTGAATCTTGGAGTTCATGAAAATATCCAAATGAATATTTCTTGATCCAAATTGAGTTATTCATGTAGAACTGCTTGTTTTGGACTTCATTTGATCCAAGTTGAATGTTTGGGTCGACTTGGTCTTCAACTTCACTCAAGTCGTAAGTCAAGTCGACTTGGTCTGCGACTTTGCTCTTCAAATTATGTGCAGGTTAGTTAAAGTCGATGATGGAGTTGACTTGGTCTGCGACTTCACCCAAGTCGCATGTGGAGTCAACTTCGTTTGCGACTTCAGTAGCTCTTGTTCCCAATTTCAATGCTGGACATAAAAACGCGTTTCAAGTTGATGCTGGAGTTGACTTGGGGATCGACTTGGCCTAAGTCGATGCCTGAGTCGACTTGGAAATCGACTTGACCTATCATGCTTCATTTTCTTCATTTTTATATCCTTTAAATATTTCACCAAACATATTAGTAGCCAAAACTTACTCAAATTGATTTGTTAATCATCAAAACACAGGCTTAGCTTATTTTGCCTTTGATTTCAACACTTGTTTCCAACAATTCCTACTCATCATATTCCATCATACATAAAATTCCATGACATTCATCTCATGTTAAAGCATACATTCATCATCCGTTAATATATTTTTTAACATTTCAATAAACATCAATCCATATCACACACCATAGAGTATAATTTCATAAATTGTAACAAGTTGCGAACATTCAATTCATATTACATTTTTCAACATCTAGTTACATACACAGGAATCCATAAAATATAATCATTCATTTAAACCCGTGCTCCTCTTTCGTAGTCATCCTTGCACCTGTTTTAGGGTTTGAAAAACAAATCGTGAGTATAACTCGGTAAGCAAGCTGCATAGTTTTTTTAGGCAATTCATTTTGCAGGCAAAGTTTGCATTTGAATTATATCTTTGAAATCAACGTGATACCCACTCGTGGGTATATTACGAAAAATGTAACATCATACTTATCTTGTGTATATCATGAATAATGTTGTGCATTATTATCATTAAAACATGAACATCATATGATAGTACACTAGCTAGGGGACCATACTGTCATCCTGCTCCCATCTCAAGGAGGGCGCAGTCGGCCTATGACCTATTTTAGCGACTTGATCACATTAGAGGGGGACAATCAGTCCGCTTACACTTCTAAAGTAGACCTAGTACCTTGTGCACCATAAACTTTAGACATAAACATGGATATAAACATGGACATGCTAGTATGATTTTCATAAATAAGCATTTGAGTCATAATTTCTCAATATAATTTAATAAAGCAATATTCAAGAGCATTTGCGAGAATTATAGGGATAACCAACCTTAAATAATTCTAAAAGCATTTAAACATTCATTTGCAAGATATAATTCAAAGCATTTAAATACAATTTTGTAATATTTTATCAACATTTTAAGAAAGCAAGTTTTCAAAATTTTCTTGCATACCTGAATTTACTTCAATTTCCTTTGTCCAATTTTTCTTTGCCTTTGCCTAAACATATAAAAATAACATTGCATTCATAAACATAATCCCACATACTTGCTTATCATTTAGTTTTCCAAACACATGATTTTCATTAATTTACTTATCCCATTTGCTTTTCAAGTTGGGTGTTCATTTTACCAATTCACATATCGGTATAACTTATGCTTCCATAGCACTCATGTTTTCCATTTTTAATACCCTTATTTAGGGAAAATTTTTAAATTTATTATAACCTTTCATTTAACTCAACGTATGGAAGTTCATTACTTTCCATTCGCCATTAAATACTCATTCTTTACATTTCTCACATTGGTGCTCACTTTAGGTGCATACTTATGAGTTAGAGATTCACATATTAATCTCAAATTTTTGAGATTTCTTAATTTTATCAAAATAGCCCATTCTTTTCACATTTTACCATATTCCTTCTATTTTTTCATTTTAGCAAATCACATTTAGTCATTTCTCATTATTACCATTTATACCCTCTATTGCACCTTCTTAGTTATACATATATTATGTGTTATTCAATTTTATTCAAAACAGAACCTTGCCTTCCATTTTGGCTTAATTAGAACACTTATTTTGCACATCATTTAGGGTATTTTCATAAGATTAAAATCCATTAATCGCATGTTTCCAAAATAACATTTTGTCATCATACTTTCCAACGTTAAACATCCATATTAACATGCGTTCCATAAACAGATTTTATATTTTTTAATTCCAACCGTTGGACATCCTTTTCTTGCTCCATATTTAGGATAGTTTTGTGGAATCAAAGTTCATAAAGCAAGTTGCCCAAAACAGCAACTTTCCATCCATTCTTTGCCACCCTTGGACGTCCACATGTCATGTCCAACCAAAACAGATTTTTTAGATTTTATTTTCAGCCCTATGTTGGACATCCATACCCCCTTATATTTAGGGTATTTTATCCTCCAAATCATCCACTTATTAGTTTGTTTAATTCATGCACGAATTCCACCTCAAAAGAGTAAAAATTTCATCAAATTGTCAAGTCTATGTTTCACCCTTCTAAGGTACATCAATCATACTTAGTTCAACATACATTAATCATGAAAACATTTAACATATTCCAAACATATTATAGGCTCAAAATAACAACTTAGTTGGGAAATTTTCAAAAATTTCAGCAAGGCATACTTATGATAATTAACCCTAAAACCATACCTAGCATGCTTGAACACTTGAATTGAATCCTCTAACTTAAATAGCATTTAGTAACCTTATTAAAATCTCATTAAACCATCATTTAGGGTTCATAATTAAATCAATTTATGACTCATGAATAGAGCTAGAAAACTTAGAGATTAATAACCCAAACTTAGTTGGATAGCTACTTGAACTTGTGTAGCTTCACTCCAACTTGTCAAGCTTGGATTTGCTCCTCTCCTGCTCTTTTTCTCCTCTTTTCCTACCCTTTTCTCTTTTTTTTTCCTTACTTAGGGACGTTCAAGTTGCTGGATTTAAAAATTTTTTCACCACACACAAGTTGTCCACTTGAAACCGTCCCTATCCCTCTCTCTCTCTTCTTTATATATTTCTGCCCTTTTTCTTTTTTTAATTTCCACCTCATTTGAGGTTTAGATAATTCCATACTTATCCCATTGCTGCTTGCATAATTATCTCCGTGATTTTTATTTTTTTACAGATTTTTAAAAACAAAAATCTACTCCACTTTTACCCTTGGACGTCCACACCCTTTAGCCACCTAATTTGGCATTTTGTGCCTACACCAAACTGCCCTATCTTGAGTCATTAATCCCATAGGATATTGCTGGAATTTTTACCCTCAAAATCTGAATTTTTAAATTATCAAAAATGCCTCACAAATCTACATCATCTCAAGCTTTAGCCCCTTTGACTTTTCCATTAATGACATGTCTCCCTTTTTGAAGACAAGTTAACTGATTTTGTCATTTTGTGATTAAGAATTTTCTATAATAATTAGCTTAATTAAACCCATCCATATGATAAGCCATATCGTTTTAACCATTCATGAAAAATTTCATCTCAAAATGACATTTCTAACTTAAGTTATGGTCATCTGGATTTGTCCTTTGAATTTGGATCAAATTAAACAATTATCACCATAATTAAATTATAATTTTCAGAATCCATTTCATTCATAAGGTAGAGAACATCATTATGTGTTTACCCTTCAAATTTCATATCATTATGCTTTATAGACGTCAAGTTATGAATTTTCTAACATTTATCACATCAAATCCATAATTATAGTCATAATTATCATCAATTAAATCAGAATATATGAAATAATTATTCATGTTATATCATCATTTCCTAACCCTTATTGGGTCTCTTGTACACATTAACCCACTGAGCTTTGGTGATTAATTTAATCACCTTACTTAGTCAATGACCTTAAAATCAATCATTAAATTAAATGATACAATTAATCAAATTTAAAAGCCTAGTTTATATGTATGGACCTCCGTTGGTCTTGGTATCACAACTATAATATATATTTTATCTTTATTTATTTTAGTCCAATATCACACAATTCTATCACTTTTAAAAGTTTTTCCTAAAAATCCACTCGTCCATCATTCATTTACCTTGATACCAAGTACACCCCTATAATATAAATTTCATCAGCATCAAATAGGAGCATGATTATATACACCATGATGTATTTTAAGCTAAACAACAACATTTATTTTATTTTATTTTATTTTTATTTGGTTTTCTTCATAAATATGTTTTGTATTTAATCCATATATCAAGTTTTGTCATTTTACAGTATTTTATATATTTATTTTTTAATTTTAAAAATAAAAATTTCAAGGGCATTTAAGTCATTTTCACCTCTTAAAAACTTGATTTAAAAAATAAAAAATAAATATATAAAAGTATTATAAAATGAAAAAACTTTGTATATAGATTGATACACTTAGAAAAGAGTGTTTATAAAAAAATAAAAATATAAAATATAACTAATTATAAAAATAAATGAATGTTGTATTTTAGCCTAAAATACATTATGATATACATAATCAAGCTGCTATCAAATATTTATGTATCGTTAATACTACGTAGCTAAAATCAGTGTACTAAAACCAATTTCTATTATATAAATTTTAAACATCCGTTAGTTTTAAAAAAAATTTCTTATATAGAGTAATGATTTAATAAATTATCATAACATTTAACAAGTCCTGTAAATGGATGAATTAATTTCGTACATCAGATATAATTTTATATCTTTTTAACAAAACCATCGATGCAGAACTTTGATTAAAATGATTTTTGGTACTAAACTTTAATAAATGTTATTAAATAAAGAGTTAGATTTTAATTCAATCCACTTCGAGAAATGAACTTTTTAGTAATAATTTTTTTTATTTTGGTAAAAATATTGTAGTATTCATATATTATTGTCATTAAGGGAGCGTTTAATAAGATGTAAATAGGGAAATGGAATAGACGTAATAGGGGTAAAGTGGCAAGAAGGGGGGAATAGATACAATAGTAGTTTAAATAAATATGAAAAATGATTCAAATATACGGATAAAAATGAAAAAATAAGATACGTGGGTAACTAATGACTTTCACTTTTCTCTTCTCCTTAATTCTATTACGTTTGTAAGTTATCAAATATTCCTAAACTTCAATTCATAATTTATGTCAATAATAAGTGTATTTTGTGATAAAATTGCTAAGCACAACTAAAACATGATGCAAAGTGTTGATTTTCTTATTATTATGTCAATAATAAGTGTATTTGTGATAAAATTCGTTGTGTTCATTAATTTCATATGCAATTTTTATGTAATAAGGGTGTTTTAGAAAGTGATGAAACTTTTAGAAGAAAAGTAACTAGTATGAAAGTTTTCTTTTTTCTTTTTGAAAATATAGGATTGCAGTAACTTGGAAAGGTCCTGATACAATGCTCCATTAATGCAAGTTGGAGGGTAGTACCTCCATTCATGCTTGAGCGCCCTTGCAAACATTACAAATTTTGGTAGATTATGGGTTGACTAGTTACCTTCCCTTAAAATATGATGATAGCTTATATCCTCCAAGTTCATCTCCATAATTTTTATCTTGTCCACTAGGTATCTCAGGCTGGATTGAGGGTAACCATTGCTTGTCAACTAGTTGACCACAATTAGTGAGTAACATTCCAACTCAATTTCTTCCTACATCCCATTCTTTTGCACAACTCAACCTCAGGAATATTACATTCATTTTCAACCATAAAGGATTTGCAAGACCCTGTCTAAACCAGCATTTTGCCTTCATGAAAGAGCCTTTAGAATCACGTAGTGTTGCTCCAAATCCCAGCTCTTGTCTCTCAGTCCTATAGTCGACATCTACTTTCATTTTCACCCATCCAATTTTTGGTGCGATCCATCTTGCCGAACAGTCCAAGTGCTTAGATCCCATATTTAATAGCCCCTTTGCTGACCTGAAGCTATACCGCCAGCCCCATTGAAGGATATTCATACATTCTTGCTCTTCCCTTGCTCCACCCTATGATTGTGAACAAAATTAGGAGGAAATTTTCCTTTTCTCCTAATAGTTGACTGAAGATATCCCTTACTCCTATCCCGCCTTCTCAGCCACTTCTTGAAGAAGGGACACGCCTAGAAGGGTAGTCTTCATCTTGCTTGCCAGACCTACAAAATAAACAGATTGTTTCGACTTGTATGCTCCTTTTGAGAAAATTAATTGTGGTTGGCAAAGTTTTTGTCAGCATTCTCCAGCTGAAGATTTGAATCTTTGTTGGTAGATGGATTCTCCTAAAGCTTTGAAATTTTTTAAATGAGAAAAAATAATATAATATGATAAAAGTAATAATAAGCAGTAAAGAGAATAAAATTAAAATAAATATATTACTCTTATGGCTAGTTATATAGAAATGATTGAAAAATAAAATAATTATATTAGAAGATGTACCATGTGCACAGTGCAATAAAAGGACAAGAGAAGCTTTTTAATATGGAAAGGGATGTTTCATAAGGTTCTAGACCCTCAGAAAACCACAGGAAACAAGTATTTTATAATGTGAAGGAAATAGCACAAGACGTCCCCTTGTGCGGGTGATTGTCATGGATTTACAAGTTTATCTGAGAGGACGGAAAGGAGAAAGGAAAATGATGTTACTCGAGAAATTCCAAAGTAGAACTCCTTTTCTGCTTCTAAGTCATCGTTAATTATATGACTCTCATACATGTAATCTGGATGGAAACCTTAAAGCGCAAAGCATGAGAGAAATCTCATAATGTGATCAAATGTTTTGATGATAAAAAAAGAAGAAGCTATTTTAGTGATATTTGGTAATCCATAAAAGTTTTCGAGTTAAAACTTTTTAATCTAAAACTTTTCACTCTCAACAACTACTCTATTTTTTAATCATTTCTTCACATTTTTCAATACAACTATCCTATTTTTCAATCATTTCTACATAACTACCAACACAACTAACCTATCTATTTCAACTTTATACTATTTATTCCTCATTATTACCCCTATCATATCACATCATTTGACAACTTCTACTCTCTACAACTTTTCATCAAAAGTTTTATTCATTCCCAAACACACTCTTTATTAGAAAATTGGTAGTCAGTCGAGTAGTTTTCTACTGTTGATACTCTTTGGCACTGCGGGCCTCGAGTAGCATCGTTGAGCTACATAAGAACCTTGGCCTAAATGACGCTACAGGGCCAAGACTTGGAACCCTATCAATTATATTTTCATAAAAATTTGGGCAAATTTAACTTATACTCAAAAGTTTTGACTTTAATTTCAAATTTTACAAGATTATTCAATAATTTTAAATATACATACATCATTTGTCCAAAATTATAGCTGGGTTGTTATGGATATAGTAAATGGCTATTAGTCTCTGTATAAAATGACAAATATGCCTAAGTTCTAATGTAACTTAAGGTTAATTTGCAATTAAAAATTCTTCTATAGCAGTAAAGTATTAAAATTCATTTGAATGTAAATTCTAGCTATAAAATCATATTTAGGACATGAGCATATTTATAATTTTACAGAGGAACTAATGACCCATTTAATCAATTTATAACACTATATATAGAAAATTTTTGACAAATTATGTGAATATATTTAAAGTTACTATAACATCAACTAGTTATATTTGAGATTGATAAATTTTTGTGATTTGCATATGTAATGGTAAAGCAGCTAAGAAAAGATGCTAGCTGCCGGCTGATGAGCCACAATCAACATGGGTTGTTCTTACCTATACATGGTCTTGATTTTATGCTAATGTCACTTTCAAGTTTTATCCTTGAAATCTTTACAAATATTATATATCAGATATTATTTAACATTTCAAGTAAAGACCATGAAAGTGGACTGTCTTGCTATTTCTTTATGCTGCAATTGACCCTTCGTACAGTGGGTTGCGTGGACGCTATCTACCAACTGATATTGTAATGGTTATATCCAACTCGGTACACGTAATCCTAGCTTTTTATACCTAAAAATTATTTCTTTAAAAAATCTCAACTATTGAAAGTACACTTCGGTTCAATACCTACCAAGCATGGAGGCTCCATGCTTATCTTGGTTTCTAATTTTAATTATATATTTAAAATCTACATGTTTTATTATGTTTAATACATTTTGTTTTATCTTACTATCAAAAATTAATTTTTACTGAAAACTGATTTTTTGTAAAAAATAGCATTTTATAAGTAAATATATAATTATTAAAGCTTTTTAAAAATATAGTATTTAAGAGGAGCAATGATCCAGTTGGCTCGGGCTAAAAGAACAATTCCTAGTCCCAACAATAAAATTTATTTTTATGTTTTAAAATTTTTTATAAATTTTTTATTTATTATTTTAAGTATACACAACAAGTCATTTGATATTACAAATCAGTACATGCAAATCCTTGTAAAACAAAGGAACCGAAAAATACCCCTAACACTAAGAGATGACTATGTTTAAAAATTCAAAAAATATATACAAATCTTTAAAAGTGTAAAACTTGATTTATAAATTAAATACATATAATTTAATATCAAAATATTAAAAAATAATTTTTTCCAGGCTAATGGCACCGCTACTCAATTAAAAGTTTTTAATGCATGATCCAAGCCTGATCCATAGTATGATCCACCCCACTCTTTAGATATGAATTGTCCAAGTGGTGGCTTGTTTGGTAGCCAATGTGTATGAAATCCTAGGGTATCCTAGGGTATTCGGACGGTGGATTCCCTGGAGGAGTAATTTGGATTTTTGCAGCGAGACCAGCGACCAGCTATGGCTGGGGTAGCTTTCGATGACCGCACCGCCAATGTACGGCGGGCCACGGAACCCACAGTACTGACTACTGAGTAGTCAGTAATGACGCGTGGTCAAAGTTTAAAAAATTAATTAATAATTAAATCCGAATCGCGTGATAATTATTGTCATCCTAATTCAACGAGAAGACTTATACCGATAGCACATAGGGTAGACCACTGTATCCGTGATTAGTGCCACATCTTCTCTGGTATACTCTCATCTGGTTTAATTTGCTGCAATTGCATGCTTGATGAACTTTAATAATTAATTTAGTGGTCAATATTTTTATTATTTAGTTGTCCATTTTCTCATTTGTGAGATACACCAAATTCGACATTACGCCGCACGAGTTCTTTATTGAACCCAGTCATCATTTTTCGACCCTGCCCCTCCATCCATCGGCGTCTGGTGAAAAGTTTTGAAAAAGTTAGTGCTAATTGAATTTAAAAAAAAAAAAAAAAATTAGAGTAGTTACATAGCTAAAATATTGAAACATGTCAAAAAAAAGTAAAAAGGAAGATGAGTAAATTTCGTTCTTTTTTTAAAAAGGCAAATTCCACGTATACTCACTAATTTTACCTTTAATTATACTTAGCCAGTGAAAGTTGAAAAATATCTTTATACCTATAAATTTCTATTCTAATTTCGCATATACTTATACAGATAAAAATCCATTAAATGAGTCGTTAGCCCTTTGTAAAATGAAAAATATAACCAAGCATTAATATAATTTAAAGTTACTTTGCTCAAAATTTAAAATTTATATTTAAATAATATAATATTTTATAATTATAGGATTACTAAGGATTCATTATAGTATGAAATTTTAGGTAATAAAATTATAATTAGTAACTGACATATTTATTATTTCACAAGGGGTTAACATGTTCTTTAATAGATTCCTAATGATATAACATAAGTATATGTGGAATTATGATAAAATTTGTGAGTATAAAAATATTTTAGAAAGTTAGTAGTACAAATGGAATTAGTGATAAAATTTATGAGTATAATTTGCTTTTTTCGAAGGAAAAGAATTTATAGGTGGCATGGATCCAGATCAATCATCTCATTAGGTTGCCTGCATGCTTGATGTTACTTAGGTAGCTGTGAGGTACGAGTTAATAAAAGAATACCGTACTTTGGCGACTTTTGATCACATGACATTACTTTTCAACACCCCACGCGTGCTTGAAGCTTTCAAAGGTTGAAAATTTTCAATTTCTAGCGAATAAAAAAATCCTTTAAAAAGCGCCTTATTTTAGCCGTCGAAGAAAATGCATGTGTACGTGTTCATCCAACGAAGAATCCTATGAGCACTGGTCACATCTTGCACCAACATCAACAATAGAAAATTTTAAGATGTATGTTGGGTGTTTCATCCATATTTAATTTCAAATGCCATGTGCACCGCTTAGTTCTTCGGATTATTTTGTTGTTAGATATATATGTATGTTTGGGTCTAATGTTAGGTTGTCTAACAATCAGTATTATATACACACACACAAGAGAATACAGAAATTATACAACACAACAATTGCAATTTTCACTTATGCAAATCCAAGCCAAATGGACTTCTTTTCCGGGCTAAGGGTATAAAATCCCCAAATAATGAAAATGGGGCCCAATAAACACCACTGCACGATATGTCCCAATGTTTTGAAAACCTAACGAATTGAACTTGGTTTATATCTAGTTTGGTCAAACCCATTCAGCCATTGATTCAAAGCGTTTTCAATTGGGATGTCTTAATGACATAATTATGATATAATAATAAAAAATCTTTCAATGCAAACAAATGTATTAAAATTCTAATTCATCCGGCTAGAACATCCATTTTTCAAATTTTTTTTATAGAACTCTTAATCCAGGTGTAATTAACCAAACTAAGTTTTACTATTTTTGAAAATGTGTATATCTATTTTATCTTTAAAAAGAGGGAGTTTTAGTACTTTTGAAATGAACAAAATACCTCTATTTTTTTAAAAAAAAAATTATATACAAAATTTAAAAAATAATAAAACTTAATACATAAGTTAAATATACTAACTTAAGAGTTTAATTTAAAATTTTTTAAAGAATATTAAAAAAATAAAATTTCTAGCAGCATATATCGAAACAAAACCCTTTAGTAATCATATTTGGATTTATTAAAAATAAAATTAAAAAATATAAAGAATTATAAATTACCTATCACATTAACAATCTCTATACAATGTATAAAAACTTAATATGCAAATGCATAAAAATTATAAACAACATAATATTAATCAAGGTAAAATTTTAAAAGATTATTAACAAATAAAAATTAGGAAAGAATTCAATGACTCGAAGCATTGACACCAACTAATCCACACTAGGAAGTATTAGAACTAAATAACCCATAATAACAACATTATTGTCAACCAATCCACACTAACTAATTCATATAAAAAAAACTACTTACTTGATCTTGGCGAAACAAACAGGCACTTATTTTTGCCAGAAGAAGAAACATTGTTGGTCATTGAAAGTGAAGACGATAAGTTAGTAATAGGGAAGAAGACACAACCACATTGTTAAGGAGAAACAGACTGCCGAATAGATAGCTGGCACTACTACACAAATGCAAAATGGAAAATGGTGTGAACTATTTGAGAAAACAGTCTTAAGGGAACAATTCACACCCCCTTATAATGACACTTACCCAAGCCCGCTCCCCTCTCCTTAATATTCACACTTTCCCATGCCAGCAGTGGGAGAATTTAAGATCAATGTGGATCCAACGAGCCTTGACAAAACAGAGATTAGGGATATGGGGCTGTGATTCGAAACTAGCAAGGGGAGTTTGCGGCGGCTAGATGTTGGTCGGACAACGGGTTCATAAACCCACTTTGGATGGAATTCAAGGCTTGTCTTCTAGACCAAATGTGGGTGAGAGAGGCGGGGATTAAGAGAATAACGTTGGAAAGTGATTCCCTCATCTTGATTAATGTATGCAAAGGAGAGAGTAGGATTGAATCAGCTCTACAATTTTTGCTGAGGGAGATTAGAGACACAAGTTAGTTCTTTGAGGAGATAAGCTTTCATCATGTGCTAAGATTAGCTAACCAGATTGTGCAGATGTTCACAAGGATTTTGATGGGGTACACCCCTAGTAAACATAGTTTGTTGTATAGGGATTTTTTTTTGTAAAATTCTATGTATCTCACCTACCAACCCATCATCTCCGGCTTGGGAGATGAATGGTAACAGCCAGGTGTCCTTTTGTGAATAGCTTCCTCAACAAGTTCTCAAAAAAAATATTGATACTCATATGTGTATCGTTGCATGAGGCATGAACAGTTCCCCTATAACAACTCATGCCTTGTTCCAAACTGCTTCCCGACCATACAATCATAAATAGTATCACTTTTTACCCAAGTCATTGCTGGCCACCACCCTAGGCCCTCTTTTGTTTCTTGAATTGAAGCATAATCCATACGCATTTAGCTTATGTGCACAAACTACAGACATCAGAAGACTAATTGTTTGTGCATGTGTCTATGCCTTCGCTAATCATGGTGCACGAATACTGATTCAAGGCACAAACATAAATAAACAATACAATGATAAAAATTATACTCTATTTGTATAGACGATTGGTGCAAGAATATTCTTTTGTTATAAAAAAGATGGTTTTTAACGCTCTTGAAGTTGCAACACTTGAATACTCTTAAATATATTAGATTTTTTTTTACATAAAAAAAAAGTATGTTAGATTGGTTCGAATGCTCTTGATGATTGAAGGTTAAAGCTCTTCAATACTTTTAACAATCTCTCATGTCCATATTAGAAACCCTTAGTAATAGTAGAAAAGAAATGATCGTTTAGTGGTAAATAAGGCACAATAAATACTTTGAATGTTCAAAAGTTTTTACCATTTCACTCATTAGATGAATGGTTAGGGGCTTATGTCTTGCTTGTAAAATTTCAGGTGCATTTTTAGGAGGCTGAATATGCTCCTGACTCTTTGTGGCCAAAATGCTTTGTTTCTATACCAAGCTCAAATGCATTCATAGACGATTGATAGATACTACTGATTTTCAATTTAAACGGGAGAAATAACACCATAATCTTTTAAATCAAAAGTAAAAATTGCCAGCCCTCTTATTTTTGTGTTCAAAAGATTGAGCATTAACTAACCTTCAAGGCCATTTTCAGTTGCTTGAGTATATCTCCCAACTAATACTTATCATTCAAGTATTTGATATGACTTTTCAATAGCATATTTCAAAAGTTTGAGACTACTTCTGGATTCTCAGAAGTAATTTCAAATGATTAAGATATCTCCTAAGCCAGTATGCCCCAAAATTTGAGTTTTGTCTACATGTAGCAATTTTTATATGCAAGGTCAGAGACTTGGTGATGCTTCTTAGCCTCAAAAGAATTTCTTAAGCCCATTTCCCATAGGCATGAGAGATGCTTTTGTAACGCTCCACTGACTAAGTCAACACATTAGTGCAACGGTCATTATAGGCTACTAGTGCAATCGGTAGCTAATCTTCAGAATCATTAATAATGAGAAGAACAATCACAAGTGCTAACATAAAATAAACATCTTATTTATATGGCTAAGCTGATTAATGTCCATATATATATATACATATATTCAATTCCAAAATTTATGTACATAAGCGTCTACCCTTAGAGGGGGTCAAAACATAGATAACAAGTTGCACATTTCTATTCACTTGTCCCAGCTAAACCACCATCCCCTTGGTGGTCTACACCTGCGGCTCTGCCATCTAAGAAAAAGGGAACAAAAACACATGAGTCCAGGTAAACTCAGTAAGTAGAGCATATAAATGAAAGTTTACGATGTTGAGCAATCAATGTATATAGGCCATTAAACAAAAATCATTTCTCAAATCTAAACCAAACTTTTAATCACATGAAACACATTTTTATGCCTAAGCATGCATCAATATATCAAGCACATGTCACTTCTTATATCAAACTAGTAAGGTCTCAACTCCAATAGGGAACTTCTGTTGGTCCCGAGTTAATGGCAAAACCCAAGAGGGGAGGGGTGAATTGGGTATTTAAAATTTATAACTTAAACAGAAACTTAACCCCGGATTAATCTAGTCCCCTTAATAAAAAAAAATGAAATGGAAAACAATATAATGTAGAGAGCAGAAATATAAATCAAGCACACAGGATTTTTATAGTGGTTCGGGCAACCTCCCTACTCCACTCTTCCAAGCTCACACTCCTTGTGACTTGGGTTCCACTATTGTATTCTCTCAATACAATTAGAGCTACTGCTCTCTTCTAGATTCCAGCTCTAGGGGGCCTCAACAAATCTCAGCACAAGTAGGTGATGAGTTCCACTCCAATCACACACTACTTTGCTTTCACTTGATCTTAGTTCCTCAAACTAAATCAAGTTCAATACAAACAAAGAAATAATAAAAGAAGTCTACACTTTACAGATGTGTAGAAACAATTTGGCGTAGAGAAGAACTTGTAGCATAGGCTTTGAAGATTCAGAGATTGAGTTCTAGCAGTTTGAAGCAGAGTTCTTCTTCTTTGAATGGCTTGATCTCTTTGAAGCTCTTGGATATAGGAGTTAAGCACACTTAATGTTTTTCAGCTACTTCTCTCGTCCACAATAACTCCCTTTTATAATTGTGGAGGGAATCCGAACATTAGAAGGTGGTTGGCGCGCATTAAATGCGCTCCAATGTTCAAAAATTTGAACGTTATTCTCCAAGTCTAAGATGAAGTCGACTTGGCCTGCGACTTGGCTTCCAAGTCGCACATGGAGTCGACCTGGCCTGCGACTTGGGTTCTTTAGATTTCCAAGTCTGAGACTTGGGTCGACTTGGCCTCAGACTTCAACTCAAGTCGATCCTGGAGTCGACTTAGGTTGCGACTTGACTTGGTCTTCGCCAATAATGCCTTGATCCTCATTTGATTTTGCTTCTAGCTTGCTTGGCTTTCTTCCTTTAGTCCTTTTAATTGTCAAGTGGCTCCTCATACTTGTAGATCTTGTGATTTATGAAGAGCTTGACCTTGATCCATCTTGGATTTGCTTGAACCTTGTAGAACTTAGGAGAGCTTGAGTCCTTGCATGATATATTCATGCACCTTGCTTGCTTTGGAGTCGTTTGATCTTCATATCTTGAATATATCTTCATTTGGAAACAAGCTTGAAAATTTTCCTTGGACTTGATAGACTTGATTTGAACTTGAACTTGAATCTTTACCTTGAATCTCAAGAATACTCTTGAAAATGGACTTTGTATATTACTTGGATTTGAGAAAATCCAAATAGATTCTTGGAATGAGCTTGGGAATGCATCTTTCAAGTCTGAACTTCTCAAGTCGGAGGTGGAGTCGACCTTGTCTGCGACTTTGCCCAAGTCGCACCTGGAGTCGACTTCGTCTGCGACTTGGGCAGCTTTGTGCCCCAAAATCAGGTCTGGACAGTTTTTCTCGACTGAAGTTGATAGTGAGGTCGACTTCGTTTGCGACTTGGCTTCCCAAGTCGCAAGTGGAGTCGACTTATCCTGCGACTTCACCTGCTATTCTTCCAGTTTTGATTTTGCCTTTGAAGTTCTGTTTCAAGTTGATAATGGAGTCGACTTTGGGATCGACTTCACCCTAAGTCGAAGTCCAAGTCGACTTGGGGATCGACTTGACTATTTCAGTTCCTTAAAACATTTGGCAAACTCATTAGTATACTTGATATACTCAAATTAGTCTTTGTTAATCATCAAAACTCATGCTTTGGTCAATTTTGTTTTGTTTTGAACATTGTTTCCAACAACTTCGATATCTCACCCTGAAGTCTTACCCATTGTGCAACCAAATGGCCAATGTAGAATCACAAAAGTGCCCGACTCTACCTAACACGAATGACCAAACTATCACAAAGTGGGTGGACCGAGAAACACCTGTATCCAAACTGGAGGTGTAACTAATACCCTGCTACGCTCTCCATACAGTCGCAGCTACGCCACATCACATTATGTAAACAACTCTTGCCCCCAACCATTACGTTGAGAACCACCAGTCCCACAGACCAATTCTAAACATAAGGGCTAGATAAAGTAAATCTACAACCCACTAATTTCGTAGTGGTCGTCGATGCCACCCAGGCTATTATATCCTGATCCCCAGTCAGAATGTGACAATGGTCATCACAGATGATCTAACTATAACACTTCACAAATTTACAACTTCAGCCATGGCTCATGAATATGCTAGCATACCATGCAACATATGCAAATGTCATAATGCATAATGCTAGCATGTATAAATTGTCAAACTCGGCATCACAATAAATCATCATAACTAATAATATTTATTCACTCAAAATTATAAAACAATTGCATTCAAAACATCCATGCCCATGACTATACATTACAATATAAAATCAAAAGAGAAAAAAGAGCTCTACTTACCTTGTATAAACTATATCCAATCTTTGTATCGCAATTTGCTCTGATGCTCAAGGCTTGGCACTGAAAAATGAAGATTTCATCTAATTAATATATATTTTCTAAATATCATCTTCATATTAATTATCACATTCCAAATTAATAAAACTAATTAGATAATTATATTTGAGTATTCTATGAAATATACGCATTACTTCTTTAGTTTCTAAGTTTATATTTTCTTGATTATCTATAATAATTTTCTTATTAAAATAATAAATCTCCATCATTAGATATCATTTTTATATCTTTAATTATCGATTAGTAATTAATTCAGCCCCAAATTTAATATGAGTATAAATGAACTTTTCTTTAAGCACACTAATTGTTAACAATATAGTCTCGTTCGATAAAACTCTTAAAATTATCTAAATAATTTATGAAAATTTTTCTCATGAATTAAGTTGATAATTACATATTCTGACTAATTATGTTACTTTCGATAATTAATATTTGATTTTAAAATTTTATTCTAATTATTCTCCAATCTAATCATACTTGCTGTAATCCGATACACTAAATTATCTTAATTTTTTTTATAAGAAAATCAAAGTGTTTAAGTTTGAAATTTCTAACATACATAAATAATTATTTGAGTTAACCAAAATAAATATTTTCAGCACAAAATATTAATTATTTATATTTATTTATGTATTTATATTTGCTGAATAGAGGTATGGATTTAGGGATGGTCCAAATCAAGTTAATTATTACCTATATTTTTATCATCTAAAAAATTATTTTTATTTTTCAACCTCAATTTTGTTGTATAAAAATTATTAAAAATCATTTAATGTAGCTAATCCTGACCATCGTTCAACCCTATCCGAGCTAAACTTCTATGATTTATAATTTTCAATATAATAAATATTTTATGATGAAAATTTGGTAGTTCCTTAATCATTATATAAAATCCCCTCACTAAACTTTTCATACTAAAATTCGCTCGTTTACTATTTTGTTTATATTTTTCATTTCAGTTCCAGATACTACATAGGTGGTGTCAAGTAAGTTATAACCTGTTATAATTGTTAATTTAAATTACTAATCACAACCTTGATCATATGTTTAACACATAGATCATAGAAGATAACTAACTTAATCTTGGCTCCATGGTTTAGATTATGAAATTATATTTTTAACTAAACCTTTAACGATCAAGATCAATCTGATTATAATTTTCACTAATTCAAGAATTATGGAGACAGAGTTGTAAATGGCGAAATCTAATGATCGATCAAGATATTTACACGTGATCTAACATCATTTCCTTACGTAAAAATAAATTGAATTATGAGGTAAAGCGCTAAGATTTTCTTCTTGCTATCTAACTGTGTAGGATCTGTGTGGGCCCACTTTGATCAAAAATTTTGGGCAAAATTTTCCTAATAAGGGTTTGTAATCATTGTCCACTTTCTTAGCAATAAAATCCCTCCATGATCAAACTACATCTTGTATGGATTGGATTAATTTAATCAAAATTTCACTTGGTAGCAAGATCCTACCGTTGAATCCCATACAATAGCCTAGATTTATCTTCTCTTATTAAGATTAAAAAAAAATAAACTTCTCACTAACCTTTTTGAAGTCATTCCATGGCTAGGATTTGGCTAAATTGCTTGATCTCAGCTTCCATTCTCCCTTTCTCTCTCTTCTCTCAGTCTCTCCACTCTCCCTTTTGTTCATCGTTGCTTTGCGCGGGAAATATTTTTCATACATGAGAATCCTTTTACATAAGGATTGATGGGCAGCTCACCTCATGAGGTATTGCTCTCAATCATGTTTTAAGTTTGCTAGCATTATGTGCATGGAAATTACATGGTAAATTTTTAAGTCATGTGTATTTTTATCTAGAAGCATTGACTTTTACTTCTACACCTAATCCCTTAATTAATACCCATGAAACGTATTTGTATTTTATATTTGCATATTTATTTTAAAAAATCATTAATTCTCATTATTTGATGAAACAGACTAAAATAAATGGAAAATTTTTAAAAAAGAAGATTTTGTAGCAAAGAGTTTCAAACCTAGAACCTTGCCTTTTAAAGCCACTAACTTTACCACTTTGTCAACCATCTACATGTCTAAAGGTATCGATTAAAATACTATATATCTTAAAATTTTCACTTGTAACAAATCTCCAAAGTTTTTAGCTACCAAGATTCGAATCTGGGTTCTAGATTTCCCAACCAAATGCTTTAGCGATCTGGATACAAATCTATGACATTAATAGTATCGAATAAAATAGTTTTATTTTAAAATTTTCATTTATTTCAAATTATCCCTACGTAGTCTGTTACTTAATTCATTATTGTTGTTTTGTTTCTTTTTTTTATAATGTGAACATTTTTCATTTGTATCAATATTGAATATATAACTTTAAACTTAATTTTTTGCATAATTATACTTTATGTGTTCTTTCCCTATACATTTACAAGTATTATATTATTATCAAAATTTAAAATAACAAGGGTTTACAACTTCTGACTAAGGTAAGAATCTATACTTGTTTGAGATTTACCTTATTGTATTTCTTAATTAAATGTGTCAAAAGCCTGAGCATGACACACTCAAAAGCAAAGGTTAGAGGGTTGAGATTGCTCTTTAGCCATTATGCTCAAATGACTCCCTCTCCATTTTCTTTTTCAACCTCAAATGCTCATGTCAAGAGTCTATGTCTAGCTCCTAGCTCCTAGATGCATGTCTCAAGTCTTGAGATTGCTACTATGTAGTTGAGCTCGATATGCAACTTTTAATTGATGCAAACTTCTCTTAGAAACACTTATCAGAGGACTAAAACAAGCTACTGACTCTCAATTACAAATCTTAGGGATTGAGGTTGCTCCTAACATATTAGTTTCAAAATCTACATGTCTTTCTAAACTAAGTATTTTCTCAAAAGTGTCCTTAGAGGCTTGAGGATGTACTTAAGTCTCGCAGGCAATCTCAGAAGCCTGAGACTACTCAGTTATATGTCTAAAAAGCCTGAGATAACAACTTTTAGAATTCAAAGGTTATGCTTATTTTTACTTATCCATTCTTAATTGTTATTTTATCCTTATATTAATCATCAAATATCACCACACTCACTAATGTATCATCTTTTGCTTAGTATCGTTTACCACTGATATTTTTTACACAAGTTCTTACTAATCTTAGTCATTAGATCATGATTGCCCTATGCCAACAGTATGCCTTCAAGGTAGCCATGATAGTCGACAATTAACCTGTTGCCAACTATATGCCGAATTTGGCTTAGAGATCATGCTGGATAGGATCATGAGCCACTAATTTGATTATAATTCTTAATCATATCTATCAAAAACTAAATCTAATGACAAATTCTTGTTATCTAGATCACCATATAAATTTCAACGAACTCGTGCTTTTATAATGAATCACCATGATCTTATCTTTCGGCAAACCACTGATCTTGAATCTACTTTTTGAATCATAAATTTTTAATAATAGTTCTTATACCAATTGTTCTTGAATCATCTATGATAATTCAAAATCAAATATAAACAAGAAAAAGATCATACACATAAGACACGAAAATTATGCAAAAAACCCTCAAATCAGAAGAGCCACATGAGAGATAGAATAATTCGTTATGAAAAATAAGTCATTAAGATACAATAAGAGTGATTCACACTCAATTTATAGATGTCTCCCAACTCCTATCGAAGATACTGGAAAAATCTATTTTCTCCACTTTCACACCTCAAGACACCTTAGGAGGAACTGCATAATGTCTTCTTTGTTTGAACTCTAGTACTACTTTCAATGACTCTGCTAAGTCATTAACTGATACCCTATTATATAAGATTCTTCTTGATACTTATGCAAAAGTAGTGCATATGCTCTTACATATTTACCCATACATTCATGCATAAACTATTGTGCAAAACCTATATATAGAATTCAAAAATAGCAAAGTCCTAACTTACACCTACATTCAATCTTAAAGTTATAAATCTAGGGTTTAGATTGAGTGTAATTTTTTAGGCTTTTTCTTTTCTCCTTATGAGATTTAGTTTTCAAGAAAATCTTAATTTTTTATTATAGTGGGTTCAAAGATTATATTAATAGTAAGAGTTCTCTATCTTTTATAATAGTTTTATTATAATAGATTTCTCTTCCTTTGCCTATGATTTTTCCTTAATACTGAAGACTTCTCCACATAAAAAATTAAATTTATTTTTTTATTTTTTTTATTTTTTGCATTAAATTTATTATTTTATAAGATTATTCTTTGTTATAAATGAAAAATGTCAAATCAATTGTACATAAAAGTAAGTAAATTTTGAGTAAAGTTCATGTATATATTACCCAGGCAGCACTCCTTAGCTTAACTAGTTATCTACATTAACCAAACCTAATTTGTCCATCAAATTAAGCATTTCACGGATTGATCCCTTAAGTATATTAAAATAGGTAAGATGGATTCCTATTTTTCTACTTGTAAGATAATACAGGTTTTGGCTAAAGTTTAATAGCCCAGAACCGAATCCCACATCGAGAAAGAAAGAAAGTTTCTGGTAGTTTATAAGTGGGTCTCAAGTTTAATATAGTGTGATGCGTTTAAAGCCGTGCGGATAAGCTTCCAGGCCAGAGTGGACAATATCACACTATGAGGCCCATAGCCCACAAGCCCAATGGATGTTTTCTGGGTCTATTTACTCTGTGCGTCAGTCCCAATGGTCGCTTTTCTAGGTTTGTGTGTGACAAGTGGTATCAGAGCGGCTCCCCCTCCAGTAGATGTGGTTCGAAAAGTTGAACCAGTAAAAGTCAGGGCTGCAAGTAGAAGTCAGAGTTGGGTTGTGGTTCGGGGACGAACCAGGCGGAAGCTGGTGTGCTTGTAATAGCCCAGAACCGAATCCCACGTCAAAAAAGGGAGAAAGTTCCTAGTAGTTTATAAGTAGGTCTCAAGTCCAATATGGTGTGACGCGTTTTAAAGTCGTGCGGCTAAGCTGCCAGGCCAGAGCGGACAATATCACACTGTGAGGCCCATAGCCCACAGGCCCAATGGACGTTTTCTAGGTCTATGTGCTCTGTACGTCAGGCCCAATAGTCGCTTTTTTGAGTTTGTGCATGACATAAAGAAATACCTAATTGAATTTGAGTAGGGTCCATTACAAGGTTCGTGTACATCCATCAACCTGGATTGTTTATATATAAGTATTAATATTTTAAAGATATAAAGTACATCAATTAAAGATCTATATACATAAAGTTGCATTTTGAAATTGTACAATTATCATATTATTACATATTTTTGAGTATTCATAAATGAAAGTATAATTTTGAAATATAACTTGAAACTTATTTGGAATAACCAATTTGAAAATGGAACCAAAACTAAAAATGAACTTGTGTTAAAAAAGATAGAATAGGATAAGCCTTGATGTGACTTCCCCTAAACTAAGGTAGGTTGGAAATTTTCAAAAATCAATTTAAGGTATAAAATTGACACTTAATGTGACCTATCTAACATAATGAGAATTATAGAAGGGGTAGGATTGATCCCTATTATCACCTATCCAATCCAAGTTCAACCCATCAACTTAAGCCCAATTCAATTTTTTGTAAGTTATGTTTTCATTTTCTTAGATCTAACCATTGATTACGTAATTTGTGAGTTTTTGACCAATCAACTTGAACCCATACCTAATCCCAATGAAAATTCAGAATTGTCATTTTATGGTAAAAATCATGCCCGAATAGAACAGTCGAGGTTGTAAGTAGACAAAAGCACTTATTCAAAAAGCACTAAAATATTAATTTTTAACACTCAAGCAGAAGTGAAACCAAGGCTTCTAATGCCAATGCCAAACAATGATCACGGAAGATGTGGCTTACGACTATGAAATGTTAATAGTTAGGAGTTTGAAGAATAAGGCTTTTAAGTTAACTTAAAATTTTCTCCAAATAATAGTGATAGAATCGGATCAAAAAACAAATCCAATGACCAATTTGGGAATAGAGCCCATCTTCTCTTAAAGCAGTAAGGATTTGTTGAAATAAAACCCTTGCTAGGGGTTGTGAACTCAAATAATACATATTGCAAATAAAACTTTGAGTTTTTATGATTAACAATCAATTTAAAAAGTTAAAGACTACTTAACATCAAAAAACAAGTTAAAGACTACTAATGGATTTTTGATTACGTGATATCAGTTAAGATTTTAAATTTCAAGCATAAATAAATGAAGTCACATATTAAGTTGACTCCAAAAGCGACTTGGGTCAAGTTGCAATCCAATTCAACTCCACAATTGACTTCAAGTGCATATTTGAAGGCAAAAAAATTTCAAAAGAGAGTTTCACTGTTGAAGTCACATTTTAAATTGACTCTAGCATGCAACGTGGAGACCACAAGGCTGCCTTAAAAAATTTTGACTCCAAAATGATAGTTGAAGTCACACCCAAAGTTGACTCCAAATGCGACTTAAGTGAAGTCAAAATCAAAGTTAACCCCAAGTTTGTGACTTGTAATAACAAATGAACACATAAAGCTTCTGTCTCAAAAAAAATTGAAGTCGTATTCCTAAGTCCACTTCACATGTGACTTGGATGAACTTCAAGTCAAAGTCGACCCAATTATGAGGCTTAGAGGAAAGAGATGTGATAGATCTGCTCTCCATAATTATCCCTTTTTAATTATTTTTCATTTCTTTCTATACAACCAGCCTAATGTTCAATCATTTCCACGCTACTCATATATCTATCTTATTTATTTTAACTTTATCTTCTCTATTCATCATTATTATCCTTATCATATCACATCATTTTTTTTCCTTTCAAAAATTTTTTATACTAACAAATTTTTATCAAAAGTTTTACCACTTCCTAAACACAATCTTACATAAAAACTAATAACGAGAAAATTAGTAAATCTGCTCTATTATCAAAAAAGAAAGAAGAAAGAAGAAAAACAAAAAAAAGAAAGGTCTGTTCTTTTAGACCTGCATTTTCATGCCATCCTCTGCAAGATAGAGATAGTCAAAGATCCTTGGGAGGTGCAACTTGAATTCTTCAGAATTTGGGTCCTCAATCCAACAGCAAAGCGTATTTAAAACCTGTTTGCATAGAGTTTACAAAGCCAATTGGACAAAAAATTAAAAAAATTAAAACTTATATGCAAAAAGAATAATGTACAGTGTTGTTTGACTAATTCCTTCCCAGTAGGGGGCACTATGCCTTCTAGCAATCAAGCTAACACTGTCATTCTTATACCTATACAATAAAGGTCAAAGTTTGCTGCAACATAGAAACCAAAATATAATTTCTATCACATCTCTTTAGCATGGATACTAATAAAAAGCATTTTTGTATTGATTATTCTATAGAAGTACAACAACAAATCTCAAATATAACCATAAGGTTTGCCCTAATTTCAAATATACCTACAAGATTTTCATAATCCCAAATATACCCACATAATTTACCAAAATTTCATTCATACTCACACCATCACACCATCTGTTGGTCATATCACTTATTAGTAGCGTATAGTTTATTCTTATTTTAAATTTCTTTGTTATAACATATCACTTAGCTTGATGTTAAAAACCTAAGGCCCAGGTGAGAGAACTAGTAGTGCTGGTTGGAGTAGTACTCATCAATTACTTATGTGTTTGCTGTAAACACCTTCTAGAGCTATAATTTAGAAGAGAAGTGAGGTTCCATGTTGTATTTATTGAAATGATAGTGGAATCAGACATAAGGGGAGTGTGCTAGGAAGAGCAAAGTAGGGTTTTGCCCCAACTACTATACTTTCATATTTTCTTATGCATTAACTTTCACTTGATTGCTTTCTTGATCTGACTCTATAAGTTTCATTCAATGGGACTTAATATTAAAGGAATTAGTTTAAAATTGTAAAAAGATTAAATAACTCAATTTTCCCTTTCCCTCTTGGGTTAAGCCAACTCTTTAGGACTTATAGGGGTTACACAAAGAAGCCATTCCAAAAGACAACAAGGTCTTAGCAAGATAAGGGGAATGTCGGTCCCGTATAATGACTATTCAAAAAACTTTAGAAAATGATGTGAATCAAGAAAAAAATATAATTCACAATATTGATTATAGTGGTTTAGATCTCCTTAAACTAGTCCATTCTTCAAGAACACGACTTAGGTTCCACTAGGTAACTTTGACATAGAAGTTATAATGGTTAGTTGGTTCAACCATCTTTTATATCAGTAGTAAGTATTAGATGGGCTCGTGAAATAATTAATATTTTAATTTACTTTCTCTTAGTTTGATTACGATCAATACTAAAGTAAAATAAAGAATTTTTTTTAATAAAAATTCAACTAATTTAGTGCACTTGCAAGAGCAACAACTCTTTAATCGATTAACAATTTTAGTTTGAATCTCAATAGAAACACCTTCAAGAATTTACAACTTTATCTTTTCCTTTGAACTTCCACCAAAAGCTATCTCACAATGAAGCACTTTGGAGTCTTTGAAACTCACACTTGGGTGTCTTTTTTCAATGTCTTGTAGCTCTCACAAGTCCTCCTTTTATAACAAATTTATCAAAATATTGGAATTTGCAAATCCCCCAAGGTCTCCATGAATATCACAACTCTTTAGAATTTGTAAATTTGCCAAAATATTGGACATTTTTAACAAAAGGTCGACTCTTTTGGGCTCTTGAAAGGACATAATGTTTTTTGCACTAAAAGGTTAACTTCTTCCAAACAAAAGGTCGATCTTTTCTTATTTTTGCAAAATTTGAACTTTAAAAAAAAAGTTTTGCTTCATGTTAATTCATTCATGATAATAATAAAAGCATGTACCACTCTTTGTTCTAAGTCAAGCACATTTCAAAAAGCATATTTCATAACAAATTCCAAGTGAGGATATCACGTAAGTATATTCTAAAAGTTATCCAAACATTCCAACTAGCATAATTTATTCTCAAGTTATCAATGAATTTTAAACTCATATTATCACAAATCAAGTCATAATCTCAAATTAATAATTTCATAAAGACACCTACTTTTGACATTTATAATCATGCCTACACATTAAAAATCAATATCATAAAATCATATTCTTTTTCTCATCATGAAAATCACTAACCATACAATCTAATAGGGACGAGTTCACCCGACCCCTTGCTCAAGATTGGCAAGACAAGATGGCATGAGAATAAACATTTATTGAGTCAAGGAATGACAACTTAGTCCAAAACCTAGGGACAGAAAAGAGATTACCCTACTCATATTCTATATGGCCCTTGTTTAGAGGAATTCTCCCAAAAAGAGGTAAACCCTTCAAGGAGGGGCTAGCCAATTTGGGCTAAGGAAAATATGAACTCTCAAACTATAAGAAAAAAATAGGAATTTCAATAGAATGGCCCTTAGGGGCCTCCAACCCCTTTTTTTTGGGGGGGGGGGTGTTTTTGAGTTGATCCAATTATTAGATTGATCATTTTCCATATAAAATCTAATGTGATGAACCCAATTCATTTTGTAATATCATGATTTAGACATTGTTTGACTCAATCCAACCTTCAACCAAAGTAAGCTCTATCATTTAATGTCATCTATGAGAATACTTTTTCATGTCATCCCTCTATTATCACAAGTAGCTTCAACCACCCAACAATGGTTATTGAGATTTGATGAAGATTGCATCAACAAACAATCAAGTAATAAGAAAGGAGATGGATAGTCCAAAGTGGGGACATCTAATGGAAAATGCCTCATAAATAGAGGACTATGCCCCTTCACTCTTGTCAATCTCAAGAAGCAAATAACACTTTCTCTACCCTATCTCAATTACTTCCTTCTCTATTCATTATTTTGAGCTAATTTAAAGGCTATGCTAAGAACAAGCCATAATGAGCTAAATAAGTTCTATTAGTATACCATCAAAAGGGTTGGCCACAATAAAAGGCCATCAAAAGCCGTATAATATGACCCTACTAGCTAGACCTAGTTGCCCCACCAAACTAGGAAATCGAATAATTGCACCTCAAAATAAGGTCTCTAACTCGCATAAGTCATAGGCATAATTGCTAGCTGTTAAAATGGCCAATCTAAATATGGTCCCATGCACTATAAATTAGGCCAAGATTGTCTGGGCTAGACTTATGTGGTAGAGAAATCTATCAGATTCATGCAATTTTGCTAACATTCTAACAAACTAAATGCTAGTTTATAACAAAGAAAAAAGATCTTTTGTATGCTAACCAAAGCAAGATTATGTGCATTGACAAGAATATGAGCCATTATTGAAAAATATTTTTGTTGTAATAAGCAATACATTACACTTGAAAATACTAACCACTTGTGTTCTAAAATAGGTTTGACAAATGGTCTAGCTTGATCTTTTCACAAGAAAAATGGCAAAATTGAGCAATTCAATTAAGCAAAAAAAGCCAAGTAGAACACAATAGAAGTTAGACATAAAAAATCAGATGAAAGAAATTGTTGTTATTCATTCATCATCAAAGAACATTGCTCTATGGATTGAGAAGATAGAATTCAAACTCTTGACATTATAAATGATAAAAGGACAAAAAATAGTAAAGGTATACTAAAAGGAAGCCCTTGGAAAAAGGAAAAAGTCGTAATAAAGAAGTACCACAAGGGATCACCACCCAAGCAAAAGTCATTCGACAAAGAAAAGCTGGTAAAGTGGTGTGTTGCAAAAATTTAACGTTTTCGACCACACTCCCTTTATGCAGTGCCGTCAAGCAAAAAGCTCTTCAACATGTAGTAGGGTTGTTATCCTGTCTAACTGCTAGAGTTGATGCCCACGGATAACCCCTAGGGAAGTAAATAACGTGGGACATTGCTAGATTACACTATTAGGGAGGTGATTGACAAATTAATGAGCCCCTCCAACAGCCCACAAATGTCCATAAAAGGCCCACTACAGTTGCCATGCAAAGTTTACCCCTTGCTCTACAGAAGTCTACAAAAAACTACAGGTTCAAAGGAGTAATTATCCTTTGAACACAATACTAGAGCAACCCTTTGTTATGTGCCCTAGATAAGTGCCTACTCTTGCGCCCTCCCCCTCCCCCCCATCCCACCCCACCCCACCCAAGAAACTTCTTTGAGATAACGACTACCTTTCACTCATACATTGTCAAAAAAACTCCTATCTCCTGGGCAAAAAAAGGTAATGCTACACTTCAAAGCCCCATCAAAGCAATCAAGAGGGTTTCATCTGAGGGCAACAATACTTATTAAGGATGGAAAGAGTGAGTAGAAACAAGGGATCAATTAAGTTGGCCTTTTATAACTAAAATGGCTCACTTTGACACTTAATGGAGGACTTCTTGCTTTATAACAATTCATGAAGAATTATCACCTAATAGCTCGAAAGTTGGGGACATGCATGTCTTCCCTTATGTATTACTATCAGTAACATCTAATCTTTCTTGGGAATTTGCAAGTGTTAGCCCGAGGATGGCACATGTTTCAAGGAAGAAGGAAGGCCTTGTGTGGGCAATTAATGTGGCGCCCCAGCCCGAGCGTCACATCCTTACCTCAGGATCTATCGATTGGTAAATGTGAATCAGAATTGTTGCCCTGATCATGCGGCGGGTTTTTATTGGATATTTATCCACTTAAACCTAACTCCTTAGGAGCTTATATCATTCCACTTTTTTCAACTTTCCATCAAATTCCTTTCTAGGCCATTATATCATTTGAGAATTACACATGTCATCTCATAACCTTCATACTTATTCATATCATGATATTTCATGTCTTATCATTAGCATAAAACATAACATAATCCTTCTACAACATTGAATAACAATTTAATGTTAACATTCATAAGTTCATATACAGGTACTCATGGAAATTCGTTCATCCTTGAATCTCCACCTGTGCTTCTTGCCTCCTTCCTTTCACCTGTCTATGGGTTTGGAAAACAAAATGTGAGTCGAAATTCAGTAAACAAGCTTAGGATTTTCATGCAATTCATTTTGAAAGCAACATTCTTTAAAAAATTTCCCTCCATTCAGTAGAGACACTTAGCAAGTGATCAACTACCTACGGAGCAGAAACTTTTTTATAAACCTTGCATAAACATTTCATGAAAACCATTCATGAAAAACCATTCACGTAAACCATTCGTAAATATTTCATAAACATTGGATATGCAAATTCATCATTTCCATTGATGACGTTATCCTTCATGTGACAGTACACTAGCACGGGGAACACTCTTTCATAGCATGATCCTTTCCATCCTTGGCGCCGGACCTACCAACTTGGCAACGTCAAGGGGGATTCCTTGTCCACTGACTACCTCGACTAGCCTACCTCACCGGTCCTTTCCAACTTGGCGACGTCAAGGGGGACTCCTTGTCCACTTACTACCTTGACTAGCCTACTTGATTTCCATTCCATACATGACTTTTAGTCACCCCGACATCATATACCCCCTTACACATGGAACTTGTCATTCTCATGTAGAGAATTCTTTGCACCATCCCTTTTGAAACATCGTTTCAACGAAACATCATATAAACTCATATTTCAACACATTTCAAGCACGCAACCATAAGCAATCATTTATTTCAACAGAAATAAACATTTCAATACTCATATAAAAAAGGAATGGTCATCCTTAAATACCTCGTAATGAAAACCAAAATCATTTAGAAAGCTGCTTGCTTACCTCGCTTGCTTAGCTTTCTGTTTCGCTTATCCCTTTGCCGTTGCCTATACATATAAGAATGATATAAAATTCATATATTTTCTTTGCTTGCATTCAACTCAGTTTTCCAACCCATTTCCTTTAACATACATAATTCATTCGACTTCTCAAGTCGTTATGCCCGTACAGCACATACTTGTGCACTACATGACCTATTACATATCACATTAAATCCCTTAAGTAGGGTAATCATTCAATCACATAATAATCATCCAATAATTATTATTTAATGGCTCATTACCTTCCTTAAGCCATTTTCCACTTATTTTCCAAAATTCACACATCGTTGCTCATTTTAAGCACACGTGGTCGCCTTAAGCCTCATTAATTAATTCAAAATTTTGGAATTACATCTTGCAATTCTAAACAGATACATATTCACAAAATTTATCATATTTGTATGCATTTTTTCACAAAACCAAATTACTTAGGTCATTTACCACTCATGCATGTCTATCCGTTCACATATGCCCATTTGGCAACACATATATGAGGCCTTTCATAAAATTTCCGAAGTAAGCAAATTAATCCACATTTCAGCATGATAATTATCCTTAATTACCACTATACTTAGGTTATTTTTATGAAATTTAAATCCACTAATCATAGGTTTCCAAAACAGCAACTTTGGAACCCATTTTCTACTCATTTAACGTGTCTCTTGACACATAACCATAAGCAGTTCAATAAATCCGAATTTTCAGCAAATAATCCCACTTTTCTTAACAGAAATTTAGTTTATTAACATATATATCAATTTGGATCATTTATACAGAGGTTTCATATTTCTTTTTGATTTTTTCCTCAAACTATCCACATATGCTGAAATCAGACGTACTGAAATCTAAAAATATTGAATTAATATCAAATCAAGTAATTTTGATTTGAAATTTATAACATACCTCAATAACTACATTAATTAACCAAAATAAATATTTCCAGCATGAAATATTTAATATTTATATTTATTTTTATATTTTTACCTTGCTGGACAGCAGAATCCATTTCCAGACAGCCTGAATGACGTTAATTATGGGGTATATTTATACCCATAAAAACCTAGTTTTTAATTTTTTTTATGATAATAATCATGTATTATGTATCCTGTAAAATTTTCAGCCTAAAATTATTTGTATAAAAATGATTAAAAATACGTTTCTACAACTGATCCTGTCACCCCGTTTTACCTTGTTTAGGTGAATCTTCTCGGATTTTTAATTTGTAAAGTACTTATAATTTTAAGTTATTCCTTAATCACCTTATAAGGATTCTTTCCAAAAAATTTCATGCTAAAATTCATCCATTTACTGTTCCGTCCATATTTTAGTTTACAACATCAAATAACTTCCAGATTTGAGACATAAAATCAAGATAATCATATACTTACTTGATTAAATGGGTAATCCCTCCTTTTCCCTTTTCTATTCCTTCTTTGCAGGCTCTAGAGTTGGACGTAAGCTTCTGCCTTGAGGTGCAAGTTTCAGCACTTGGAAATTTCTCAAAACCTCTCTCTCATATGGACGTGTATAGGTTATATATATTGCTGGATTTTTTTCCAGCTGTGGGGCCCACTTGGTGTTGCAATTCTACACTCCTTAAATGCTCCCTTATCTACCATATGTGGTGTCACATTTACAGCCAAGTAAAATACTTTTTCACCATTTTTGAAAATCCAAAAATCAGCTCACATCTTGACCGTCCACTTGTCTACAATTGTCCTTCTTTACTTAGCCCTCAAGCAACTTGTTACTTGCTCTCCAAGAAACTAAATTTTCATCATAATTAGCTTAATCCATTTCATTCATCTCATAGATTTCATAATTTTATTCCGTCATTTCAAATTTCATCTCAAACCGACGTTTCTATGTCAAGTTATGACCACTTGAATATATCTTTTGGATTCGGGAATAAAAATAATTAATTATCACCCTAATCCCATCATTATTCCATTAATCCAATCCATTCACAAAATTGGGCCCACCTTCATGAGCTTACCTTTCAAATTTCATCGAAATCCGCCTTGTAGGCGTCAAGTTATGAATTTTCTATCATTTTTCACCTTAATTCCAAAATTACTCTTTAATCTCCATAAATTAAATCATGATTATTAACATGATTATTCATGACACCTTGTCACCTTTAAATCCTCATTAAGCCCCTCGGGTCATACCGACTCATTTTGGGTCCAGCGATTAAATTTTTAATCACCGTTTCCAATAGAAACCCTAATTCAAAATATCTTAAAATTCTAAAATCATCCAAAAATCCCATTTAATTCACATATAAGTCACATGTACATGTTCAATGCACACATTAAATCCTCCTTAGGTTAGGGTTTCACAATTAATCCCATCAAATCCCCAATATTGAGAAAAGGTGTGGGAGTCAATAGCACTAGATTCACCATAACTCCTCGTGGCATCACTACTGCATTATCGCTGAAGCACCAGTAAGAAGAATGAATTGAGTAGCCTTGCTTGCAACTGCTAAAAAGAAAGAAGCTTCTTCGTTTATCAATTAAAAGCCCTTGATGAGTGATCCTCCTCGAAAAGAACAGCAACATTCAGAATTGAAGCTTACACAAAAAACTCCTTTTCATCAGGGGACATATGATAGGATTGAACTGAAAAATAGAACCAATAATCGATTATGGAAAAGTCCAACCCAAGTTCTCCTGAAGTCGGAAGGGTTTGCCAAAGCCAACCCCCTCCCAAGGGGGTCAAACAGAGAAGTCCTTCCAGAAAATAATAAGTTCTTAGACACAAGGGGATGGCTCCACCGACCCCTCACTTGGGATTGATGAGAAGTAGACATACGACGGTCAACAGTTATTGAGACCATCTTGAGAAGAGAACATATCTACCCTTAAGTTGTAAGAAGTCAACTCACATTAATGGAGGAATGACATCTACTAACCAAGGATGATCTAGCTACCTTGAGAGAATCGCGAAGAGAGGTAATCTCTTACTCTGGCTAACTAAGGACAGACATGTCAACAAGGGAAAATTTTGTAAGAATTATCACAAGATATCACATCTGAAATAAGGCATATTGCATCAACATTGAACCTATTATATATTAATGCACTCTCGATCGAGAGAGAGAGAGAGAAAAAGAGCCTGGTCCCGTTCATATTTCAATGTATGGTCCTCCTTCAAAGGAATTTTCCCAAAGAGAGGCAAACCCTTCGAGTAAGCGTTGGCCAGTTTGGCCTAAGGAAAATGTACACTAAAAAATAATAAGGAAAAATAGAAATTGTAATAGAATGACCCTTTGGGGCCTCCTACCCTTCTTTTCATAATTTTTTTTAGATGGATCCAATCATTAGATTGAACATTTTCTACATAAAGGGTGTGTTTGGTTGGGGGTAAAACTTTTGATGAAAAGTTTTTCGGGTAGAAGTTGTCAAATTGATAGAAAATGATATGATATAATAAGAGTAATGATGAGGAGTAAAGAGAATAAAGTTAAAACAGATAGGTTAGTTGTATTGGTAGTTGTGTAGAAATGCTTGAAAAGTAAGGTAGTTTGTATAGGAAATGTGAAAAAATAATTAAAAAATAAAGTAGTTATGGAGAGTGAAAAGTTTTGGATTGAAAAATTTTTGCTGACATTTTTTTGCCACAAACAAACACACCCAAAATCTCACGTGATGAACTCGATCACTCTGTAATATCATAATTTAGACCTCAATTTATCTCAAGCTAATCCTCGACTGAATTGAGCTCTATTAGTAAATTCAATTTTCCAAAATCATTGTAGATATAACATGTAGAGTGTGTTAGGGAAGTGATAAAATCTTTAGATGAAAAGTTTTTTATGTAAAAGTTTTTAAAATAGTATAAAATAAGATAATATGATATAGTAATGATGGGGAGTAAAGAGAATAAAGTTAAAATAGATAGGTTGGTTATACGATAGTTGTGTAAAAATGATTAAAAATATGATAATTGTATAGGAAGATATGAAAAAATGGTTCAAAATAGGATAACTGTGGAGAGTAAAAACTTTTATATTGAAAATTTTTATTTTGAGAAGTTTTATGGTTATCCAATGCACTCGTATTAAGAGTGTGTTTGGCAATGGGAAAAAGATGTCAAACTAAAATATTTCATTCTCCATAACTATCTTATTTTTAATCATTTATTCACGTCTTTCGATACAACTATCCTACTTTTCAATCAATTCTATACAACTACTCACACAATTAACTTATCTATTTCAACATTAGTCTCTTTATTCTTCATCATTACTCCTATTATATCACATCATTTTTTTCAATTAAAAAACTTTTATACTAAAAACTTTTTATCTAAACTTTTTCTAAGGCTTTAGAAAATATTTGAAACAACGTACATGTAGTCTGATTCCATATGAAAAATTTTTCTTGCCATATTAAAATGAGTAATGTTTCAGTGCATCAGATCCCTTGAAATTTCATTCCATCTTGATGCAAAACACATTTTTAAAATTTTTAAATTTTTGTCAAACTTTTAATCTCTATATATTAAATATATATATATATATATGCAAATCTATAAAAATGGTTAAACTTTAGTGTACAAATTAAATGCACCTAGATTTATAGTTTATAAAAAAATTCAAAAAAAAAATAAAACTGGGTTTTAGACGTGAATGCATTGAGATTTTAACGTATTCATATGTATTGAAATATTGTTCTATTAAAATTCAATCTCGGTTTTTTTTAATTAAAAATAAGAAATTTGCATCAATGTTCAACTTGTAATTAGAAAATTAAAGGGAGTTCTATTTTTCTTTTGAAAAAAAAGCATTATCAACTCCTAGAGTTGGTACCTAATACTAAATAAATTTGACAATATTCAACTTACTCGGAAAGAGTCTGTTATTAATACATTCAGCTATATTGAAATTTCAATACACTCGAGTGCAATAGTCATTTTTAAACTTTTATGAAATTTTCATAAATTCGTTAATCTACTTGTATTTAAATTACGTATTAAGTTCCACCGTTTTAGAAGGTGTATATATTTTTTATTTTTAAATATAGGAGTAAAGTTTCTCTATTTTTAAAAATAAAAAATAAAATACATATTTCCAAAAATAGTAAAACTTAGATTAGCAATTTTATAAAAAGATTTAAAAAATTTAAAAAAAATTAAAAAAAATTAAAAAATGAATTTTGTACTCGGAATGCATTAAAACATTATCCTTCAACAAAAACTCAGGAACAATTCGGCAGCCTAATTATATATGACTCATATAAAGTTCGGTAAGCCAATATATCTCAGTTAGGCACTAGAGTAGCAGCGGAGACTGCGGAGTATGATCAACCCGACCGAGATCAGTAGATTTCTCTTTCTTTCGTTCTTTCTATCTGTAAATGAAACAATTTTATTTTGGACCATGATTGTGGGGATACATTGGTAATTGATAGTCATGATTACATTTTGCATGTCCATATGTATACGATCCATTAAATGATGTGTCCATATGTCGCCTAAAAAGTTGTTGTGGAGAGAAGGCCCACATGCCACTTTATGTCTGTCACTCTATCCAGGCCACGCACCCCATGTATATGATTTCAACCCATTGACGAGGCAGGCCGGTGCATGAATATCATGCACAGTAACTGGTATATCTGATGTGTACGTAGCATCTATCTTATCTGCTCATCAAGTGGGTGGTCAACCATACCATAATTTCAAATCATTGCTTCAATAGATATCATCCCACCTAGACCGACTGCACCGTATGCTGCAAAATTGGCTCTATGCACATTAAAATATAATAATATATTATACAATTATCTATTCACGTAAAAAACATTTTAAACAGTTTAGATGTTAAAAATATCACTTTAAACGTTATATTTATTTTATTATGTTGATTTTATATTATTTTAAAATAAGGCTCTTACATATGTTTTATTTAGATGATAATTAATATGCTAATAAATTGAATAATTTTAAATAAAGTGAGTAGACAAAATCTACTATGAACAAGTGGGCCTCACATGCATAAAATGTATGGTGCAGTTGCAGGCACCGAATGATTTTCCTATATATAAAAATGAAAATGCTTCTATTAGATCTTTCTTCAATATAATTTTATTTATTTTTAATATTTTCATATTTGATAAAAAAAAATAGCGCAGATGTTTCATTATCCCGGCCGGGGCATGAACTGTACAACACTTGCTGTGTACTTACGAATGTATGTATATATGTTCTACCAAACACATGAATGGTGCTTAAGTTTTTTTTTTTTTTTTTTTTTTTCAAGAAAGGAATTTATGGATTAAAATACATATATTTGCGGTTGAATGTTGCTATCTTCTGAGCTCTCTTGGGTGGACGTGAAATTCGTGAGTAGCACGGCACGGATTGGATTGGACCGTTTAATGCTATTTCAGGGCTTTCGGTGATGGTGAGACAGACAACATGGGAATATGATACGATATTATTAGTCCATCCATGCTGTCTAATCGAGGGTTGGTTTGTGATGGATGGAAAAAATTTTGGCCATCCAGGAAAGGGAATAAGTCTAATTAATTGTGTCAATAACAAAGAATGTTATACTGGACGTCGTGATTTTTTTTGAAGAGTATAATGGAGGTCGTTTAGTAGAGGTTTAGATGTATGATACAAGCTGCGTCAGAATTTTTTCCAATTGAATATTTTTTGGATGTATATATTTACAATTATCTGAATTTGTATTATATTTAAGCTCTAAAGACATTCTCACATTTCTAAGAGAGATAACAAATTCTCATCAATTAAACTCTTACCAAATGAGAGAAGTAAAACTACCATAAAACATGGGAGAAATAAACACCTAGATGCATATACCACGAATTAAACACGTAACCTCACCAAAACAGGATAATGGGTGTTACCACCAGGGTAAGCTCCTGGTGGTTTTCCAATTGAATATTTGTAAGAATATTAATATATACAATTATATTATGGTAACGCAATTTATTAGTTAGCGATTTATTTATTTAGGTTGAGATGTATTTTTACGGGTTTAAAATAAAGGGTTTTTCCAAATATATCCATTAAGTTTGACTTTAATCCCAAAATCGATCATTCACTGAGTTAACGCTGTCAGTTAATATGCGAAATTATCAATATGCACTTTAAATTCATGACAAGATTTGAAAAATTGAAGGTCATAACCCACTGTTGTTCTAATTGCATATGAATTTTAAATTTGGAGAATCATAATTTCATTTTCTTCTATTTGATTTCATCATTTATTATTTTTTTATAAGAGGGATATTTTGGAAATTTTTAAAGATTTAACTAATGATTTTTATGGAATGAAAATTTTTGAGATTAAATACAAATCTAGTGGGTATATTTTGAAATTTTGAAAACAATGTCAAAACGTAATGTGTATATTTGGGGAAAGCCCTAAAATAAAGTTTATATTATTGTAAAAATTTATTTTAAATATATATTGACCCGATTTGTTGAGTTGAACTATCAATCGGCTATATGCTTATGTAACTGGTTTGACCGTTTAACATTCGTATTGGTTGGCAATAATTAAGATAAAATATTTTAAACATATATGAAGTAAATTATTTTTAAAATTGACACTACTTTTAAATTTATTTCGAATATAAATCGGTTAAACCATGAATCAGATGTTTAAGCTTAACCAGTTTGGGTTATATCAGCAAGCAATAAAATGAATAAAAATTAAATTATTTTCTAACATGAAAAAATTAATCACGAACATTTAGATGCCATGCATGTTGGCATTAAAAGGAAAGAAAGGCAACGCTTCTAATTCTTGTTTCGCATTTACTTCACTTTTTGATAGAAATCAAACGTGCCCACTATGATATATTAATTTTCTGAAATAGAAATTAATGATTGATGGTTGAAACTTGGACTGAGTCGACACTCTTAATTTGGTGAGATATATACAAAATTTTAATCGGCTTATTTGGGCTTACACACGCATGTTTTACTTTATCATCCTCTTTTTAAACTTGGACTGAGTCGACACTCTTAATTTGGTGAGATATATACAAAATTTTAATCGGCTTATTTGGGCTTACACACGCATGTTTTACTTTATCATCCTCTTTTTGTCTAGCTATGAGTAAATGAAGTAGACCAACTACACAAAGTTGCGGTCAAATTTGGGAAATAGGAGAATTTCAGCCTACAAATAATAATGAGCAAGAACTAATTGAGAATCTTTCCAAAACTATATGAATTGATAGTTATACCTTGGGATATATGCTACATTTAAAAGGTGAGCATCAAACAAATTATTGGCATGAGTTTGGTCTTGAGTTAAAATATTAGAGCTTTGGGTATATTCGATAAGTGATAAAATTTTTGCCCAAAAAATTTTTGGTATAAAAGTTTTTGAAATAAAGAAAATAATGTAATATAATATGATAAGAATGATAATAGGAAGTGAAGAAAATAAAGTTAAAATAGATAAGTTATATGAGTAATTGTATAAAAATAATTAAGATAATTATATATAGGAAGATATAAAAAAAAAAAGTTAAAAGATAAGATAATTGTAGAGAGTGAAACTTTTATGTCACTAATGGATAACTACTCAAAGTTTGTTGTTCCAGCATTAGACATCTAATAAAGTGGGCAAGGGTGAACTAAGCACCAATTTAATTAAAGATTATGGAGTATTAAAGTAATTAACAACCAGAATTTGTAACAAACCATATCAACCAATGAGTAGGATAGGGTAGATCTTTTATAAATAAGCAGGGTACAATGTACAATGGTAAGCTTCCATTTTGAGCTTTCTTATTTTAATAATACCTGTTTAACTGTGTCGCTCTACTTAAAAACCTATTTCGCTTCGCTGTACGTTTATTAAATATGTTCATCATGATTTCTCTAAAATTTAATTTTATATAAAAAATATACATTTTAAAATATGGACGTTCTAAGGTAAGAATTGTGTGTGTATATATACACACATATATATAAGCAATTTGAGCCTTCTTTTAATTTTTTCTTTCTTTTTTATTTTTATTTGGTCTCTCGTATATTTAGTTTATGTACCAGAATTTTTCATTTTGGATTTTTATACATATTATTTTTTATTAAAAATGTAGTTTTTATTTCATAAGATTTTTGAAATTATAAAAATATAAAATTCAAAAATAGCAAATTTTGGTATATAAATATTATATATAGGACTACATAAAATGGAAGAAGTAAAAAGACATTTTAAATGTATTGATTTTAAATTTGTATGTGATATATATAGAACTTTGAACCAGTGCAACAGATGGGCCCCATATGACCATAAAATTATAATTTATTCCACTCATTATATTTATAACTATTTATTTTTATAAGTAAACCGATTTTCATCCAAACTAAAAATGTGTACGGGCCTCATTTAAAAAGTTATAAAATTAACATGATAAAATAATTTGATGCAAAATAAGAATTTTAAAGTTATTTTTTCAGCAAGTATATTTGGCTCAAAATGGGTCATACATTCACTTAAATGTATTAATATTTTACACAATTATTTATCCATGTTTAAATTATGTGTTAAATAGTTACATATTGAAAAACAACTTCAAATTTGTTATTTACATCAAATTATTATATTAATTTGATTTTATGTCATTTCAGATAAGGTCAGTAAACATCTAATTTGGATGAAAATTGATATACTAATAAAATATATGAGGCCCATTTTTGGCCAAATATATTGTAACTTACGATACGTGTAAATGTACATAATCAAAACTCTTTATATACATAAAAATGTTTCAATGCATCTAGATGTTGAAATTTTAAAGCATCTGGGTGCAAAATTATCATGTTTTTAAAAATAAAATATATACATACATGTCCTCAAAAATGGTAAAATTTAATACATAAGCTAAATACACCTAGATTAATAATTTTATAAAAAATTAAAAATAAGTTTTATACCTAGATTCAATACATCCGGATGCATTAGAGCATGAGCTATATATATATATATATATTTCAGGATACTTCTATGAAACCGGATTTCATAGAAGTTATTCATGAAATCTCTTTTATTTTTGAAGTGTTGATGATGTATAAAAAATCTAATTTATTCATTATATCTAACATCATTTGTTTAACTAGAACACTAAGTTTTAGCCAAATATCACATGTGCACATGTCACATTTGCTCAAAAATAGTTACATTTATATGTAAATTAAGAAAAATGTTAAGCTTCATTCACATATGTATTATAATATAATAATACTTTATAGAATCATTTATCCACATATTAGTGATATTTTAGATAATTTAAATATTGAAAAATACTATTTAAAATTGATATTTATCATTAAATTCTTTTATCACATTAATTTTATACTTTATAGATGAGACCTACCTACAATAATATTAGATAAATGTAAAAGTTTACATGATAATATAAATAATACTAAATATAATAAATGCAGTAGATTTTTCATCAACCATCTAAATATTAAAAATAAAGAGGATTTCTTAGAAATATCCTCATACATCTTAAATTAATGAGTAACGTTTCAATGCACCTTGATGCGTTAAAATTTCAATACATCAGGAAAAGTCTTTTTTTAGAAAAAAAAATTAATCTATGTATAAGTAAGTTTTACCATTTTTTTGGGAGACGTATTTATAATTTTTTATTTTTAAAATAAGGAGATTTCGAACATTTTTAAATAACTAAAATATCCCTTTTAAAAATCAAATATATATACACATTTTTATAAATGGTAAAGCTTGATTAATAGATTAAATACATCTAAATTAATAATTGTATTAAATAATTTCAAAAAAATTAAAACATAAGTTTTGCACGTGGGATCATTAAAATTTACATTCGGACAACATTCAAACATTACTCTAAATCAATTCCTAACATTCGATGCAAACTTGTTAAAAAATCTCGGACGGTCACCTTGAAACAGGTCATCACTGTGGAAAATAGCTGATCCAAGAGAGCAAAATGAGAAAACACAACTTGCCAAATGGAAGATTAAAACTTACGACGTGGAAATATGGTTTGCCTCTGTCAACACGTTATTATAACCCAATTGACCATAATTGATTTTCGGCGTTGATATATGGGCATCGATGACGATTCACTTCATGCTGTCTTGAAAATTAAGACGAGTTAATTAATATTAAGCGGGTTCTTATGTCATTGATTATTTAATTGTATTGAAATGGCGTGCAAGGGGCCGTGGAAGGGTGAATATCATGCCATGCGCTTCATTAATGTCAAATTTGGACAAATTCCAAGATCTTGCCCATGCGTTCAATGATGCATTAATGATTTAATTCTCACCTCTTTCTCAACCTATTGATTTTTGCAGGAAACCCAAATTCTAGAGGGGGCCAATGGAATCAAAGCTCTTCTACGTTTTGAAAAAAAAAAAAAAAAAAAAAATGAAAGTAGAGGTACTGTGGTTCTTTTACATTGTGAGTATATTTGAATCAAAATATGAGTATGTTTGTAAATTTTTTAAGATATATTTTAGAAGCACATAAAATTCTATTTTATTCCATACAATTGACAAATCATCTATGAAAGCCTATAGTGGTATTTTTTGGTATATTAAAGTTTTTATACAATATTATAGAGAAAAAAAAGGTACGATTGTATTCGATTTATATAGTTTAAATAATATTTTATATATTGAAAATTTTTTAGTATAATTGAAGCGTTCATGGGTACTCTCGCATATAACAAAGTTTTCTTAAACTTTTCTAATTTAGAAAATTTTATTAATCTTTTATTATTTAAAAGCTAACCAAAGCTAATTGAAGCTAATCAAAGCTAACCAAAGTTAATTGAAGCCAACCAAAACTAGCCGAAACTAATCAAAGTTATTTTTCATTTCTTGCATAGTAATTGTTATTTAATACCGCTAATATGCTTCTTAGATTCATTAAAGATCATTTAAATCCAAAAATATAATTTAAACCTAAGTTAAAAGATTTAACAAAGCTAATCAAAGCTAAACAATGCTGACCAAAGCTAACCCATGCTAATCGAAGCTAATCAAGACTAACTTTCTTTTTTTGTACATGCTAGTTATTATTTAATACCATTAATATGCTTCTATGCCCATTTAAGATTATTTGAATAGAAAATGTAATTTAGGCTTTAATTAAAAGATTTAATAAAGCTCACTAAAGCTAATCAAAGTCAACTTCTTTCTTTCATGCTAATTGTAATTTAAACCATTAATATGATTCTTACAACCATTTAAGATCATTTCAATTCAAAGAATTTAGACCTTAGTTAAAATTTTAACAAAGCTAATTGAAGCTAACTGAAGTTAATTAAAGTTAACCTAAGCTAACCATGCTAAACAAAGCTAACTACTGCTAACTAAAGTTAACTTTCATTTCTTAGATGTGGATTAATATTTAAGACTCTTAAGATGCTTTTAAAGACCATCTAAACTCTTTTAATTCAAAAAGATATAGTTTGGCGTTTAGTTGTGTAATTTTAATAAAGTTAACCAAAGTTGACCGAAGTTGAACAAAATTAATCAAAATCAGTTGAAGCTAATCAAAGTTAGTCGAAGCTAACTTTCATTTTTTTGGATGCTAATTTTTATTTAACACTCTTAACATCCTCATTAGCACCATCTAAACTCATTTAGTTCAAAATGATGTAATTTGGAAAAAAAATAATGCAAAAGATTATACTATTGTAAAAAAATTATAATAAGGAACATCTAAGCTCCATCATAAATATTGTAAAAACTATTACAAAACATCATCTCATTCAGGGATTGCAAGGTAGCATGCTACCCATGCTTAGCATGCTAGTGTCCTAATCCATGTCCCTAGACAGGATAGTGGTAGGTCACGTGGTCTATTGTGTTCATGTGTTGTTTTCATGAGAAATGGGGGACTAAAGATTGTTATGTATTGGACTATTGACAATGAAAAGTGGAATTGAAAATATAAAAAATTAAATCAGAAAGGAAGAATTTGTACTAGCAATTGAAAAGGTGTACATAAAATGAGAAATTTCTTTTTGTTTTAATTCATTGTCTCATTTTGAATCGAAGAGGATTATACACTAATAACACTATCTTATTGCAACAGACACAGGACAAAAATCATTTACATCTTTTCATGAACAAAGATGACAGTTAGGGTGGCTTAGATAGTGTCAATACTATTATAATTTGTATTCATTTTAACCAACACTAATAAAAATCTAAGCAATTTTTGCATTGCCAAATTCAATTTGTATACTCTGGTTTTTACAAAATTGTAAAATAGCACATAATGTTTCCATGAAATTGTAAGCATATTCTTGAGTTAAAGTTTCATTGACCAATTACATCTTTTTATGAAATAATGGCTTTGGTAGCTATAGTTTAAGAAGGTAGAGGTCAAAAGTTATTCTTCACTTCTTATCGATTTCCTTACCAATGGAAAAAGGGTATTGTCCACTATGATAATCATAATTGAGGAACTCCAATTGGCAAGTTGTATCCAATGTCTTTCTCACATGTGCTATGAAGCATGCTGCACACTGGTAAATAGTGAACAATCGCGATAACTATATATGGTGGAGAAGATCATCATGTTGCATTTCGGTTTCCTTATATAAAGACTATATTATTTTCAATGAATAATAAAACACTCTTTTTTCTTCTCCCACATGTTGTCTGACCTTATGGGGTTGATTTTTTTCCCTTTAACGAGACATCTCCTTAACATAAAAAATTTATATTAGGTGTCCCAGATGGCCTTGCGTTATATTAAAAGTTTGATAAGGCTCTCATTCCATGAAACCGGTTTCATCGGAATAAATCTGTGGCACCTTAGTGATTATACGGAATCCATTCAGATATATTCTAAATTATTTGTTTAATTAGGGAACCAAGATTCATATCACTCAAATATTTGCTTAGCCTCACAGAATAAAAAAGTAAAATAAATATAGTGAATTTGTTTGATGTATCTACCAAATTCCAAAATATTAATTAGACATGTGATCGTCTGAAATATTGTTATTACATAAATAAATGATTTTTAAATTGCTATAATAACTCTAAAAAATTCAAAACCTTATGTAATTTCAGAAATGCAAAAAAAAAAAAAAAAAATTGTATCTAATTTCATTCATAAAAAATTCACATTCCTCACATAAGGATATCTTCAATACAATTTGGGAAGCCTCCACCAGCCAAGTGGAACCATTTTTACCCTTTGATTTCCTTGAACTGTAATATGCGCATCCAGTTCGAGGATAATGAAGTATATAAACGAGCCTCCACTCTCTTGGCAAACAGTGTTAATACCCCCTGAAATTTGGGTGCTAAATAACTAAAATAACCCAAAATATTGATTTTTAAAATTCAAAAAATATATATCTAAAAACTGTAAATTTATATGTGATTAAATATACTTAGGCTCATATTTTCGTGTAAAACAAAAAAAAAATTAAAAACCTATGTTTAGTACTAACAAGAGTTTCTTCTAGCAAAAAGTAACATGGTTAGTCTCAACCATGATGGGAATGGCGGAGTTATTGAAGGCTTTGAAGCACAGAGCGGATGAAAATTTCAGTTAACAGCGGCCACGTCCATTAACAGCGATGGCCTTTGGACCTAGGAAGGAGGACAGAATAACGGGAATCTTTGGAGGGTAGGGAGCATACGACCATGACCTACTCGGACATACCAGAACAGGGCACGTTCTTCGTAGGGCCCTCCTCAACCTCTCTCTCTCTCATGGAAGGAACCGGTTCCTTTCAAGTTTCAAAGGAATCTTAAAGTAACCTTTTAGGTGGGCTATGCTTGTATTTAACCAGTTAAGGTGAATGGTGAATTCAAGAAAACTTTTTTCTTTTTTAAGAGCTAACGTTGATGATTACATGAAAACTCCCCAATGATGATATGACACATGACTACGGAGGATTACGTTAAAAGGACTTCTAGTGTCAAAAACTATTTGTTGGAGTTTTGGGCTTTTCTCAAATACACATTACATTTGACCATAATTTCGAATATACCTATTATGTTTTTAAAATTTCAGATATACCCATTACGTTTGAATTTAATCCCAAGAACACTCAGTTGTGAGTTAACATCATTAGTTAATAAGTAAAATTACTAATATGCTTATCAAATTTTGGACATAATTGAAAATTTGAATGTCATAACTCACTAATGTTGTAATTGCATGTGACCTCTAAATTTGAAGAGCCCTAATTTTAGAAAGATATTTTCTTTCTATTTTATTTCATCTTTCGTTATTTTATAACAGAGGTATTTTGAGCAATTACGAAAATTTAACTAATGGTTTTTAATGGAATGGGTATTTTTGAGAATAACTGCATATATAATGGGTATATCTAAGATATCAAAAATATAATAAGTATATGTGGAATTATGGTCAAACATAGTAGGCATATTTGGGAAAAGTGCTATGAACTTTTCATAAGAATGGTGTTAGAGCATGCCAAAAAGCACATTGAAGAAGAATAGAGATCAACTCCTGACCTCAACCATCTCTTGGATAGCATGGAAGAAGTGGTGAAGATGCAAGCAAATGAATATGGGAAAGATGGAACCCGCATATGAAAAGATAGACACTTTAGTTCCAATTGTAAATCAACAGTTGCAAATTTATAATATGAGGCACAAGCATTGTCCTCTACTACGGCCAAAACAGAGCAACTATGAATGTGTTTTAGTTTTCGCTCCAATTCGCTCTAAGGGAGCAAGTGCATTTTGCATCTTTGAAGCCGATCACAATGTCTGGACTCTTGACTGAGGTGGATAACCTAAAGAGGGGTGGCGATAAGCATCCACTAATGAGCACTTTCAGCAATGACAGGCACTACTTGTTCTAGAGCAGGATAAAAGTTAGGTGAGGTCTTCTTCGTCGTCATCATAGACTAAGGGGAGACGATGGTTGTGTAGCTTGTGGATTCTAAAATAGTTACCATAGATGGAGAAGAGTAGTCAGAGAAATCCAAACCAACTATAATGATGCAATTTGCGGGGTAGGAACAATAGAAGTTATCCACACAAAAAGCTTAGAATTAGCTCTTGGCAATAGACCGGGAGGTCATAGATTCAATTCTTGGAAAGGATGACCTAGAAGGGCAATGCTAGAAGTCGGATTAAAATTACCGCAGGTGAGTGAAGACATCCAAGAAGGAAAAAGGGCTACCATTGACCTAGTGTTGATAAAGCACAGTATTAGAGTAGGCCATTATGGACAATGGCACTCAAAGACGGTGTATATAACTCACCATTAGCTCAATTTTTTAGTTTCAGTGAATTTTTGTTGTTTCTTAAATGTGCTTAAAAGAGCCATGATCAAGCATAGACTCCCACAAAGACAATCAAAGGTTTGGATTGGTCAAGATCATCAAAGAAGGCCCCACATTAATGAGAAATATGAAATGTCGTCAACCTTGGTATAGTGGCTTTTTGCATTTAGTCATGATACCTATTTACTCCTATCAATATGGGGTTTGGGGCTTTCACAATAAGATAAGGTTTCCCGTAGCCCCTTTCCTCCACCCTACTTTTTAAAGATTTTTTTTAGTCTAGGTGCTCTATTGGAGTATTGTTAGGCCCAATCTTTAACTTTTATGGTACAAAGAAAGTGTTTAATCCCTACATGGAAGATCTTCAAATGGGTTACACCATGAGGTGGATGATCTAAAGTGTAGGATTAAGGTTTCTCTCTTTATCCTATGTAGATCATCCTCTCTACTTTTCTTTTAATATCCCAACTTGAGCTGTCATTTCGCCTAACATGAGCATTTGTGTTATCCAAATAAATCCATCATGCTATTCAACCCAAGCTATTATGCTATCAAACTTAAGCTATAACATTGACCAACTTGAGTCTCAACCTAGGATGACTCTAGTCATTATGCTGTTTGACTTAAGCCATCATGTTGCCCAACTTAAGTTGCCACTATTTACCTAAACTCTTTTTGTAGTCTAAATAAGTGAGTATACTACTTGAGCCAGGTCATCATGTTGCTAGATTAGAGTTGTCAACTCCTATCTAGTCTTCATGATCTAAGCAATTAAATCATAGTAGATCTACATGATAGATTATATACTTATTTAAGCAAGGATTGTCATGACAAACTTTTTGCTGACATTTTGACCTCATAGATCCACATAATACACGAAACCCACTAATTAGTAATGATATATGTAATCCAAACAAAGGTAAAACTGCCTAGTAACAAGTGATTATGATAAGCTCTATCACTAAGTCAGGATTAAGAATATATTAGATCTATCTTGATCTATAAACACATAAACGTATATGGCTCACACTTGGAAACTAGGTGGTTATTCCAATCAAAACTTTTCAGTTGGTCTACATTGGATTAAGCTTTTTAACAAAATCTAGATCAAGCACAGCCAACTTAGTAAAACCCGTTCAACTCTTTTCACTTAGTTAAGTCTGGTTTCCTCAATAAATCCACCTAAAGCACTCAATTAAACCTAGCCCAAAATCAATAAAAACACTAACTAGTAAAATCGCCATTTAGGTTACACTTGGTCAAGAACTAATAAAATTATGTGTTATTAGTATCGGCGAGGTACCCTTCATTAATCCCAAACTGAATCATTACTAGTCAACAAACTAAGCATAAACTTATATGTCAATCATGTTCTTTACGGTTGTGTAAGTTGTGCTAATCACATAACTTGTATTAGTACACGTCCTCATTGGATATGCACCTTGTGTTAGTCATGTCCTCTGCGGTCCATGCAAAATCATGAATATTAGCCATGTCCTCCTTGGTCATGCACCTTATATTAGTCATGTTCTCTAGCACACCATGCAAGTTGTGTTAAGTACATAACTTGTATTAGTTATGTTCTCATTGGCCATATACCTATGTTAGTCATGTCCCCTATGGGCCACGCAGGTTGTGTTGATCGCACAACTTGTGTTAGTCATGTACTTCCCAACCATGCACCTTATGTTATTTTTTTATAAAACTATTAACCTAGGTATATTTAACTTAAGTATTAAGTTTTACCAAATTTGGAAAAGTATTTATATATCTTTTATTTTTAAAAATAGGAGGATTTAGTCATTTTTAAATGAATAAAATACCTTTATTTTTAAAAATAAAAATAGACATATATATCTCTAAAAATGGTAAAACTTGGTTTATAAAATAAATATACCTAGATTAAAAGTTTTATAAAAAAATTTTAAAAATTAAAAATAACATTGAAACATTATTTTTAAAAAATAAAAATATATACACATCTTCAAAATGATAAAACTTAGTTTATAGATTAAATATATTTAGATTAATCATTTTATAAAAAAGAAGATTTATTGTTCGAAGTTATGAGATTACAAGAGGTTTCTTTAAAAGAATAGGATGATTTTTCTATGCGATCCACTCTCTCCTCTAGGAAGATTCTCTCGATAATAGCTTCCAATAGGGATTTAATGATTAAATTATTGGTTTAAATATGACTTTGTGAGTTTGAATGATAAAATTCACTGTGTTTAGTGAAAGATACTCGTATGTGACCAATGTGCATAAATTCAAGTTATTCGATGTTAAATACAAGTGAATCGTAAAGAATCAAATTTTGAAAATCAAGATGCACTTAATTGCATGAATTAGAGAACTAAAAAGGAGTTAAATCAGTGATCAAAACCTAAAGAAGCGCCAACATGGTTTGGGATGTGTCAAGTAGAAAATCGATAAAAATTCAAAGTGAAATCTCATGAATCAGGGAAGAACAAGGCCTAGGCCATGTCGTCTTGGGGGAAACACTGCTAAGGTCATGCTCACCCCTAGCACCAACTTACGCAACTTGTTCTATGTTAGTTTTGCTTAATTTTAAGAGAGCTCTGTATGCACACTTCTAAACTCAAACTAGAATGCATTTCGAACGTGTTTTGAGCTCGGATTGAGACTTAGGGTTGAGAGGAATAAAGAGCCAAGGAGAAAAGTGAGGAGGCACTTTGCTAGGAGCCATTCAAGACACCATTCAAGAACTTCAATCAATAAGCTTTTCTTTTCCTTCTTTCTTTTAATTTAATTATCGTGTTGTCGATGGATATTGTTCACAATATTATTTCATCGAGTGATTTCATTGAGAACATTTTCGTTGTAAACTCATAAACTAGGGTATAGGATATAGCGTACGAACAATGTAAGGATGACATAGTTTTGATTATTTATGAAGAAAAATTTATGTTAATTTAATATCTTATGATCTTATGCTTGTTTTGTGTATAGGTCTGCACTATGGCATGATTTTGTATATTATGTAAAAGAAACAATAGGTAAAAATTTAATATACGATAATCAAGATATTAAACTCAGAATCTAGACTATAAGAACATATGTGATGACCTTGTGGAATTTTAAAAACTACTACGGAACTTAGTAAATTTTAATTTGCTTAATCTTACAAGAATAGTTTATTAAGAAGGTTAGAAAATGTCTTGCCTGCCTCAAGAGAGGATGCACATTAAAATTACAATTTGTACTCCTTTAACTTAACTTATCTAAATTAAACAAGAGAACCAGTTATTCTATGCAGAATATTACATGTGAAACCCTAGGTCCTGGATATTCTCATCTCTTGGTTTTTAATCCTCGTTCAACATTTTTAAGATTTGCTACTTTCTTTCTTTTTAATTTTCTCGTTGAATTCCACACAATGTGTTTAAATTAGCAAAATCCAAAGTTCTAAATTATCTATGGGATTGATCTTTTAAATACTATAGTCCACGACCCGTGCACTTTTAGATAAACATAAATAAGTATTTTGGCACCGTTGTTGGAGAATTCAGTGTTACTAAAGACTTTATACTTAGGTACTTTCTTTCTTTTAACTCTTTAACTTTAATTCTTCTTTTTCTAAATTTGTTTGTTGTGCATTATTTCATGATTGATTTATTAATAGTGTATGCACCCTCATACTCGAAGTTTTATTCAACAAGTAGCTAAAAATTTTTTGCTATAGATCTTAAGATTGAGTAAACTTTTAGAAGGAAAGTTTGAAAATACCTATAATAATCTAAGGTAGACTAAGACAATCAATAATAGCAATAGAACCATGCAAAAGATCAAGCAGAGATTAATAACTTGCCAGGGAGGTTAATGCTGAGTGACCGAAACTATCCAAATCCTCAAGGTTTTTGGACACACGTCATTGAGCCTAATATTGATGCAAGGAACTTCAAACTTGAATCAGGATTTATTCAGATGATTTAACAAACCCAATTTTCTGAAAACTCGAATGTGTACTCGCTAAATTTCTGCAACTTTACAACATTATCAAAGTGCAAGGCATGTCAAGAGAGGCAATTGGACTTTAGCATTTTCCATTCTCTCTTCAAGACAAAGCTAGTGAATGGTTCATTTCCTTACCATCGGAATCCTTCACTTCTTACGATGAATTGGGAGTTGATAAAAGGTCTACATTGCTAATGCCTCTATCTTGGAATTCCATAGGGGATAAATTGAGAACTTTTATAATGGCCTTAACCAATCCACATGAAGCCAAGTCAATTCTACAGCGGGTGGACGCTTCATGAAGCTAACTAATAGCGAAGCCCTTGAAATGTTGGATTATTGGGCCCTACATAACTTCCAATATGGTAATATTTGCAATTTTTCATGATTGGAAGGAGCATATGATACTGAAGCCATCAATTTGCTAACACATAGAGTTGACCAATCATGGCAAGAACAAAGACCAAAAAACATCACAATGTTGTAGGCTTACAAATCACATCCCGTGTGAGATTTGTGGCACTTCTCACAATACTATGGAGTACAATTTTTATGTTTAGAAGACTTCAACTAAGCAATGAATGTGGTAAAAAATTTCTGTAACTCTAGCTCACATGGAAACTTGTACTCAAATTTCTACAACCTTGAAGGACGAAACCATCTAAAAGTTTCATGGTCTAACCAACAACCAACATCTCAAAAGTTTGCTCAAATAAATAGACCACCTCGCTTCTAGTAAAGAAACCCAAGCCCCCTTCTATTTTCAAAATTATCTTGTTTTGATTGCACCATTACAAAAATCAAACATCGAATCCCCTCTTATCACATAAGAAAATTGAAGATCTGATGACATAACAATTTGAAACAAAAGGGCGAAGAATTGAGCGGTTGGCAATAAACTTTAAGCGATTATAAGCTTAGACTAAGATACTTAAATACTAAATTGCTCAACAAGCATCTAATTCCTCATAAAGAAATCATAGCAAGCTTCCAAGACAATTACAAATCAATCTAAGAGAAAAGGTGCAAGCAATTACTCTTTGAAGTGGGAAACAACTTGAGCCAATTTTAGGAGAAAAAAAATAAGAAATCGACAACAAACCCCCCCAAAAACAAAAGCAAAGTGAGGAATCTAAATAAGAATCAGCACCTAAGGTGGATATGATATATGTTAAACCTCCACCATAATTGGTCTCCTTTGCCCTTCCCTTAAAGATAGAGATAGGCCAAACTACAGAAGCAATTTGAAAAATTCTTCTTCACCTTAAAGAACTTGCTTATCAATGTCCCTCCCATTGATATGCATTCTTAAATGTCACTATATGCCAAATTCTTAAAGGATATGTTATCAAATAAATGCAGACTTATGAAATACGAGACAATAGCACTCACTAAGGAGTGTGACACTATCTTACAGAGAAGATTCTATAGAAACTTAAGGATCCAAAGAGTTTCTTTATACCTTGTGCTTTAGACAACACGTAAACTAACAAGGCGCTATGCGATCTCAGAGTGAGTGTGAGCATGATCCTTCTTAAATGCCCTATACTTAAATCTTTACTTGCCCTCAAGTAAATGTAACTCATCACAGGTCATATGTCAAATATCAAGATCAAGTAGGCATATCAAATATCAAAAATGCAAGAATCGAATGTCCAACAATGTAAAGTTGTTAAACATAATCCTACTTATGAGAGGCTGAATATGAGAGATCCGAAACCTATATCAATGTCATTAAAACTTGTGTGTCACTCAATCAAATATCCTTTGGGCATCATCAATAGAGTACCACTGAAGGTCAAAAAGCTCTTTATCTCAGTTGATTTCGTTGTGCTTGACATGGAGGAAGACCATCAGATCCTAATTATATTTGGCAGGCCATTCTTGGCCACAACTAGAGTCATCATTCACATAAAAAATGAACAGCTTTCTTTGATGGTTAGAGAAGAAAATGTTGAGTTCAACCTATTTGTAGACATAAAACATCTCTCTTTTGATAACTCATGTTTACTAATTGATATAATTGACGGGGCATCAACTAAAGAGACTTCAGTTAGCCCAATGGGAATGTGCATAAGCAAAAGAGGAATTGTTGAAAATCTGAGTCAAGAAATTGCTGCAATTATTGCAAACTCTAAAAGTAAAAAAATAAAATCACTACAAAAGTTGAAATTTGAAAAATTGGAGAACAATGATTACATGATGGTAATATATTTTCTCCTTCTTATTCGGCTTTTAAAAATAAATTTGGTTTATTGACAAGAAAAAGTCACAAACAAGAAATAAAAGGTGCAACCAAATTTGGAGGTAAGTAAAAGAAGCAAATCAATGCAAAAGCTAAAGTTGGCTGATTCATATAGATTAAACTGCAGTCAAGCTAAGGACTACAAATTAAGTGCTTTTGGGAAGAAACCTAATATTTATTTTAGGAAAGTATTATTTTGGTCTATTGCTTTTGTTTTGTTTCTTTAGAATTTTAATACTTATTGATGTGGAGTCTTTATGGTTGTTTTCTAGATATTATCTTAAAAAAGAATGCAATTCAAATTCTTAACACTTTAACAAGAAAGTTGACAACTTATGCTATTTAAAACACTTTCTTAATTCTTATTTGATGGATATTTAGTAAGGGAGCTAATGACTTGTCTTAGACATTGAGGACAGTGTCAAATCTAAGTGTAGGAGTGTCAAGGCATTGCATTGTGATTTTAAGTAAAACTATCGAATTCATTAGATTGAATTTTAATCAAATTGCATTGACACACTTACATGTGTTAAAATTTGATATCAGACTAAATCTTTTGCAAATCTAGGATAGATATCGTGCTAAATTGAATAAAATTTTCTTGAATTAAAGACCAATCGTGCTAAATTGAAAAAAAATTTCTTGAATTAAAGACCAACCGATCATAGATAACTCCAAAAAGAGACCGATTCAAACTCATCTTATGTTATTGTAGAATCGTTTGACGTCTTATTGATGAAAACTATTTATAAAAGCATTCGATAAAATAATTTTATGTTGTTAACTGACAGTGAGAGAAGAAAATCAAGATAAATACCAACAACTGCCTAGGTCCCTATTAATACTGGGGTGCGAAAGCATAGGCAGCGAATAGGATTAGATAACCCAGTAGTCATGTTGTTAATGATGAGTGTTCTCCCTTGTTCTATGTGGATCTGGAACTGCAAATCTTGATTTTCGTTTTCCTTGTGACGAACCTAAAAGAGGGAGGGCATGTGAAGTATCCACATGGGATCATGTCTTCCTAAGTCTTTTTAAGATGTACAATGTTATTTGTTTCACCACTGATTAATGGAGGGTCCAATACCAGAATAAAAGGCTCAAGCTCAGGCTCAAGTGATCTTCGAACTTCTCAGGTTGGGGGCGCCTCCTCACCAACGGTCAGTTGAGGCTCTGGCTTTATATTTTTTTAATAAATCCATTAAGCCCTTAGGGGATGCTTATTTTTTAGATATCATCATTGCTTCTTCTCCAAGACATGACATGGCTCCATTTTGCCAGTGCTACGCTTATCAACCCATGTAGTAATCTAGCTAACGCATTAAGCATCACGCTTGGGGAGTATTTTTTCAAGAATGAAACTCAGAGAATTGACGGGGGGCTACGTAAGTGATGGAGCACGTGGTTTAATTCAATGTAAAGAGAAGACCTTGTAATTCAAGAATCTAGAATTTGAGTTAAAGTACTCGTGCTCCTTTTTTATCAATTTGAACCCCCTTAAAGCTTCTTTTTTGATTGATTTGATCCCGCTTGTTGAGTATTTGGTTTGACACTACTTCACACCATAAAAGAAGTGAGGTACATCAAAGCTTCAAAAGCAAAGCCCTTTGGGGTTAAACAATTCAGTGCATTGATATTTATCAAGTAGAAATAAAATAATCATTTAACCTTAGAACTTCCTAGTTAATTGCCTATTCTTGAACACATGCGGCACCTATGTCTGTGTTCCCAAAGACACTCCTATCTTTCAAGAGGATTCACGGCATGTCAAGCCCTGGTAAGGTTCTTTCCTTTGCATCAACTAAACCACATGTTCCACCACTTGTGCAAGCCCCCATCAATGCCTTTGAGTTTCATTCTTACAAATGTACTCACTATGCGAGATACTTAACACGTCAGCTACAACATTACATAGGTCGACATGCGTAGCACCCAGTACCGCTCGGTAGCTATTCTCTTAGTTATAAAATTTTTTCATTTTGAATCTTCTTCTAGTTGAAATGAAAGAATTATCATGCTTTCTGTTGGTTACTCTCTTTTATTGATGCTAGTAGCTAAAATAAATTCAAGTTATTGACTGCTTTTGAACAAGGGAATGACCTTGGCTTCCATTTAAGAAGAAGCTCAACCATCAAAAAAGAAAGGTGGTAGGCTAAGAAGTAATAAAGACTCTTTCTCGCCCACTATACCCTTCAAGTCCATAAAGCTGCTGCCCTTAAGGTTTCACAATTTAATGAATATTTCACTTATTTGATGGGGTGGTTAAGAGATTATCTATGGTTAGCAGTTTTGGAATATCAAATGGACCTCCCCAGATGGTAATTAATTCTTCCCAAAATGGTTTGAGGTGTAGCAATTGACTAGACATGTAAGGGTAAAACATCATTTCAGTGCAGGCCGTGAGATCAGTACTAAATTGAGGCAAATTCTGAGTACTAGATATGACCTTAACAGTACAACGTACAAAAAGCTTATGTCCTTCTTTATCTCCAAAGATGGGGTGTCCTAACCATTAGCAACCTCATCCCCTTAACCCACCCCCCCCCCCCCCCGGTCCTCATCTTGTTCTTCAAAATATTTGTCTCGGCATGGGCTAGCATCAATTAGAAGAGCTCAAGATAATCCTCAAACTCCACTACACAAGGTCACCGCTCCAAAAATGACTTGGCCCCTTGAAGCCAACCATAATTAGGAGTCAAAGTTTATCAAGTAATGAAAAATAGGTAAATTTTTGAAAAAAAATTTGCCAATTTTAGGAATAAGAAAATGATAATGATGCTTTGTAGGGTGTGTTAAGTTGATGATTGTACATATATATGTCAAACTAATCCATACTTCTATCCTAGACCACTGAATGACTTCCGCATGCATGAAAAGGAATTTTGCTTTCCACCTATCCTATAACATATCTCTTGAACTTATCAAGGGGAAATCATAATACATACATGAGAACAAGATAGAGGCGTTTCTTTGATTTAGATTCTGAGCTATATTTTTGTGAATTATTTGTTATTCCCCACTTTAAGCTTAACCTTATTTTTTTCTATACTTTGCTATCTCTTATTTGATGTGAACCGTCTTTGAATTTTCTTGAGCCGAAAAGATAAATGGAATCAAGGCATTTGAAGAATTAAGCATTGTTAAAAAAATATTGTTATATTTTTCCCAAATATCCTGAAATATGGTGAGAAGAAATAAGCATAAATTGGTTTTAAAATGAAATGTAATAACAGGCTTTAAAAAAGAAGAAAAAGACGAGCGTAGGGGTAATGCATATGTAAAAGGAGCTAGTTCCAATTTAGATTATATTCTTTTTTACCTAGAACCTATGAGCTTGAGCATGATGTTTTAATCAATAAAGACCTCTTAATCATATAATTTTCTGTGCAACATTAGTGAAGATGGGAAAGAGATGTGCATATGGGATAGGAGAATTAGGAATTTCTAATGTCTAAAATTATTGAGTTTCTAATTCATGGGGTTTGGATCATGGAAATGCATGCGGATTAAAAATGCATGCGGATTAAGTTAAGTAATTAGAATGTTGATAGTTGCTTGATAACTACATGTCGAAGATTATACTTAAAATGATTATATATACTTTTTGAGTGCTTTTCAAGTGAGTTTAAGGATAAGATTGTAGGAGAAGAAAAGATTAAGAAAGAAGAAATTCAATGTTAGGGTTCGAACTCCTTTATAAAGAACCCTCACCTAGCACACCCTTGGACATGTTGGGCTAGCTCCCACATTTCTTGGGTATGTGCAAGGTTGCTGGTGGGCTATTTTAAGTCCAAAATCTAGTATTTGCATTTTCGCTACTTGTTTGTTTATTTTTATTAATCCTCATCAACTTTAGTCATCATACACACATCGAAATCACCCTAAAAGACTTCATTAAGATCTCACAAATGCGAACATCATTTTCATCGATCAATCAAGACTTCTACTTAAACCAAATTAAAATAAATATAAAACTTCATCAATATTCACTAATTTTTCCAACTAAAGGTCTATAGCAGACATGCAATCATCCAACATTCATTTGATTATTCTCTTGCCTCTCCTATTCCTATAACACTATAATCAATTCATCCTTTTTGTTAAAATTTTAACATAAATAAAGTTAACATCCTAATTTAACTGTCTAAAGTGCAGCCCTCGTGGCATGATTTTCAACCTATTACTATATTGCCTCTAAAATTACTCCATGATTATTTCATACATAAAACTAGCATCTTATTAAATCCTATGTCATTTTTAAAATTTTATCCATTAAATTAATTTCTTACTGAATTCAATGATTAACCCTAAATGGCTTAAATGTCAAGATTAACACCTCAAACATATCTTAAAGCCCCATAAACTTATTTTAATCATATTGAAAAGAACTCTTAAATATATATCATGACTTCCATTATGACCTTGGTCATTTTCACCATTATAGTTCTTTTTTACTCAATAAGATCCATTTTTATAAATTCATCGAATTTATAATTCAAATCCAACTTAAAATCATTTAAATGCATTTCAAGCATGTCTGGCACCTCACTCATTCTTGTAAATATTTCAATTCAAGTTAATTCCAAATTTCATTTTCTTTCTAGTTCAAAATCTATGCATACAAGTCAATTTCCAAACGTCATAGTTTAATCAATTTAATGGCTTTTACATATTTCAAATCAATGAAGAAATACGTAAAAATCTTAAGACTCGACCAAGCCTTTCATGAAAATTCACATGTTGAGTTCTTCATAATTAGAATTTCATATTCACCTCAAATTACTCAACCTTTCTTATATTGAACTTTCATTTTAAATTTTCATCACTCCTCTAGCCTCAAAGGCTTGGTGCTATATACTTTCTTTTATATTTCCATTTTACCATTACTTAGATTATTATAAAAACATGACAGAAAGGTAGTAAAGCAAAGATTATTACAAAAAAAATGACATAAAGGTAGTAAAGAAAATGCAAATAACACACTCAAAAGTTATTAATTTTGGGGAATGCTTTTTCGTATAACTTATAGACAAGGCTCCCCTTGATGATTGAATCAAAATTTTATACAAAAAATTAGTTGTTCATATTATTCAACATCACTAATTTTTATCATGGAATGACGGTGTAGTGGGTAATATTAGCATAAAAATATATATATTCATATATAATTTATGAAAATGTTAGATCTAATCACGAATGCATTAAGGGTGTGTTTCGACATTTACAAAACTTTTGGATAAAAAATTTTAACGTAAAAATTTTTTAATTGGAAGAAAATAATGTGATATGATAGGGAAAATAATTAGGAGTAAAGATAATAAAATTAAAATAGATAGATTAGTTGTATATGTAGTTATATAGAAATGATTAAAATATAGGTTAGTTGTATAAAAAAATATGAAAAGAATTATTAAAAATAGAATAATTATGGATGTTAAAAGGTTTACTTTAAAAAGTTTTGGTTTGAAAATTTTTTACATTAAATAAACATGCTAATGTACTAATAATTTATAAAATCATTTAACCACATAAAAATAATGTTTTAGATAGATTATTTGTTTAAAGCATAGTTTTGAAATACATTAAATAATTTTATTATGCTCATTTTTAATATTTTTTAGATGAGTTCACGCATGTTATCTATAAGGGTGTTTGACAAAGCATAAGAGCATGTTTGTTATATATATGGGAAATGTGGGATGGGAATCCATAGGATTACGGATTCTCAAACTCAATTAGTAACCATATTTTTACTCTTTTATACCTACATTTCAATCATTTTCAATTATTTCTCTTTCCTCCTATACTCCAACTACACTATTTATTTCATCTTCACCCCTATTATTTCATATTAATTTCACAATTTTTAAAATATTCTATTTCCGACTTCCCACTCCATCCCACATTTTTCGCAACTTTTACATTACCAAACAAGTCCAAAAACTTTTCCACTTAAAACTTTTCAATAAAAACTTTTCATTTTTCATAATTATCTTATTTTTAATTATTTTTCACATCTTCCTATACAACTACCTAACTTTGTAGTTATTTTTATACAACTATGTGTATAACTAATCTATCTATTCTAATTTTATTCTTTTTATTCTTCATCATTACTCCTATTATATCACATCATTTTTTATCAATTTTAAAATTTTTTCATCAAAAATTTTTTATCAAAAGTTTTATCACTTCTTAAACACACCTTTAGATGAAACTACTTCTTACCTAAACAAATGATTCTTCCATGGGCAAAATTTTCTTACTTCTTTCTACTTATCTTTTAATTTGATTTAACATCTTAATGACTAATTATCCTAAATTTTTGTTATTATCCCCGTATTTTGTTATTATCCCTGCATTTTAATCATCATCATTATAAGTCATTTTCCACCTAGGTGGGGTCGGTTGCATGGATTCAATTTCACCATTATTGATGATTTGAGACTAAATTTTCAGTAATTTATAATATTTTCAGCTCTTGTTTAATTACTTTCATCTATTTTTTTTTATTTTCCTCCTATTCTCCGACCACATTTTACTTATAAGACTCTACCCTCTTAATCAATGTCATTTTAGGACTTCATTTAACATGACCAAGTTGTCTTAATCTATTTTTTCTCATTTTATCACTTGTTGACCTCATTTTTAGATTTTCTCACATTATTTAATTCCTAATTTTATCTTTTCTTATTTTACTGCTCATTCACCTTAACATTCTCATTTTCGCTACATTCGTTCCATGTGTATCCACATTCTATCATCTAATATTACCTATGGTGCTCAAGTATTAATCACATTTATGACCTCTATACTTGATACATGCTTTATTTAAATAATTATATCATTTATTCTATTGACATCTACAACTTTATTTTCTACTACTATCCCTATACAATTTCTATTACCATCATTTTCTATATATCATAATTTGAATCTATTAACCTCTAGCTTTCTTTCCTTTCCACATAGTCTCTTGAAGGTATGCTATATTAATTTTTTTTCTCTTCATAGCATCTACTACTCCATACTTTTCCTAAAAGAGTTCTAATATTCCATGAGGTAAAACAAACTTTATGTTTTGGTATCACCTTCTTTCCTAAACCATGTTCATAAAAGTATGAGAACCTTTGCGTACTTCTCACCACAATTGGACATTGTTATGGCATGTCACTTCTGGAGAAATGCCCAAGTAACCTTTGCCCATTTCTCATTACATCCGGGCTCCGATATAGCATATCACTTTTGAAAAAATTCCTTAGTAACTCTTCATCGTTTCTTACTACAGTTGGGCTCCGCTGCAACGCCACACTTATAGGAAATGCACTAGCACTAACGAATTTTAATTATTTTCTCATATTATTCTAAACTAATGCCTTATCTATTCTCACTCCATTCTCAATTCATCTCCTATCATATAACATTACTTTCTTATTTATTTAATATTTTTCATGGATTATTTAATCACACATGTACCTTAATGGTGTGTTTGGTACCATCAGAATGAGAATGGAAAATAGAAAATGAAATGAATATAGTAAGGATAAAGAGAAAATAAAGTAAAAAAAAATAGAGTAATTGTAGAAAAATATGAGTAAATGATTAGAATATATAAGTAAAAATTAAAAATAAGGTAGTTAAGTAATTAAAATATTAACTTTTTGGCATTTCTAATCCACATTTCTATTCTCCTTTGAGTAGACAGATCCTAAATGTAATATACAAAGTAGATTTCATATCACACGAGAAGTTAAACCAAAATAAATGATGTTAACTTGGAGTTAACGATATTATGTAGGACTAGGATCAAAGCCCAAAATAGACACCGAATCATCATCTACGAATGATCATAACACCCATTTTTTAATTTTTTGAAACTTTTTAATAAAATTATTAATTAGATATCTATTATTTACAAACTAAGTTTTACTAATTTTGAATATATATATATATATATATGTATTTCTTTTATATTTTTTATTGATATTTATACAACATGACAACTAATATTATAATCAAACGCATTCATAATCCTCATAACATAAATAAAAATTTCTTTAAATACCCTCATTTGGGGTAATCTATAAAAACACCACACATAGGGGGAAATCCGTAAAATGCACTTGCATAGATGTAGGACTTGAACCTGCCTTTTGCCCATTATGGGCTAGGAAAGTTACCCCGACGCTAGCAATTATTTTATATTTTTATACATAGGAGTATTGTGGTTGTTTTTACCTTTTTAAAATGACCCAATATCCCTGTATTTAAAAAATAAAATAAATATATATAGGTATGCAAAGATAATAAAATTAAAGTATATTTGAGAAATGATAAAACTTTTGAATGAAATATTTTTTTATGTAAAAGTTTTTGATTTGGGGGATGTTTGGAAAAGCACAAAACTTTTTCAATTAAAACTTTTCAATAAAAAAATTTTCACTTTCTATAACTATCCTATTTTTAATCATTTTCTTATATTTTCTTATACAATTAACATTTTTTCAATCATTTATACACAAGTGCCTGTTCCATTAACCTATTTATATTATATATTAACTTTATTTTCTTTGCTTCTCATCATTACTCCTATCATATCACATCATTTTTTACCAGTTTCAAACCTTTTACACTAAAAACTTTTACACAAAATTTTTCATCAAAAATTTTTTATGTCGAAGTTTTATCACTTCCCCAAACACCGGGATTCGACTCTCGTGTTGTGCATGTTGCCATCGAGCAGTGGCTCTGGCACAAATCAAAAAATAAAAAAAATAAAAAAAGGCGGAAAGCTGAATTTTCCTTTCCGGCTGAATTGACCACCACGTCTATTACTTTCACGGCCTCCGTACGGACGCTTCGTTTTCGTCAGCTTAACGTGCGGCTATTGCCTTTTGGGATTTTTAAAATATTTTGAATGTTCTGTCGTCCATGTAAAAGCTAACAATTTTCAAATGGACAAGTGCTTTTACGAACTCCATCTACATCATAATGGTTGATGCGAAATAAACTTTAACAATTTTATTTAACATTATTTATTTAGCTCGAAAATTAAAAATATGAATAGCTAAAATTTGCTTTAAAATATATATTTATGTGTAAATTATGAAAATATTTAAATTCATTCATATAATCAGTAAAATGTAATAGTATTTTATATAATCATTTATTAAAATAATAAATTACATAGTTTAAATGTTGAAAATAAAATTTTAAAATTAATATTTAATATTAAATCATTCATATGCACAATAATATTAGATAAATAATGAAATTTTCATGATAATATAGATAAAAATCTAAGATGAAGAAAACGAATAAAGTTATACGGTAATGAGTTTTATAGAAGTGGAACTCCAGATGATATTGCATAGCATGACCTACACCTGCCCGCACTTAATGACTCTACTTTTACAAATTGCTTTTCCTTTATAATTTCAAATTCAGACAGGCACAAAGGAATCCGTGCTTCATCACATTTTGCATGGAGAAAATGCCCGTTGAGTCTCATGCAGGTCCCTATCGAAAGAAAAGCGCTTTTTGCACACGTCTTAGATTATTTATTTTTTTATGGCACGCACGTCCTAATTATTTTCTGCTTTATAGTTAACATTTTTTATTTGGCAAACAACCCTTGTTAGCAGCCTTCTAAGTTTGTATCCAACTCCTTTCGGAAGTGCGCTTGTAATAATTATTTTCTAAGTTTACTTGTTTTCCCCACTCATATTAATATTCAATTATAGTGGCTACATTATATATTATTTTTGGTTGCATTGATGTAAATAATGGCTATATTTAACCAAATGCCACCACTAAAAAATAACCAATCATTTGTAGATAAATATTTAACTATAGCTAAAATATATCTAATGCCACCAAATAAAAATTTTATGCATCCAAAAAATTAGCCACAATAAATAGAATTTGTTGGAATGTATTCCTTATATAAGTAGAAATGAACTTTGACATTTGGAGGATTCCAACCTCATTCATAAAGAACCACTACCGATACCACTAGATAAGCCTTCTTGACGCACACTACCAAAGAAGGACATCACGATAAGGGTGCAACTCGGGTCAAATAGATTTGGGTAAGAGTTGATCCTATCCTTACCTTATTTTAGAAAATTGTTAAGACATTTTTATACTATTTATTTTGGACAATAATTCTACGAGAATTTGAGTTTTTAATGTGGTTTGAATCATTTTTTAATTAATTAAGCTTAGTTTTGTGTAAACACTCACCAACTAGTGCAATTTGTGAAAAGCAAGAGAAATATGTACAATTTCGGTGTAAATAAGGTCAAATTAACAAGTCTTGATGAAAGCCGAAGTAAATTGCAACTTCAAGACTCATATTTGAAGCAAAATTGTGTTTAAAGCAAGACACTATTCATATGTAGTTACTATTCATACTTAATCACTATTCATATACAGTTACTATTCATGCACACTGTTTGTGCAATGTTCATGGATATTGTTTACATTACTATTCATGCACACTGTTCACTTTTATATAAACACTTATGGATAACATTACGATGATCTTAGAATATCCTTGGAATTAGGGTTAAGGTCCAAGAGCAAGATGAGTGAAGAGCACAAAGCGAAAAGTGAGGCCGCAAGTTACTTGGAACAATCAAGACACCATTAGGGCTTTCGATCAATAATCTTTTTCTTTTTTTCGATTTTAATTTTCTTGTTTATGATGGTTATTAGATACAATATTGTTTTGTATTTGATTTTTAATATAACCATATTAGGCTAAATACATTATCTAGGGTTTAGGATGTAGCATGCGTCCAATATAATAGATATTGCGATTTAATTATTTAAAGCATTTTATATTAATTTAATATCTTGTGATTTAATTCTTATAAGGCTTACACTTTGAAAATAATTCTCATATATTAGGTGATGGAACCCAAATGTGGAAGTTTAATTTATGATAATCAAGATATTAAACCTAGAAATCGAAGACTACGAAGATAAGCATGATGACCCTGAAGAATCCCATGAACAGCCATAGAACTTAATAAATTTTAATTAACTTAATCCCATGAGATTACGTAGTTAAAAATATATTAAGATTACGCCTTGCAGGTTTCGAGAGAATGTGGAAGAATAATTTAGAGTTTGTTTTTCTTTAACACATAATATCTGTCTTAGGTCCTAGGTACCCGCATTCCTTAACTTTTAATTCCTCATTCTACATTTTAAAGATTAAGCTTCTTCTTTTCTTATTTCTTTCTTTTTACTTTATTATTTTTATGTTTAATATAAGTGTTTAAATTCAACGTTTTAAGTCTTGAATTCTCTGTGAATCGATCTTTTATACACTATTTTCTATGACTTATGCAATTGCGGTGAGATTGCAAACAAAAACCTTTACCCCTAGTTTATTTTGGGTTGAGTTGATACAAAGCCTACCTTACCTTATACTTTCAAGGGTGGATCAATTCTAGTTTTGGTTTCAAATCAATTCTCGAAAATCTGTTACATGAAAAATCATGAATTTGTATAAACATATAAACATAACGAAAATATTTAATAAACTGACTAATTAAACATCCACTATCCAAACATCCAACAAACTAGTAATTGAATAAATATATCAACATTAAAGTTCAATAGTCTCAAGTTTGAAAATCTGACAACAATTTAATACAAATCTCAACAACAAGGGTACGCCAAGGCAACTTGAACAGATGTAGGCATGCAACTTACATATCAATAAAACAAAAATAAGAGTAGCATGATAGACAATAAGCCTAAATTATTCAATAATTACCAGAGATGCTAAATTACGGAGATGGAAAATAACAAAGAAGGGAAAGTACAGATGCACAAGTTCACCTTCAACAAAGACGCAAAGTGAAGCTTTGAATATTCAAAGATTTAAAATTGAAGCACTAGCCAGAGCTTGAAAGGGATACTAGAGAGGCATGCAGCTAGGGAGTGTCGAAATGAGGGGGATGTTATTCAACTCAAAGTAGGGGCAATGGGCGATGATGGCGATGGAAGTGGGGATGGCAAGAGACAACGACGTTAGGAGTGGGGGTGATGAGCAACAACAACCTTGGGAATGGGGCAATAGGTGACAAGTGATGGGCTTCGAGCTTTGCAGTTGGATAGGTCAACTACCGCTGGTTAGGTTTTTTTAGGATAGAAAATAAGAGATTAAGAGGGACCTTAGTTGAGTAATGAGTAGTCAAATAGTTGATATAATATGTAAGTATATATCTTATATATTATATGATATATGGATTATATATTGAATATATGCAATCTTGGTCGGTTCCAAGTACCCTACCCTTGGAACTGACCCTACTTGAATTCCTTCATAAGTGAACCGACACCATGGATAAATATGTTAGAACTAACCCTTCCCAATTTAGAATACTTAGTAGATCAACCACAAGTATCCGGACCAGGCTGCACCCCTACATCATGAGAACATGATGACATAGTAAATTTTTTTCCCTTTTCTTTGTAAGGCAACTACAAAGCTCGTCAACCCGTCAGCTCAACACCTTATCATTCTTAATTTGACCACTGTCATGACGACGCAATATTGCCTTTTTAGCTACATGTAACCTCCAACCAATAAACCCCATTGGCTAATGTGGTGTTAGATAAGCACTTATTATAGTCGTCATCACCACTCGCGAGATCCAAATCTACCAAGATGTATTAAAGAGATTGCACATCCACTCTTAGTGAGAGAGTATGGGTCAGCAAAAATAAGATGAAGAGATATTTAACTCCTTTTCATTCCTTTAACATAAGAAGTCCATGCTCTCCATCTTCCTAAAGATCACATCTGAATGGCATTTGGAGGACAAACTGTATTTGATTGTTTTTCATCAAATATAGTTTGTCCTCTCACATTTGCCCTTGTTTTTCACTTAAATTCTCACATCTTAACTTCGACCCTGCTTGCGTGATATCATGATCCTCTCAAAGCACTTATTATAGTCGTCATCACCCCCAGCGAGATCCAAATCTACCAAGATATATTAAAGAGATTGCACATTCACTCTTAGTGAGAGAGTATGGGTCAGCAAAAATAAGATGAAGAGATATTTAACTCCTTTTCATTCCTTTAACATAAGAGGTCCATGCTCTCCATCTTCCCAAAGATCACCTCTGAATGGCATTTGGAGGACAAACTGTATTTGATTGTTTTTCATCAAATACAGTTTGTCCTCTCACATTTGCCCTTGTTTTTCACTTAAATTCTCACATCTTAACTTCAACCCTGCTTGGGTGATATCATGATCCTCTCAAAGGTGATTTTGAGGGCTAAGAAGATTGAAGGAAAGAAAAGTCATAACCAAAACATCTAAGGAGCCATCCTACACAATGAAAATATCATGAATATCTACCATCATAGGCAACGTTGTTTCTTTTATCTATAAGGGAACAGAGGAGATTGGCCACCCAACTAGCTTAACACCATGCCATCAAGCATCTGACGATCTATAGCTTTAGCATCCCTCCTCAACGTCCAATCTCCTATCATTAAGTTGAGTTGTTCGAGGTGCACCCTAATACAAGATGTGCCACCAAAGTACTTAAATACTCATCACCATTGTCTTATGAAAATCAAGCTTGTCAAAGGCTTATAAAAAGTGACGCATGTGCACTTTAAAAAGAGGGAGGTGGAAAAAAAAAAAAAAAACAGAGAATTTGAATAGGAGAGAAATATTAAGAAATCCTCTCAAATTGTCAATAAGACTCTAAAAACCTACTCTGATGAAACGCCAAGCCACTCTCCCGGTCTGATGAAACACCAAGCTGATCTCCCGGAGGTCAGGGACAACATATATTTGTACTTTTTCTTAAATAGAAAAATTCTCAAATATAACGAGTCTTTTTTCAAGTAAAATTCTTTTCTTGTAATTCGACTCCTCAAGGTTGGTACTTTGTCCATAACCCTTGGCCCGACAAACATGAATTTTTTAAGCTTCATCATTTGAATATTTTAAAAGTATTTTATCATATTTTTATAACATAAGATTTTTTAATTTTACTTACCTTGGTTACGTTTTAGTTTAAAATTAAATAACATCTATGGGGTAATTTTTAAATTTTTTTCTTAGTATATTTATATTATGAGTGTGTTTGGCAATCATGAAAACTTGTTAACTTAAAATTTTTTAATCTAAGGATGTGTTTGGGAAGTAACAAAACTTTTAGATGAAAATTTTTAGTGGAAAAACTTTTTGAATTTGAAGAGAATGATATGATATGGTAGAGTTAATGATGTGGAGTAAAGAGAGTAAAGTTAAAATAGATAAGTTAATTATATAGATAATTGTGTAAAAATGATTAGAAAATAGGATAATTATAGAGAGTGAAAAGTTTTAGATAAAAAAGTTTTAGCTGACATTTTTTTTTGTCAAAACACCGTAAATTTTTGTCATTCTTTGCAACTATTTTATTTTTTAATCATTTCTTCATATTTTTTTATACAACTATCACGATTTTCAATCATTTCTTGATAATTACTCATACAATTATCCTACTTGTTTTAACTTTATGTATTTTACTCTTCATCATTATCCTTATATCATATCACTTTTTTTTATAAGTTTTACACCAATAGCATTTCTTTCAAAAATTTTATTATATACCAAATACACCTTGCATTAAAAGTAATACGTGGATAACACTCTTCAGGAGAGTTGGCTCTCTAGGCACGTTGTTGGAATAGCTGCAAAAACTTTTTTAAAGTCGTTTTCATTAACACATCGGCTTTAAAATCATTAGACTATATGTAGTTGACACGGATCAAAAAAAAAAAAAAAAAAAAAAACAAATAACTTCTATGCATCCTCGATGCAAATTAATATGATAAGTAGATATTCATTTGCCTTCCCATATACAATTTTCGACCTAAATGATTTATTGCATAAAAATAGCCTTATTATTAACTTTGTTTGCAGGAAAAAAAATCCTTGATTGTCTAATTTGACCGAATTTTATAGTAACTGATTAAAGCATTTAATAATATTTTAAAATTATACCATACTTTTTTTTTGATGAAAACGGTCACGCCCTATCCCCTCTCCCCACCCCTATGATGGGAGGATGGGATAAGAGAGCCCGAGCAAATCATTGCCAAAAAATTATTTGTACACAGTTTTTCCAAAAGGACAGGAGGAGGGTTGTCCCACCATTCCTGAGAAACCAAAAAAGACATAGATACATAATCTGCAAGAAAATGAGCCACGACATTTCCATGTCTCAACACATGATGAGTAGTGAAGAGAGGGGAGGAAGCAAGAAGGAATTTGATTTCCGCAATGATAGCCCCGGCTGGTGATAAAATCTGATCCTCCTCCAAAATGTATTTGACTAAAAGAAGGGAATCCGTTTCGAACTGAATATTCGTAAATCTTTGTTGAATAGCCCATTTGAGACCCAAAATGAAGGTCGTCGCCTCCCTACACAGGGGTTCCATGATACCTCTTCGCTTCCAGCCCTTAGCAGCAATGAAGCAACTATTGGAGTCGCGAATGATTGCGGCAAACCCCAAATCGTGATTGTCGTCATGTTTCCTTGCATCAACATTCATCTTGAGGACACCCCGAGGTGGTTTGGTCCATCTAGCCACCAAAGGCCTATCAATCCATCCATCAAGAGTAAGCAATTTTGCCTTCGAAAAATGTTCCATGTAGTCCATGCACCATTCCACAATATTACCAAAGCTCGATTGGACTCCCTCTTTCCAAAGTTTGTTGCGCATATACCACACCCGCCAACAATATAGAATGAAGAAGTCCAAACCCCCATGTTGATTTGTCGAGACCAAACGCTGAAAAATATCCTGAATCGAGTCCCCATGGACCGCGGAAGGGACCACACTCAGAAAGATATTCCTCGTGTGTTGACAGCCAGTGAATACATGAGCAGCATCCTCCAACACCGTTCTGCAAAAAATGTATATAGGATCCACCTCGATGCTCCTACGCAGTAAGTTTTGCTTTGTTGGTAAGGCATCCCGGAAAAGTCTCCACCCAAAAACCATAATTTTGCTCGGCAACTTCAACTTCCAAATAGCTTTATAAACTGCCGTGTTAACCGGATTGTCCATTGCCGCCCTCATGACTCTGTATGCAGATTTCACAGAGTAATTACCATTTGGCTCGTGAATCCAAAATATGCAATCATCCGTGTCCAAATGGGGTAATGGAACTTGGTTGATGCGTTGCCAACCCAGCTCCCCAGCGGCCGCCATGACTCTCTCCATATTCCATGAGTTCGTCGAATCATCAATAAAGTAGTTGACTGACACGTCGTCCGAGATTGCCAAAGGAAGGGGTCCCGCTTTTGTCAACCGAACATCAAGCCAAGAGTCGTTGAAGAACCGTACCCTTCTGCCATTTCCGATCCGCCACCTGCATCCATTCTGTATCATCTCCCTTGCTTTCAATATGCTCTTCCATGTAAAAGAGTCCGAAGGCTTAACTTTGGAATTCCAAATGTCGCCATGCGGAAAGTATTTTGCTCTAAGAACCCTGTGGCATAGTGAGTTTGTTTGCGAGATAAGGCGCCAGACTTGTTTGCCTAAAAGAGCGAGGTTAAAAGCATGTAACTCCCTGAAACCCAGACCTCCCGAGAGTTTCGATGTGCACATATCCCTCCACGCAACCCAACAAATTTTCCGCTTATCTTCCTGCTCCCCCCACCAGAATCTGCTTAGCATGTTGTTAATTTCCATACAAAAAGACTTCGGAAGCAGAAAGATGCTCATCGTATAGGTCGGAATGGCTTGGGCAACCGCTTTGATGAGAACCTCTTTCCCTCCCCAAGAGAGCATTCTACCCTTCCAACCTTGGATCTTATTCCATATGCGCTGCTTAAGACCACTGAACATGCGTTTTTTGGCCCGCCCAAGCCATGCGGGGAGCCCCAGATATTGGTCAAAGTCCTGACCCATGGATCCAATCAGATGGGTAAGATCGCTTTTCAGGTCACCACAGACATTTGAGCTCAAAAACATCGCCGTTTTATCCACATTCACCACTTGACCCGAAGCCTCCGAGTATTGTTGGAGAATAGCCAAGAGATTCAGAAGATCCCGCCTCACCGCACGAGTGAAAATTATCGCATCGTTCGCAAACAGAAGATGTGTAATAGCAGGGCCTCTTGGATTTAACTTGATGCCGCTAATTCTCCCCTCATTTGCCGCTTTGGAGATAAGAGCAGATAGACCCTCCACACATAAAAGGAACAGGTAAGGAGAGAGTGGGTCGCCTTGCCTTAATCCCCTCTGTGGTTTGAAGTATCTGGTTTTGAAGCCATTGACGTTGACCCTATACTGCACAGTAGAAACACAGCACATAATCCATCTGGTCCACACCGGTCCAAACTGCATAGCTTCCATTACTCTCTGCAAAAATCCCCACTCAACCCTGTCGTATGCCTTAGACATGTCGAGTTTGATAGCCATCTCTTGCTTCCTTCCGTTCCTTCGCCTCCTCAAAGAGTGGATAATTTCATATGCGACTAACATATTATCAGAGATTAGCCGACCAGGAACAAACGCACTTTGATTTTCAGAAATGAGGTCATGGAGACATAACTTGATTCTATTAGCCAAAACCTTCGCCAGAATCTTGTAGGCCACATTACATAAACTTATCGGGCGAAAATGGATCAAAGATTGCACTCCCGGCCTTTTCGGGATCAACACAATGGTAGTGGTGTTTAGCTATTCAATTTGCTTGAACTGGCAATCAGAATCAGAATTTTCCATAAAGAACTTGCACCACAGGAAAACATCACGGCCCACCGTATGCCAATGCTTTTGAAAGAATCCAGCAGACATCCCGTCTGGCCCCGGAGCCTTCGTGGGGCTCATAGCCCTAACTGCCTTTGTAACTTGATTCTATTGTAAGTGGGTCAATTTTGAGTTTGAAAATTTGATTTTCCTAAAACCTTAAATTGACGGTAGGGATATCTTTTCAAATAATAGAGTTTAAACTACACACAACTGACTAGCATAACTCTCGAGGAGTCCCGCCTAAGGTGTGGGAGGTCTAAGCTTCAATTTCAATACGGGAAGTTTGTCTCCTTTTTTCCGAAGGAATGTCTCTATAGCTATTTAGTTAGGAATATTGTTAGATTTACACAATTTACGCTAGAATTATAATTTGTACTTAGGTTGAGTTGTAAATAGAAATAATCAAAAAATAACAAAGATTACAAGCTATGACATTTTTTGTAAAATTAATAGTTGCGGCTAAAATTTTCATACAAAAAAAAAAGGATAAAAAAAGGAAATAGAAATGGCCTTTTTAAATAGAACTTTCTTTTTTTGTCATTAATCAGTTTTAATATCTTACATATGTTATCAATTTTTTGTTTTACTCGACGGGGGTTAGATTTTCGGTGAAATTTGTGGATCGTTGAAATCTATTCCATGCTATTAGTGTTGCTATCTGGTGGAGGTTGGTCGGCCCGCATGCACATTGACAACATGGATGCGAATGAAGTGGTTCCTAGCTTCCGCGAATGACCACACATTCACCGAAAGATCAGAATGGTCCCCTCATGTACTTGAAGTTGACATAATGACAGGCGTCCATATTCAACGATAAAAAAAATTCCTTCTATTACCTAGTGGATGAGATGGTTGGATCACAGAAATTTTGAGTATGACCCATCTATGCTGGTTGAAGAAGATGAAAGGTCAGGATCTTGCATTCTCGTTCATGCTAACTACAAAAATTTTGATTTCTAATAACTAAATTTTTTTTGCAAAACGTTAATTTTTTAATTGTTATATGTTACACCATCTCAACTAATGTTACAATTAATCTTAACATTTTCTTAAAAAAAATTTATACGAAGACACATTCACCACTTCTTGAGATATTCACCACTTCTTAACTCAAGAGACCCACAAGCTCTCACTCAACAACCAACCGTCAAACCATTGAGAGAATTATAATGCACCCACTCCAAGGATGTTTGAACACAAAGCTTAATTATATACTTTCTAATGTATTTTAGGTCAAAATATAATATTCGTTTCTTACAATTAGTTATATTTTTAAAATTTTTCTTCATAAGCATGTTTATCTAAGTGTATTCAATTTATATAAAAAGTTTTTCCAATTTACAATTCTTTTACATATTTATTTTTGATTTTTTTAAAATTAAGTTTTTAAGAGGTGAAAAATGACTTAATGCCCTTGAAATTGATTATTTTTTTAAAAAAATAGATATGTAAAAGCATTGTAAAATGAAAAAATTTTTGTATATAGATTGAATATACTTAAGAAAATATGTTTACAAAGAAAAACTAAATATATAAAAATAAATAAATGTTGTATCTTAATCTACATTATAATGTATATAATCATGCTCCATTTGAACACCCAACTTAGTAGCTTCATGCCACTAAGTATTTTTACTAGCCCACGCAACTAGTGGCATAAAAAGTCAAAATTAGGTTGGTGAAGAAAAATTAGTTCCCAATAATTTGTGATATATTCTATATAGCAACTGCTCGAAAGAAATTTGATGGTCAATATTATGTTTTTACTCACGCAATCAAATTTTAATTTGATTGCCAAAATCTTATTATAGGTCATAAGCATAGAAAATTTTCCATGCGTATAAAAGCATAATCATATGTAAGGAAAATTTTCATTGCATAAATATTTTGCTTCCTAATAAGAAGCTTTTTTTATTGCTATTGTAACCCTTCGAATTAAAAAAATAAAATAAAAACCAATAGTTAAAGTACAAGGTGATATGTATCCTCACGGTTTATTGTTTTTCTAGAATATATTCTTACGCTTTGATGAGGCATGTCTACAGTAGTGCTGCAGTGGCATGCACGTACGGTTGCGAAATTAAGGGCCCGTGCTTATATTTTGATCAGTGACGGAAAAGGACAAGTTTAAAAATGCACATGGCATGCACTTACGGTTGCCAAATTAAATCTGTGATGAGACGAGAGGATTTGGTGATGAAATGTAATTTTACATTTTCAAAAAATATTTTTCTCATTTTATATAATAAAATTATAGTATTCAAATTGATATAAAAATATTTCAAAGAATTAATTTGGAATCGAAATCAAAATTAATCATAATTTTAAAAAATTCATGTAGCTTTATCCATTACTAATGTACTTTTTCAAAATTTAATATATAATAACACTTTTCCACCTCATTTCCGTTGCTATAGCATTCCTACGTTCTAAACTGGCCCAAACTAGCATAAATGTCATGGGTCCGGATCTTCTATATGATGTCGCATCACGCACCGGCATAAGATCCCTAATCTTAGCAGCCTAACCCCCATGCTAATGAAACCAAACAATTCAACCAAGCAAAATACAAGAGATAAAAACGAAAGCAAAATAATACAAAAGTCACATAAGCAATTTACAAGAAAGTCACGATATCCCAACCTTTCATTAAGGAAAATAATGTTTTGTATATAGTATACAATAAGCCCACAACTTAGCACCCCATAGCAACCTTGACTCCTCATCGAGTCTCTTCTACGTGTGTCTCCCTCTGTGTCCTTATGCCCTCTTAAGTACCTTTACAAATGAAAAGCCTAAGGTATATATAGTATATATAAGCTAACCTACTAGACACATGTCAAGCCCAGCTCAAGCCACAAGTCCTTGGTTCTCTCTTTTGAAGACACATGTCGCACACATGTCCCACATCAAGAAGCCCACGTGTCCTCCTAGAACACGTATCCCTCCTCCTTGCATCAAGGAGTTGGTTATGACTAAGTCTCCTACTATCTAAGGAAATGGTTTAGTCATCAAGGACTTGATCCAAGACCTTCCACACGTGCACCACGTAAGCGTCGTGCGTACAGTAGCAGTCCACGTCATCGCCACGTGATCATCACCTAGCATTCCTCCTCACATGCCATTTGTTTAGCCACTTGGTATGAACCTCATTGCTCCTACTTAACAAGATACTCAATGCATCACTGCCTGCGCGCAACGTGCATTGCCAATGTGATTTGCATCCATGACCCTTATCACGTCCATCTCGCGTCCATGATGATGCACACATGATCACCTCATGATCCCACCTTAGTCCCACTCCATGATCTGCCTCGCTTGTGTCTCATGTCTATCAATACTTGAATCACGAACATGCGTCATTGTGTCTCGTCTTTTTCGCCTCATGTAAGTAAGCGCTCCGCATGGATCGTCCGCTCCACTCTGCACAATCCACTACGTAGGGGTGTTACAATAAACCACCCATGGCTCTTGCATGGAGTGCATGAACCAAAGTTTTGCATCGCAAACCTTGTTTTAGTAAACTCCTGCCTTTGAATTAGGGGCAATGCTCATTTACAAGAGATTCACATTTCGGTAAATGTTCTTCAAGTGAGTCCATTTTCATCCTTTTATAGATTCGTTCTATCCATTATATTTAAAAATATTATATTTAATTAAAAATATATTTATTTAATTTTAAAATAGATATAGGTGAACATAAAATAAGTATAGTTTTTTTTATAAGTATTCATATATCTTAATCATCTCAACTAATATTACAATCAAACCTTGAGACATTTTTATAATTTTCTAACTATAATCTACAAATATCTACCAATAGTTCAAAAATTTTTCCAATTAGAAGGCGTTCCCGCACAATAGGAGAGGACAACACCACTAAACAAATGCTTCTTGCTTTACCAAATGAAAATTTCAGCTATCACCATTTCAAGCTCTAAGAAGTTCTTATAATTTTCTAACAACATATAGATATGTACTAATATTCCAAAATTTTTTCCAACCAATAGACACTCTTACACAACACGCACCAAACGAAAAATTGTAACTTTTACCATTTGAACTAAGGACGCCCAAAAATAGGGGCACATCCTTATACCACTGTGGGCATTGCCTCAGTGGCAAAATTAGAATAGTTTTAGAGTAAATATAAACCCATTAAAATCCTCATTTGGTCTATAAACTTCACAAATTTAACTTTTTTCAATGATTTTAAGTGCTATTTTTAAATAAATAATAACAAATACTGAGAATGAAATGTATTCCATAAAAGGTTGAAGTAGGACTCAATTGAAAGCTTGCATTACTTAAATGTGAACAAGTTAGTGGATGCTGCCGTTGAATTTAAGCCACAAATTTAAAACCAACCATGCATGTAAATTTAGCATCAACGGTATAGGATCATGGTCCCACAATACCATGTAGAGATGGTGTGAGACATTATTCGTATGTGGGAATGGTGAAGTTGGATTATAGTCCACTGATATTGTGGGTGCGATACTGCGATATGGGTAGCCAAAAATAATTTTATTATTTTTATAAATGTGTGGATTGTAATTAGATTTTCTTTCGGTAGAATTATGCAAATTTTAATTTAATTTATGTTTTATTTTAATTTTTAAAATCCACAAAATGAGTAACCGATTTACGGGCGGCCTTGTCCTGGCCTCATAATTATAACTGATGATACTTATTACTTCAACTTACAATTGTTGATTTCTTGCATGGAAAGGGCAAATGGACTCCATATAATAAAATAATAAAAACTTTTATATGGCATCTGTATGTCTTTTACTATTAAATTCTCAATTAATTTTGATATGATAATTGCGTATGGCACGAAATGAACGAGTTGCTAGTTTGCTACGCAAAAAATCCGCATGTTCGCCGACAGCGCTTTTCTATCCTAACTGCAGCACCGTTCCGGCGTACATGTGGCGTGCTGCGCGTGTAAATTGGCGAACAAAGAGGAGATGCGATAGGTGCAATGGATCGAAAATTCATAGAGTTAAAAGCGGCGGTTAAATCCAAATTAAAAATTAAAAAACAGGCAGTTAGAGAGCGTGAACATGGAGACGGTTGCTCCCGAGTAAGGGTATCTGGTAAGATAGGTAGGGTGTAACCTGGGTAAGATAACATTGGGTTACTTGTTGGATACCTTGAATAAGAAGTTTTTATAGGACGTTTTTGGAGTAAAAGAATAGTCGGTTTAATTAGAGTAAGATAGGTTCTAAGATCTGTGAGCCCGGAACCGATCCAAATTAGTAATGTGTTTAATATATCTTTTATAAAATATTTTTATATTGAAAAACATAAACATATTCTTTAATATAAAAAATTCTTTAATTTATATATTATTTTATAAATTTAATAAATGTATTTTGAAAATTATATTATTATATCTTTTTTTGACAAACATTATATTATTATATCTTAATTACAGATTTTAAAGTAAGATTTAGGATACGTTCGGCTATAGTAAAAACTTTTCACTTTCCATATTTACTTTATTTTTAGTTATTCGTGCATGTATTTCTATATAATTATCTTAATTTTTAATCATTTGTACATAACTACTCGTACAATAGTTTATTTATTTTAACTTTATTTTCTTTCTTACTCATCATTACTCTAAAAAAATTTTATACTAAAATTTTTTTATTAAAAAATTCTATTATTTTCCAAAGATAACCTTATAATAAAATTATAATTTTCAAATATAATATAAAGATTATTGTAACAAACCGATTTGGAACGAAACCAACCAAACTATAAAAAATAAAGTAGTCATAAAAACTGATCTAATTTGAAATATGATAGGATATGAATTTCTCATAATAGGATAAGGATAAATTCAACTTGGAACTAAATTTATCCAACCCAAGTTGCATATTTAAAGATAGGATGTTAAAAAAGACAAAAATAATTACTTAGTATTTAAAGAGTAAGGATTCGTTTTGTAATATAGGTGCAGATGTGTTTGACATTTGGGCAGAATTGGAATAATTTTTTTTAAAAATAAGATAGTAATATAATATCATAGAGGTAATAACAGAAATAAAGATAATAAAATTAAAATAATCAGGATAATTATATGAAAAATATAAAGTAAAAGGTTGAGTAGTTAAATATTTTAGATGTTGTATATATAAGTGCGTAAAAAGTGAAAATGTTTTTCTTAAATGACAAAGGTAAAATAATCCTACTCCATCTTACATATTTTATATGATTTAACATTTTAACTATATAATTACTTTATTTTTTCTGTTATTACCCTTTCAATATTTTTATTATCTATGATTAGTACCAAATTTCAATATTTTTAAATTTTTTATAATTATCGTATTTATTTTAATTTATGATTTTATTTTCTTTATTTCTAATTATTTTTAACCTTATAATATGGATTTTTTTTTTCAAAATTTTCTCGATTTTCACTTTTCAGCTTTTTAAAACCTTTTCCTTGGAAGGGGCTTGTTCGTTAACCTCAATTGGGGTGACGGGAGTGGACGAAAAAATTATTATTGTCATTCGGATGTAGGAAAATACAGCGGGAATGTAAAAAATAGTATTAAAAAATTTTAAATGATGTATCATATTTTGGTCGATCTCATCCACTCATTTTGACAGGAAAAATGACAGGCAAGGCAGGCGCCTGGTTTCGAATGCAACTAGTTGGATGGTAGCAACTCAGATGCAGCGTGATTTCGGGGCTTCGCCTGCGGTTGTCTGCAGATTAGACGACCACCCACGACTCGATTGGTCCACACATCGACGCGTTCCACGTGGACGGATGAATGTACAGAAATCATTCATAAAAATACGGTTGGGCGGTCCAGCACCGAAGAGGAAGCGCTGGTGTATGGTGCCGAATATTTACTCGAGCCCTATAGCAGTTCCTCGAATTGTCATATACGCCAGCGTCACACGCCATTCGTTTTCTATTTGAAGTTTCAATCTCTATACGAAGTTCTCGTTCAAAACTTAAACGTGATTCCTGCCTATCAACAAATTTGGATGAATAAATTTTTCTAACGCGATTTGTCCTTTCTCACTAGACAATTTCAAAATTTTTATTATGAGAAAGATGGCCACTTTTTCAATTTTTTATAATTAATTTTTTTTGTAAGAGTATCGTAGAAATATATTTACATAATTTGATCATAATTATAAACATACTTACTTAGTTTCAGCGAATACAAATAACTATAGCATAGTTTGATCATAATTAAAAAGATACCCTGTCAACCCCTTTGCTACATTATGGCTTGTGTGCATTTACATATATGAAAATTAAGTGTATAGTTGCAAATATAATATAAAAATAATTTATAAATATATTTACATAGTTTATATATAAATTTATAATTGTAAATATATCAATGCCATGACAAAACTATGACGACATTATAACAATATGAATATATTTACAATTATGATAAAATTATATAAGAATTATTTGCAATTTCTTAAACTATTTGAATATATTGACAATTATGGCCAAATTATATTAGTATATTTGTAATTTTCTTTAATCTAAGGAGTAAGGAGAATTGCCATCAGGGGCGTAGCCCGAGCAGATGATATTCTCGCCTTTATCAAAGTTGACCCAAGTTCAAATCAGAATGAGGAGTGCTTGTTTCCTATTTATTTAGAGGAAGATTGTATCTGTCATTTGTATCAGAACTATAGTCTTATACTATTTGGAATATTCATTTGAGCAATATAGAAAAATTTATTTACGAAAAACCTATAAATATAATAATAAAAAAATAAAAACGACTACCTTACAGAAAAGAGGAGTAAAGAGAAGTAGTTGTTTGTAGGGAGACTGATTTAAAATAACACGGATGTAGTAATTTTCTGTATTTTCGAAATCCAAATTAACTCAATGTTCTAATTTAAATACATGAATCAAATCCATTGAGTGAAATCCAGAAAATTGGATGCCTGATTTTTTAAAAGGAGATTTGGTGTTTTTCATTAAAACCTTTCAGATTTTTTATGGGAAATATGACGACTTTTCAGAAATTTCGTAATTTTTCTTAATAAATATAGAGTAAAAAGAAGTAGTTATTTGCAGGCAGGCCGAATTTAAATAACACGGCTATAGTAATTTTCTGTTATTTTTAAAATCCAAACTAACTCAATGTTCTATCTTTAATACATGAATCATATCCATTAGGTTAAATCCAGAAAATTGGATGCCTGATTTTTTAAAAGGAGATTTGGTGTTTTTCATTAAAACCTTTCAGATTTTTTATGCGAAAGATGGCGACTTTTCAAATATTTTGTAATTTTTCTTAATAAATATAGAGTAAAGAGCAGCAGTTACCTGTAGGCAGACCAATTTAAAATAATACAGGTGTAGTAATTTTCTGTAATTTTTAAAATCCATTGGATTGGGTCCAGAAAAAGAAAAATGTGGGGATGCACTTCTTCGTAATTCGATTTCAACCTACGGACGCAGCTGATACTGGTTTCCGACCGGGTACGTTTCTTGGCTGTGGATGGAAACTGCACACCAGATGGACGGCAGGGATGTAATAGATCATATCCACGTGGCGGTGGGTCAAGGAAAGCGACGCACAGCGGTGTTAGGTACACGATGGATGTACGGCGGAGGGTGAAAATTTTTCATCCAGATAAGGAGACGAGAGAGCAACCGTTCGAGGCCGAAGGTGAGTAGAAGAAAAGCAGGGGAGACTGAAAGACTGTTGTTTTGGTTTTCCAAGCTCTAGTACTGTGGGAGAGAGAGAACGGGTGGAATGAAAAAGAGGGTCTTTTTTGCTTGGATCTGTCCTTTTTTTGTCCTGATTGGTTGCCCGTACCATTTCTTTAGGACTTGGTATTAGAAATGCTGCCGCTTTGATTAACATCTGTCTTCTCCTTCTTCTCCCCTTCTTCCTTTTGCTCTCTCTCTCTCTCTCTCTCTCTCTCTCTCTCTCTCTCTGCAAAGTTAAAACAAGCCCAAACCTGCATTTTGCAATCTTCTTTTCATGCTTCCCTGACAAATACAAGAGATTATGATGATGGGTCTTCAGCCACCTGAGCTCCAAGATTCTGATTTTGTTGAAGTTGATCCGACTGGGAGATATGGGAGGGTATTTTGCAATCTCGGCCTCTCTTTTTGTTTTTGCTCTTGTTCCTTCTTCTGTTGGGATTCTGAAAACCTGGTCTTTTTTTCTTGTAACAGTACAACGATGTTCTTGGAAAGGGAGCTTCTAAGACAGTGTATGCTTCTTCTTCATTTTTGTGGGGAATTTTTGGGTTGTTTTTTGGCGTTTTGCTCTGATGGGTGTCTTCCAAAATTCATCTAAGGTTGGTGGGTTTTGATTCAGGTACCGGGCTTTTGATGAATATGAAGGGATTGAGGTGGCGTGGAACCAGGTGAAGCTTTATGACTTCTTGCAGAGCCCTGAAGATCTGGAAAGGCTCTACTGCGAGATCCACCTCCTCAAGACCTTGAAACACAAGAACATCATGAAGTTTTACACATCTTGGGTTGATACTGCAAACAGAAACATCAATTTCATCACCGAAATGTTCACCTCAGGCACCCTCAGACAGTAAGTCCTGTTCTCGTTGTCGTAGTTGGTCTCTTTCCTCCCCCCTCTCTCCATCTTTTGCTGCTGCTGCTGTTGAGGTTGGGAATTTCTGAACTGATTTTTGGGGGTGTTGGTAGGTATAGGCAGAAACACAAGAGGGTGAATATCAGGGCTGTGAAGCATTGGTGCAGGCAGATCTTGAAAGGTCTTCTCTACCTTCACAGCCATGATCCGCCGGTCATCCACAGAGATCTCAAATGCGACAACATCTTTGTCAATGGCAACCAGGGCGAGGTCAAGATTGGCGATCTCGGCCTCGCCGCCATCCTCCGGAAATCCTACGCTGCCCATTGTGTTGGTCAGTTCCAGTCCCTGATCCTTGCATCATGCTGTGTGATTGATGATTGCAATCTGTTTGGGTTAATCTTGTCTTGTTTTATGGCTTCGTGGGCATATTGAGCAAACCGTTTTTCGTGCAGGCACGCCAGAATTCATGGCGCCGGAAGTGTATGAGGAGGAATACAATGAACTGGTTGACATCTATTCCTTTGGGATGTGCGTTTTGGAGATGGTCACCTTCGAGTACCCGTACAGCGAATGCACCCATCCTGCCCAGATCTATAAGAAAGTCATCTCCGTAAGGCTCCTTCTCATCGCTGTCTTCCTCACTATTGTTTTCATTTCAAAATCCGCCGTGCTATAACTGTTTATTATCTAACAGGGGAAAAAACCTGAGGCCTTGTATAAGGTGAAGGATCCTGATGTTAGACAGTTCGTTGAGAAGTGCTTGGCGACGGTGTCCCGGCGGCTACCCGCGAGGGAGCTTTTGAAGGACCCATTTCTTCAGATTGATGATGTTGATTCTGATTTGGGGCTTGCAGAGTGCTACAGAGACTCTGATCTAGGTGGTCCTCTGCTGAGGCAGCCTCTACTGGAATCTTATCATGATAGCAGTTCCTTGATCAATGGGTACTCGGGTTATCTCTCACAAGAATCGGAAAATGGTTGGGATTATGACTATGATGCTCCAGAGGACGATCACCATGGTATTGATTTCTTTGAAGGCCAGGAGGATGAACCTTTGACAAATGTAGACATTACAATCAAGGGAAAACGGACGGATGATAATGGCATCTTTCTTAGGCTAAGGATTGCAGATAAAGAGGGTGGGTGGTCCCGAACTTCTTTCTTCTTTTTTTTTTTGGGTGTGTTTGGATGCTCAATCAGGCAAATTTCATTCAATAAAGTGATAAAGGCGGAGACAATGACCAAATTTCATTCATAGAAGTTGGCTCCCAGTTGATTTCCATTTGTTTCATTTTGAACTTTTGAACTGCTGCTTGATATATTGAAATGCAACAATTCTCTCCAATCGAGCAATTGCAAAAAGCCTCAATGCACCTGACCATTGAGCAGAATAGGTTATTATTATTATTTTTATTACTTTTTGAGGTGATTTTATTGAGTTCTCTAACATCATACCAAATCTGTTGCTTCAATGCATTATTCCACAGGCCGTATCCGCAACATCTACTTCCCCTTCGACATTGAAACTGACACAGCGTTGAGCGTGGCCACTGAAATGGTTGCAGAGCTAGATATCACTGATCAGGATGTTACCAAAATAGCAGAAATGATTGATGGGGAAATATCTTCCTTGGTGCCTGAATGGAAGCCAGGACCTGGCATTGAAGAATCCCATGGCTTATCAGTTGCAAACATCTGTCAACATTGTGTATCCAACGTCTCCTCAACTGGATCCCTTCTTAATTATCTATCACTGAACAACTCAGATGGCAACAACCAGCAAGATTCTCACTGCTCTCGCGTTGGGTGCGGTGCGATGCATGGCCGGTTTGAGGAGATAACATATCAGCTTGATGGAGCTGAGCATTGCTGTGCCAATGGCCTCAGCAATGATTCAAGCCAGTCAGAAAGCCAGCATCATCAACAGCACGCAGATGTTTGGGCACAATCTGAGGGCCCTGATTTGAGCTCCGAAGAATCTGCTCGAATGCATTCAGATGAAGACCCCGAGCAGCTGAAGCAGACAGCTATGACCGAATATCGCAGCTCATTTGAGGACGAAATAAAATCTGTGGACCAGGAGTGTTCAAGGGCCACAGAATTTGGTGGTTGCTCTACCCCCGTCATCTATGAATCAACCTCAGCTTCACCAGAGGGCTGCAAGAATGAGATCTGGCGGGATTTGAGGTGGCTTAAAGCAAAGTACCAGACAGAAGCAGGTGATCTCAGCAGCCAACAGTGTGGAGAAACGCACAAGTTCTTGGGTCAATCTACATCTTCTTCTGGTGGATCAAAGCAGACCCTAGACGCAGTGGGAGATTCTTCAGCTCTGAAGCAGTCAGGAAGGAGGAAGAATCTCTTGAAACCGTCTGCATTGGCCAAGCAATTTTCTTACTATTTCCTCTCTTCGGACCGGCGAAACTTAGCTCCCATGAACAGCTATTGCAGCCCCGATTCGGAGACCCGAAGGGCCCGACTCAGTGAGGCGACCAAACAATGCAATCCAGACCATTTGTTTACTGCCAGCACAACTACCAATGGAATTCTATTCAGACAGCCTCTTCACAGAACAAGATCCCTTCTCAGTTGACGTAGTGGTTGATGTCTAGATATTTAAGATCGAATATTTGAATATAATATAATATATTCTTTTTCCATCATATCATACTTCTATGTATTTTTTTCTTCCTTGTTGTTAATTGGTTTGGCATGATTCCTGCTCCATTGGCTTTGTTGAATCAAAATGAATGAGCAGGACATTTGCTGTGTCATTTTCTTGGGGTCACTGGAACTACCCCAGATCTAGAATATGGTTAAAGGGAATTTTGGGGTCTTGATGGAAGCACAGCTCAAAACTTTTTTAATGACTCTTTGGGCAAATTTCGGTAGAAGCACTGTGATATGTGGTGTGGGTCATTGTAAGCTTTTAGGAGGTACTTATTGGCGGAAATGGAGGGGAAAATGCATTTACTGTGGCTCTTATGACAAAGATGGTGGAGATGTGTGATGTATGAATTTGAATGGGTTACCTGATAATGGAAACACGTAACCAAAGAGGCTAATAAATTTCCATTGTTGTACTGTCTTGATCCTCATTGGCTCTTATATGAAAATATGAGATTAAAGGTTTACCCAGGATTCATTTGACTTGTATTTTCTATTGTAAATTAGTTCTTTCCAATTGTAATTTATATTTTTAATCATTACTTTTTAGACTAAAAATCTCATGCTTAAGACTGAGTATCCTTCCTCCCATGAAAAAGGCAATCCTAATTAATGAGAGTGAAGAAATATGGGCGACGTCCAGATGCTCATGCATTTCAAGATGATCCAAGGATAGCAGGCGGCTTCTCACCAATTCACTATTTTGTGAGGTCTTTTTTTTTGGTCATTTTTACGTCGGCTCCGGCTCACATGTAATTTATATATATAAAAAAAATTTACCATTTTTGAATTTTTGTATATATTTGATATAATTTTAAAAGTCAACAATTTTCACTCCTATTTAATGCATTTTTGAATGTGTTTTTATAATTTTAAAGTTCAATAGTTTTCAACCTCATCTAAAGTTAAATGGGAACAAAACTGTTGTTTTTTGAAATTATAAAAAGTATATAGAAAAATTCAAAATGTGAAATTTCGTTATATATATATATAAATTACATATGGTACCACATAAAAATAAAAAGAGAAAAAAAAAAACACAAAACTCCTATATGTGTATTGAGGATTGATACAAATGTATGTATAGAATCGTTACCCTCTGCATCATTTCATGCATGTTTTGTGACTGAGGTTTAACAACATTGTCGTCATGTATATGAGGAAGAGGGAATAAATAAGATTTCAGTCACTTGTTTCATTGTCTAATACTGAGGCTTTTAACCTCACATTTTTGCTATCATTAGCAGTGTTCTTGTCAAGTTCTACGAATATTCTTGATCAAATGGAAAGTCCTCTTGTTGGTCTATAAATTAATAATGCAAGCTTACACCAACTTCCACGTCATTCAAATAATTAATTGGTAGGCACAATTTATTCCACTACCTTTTGAGTGGCTTTAATCTTTTTTCATATCATTACTTTATCATTTTTATTTTTATTTTCTTTTTTCTTAACTATTATCCTTATTATATTGCATCACTCTCTTACTTTTTTTTTAAAAAAAATTCCATACATGGTTGACTACCCAAAAAGTTTTTCAATTTAAAACTTTTTACTCTTTGTACTTTTTTTATTTTTAATTATTTTTCATATCTTCCTCTATAAGTATATTACTTTTCAATTATTTCTACATAATTACCCATAAAACTACACTATCTATTTTAACTTTATTCTCTTTACTCTTATCATATCACATTATTTCTTCTCATTTCAGAAATTTTTACACAAAAAACTTTTCAGTTTAAAATTTTTATCAATTCCCAAACTAGAATTTAGTAACTTGTTTCATTGTCTAATACCGAGGCTTTCAACCTCACATTTTTGCTATCATTAGCAGTGTTTCGGTCAAGTTCTATACATTCTTGACCACATTGAAAGTCCTCTTGTGGGCCTATGAATTAATAATTCAAGCTTACACCAACGTCCACGTCAATACGATAATTGGTAGGCATGTTTGGTTAAATTTATTCCACCACCTTTAGTGGCTTTAATCTTTTTCATATAATTACTTTATTTTATTTTATTTTTATTTTCTATATTTTTAACCATTATCCCTATTATATTGCATCACTCTCTTACTCTTTTTAAAAAAAATTCTAACTTTTCCTTACTTTTTAAAAAGTTTTGAGAAAATAGTTCAAATTTGAAATTAATCTTTATTTTTGATGTAGGACATATGATATATGAATTCCTAGAGTAAGTGTGATTTTCGAGATGCAAAGTGGAAAGGTCTAACAAGACAACTTCAAATAACCACAATTTTTGATCCGGGAGGGGTTATGATAGCTATAAGATATTAATGGAAAGTTTTTTTTGAGCTCAACATGTTGACAACAGTTAAGGCCAAAATTTCAATTTTTATTGTCTTTAGTAAATTTTAATTTTTACTATTTTAGTAAATTCAAATTTAATATTTTTAGTAAATACTATTTATTAGGAGTTTTAGCAATTTTTTGTTTGTTTTGTGTAGGATTATCTTAAATTTAGAGTATTACTTTTCCTATGCACTTCCATAAATATGTTATGTTTCCCTTTATTTGTGGAGATAGAAGACCTTGAATTATATTTTGAAGAAAATCTTCTTGAATTTATATTTAAGTTTCAATGTTGAAACTTATTTATTAATCTTGAAGGCATAGTCTTATGCTAGCCTTGTTTCTTGCTTACCTCATTACATCAATTGATATCGGAGCAGACAATCTCATTGAATCTCATAGCTAACGAATTTGGTGATGGAAGTGATGGTTCTCATGATGGAGATTGGTAAGCTGGGACCTCACAATTTATAAAGCAAGATGGTGGGGTGCGTTGAGGGTTTTGGAGCAACAACTAGATTAAATGAATCAACAATCAAGCATTTGGAATGACATTGATGAATTCGAAGATCATCTTCATGTGGATTTGATGTTCTAAGTATAGATGCTAACAAAATTTGGGATAACAAAAGAGCACATAATGGAGATGACCAAGCTTGCAAGTAGCCTTATGGTAGACTCCTTCTTGCATACTGGAATAAGCAATGTGTCTACATGGTAGATTTAGATAAAAAAGAAGACTATTTTCCGGAACTTATCAGAAAAATCTAGATGTGGAAGAAATTATTATGGTGATAAAGACACCCATGAATTTAGGTCAAAGGTAAATATTCCTTACTTCTATGGAATCTTAATATTAAGGAATTCTTAGATTGGATTCACAATGTAGATAGATTTTTCGAATACACGGATGTTCCAGAAGAGAAACAAGTAAAACTTGTCGCATGCAGGCTTAAGGATGGAGCTTTTGCATGTAGAAAAGATTTCATTCTAGAAGGTTCGTGAAGGAAAGTTACCAAATTCAAACATGGTTGAGGATGATACCCTTGTTGAATGATATTTTCTCCCTCTTGATTATGAACATATTTTGTTACAGCAGACTAGAGTTACGGGATCCGATCATGTGCACCTGGGTACACTTAGCTTCAGTGCATACGGGTGCATTAACCCATTTTTTTCGTTTTTTAAAATTTTTTTATACAAGTGTTAATCTAAGTGTATTTAACATGTATATCAATTTTTACTATTTTTTGAGTATTTTAGATATTTATTTTTTATTTTTGAAAATCAGTGACATTTTAGTAATTTTAAATTATCTAAAATGCCACTGATTTTTAAAAATAAAAAATAAAAATCTAAAATACTCCAAAAATGGTAAAAATTGATACACATGTTAAATATACTTAGATTAACATTCGTATAAAAAATTTTCAAAAAAAATTAAAAAAATAGGTTAAAATGGCTTCAGTGCACCCGGGTGCACAGAATCGAAATCCTAGAGTTACTATGAGAGTACATAATAAGAAAACCAATGTTGACTTATCCTATTTTGATGATAGACAAGTTAAGAATTTAATGCTTGAAATGTGTTACTTGTATATGGTTTGTGATAAATGGTTGTAACAAATTAGCATTGAATTGTGTTCTAAATTTGTTAAGGTTTTGCTGTAGAACTTCAGCAGTTTTGGTTTGCAACTTCAACTGATTTAGTTTCAAACTTCAACTGTTTTGGTGTGAGGACCAGGTATTTTTATTCTATTTTTATTATAACTTTTCTCTATTTATAAGGTAACTTATGAACATGCTAGTAAGAATTTTACGATATTAATGGATACATAACATACATGGACACGACATTTAGGAGATGTATAGTGCATATGTGCATGTATGATTAGCGTTCCATTGATGGGCACTACGACTATTGTTTCCTTCGCAGAGTAGGTACGGGGTTCGACCTGCCCGGTCAGGTCGCGGGGGTCAAGGGGGAGACGCCCCTTGCGGGGGTGCAGGGGGCAGCGCCCCTGAAGAAAATTTTAATTATTTAAGTCGTAGGAGTGGAAGAGTAAATTACCAAATGCGATTAGACCCGACTCATGCTCCGACCCGTCCTGGACCCGATCCCGACCCGATGGGGGTTCGATATGAAGCGAAGCCCGCGCGTTAGACTCCATTTTCTCACCTCACGCCCGACTGTTTTTCTTCTTCTTCTCTTCCCGATCTCTGCGTCTTCTCTTCTTTCTCTTCTACTCAGTACGATCTAGCAATAGATCTCTTCGAGAAAACCCTACTGACTGCCTCGAAGGTGATCGATTTGAATCAAGGAAGCTCCAAATCTCTGCAAGCTAAGCCTAGGGTCGCTGTTTTGGGGAAAATCACGATCGAGGTAAGTAGATGTCGCCCTTTCTCGATTTAGTGATGAAATTTTATGTTGAACACGACATGAGGCTAGAGGAAATATGTAGAGCTTGACGACTCTATGGTATTAGGAAATGGGTTCGTAACAGTTAGGGTTTATGGGAAATTTACTTTGAATGTGCGATTTTTATGATGTGAAAGATTTCCTAGAAGTTCTTATATTGTTGAAATGTGACGTGAATTGATTTGCCCCAAAAGAGAATACGAATCGAAGGTTATTTCATTTCGCGCCTATCATGTGTTTGATAAAATGCTTGTGTGACAGATCTATGTGTTGTATCTGAATTGTGTTGATGTTGTATGTGTGGTTTGCGATGTGTTTCATTGTCTGTTATGTATGATGCGTTATCTCAAATAGTTGGTTGTAAGGGTTGTTCATGGCCCCTGATTGACATGAGGAGAGGGTTGTTCATGGCCCTTGATGGACATGAGTAGATGATTGGTTGTGTTGGTCAATTTGTGTGTATGGTTATATGTATACGATCTTGGGAGTGGGTATTGGACCCATGTGTATTAGCTTCATCACTGTATGAGTATCCATCATTATGCTTATTTGCACTTTGTGCTAACCACTATCTACTTACTGGGTCTATTTAGACTCATATCATTGTTATTGTGGTTTTAGATCGCAGGCCAGAAGGAGAACTTAAGGATGGGACAAGTTGAAGATCAAACATGAGAGACCCTAGCACAATATGTTGATTCCAGTTCTTTTAGACTTGTGCTCTTTTGATAATCATATATGTAGACAATTACTTAGGCGGATTCGTTTTGACAACTTTAATGTATTTGGTATTTCAGATTGGATTATAATCCTTGTTGATGCACATATGCATGACTATTATATCTGTTTGTTGTGTAAGGAAAATATGTAATGATTTCCTTCTATATGAATGTTCTTATTATATGAAGATGCAAGTATATAAATAGGGTTGAATGTTACAAATGGAAATGTAATGAATATCAGGTCATGTATTCCATATTACCCCCTGTATGTTATGGGGAGATGCTGCCGAATTTTTCTATGAATGTGTAGCGCCGTTGATTAGTTATTGAGTATTTTTATGAATGGGGCGTTACATTTGGTTTGAAACTTCAATAGTTTTTGGGTTGAAACTAGTTTGCTTAGCAAGATAAATGGATAAGTGATTGGATGATGACGTGGCTAGTTTGAAGAGCTGTCCTGGGTTGTTACAGGTTGTTGAGAAAAATTCGATTGGTTGCGGATTTAGTGGAGAAAATCTCTCTTGGCAGTTTCAGTTTGTTAAGTTGTTGCAGGTTGTTGAGAAAAATCCGATTGGTTGCGGATTTGGTGGAGAAAATCTCTCTTGGCGATTGAAAGTTAAAAGCTATAAATAGACAATGAATTTCAACTGGAAATTCAATTCAGAGAGAACATTTTCAAAAGTGCAGATCTGTCTCAAGGCATTCTCTGTGATCCTCTGTCCATCTGTCAGAAGCAACATATTGAAGATCGTCGTAACCATCCTACGAAAAGCTTCATCTCCATGCTTCAGTGCTATTAAATTGATTGTAAGCTTTATTTCATTTTTATTTATTTTACCTTGAATTAGAAGCTATCTAATTCAAGAGGAAAGCTTTCATTGTGATTTGGAAAGCTTCACGTGCCACCTGGAGCTATTTGTGTAATTCAGAAGAGGATTGAGATCGTACCACTGTAACTTGAGTTCTAAGGTGACTAGTGGAAACCCGAGTCAAGGCGTTGACTTGGAGAGTGGACTAAGTGTGCTAACCGAACCACTATAATTTGCAGTGTCTTCTTTGGATTATTTTTGTGGTGTGTGAAATTTATCCTGTTCCTTCTTAGATCACTCTTTACACTATTATTCATTTCTTTTATTAGTTTCATACAGGCCTAACAACCAACAAAAACAAACAAGCCAACTCATAATACAATCGCATTTATTGACCGATAAAAGAAGAGAAGACAATTAAAAAGCACAAAGCAACAAAGATAAAGGAGGAACACAAATAAAAGTTGTTATTAAGGAGTCAAAGGAGGTCGATGGATGATTCTATTATGAAACGGATGTTGTCCAGCAAAGAAGAATAGGAAGTGGTAGAGTAGCACAATGCAGACAAACCATTGTTAGCTTAATTCAGAGAGTTGATGCTAGAAGATTTATCTGATGAGTTGCCGCCCATGAGGGACATCCAACACCATGAGTCAAATCAGATTTTAAAGAAGGTCAATGATAAAATATATGCAATGAATTTCCTAGATATAATGGGAATTTTTAAAACATTCAATGCCACAAATATCTAACCATTCTATTCTTTAGACAAACCTCTCTATCTAGATATTCCATTACACTCGGACCGAGTTTTTCAAAAACGAAGAAGAATGACGTTGGATAGATGGCAAATGAATTTCTATAGTAGGTAGGATTTTCAGGATGCAAAGTAGAAATATTTGTATGCAACAAAAGAACAATGCAACTTTAAATAATAATAACTTTTGGATTTATGGAAGCTACAAGATATCAGAGAAAAGCCCTTTTCAAACTAAACATCTTGACAGCCCTATTGAGGCCAAAATTTTGATTTTTACTATTTTTAGTAAATTCCATTTATTAGAAGTCTTAGCAATTTTTTTCATTTGTGTGGCGTAGGACTTTATTAGATTTAGGGTTTTCCTTTGATCATGCACTTCTATAAATATCTTATGTTTCCCTTCATGTTGGGAGACAAGAGACCTTGAATTATATTTCAGAAAATATTTCTAAATGTTATGTTTGAGTTACGATGTTGAATCTTATTTATCAATCTTGAAACTTGAAAGCATAGTCTTGTGCTACTTTTGTTAATTTCACGCTTAACTTGCCGCATAAAATTTGTACACTTCTTGTATTTAAATAGAGTCTTTCCCATTATCACTTAAATAGAAAGAGTTAAAAAGAAAGAGTAAAAAAGATAGAATACAAGAAGTTGCTATTAGTGCAGATAAATTAATGCCATTAATAAATAATAAATTTTTAAAAAAGTAATTGACAAAGTAGGACAATTATATAGTCGAATTCATGCCTTTGTACGCAGGGAAGTTGTTGCTTTTGTCTTGGGATTTTTTCAATGCTGTAAAATTTACCGCATAACTATTATTTTGCAAAAATTCCTAGTTTATGAACTTTGTAATGTAACTTCAAATTGTGCTCTCCGATCTTAATAGGCAGCAGTTCGACTAGAATCCTAACGGCTATTTTCCGTGCGGTATTTTTCCAAACAAAGTTAATGAGCAATGTCATTTGCTAAAATCAATTGCAAAATAAAAAATTTACAATGGGGTTAGATTCAATGCAAACGTGAGCACTGAGCTTCAATGCAAACGTGAGAGCTTCAATGCACACGCCTGAAAGACCATTTAAATTTATTTTTTATATTTGGCATTCTTATGCGGTTCAAATGAGAACTTCTATCCCACCCCTGTATGTCCCGATAGGCGATTTAGGCACGCTCGGGACAGGGTGTGGGTTCCGGCGGTAAGGAAGACACCAGCTTCGGAGTCGGGAGACGTTCGGTGGGATCGTCATTGTAGGAGAAAGGATTTGTCAGCGAGTGGCCAGCAGAGGAGAAGCTTGCTGAACAGGTCGAAGGGATGAACGTCCAGAATGCGGAACTGCTGGAGGCCGAGCTTCAGACATTGTCCATTGAAGGCAGCGCAATTAAGAGAATCAAACCAGGCGAAGATGAAGCTCTCCTGTGCACTTTATGGGCGGCGAAGTCTTATAACAAGGAGTATTTCAAGGGCATGTTGCGACGGCTTTGGCGAGCGAAAGGGACTTTATACTTCACAGAATTAGGAGAGAACCTGCTCAAGGAGTCATTCTCAGACAAGGATGATAGGGATCGGGTTTTGGAAGGCCGGCCATGGCTGTTTGATCGAAACCTCGTCATCTTGGAGGAACTACGGGAGGAGGTCGAATACACCCATCTTCTGCTCGTGGAAACGCCTATGTGGCTACAGATTCATGGCATTCCGTTTATTGTCGATAAGCCTTGGCTGGGGCAATGTATAGCTGATACATTTGAAAATCCACTCGAAATCAGAGCCACGGATGCTGAGGTTAGGATCCGAGTAATGATGGATTGCCGACGCCCTCTACGTAGAGGCATGTTCATCAAAATCGGGGAACAACAATGGAAGTGGATAAGTTTTCAATATGAGAAGCTGCCAATGTTTTGTTATTTGTGTGGAGTGATGGGTCATGCCCATAGGGAGTGCCGTAGTGTTCCAATGGAGAAACGGGTGGAGGTGGAGGCAAATATGCCCTATGGGAGCTGGTTAAGGGTGGGGGTACGGCCAATGAGCAGAACGGATGGGCAGGGGTCTCAATTCCGGGCTGATCTAGTTAAGTACCTTGGAAGGCATGGGTCTCGGGGGGAAGTGGTAGGCGAGCAGGTGACGATGGAGACCGAGAGAGGCGAGCAAGGAGGGGTGTTTAGGATGAGGGGGGCCTCGCCTAAGGGGGGTTTCCCTAGCTGTATAGGTGGTGAGGGAGCTGAACAGGGGGGAGTCGATGAAATGGAGGAGGCGGCGAACATGCGTGGGGGACAAATTCTGATTCAAACGGGACAGCAACTTCCGCCAGCTTTGTATCATGGCAAAATCATCCATGGACGGCAGTGTATATCGACAAGAAAAGGGAGGAATGTTGAGGTGGGCAGCGATGGGGTGGGGGTAGGCAGCGATGGAAGGGAGATGCGGATGGGGTATAGAAGGGAGCGTAGTTGGGAGGAAGGGGGGAAGGACGAGGAAGGCGGGAGGTTGCTTGAACTAGATCATGTTGAAGCAGTGGGGTGGGAGGCTAGAAGGGGGTTGGGGGGAGATGGAGAGAAGGAGGTGGGAGGGGATAGGGGGCTATATGAAGTGTCGGTGCAGGGTGAGGGAGGGGGGAAAGGAGGGGTCTTATATGAGGCATCGGGTTTGGTAGGGGGGAGCATGGGGAGGACTTTGAACCAATGCTTAACCACTCACATGGGGGCAAAGGTAGATGGAAAAGGAGAGCAAGGCATGGGGTGGCTATAGAGGGGGCTAATCCTATCAACGAGTTGACTCAGGGCGTGGCCAAAAGAGGGTGGGTGGTGGATTTGGAAGAGCTGGGGAGCCAACGAAGGCGGACAAATGAGTCGGAGCTGACTATAAATGGGGAGGTGGTGGCTGTGGGGATCCCTCAGCCCCACCTCAAGTGATATGGCTGTTTTGGCATGGAATTGCCGTGGGCTTGGGAACCCACGGGCAATTCGAAATCTTTTTGATCTTGCCAGGAAACAAGAGCCCAAACTAATATTTTTGTGCGAGACGAAGTGCAATGCTAAGGAGATGGAGCCGATTCGGCGGAAACTCCGATTTGACTCGTGTTTTGTTGTGGACTCCGTGGCTAGGAGTGGAGGACTGGCTATATTTTGGAATAACGACCATCCGGCGTTTGTGCGGAGTTTCTCGGCTCATCACATGATCGTGGACTTTTTGGGTTGGCGCTTCTCGGGGTTCTATGGTCACCCCGAAGCTCATAGGCGCCACCTTTCATGGTACATTCTCAATCAATTGGCAGCTGACTTTGACTCTCCTTGGCTCGTTATGGGCGACTTCAACGAAGTGCTAGGACCGTCGGAATACATAAGCTCGAGGACTCGAAACCAAGGCCAAATGGATCTCTTTCGCTCTACCATTGATTTATGCAATCTACAGGACATTGCTTTTATTGGCGCGCCTATGACTTGGAGCAATAATAGGAAGGGCCCTCAAAGAGTGGAAGCGAGGCTCGATAGGGGGCTGTCAAATCCTTCATGGTCAAATCTTTTCCCTCATGCTAGGGTCGTCCATCTGTCGGCGGCCACGTCTGATCATTGTCCACTTCTTTTATTGCTTGACCCCAGGAATGGAAGTAGGAGGCCGCCTAAGGAGTTCAGATATGAGCTCTTTTGGGCTAGAGATGCGGAGGCTACGGGAATCATCCAGAAGGTTTGGGAGTTTGAACCTAACCGGGGAGTAACTGCGACGGATTTGATAACCTGGAAAATCAAGAAGGCGAGCATGGAATTATTCAAATGGAGCAGGTCGAAAAAAGGAAATCTCAGACAGGCAATTAACAGAAAACAGAATGAGCTTTCGGTATTGATGGGACATCGTCCGTCTGATGCCCGGGATGATAAAATGAGGAATCTCAAGCACCAAATCAACCTTTTGCTAGAAGATGAGGAGCAGCTATGGAGTATTCGGGCCAAAACCCATTGGCTTTTGGAGGGTGATAGGAACACGACTTTCTTCCATCGGATGGCTTCCAATCGAAGGCGAGCAAATTCTATTGAGATGCTCCGAGATAGTGAGGGTAGATGGGTCAAGGACCAAGATGAGCTGCTGAACATGACAGTCTCACACTTCTCAGAGATCTATACCTCCTCATGTCCACAGGATGCGAACTGGGTCCCTAGTCTCATTAAAAGGAAAATATCGGAGTCGCAAAGAAGGGCTCTGATAAGACCATTGTGCATGGGCGAAGTGGAAAAAGCGGTGAAAGGGATGTGTCCTTCCAAAGCCCCGGGGCCGGATGGGATGTCTCTGGGGTTCTTTCAGAAACATTGGAATATTGTGGGTCGGGATATTTTTCATTGGTGCAAATCAATCATGGAAAAGGATAACTACGCCCACAGGGCGAGGCATATTCAGGAGGTTAATGCTACCACTCTGGTCTTGATTCCGAAGACTAAGGGTGCTCAGGAATTGTCACAGTTTCGGCCTATAAGCTTATGCAATGTTGTCTACAAAATATTGGCAAAGGTTTTAGCCAACAGGCTTAAAGCCACTCTCAATGAGGTTATTGGGGAGGAACAAAGCGCTTTTGTCCCGGGCCGTCTTATAACTGACAACATGTTAGTGGCATATGAGGCTATCCATTCTCTTAGAAGACGAAAGGGGGGCAAAAGATGCGAGGTGGCTATTAATCTCGACATGTCCAAGGCATATGACCGGGTTGAGTGGATATTCTTGGAACAGATCATGGGGGCTATGAACTTCTGTCCACGATGGGTCAAATGGATCATGAGCTGTGTAACGACTGTCAGCTATCGTGTTAAGGTTAATGGTTTCAAATCTAGGTCTTTCCAACCTCAGAGGGGGTTACGGCAGGGGGATCCGCTATCTCCTTACCTTTTCATTCTTTGTACGGAAGGGTTATCAGCGCTTATATCTTTGCGACAGCCACTGGATCACTGCATGGAATTAGACTCAACCCACGAGGACCTCAGCTGACTCATTTATTATTTGCAGATGATGCTCTCATATTCCTTAGAGTGGAGGATGGCAATATCACAAAATTTTTGGACATACTCAGGATTTACTCTGCTTCTTCCGGCCAGATGATCAATGTGGATAAAACCTCCTTGTTCTTCAGCTCCAACATGGATGGGCGCGAAAGAGAGACGCTTGCTCATCGTCTGGGATCATCGGGGCAGATAGTTGACCGTTACTTGGGCCTCCCGGCATGGCTTGGGAGATCAAAGGGGAGACTTTTCAAGGGCATTAAAGAGCAGATTTGGAGCAAAATTCAAGGGTGGAAGGGGCGTCTATTGTCATGGGGGGGAAAAGAGGTCTTAATCAAGGCTGTAGCACAGGCGATCCAGTCCTACGCCATGAGTATCTTTCTGCTGCCTCAGTCTTTTTGTCAGTGCATCAATAGGATGTTGAGCAAATTCTGGTTGGGGGGAAAGAGGGGATAAACGCAAGATGAGCTGGGTGGCCTGGAAAGACATGTGCAAGAGTAAGTATGCGGGAGGGATGGGATTCCGTGACCTCAATGCATTCAATTATGCCCTTCTTGCCAAACAGGTATGGAGATTGTCTACTTGTACCACATCCTTTTGCTACAGGGTTCTAAAGGCCAAATACTTTCCCAATTCAGATATTTGGAGCTGTAAGTCGAGACCGTCTGATTCCTACACTTGGAGGAGTATCCTTAAGCCGCGGGAAGTGATCCAATCGGGTTGTCAATGGAGGATTGGTGACGGTATGAGGGTCCATTTCTTTTCGAACTCTTGGCTCGATTTGAAGGTTGGCAAGGTTGGTCCTCTCCCTCTGTCTATCCCGGACGATGTGTTGGTTAGCCACTTCATTGATGAAGATATCAAAGGATGGAACAAGGATAGGGTTCTGGCGGCCGTTGGGGAGGGGGGTGGCAAATTGTCAGCCAAGTCCCTCTCCCCGGTCACCCACAATCGGATTCTATCTTTTGGAAGCATGAGGCAAATGGACTGTTCTCTGTTAAGTCGGCTCACAGATGGCTCAAGGAGAATACTGAGGACCCCCTTCTTTCCAGATGTTGTTGAGCTATCTGGAGGATAAAACTTCCGAGCAAGGTCTTGATCTTTAGGTGGCGTCTGTTTATGAATGCTCTTCCCACCTATTGCAATTTGTCTCGTAGGGGCATTGGTGTGGATCCCACTTGATGATTTTGTTCGCGAGAAATTGAGGACACTGACCATCTATTCTTGGAATGTGCCTGTGTCGCTCGGTTTGCGCGGAAAGTGATGCCAGCTTGGCCCACGGTGGCCTCGGTGCAAGGAATTGTCTCATTCCTTGCGATCAACGACAATAGTGACTTGCTGGGCTTTTTCATTGTGTACTGTTGGAGATTATGGTTTTTGCGGAACAAATATAGGGTCGAAGGGATTAAGCCTGTGTTTGCGGATCTGCTGCAGTGGTGCAGGGATTATATCGAGAATGCGAGACGGGTCAAACTCCTTGATAAGGTAAGCGCTTTGGACGCTCCTCTCGTTCCTAGATGGACCAGACCACCAGATGGGGTATTCAAAATGAATGTGGATGCCAGATGCTTAAAGGATAGGGGGGTCTCGGGGTATGCTGCCGTTATCAGGGATTCTCGCGGTTACTTCATTGCAGCTTGTGGTTGGAGACGGATGGGGGTGGGGGAGCCCCTTCTTTTGGAAGCGGAAGCATTTTGTTTAGGCATTCTGTGGGCCCTCCAATTAGAGTTCAGACATATACAGATTGAGACTGACTCTCTGCTCCTGTGCACATACCTGACCAACGATAGTCAGATTCTCTCTCTGGTTGGTCATACCATTTCAATGCTCAGAACAATCCTCTCTGCTAACCCCCACGTCTCCGTTCAACATGTTATTAGGAATGGGAATATGGTGGCCCACGCTTTAGCTGATTTGGCATCTATGTCTGATTGGGAACATATGTCTTGGTGGGGAAATCCTCTACAAGCTATCATTGAGAAAATTTGTATAGACAATTTCTCAGCCACGAATTATGCGGGTTTCTCTTTTCCGAACCCTTCTTAAGATGTGAGGGGGTCGGCCTAGAGTAATCCTTTTATCAAAAAAAAAAATGAGAACTTCTATATATCTGCTTTTATAATGCACAATAAAAAAACCCTTTGTGCTTAGGAGCATGAAAAAGGGTTCTTTCATTTTCTAAAATATTATAAAAATAAAAATAGAATTGCATATACAAAATTTCTTGCTTGGGATTAAATGCGAATGCCAAATTTCTTTTTAAAAATAGAAATGCTCTTGTGAAACTTCTCTTCTATGTTACACCCTTCATTTTTAAAATTTTAATATTTGACGGAAAATGCATTCGATTTATTGTATTTATCATAATTTATATTATCATGAAAATACTTTCATTTGTCTAGTATCATTTTACATTAGCCTCATTTACAAATGTATTTAAACTGTAAACCAAGTTTTACCATTTTTGGATGCTTTTAAGTATTTTTACTTTTAAACACAGTAGCATTTTCGTAATTTTTTGAGTTAGAAATTACGAAAAATGCCAGTGTGCTTAAAAAAAAAAAAAAACTTAAGCGCATCCAGAAATGATAGAACTTAGTTTGTAGTTTAAATACATCTAACTCTACATGTTTATTAAAAAATAAAAACCAATTTTTTTTTTATAAAATAGGTCCCACGGCCGGCTGCATGGATCTCGTCTCTATTTTATTTACCAAGAGAATTAAACTTTCATACACTTCTTTTGTTTATCAAGAGAACTTTTTTTCTCTCTTATTGGTGGTCTTATTTCGGGGACACTGTAACCGTCTCAAGTGAGCCCCATTTGCAAGGGATCATTTTGTCCATTTTTTTTTATGCATTTTGATCCCAAACGGTCATGCCATATGCATGAGAGCAACCGTACATCTAGCCTATCTACATACTTTTAAATTTTTTTTCATAAAACTATTATTCTAAATTATTTAATCCATATACCAATTTTAAATATTTCTGGGGACATAAATATAGTTTTTATGAATTTCAAACATCAAGGATATTTTATTCATTTTTAATGGTTAAAATGATAAAGTACCTTGACATTTGAAATTCATAAAAATATATACAAATTTTTAAAAATAATAAAACTTGGTATATAGATTAAATACACTTAGAATAATAGTTTTTATAAAAAATATAAATAAATAAATAATATGTAAATGGGTAGGATGCAAGGTTATAAAATCATGGCACTCATTTATTATTATTATTATTATTTAATATCAATTAAAATTATTTTGAATCAAGTTAATATTTTTTAATTAAATGTAGTGTATGTGACATATTCCCAAAATAAACGGGCCATCTCGAGCCGGTTCAACTTTAGCTGGCTATTTCTTATTGCTGCATATTTCTATGCGTTCCGTGTTTTCCTCATTTATTTCTTTCTTGTACCTCCAAATCCAAATCAGCATTCGAATAGTTTAGGTGGGACTGTGGGACTTGTGAGCATTGTGTATTCGGGGAGGAAAGGAAGGCAGCAGGCGTACAACTGGCAAAGACCAAAAGCAAATAACGACGCTAGGTTTCTTACAAAATAAACCATGTAAATTTCTATATTTATATTTTTGCACGTATGTTTCGATATCTGCACAACAGACCCTTTTAGTTTCACAGGGGAAAATTAAAAAAAGAGAAACCAAAATTCGTTCGTAAATTGAAAGAAAGTGCAGTTCTTTAATTTAATTGGTAAATAGGGCATTTGATCAAACTTTTATGCAAGGTTCTATATGCAAAACCCTCGTAAAGTTATATGGTCTATGAGAAATTATTGAAAGCTGTCAGCGGCAGCTGCTCACTAATGCCCTTAAATTTTTTATGGCTCATTTGATTAATTAGATCAAAGTTATTCTTTATGTTTAGTTTTGTGCTTTTAGTCAACATACCAAAAATTATTATTATTGAAAATTAGATGAATCCCTAAAACAAAAAGTTTTAAGGGTACATGCGAATCCACTGAATTAGTTCTATAATTTTGTGGCCCCTAATATAACATTACACAGAAATGATTTCTTACATTATCACAAAATAATTCATTTGAAATATGATAAATGACTTGGATTTGACTAAAAAATCACCACACATTGAAAATGAGGATGCCCCCGGGCAAAATGCTGAATCATGACCGAATATGGGAATCTAAGGGAAAATACACATGCTACAATGCAAACATGCAAAGTCATGAGGTATGTATTTTGAAAAAATCCCAAGGTTTATATATATTGGTACTGGATGGTACCTTCACCTAATCCAGCTTGGCTTGGGTTGGAAATTGGAAATAGAAATATATCCATATCTAGCTAGCTCCGACGCCTTAACAGATAATCATTCAAGCAGACCAGACCAGACCAGACCATAGGGATTTGGCTTCATTTCAGTGTGCATGTGCCCCTTTGTAAAGTCTGTGAATAGACGAGTCAGTGCTAGCTAGTTGTCCTGCAATAGGATATATATGGGTATCTGAGGCAATATGGAGGCTGCAGAGAGAACATCTTTCAATGCCCCAACCAATCCCTGCATCCTTCTCACTTTAGTGGACACAAATGGCCCCCACATCATCATGGCAAACATGTATATATGTCACGGTGGCCACAATAGATGGGTTGGATTTCGTTAGCTTGCATGGTAAATCAAACATATACATTGGTTTATTGAAAATTAGATTGTATTTTATTGTATCTCCTGTTATTAGCATTTTATATTTTTTAGTATTAAATATTGTAGCTCGGCAGCTTTATTGAATAATACTAACTTAGATTTTATACTATTTTGAGGTTATTTGTAGCCTAAATAACTATAAATATAAATATACCAAAGTTCAATGAAATAATTATATTAAGATCTTTTAAAATTTTTATATGGCATTAGAACAGGTGAAAAAATTTTCAAAGGCCATGTTTGGGAAGTGATAAAACTTTTGATAAAAAGTTCTTCATATAAAAATTTTTAAAATGAGAGAAAATGATACAATGTGAGGGGTAATGATAAAGAATAAAGAGAATAAAGTGAAAATAAAAAAAATTATTGAAAAATATGATAGTTGTATAGGAAGATGTAAAGAAATAATTAAAAAATAGGGTATTTGTAAAAAGTAAAAGGTTTTAGATTAAAAAGTTTTATGTTGAAAAGTTTTGCGTATTGCTAAACACGTCCTAAATAATTTTCTTATTTTTCTTGGTCACTCGTTATTCATATAGGGCAATCTAATGCGGAAGGCATTATGGTCACTCATTCTTTGTTTGGTATAGTCAATGCAAAAGGCATTGCTTCATCTTATCTTGTGGTTGCACATTATTTGTCTAGTAAAATCTAATGCGGAAAGCATTGATTCTTGTTATCTTTGAGCAGCATAGATTTATTTGATATCTAGATAAGCCAATTAGACTTGTTCTTCCATTATCTTGAAGTTATGACCTTTTTTTTGCATATTTGTTGTGGGCTCTCCTCAAGTACACGGGTCATAACCTGTAGTATATAAAAGATTGTCAGCAAGTGCAATTATATAGACAATAAGAATGAAAAGATATAACAAAGTCTATAATAAAGAGAAATTACTACCAATCACATGTGATGTTTCTCTGATGGATAAGTAGCTCAATTGTTTAATATGAATATTAAAGGAGAACAAAACATTAAAGTGATCTTATATCCTCTCTCAAGGCATAGAAGATGTATCCTAATCTTCATAACCACCTATTCTCACAGAATTATGTTGATTAGAATGCGTTAAATTCAATGATAGTTTATGAAATTTGTCAAGGTTATCACACTTATTCTATGGTCTAGACTTCTAGGTTTAATATTTTGGTTACCATCTATTAGATTTCTACCTCTCGGTTCTTTCATCTAATGTATAAAACAATGCCAAAATGCAGACTTTAACACCAAGTAAGCATTAAATTTATAAGATATCAAATTAACACAAGTATCCTTCATAAACAAGTAGAAATCAATCACCAAAGCACAATATCACATGCTACATCCTAAACCCTAGATATAAACTTAGCCACATATGATTTTAATGAATCCAAACAATAATATAAAATTATTGAAAGAATCCATCAAATCCAAGAAAATATAAACAAGAAAAGAAAGTTTATTAGTGTAGTCAGCAATGGTGTCTTAACTATCATCAATTCATCTCTTCCTCCTCTCCTTAGCTCTTCACTTTTCTCCAAGCTTTAGCCACTAAATTTAGCTCAAAACTACATCCTTGGATACCCTAGGATGTGTAAAATAAGTGTTTATATAGAAGCTTCAAAGAAAGTTGCGCAACATGGGTTAAACACGACTCGAATATGCAGCTTCCACCCTAAACATAGCTTGGGCTGTGTTGCTGATAATTTATTTTGAATTTTTAGATTTTATTGCTCGATGCACCTTGAACCATGTTGAAACTTTCTTAACACATTTTGGGCCGTTTTGGTCATTGTTTTATCTTTTAAAACCTTTAATGTTTTGAATTTGAGCATATCTTGATTCTTGAACCTTGATTCTTTATGATTCATGTGTTTTGCACTGAAATCACCTGAGTTTGCACACATCGATCAATTGTGAGTGATTTGCACTAAACAAAGCTAAATTCATCAATATTTGATTCAAGTCATCATATTCATCTATATTCTCATCCAAAAATCATTCAAAATATAATGTATAAAAATTACACAGAAAATTCTTTCACACTTGAACTTTTGCTTATCCTCAAGCAAATATAGAAGAATTCAAAATCAGATCAAAATACCTCAAAATTAGGTCTTTCAAAAACTTTGAAGAAAAAAGTGGTTACGCTCTCTTCTTGAGTAAATGACATATCAAGCATAAAAAATTAGCAAGATTGTTAAACAAAAAATCCTAACCATGGAACTGATCGAAAAATCCCAATAAAAAGTCTCATTTTACTCAACTAATACTGTATATAATGTCACCCTTTTCTGCTTTCAGACGTTAGGAGCTTAAAAATCTCAAAACAAAACTCCTAAATCTCCTAGTCAACTCTTTCCTCGCAAATTCTCGTGCCCAAATTTTCTTCATCAACTCACTTGACTAGTCCATAAAATCATAAGAGTTTAATAGGACAACGGCTAGGTTCAAGTCAAAATTCAGAATTAAACCATTTCCAAACTAATTTAAGCCTAATTTGCAATAGAATAACCTCGACACTTAGTAGTGCTTTTGTTCTTTTGCAAGCCTATTACTACCCTTAGTTAATTTTTTTAAAACTAAGTCTAACAATAATTTCCCCCGCTATATATTTAAAAATGCAAGGAAATTATTTTCATCGATGCACAAGGCATGTAGTTAACTTAATTCTCGTTATGCTTTTTTTTTTATGAACGGAACCAACCCTATCCCGATCCCCTTATAATGTGAAAAGGAACCTGGATTGAGTGATCCATGATTTCATTTCCAAAAAAATTGTCCGTACAAATTTTTCCTAAAATGGCTTGGGGGGTTACCCCACCAAGTTTGGTGATCCAAAATAGAAAAAGACATCAGATCTGCTAAGGCATGGGCAACAGCATTTTTCTGCCTTAATACATGATGAACTGATATGTGGGGAGCCAGGGATAACAAAGCCTTAATCTCCTCAATGAGAACCCCTGTTGGTGCACAAATCGGTCCCTCATTTGCCAAAAAGTTACACAAAAGGAGAGAGTCAGTCTCAATCAGTATGTTCCTGAACATGAGCTGGACAGCCCACTTGACCCCCAACAGAAATGCATGGGCTTCCATGAGCAAGGGCTCCATGTTTCCCCACCTCCTCCATCCCTAAGCAGCAATAAAGAAGCCCCTAGAATCCTTAATGACCGCAGCAAAGCCCATGGAAACTCTAGCCTTGCATTTCCTTGCATCAACATTGATTTTGAAAGCCTCTCATGGCGGTTTGGACCACCGAGGCACCAACGGTCGGTCCAAGGAGCCACCCAGCATAAGGGGCTTAGCTCTTCTGTGATCCTCCACGCACCATTCAAGTGTATCTGCCAACCCCGTCCGTGCACCATTCTCCCTAAAGGAATTATGTAGATACCACATCCGCCAACAGCACAGGATGAAAATTGCTAGATCATAGGGCCTATTTTTTTAAGTTAACACTCTCAAAATTTCCTGAACCATCAACCCACATGTGGAACCCGCGCGTTGCATGGTCGCATCTCAAGAACAGATGATTGGCATCCTCGGCCTCGGACCTGCAAAACAGACATAAAGGATCCACAACAATACCCCTTTCATACAAATTCTGCAATATGGGTAGAGCATTCCTAAAGAGTCGCCACCCGAAGATTAGCACTTTTCTTGGTAACTTTGTTCGCCAAATGGCTTGATATATGGCTGCATCACGGGAGGCGAACTCTGTATGCCGATTTGACAGAAAACACACCAGTTGGTTCATGCATCCAAAATAGATGGTCCTCCTCAACATATGTGGAGAGGGGAATAGTATTTATATCGTGCCAGCCGTAGTCTCCCACAACCGCCACAATTAGCTCCCTGTTCCATGTATTTGTTTTCTTGTTGATGAAATGGCTAACTGTCATGTTTTCTGGGATGGAGAGTGGAAGGGGCTCGGCCTTGAGTAATCTAGTGTCTGTCCATCTATCTGTGAAGAACCTTATCCGTTCCCCGTTGCCAATCCGCCATTTGCATCCATTTTGTATTACCTCTCTTGCTTTCAATATGCTCCTCCAGGTGAATGAGTCTGATGGGTTCACCTTACAATTCCATATATCAGCATTCAGGAAGTAACGGACTTTTAAAACCTTGAAACACAGTGAATTGGTTGAGGTTGTTAACCTCCGAACTTGTTTGGCGAGAAAGGCATAATTAAAGTTATGTATGTCTCTGAAACCAAGACCCCCCCACCAGCTTAGAAATGCACATGTCTTTCCAGGCTACCAAACTCATCTTGTGTTTGTTTCTGTTTTCACCCCACCAAAATCTGCTTACCAACCCATTAATCTCACTACAAAATGATTTAGGCATCAAGAAAATGCTCATTGTGTATGTTGGATAGCTTGAGCAACCGCCTTAATCAGCACCTCTTTTCCTCCCCAGGAGAGTAGTCTTCCTTTCCATCCCTGTATTCTTTGCCATATACGCTCCTTTAGTCCCTTGAACATCCCCTTCTTGGACCTTTCCAACCATGCAGGTAGGCCAAGATATTGATAAAACTCCTGCCCGAAGGAGCCAAGCAGTTGGGTGATCGCTCCCCTTGAATTGCTTTCCACATTTGGGCTGAAGAAAATCGAGCTTTTATCAACATTGATCATCTGTCCCGATGCCTCAGAGTAGTGTTTTAGGATGGTCATGAAGTTCATGATATCCTGACATGTTGCCCGAAGGAAAATGAGAGCGTCGTCCGCAAATAATAGGTGAGAGAGGGTTGGCCCCCGTGGATTGAGCCTTATACCATGAATACTCCCTTGTGCGACCGCATTAGAGATAAGAGCAGATAAACCCTCGGCACACATAATAAACAAGTATTGGGATAGCGGGTCGCTTGCCGAAGGCCCCTAGATGGTTTGAAATATCCTGATTTGAAGCCATTGATATTCACCCTGTACCGTACTGTTATTACACACTTCATGATCCAGTTTATCCATGTGGGACTGAAGTTCATCGCTTCCATGATCTGTTGTAGGAAACTCCATTCCACTCTGTCATAGGCTTTCGACATGTCCAGCTTTATAGTCGTTTCTGCTTTTTCCCTTTTTTCCGTCTCCACAGAGCATGGATCACTTCGTAAGCAACTAACATATTATCAGTGATCAGTCTTCCCGGGACAAATGCACTTTGTTACTCGCTGATAACATCCCGGAGTGATGTCTTTAGACGGTTTGCCAGGACCTTCGCCAAAATCTTATAGGCCACATTACATAAGCTAATGGGTCTAAATTGGGATAAACATTGAGCACCAACCATTTTCGGGACCAAAATGATGGTGGTGGAGTTTAAGTCCCGAATATGGCTTCCTTGTGTATCCACATCTTGTTCCTCCATGAACCATTTGCACCAATCAAACACATCCTGCCCCACCGTCCTCCAGTGTGCCTAAAAAAACCCAGCGGACATCCCATCAGGACCTGGGGCTTTTATGGGGCTCATAGCTTTCACTGCCTTCACGACCTGCTCAAATTCTAGCGCTTTTATCAGAGATTGCCTTTGATGATCCGAGATTTTCATGGTGATGAGGTCTTTAACCCAAGACTCCTCCTTTGGACCTGAGGAGGAATACACATTGGAGAAATGTGCCACTGTCAAGTCCTGAAGTTTTTCCTGATCCCTGATCCATTGTCCGTTATGATCTCGTTATGCTTTTTGACTTAAAACTTAGATTAAAAAATGATTCAACTCAAACAATAGGAATTAAGGATCAAAGAAAAATTTAAATTCAGACTCGATGGGGGTGAATGATGAAATCCATTTGAAACTAGGCTCATTATTAAATAAAAAAAATTCCTTAATCATGTTCTACAAATAAGCAAGTACTAATTTCAGAAATCTTTTAACTAAAATGTGACTTATGTATATGAGAAAAATTAACTTCTTTAATTCATCAATTGTGTGTATTGAAAATATTTTTGATAAATTGGAGAGAATTACTTTAAATTTGAAAGAAAACAAAATTAGTGCCTTGGTATATCAATTTCATTCACTGGTAAGTTTTATGTGATACAGGATGATCACACTAGGACTATTTGAGATAGCTATCAAAATAGGGTGTATTAGCTAGTGGCATTGCAAGTTGCATTGAAGATGGATGGTAGCGTTGATTATAAGCTTTCACACAAGCATATAAGACATCTTTTATTAAAAATTTATTGATTACTTCCTAATTTAGTAGGTAATAATAATTCAAGAAGATATAATATAGATATATGTGATATATGTTATCAAGCAAAGTAGACTCACATGAAATTTTATGTCCGTAATAAAGAGCATTTCCATGTTTTGATCTCATTCACTATGACATAGGGGTCCTTATTGAGTTAGTTTCTATTATAATTTTATCATGGATGATCACACTAGGACTATTTGGGAATATTTGATGAAAGAAAAAGGAGCAATTGCAAAGTTGAGTAAGAATTTATGTGCTCGTTTAAAAACACAATTTGGTAAGAATGCAATAATACATTCATATAGATAATGGTTATGAATTTATCTCCATTACTATGTTAACATTTTACAATAAAAGTAGAATTTTGCACAAAACAAGATATGTTGAGACACCCTAGAAAAATAGAAGAGTAGAAAGAAAACACATTCTAGATATTGTTAGAGCCCTTAGATTTCAAGCTTACTTACCCATTAACTTTTAGGATGAGTGTGTTCTCACTACTACTTATCTTATTAATTATACTCTCACTCTTCTTCTCTTTAACAAAATACCATACAAATTTTTTTTTCTAGAAGTCTAAAATTTTCCATTTGAGAGACTTTAGTTCACTTTGTTATGTATATAACCACCCAAGAGACAAATAAGCTTGGAGAGTGTAGTTGATATCATTTTTATTGGGTACCCATTTGATTTAATAGGTTGTTATCCTTAAGAACTTATTTTCTTTTCGATCAATTGATACTTCGTCTCCAATTGATGGTGCGCATGTTGATAATTTTAGAAATAAGTCTAGCTTTATAACACTTACAATGATGATTTAGTTGTCCTAAAGGAAAGGAGGAGTGATAAGAAATAAGTAATGAGAATACTAGACATAAGAGTGAGTGGGAAGCATGAAGTAGGGTAAGCAATGCTCAATGTTAAGAATGAACTAGCACCAGTACATAAGCTTTCAGTGCTCATTTGAGATGAGGACATAGATTAAAGCAACCTTTTGTATGATTGAAAGACTATATATGTCACTCAACTTTCTCTCTTGACCCCACCTTAGCATTATAATTTCATAAAAGCACCTCGGGTGTTGCTTTGTATTCCACTACTAATCGAGTTTCCTAGAATAATTTTTTCTACTCATAGATAATTCTTGGTAGTAGTAAGTTTGTGACATGAACCCAACTCTAATCAGGAGGCGATTAAGGATCCACGTTTGTGTGAAACAATGACACAGGAGGTCATAGTATTAGAGGTAATAAAACTTATATAATAGAAAATTTACCATCAAGAAAGCATCTTATAGGCTTAAAATGTGTTTATAAAATTAAATATCCAGCCAATAGAATAGTTGAAGCCTCAAAACTAGATTAGTGGCAAAGGAATTTTCATAAGTTGGAGGGATTAATTTTCATGAAACTTTTGCACTGATGCTAAGATAGTTTGGGTTCATTGTTTTCATGTAGTCACTATTGCTAATGAGAACTTCACCAATAGACATTATTAATGCTTTTTGCATGGAGATTTAGAGGAAACAGTTCATACGTAATTACCTCTCAATTTTTCTATTGAAAGTGTTGGCCAAATATGTTGGTTGCATAAGTTTTTATATGATTTGAAATATGCTTCTAGGTAATGGTTTGGCGAACTTAATAAAACATTACAAGATTATAGATTTGTTCAATCTCTTGCTGATTATTCTTCATTGACTTATCACAAGGATGAGTTTTTATTAGGAATAACTTTGCTACTTATATTTGTTGGTCATGAGTTATAGGGTCAACCTGAGAGGGGAGGGTGAAATTGAATAATAAAACTTCTTTTAATAATTTAAAAATTAATCCTTGATTGGATCATATCCCCTTGAATGAAATGTGCTAGAAAATAAAACGAAAGAGTGCAAATCGAATATATACCACAAGTAATCAAACCATACAAGAGACAACAATATATAATAGTTTCGGCAACCTTCCTTATCCCATTCTTCCAAGCTCACATCCCTTGTGTCTTGGGTTCTACTATTATATACTCAATACAATTTAGAGCATTTACTCTTTCTAGATTCTAGCTCTAAGGGATGTATACAATAATCAATTATTAGTGAGATCAACTCTATCCAATCAAGTCTAATCCATTGGTGTGATAAACTCAAACAAATCAAGTAAAATCCATTAGTGAGACAAAATCTAACCAACCCCCTATTTTTCTTTTTCTCGAATTCGGTCTTCAACATCGATCTAAGTCATCAACTCAAAATAAAATAGATAAAAGAAAATTTACACTTTACGTGTAATCAATTTGCTCAAAGAGCTTCTTGTTGTGTGAAGAAGATGATCTTCTAAGCTCATTTGAAGTAGGAATATTTGAAGCTTCAATAGTTGTTGAAACGATATTAACACTACTGAACTTGGAAAGTGTAATCTTATTTTGTATTTTCAACCACTTCTCACTTCATACTTCAATGATATTTATAAAGAAGAGAAAGATCTAACTGTTGGAATAGTTGTGGCATACGTTTAATGCTACAATGTTCAAAACTTCTGACTATTATAATATGAAGCCGTAAGTGGAGTCGATTTAGGGTGCGACTTCACTCAAGTCACATGTGAAGTCGACTTTATGTTCAACTTTGCCTTGCTAAAATTTGCTATCCATTTTTTTGTCTTTGAAGTTGTAGGTGAAGTTAACGTAGGATGAGACTTCACTTTAGCTAAAACTTGTTATCCATTTTTCGGTCTTCAAAGTTGCATGTGAAGTCAACTTGGGCTGAGATTTTATTGAAGTCGACTTGGGCTAAAAATTTACTTTATTGAACTTGCTATATATAGACTTGAACTCTTAAAACTTAATTTATTTTAAAATTTATCTTTATACATTTAATTAGAAACATAATATCTAAGTACACTTACATATATTTGTTAAATCCTTTTTAATGATATTTTAATGTTTTGTTAATCATTAAAATTAAATTAATCTTTCTTAAAGAAAGTATATGATCTATGATATTCCTTTAAAAAAATATTTATATAATTATTTTTTAGATTAAAGACCTTGGCAAATTATAGTATATTCTAAGGACTGAGATGACACAAAGCGTAAATAGTTAGTTCTTATATCAACATAAGTGTAGCACCCATTGGCTACGCATTAGATTGGCACTCACTAGGGAGGAGATCTAATAGCATTTCCTCAAGATCTACCATAATTCCATATGCAAAGAACCATATAAAATAAAAATACACTTGTAGTAATCCTAAATATCCACAATTAATTAATCAAATAGACATACACACGATTATGATGATGACAAGGACATGATTATGATTAATCATGATTTGAATTGATCTTACCTTAAGTGAAAGGTTCTATGAGTAGATAAGAGGATATCTTGTGATCAATTATATCCTTATATTAGTTCTCATTAGTTGTGCTCGAATGTATTTTTGATAAAGATTAGTTGGGATTGATTGTACTCTTGATACGGATAAGTTGGTTTGAGAAACCTTATGTTTGTGATTATTTGAAATGTTTAACATGAGTTTAACTTGTTGATTGTGATTATGTGGATAAGCTCCAAAATTTTTGAGAAAATTCATTTTTTTGAAACAGTGGAAATGTCCTATGTTTTAGGCTAACAAAGTTAACTGATGATTCTTATTTCATCTCTTATTTCCAAATCAATTAACTAATTTTAGGACAAACATCAAATATTTTAAAAGGTCAATTGTTTTAGGGTAAAATGCAACTTTTTTTTTCTAGCTCGCATAACATGTGAGCTTGCTTGTATGAGCTGTCTCGGCTACTTTCTCTCCATCAGGTTGCCTTTTCAAGGATGGTTTTGAAAGGCATGCCCGTCCAACCACACACCATGCTAACACCTAAGTAAGCAAGCACACCATAAAACTAATAATTCTCACGTCCATCAAGGGCCATGAATAATTTTGTCCTCACATCAATAAAGGGCTATGAACAACTCTACGTAAATCATACATATGCATTATGCTCATACCAAAAACATGTATCATTCATTTACAAAATCATATCTCATGCTCATTTCACAAAACTATCCACCTTGTGGTTTCACAAAATCTTGTCAAGATAAATAAACAAACCATTACTAAATGGCCTAGCCACAAAATCTTGTCAAGATAAATAAGCAAACCGTTACTAAATGGCCTAGCCCCAAATCAACCAATTCAATAAGTGTCATGCAAATTCCAAAACCAAACCATACCAAAATTTATCCAAACAGACAAACTTAGCCAATTGGTCACTCATTCGTTAATCTCGCATTCATTCATCCAAAATAAGCCTCTATTCCTATCTCAATATAGGCTTACACAGTTCCAACAGTCATCTAGTTATATCTTCAACCACAAAGTTTAAACCTATTCTTGTTTATACAACTCATATTCTTCAAGCCTATCATAAGTTTCATTTCGAATAATTCATCATCCGATATGCCCCCAAGCATTTGCAACACATCATTCACATCATCAAAATTTTATGCATGCATTTATATATAATTCTTATACATTAAGCCTCATTTAGGTATTTTACCGAATATGTCATGGGCATTATGTGAAAATATACCAAACTCACTCAAAATCCACGAGATTTCATCCAAAATATCATAACCTCATGCGAAATCACTTTCGCTAGCATCTAATCAATCATTTACGCGTTCTTTCACAAAGAACTCCAAATTCAAATCTCTATATAATCTCTGTAAAACCACATATTTCAAAAATCTATTCAAATATGAAACCAAATGCAGTGCCCACAAATAAGCATCAAAATAACATAATTCTAATCTAAATCCATGATTTACTTGAAAAGAAACCAACCTACTTACCTTAAAATCAATAATCTATGCAATCCATGCTCTTTGATCTTAGATAGGTCATCCAAACTATTTGAGGGAAATTTTAAATAGGTTTTATAAGAAAAAAGTGATGGAGGAGAGAAAGGAGGAAAACTTGGGTGAAAAAATAGGCAAATCGATGCTCTTCTGCACATTTATAATCATGGATAATCAGACAGGCCATATGATTAATAACACGGCTTGTGTGATTCTTTGCCTATACCATTTCAAGAAATTACATGCCCCTTCCCCCGTATGATTCAGCTAACCTTCACCATTTCTCTCATAACTTTCTCTACATAACTTCAATTGAGACAATTATTTTTTGTTGAATTTCTAACTTCAAGTAATATCTCTTTATAAAATTTTAGTTTAAATTTTCATCATCATAAACATTAGTATGCATTTTACTACATAATTTAATCAAAGTTTTCATTCATTCAAAACATATACAGCTATCTCATACAAGAATATTTCCAAATACGAAACCAATCATTCACACATATCTCTTATCATCATAATGTCATATTTATGTTAGTTATTTTATCAAACCATGTCTTACAAAATTTGACTTATCAACACATCTCTTTAATCATTTTGTTTCCCCAACTAGTCTTATTGGCCTAACTAGCATTTATCATTTCTAATTACCTCAAAATCACGTTTTACACATCACATACGTATTTAACATATTGTCAATGCTAAAAATCATCATGTTCCATGTCATATATAAAATTGCACCTACTAAGTTCATTTTTTACCGAATCTTCACCATTAGCCCCGAATGGCTTCATTTTCAAGATTATCATCTCAAATTCGTTCTCAAGCTTCATTAGCACAATTTATTTATGATTAGTATCATTATCATACAAATCATGGTTTCATCAATGATCCTCGATTATTTTCACTATTCTAGTTTCACCAGACTTAACTACACAACTAGAGCCATTTCTATCACCCTATCAAATCTTATTATTTAATCTCACTCATAACCATCTATATTCATTTCAAATATGTTAAGAATCTCATCCCTACCAAACATATTTCAAATTGATTCAACTCTAAATAATGTTCATTTCAAGCTCGAAATCCATACATGAGAGTCAAATCTCAAACATCAATCATTTAACAAAATCAAGGGTTCCCACATCCAAAATCACCTAACAAATAAGTGAAAATCTATCTCAAGCTTCTACCAAGCTATTTAAAAAAGTCGACTCATCTAATTCTTAATAACTGAAATCTACACATTCATCACAACTCGCTTAATCTTTCATATATTCAACCATTAATTTTTTAAAATCTTACGATCATTTAGCTTCTTCAGCTATGTTATGTATATCAATGTCAATTTTCATTGTCGCAACTACTCATGGTGCCAACTCACAAGTTAGCTCAGTGAGTGGAGATTTACTTAGTTATCTTAGCATGCATCATCAGTTGATGGGTCCTTTGAATTATTTAACTATAATTTGCCCTAAGTCATCTTATTCACTTCATATTTTATCTCAATTCATATATAACTGTTGAAATAGGAACATTATTATGTCATTGTTCGAGTTCTTAGATATTTGAAAGGATATATTGGACAAGGATTATTACTTAATTCTACTTGTGACTTTTAGCTATATGGTTATTATGATTCTAATTAAGTGACATATCCTTTGACATGAAGGTCAATCATAGAATTTTTCACTATGTAGTGGAGTTATCTTATTTCCTAAAAATGAAGAAGCAAACTATAACATCTAGATCCTCTATTAAGGCAAAGTATCATTCGATGCTACCGCTATCAATGAGTTTTTTTGGCTTTAGTCTTTCCTTACCTCTTTAAAAAAATTTCATATACTACCTATGCATCATTTTTATAACAAACAAGTTGCAATTCATATATCCTTCGACCCAGTATTTCATGAAAGAACTAAACATATTGAGATCAACTGCCACTTTATTTGGGAATACTTAGTGGAAGGCAACATTACCACTTTCTATACGTTCATGGGTGATTAGTTAGTTGATATCAATGCCAAGGCTTTAGATAAACAATAGTTTGAGTTCCTCTTGCATAAGTTGGGTGTTGTGGACCTCATGCTCCAACTTGAGAAGAAGTAATTAATATTTTATTGTAAACATAAAAAATTTACAACCAACGAAGAACAACTCCAGGGGAGGGGTAAGCAAGCCAAATATCTCTTCCTAACTTTAAACCCTAGACTTTTTATCCTACACAACCTTATACATACTCATGTTAATCACTAAATCATCCAAGTAGTGACAACTTCCTTATAAATTTATATTTTATATTATGAGCAATAAATTTAATTTATATAAATTTTTTCAACACAGTTATCATTATTAAAGCCAAGTGCATATGAGTATCGCATAGAACATGCTATATGGTCGTTATAGATTTCCATCTGCATACACTAGATGACCAATTTAAATGTTAGCATCACATATACTATTAACCTGTCAACACTACTTATAATGCATAGACTCAAAAAATTGATCATTGGGCCTAACATACAGAATCCATAGGCTTAGAAAAATGACCATTGGGTTATTACAAGCTCACTGGCTTCCTCCTGGTTCATTCTTGAATCATAACTCAACTCTAGGCTTCTGCTTGCATCCCCGACCTTCACTGGCTTAACCCTCTAAACCATATCTACTGGAGAGGGACCACTTTGATATCACTCATAATACCCAAACCGGCTTGACAATTCAACTACATATTTTTAAAAATATTATTACTTTGATGTATAATAAAGTAAAAAAATATTAAAATCTTATAAAGCCCAAAGTTGAAGATTTGAAAATTGCATGAAATATAAGTAGGAATTTTCAGCTTATGGATGTTGATGGATGTTTATTTTTTTCAAGCATATATGTTTATGATGATTTGGATGTTTTATTTGAAATTTCTCTCTTAAGACATATATTTTTATGGCTTTAATATTAGCTCGAGTTGAGTAGTTTGAGGAATTATTTTCAGATAATGATGACTTTATGATAATATTTGAATTATATAAATTATCTAAATTTGACAAACATGTTTAGAATGCAGCATGAGCATGATATATGAGTGCATTGTTGCATGTTGAGTATGGTATATGATTATTCTTTGGGCAAGCCGTTAATGATGAGTTTACCCTAGGTGCCGGGGTGACATGAATGTGATGGAGAGGATGAACGCTTGCATTGCATGAGCATTTAGAGCATGAGTGCTTGTATGAGCATAGTATGGATGGGCATATATATTTTAGAGATTTTTTATGTTTAGGTTATTTTATAGAAAAGATGTTTATTTCTTTTAACATTTGAGTTTTGTTGTTATCCTAATTACTGAGTTGGCCAAGACTCACATTTTCTTATATTAATATTTCAAATAACAAGATTAGGATGGGAGCCCAACATGGGGTTGATGCTCAAACAAGAATGGAAAGAGATCCTAGTCAATCAAGTTATATATAAGTTGTCATCCTAGTTAATAGAAAAGAAATCCTTACTACATCATTCATCCATGCATCAAATGGAATATCAAGTTTCAAATCCTACTAATTAGGTGGCTCAATCATATATGGCCTAACAGACTAGGATCCGCCATCATCATCTTCACCATCATCTGAGCATCAACATCATATTGGCTACCTCCATCCTACAATTGGAACACATGACTATAGTAAAGCATGAAATTTAGTAAATAGGAATCGTTAAAACTCATGTGTTAAAACGAATAAATATCATTCTTATAAAAGTAACTCACTTCATCAAATCTCACAAATGCATATATTTCATTCATCAACCCTTCTTGTCCATGCTCCTGATGCTATGGTCACACAAGCAACTATGCTCAAATGCTTATGCAAATGTAAATTCTCATCATCCTTATCCAAGTCACCTCGATGGCTCATTAGAATTTTAACCATAAAAAATATCTTACATGGCTATATTGAAGTACACCATGCTCCCCGCATCAATGGCTCACTTGGAGAATCGTTACACATATATCATCCTCAACATGCTAAAATGCCCTCATCCACGATACTATGCCCATATGCTTTTCTAATACATACTCTATCCAATTCAAATAACTTAGGTAACTTACAAATCATCACAAAGTTATCATTAACTCAAAGTAAATTCTAAAATAACTCAACTCAATCACAGTAGCTAAAGTCATAAAAAATCATATACCTCAAGAAGGGATTTTTCTTGAAAATCTCAAATAAAATATCTAAATCACAAAATATTCATGTTTATAGTAATTAAATATTTAAAGCATCAAAACAAAACAAAAAAATTTAACTTACCTCCTAAGAAAAATTTTCAATTCTCCAAATTGAGTTGCACAAGACTCCAACATCTTCTCCTCTTTTAATCTACATCAAATCAACATTTATGGTCTTAAATTTCATTTTAAAACTCTTTTTCTCAATTCCAACCTAAAATACCTCAATTTTCTTCTTCCTGGGTCCCAAATGCCTCTCTAAGACACTCATTTTTCCCATCATCTCAAATCTTTGGAAACCATTATTTATTAGGAATGATTATATTCAATACACACATATGTATCTATCCATAAGTAAATCCATAAATTTTATCAGGTTTTAGAGAAGCCATTAGTGTTGAATAACTTTCATGCTATATATTTTGAATGATTTTTGGATAAGAACGTGAGCAAATCTGATGGTTTTAATAGAGTATTGTTTGGTTTAGCTTAGTTATGTTCAGATACTCACCATTCAATGCTTTTTGTGCAAAATAGGAAAATTGTATGCAAAATTCGGTATGATCAAGGTTAAGTTGACAAATCCTGAGAAAAGCGGAAATTAATGCAAATTCAAAAGTCAAGTTGGAGCAAAACAAAGATCAAAACATTTTTTAACATGTCAAAAAATTTATGACATGGTTCGAGTTACTTTAGGACAATATTTGGAGAATTTTTAATTCAATCAGCGAGGTCAAGAACCCACACAATTGAACTGTATGGCACTTAGACCGTGTGAACCCCTGGATGCGGAATTCCGTGAGTAATTTAGATTGTGTGTGTAAGTACTCTCTGAATTTCTATATAAATACTTATTTTGAACATCTCAAGGCATCCTAGAAGGCCCTTGGAGCTTGAGTTAAAGTCTGAGAGCAAGAGAAGATAGAGTACGAGGCAAGGAGAAAGGTGACGAGTTGCTTGAAGCGTTTAAGACACCATTTAGGCTTCCAATCAATAAGCTTTCTTTTCTTCTTTCTTTTTGAGTTTAATTGTCTTGTTTGAGATGAATTTAGGTTATAATATTCTTTTGTGTTTGGATTTTATCTTAAACATGCTAGGCTATATTGGAATCAAAGGTAAATTAAGCACAATCCATGTTTTGATGATTAACAACTCAATTTGAGAATATTTTGAGTACTAATGTGGCTTGTTAAACTTGGTTAAAGGATAAAAACTTGAGTTTCAAAACATAGCAAACCAAGTCGCAATCCCAAGTTGATTTAGCCATCGACTTAGGTGAAGTCGATACCCAAGTCGACCTCAAGACCGACTTCAGATGACAAAAACTTCCAGTGCTAAATTTGGGAACCAAGACAGGTGAAGTCGCAGTCCAAGTCGACTCTACCTGTGACTTGGGTGAAGTCGCAAACCCAAGTCGACTTCAAGATCGACTTCAGGTGACTAAAAACTTTCAGAGTTGAATTTGGGCTCAGAGACAAGTGAAGTTGCCTGTGACTTGGATAAAGTCGCATTCCTAAGTCGACTCTGAAGTGCGACTTGAGTGAAGTTGAACCTCAAGTCAATCCAAGCATCCGACTTGAGTCAAGCTGAAGACCAAGACAGTTCATACAAGAAGATATCCATGATAGAATCTTTCAAGGTGAAATATTATTAAAGGGAAGATCGTGAACTACATCTTTGGACTTTAAACTCAAGGAAGGCAAATTATTTTTAGATCAAGGCCACAAGGATAAATTTCTCAAGAGAAGAAGAATATGTCAAGTTTCAAAACCAAACATTGAAAATCAAGAGTATCATTTGAAGAAAAGATATAAGATGAAAATGAAGAATCAAGGATCACTTTTGAAGAATCCAAGATCCAAAATATGCACACAGATGGTGAAGTCGCACCCGAAGTTGACTCCACCTGCGACTTGCGTTAGGTCCAAGACCAAGTCAACCTGAAATGGAACTTGAAGTCAAGCTGAAGACCGAAGTTGCAACTAAAGTCGACTCCAGTCTGCGACTTGGGTTAAGTCACATTCAAAGTCGACTCGACATGCGTCTTGGTTTGCAACGGTCGGAAAAATTAGAACATTGGCGCATTAAATGCGCGCCACCTACCACTAAACGTTCAAATTTACTCCACCATTATAAAAGAGCATTCAAGAGAAACATTCATTGAGTTCATGTTCCACCCTCTCTAGCATTAAAGTGATCTATACCAACTTCAAGTAAAGACCTTTGCTCCAATTTACTGAAAGCAACATTGCTGATCATTTCATTCACTCAACAAATTCTTCCATGAGCTGAAATATGCCTACACAAACTTGTAAAGTGGAGTTTCTTTTGTCTGACTCATTTGTTTGTATTTATCACTTGGTTTGATATTGGAAATCGAAACTAAGTGAAGGCAAAGTAGTGTTGTGACTTGAGTGTGACTTGTCACCTACTTGTGCTGAATTTGTGTAAGCCCCTTAAAGCTGAAATCTAGAAGAGAGCTGCTGCTCTAGTTGTACTTGATAATCTATTAGTAGAACCCAAGTCACAAAGGGTATGAGCTTGGAAGAGTGGAGTAGGAAAGATTGCCCAAACCACTATAAAAATCGTGTCTATTGTTATGACTTGCTCAATTGCTTTTATTGTTTTGTTTCTCTCCATATTCTCTGCTTGTTTCATTAAGGGGATTAAATTAAAAGGGGAGAAAGTTTATGTTTAAGTGAAAATTTTAAAATACTCAATTCACCCCTTCCCTCTTAGGTTGTTGTCATAAACTCGGGACCAATAAGTGGTATCAGAGCAAGTTTTTGAGTTTAAACCAAAGAGATCTTATAAATGGTATCCCAACAAACTTCCACCTGTGCATTCGCTGAAGGTCAATCATTTACAAGGCCACCTCTATTTGATGGGAGTAACTTCAATTACTGGAAATTAAGAATGAAACAACTAATCATGGCTACGGATATAGACTCTTAGATTGCTATCGAAGATGGTGTTGTGTTGCTCATTCATGAAAGATCTTCCATATGGTTTGAGGAGGAAGTTAGAACCGTTAAAAGCAACGCCAAAGCTATGAACTCCCTCTTTTGTGCTTTAATGACATCTAAATATGATAGGGTATCCTCTTGCCAAACCGCTAAAGAAATATGGGATACCCTTACATTTATTTATGAGGGAACTTTTCAAGTCCAAGGGACAAGAAGAAATATTTTGATTGGAGAGCTAGAAAGCTTTAAAATGATTGAGATCGAGAATATTTCTGAAATGTTTACTAGATTTTCTAAAATTACTAATGCTTTAAAAGATCTCGGGAAAACTATTTCTGAATCTTAGTAGGTTATGAAGATTCTAAGAGCGCTACTCGAATTATGGACTCCCAAAATCACAGCCATTGAGGAAGCAAAGGACCTCAACACACTAAAGCTTAAAGATCTTATCAGCTCACTCATCTCACATGAGTTGATAAAGAGGAGGAAGGAGGAGCAACACAAAGGCAAAAGAGCTATTGCCTTAAAAGCTGCACAAATTTTAGATGAGTCCACCTCATCTTCTCAAAACGATGATGAGGAGATAGCGCTACTCACAGGAAGATTCAGAAAGTTCATGAGGAAAGGAAAGAACTTCAAGAGCTTCAAAGAAAGGAACTCAAGGAGAAAAAGAAGGAAGTTATAAAATGCTACCGGTGTGAAGGAATGGGGCATATGCAAGCCCAATGTCTTACATACGAGAAAAACAAGATAAGGGAATGAAGAGAAAAGGACCGAGGAGAAAACAGAAAATTCCAAAAGGCAAAAGGAAGAGGCATGTATGTCAACGAGGAGACATCCACAACTTGCAAGTTATCAAATGAAGAAAATGAGGCTGTAAATTGTGCATGAATCTACTGCATGACCAATATGGAGATAGACTCCAACCTATGTTTTGCTGCAATAGAAATTTTGGATGATCAAATCACCTCAACAAATTGCGTAAGTAGTGAAGAGGTAACCTCTAAGCTAAAAACTCTTTCTATTTTCTCTTCTACAAATGAATATTTCAAATATGCTAAATTAGAAGAACTACAACAAGTATATGATTCATTATATGAGAAAATAAAGAAGTTAGGAAACAAATTCAAAATAAAGAAAAGACAATGTAATGCAATAATTATTGTGAATGGAAAACTTGTAAAAAAAGTTGACCATCTAACAAATGAAAAGAATACTTTGACAAGTGAGGTGAAAAGACTTAAAAAGGAAAATGAATCATTAAATGAATCACTTGTTAAGTTCTATAATCCAGAGGAAAGCGTCAAAATATTTTTAAATATGACATCCCAAAACAACAAAAGAGGACTTGGGTACTCTACATTTGAGAAGGGTGAATGTAGCAAGTCTAATGCTCCAAGGACCTTTAAAAACCAAGCAAAGCCCATGCATGCTAAGCCAAAAATGAATCATGTTGCTTTGACCAAAAGACCAACTTGGAAACCAACTTCTACATGGATTCTCACTCCTAGACTCCTAGACTCCCAGGAGCTTGTAATTTTTGCAACAAGATGTGATACAAGGTATATCAATGCAAAATAAGAAAATTATATGACCTTGGTGCAAAATTGGTTTGGGTAACAAAGAGCATTGGATTTATTCCTTCAAGGATAGAGCAACGTAGATTCCAATAGCTAACTAACCCAAATGGACCTATAAAATGGGTACCAAAAAGATAAGCTCCACTTGACTTTATTTTTGTAGGTATGTCTTAAAGTAAATGCCAACAACATATGATTTATGGATAGTCGGCCTGATCAAGACATATGACGGGAGAAAGAGGATTGTTCCACAAAATCAAACCGTATAGTGAAGGAACGGTTGCATTTAGGAATAATGAAAAAGGTATAATCAAAGGTAAAGAAAATATTTATGAAAATTCAAATGCATGTATTGAGGATGTACTATTTGTTGAAGAACTCAAATACAACTTAATGAGTATTAGCCAATTTTGTGGTAAAGGTTACAAAGTTGTATTTGAATCTTTTATATGCAATATATTTGATGATGATCACATAATCTTTAGTGAAAAAAGACATGAAAATATATATTTGGTTTGTCTTGATGAACTTGATGAAAAATGTCTAATAGCCATAGAAAATAATCCATGGATATAACATAAAAAGCTTGGACATATAAATATGTCAAATATTAAAAAATTATGGGAAAAAGCCTAATGGAAGGTTTACCAAAGCTTAAATATGACAAGGACAAAATTTGTAAAGCTTTTTAATTATCCAAGCAACCGAAGATGTCATCTTTATGAGTTGTCAGACATTTTAACTCTTGGTGGAAAAAAGTATGTATTTGTTATAGTTGATGATTTTTCAAGATTCATATGGATAATACTCTTAGCTAGCAAAGATGAAACATTTTCTGTGTTTGTCATGTTTTCAAATTTGGTGCAAAATAAAAAACAAAATACATTCATTTCCATTAGAAGTGACCATGGTGGTGAATTTGAAAATAAATGGTTTATAAAATTTTACAATGAGAAAGGAATTCACCATACATTTTTTGTACTAAGAACTCCCCAACAAAATGGGATTGTTGAAAGGAAAAATAGGACAATACAAGAAATGACTAGAACTATGCTAAATAAGAGTAAATTATCCAAAAACATTTGGGGTAAAGCTGTAAGGATATATATATATGTGCGTGATATTCATATATGTGCATGATATTCATGTTTAATACCGGGGCGGGTCGGGATTGCTTACCTGGCGGGGAGGGGCGGGTCGGGATTTTGCTGATTTCAAAGAAATGCGGGTCGGGGCAAAGCGCAGTTTTTTAACAGGATGGCGGGTCGGGTCAAGGCAGGTCGGGGCGGACCTACCTGCTGACCCGCTTTCTGATATTTTACATTAAAAAGATAAACCTCATTCGATGCTAATATTCATGTTTTATTTAATTATTTATATTTACTTTGATTGATTAATAATAGATTCAAGCATATAGCAGTTAAATTTAATATAAATTTGTCTTTAGACTTGATATTTTTATAAATTTTTAAAAATTTCTTACTTGACCCGCAATTTTTTACCCGACCCGTTGACCCGATACCGACCCGAATTTTGTCCGGAGACCTAGTAGAAAAAAGTAAGGGTCAAACCAACCTTGTCCCGACCCCGGTATAAAATAAGGGTCAAACAAGACTTTTGAAAAGGAGGGTCAGGGTTGGGCACACCCTGACTCGCCCCGACCCGCCCCGATTCCCACCCCTAATGACACCTAGTTCCTAGACCCAAAGATTGCACAGTTATTGGTACCAAATGGGTCTTTATGAACAAATTACATGAAAGTGGACTTGTGGTGAGAAACAAGACTAGATTGATAGCCCAAAGATATTTCCAAGAAAAGAAAATTGTTTTGAAGAATCTTATGCTCCTGTGGCTAGATTAGAAGTCATACGTATCCTACTAGGTTTTTCTTCTCACATGGATTTTAAATTATTTCAAATAGATGTAAAAAACGCATTTTTGAATGGATACTTGAATGAGGAAGTTTATGTTGATCAACCTCCTAAATTTGAAGAAAAAGATCAATCAAAATATGTTTTCAAACTAACCAAAACATTATATAGACACAAACAAGCTCTACGAGGTTGGTATGAAATGTTAAGTAAATTCTTGATTGATCGTGACTTTCAAAGAGGAAAAGTTGATACAACATTATTCATCAAATATAAAGACAGAAACATTTTAATTGTTTAAATTTATGTCGATGATATAATATTTGGTGCTACTAATGAAACTCTGTGTCAAGAATTTTCTAAGATTAGGCAGAGTGAATTTGAAATAAGCATGATGGGAGAATTGAACTTCTTCCTTGGGCTGCAAATTAAGCAACTAGTGGAAGGGATCTTCATAAACCAGTCCAAGTACGTCAAAGAGATGTTGAAGAAGTTTGGAATGCAAAATAGCAAAGGCACAAACACGCCAATGAGTTCAACCATCAAGATAAATAAGGATGAAAAAAGTAAATCTATTGAACAAAAATTGTATAGAAGCATTTTAGGTTCTTTATTGTATTTAACTGCTTTTAGACCAGATATTTTATTTAGTGTTCGTATGTGTTCAAGATTCTAATCATGTCCTAAAGAATCATATCTAATAGATGTAAAAAGAATTTTCAGATATTTGATTAAAACTACCAATCTAGAATTATGGTATCCAAAGGGATCAACATTTAATCTAATCAGCTACTTGAATGCAAATTTTGTCAGTTACAAAGTAGATAGAAAAAGCACTTTCATGTCAATTTCTTAGAAACATGTTGGTTTCATGGTTTTCAAGAAAATAGACTAGTGTTGCTCTATCTACCGCGAAAGCCGAATACATAGCCGCCAGGAGCTATTGTACCCAATTGCTTTGGATGAAACAACAACTTAAGGACTATGATGTTGATTATAATGATATTCCAATTAGATGCAATAACATAAGTGTTATTTGTTTGTCCCGTGTTGCATTCTAAAACAAAGCATATAGATGTAAGACATCGTTTCATTCGTGAATATGTTGAAAATCATGATATTGTCTAGAATATGTTAAAATTGAGGACCAAATTGCTGATATTTTTACCAAACTATTCGCAAATGAACCAATTTATAAGATTAAAAATGACATGAGTATGATTGAGTTTGATTAGGAGTGAAATGTGATAGGGGTAAATTAGAAAGAACATTGAAAACCAAGTCTATAGAGCCAAGCTGACTCCGATCCGCTTAAGTCGACTTCACCGAAGTTGACTCCACAAAATCCAAGTTGACTTCGAAAAGGGCGAAGTCAACTCCGCAAGGGGCAAAGTCGACTTCGGTTAGGGCAAGTCAACTTCAGCAAGGCGCCACTTGGTCTTTCCGCACGAGACCCTCTTCTCTCTTCCTCTTCTTTTTCCTTCTCTCTTCCTCTTCTCCCATTTCCGCAGACCTTGTCTTGGTCCCCCCCCTCTCTCTCATCTCTTTATCTCCGTCATTTGTTGGCATTTGCCATTTCCCGGTGATGATTTCCTTGCTCTTCTCCCAAACTGCCATTGTAGCTCTGTCCCTTTCACTTTCAATGTTTCCCTTTCTTTCCTCTCCATTCTCCATTTCTTCTTCTCTATTTCTTGGTATCAGCCATCTCCTCTCTCACTGGTCCCTGTTTCTCTCTCTAATTCTCTGCTCAGCACTGTCTCTATATGTTCTCTCTCTGTTCCTTACTACCACTCTCTCTCTACTGCTCTCTCTTAAAGCCCCCATTTCAAAACCCCTAATTCAATTAAAATTTTGTGACTCCAAAAGCAGTTGCAAAACCCTCTAAAATGCCCATTTCCAGACAATCCAGATCAAACACTGGCAAGGGGGTGCCCCGCCGGCAATGAACGCTGTCAAAACGGGTTCGGGAGAATGCCTCCGCATCTGTAGGACGCCGGGTGCAGTTTTGGGAGGTCAATCTATCATCATCTGCTCCACGACAGGAAAATTCAGACTCTGATTCAAGCAGCGACACCATTTCAACCGAAAATAGGCAAGGAACGCCTACGCAGAAGGGGCAAGAGCTAAAAATGCCGACGACTTACTTCAAAATCAAGAAGCAACACAACCGGTTCTATCGCAACTTCTATGAGTGTAAGATCTTTGTTTCGAAGATTATCAATTTCAAGTTCCTCAATGATTTCGAATTTGGGATTGAAGAATTATTGGATTTTCAAGGATGGACAAGGCTATTGAAAGCTGATGATAGGATATACCCTGATTTGACCAGAATTTTTTATTATCTATGGGATCACGAGTATTATATCACATTTGTAAAAGGAACTAAAATGAATTTAGGATTAGGAAGTTCTACCTACAGAAATAATGCAATCCATCTAGTTGCACGTATTTTGGAAGTTCTTGAAGAAGATAAGAGGATTCCCGAGGGGTTGTCATTTACTCAAATGTACAACCAACTGACAAATAGCAACAAGTACCATTCGGGAATCAAATTTCTACATTACATGAATTTATCCCCCTGAGTCTGGGTTCTGAGACTTCTTATTGCACACTGTATCTATCCAAAGGGAGGAGGTCGAAACTAACTGAATCCACAAGAGGCAGTGATCCTATGGAAAGTGGCAAATAGGGTATAGGTTAGCTTACCCAGCTTGTTGATGGAAGCTCTGGCTTCAAAGAAGGAGAATTCACGAGGAATATTGCCTTATGGGACGTTGATCACCAAGATCATGAGTTTCCTAGGTGTTGACTTGGATGAGGAGCCATTCAAGGTCTTGAAGCCCACCAATGCTATCAAAAGGGCTCTCTTGACTCGAATGAAAATCAACCTTGAAGAATTCCGAGCTGAACAACTACGGGAAAGAATGGGATAGACAGATCAATCCAAAGCGGAGGGTGGTCATCCTGAGGGAGAGCAGCCACCTCAGTCCCTGTAGTAGGAGGCAGTTCCATCTCCACCACCTGCACCAGCAACGCCCGCATCGCCACAGTCCCACGGCTCATGCTCTCCAAGAGGTTCTCAGATTCTCGATCCACATCCACATTCACCAAACTGGTCGGCTTCTATTCATGACATATGGGATCACCTTGAACAAATGGAAGACTGGCTTATGCAGTAGTTGGTAGGGATACACATGGCGATGATGGAGATGCACACTGGCCAAGACAAGATGGATCATGAATTGTGCAATATCAAGTATAGACTTGCGTCGGGAAGCAGTCGTGGTCGCCCTAGTATGCATGACTTCAATCCATATTTTGAAGAGTCTGTGAGAGTCGAACCCACTGTTCAAGCTTTCTCATTCTTCCACTCATCTGCCCACATCCGACCTATCCAACTTACTCTTTCTCCATCCTACCCAATCACAGCCTTTCGATCTACCAAATCCAAATTTTCTTATCTTCTTTTTGATTCTTTGACAAAAAGGGGGAGAGAGATTTGAGGTTTAGGACTTAGTTTTTTTCATGGGTTGGGTAGCATGTACATTTAAGTCATTTGCATTTTCTTTTTGTTTCACATTGTATACAAATGCTTGGATATATGACATGTTTTGCTTCATATTGTGTCATGTTTTGGAATTGCAATGGTTGAATGTTATGAAATGCATGTTTGTATGTGTATGAAATGCGATGTTGATTCATTTAAACTTGAAATGCAATGATAATGAAATCTGTATGTTCTAAACAACAAAACAAGTATGATATGCTATTTTTGAAAGAAAATGAAAGGTATATATCAAATTGGTTTTGTCAATCATCAAAAAGGGAAGATTGTTGGAATCAAAGGCAAATTAAGCACAATCCATGTTTCGATGATTAACAACTCAATTTGAGAATGTTTTGGGTACTAATGTGGTTTCTTAAACTTGGTTAAAGGATAAAAACTTAAGTTTCAGAACATAACAGACCAAGTCGCAATCCCAAGTCGACTTAGCCATCGACTTAGGCAAAGTCAATACCAAAGTCGACCTCAAGACCGACTTCAGATACCAAGACAGGTGAAGTCGCAGTCCAAGTTGACTCCACCTGCGACTTGGGTGAAGTCGCAAACCCAAGTCGACTCCAAGATCGACTTCAGGTGACCAAAAACTTCCAGAGTTGAATTTGGGCTCGGAGACAGGTGAAGTCGCAGTTGAAGTCGACTCCACCTACGACTTGGGTGAAGTCACATTCCCAAGTCGACTCCGAAGTGCGACTTGAGTGAAGTTGAATCTCAAGTCGACCCTAGCATCCGACTCGAGTCAAGCTGAAGACCAAGACAGTCCATACAAAAAGATATCCATGATAGAATCTTTCAAGGTGGAATATTATTAAAGGGAAGATCATGAACTACATCTTTGGACTTTAAACTCAATGAAGGCAAATCATTTTTAGATCAAGGCCATAAGGATAAATTTCTCAAGACAAGAAGAATATGCCAAGTTTCAAAACCAAATATTGAAAATCAAGAGTATCATTTGAAGAACAAGAAATAAAATGAAAATGAAGAATCAAGGATCACTTTTGAAGAATCCAAGTTCCAAAATATGCACACAGATGGTGAAGTCGCACCCGAAGTCGACTCCACCAGCGACTTGGGTTAGGTCCAAGACCAAGTCGACCTGAAATGAAACTTGAATTCAAGCTGAAGAACGAAGTCGCGACTGAAGTCGCAACCGAAGTCGACTCCAGTGTGCGACTTGGGTGAAGTTGCATCCGAAGTCGACTCCACATGCGACTTGGTTCGCAAAGGTCAGAAAAATTCGAACATTGGCGCATTAAATGCGTGCCACCTACCATCAAACATTCGAATTTACTCCACCATTATAAAAGAGAATTCAAGGGGACGTGCTAGAGGTTAGAGAAGCATTCATTAAGTTCACCTTCCACCCTCTCTTGCATTAAAGTGATCTACACCAACTTCAAGTGAAGAACTTTGCTATAACTTACTCATTTGTTTATATTTAACACTTGGTTTGATATTAGAAATTGGAACCAAGTGAAAGTAAAGTAGTATTGTGACTTGAGTGTGACTCGTCACCTACTTGTGCTGAGTTTGTGCAAGCCCCTAGAGTGGAATCTAGAAGAGAGTTGCTGCTCTAGTTGTACTTGATAATCCATTGGTGGAACCCAAGTCACAACGGATGTGAGCTTGGAAGAGTGGAGTAGAGAAGGTTGTCTGAACCACTATAAAAATCATGTCTATTGTTGTGGCTTGCTCAATTACTTTTATTGTTTTGTTTCTCTCCATATTCCCTGCTTGTTTTATTAAGGGGATTAAATTAAAAAGGGAAAAAGTTTATGTTTATGTGAAAATTTTAAAATACTCAATTCACCCCTCTCCTCTTGGGTTGCTACCATAAACTCGGGAACAACAGGCTAAACCTTTAATCTAGGGTTTAGTATATAACATATGTACAATGTAGCAGATATTGTTGTTTTAATTTATTTATGAATAATATTAGTTATTAATTTAATAACTTATATTTTTAATGCTTGCTTTGTACATGGGCCCACATTATGGCATAGTTTCATATATTAGGTGATGGAACTGAGAAGTGAAAATCTAATATGCATTAATCAAGACGTTAAACTTCAAAGTCTAAGACCATGAGAATAGGCATGATGACCTTGAGGAATTTCATAAACTTTTACAAAACTTAATAGATTCTAATTGACTTAATCCCATTAAAATAAGAGGGTAAAAAGATTATAGTGTGCTTGGTAGGATTCAAAAGAAAGTGCAAAGATAATTTAGGGATAATTTTCCTTTAATACTCAATATCTGGATTAAATAATTACTTCACATATCTATTACAGTTGTTGCATATGACATCTTAGATCCTAGATATTTTCATCTTTTGATTTCTAATCTTCATTCTACACTTCTAAGATTTACTCTCTTTCTTTATTATTCTTTCCTTTATTTACTCTATTCTCTTGATGATTGTTATAAGTGTTTAAAAATAATATTTTAAGTCTCGAATTCCCTGTGGGGTTAATATTTTATATGCTTTAATATACTACTCATGCACTTGTGTAGAAATTGCAATAATTAGATGAGAACTAGAGATTGAAGAAAACCCCTCTAGCATTAATGTCTTATGCATTGTCACTCTGTCACTTTATGTATTGTCATTTCAGCACCCTTCCCCTATATGTACTATATCATTTCAGCCCGACACATCCGTGGTACATGTAATGGCAAAATGTATGACTAATTTTTTCTTTCTTTGAAATGGAAATTGAAATCTAATCTATGTACATTAGAAAATGATATGAGTTGGTTGTTCTTTCTGGATGAGCTAATATTTTATGAGCTCAATCCAAACAAACTTTAATATAATTAGGCAAGAAAATTTCAAAATTTTCTCTTCTAGATTTGGCATTAATCTTGTTGGATCTAAATTCATTTATGATGATTGCATGAGAAAATTAAAAATGATAAGACTCTATTTGAAATCTGTAGATACATGGAATTACAACCATATCTTGATATCATTAAACACCTTTTTTAACTCAAATAAAACATATTTAGTTTTATTACATGTAATGAGATTATTTATATTATTAGCCTCATTCATAAACATCAGACCCATTAGAGAACTATCAGGAACATCTAACGAGTTGTCTATATATATAATAAATTTGCTCATTTTAATGCAAGTATACCGTCGATCAAGTAATAAAGAGTGAGTAGAGTATCGTTCCCATGAGGATTGTGTTAAATGGATTAGCACCTTCAAATTTAATTGTCTAAAATGAATTGTGTTGTAACTGAATGGCAAATCAAGTACGATCTTGATGATTAACAATTCAATTTGAGAGGAGTCAAGACACTAATATGTATATTGAGATGTTTTTAAAGATTAAATATTTCAAGATTCATAGCTTACCAAGTCAAGTCGCACACCAAGTCGACTCAGGCATCAACTTGGGTGAAGTCGATACCGAAGTCGACTCCAGCATCAACTTCGAAGGGGCATTTTTCGACAGCGCTGACAAGTGGACGCATGAACAGGCGAAGTCCCAACTGAAGTTGACTTCGCATGCGACTTGGGTGAAGTTACAACCCAAGTCGACTCTGTCAGTGACTTGAGGTATCTTCAAATGTCTGAAGCTGAATCAGACAAAGTTAAGTTGTAATCGACGTCGACTCCGACATCCGACTTAGGTCAAGTCGCATATGAAGTCGATTCAGACATGCGACTTAAGTGGAATTGTAAATCAAGTCGACCCCAGCATTTAACTTGGACAGATCAAGTCCAAGTCATGGAGTTTCAAGCTCAATAATGAGAAGTTTAACTTAAGATACATTATACTATCATCCAAGACAAGATCATTCTAAAATGTTCAAAAGTTTTTTACCAAATTCAACATTCAAGAAGTTTTAAAAGCCCACAAATATAAGTGAAGATTTCTGAAGGTGAATCATGAAGAAACAAGAATAATTATACTAATTGATCAAGATCACATTATATCAAGGTTCCAATGAATCAAATAAAGAGTGAAGTCACAACCCGAGTTGACTTCATCCGTGACTTGGGTCAAATCTGAGATCAAGTCGACCTAAAATGGAACCTGACTAAAGAGCTGAAGATCGAAGTTGCATCCCAAGTTGAGTTCAGTCTACGACTTTGACGAAACCACACACGAGGTCGACTCCAAGTGGAATTGAGTCACAACGGTTGAAAATTTTCAAACGTTGGCATATTAAATGCGCGCCACCTACCACTAAACATTCAAATTTACTTCTTTCCTATTTAACACACGTCAATGGAAGAAAACAAGATAAGAGAGCATTAAGTAAGTTTCACCTTCCAATTTCCTAACGTTCAACTGCTTATTAAGGAAATCTAAAGGAAGAACTTTGCTTTTCTACCTCAAGTGCTTAAGTATACATCCACTCAATCATCCTACAAGTTCTTCCACGAGCTGAAAATTTACTTACACAATTGTAAAGTGTAGAATACTGTTTTTATTCTTTTATCTGTGATTCCACTTGGTTTTATATTAGAGACCAAGATCAAGTGAAGGTAAGTAGAGTGTGGTTGGAGAGTGTCTTGCCACCTACTTGTGTAAAAATTACAAAGGCCACCTAAAGCTGGAATCTGGAAAAGCAAGTGCTTTAATTGTATTTTTATTGGCATAGTGGAATCCAAGACACAACGAGTGTGTGCTTGGAAAAACGGAGTAGGGATGGTTGCCTGAACCACTATATATTGTTGTCTCTTGTGTAATTTGATTGCCTAATTTTTATATTCTATTTGCACCGTCTCATTCTATCTCTTAGCACGTTTCATCAAGGGGATTAAAGTTACAAGAGGTTAAGTTTTAAATTTATCAAAGAATTTTCAAGAACCCAATTCACCCCTCCCCCCTCTTGGATTTTTTCATAAACTCGGAACCAAAAAATTGATAATTAAATGGAATTGTATTTGAGGGATTGAATTAAACTAAGCTGAATTAAACCAAAAAATAACTAAAATGGGATAGCTACTAGTGAGATTGCCTTAATATGGTTGAGATAGATGAGAGTATGGATTCATTGACTCATAATTATGTCAAATTGGTTCCTTTTTTAGTTAGTTGTATAGAGATTACCAATCTAGGTTCATTTATATTCACATATGTCTTCCAACACATACAAACCTAACTATATTTTAGTTATTTGCTATGTTCCCATACACCTAAGTAAAAGAAGGCTGGTAACCATATAACCTAATCATGCTTATACATGATTAATATGTATATTCATATCCATATTGACATCCAACACCAACAAGGCTGGAAAACCTATGTCTTATATATGGATCTCATTCAAATCCTACTTTTCTAAGCATGAATTTGAATATTCAATCAATCTACAAGGTTGTAAAACTTGTAAACGTATTAAGCATGATATTAAGGGTAATCTCAAGAAACACAAGGTACAGCACAATCATATTTTCATTCAAGTTCAAGGAAACAAAATAAAATAATCTATAATGTCAAATCATCCATATCTTCCATCATAGGAAGATTTAGCTCATAAACATAACTTCAAATCCCTTCGAAATCAAGTTTACAACCATCGTGAGAGAGGAGAATAATAAATATGAGAACGGAAAAAAAAGAAGAAGAAGAAGAGAGATAAAACTCAACGGATCTGTAGTTGATAACTTAGTCTCCTTTTGATCTTCTCTTCTTGCTTTGAAGCCTAAGTTTTTCTTCTCCTTTCTTAGCAGTCATGACTCATGATCCCTCTTAGTTATGCATAAGGGAGGTATTTATATCCCATAGCAATTGAAGCTTTACGCATGCAAAAATTTTCACACATATACTTCGTGGTCGCAGCTACCAAACTTTTGGCCATGGCGCAGTGGACTGGTGGCTGCAGTCACAGCCAGGCTGGAGCTAGAATTGCACTTTTACAACTTCAAATGAATTTCTCTAATTTCATCTTCTTTTCACCTTGAATTTGCATGGAAATTGCCCTTATTTTCCCACAATAAAAGAGTAAAATAAGTAAATACATTCCTAAATAATCAAATGAAAATAAAATAACCAAAATAATATGAATTTTAATTAGATGCAACTTAAAATGCATGAAAACCACACAAGATGCAAGAATTACACAAACGATGAAATCTAACGCAAAACTTATGCAAATTTGCATGTTTTTCTAGAACTAGCATTCCAAATGAGTGCAAAATGAAAATAGAGCTATCAACATCCTAGGAAAATCAATGGTGTAGATCACTTGAATGGGAATACATATGCACAGGAACGCTGACAGAGGTCCACACAAGTGCATCATCTTCCAAGATGGAGAATAGTTACGGTTGCTATTTTTGACATCTCCAACCAACAATCATTCTCAAGTGATCAAGCGTCTTTTCACCAATCATGACACCTTCTTTCTTGTAAAAGCAAAACAACAAAAATAAATAAAATCAAACAAATCTAGCACTGACCAATCCATCGATGGACGTAAATTGTTACCTTTTCTTCCTCCAGTGCAAATCTCTTAGCAAATTTACTAAATCCAGTGATAGAGGTGACCCATTTTCATATGCAAGCAGCGGCGCTACCAACTATGAAACCTGACAAATAGACTACATCACTATCCTTCCTCCACGAGTATAGCCTTGATACCATAAGCGCCGCAATGTTGCCAGTATTAGCAAGAATCTATCACCTTGGTCACTTACATCACAACAGATCATCCCTGCACCACCCACTCCTTTCTGTAGCAAGATCCAGCCTAGGGATTCTACACTCTATTTCATCATATTCACAAACTCTCTCAATTCTATCATCTATTTCACTAGATTCAAAAAACCACTCTTCGTTTTTGCCTCTACTTCAACAGATTTGAAAAATCCCCTCTCAATGTTTCTAAAAATACTAACGATTTCATTTTCTAGAGACACATGATGAAAATGACTATGAGATTCGAGGAGTAGAGGAGATTATGTTTTAGAGGACCATAATAATGAAATCATGTGTATTACAGAGTGAATGTGAAACTCAAGGTGAAATAACAACGCTTATCGTAAGGGGGATTTTTTATAAAATCCTTTGTCCTTTCATTCAATGGCTTCATTAAAGCTCCTCCAAATATAAAAACATGATTTCAACATCACATTTTAGCAAAATATGATGCATTGCATAAATTGGCTCCTTCTTATATTTCATCATAAACTATCACTCTAAGATTATTTATTTAGGTTTCATGATCATATTTCATCCCTATAAAAAATTCTTTTATCTACAACATCAAATCCCTAGTTTTCAAGTTTCCACAAAATTGTAATTAAAAATTTTAAAATGATGCATAAAATCATAAAGCATTTACCTTGAATCTTTAGCCTTCAAGCCTTCTCAAAAATTTCTTTCTTCTCTTTTTTTCCCTCCCCTCTCTTCTCTCTTGTTCTTATGTTCTCTTTTTTAAAATAGAAAACCAAAGCTACTGCTAGAAGTTTTGTATGAGAAGAGGGAGAAAGAAACCAAAATGGTCATATGGTTACAGAAGAATTATGAAATGTCATCTAGCTAATATAAATTCACTATTTTATTAATAATTTTATAGAAAACTCTCATTGCCAAGTCTTTTGTTGAGTTGAATTCCAAACTAGAAGATGAATTCAATGACTTGTGGCATGCCTCGTAACTCCAAGAATACAGTTTATGGTGCTTTGTTAATGCTTAGCAAAGTTTAGATTTTCTTGTAAAAAATTAAAAAAAATTGAATTTTTAATTTTGCTCATGTCAAAATTTTTCTAAAATTTTAGTATATATTTAAACTATTCTAGGGACTATCCATGCATCAAATCTACTAAGAGGTTTGATCTTCTATGACTAAGGCATTTTTGACTAGTCCTAATATCCTTTTTTTAAAATATTAGTTTTTATCTCTTTAATGAAACTATTGTAGTAGATGTATATAATCCACAAATTAAATTTTATGATTTTTGGAGATACAATATTTATTTTTAATTTTAAACATAAGGGTATTGTGGTTATTTTTAAAAAATTAAAAAATGACCTCAATACTTCCATGTATAAATTTTTAAAAAATATATTTAAATATCTCAAAAGTCATAAAATTCGATTTATCGATGTATACCTATAACAATTTTATCAAAGGGTGTGTTTGTTTAGGGCAAAAAAATGTCAACCAAAACTTTTCAATTCAAAACATTTCACTCTCCATAACTACTCTATTTTTTAATTATTTTTTCACATTTTCCTATACAAACTATCCTACTTTTCAATTATTTCTTCACAACTACCCATACAACTAAACTATCTATTTCGACTTTATTCTTTTTATTCCTCATTATTACCCCTATTATATCACATCATTTTCAATCAATTGAACAACTTGTACTCTAAAAACTTTTCATCAAAATTTTACCTCGAACCAAACACGCTCAAAATCTTTAAAATAATGTTTAAGAAAATCTTTAATACTGGTCGAGAATGCCACCATTTTTTATTAGTCCTAGAAAATCATTCCACATCTACTAATAATATGGTCGTTACTAAAATTTACCCCCTTAATTGATTTTCTACTTGAATTTTATAAATTTTGAAGATTAAAAAATTTAGGGATTTACATTCTAGTCACCTTATAAATAGTTTCTTTAGTGAAACTTGGCATGCCAGAAGGTCCTGGTACTTGAATCATATTTTCTCTTTTTGCTTTCACATTGTCTTCTCCTTAGAATGATTATTCCATTGAACCTTCACAAGTCTAATCTCCTTGCTTCTAAACTGCTTAGTCTTACCATTTAAGACATGTTAGCCTCTTATCATATTGCAAATTACTATTAACAAGGAATTTGTTCCAACTATAAAACATGAAAGAATTTGACTCATTCTTCCTCAACATCATACTTGGAATACACTGTGAGCTCTTGATGTGCAAAAAATATATGTCAGAGTGCATAGTTGATGCACTAACATGTAGGTTGTAACATATAAAAGGATGTATGTCATTTGACATATGTGTGTGGAAGCCAGTTGTTGACTATGTGGGCAACATAACATGAGATGAGCATCCATACTGGTTTGGGCATAAAAGTAAAGTGATATCTCAAGTGTAGAGATGTGGAGTCATGCTAAGTTGAACCAGAATAACTAATAAACTAATTGATAAACTTTAAAATGGTTGAAGATGTTGTTTCCCTACAAGTTTGCTTAGGGTTTGTGGAATATAATCCAAGGAAGATATTATTAGGGTTGTGTCTTGTATTCCAAATTAAATTATTTGCATAGTAGTTTGCAAGTGAGAGGGTGTCATAAATGCACAAGAAAGTATGTATTGATTTTATAGAAGTACTCATAAGAGTCATATTTATAAGGGTATTAATAAGAGATTCAGTGAAGTCATAGGAGATGTCTCAACGAGGCTTAAGGGAGAGGTTGTCAAGGAGTTTTGATTGAGGATGTGTGTGAGACATCTAGAAAACGAATGTGAGTTATTCTATGTGTAACATTGTAACCTATTTATAATAGTAGTATTCCTTTTGTGGTTTTGTGTTTTTTAGATGGAAGGATTTTTCACGTAAATTTTGGTATCTTATGTTTATTTTTTTGTTGTTGATTTATTGTGTATTGTTATGCATAAATTCATATTAATCCGAATCACATTTTCTGACAATATGCAGACCCCAATAACATTTAAAGTAGTTGTATCTATTTGTTGGAAATAAAAACACATTTTTTGCTACAAGCAATATTTGCTTTGGCTGCATTTGATACTAGATGCAAGAACAATTAAATTTCGCTGCAAAAATATGACTCCATATAGCAACTTCTTATTGTTGTTTACTCCATTAAAAGTAATATATGGTTAACGTTGAATTTAATGTTTAACCCAACTATATCTTTAATTGAAACTTTTAAAAAAGTATAAAATTTTATACTTGTTATGATCATTGAAAACATTTTTACATAATCTATCATTACACTTCGGTTTAAAAATTATAACTTAGGCCAATCCGTCTGTCCATTGTAGTGCGATAATAAATCTGCTGTAGTTTAACGACCCTATTAGAGATACTAAAAATATTTTGTAAAATTTTTATAAAGTTCAATAAAGGATTTTATAATTTTTTTACTGTTTTGAACGTCATAAAGAAGAGGGGTCATCCCATGCATCCGGCCATGGGAACCCCTCAAAAATATTTTTTTGAATTTTTTTTATAAACATATAAAACTGTGTATTTAACTTATAAATCAAATTTTACCATTTTTGAATTATTTTAAGTATTTTTATTTTTAAACATAGTGGCGTTTTCGTAATTGTCTAACTCAAAAATTACAAAAAATGCCACCATGTTTAAAAATTAAAAAATATTTAAAAACATCTAAAAATGATAAAACTTGATTTATAAGTTAAATAAACCTAGCTGTACTTGTTTATAAAAAAATTGAAAAAATAAAAAAACGAGTCCCACGGCCGGATGCATGGGATCACACCTCGATAAAGAATATAAATTACAACAGCATGTGATTACCCACCTTAATATTCTCATTTGTCAATATGCTTGAAAGTCTGTTCAGTGATAAGCTAAGTGAGAAACCACTTTTCCACCTTTTTCCTACACACTTTTTTAAAAATAATTTATTCTACCAACATATTCTACTTTTTCGGTTTTTTACTCCTGCATGTTAAATGAAACAATCAGATTATAATTTAACTTAATCATCAAATTAAATAGAAATTTTTTAGGTATGAACAGATGTGATATAAGGTATAAAAGCTCGACCAAGTACGCATGCCAGTTTTATTCTGGCCTGCAGTGCGGGCAAAAGGAATATTAACCCGCCGATTTAATAGATTTGTCACGAATATTTTTATTTGGGATGAAAAGGAAGAGAATGTGAGACATGAAAGCTTAAGCTTTGACTATAGAAGGGGGAACACGTGAACCGCATATTTAAATATTCTTTGTTATTTTTGGATGGAAATTAGTTGTATTAATTAATAGCTTTAAAGAAATAACGGGTGATGGGAAACCATATGCCTTCTTTGAATGAATGATTGAGGGAATCATCATCATCCTTTCTTTGAATGATATGAAACGAATTGCTTCCGTGCACGTGTGTCACCTCCGATCCAACGCAAAAAGGTGGATTTTAATTTGTGAAAATGGATGTCTCTCGGTCACAGATATACATAGATTCCTTCTGCTTTGTAGAAAGTCTCTTTTGAGTTTGGACCTCCCAATATTGTGTAAAGTCTCAGCCTCAAAAAGTCTAGGCTGATTCCATTAGGAAAAAAAAAAAAAAAAAAAAGTCTAGGCCGAAAACGAAAGTAATAAAAATAAAGAGTTTATACCACATATTTATATATAAGTTACCATTAAAAATATTTGTTTTTATCTAGACAGAGGCTAATGCCCGAGTCCAGGTTCGAATCGCGAACCTATGCTACTATTAAAAATACAAAATATATTATTTAAAAATATTTTGTGTGTGCATTACACTTAGCTTAAGGTTCACGAAAGTGTTAAAAAGTGTTAAATTTTTTAAATTAGCAAAAAAATTAATGGACATGAGTTGAATATAAGTAATGCATTCAACTCACATCTCTTACCTTTTGTCACTCTCCCAGCCAGTGGAGAGGCCTCCCACACGGATTGAGACTAGTTGAAACTATCTATATGCAATGGTACCTAAGGGGCCCGATTAAATGATAAACTCACTCATGAAATTGTAAGACACCAAAAGAGTTAAGATCTCCACCTTAATCTTGGATTATGGGTGTTCAACTTACTTGAATAAAAATAATGTTAATTACACATACTACAAGCCTAGCCGCCCATTATACTTGTATGAAACTTTAAAATAAAACATAAAATCAGTAACTACTCTCCTGTCAAACTTCATATTTGGGTCAAGCTTGGCTTTAAATGAAAAATCAAACCACCAGCATAAATAAGTTTGGCTGGAGCATGTATACTTGTATGAAAACTACCAGTATTTATCATCATAGTTTATATAATGATTCATCTTCCAATGAAGAATGTTTTAGGTAATTTAGATATTAAAATTAATAACTTCGAAGTTCGTATCATTATCAAAAAAAATTTATTATATTGAATTTACATATTCATTAGATGTAACTTATGCACATGTTTGATTTAAACCAAACTTGGTTTTCTAATAAAAATTTATTACAAGTGTAATGGAAGGATTAGGTTTAATATCATCATCAAAACGGGGCTAGATCTATGTGATTCCTACCTATATTTTTGTGGTTTTTAGTTACATAGAGTCAAAACCCTTTTAAACAATAGTTAAAGCAAATATACGTTGAGCTGGGGTGTAATGCGACTCGGTACCAAACCTAAACAATTTTGTGTCAAGTCGGACAGCTACTAAACTGGCTTGAGATTGGGATGAGTCGAAATCTATGGCCCCATTTTAGCATAAGATCAAGGTTGAATCAACCATGTCCCAACTCATGTATATAGTATTTTTTGACAAAAGAGAAAATATAAATAAATTGTTTCATTTTCAATTACAAAATGACAAATTACATTTTAATTTAATTTATTTATCAAGTATTCTAATAGTTAACATCTAAATTAACAGCTATATAACTTAATTTTCAATGTGTAGAAAATCTTGAATATTTTAAACGTGACTCGCATTCTAATATGTAAAAAAAATATATTAAATATAACTTGCATTTTCAACTCTCGTTACCAATTTTACATTAACCTGATATTAATCCAAGCTTAAGTTACGGTTGAATTCACCCTGACATATAAGCCTGCTGATCTTTTGAAGTCATCCGGCCCAAAAACTTATTTTTTTAACTTTTTTCATGGGTAAGTAAATCTAGGTGTATTAAATATATAAACTAAGTTTTACCATTTATGGATGTTTTTAAGTATTTTTTTTTATTTTTAAACACAGTGGCATTTTCATAATTTTCTGAGATCCAAAAATTACGAAAATGCCACTGTTTAAAAATCCAAAAAACATACTTAAAAACATCCAAAAATGGTAAAACTTGGTTTATAGATTTAATACACCTAGATTTACTTACCCATGAAAGAATTTTAAAAAAAATTTAAAAAAAAAAAGTGTTATGGGGGCTTCAAAAAATCAGGACTCGACGTATAATACTTAGGGTTGGATTGATCGCTACCTGTTTACACTACCTCAAGGTTCCAAAGAGAGTTCGACGGTTGGAGATAGAAAGGCAAGATATATGATAGAATCTGCATGCGTTGCGTAGATGGAGCACTTACTATGGGCTGTGGCGGCGTGCTGTTGTACGCACCTAGGTGCGTTGAGACTCAATGCACTTGGGTGAGTATAACTATTTTTTTATTTTTTAAAAAACATTTTCACAAAATTATTAATTTTAGTGTATTTAACATGTGTATCAACTTTCATCATTTTTGGATATTTTTAGATATTTTTTTATTTTTAAAAATAAGTAGCATTTTAGTAATTTTAAATTACTAAAAATACAAAAAATGCCACTGATTTTTAAAAATTAAAAAAATATATCTAAAAGTCACAAAAAAGGTAAAAATTGATACGTATGTTAAATATACTTAGATTAACAGCTTCATCAAAAATTTAAAAAAATTTAAAAAATTAACGTAATACACCCAGGTGCATACGATTGCACCACATTTGTCGATGCGTCGAATTCATCCTCTATGCATGTAGACGCATATCAATGCATCTGGAGACCGATTGTCACCTAGATTATAGAGAAATGATTTAGTGTACCTACGTATATTTAGCTTTAATGCATCTAGTGTAATATACAATTTATTTTTATTTTTGTAAAAATTTTTTATATACTTATGTGAGCTCAAGCGTAAATGTCACATATATATAATTTTTGCATTTTTTATTGTTTTTAATAATTTTCTGCGAATTTTGAAAATTAAAAAAATAACGCATTACTCATGTACCTGGACACAAGAAATACCTTATTTTTTAAATGTTAAAATTCAAAATAAAATATTTAAAAATAAAAAATATTAATATATATATATATATATATATATATATATATATGTGCGTGATATTCATGCTGGGGCTCACATGAATTGCAAAAAGCTAAAAAAAAAAAAAAAAAAAAAAAAGGAAGGGTTATGCAGCCGGGTTAATAGCCCTAGGTCATCAACACTGAAATTTGGAATTTTCAAATTTATTTGATATTTTATTTTGATTTTTCACAATCAAAAAAATGAACAGATGAGTTGCCTAATTTCTTAGGATTTGCAAACTCGTGGAGCTGCACTTTTATTTTAAAAAATCAAAAAAAAGGATCCTAGCGTCCAAAGGCATTGAGGCTCAATGAATTTGAAAAAATCTAGCGGCATGCCTCCCCATAGGAATTAGTTTTAGCTTATAAAATTAAGGATTTTTTGCATTTTGGTTCCTCTAACTGAGCGTATTTGCTTTCTAGCTCACGAGTTTCACGTATTTACTTTTTAGACCCTATAAGTTTGCCCTATTTGCATTTGGTCACTGCCGTTAAAACCTTGCTGTTAACTGTGTACATGAGTTGACTCATAAGCATGAGTTGACTCTTATTCTCATGTTCTTGAGTCAACTCATGAGCATGAATCAACTCATATCCACAGTTAACAGCAAGATTAGTCAACTCATATTGCAATTAATGGCAACATTTTAATGGCTGGGACTAAAATACAAACAGGGAAAATTTACAGAGTCAAAAAAGCAAATTCATAAAATTCATGAGCTAGAAAGCAAATACACTAAATTAGAGGGACTACCATGCAAAAAAACTCATTCGAGTGTCAAGTTACGACGATTAGCAACCCCTTCCTTTTTTTTATTATTAAGAAGTTACTAAAAAATCTCAACCATGCTCAACATTCACCCATATATTTGCTCATGATTCTAAAATTCACATATTCATCAATCAAAAAAATATATATTCACACATTAAAAACCTTCTTATATTATATACTAAATTTTAAATTTTAGTAGATATGCAAAATACTCCTATTGTGCCAATAACATACAAGATTGCAGCCCCATTTTGGGCCACCCTGATTATCAAACCAAATTCCAATGCACAGCTTGTTTGACATAATCTTTTTACCATGGTAACAAAAATCATTTCAATCAAAAGCTTGGCTGGGTTGTACCTGGAAAAAATATTCATGCAAAATATGAAAATACCTTAAATACACACATCGATGCATTAAAATGTTGTAATTATTCGTAGAAGCATTTACTATAAGTAAGCGATTCAAAACAAATGTTTGACCCAAAAAGAACTCTCAGTTCTCCAATGCATTCCAATGAGACAAAGCATGCCCTATAAACTCCAAACAACTTCATCAATGGTAAACAAACAAATTAGTGATATTATGGCTACACTTAAACAATTTATATACATTTTCTGTCATAAATTATGACGTATTGATATAGACATGAAACAAAAGATTGAGCAACAAAGTACAAAAATACTGGACAGCATGAGCTAGACACGTAATGCAGTCGTTCCCCAAGTGACCAAAGTCACCTCAAAAAAGCTCAGTGCTCACGAAAACACCACTGCATTCCTAAATCAGCTTAGTTACATACACATTTCATCTACTTGTACACAAATATAACGTTGAATTGCCGCTTTCACAGGGGCCTCAGAAGTGGATAATCTTCCAGTAATTCTCTTTCTGTCAGCGTGTCATTTTCATTCTGAGGAGTCCACAACACCTCAACCGCCTGCATGGATTTCCACAACCATAAGGGGTGAATCAAGGGAATGAGAACAGAATGTTATCAAATAAATAAAGACTTTCTATTCACCAGAGTTTTGCCGGAGGGTATGGAACCCAGTTTTTGCAATGCTTCCTTCAAATCTGCACCCCCGTTGATGGCAGGTAGTTTGTGCACGCCTTCGGCAGCCACTAGGATTGTTATCTGGATATGGAATATTCAGGATTAGGTCTTAAGTAATGAGGTACAATTCTGACTTCGTTTGGGCACACTGCCTGTACAGGCTTTTTACCGTTGGACGAGTACTTCATTACAATTAGATTGTATTTGCTTTTGCATTCAACACTCTCTGAATGCTAAAGAACCGCTTTTGGGGGCGGGGTGCAACAAACAACCTCTCAATAAGGCAGATATGAAACAATCATGAAAATAGACAAATAGCAAAAGGGATAAACAATTTATATAAAGTGACGTAAAGTGATGAAAAATCCTAGCACAAGCTATGGTATTTTTTATTAAAAAAAACTCATACTAGGCAATCTTATTTAATTCTCCGAATAAGAACCCCAAACAAAATAAATAAACATTACTCTAAACAATCCATCCGGTTGATCAATATTATGATCATTTTCATGTATATATGATGCCTGAGAATGAGCAAAGCAATTAAATATGCTAAACACTAAGAGTCCCACTTTATGTGATAAGGTAATATAGAAGTGATTTCATAAAACCCCATCAATTTTTTACACCTTAATGATTGTTAGGAAATCTACTCCATACATTGTATTTAGCATAATTCATTTAGCTAGAAAACGAAGTTTTCTCCAAATCAAAGATGCATATGGGCCGTATTTGCTTCAAAATATATATTTACATATAAATTATAAAAAATGCTTAGATCCATACACATGTGCTAGAACGTAATAATACCTTATAGAATAATTTATTGGCACAATAATGATATTTTAAATAGTTTAGATGTTGAAAATACAACTTTATAATCGATATTTAAAGGGTGTTTGTTAACACAACTTTTCAAACTAAAACTTTCAATTTGAAACTTTTCACTCTTCACAACTACTCTATTTTTTTAATTATTTCTTCACTTTTTCATATACAACTACCCTACTTTTCAATCATTTCTACACGACTACTCATACACCTGACCTATTTATTTTAACTTTATTCTCTTTACTCTTCACCATCAACCCTATTACATTACATAATTTTCTCACATTTCAAAGACTTCTACATAAGAAAAACTTTTTATCGAAAGTTTCATCATTTCCCAAACACACCCTCAGTATATAACAATTGTATTGTGTTGACTTTACACATTTGTAAATGGGGCTTGTTCACAATAATACTAGATAAATGATGAGGTCTCCCTGACTAAATAACTGATACTAAATATAGTGGGTGAAGTGGATTTCTCATTAATCATTAAGATGGGTCAAAATGCCACACAACAGAATGGGTTTCACCAAAGAAGGTTCCATATAAGTGGAACTCAACACTAAAATGCCACACCAAATCTTACTTATTGTTGAATACTCAAATCCTTTCTCACACAATTTTCCCCAGCTAAAACAAGCATATACTCTAATTTTTACAGAGACGTCATCACTGTTCCAACCTAGTGACATAAGACTTCAGCAAAAGTTAATAACATAGTTCAACATGTCACACAAGCATCTCATTAGTCACGTGATACTTTAGAAGACATCACTTGTTTCTCCTTTTTCTAGTTGGTGCTTCATGGGCTTTGAATTCTTCAATTGCAAACAAAGAAATCTAATCCATTGTGCTTTTGATTTTATCTTAATATTGCCTCAAAATTCACTCTGCTGTCAATGTGGACTCCACCTCAAACTTAAGTTCAATCTTCAATAACTTGAGAAGCTATTAAATAATTTCTTACTGAAAGCAACTTCAACTTTTTTCTTCTCTCCTAAAAGTTTTAAGGTTCAAACAATTTCCTCATTCACAAAACTAGAGTACTGATTCTCACATGCAAGCTTTCCTTCCTCCAAAATCCTCAACAATAGAGTTCTGCCCCTCATCATTAAGTCTTTAAAAAAAGCAACAACAACAAAATCTATTTCATACGATGAATAGACTTAACAAGGCATGATTTTTAAATATAAAGAAGAACAATTTGACATGATAAAGAAATTCATGACCATTTATATTTCTGGACAACAGTAAAAAATCTTTTGAGCTTCCTTTTTTGAATGAAATCCATCACAAACGTACATGGTATTTGTGCAAGTGAAACCCCACCCCCCTGAGATGTAACAAATGCATGTAACAATATGTGCATAAAACAATCAAGTAAACAAAATGTTGTTCATTCCGTCAGATCAACAATGAGAAGAATTTCAATATACAAGATTGCAAATTAAAACGCCCTTACCACTATATACTCATTGCTGAAGCCTTTCGATCTGTGGCTGGTTGTACTTTGTCTTTTGATATTGTTAACATTGACAAGTGTCTCTTCATCAAATTTCCCTCTTTCTTCAATGGAAAGTTGATTAAAGCGTTTCTCTCCATCCTCAATGCTCCGTTTCACATCAACCTACGAATGTAGCCTCATATGAATGTTTCAGTGCTTTTAACTGATGGAAAATAGTCATCTATGCAAGTGAAATTATTGCACATTGTGTAATATTAAAGCAAAGCACGAGATTTACATTCAGCACTACTGCAATAGGACACGATATGAAACTGTTGAGTACGAGAAACCCCAGATAGCTTTCTCATAAAATTACACAGTTTCGGAAAAGAAATACATAAGCTTCTATGTTTCAGAAAGTTAGAATTACCAAACCATAAGTACATTAATACCAGAAGAAGCATCTGACAATTGCATGATTATCTCAAATTACCTCCAAAGTGCAAATGCAAATAAACCTATTGATGCACACAACCCATTATCAATATCAAACAGGTAACCAGTCATTTGAAAGTAGTTCTGACACATGATATTTCTCATGGGCTGAATAAACTACAGAGAATTCCAACCCAGACTTCTTCATACACCGAATAGACCTATCTGAAATTACCTACAAAGTGCATTTGCAAACAAATAAAACCCTATTTATGCACACAACCCAAGGTCACTATCAAAAAGTGTAACATTTGAAAGGCATTCGTACCCATAATATTTCTTGAGGGCCGAATGGACTATAGAGAATTCTAACCCGTCTCTTCTTCATGCACTGAATAGAACAGCATGCCTATGTTTTCTCATGGGCAGCAGGTAATCATTTATAAATATATCTGTGTTCTTTTTGTCTTTAAATTTTAAAACATCAAACTTTAAAGCTTTGTATTTCTCAAGTATAAATCTCTTAACTTATGGTGCCCTTAATTGCACATAATTTCTTAAAACCATTGTTTAGGCATGCCAATATTTATGAAGAGGCACGTGAGATAAAGGCTGGATTGAAAAATGTCATCGAAAGATTAAAGCCAGATATTAACCATCAAGTTCATGCAATTAATTAATTTGTATAGGATGTGAATATTGTTTTACAAACATACATGATTTTAAGTGTTAAAAAAATACCCATGATCAAGTTTTTTTTTTTTCCATATAGATTCAAAGATACAAACCTGGCATTGTTAGCTTTAGAAACTGATTGAAAAAGTAGTCATTCACAAGTAAGAAGCAGGTAAACAATTTAATTCTACAACTCTAAGATTCCATATATAGAATATCGTGTGTGACTTTAATCTATCTGGCTTAACAATGGATGAATTATGGAGAAAGTATCCCATGTTTCAACAAAATTTTCTCAAAATTTTGAGTTAAACTACTTCATTCAGTTGCTCAAGGAATTGGAGCTTTTTTGGTCAATTCAGACAAGGCAAAGGAATAGAATGTTGAAAGGAAAGGAAGAGAGATGTATTCATTCACACAGTATAAGACTTTGGCTAATAAACATGAAAAGCACTAAAAATTAAGGGGGGTAAGAGGAATATTCTGCAATAAATTTGGACCAAATATTTGCTGAAGATAATCCACTCCTTCCATGGTTAGAAAATAGAGAAAGGAAATTAAAGCAATAGATAATGAAAAGGAAAACTACCACGAGGCTCTTAGAAAAACAAAACAAGCTTGACAAGAGTTGTCCAAGTAGAAAAATGCAGTAGCAGCGCCCACCTCCCCCCCCCCCCCCCCCCGCGATCATGGAAATAGGAGATGTAAAGACACCAGCAATGATGACAATGGTGGCAGAGTAGGAGGCACAAGCAAGAGTATCATGCCAAGCACTTAGTCATATCCTTAAGTCTCACAATTACATCATGCGAGTGGAGATTGTGGAGGATAACAAGCTACTAAAAATGGATTCTCTGGAGAAACAATCTCCATAACCAACTGCTAATCCCCATGCAAATTGGTACATGGTGTTGAATGTTTTCATTTCTCTATTGTTCTTACTTCTTGTCTATTTGAAATGTTTGAATATTTGTTCAATAGTTTGAATTTGATATTCTAACACATATTCATGACATTTGCAGAAACAATCACTACAAGTTAGCTACTTATCAAGGAATAGATTGACACCACCATTTCCATGGGAAAAATGTAAAATATCTACATATTGTTACATTTCTCAACTTTCTGAATTTTCCAGTTTTTTTTTTCCATAATTTTTGTCTGATAAAAAGCATCCCATATGATCCAATACTGATATGAAAGGACCGTATTGTATAGGTTCTGGATGGGGCCAATACTCCCAACCATGAGCCCAAGTGCTCCACTCCTAGAATTTCACCACTCCTTTTCCCCTTTTACACTTAAATCACATTTTAAAAGCCCTAGAGATACATCCCAAAAAACCATTGATAGCTGGCCATTTCTTCTATTCAGAACCCATTCAGATGCCTAAAGCATCCGGTAACTGCTCATCCCACGCCATATCACTGCTATTCAAAGTCAAGCAGCTGCCAAGACAGCCTAGATCCTTTCCAGTAGCTACCAAGTCAAGTTGCAATTCCCTTCTCACAAGGTAAAGCCTAAGAGGGAATTGATAACCACCAGAAAACTCAATAGATTGCTTAACATGATATGAAGCCTAAGAGAGAATTGATAACCACCACAAAACTCAAAAGATTGCTTAACATGATATTGCTCAGATTGAACTATGCTAAAACATTCTGTTGTTGAGATGGGTGCTGCTTACCAATTGGATGCCAGGTAGAATCTGACCTTAGGAATTTCTAGTCGGGTTGCAATTCAGCACCCAGCAAGACCAAGGATTTATACATATCAGCAAAATCTGACAAGAAGTAACTCCCAAAGCTAATGGGTTCACTCTCAACTTATTCTACTTATTAAGTGTTTGGATTCACATATGTTTTGTGTTGTCCCTCAGGTGAAGTAATGTGTTTCAGCTGAGGAAGCTTCTCAAAGAAGATTTTTCAACAAGAAAATTTATTTTTATTTCTTCGATTCACTGTAAATCATTGAGGAAGTAATTTTTGTGAATCAATTATCTATTACTCATTTGCAAAAATAATGAAGTTCTCACTTTTTTCTGAAATTTGTGTAAAATCTTTCATCTAACACAACCGATATTGAGAGATTGACACTTACACCCAAGATCTGTGTCTAGGATACTATTTCAGCTCTGGGTCATCACAACCTAGTGAGGTAGCTGAGAAGTTCATTACTTGACTATGCAACTAAATTGTTCATTAGAAGATGCAAAACACATGTAATTGCTCTTAGGAATTTTGTATAAATCTGAGTATCCTCAACGAAATATTTTCCATGGTTTTCACTGAAAAATAGGCACAATTGCAGTGAAGATATGAAAATAAATGAATCAAACATCTACCAGAATAGAAATAAATCACTTACAGATGAATAGCCTGAGATGCAAGAATCAGGATGCCTAAGCAAACTTAATGCTGTCTCTGCAACAAAATACAATAAAACATTCATTAGTAATACAGAAAGGTGGAATCATAAATGTAAGGATTTTAGAAATACAAACCTCAACGTCTAAGCATTCGGCTGAACTGCATTAAAGTTTACATTAGATATACACCATCTTGGGATTACAATCCAAGCATTACACCAAAAACTGATAACAGTGGACAACTATATAGAGCTTCAGCAATATGATTTCATGTTGCACAGCAAGTCCACTAGCATTTATGCCAAAAATGATAGAACTTCAAATGATATGTACCAAAGCCAGAATGTTGTAGAAGCTAGTGAAAGTGGCAATTTCATGCAATATCATGAATGTAATGTTGGTACATGAGCATGTAGTTAGAATTCAGAATATCTAGAATATTTTGATTAAATAATAACAAGACTATTTGCCTCATATACTTACAACATTTGATCAACATTCCAAATATAGTCACAAGGTTCAAAAGTTTTCAAATATACCCATAACATTTTTAACATAATACACATACACTCACCTGTCGGAAATTTTACAAATGGCTGCTACAGAATTTTCCTGCTAAAATAAATGCCCCTCCATTTTAAGCCAGCGGCTTATTGTTTCCACCATCTTCTCTCCCATAACACCAAACTCACCACCACAACCAGAACCCCACTGCAAGATCAAAATTATTTTGCGGAACTTTCTATTACAACAGTTTGTTGAAGAGAAATTGAGCACTAACAGCACTACAGGTATCTTCTTCTTCACCCTTAGTTTTATCCCTACCTACTTCCGTTTCCAAAATCAGCATAAAAGCAAACAAAAGAGTATAAAATTATAAGTATAGACTACTCCTCGAAAAACACAGGCCAGCTACCTTCCTTCTCTCGGTCCTCTTTCAAAAACTACATTTGAATGTCTTGATCTCATGTTTCATGTTTCCGCAACAATGATACTTTAGGAATTGTACAATTTTTAAAAAAATTAAAATAACATCGTTGGTGTTGTGTAATATTGCAAATCATTTGGCATTTCAAACCTGTGTATTTTTGGAATATTTATAGTAGTTAACAACAACAACAACAAAGAAATTAGAAGGGATTTGAAGACGCGCATGTAAAACATCCTACCTGTCAAAACATAATTCAACCCCTCCGATGTTGATGTATCAGCAGTCCCAGCAATGCGGTCAAGATCTTTCTGGAGCGATCGAGCCAAACCCAATAACCCGACCTACAGTTTCACTATCAAATCAGCGACCTTGCAAAACCCAAACACAGAAACTCAGAAAGTCCGTTGCAGTACATACCTGAAGCTTGAGAACGCTCGTCTTCCGCGTATCAGTGAGAACACTCCCATCGTCAGACCGGTCCGAGAGGAAGCCCGAGACCAAAATCGCAGCGGCGAAGCCCATCATAAGCAGAAAGAAACCAGAGCCAGCGCCAACCCCAAACCCAAAAGCAGGCGCCACGTAGAAGCCTCCGCCGCCTACGAATGGGGCAGGGGAAGAAAACGGCACCGAGTACGAGAACTCAGACCGAGCAGATGGCGGTGTGGAGTAGCTTCTCGATGACGAGGAGGAGGAGGAGGAGGAAAAGGAGCGGCCGCCCATCCTGCCGCCCGATGCTGCGAGTGCCGAATGCGGATCGTAGGCGAGGAGCGCCGCCAAAAGGACGGCAGCAATCGCCGGCTTCTGCAGCGTTTTCAGGGTTCTGGAAACGGCGCCGAGAAAAGCGTGGTAGGGATTTGGTCTAGGTCTGGATTGGGTAGAATGGGAGCATTTAATGGAGAGATAGGTTTTTGGGAACTTGGAGGGGGAAAGAAAGGGAGGAGTACGGTGGTGGTGGTGGAGGCCTTGGCGATGAATTGGGCGAATGAGAAGCAGGGGATTCCATTTCAGAGAAACTGTAGCTGCGGCGGCCATCATCGACGGCGTGAGAGCTTGGAATCGACGTTATGGAGGAAGAGGAGGGGGAAGAGATGGATAATTTGGGGAATCGGAGCCGCACGATGGAGAGACATGCACGTGGCAGCAGTGTGGACCTCATATCGTTTCATTTCTGCCCGGCCCCGCGTATCCGGAGCGCAATCTGATGCTCCTTCGAGCATTCAGCCTCCATGCTCTCGGGAGCGCATCGTCGTTCGTTCGGCCAGGCGCTGCTTCAGCCGTTGGATCCGGGCGGGAGAGTCGAGGTCTGGGCAGCGAAGTCGACGCATGGAGTTTTGCGCGCAGGCCCTCCGTCAGAGTCGTACGGAGCCGCGGCTGCAGCTTGGTTCGGCTTTTTGCAAAATCCTCCCCGACGATTTGAATAGCCCGAAATTCCAAACAGCGCGCCAAGAAAAAAACCCGCACCATGCACCTCTCTCCTGCGCATGCCCAAATCATGTACCAACAGCAGCAACGACTTCGATCAATCCACGACGGCCGTTTCTAGAAAGGGAAAAGGAATTGAGCTCGGTGTCGACAGTCATCGCCGGTGCTTTGAGCCTCCATGCTCTCTCTTTTCTCTCAGGCCATTCGCGGACTAGATTGGAGAGTCATCAAACCTCCTGTGTACAAGGTGATGGGAGAAGAAGATGAAGCATGTCGCACGTACGAGATGGGATGGGAGACTAGTCTGCTGTCGCCGGAAGACCTCATCCCCCTCTCTCAGCTCCTCATCACGCCCCAGCTCGCTGCCACCTTCAGCATCACCATCGAGCCTTCCCAAACCGCCCTTGACGTCTCCTGTGCTTCCTGCGCCACCCTCTCCTCCCTCCGCAGCTTCCCTGTCCCCCAAAGCCTCAAACTCCTTCCTTCCTTCGGAGACGTCAAAGGGACACGGATTGCGATGGGAAAGGCAGAAAATTCGATGCCTCCGAGGAGCCCAACGGCAATTAGTCCACTCAGATGCTGAAAAGTCGTCGGGTTGTGTGGACCCCGCAGCTCCACAAGCGGTTCATCGATGTGGTGGCCCACTTGGGGGTGAAGAACGCATTTCCGAAGACAATCATGCAGCTGATGAACGTGGAGGGGCTGGCGTGGGAGAACGTGGCGAGGCACCTCTGGAAATATAGGCTCTACCTGAAGCGGATGCGGGGGGCTAGATGAGCACGGCGTCCCCATCCCCATACCTTACGCATCGCATTTCCTGTCTATCTCGGCTGGGCAGTTGTTGTCGATAGCCGCCATGAGGAATCCGGATCGTTCTGCGTTGTCCTACCCTGGTTTTGGTGGGAGGGATTGGTTGGGTGATTCGTTTGGGTCGATTGCTTCCTCACACCCTCATGTTGCACCGGCTGATAAATAAGTTGCTGGGATTCACGCCATTGTTGCAATAGCCTGAATCGTGAGTCTCTCTTAACTTCTCCCCAACTCTGCCACTGTGATTCATTGGAAGCTTTTAGCTTGATTGACTCCATGGAGAAATGTTGCTGGCTATAATGAGGTGTATAACTAAGAAATGGTTTGCTAGCCAGTGATGGATTTGAGATGATATTAGAAAAGATTGTTGTGTTTGACTAAGGAGACAGGGATGTATGGTAGGCGCAGGGGATTTGCGACATGTTTTTTTAGCAATTTAATTTAATTTATGGTATTCGAAACGTGCGACAGAAACACTTCAATTAGATTCTCTTTTTCTCTGGGAGGGCTTCATTGCAGTGTTATGATGATGAAATCCAGACCTTCTCTTTCTCCATATGACTTAATCTTTTACATCGATAATATTTATTTTGTAACAGGAAATGACCCCATGGAACTGTTTGTTAGTGAACTTGATTAGGGAGAAGGGAGAATGATCTGGTTAATATGTTTGCAGATGTGCCCGTCTGCAGTTCGCTTACTGGTAGCCTATGATTTTGTTTGCTGTCTGCATGTTCAAAATTTACTTATTGTTGTGACCTCGTGGGTATCATTTTTTCATTGGTTCCATATATATATCATCTTATACTTAAGATGCTTTTGGAGGCCTGAGCCCGTACGAAAGCTTCATCGAATGGCATTCACCTATAAAAGAACAGTTTTCTCGATCTCTTCACTAGTAAATTTTTGCCAATTAAGAAAGAATTCAAGTGTATCCTTCTGTGTATTTTTCATCCTGTGGTTCCTCAGCTGATCAATTGTAGGGCCACTTCTCGTCGTCCTAAGAATTCTTTTTCTATTGCAATTTGCCTTTTTTTTACTCGAATTATATTAAAGATTCATTGTAATTGGTGATGAGATTCTAACTCCCTCTTTGCTTTGGAGGTTGTTTTTAGCAATTGAATCCACGCCAGATTTTCAATTACAAACACACGGATATGATCATTGAGATTAAATTAGGATTTTATTTTTTTGCATTCATGGATATTGATATTAGACAATTTGTGATGTGTTTTCTTCATTATTTCACTGTAATGAGGATAAGGATGATTGAACTGCTGAAGTCTTATGAAAGCAATGGTGATTTTATTGATAGATCATGTGACGCTTACACTTTTGATACTTTAAACTTGTTGCTTCCCTAGAATCTGTTTGACATTTGGAAACCCTTTTTTTGCACTTCTAAATGATTGGTTTGTTGCATCCAAATGTCAAAATAATTGACGGATTCCCCATTTGCTATCTTTCTTCTATAGGTTTGCCTATGACAAAGAAGCCGGACTTATTGAAACTCATTGAGCTATGCTATACCCTCAGTTTGGTAGTTTCAGAAGAAACACACAAGCGCGAGAGAAGGTTTTGGTAGTTCTTTGTTTCCGGAGTGGTCAGCAAAGACAATTGAATAGAATGCTGTAAAGGAAAGAAAGAGACGCTGAAACATGGGAGGTCCTCAATACCAGTTTTCAAAATTTAGCAAAAAGAGCAGTGGTAGATAAGGTGAGTATGAGCCTTACCGACCTGATTGATGAGTTTGAATGATGCTGCCTATGGCCCTCCAGTTGTCATATCTGCATAATTATTTGGTGAAAGACAGTGGTCTGTGGATATCTATGTGCTGAGGAAATGAATACATTAGGATTTGTATCTTTAGTTTGTCCATGAGAACCGTTTTTTTATTTGTTACCAAAATTCTTGGCATTGACCCTTTGGGGAGTTGATTATTAAAATAGGTGGGTAGCATTCTGGAGATCTGAATATTGTAAATTGCAATAGGCTTAATAGCTGATTTTGGAGGGAGAATTAAAGTGAAACATTAGTGGATTTATTAGGTCCAATAAGCTAAGGTGCTTGGTAAGGTCTTGATGTGATTAATCCTTTTTCCAATGTTTCTTATGATGCTTAGTGTGTGCTAGTTGCAGAGTCATCTAAAAAGTGCAGAAGGGGATGGGCTCTCTTTCTTCAGCGTGCATTTTTTGACTTTTCATGGATTCATTCTTAGGAAGAATTGTTTAAACATTGACAACAGGAAAGGCTTTGATGGTAAAATGAATTTGACTTATATGCAGATTTCACGAGTCTTTATACAAGTTTGCAATTGTATTCCTACTTGACCAATACAATTTTTGCATAAACCAATGACCAATACAATTTTGGACCTTAGCAAGCATAAGAGGACAAAACTTTGCATGTGTTGGACTGGAAGATTGCGAAAGAAGTTAAGGCAAAAGTAGCCCTCTTCTCACTTAATTATTAATGAATTCAATAAGAATCCTGTTGGCTCTCTTTTGTATGTGTCATGCTCATGCTCTTCTTTCTTACTCAACGAAAATACAATTCAATGATGTAACCTTGCTGAAAAGTGTTGGTGAATTTCATCTTCTTAAGAGGGAATTTTGTCATTGTATTCGCTTTTTTTTTTACTGATATTTTATTTTAATGCTGAAGGTAGATATTTTGTGGCAAAGCTGCATTTATGATGATTGGCAATGTCCATCATACATCAGATCAATGCTCCAGATAGCCAAATCGTGGCCTCATGCTCGTGCTTAGATGTTGTTATTACAAATTTAATGGTCCATCCTTGTCAGCAATCTTATATTTAATGTTGTTATTACAAATTCTTGAGTCCTGCTTCACTTATTGATAGCAATCTTATAATTAGCTGGATGCCGGATGCTGGTTTGACAACGACAGCTTTTTTACCTTCATCTTACTTGTATGTATTTTCAAACATTCAATTGATTTTAATATTCCTTTCAGGTGGGTGGACTAGGTTGGCAATGTGCATGGTCAATTTCTGTCAATGAATCCAAGTGCAGAAGCTCTATTGATTGGTTCTCATCTGGTGACCCCTAAAATTGTTAAATTTCAAGCATTTGAGTGAATTGGAAAAGAATCGCAAGTTGAACGATCTCTTGGATGCTTTGGACTTCAATCAAGTTGTCATCTTTGTCAAAAGTGTGAGGAGGGCTGCTGAGCTGAACAAGCTACTTATGGAGTGTAACTTCCCATCCATCTGCATTCACTTGGGAATGTCGCAGGAAGAAAGGCATGTTTCATCCCCTTACTGTTCTCATGTCTGGTATCATGTAGACTTTGTAGAGGGCTGATTGATCTGATGTAAGATTCATTGCATTAACTCTTGTTGTATGTGGTTCATGCTAATGTTTCATTGGTATTAGATGATCCCAAAATGTTGGATACACCTAGATGATAATTGCTTTTCCAGTTCTGTCATTAAGGCATTTGTAAGTGCTGATAAATGGTGTTTCAAATCATTAGTTATTTTTCATAATCTTTGGTTGTCTTTTGGGAACCATTCCTCATTACGTTTTTCTAGTTTTGAGTGATGTTGTGCCTTGCCAGTGGAGTTTTAGAATTCCTACCAAATAGCTCACTAAGCATAGTCTCTCTTATCTGTTTCTCCTATTTCTAATTTTATTCATAACTGAATTCAGTATCTTCCCTATCAGAAATTAACTGACTATTTGGAATTTCGAATCATCTCCATGTTTTATATGTTATTGGAGTCTCATTTATATGTTATGTATCTGTGTTTTATGATTCCTACCAAACAACACCAATAATCATAGCCTCTCGTATCTGTTTCTTCCAATTCTCATTTATTTGTAACTGAATTTTGCATCTTCCTTATCAAAACTAAATCTCAGTTATTGACCATTTGAATCATTTCTGTATTTTGTGCAGGTAACCTCACCCCACTGTCCCCATCACTGCCAAGTCGACTATGTGGTGGTGGGGAATTCCTTAACCATGATGAAGAAAGTCTGCTATTATGGTTACACCCCGTTAATCAGACGTGAGATCTTGGAATGGTCACTGAACTCGAGCAGCAAGCAGAGAACTAAGCACAGCTGTTGACTGATAAATTCAGAACAAATAACTATTGTACGACACGATTTACCAAGAGGCATTATAGGGTTGGCTAATGTCGAGTTGTAAATATCACATGTAGTAAGGAAATCCATCAGGAATTAGCTTAGGGTGTGTAGAACAATCACATGTATTTGTGGAGGTGATGCAGTTCTCAAATTTTCTGTTGTATTTGTAAATGACATTGAATGCAATTCATGTTGGACGACTTCTTCCAAATACAAAGGCAACACCTATTAATCACGAAATTAAGTAGTCGTATATTTCAAATGCTTTATTACTAATGAAATTTTGGTGTAACGCAATTGTTCTGATTCTTCAACATTATCCGTTCATTAGAAAATCATCTACCCAATCCATAAAAGAAAAGATAAACCCATGCTACAATTCACCCAACTCTAAACTAGCCACCACGGTGGAATTGTGTCTTTTTTTTAGGTTTTGGCCCTTCAATGATTGGCGGAAATTTGATAGGCTGCATTAGAAATGGGACTGATGCCACAATGCAAAGAAGGCAAATGCAAGAGAGTCACATTCCTATGGTCTGAACCACCAGAATTACACTGCCATCTCTCCACTAAACATCAAGGATAATAAAGAACTAGAATTTAAAAAGCATAGAATTGCCGTCTCCACTCTTTACGTGATGATGCAAAAGAATCGCATGGAAAACAACAAATTAATTGCTCTCATACATTTCCTCGGGTCCCTTTCTGAACACCCTTCTCATCCATTTTGCCTCTGTTGCTGTGACATTGAAGACATTTGACTGAGGGACAGGTAGTTGGGACGTAATATGTTGAGATACGGATCACATAAAGTGCTGAAGATAAAAATCGACTACAGTAAGCTACAACATAAAACCACGTACAAGTGAATATTTTAAGGTATAAAATGTTCCCTTCAGTGATTAATTTTAAAGCCTGCTTTTGCGAATGTAATATTTGTATCCTTAGCTGTATATACATTTTTGAACATAATGAATTACTTGAATCTCAAAGATTACTCTACTAAGCTTTAAAAACGGAAGTTTTCTTCGAATAGCATCAATCTCTTCCAACTTATGCTGGTGGCGGCTCCAAGTCCACAGAAATAGGGTGCCCCGCACGAATGAAACTTCAAGAGCAGCACACAACTTAGATTGGTTCTTTGTTTTTTTTTCACGTGCACTTGCGGTATGAGAGGATGCAGACTGCCACTCTGAACTTGTGCCACTTTCACTTTCACTTTCACTTTCACTTGCAGCTGCTGAGGAAGTAGAATCAATCTGGACAAAAAAATTTAGCTTCAGAAATGTAAGCAACTATGAGGACACGGCGTTCAAAACAATGTTAGCCTGATAAAAATAATCTGATCCAAGCAATTTAATCTGTAGAACACCCAACAGAATAGCTAGGCCGACTACAGTAAGTGATAGCAACAGTGAAATCTTTTCCCGGCCATGACAGTTGACATGTACTTTGTTTCACCATGATAGTTGACTACAGAAATGTTAATTGAAGATACCATGTGGGACCCAAGATGCAGAAGAAGTCAACAGAATGCAGCAATACCCGAGGAGCACTGGAAGATAGAGATTGAAATGACATCACTTATTTCTAAAGCCTCTATTACAAGTTGATTTCTTCTTAATTGCATACTGTATGATGATCCTACCACCAAATCCTTCTTTACCAGACCATTGCATATCAAAGTAACAGGAATGCAGAAAATTGAAGCTTACCAAGCCAGTTGCAAATGAGATCATATTCCCCAGCATAAACAAGTAGCTTCCTGTCACCAACTCCAAGGGCATCTCTAACTGTCCTCTGGTTCAAGAATTTCTCTATGTTTGACAAATAAAAACAACATATCCAATGCACTGTTTTCTTAGAGACATTATCTTAGCAAGACAAATAATTAAAAAGAGAAATAAAGAGATTAGAGATAAGAAAGAGACTCTATAATGAAGACCAATGATAACAGAACCTAAATTAATAATTAAAACGACACCTGTTGTCGAACCAAACAAAATTATGTGTACATGAAAGTCACTGACCCAAAATTTTACAATGAAGTCTCATAAACTCCTCACTCACTGACAAACATGATTGCAATAAGAAAGCAGATTAAAGCTAGACAAATGTAGTGGTTTCTCGCCATCTGGGTAGTCTTCATATGGAGTTCTTTCTGAAAGTCGGCTATCTTCATGTCTTTCAAATGATCAGCACGCTTCAATTTGTTGACCACATCTAACTGCATTTCCTTCAACTGGCTGACATAGTGTATGAGCGACTCGAAGTCCGCCCTTAGTTCCTCAACATCAGCCCTAAGCTTGGTAATACCATCCACCATGAGATGACGCTCGTCTCCATCAAACTTCTCTGGCACCCTTGGTTCATCCGTCCACCTAAAAAATTTACAATCTTTGGAAGGATCCTAGAAGAAATAATAATGATTAAGTACATGTGAATTTATAGACAACTATATATTAGAAAAATTATGTGGAACTTACATTGTAATGTCGACAGCGAAGAAAATGTCTCCCGGGATTTGCCTCGGTTCGAGAGGTCAAAAGAACAGTTGGCTGTTTGCAGAAGCAAACACATCTTGTACCACTACTTGTCCTTGAATTGGAACTAGAAGATGCCATTCTACTTCCTTGAAGATGGACCACCTGAAAGAGGGAAAATACGATGATTCAAAAAAAGAAAAGGCCAGTGCTAACACACACATACTTCACGTCAACAATGTACAATTAGGAGTGACCATCCAGTGAAATTTCAATGATAAAAATTAAACAATCTTTTACTCGCTAATTCAATAAAGTAACCCGTTGGCATTTTATTCTATTTGAAAGTACCTCGACGTCCACGGCCCCTCCCCCTAGTTGACCCCACTACACTCATGTCTGCATTGCATTCGGTTGAAGCCAATTCTTTTAAAGTAGGACATGTTCGCCTGTCATGTTCTACCACAACTTTATTGCAACCGCTACACATTTTCGGAGTAGGGCGTGGTATCTCTAATGTGCTTTTCATCCGTTTCGAAGTTCTTCTATTCATTCGTTGTATATTTGGAGGGGTGACACCACATGCATGCGAGCTTTGTGTTGCTAGAGTGCCACATGATATACCGTAGAACTTAGAAGGTACAAGCATTAGCGCAGCTCCGCTGCTATTGAAATTGTCTGCACCATCCATAGTGACTTCATGCTCTGCCACAACCATCTCCTGTCCAGCCACAACCATCTCCTGTCCAACCACATCTGCTCTCTCCTTTTCAACCATTTCTTCCACTACAAGCTTCATATTGTGCAAACCATTTATCACCACTTTGTATACACTATCATTTTTCAATGCTTCTTGCCGAAGATAACCCCATGCTCGTGACAAAACATGGTTACGAAGTACAAGTGATTGTGCTTTATTCCTGGAACATGTCGAACCTGGTTTGATATATAAACTTTTTGCTTGTCGACTCCAGCGTGTTTGCACATGAGCTGGTGGCATGGATATTATCCCCTTGTAATACAATATTGTAAATATGTGCTTGCAAATGATTCCACTGAACTCAAATTTCATGCAAGAGCAAGTTGCTTTCATTTCTGCCATATCCAGTCTTTCGCTTCATTACATCTTCATCATTAGGTTTATAAATCTGCCATATTTCTTTGTAACCTTCACTGGATAATTTTTGTGCTATAAGGTAAATGCTCTCTTGAACCTCAATTTGAAATATTTCAAATGCTTTGAGAGTGTATGTCGTTGCCATGTAAGCTTCAAGCTCAAATCTGGTGGATAAGACTGGTCTGGAATTAGTACAATGAAATTCGGCATTCCCTTCATCTCGACGTCTCCGTTGAAGTAATTTATCATAGCCATTCACAAAATCGATTAAACTGGATTTATAATTAACAAACCCATCTAGCATACCATTTAGACTTTCACTTCTTCCTGTTGTTCTCATCCCAGCTGTAAATATCTTCCTTGTGAATGCAGGAATCCACTTTTGTCGGATATTATACATTTGTTGAAGCCATGAATTCCCATGCAAGTCGAACTTCTCCATCATTGATGACCAACAATTTTCGAATTCTTCAATACTTTGAACACCGTACAGACAATGATCCCAAGAAGCTTTGAATGTTGGATGCTTTTGGTAAACATGAGATAACTTTTCTGGCAACTTCTTACATATATGCCACAAGCATAGAATATGGTGACTGTGTGGAAAAACCTGTGCTATTGCCTGTCCAATGGCCGCATCTTGGTCAGTCACAATTGCCTTTGGATATACACCGCCCATTGTATCGAGCCATGTCTTAAATAGCCACTTAAAATCTTCAATACTTTCTCCAAAAAGCAATCCTGCACCAAACAGGCAAGTTTGCATATGGTGGTTGACGCCGGCGAATGGCCCAAATGGCATATCATATTCATTTGTTTTATGTGTTGTGTCAAAGAACACCACATCACTAAAAGCCATATAATCTACCTTTGACTGGCCATCGACCCAAAAACATGAAGCAAGTCTCATCTCGTCATCTACTTGGACGTTCCAAGTGAAATCAGGGTCATCCATACTCTTTCTTTAAAAATAGCATAGAAGCTCTTCTGCATCATTCCCATGCATTGCTTGCCTTTTTCGTTTCAGCGCATTTCTCGCATCCACCTCCGTGAATCCAAGTTGATCGTGGCCTCCTACTTCGGTAGACATGAAATCCAGTGACCGCGATACACCAACACCTGATGATTTCAAACTTGAGATCATACTCAACTGTTCCTCTGTCACCTTCCTATGTGACCGCAACCAATGTCTCTTTCTAGGGGTAGCCAAGACATGATTATGAGCTTCAACGAATTGAGTAACATGATAAGTGCCACGTTCTGATTTAAGGTGTGCAACAATTTTAGCTGGACAATCACAACGTGAAACACGGCGTGCTGACAATTTTCGATTATGCAGCTCCTTCCATTTTTCTTCCCGTATTCCAGCCTTAAAGCATCTGAGAATACGCATAGAGATAACTCCAGACTTTAACACCCTTGTCTTGTCCTTTCGAACACTGAAACCACTGAACCAGGCATATTCATTATAAAATTTGAACAGATCTTCCAACGAATCAAACTCCATTCCAATTGTGGGTTTCATTTCGAGTGGAGTCATGGGCATGAAACTGTCAGTCACATCTTCTGCCTCGATCAAATTCACTGGACTTGAGATAATACCTCCACTCGCAATCGTTGCCATATCATCCATAAATACTACACCGACATGGGACGCTTGTCCACCCTCTGTATTTCTGTCTTGTTGTGATACACTCATATCAATTGGAAAGATAAGCTGCGCTATCGAGTTGTCGCCCACATTGACATCCATATTATAATGTGAACACTATAAATCATGTGATTCAAATAAAATTTCAATCTAAACAAACATGTGTGAATATGTTATGTCCATCATTAAAAAATTATAGAAAAATATATAACATGAAAATCCTATCGGTTATGGACTATTATGTTCATATTAAATCAAATCAGTTATGAATTCCTGATCTCTTTCAAACATACAGACACCTTCACAGCTTAAAGCTGTTCCTCAGTAGTCTAACAGGCAGATCAGTTGTCTTTAAGCTTATCTAGGTATAGATAAGGAGACTAATTTCAAAACTGATTGGTTATGTCAACCGATACAGGTTCCAATTTTGTCTAACACCAATAGTGTAAATATGACAAGCCTATCTTCTTATGTGGGTTGGTCTTCTATGTCTGTAAAAGATGACACAATGCATAATCTTATCGGCAGAAAATTGAAAAACATATTAACATTTGAGAATCTGGAGACATGACCATAATGCAATAACTAGGGAAGAATTTCAGATAGTGATGGTTGCAAAATGGAAATGAATGGCTTAAAAGTAATCAACTTCATAAATAAATGGCCACTCCCAATATACAGACCCCTCTTTCCTTGCATAGCTTCCTAGTGTCAAGTGGTTTTCATAGTAAGATGCTTGAAGGGGCTGCACTGTTGATTTGTATTCCAAGTGTGGAAGCTTAGATTGGGCAAAAAACAGGGTGTTCAAGAGCATCAGAAAGAAGGATATTGTGATATGGAGTTCGATGTTTGCAGGCTATGGGTTTCATGGCCTTAGGGGTGAAGCAATTCAGACTTTCAATCAAATAGTAGAAGCTTTGGTTAGGCCTAACAATGTGACATTTGTTTCAATCCTGTCAGCATGTATTCAATCTGGATTGGTTGAAGAGGGAATTAAGATTTTCAAAAGCATGATTGATTCTCACAACATTGTGCCAACTTCTGAGCAATATGGTATCATGGTTGACATCCTAGGATGGAGAGGAGAATTACCCAAAGCAACTGAGCTCATTGAGCAGATGCCCATGGAAGTTGGCCAACATGTTTGGCTTGCCTTGCTTGGCAGTTACAGACTCAATAATAACTTCAAGATGGGACGATGGGATGATGTTGCAGAAATATTTATGCAGTGGATGGAAGATGGGATGATGTTGCAGAAATAAGGAGCTTGATGAAGGAAAAAATAGTGGGGAGAACACCAGGTAGCAGTTCAATCGAGATAGGGAATGTGGTTAGTTCATTCTTGGCAAATGACAATTCTCATCCAGAATCACAGAGGGTGTATTTGATGTTGAGGGAATTGGATTTCAAAATGAGAGAGAAGCACTATGTCGATATGATGCATGATGCAGAGGGCAAGCCTCTTTTCTCATAGAGTCCATAATTCATATTGAGATCCTAGAGCGCTTCCTCAGCTACAAATGCTACTACAACTTTAAATTTCTAAGGAGCTGTACATCTCAAAGCAATAATCTGCAATGATATTTAAGGATGATTATGACAGTTGAAAGGTTATCTATTTGACTTCTATACACAGAATTTTCAAGTTATAATTATGTTTTCATGTGAAGAGGTGAAAGTAGAGGTAAATTGCAAAAGACAGAATAATAAGTGAAAATGAAATTTCAACATAGGGGATTTACAGTCTAGCCATGTAAAATAACAATAGCGGCAATGTAAAAATAGTAAGCAAGCAAAGAAAACAAACACGATCTGATCATGTAAATCAGGTGGAAAGAGTTAAGCTGTTGCTCAAGTTGAGTCAGAAAATGAGAAAGTTATGCAAGTGAAAGGGAGTTGTGATAGAAAATGAGAAAGCTGAAGTTAAAGGCAAAGAGAAGAAGAATTAGAATCAAAGCTAGAGAGAAGAGCATCAAATCCATCATTGAAGACATGCGATAAGCTTTTGATTTCTTTTTTCTTCTTTGGCAGGTTCATTTCTATAACACTGGTTAGTTAAAAAGCATTGAATCCAATAAACTCAATAAGCAAATATTAGTTCAAAATATAATACCTTTTAACATTCTTATCAATGTATGACAATGACCTGGTGCAAGACACATACGTCATTCATATGACTTGTTTTCTTGCTAGCCAATGAGAAACATCAAGTGATCATCACCATTTACATGCATAGTTCACATGACTTGTTTTCTATGTGCTCATTTCACATTGGCCTTTCAACATAGAATTCAAATATTCCTTCACTCAAAATTTCTTTTTATGTGTGCCTTTCAGTCCCTTTCATATTTTCATTCCATCCATTTGACATATAAACAACAACCTATGCTCATTTAAGATCTTCAAATATGAAATTCAACTTATTTACATCACGGAATTAGGTTCAACATAGTCCCATGAGCCTACTATATTTGAAATATATTCATTCTAAAATGCAACAAATCTGCCAGTTAATGCTTCATATGTTGTCTTGATCATCTAACCATCCCATACACAAATGTACATGTCATTAAGCCAATACATTTCATATATAGCATATTCAAATCAAAGAAACCACACTTAAATACAAATTTAACTTACATCATATATAAATCATGTTTGGCCCTTTTAAAGCTATTCATGAACACCAAAACTTTTCTGTTATTTATAATACTCGAGCTTAATAAACAAAAGTTACAAGTGTTGCTTCAATGATTTACTTTCCTCATTATTATTAAGAAGCATTGAAGGAAACATTTATTGATCGTGTCACACCTTTTTATATTGTCCTTGTGTTAGTAATTTTCAAGTTTAAGATACTACTGAAGATTTTTGAGATTTTTCAAATTTCATAATGATATGATTTTACTCTAAGAAAAATCTGATGGATGCTTTCTCATGACATAAAAATTTTTTTGGCTTAAAAACTGAGCTCCATGCTCTATGCACATTGGATTATTCACACTATTGTTCTCTTCTTATTCTCATGCAGGCTACAAGGGAGTTGGCTCGAAAAAGGAATTCTATGGGCAATAGAGGTTATGTGCCGACTACAGGGTTGATGATAATACAGGGTTTACGAATTTAGAGACGCTTTTGTTGGGGTATTCACCCCTCTTTGTCCATTGGTTGGGTGTGGTTTGGCGGTGTAAAATAAACTATGTAAAAAGTTTTTGAAAAAGATATAGAAATGTAATATAACAGACATAAGAGCCGAAGAGCCTGAATCCTAAGAAATACAAAGAAAGCCATGTTAATCTTCTTCAAAAGAAGTAAAATCTCATAATAAGAAACTCCAATCAAAAACCAAATCGAGACTCGTACTCGTCTTCTGTTCAAATCAAGTCAAATCCCTCGAAATACAAATGTTCCTCCAAATATAAAATGAAAGCACGAAATATCAAGCAGAGAAAAAATTACCTGAGAGAAGTTGTCTACTTGGAGATAGTGCGATGCCGAAAACGGAAGGGGCTGCGGTGGTCGAGGATTGCGCGGCAAGAAGGCAGCAGGGTGCAGGAGAAGGATTTGTCGAAGAGCATACGAAGGACGAAGGGATCGAGAACTTGGAGATAGTGAGATGCCTTTTCCTCTTCTACGGGGAAGGGAGAGATTGATCCAGAGCACGCGAGGATGGAGTGCAGGACGAGAAAGCAGCCGAAAACGGAAGGGGCTGCGGTTGTCGAGGATTGCGCGGGAAGAAGACAGGAGGGTGCGCGGGAAGGATTCGTCGTTCAACCGGGTTTCTCAGGATCTCAAATCGTCGGGGAGGATTTTGCAAAAAGCCGAACCGAGCTGTAGCCGCGGCTCCGTACGACTCTGACGGAGGGCCTGCGCGCAAAACTCCATGCGTCGACTTCGCTGCCCAGACCTCGACTCTCCCGCCCAGATCCAACGGCTGAAGCAGCGCCTGGCCGAACGAACGGCGATGCGCTCCCGAGAGCATGGAGGCTGAATGCTCGCAGGAGCATCAGATTGCGCTCCCGCGTATCCACACCAGCCACTAGAAATGGTGGGAATGGACCCTTCCTCCAAATAGCCGCACATGACCCTGTTTCAGTGCAGCGTCAATGCCCTCCACCGCAAAATCTCATTTTTTTATTATTCTTTTTAAAAAAAAAATCATACAAATGTTAATATAAGTATATTTAACATATGTATCAAGTGACCACTGATTTTTAAAAAAGTTTAAAAATATTTAAAAATCTCCAAAAATGTTAAAAAATTATACACATGTTAAAACACTTAGATTAACAGTTTCATAAAGAAATTTTAAAAAATTAAAAATAAATTTTGCAGCCAAGTGCATTGAATCATGTGTCATATGATGCACTTTGCCCGTGATTTTTTCAAGCTGAAAATGGCAAAAATTTTATTTTTTTGGTATTATATATTATGATATCTAATATTACATATCAAAGTTCATTCATCAAGAGATTTTTTGATTAGTATTATATGTCACGACATCTAATATTGCATACGAACTCATTTACCTAAGAGACTATAAACTCCTGCATATTCGAAGAAAGACAACAAGCTCCTATTTATTTGTTTATTTGTTAATGGAGACAAATTGCTCCAATGTTATTATAAGGAGGGTCAAATACTCCCACATAAAATTCAGGTTAAATTTCCAAACATGGAATTCAAACTCACTACCATGTTACTTTTGATGTCTATTTAGGCAATCATGACCAATCAAGAAGGCTTGGTTGGCAGAATGAAAATTTTCTTTTTTTATGAGAAAATGGTAAATGTCTTAGTTATACATAGTTTACAACTTTTATATTCACCTGTTTTGTTCAAGTTCGGAAACAGGCATAAGTGGGAGAACACTTTCCTCCATCTCTTTCAATCCCTCTCTTATTGCGCGCATTAAACACTTAGGGGCTGTTTGGCATAGGCTAAAACTTTTTGACGTGTTTACTGCCTTAAAACACGTCAACCATCAATTGCCTCCATCCTGCTGTGCGTGCATTAAATCCGGTTGAGTACGGCCGATCAAAATTTTGACATCATTGAAACTGCCGAAATCGAGCTGTTGCGCCGCAAACAGCAGCTAGTCCGCAGGTGGGAATAACGTGGTGGACGGGCTGAGCATCGGGGTGCGCTGGGAATAACGTGGTGGACGAGCTGAGCATTTGCGCACGCTGTCGACGGGTTGACTGATTTGACAGATTTTTGCACAAAGCCCCCCGCGTGAAAAGTTATACACAAAAGGGTGAGTTTTGGTCGATGCCAAACAACCCCTTAGTCTACTATTCCAAGGAGGCCTTTTGCATCTTAATTTATAATTACTTAACTATTCTACTTTTTTATTTTATTTATATATTGCAATTATTTTATTACACAACTATTCTCCAATAATATTACATTAATTTCATACTAATAACTCTACTTTTGTAGGGTTATCATTGCCTATTTTGCACTTATTTTGAACGCTAGTCGACAAATAATGCATAGATTTGTATGAAAATTGCATTAGTTGCATTCTTTTGTTTAGTTTCGCAATTTGCATATTTTGAGCATAATTTGCATCATGTATGGCGTCTTCATTGTATTCATTCAATTAGGAGTATATTTACTTATTTTAATCTTTTTCACAGGAACAAGAAAAGTGGAATTTACAATCTTAAGGAGGGATGGTAGCAAGTGGATGTTGAAGAGAGCTAAGTTTCAGCTTTGCTGAGTGAGTGAACTGGCACCCCAGCACCAATTCTTTGAAGCCCCGACGCCAATAATTGACATACCAAAAGTTATAAGAGAGTTCATGGCAGTGGGAACTTCCGAAAAGTTGGCGTTCCGGCGTCAACTACCTAGCGCCGTGACGCCACTTCCAGACGTGTGGATTTTTTTCTCACATGTTGATGCTACATGACTAAGGGGGATATATATATTCATTTAGGGTTTGAGAAATGAGAGAGCCATGGTTCATGAGAGTAGCTAAGGAGGAGAAAAAGAAGGAAAATTCAAGCCAAAGAAGATTTGAAAATGAAGATCCGGCTTGAGTGGTAGAAACCAACAAGTTTTATCTCCCATTTCTCTTTCTCTACACATTTTTCTTGTTCTCCTTTGCTGGGATGTATCTAAACATGGTTGTAATGGGATTTGAATATTTTTATGCTAAAACTCTAAGTAGTAGGAGATTGAGATGACTTGACTCTTAAATTATTTTGTTTTGGTTTCTTGTGGTTTAAATATAAATATATAGTTGTTGTAGACTTGTATTGTGTGGATTTATCTTTATATGTAGTGTTTAATGCTTTTTACAAGCTTAGTTGCCTTGTAAGATATCGTAAAATCTAGATTCATGCTTGGAGAAGGTGGATTTGGGTAAGATTCACATATAAAGCACATGTTTCAGCCCTATTTGTATTGAATGTTAATACGGATAGAAGTATACCATTTAACTCTATGTAATCCTGAATATGTTATGAGCTAATTGATCTCACCATACTTGTTTACATGGGAACATAGCAAAAATATATGGTGTAATTAGGTTCATACACGTTGAAAGACATATATAAACATATATGAACCTAGGTTAGTAAATCTTTGTACAACTAATTAAAGTAGAATCAAATTAATATAGTTTAGAATTAAGGATTTCCGATTTTCCATCTATCATAATTAACTTTGAGAATTCTTACTTGTTTCTACACAATCCTCCAGCCCTTGACTCATTTAATCTTCTGTTAATATTTAATTTCTGTTCAACCAATCATCTAAACTTTCTACTTGCCCAAGGCAATTGAATTTTGAGATATAATTAGTTTAATCTAGTCCTCATTGGAACAATATTCAACTCACATTTTATTACTTGCACGACACATATACTTGCGTTAAACTAAGCCTAAAATCATTTCAATTGGAATGTTGAGTGGGTCATCTCTCCTTAGAAAAACATAACTATGTGTAACTATAGTGCCTAGTAAGAGTGCTAATAGTCATAATCAACTTATCAACTTATCCATCCAATTCATTTATAAATGGTTTTAAATTGAAAATTTTGAATAATGGTTTATAATCTACCAACTCATTCAGCTATTTAATTATCTAAAAGGATTAGGGTTAGAGGTTACAACTCATCATCCATTTAATAACTCATTGAACTCATTTAACTTGTCAACCTGTTTACAAACTGTTAAGAAGGGGGTTCATAAATAAATATTCTTTAACCCTAAATCATCTTCCTCATTTGATTCCCTCCCTCCATCCCTTGGCTTTTTTGTTGAGTGTTCATCGGGTGCCATTGCCCACCTTCATGCCCTCTCTATTGCTAGTAAGCTCGCTCCCTTGCTCCCTCCCTCCATCTCCTTCTCACTTTCACGTCATCCCCAATGGACAACACTTCTCCCTCTCTCCTTGTTTTCCTTTTCTGTTGCTCCTTAGTGTTTTCTTATACTTCTTTCCCACCTCCTTTTTATGCTATTGTACTTCTCTCTCTTCTTGGTGTTTACTCCTGTAGGAATTTTGGACACATATATATATTAGTTATATATACGATATTATAAATAGCGGTCCAATTTTTAAAAGTGATCTTATAAGGTTTTGTGGGCCTAAATCATTTAATAAAGTATGGGTCTCCTATGCGTAAAAAACCTACAGCCTAATTTCTAATTTTTATTTTTATGATGGCTAAATTAGAAATACGACAGATAGACTTCTTATATAAACGGTTGTGGTCCTCAGGTTACGCACCTATTAAGGTTTCTTTTCTAACATTCTATCAGTGGAAGAGAGGAGTCACCTTCTCCAGAAAATTCTAAGGCATTAACTTAGAAGACCCATAAACTACATGATTCAAGAACAATTGCATCCATGGATTCAGATATGCTTCCGCTTATAATTTTATTTCTTAATAATTTAGCATGAAGGATCTTAGGGTGATTATGGATTTAATCAATATGGTTTTCCTGACAAGTGAGATCAGAGCTTTACTTCATGTTAAATTATTGAGAAATTTTCATGATGCAAAATAATTATTTTTGTTGTTACAGAATACTTGCGGATTCAAATAGCTATTTGGATTTAATTCTTGGATCGAAGGAGATTGCTTGGAATCCAGATTTGAATTATGCCAATACATGTTAATGATGCATTGAAATTTTTGACGAAAAATTATCGTTGTCCATTCATGTTCGGGATCTAATTTTCGTTCATCACAATGTCGTTATTGGCATGATGACGGAATAGTTCTTTTCAGTTTTTTTTATCGAATAAAAAAACTGAAAGTTGCTGGTTGTATGGAATTTCATGCTTGACCGTCATATATGATTGGGAATCTCTATTTTCACAGATTTGGCTTCAGGGCTTATCGGTTTAAGCCAATTTTTATTTTAAAAAAAGAAGAAGGAACAAATACTAAAGGGCCGTAACCCCTTTTAATGGTTGTCGCCGCCGCCTTTGCCTTTTTGTTTTTTCCTTTTAGAATTTCACGGAAAAACAAACAGGGTAGCACCAAACCATGGATTCAAGCTGTTGTTTGATTAAAAAAAACTATCGGAATCCACGATGCATGCCTGCCGTAGTTGCTGTCATTTTCTTCCTTATATATATTTATGAACAAAACCAGAGGATGGCGGAATCGTTTGCTGCCGAAAACATTGTCGCTGTATCGGGCAATGGTAGAGGATGGCAGTGAAGGTGGCAGCCGCCGCAAACACCGGAAGCATGGTGGTGCTGCAGCGGCAATGTTGCTGGATTCCAGGATTCTAGATGCCGGCAATGCCATCATGCTGCTGCCGGTGGCAGCAGCTAGTCGACAGCGGGGTGTTGGGTGGCGCAGCAGCATAAGCGGCGGCGAGCGGCAACATAGGCAGTGGGGTGGGCAGCTAATAGGCTAGGGTTCCTGGTTCGTTGGCTTGGGAAGAAGATGCAAAAGAATATTTGCACATCAGCCATTTTTAAAATAATTTTGCACAAAACCCCTTGAATAGAAATTATTTTTGCAAAAGGGTTCTAATGTTCGAAATTTGCGAAACAACCATTTTTTGCACATGGGCTTGAGCCTGCATTCTAACTAGCCTGGAGGCCTGAAACAATGGGCCCATTTGTTTTCTAGCCCATGTTCATCTATTCAAGCCCATAGAGCATTCACTATTTGGGCTTGGGCGGGCTTGTTTCATAGGCCCAGGCGGAAGCAGCCCAGGCAGCCCAATCAAGTTTCAACCTAAAAGTCAAGCCCAGTCCATGAGCCCGTTCCAATTAGGCCCGACCCAACAATTACATAAGGCCCAGCCTAATAGTTGTCCACAGTATTTTTATCATATTTTATGATCCCGGTATCCGATTTGAACGATTCAATAGTGGTTTTCTATGTTTTTAGACATTTTAGATCAAATGGAAGATTTGATTAAGCCAAATAGGTCCTGAAATATTATTTTTGTGAAATTTACATATATGCATGCAATTTTTGAATTATATGTGCAATTAATTCATGTGCTTAGTTTATGAAAATTTAGAAAGCAATTTATGTCTAATTTTCATGTATTCATGATTTGTTGCTTTCTATTAAAATTTTAAATTAACCTTTGTCATGCAAAATTCAATTTTGGATCTTTGGATGTTTAAATTCAAATTGACCCATTATCAAGCAAAAGTTTTATGTTTGAAATTCATAAATAAGTTTAATATTTTGGACTTTTTATTAAATTTAAATAATGGTACAAGTAATTTTTATGAATGTCTAATGTTTTGAAATAAATTGATTGAAACAACATGCTACCAAAGTAGCCTCTCTTATATATGTTAATTTTTTTTAAGATATTAAGATAATTGTGTATATGTAATTCATGTGAATATTTATCGGCCCAAAGGAAAATTAATATTTAGCCGAATTGCATACACACTTGTGGTAATAAATATGTAACAATTATTTGGTACTCCATGTGAATAACAAGTCGGTCCAAAGAAATACTTGTTGTTTGACAGGATTTTATTGTTAATATTTGATTACTACACCAAAATTTAGTGGATATGTAATTAATGCGGATATTGATCGGCCCAAAAGAAGGTTAATATTTGGCTGGATTACATAGATACTTGCGGTGATAAATATGTGATAATTATTAGGCATTTCATATAAACAATAGCCGATCCAAAGAAAGGCTTATCGTTTAATAGGACTTTATTATCAATATTTGATTATTGCACCAAGAGTACCACTTACAAATTAATACTTATATCCAAAGACTAAGTATTAATGTTGTGCTAGGTATCTTGCGATGGTCCTTACCATTATTTGAATTGCTAAAGTTCTATATAAAACTTATGTGAACATATTATTTTGTTTAATTTTTGGTTAATTTATCTGATTATATTATATCTGCCAACATTTATTCTATTTTCATATTGAAGTAATGAAAATAAAATATTATGATCATTCTTAGCGTTATGAATCTAAACCTTGCATTAAGGATTGAAAAATTCACTACTATTGCGGTTAAAAGTTCCAATGAGAAAAAACGGGAACTTTGAGAACGAAATTGTTCAAATTGCATGAGTTTTATAATTATAAAGTATAAAATTTTGAAAATTTTCAATGGGCTATCATGTCCGAAAAGGTAACTAATGTTAAAATTAGGGGTGCAACTCGGGCTCATGAAACTCGGGTTCACCTCAGCCCTAACCCTAACCCTAACCCTAACCCTATTTGTAAAACTTTAACCCTAACCCTAACCCTAACCCTAATCCTATTTGTAAATCTCAACTCTAACCATATTTTTGAAATTCAAGCTCGGGTTGAGTTTCGAGTAGAGTTTCTCCTATTAATATGTCTTTGTTACTCATCCTATATACATAGTTTTTATCACAAACCTATGTATAAAAAAGTTAAAAAAACAATTTATTACACAAAAGCAAGAAAAATTCAAATACCGCTTAAGAATAAGAAAAAAGAAACCTGTTTTGAGCCTTCTCTTTGCATTAAGTAGAATAATAGCCGTATTTTGAAGAATGTAGAAGTACATCCGCTTTTCATTCTGCAATTTAACACCAATATCACAACAATATACATTAATATTAGTATCCAATTGTAAGATAAACTTTATCATATCAATTGCATTAAAATAAAATCATCTAAACAGCACAAAATATCAAGTCCAATAAGATTATATTAATTCAAGCATCAACTCCAAATCACAACATCTAAGTTAACTCCAAGTCTACAACACAGGGGTTAAGTTTGAATAACCAAATTATTCAAATGATTCTACATCATCCTCAACAGGATCTTTTAAATATACATCAATTTCATTTACAATAACTCCAACACTAGAACTGCTTGTCTTGCATATTACTTGGGCTATCCATATTGATTTGATCACCTAAATATCATTTTTATGATATATAAAAATAATTAGAAATTGATGCTAGAGTTCATCAGAAGCTAATGTTTTAACAAAAAAAGGTAAAACATACCGTGGTAGGAAAGGGGCATTGAAATAAAAATGGTGATCAGCAGTTGCTATTGACCGCAGCATATATAATAATAAAAAAGTAGAAACTACCCAAACAAGAAGAAAAGAGAAAATGACATCCATACCTGAATAAAAAATCTGGAATGGCTTGAAAGTTTGTTGCAAACTTGAAAAATTACTAACAAGCTCTATTAAGGCAGCTTACGAAACAAGCAATGGAGCTTTTAGGCATGGCGTCGAAGTTGACAACTTGGAAATCGATGGGGCAACATGGACTGCTGATGGGGAAAATTCTTCATCGTTGGTTGAAAATCGCACAGCAGCACAGGGTGCGGACTGGTCGTCGTCTTGTCGATCGCGTGGGCTGGTCGGAGAAGGGGATGAAGCTCGGAGCAGGTAACTGAGTCGTTGTTTCATCGTCGACACTGCGCAATCGGTCGACTGAAGTCTCGTTGTCGACAGGGAAGACGACCGATCGTTGATTGCGTGGGCTGGTCGGAGCAGAGGATGAAGCTCGGAGCAGGTCGAAGCAGTCGACGACGGGCAGAAGTAGACGGCACCGGAGAAGACGAACTGAGCTGAGTGAGTTGTCGTCTCGTTGACACTAAGCAATCAATGGATTGTCGTCTCGTCGTCACAAGGAAGACGATCGATCGTCAATGGCACGGACTGGTCGGAGCAGACGATGGGCAGAAGCAGACGACATCGGAGAAGACGAACTGCGCAATCAGTCGTCCCTCGTCCCGTCGTCGACAGAGAAGATGATAGGTCGTTGATTGGCGGCAATGCACGGTCGCATGGGCAGGACGCAGGACAGCAAGAGCGAGATTAGCGGTGGACGGATTGCTAGAGCCTGAATTGGGGGAAATCCAAATTCGGGTTAGGGTGCAGGAAAAATTCCCTTTATAAGGAGTATTGAAGTCAGGTTCGGGTTAGGGTTCTTATCAACCCAAAACCGAACTGATTTCAAATCGGTCTCGAGTTCAACCCGAAAAATCGAGTTCGGGCTCATAAACAACTAGTTCTGGCACTACCAAATTCCAGGTTCGGCGGGCCGGATTCGGGTTGAACCCGGCCCAAGTTGCACCCCTAGTCAAAATTTATATTAAGAAAATAGTAAAGTTCTTTGCTAAAATTAATAAAAATAAAATGAGTACGATTCGGTCGAACTTAGTTTCAATAAGGTATAAGGCTAAAAGAAATATAAGGGAGTACTTGTCTCTTTTTACTTTGACACTAAAGACAGTATGGTTAAAGCGGATTTGCTTATGCATTTAGTTTTGATTCTCCTAAACATAATTAGTCAGTTTAAAGTTATTTATGACTGACAAAAGGATAAATGATCTCTTAATAAGCTCATTTTTTATTGTGTTTATAAGAAGAATAGGTTGAAGCAAGAAAAGACTAAAAGTATTCACTTGACAAATACATATAAAGGATATGGAAAATGATAAGGAAACTACGTGTGGTCCAACACAAAAGAAACCAAATAAGTAATTTAGCTATTATTTCGACAGGCTCCTAGACATATAGAGGAGAATTATACCAATAAGGGTACATTTTTCACTTCGGTTTGTTCAGTTATTAATTTAGCCTTAGCCCCAAGACACATTTTTTGAATATATTTGACGTTGTTATTCATGTAAGGGTGTCCATTTGGGGTTGCTTGAGTTGCTAAAAAGTCAAATGATGATGAAAGATTCGTCGATGGAGGCGATAACAAATCAGATACTATTAAGGCTATGTTGATTTTTAAGTTGTTATTATTAAAAACTCAATTTTATTTGAATTTAAAAAAAGACATATGATACCATTTCAATGGAATTTGGTTTCTATTTTTGTATTGAATAGATTTGGTCATTCTTATTCACTTGAAATAGTTAATTTAGTCTTTTCTAAATTCGAATATTATTAGATTTGCTGAACAATCTCAAGATATAAATCCTATGATCTCACATTCAGTTCTTTTACAGTTCTTTGAGGATATTGAGCTCGAGGGAGAGATAAAGTTAGAAACTATGTCTTTAAAGAGAAATCTATAAGACATCGTTGATAACACAGGTTATTCGTGATGATCAAGTTCAACACCTTCAAAAATGGATGTCATTGAAGTGATGTACTTGAGAAAGGAGAATGCGGTTTCTGATAGGTACATCAGATTTCTCTAATAAATCAAAATGACAATGGATTGGTGGAAGGTGATTCTGTCAAGCAATGCAAAGTAAAAACTCTCAAAAGTAGATTGATGTCATAAATATATGATTAAGTTTGTGAAAGACAATGACGATTTGATAGCCTGTTCTATTACCTAAAGGTATAAAGCTGATTGGTTATAAATAAATATTTAAAACTAAGAAGGAAGGTAATGTAGAAAGGCATAAGGCTTGTCTTGTTGCAATGAACTTTACTCAAAAGGAAGACATAGATTACAAAAAAAATTTCTCTCTAGTTTTATTGAAAATTTCTTTCAAGATAAATGACTTTAGTAATAGATTTTGACCTTGAGCTATAGTAAATGGATATAAAAATAGCATTCGTAACAGACTTCTAGTCTTTAAAATAAAAATCCATCTACTAGCTCAAGCAAGTTTTCTAATAATTGTATGGCAAATTTTATCAAATTATCATTTTATTCAGTTTCAAAATAAATTCGGTCGATGATTGCATATACTATAAGTTCAATAGGAGTAATCATAGGTTCAGTGGAGTAACATACATATATACTATTTACCAACATCAATATAAGTTTATTGCATAAAATTAAGATATTTTTGTTAAAGAAATTTGAAACATAAATTTTTTTTTTGAAAATATATCTTTTGTATTAGGAATTTAAATATATCAGGATTATTCTTGACGTATTCTTGGATTATCATAAAAGACCTATATTAAGAAAATACTTAAGATACTTGATATGCAGGATTGCAAAATAGATAATACCTCCTTGCTAAAGGAAACAAAATTAATTTTGTCTAAATCAGTATCCCAAGAATGATTTTAAATCTAAGAAAATGCAAAATACTCACTATGCTTTAGCAATGTGAAGTTTGATTTATACTCAGGTTTTAAATCTCAGGCTTATATGCATTTGGTTACTGCGTACATTGTTGGGATGTTGGGCAGAAATTTAAGCAATTCAGGAATGGATCTTTAAGAAGCAGCAAAACAATTTTAAAGCATTTTTAAAGAAGAAAATATTATATGTTCACATACAGAAAGTCAGATAAGTTAGAGATCATCTCGTATTCAGATTTTAACTTTATTGGATGCAAATACAGTTTCATATCCAATTCAGGCTATATCTACCTACTTGTTGGAAAAGCTAAACCAGGAAAAGTGCTAAGCAGACACTTATAGCTTTTCAACCATGACAACAGAGTTTATAGCATATTATGAGGCATCCGATTATGGAATATGACTACAGAACTTTGTCATAGGGCTGCAAAATATAGATATCATGAAAAGACCACTTAAGTTATTTTGTGACAATAAATTAGTAGTCTAATATTCCAAAAACAACAAGAATTCAGCGATGTTCCTGGTTGTTAAGGGAATGATTCAGGAAAATAAAGTGTCTATAAAGCATATTGTGACAAACTTCAAAGTTGCGGATCTGCTTACTAAGGGTAACACCTTATGGTATATCATGAGTGTAGTGCTCATATGGGTGTTGTATCATTTAATGATATACTAGTTAAGTGGGAGTATGTATTTGTTTGCTTTTCTGGTTTAGACACTTTACTATGGTTATGGATATTTTTTACAGAAATAAAGTATTCGGTATTTTTTTTATGAAAGGAAAGACCTTATCTCAACCCTCTTAGAATATGAAAGGAAGAAGGGATGGAGTGATCCGATAATTTTATTACCAAAAATTGTCTGTGCAGATTTTTTTCACTATAACTTAAGGTGGATTACCTCACCAAACATAACTATCCAAAAAAGACAGAGATACAAAATCAGCTAAAGAATGTGCAACCATATTTCCTTGCCTTAACACATGATGAACTGAGATGTTGCTGGTGGAAGAGAGAATAGATTTAATCTCTCCAATCACATTTCCAACCGGGGAGAGGATGGGGCAATCATTCAACAAAAAATTAAAGAGGATTAGTGAATCAGACTTCAATTGAACATGTCTCAACTTTAGTTGGAGTGCCCATCTAATTCAAAAAGAAAAGTAGTAGTCTCCATAAGCAAAGGCTCCATAGTGGCCCATTGTTTCCATCCCTTAACTATTACGAAGAATCCTTGAGAATAGCGAATGATAGCAGCGAACCTCAAAGACTGTTTATCACCATGTTTTCGGGCATCCACATTCATCTTGAAAGCGTCGTTTGGCGGTTTGGTCCATCTAGCCACAAGTGATTCATCAACTATGCCAGTATAAACAAGAAAATTTGATCTCCTGTACTGATCCATAAAATCCACACACCAATCCAGAATATGAGAAAACACTGGTTGGGCTCCCTCATTTCTGAGCAAATTTCGCAGGAACCACACTCTCCAACAATAAAGAATGAAACGGGCAAGATCATCCTTTCTGTTTGATTGGGCTAGAACTCTCAAAATACCTTGGACTGTACCCGAAGACGTGGTGGATCTTACAGCTCTCAAACAGATTGCCTTGGTAGAAGTGCACTCCGTGAAGATGTGGTTTGAGTCCTAGACTTCATTCCCACAAAAAAGGCAAAGGGGATCCACTACAATACCTCTATTAATTAGATTCTGCATTGTAGGAAGAACGTCTTTGAAAAGCCTCACCCAAATATGAGGTCTTTGCTTGGAAGCTTAGTCCTCCAAATAGCCCTGTAAACGCCAAAATATGATGACATATTAGTGATACGACTTAGGATCCTGAATGCGAATTTTACAGAGAAAATGCCATTAGGTTCGTGCAGCCATAATATTCTATCATCCTCAGCAATTTGTGGAAGGGGAATAAGGTTTATTGCTTGCTAACCCATCTCCCCCACAATAGCAATAATGAGATCCTTGTTTCATGACCTAGTTTCATGGTTGGTGAAGTTACTAACCTTCACATTATCCTGTATCAAGGGCGGTAGAGGATCAACTCGGGTCAGTCTGGTGTCGAGCCACGGATCCTTAAAGAAATGCACCCTCTTGCCATTTCTAATACGACATCTCTTACTTTCAGGATACTCTTCCATGTGCAAGAATCCGATGATTTCACCTGGCAATCCCAAATATCTCCATGCAGAAAATATATTGCTTTAAGCACATCATGGCATAGAGAGTTAGTGAGAGTTGATAACCTCCATACTTGTTTAGTAAGGAGAGCATAATTAAAGGTGTGGATGTCCCTAAAATCAATCCCGCCCATGAGCTTTGACTTACACATATCTGTCCTAGCAACCTAACTCATTTTGCGCTTATTTCCCATCTCACCCCACCGGAACATGCTAAGAAGCCCATTGAGTTCATTATAGAAAGATTTAGGGAGCAAAAAGATACTCATAGTGTATATTGGAATAGCTTGGGCAACAACTTTAATTAAAATCTCCTTCCCATCCCAGGATAACAACCTGCCCTTCTATCCCTGAACTTTCTATCATGCTCGCTCTTTTAGACCCTTAAACATGCATTTTTTGGACCTTCCCAACTATGCCGGAAGTCCTAAGTATTTATAGAACTCACGACCCACTTATCCCAGCAGTTAAGTAATCTCCGCTCGATGATATGCATTTGTATTGGAGTTAAAGAAAATAGATGTTTTATCCATATTTACCACCTGTCCAGAAGAATCTGAATATTGTTGAAGGATGGTCATGAAGTTTCTGACATCTTGATTCTCTACCTGAAGAAAAATGAGAGCATCGTCGACAAAGAGTAAGTGGGTGATGGACGGCCCTTGAGGATTAATCTTTATGCCCTGGATGCAACCATTAGCAGTGGCATTAGATATTAAAGCAGAAAGGCCCTCAGCACACAGAATGAAAAAGGTAAGGGAAGAGCGGATCCCCTTATCATAATCCCCTTTGTGGTTGAAAGTACCTGATTTTGAAGCCATTAACATTTACACGGTACGATACTAACTTTATACAGTTCATAATCCAATTGATCCATACCGAACTAAAATGCATTGCAACCAAGATTTGTTTGAGGTACGCCCATTCCACTCGGTCATAAGCCTTCGACATATCCAGCTTCATGGACACTTCTTGCTTCTTTCCCTTCTTCCTTCGACGAAGAGAGTGAATGGTTGTGTAAGCAACAAGCATATTATCTGTGATAAGCCACCTCAGAACAAAAGCACTTTGTTGCTCACTGATGAGATCATGAAGGCACAGTTTTAGTCTATTCGCCAAAACCTTGGCAATAATTTTATAGGCAACATTACAGAGGCTAATAGGTCGAAACCGAGTAAGTGTTCGAGCTCCAGTCATTTTTGGAATCAAAATAAGAGTGGTGGAGTTCATATACCTAAGTTGCCTGAATTGTTGTCCTGGGTCAGACTCTTCCATGAAAGATTTGCATAATAAGAAGACATTCATACCAACCGTCTGCCAATGTTTCTAGTAGAAGCCAACTGGCATTCCATCTTGTCCAGGAGCCTTTGTTGGGTTCGTTGCTTTCAGAGCTTTCACCACTTCATCAAATTCCAAAGGCCTGACCATCAGCTACTTTTGATCATTCGATAGTTTTTTGCTTATAAGAGTTGTGACCCAACCAAAATCTGTGGGACTCGATGAGGAATAAACGTTTGAGAAGTGTGCAACTGTAAGATCTTGCAACTTGTCTTGATCCCGAACCCAACAACCATTTGTATCACAAAGAGCATCAATGGAGTTTGATCTGCGCCGATTAGATGCCATCCGGTGGAAGAAAGCTGTGTTTTTATCCCCTTCATGTAGCTAGTGGGTCTTAGCACGCTACTTCCATAATTCTTCCCCGTCCTCTAGAAGAAGGTTTATCTGGTATTTAGTTCCTTCATATCCTCATCTCTTTGGTCAGATGGGCTCTGTGCATAAAGAGATGCTAACTTGCGCTATTTTTGCTCAACGACATGCCTGAGGTTGCCCCACCATTGTCAATTCCACCTTGAGAGTTCAATGCCATAAGTCTTTAACTTCCAACCAAAAAGTCAGTTGTCATAGCCCCCATATTAGGTTTCAAACACCAAACCTTATCAACAATGTGATGAGCCTCCTTATCTCTGGCCCAGAAAAGCTTATATCTAAACTCACATGGAGGCTTTTTGTAATTTTTCACTGTGTCCAAGGCTAGCATGATAGGACAATGATCATGGGCACCGATAGATGGAATAATTTCGCAGAGGGGAAAAGAGTTAACCAGCTGGGGGTAGCAAGACCACTATCTAGTCGAGCTTCCACTCTCTGAGAACCCCCTCTATTGTTTCTCCAGGTCATGGTCGGACCCACAAAACCCAGATCCAGCAGATTACAGTTGTCCATAACATTGCAGAAGAGGTCAATCTGTGCTTGAGGTCGATTCCTCTGACTTAAGTATTCTGTAGGGCTAGTTACTTTGTTAAAATCTCCCATAACAAGCCATGGGTTTCCAGACTGTGCTTCCAGCTGGTTGAGGATATTCCAACTCTGAGAACTTCGATGTGTGTCGAGATGACCATAGAATCCAGTGAACCTCCAACCTTGTACAACAGCATCAATATGGTGAAAGAAAAAATTCTGGATTATTACTGGAAAGTCATGGTTCCAAAGGAGTGCCAATCCACCCCTTCTTGCCAAAGAGTCTACTGTCAAACAACAATCGAATTTCAGCTTTCGCCTAATCCCCTCCATCTCCTTCGTCGAACATTTTTTCTCATTGAGGGACACCAGATTGAGAGCTTCTTTCCTGACCAAGTTAAGAAGGAAACGAATTGCACGTGGGTTCCCAAGCCCATGGCAATTCCAAGCTATAATAGTCATTTAAAAAAGGTGGGGCTGAGGGCCCCCTTAACCTCCACCTCCTAAGATCCATTCAAATCCCCCATCCTTTGACATTTTTCAGGGTGATACCGCTCATTGATCACACTCATCTGTAAGCTCCTTTTGTTGTCTAATAGTAGTTGCCTCCCTTGGAAAGAGTCCTGATCATTGCACTCCATGCCCCTTGCCATTCTCTTCCACCTTCCTCTGAAATTTGGGGGCATTTCCTTCCCATTGCATTGCTGAACTGTAGAGAAATCAACACCCTTCTGGCCAAGATGGACATCCCATGATGATTGTTGCAGCCCCATGCTTGATGTTGCCTCCTCAGACAGTTTACCCCATTGGTATTCCAACTGCCCACTATCACACAGCCCCCTGTTTCGTTGACATCTACGGGAGATGGAGCAAGGGGTTGAACTATAGCAGCCGCTTTGTTTGGTGGGGAAAGCAAGGCAGCAGGCTGGGGTGTGGTTTTAGGAGTGATGCTTGCTTTAGTGAGGGGAGGGGGACCGTGAAGCATAAGCAATGACTCAGATTCAGATGTTATACCGTCCGTCACATATTTGTCACTACCGGGAGAGTATATGGGTGTTGAAGAGAGCTTTCCAAATTGTTCCACGTTGCTGCCATGGAGGTTATCCTTCTTTGGAGGCACAAATTCATCATTTGCAGCCAATATGTCAAATTCAACCTCTCTCGACTCCCTTTGAGCTAGACTTTCATCACCAAGATACCGCCTTGGTTCCACTCTATTTCTGTTGTTACCATCAGATTTCAACCGCATAGGTCTGGTTCCCACTCTCAAGAAGTTGTTGTATGACATATCAATCTCTGAAATTTGCAGGTTTTTACGTAGGAGCTCATGGCAGTCCTTATGTGTGTGGCCCATGATACTACAGAAATAGCAGAAAAGTGGAAGTTTCTCATATTGAAAACTTACTCATGTGCGCTTCTGTGATTCAATTTAGATGAATAGTCCTCTTCTCAGCGATTTTCTGCAATCCACCATGACTTTAAGCTTGAGCTTTGAGTCTGTGACCTCCACCTCCCACAGCTTATCAAAGGATTGGCCAATGCTATTTCCTATACATTGTTTGTCAACCAGATAAGGGATTCCTGACATATGCATCCACATGGGCATTTTTACAAGCACCACCTGGGCACGATCAATCTTCTCCTTTAAGTCTGCAAGAAGAACCAATTTATGTTCAAACAGCTATAGGCGACTTGCCAACACCCTATCCTTGTCCTCTCTGTCAGAGAAAGAAACCTTGTAGAGGTTTTCCCCAAGATCCGTAAACTGAAAATTCCCCTTCGTTCTCCATAGCCCGCGCGTCATGGATTTAAAGAGGTCCAGATTGTATGACTTATATGCCCAGATAGAGTAGAGGATAGCTGCCCCGTCGCCCGGTTCAATCTTCCTGACAGAGGTTCCTGAGATCACCATTGTTTGGAGCTCAGCACCTAGCAGATCCCCTTCACTTGGATTCATCATCCTCAGAATACCTAGCTCGTCCTTTCCCCACTGTCCTTTTCTCTCCTTCTCCGAGAGCAAAAACCCACCTTGAGACCTCAAACCCCTAATTTTGAATCTCCGAAAAACACCCAAACCTTCACCCTGTTCCGAGCACAAAACAGGTCGCCTGTCGGAACGACTTGCGAAGGACTATTTGTGATTTTTCGTTCGTGGAGTGCATCTTTCAGTATTCGGTATTTTGGTTATTCAGTATTTTAATTTTGGTTTGATCTCACCAAATAAGTCAGACCAGTTGGAAATAGGCATGTTAGATCAGAGTACCCAGCTCTTCCTTTCCCCGTTGTCCTTTTCTCCCCTTCTCCAAGAGCAAAAACCCACCTCGAGACCTCAAACCCTTGATTTCGAATCTCCCAAAAATATCTAAACCTTCACCTTGTTCTGAGCACAAAACAGGTCGCCTGTTGGAACGACTTGGGAAGGACTATTTGTGGTTTTTCATTTGTGGAGGGCGTCCTTCAGTATTCGGTATTTGGTTATTCAGTATTTTAATTTTGGTTTAATCTCACCAAATAAGTCGGACCAGTTAGAAATAGGCATGTTAGATCACATTACATGTAATTTTCATGCTACGCATCCATACTTGATCTATGCGTTTAGTTATGTCTGATATATGTGATCATGGATGGGTCTAGTTACGATAAATGTGACAAAGGCTGCCTTGGTCCTATGTTGGCATAACTAATGGATAAGATTGTTCGGAGATAATTTTGGTATGATAGCAAAAGATTTTGAGCTCATAAAGTTATATATAATTATAAAATATATGTAGTCCAAGTGGGAGATTGTTGGAATTTTGGACACACATATATATTAATTATATATACGCTATCATAAATAGCGATCCAATTTTTAAAAGTGATCCTATAAGGTTTTGTGGGCCTAAATCATCTAATAAAGTATGAGTCTCCTATGCATAGAAACCCTACAGCTTAATTGTTAATTTCTATTTTTATGATAGGCTAAATTAGAAATACGAAAGATAGACTTTCTATATAAACGGCTGTGGTCCCCAGGTTATGCACCTATCAGGATTTCTTTTCTAACATCCCATCAGCGGAAGAGAGAAGTCACCTTCTCCAGAAAACTCTAGGGCATTAACTTGGAAGACCCATAAACCACAGGATTCAAGAACAACTGCATTCATGGATTTATGTACGTTTCCGCTTATGGGTGTATTTCTTAGTATTTCAGTATGGAGGATCCTGGGGTGATTATGGATTTAATCAATATGATTTTCCAAACAAATCCCTCTCTCGCTGATCATCCTTATTTCCCTACTCTCATTCTGTATTTCTTTCTCCCATCTTTGTCATCCGTAATCCTTGGATCCCTTTCTCTTTCTTCCATCTCTCTCTCCTTCTCTACCTTCCTTGCCACATGGTCTCGTAAACATTACCTTGTTCCTTGCTTATCTACAATGATGTAGGGGTAAGAATTAGGGAAAGTCGACCTGTGACCTGCCCCGACCCGACTTTGTACCGAGGCAAGGCAAGGATATGTTCCCGTGCGGGACGAGGCGAGTTTGGAATATTAAAATTTTTGAAACTTCTAGGACAAGGCGAACTAGTTGGACCTCGAACCTCCTTATACCCTCCTGACCCACATGGCTCACCTACCCTGCATATAAAACCTAAAACGAAAAACCCTAATCCTGTTGATCCCATCTCCCCATCATGCACAGAAGTGCCGCCCCCTCCCTCACGCAAATTTGTCAGCAGATCTTCTCCAACATCATCCCCGAACTGCAGCTTCATCTCCAGCATGACCTCGAGCATTTCTTCTCCGACGTGGCAGCTCTTCTTCTCCGGCATGGAAGTGAGCTCCTCTTCTCTGGCGCTAAATCTACTTCGTCTCTGGTGTGGTAGTAGGCCTCTCTTCTCCAGCAGCGATTTTGACATTCCATTTCCCCATTTTTTAGTTCAATTTTTCCTTTCCCCTTTCTCATTATTCGTTCGTCTCCCCTTTCTCATGATGCGCGCAGGGTCATGCGTGCATTAGAACTCAGAAGACGATTTTTCCCTAAGGAAGTTCCTATTTTTCAATTCCCAGCATCAATCGAAATCTCCGTAGAAACAAAAGAATGACAGGGCATGATATCCGAATTTCTCTCTCAACTCTCTCTCCCTCTCCCCCTCGCCCACCGCTCACCCCCCAGTTCTAATTTCTTTTTGCGATGAATCATGCAGGTGAAATCTTGACCTTTCAAAAAGCACAAATCATCCACAAGCAAGGTTTTTTCACATTTAATTCCATCCCTTCGAATTGCCTTCTCATAAATCAAGGGATTCCACCTATAGTAGTGATTTCCTACAGTGATTCTGGTAGCGATTTTCATCAGTGATTTTAGGCAGGCGGTAGCTACTGTGGAGCCTGTATTTTGCATCTTTGCAATGACTAAGTAACAACATCCAACTTTTGAATGTTAAAATATGAACGTTTTATAATATTGCAATGAATGATAAATTGTGGGTGATTTATTGCTGTGAATGCTTTTGTGTTTGAATTTTGATTATTTGCTATTGGAATTATTTAGCTGTTATGTCCAAATAATCTTATTATTTGTTTGATTGCTTCAAATGTATATTTTTGGATTTTCATAACTTGTTATTGGAATTATTTTTAGGAATTATATTGGATATGACAAAAGACAACATTATTAGTTCCAATGTGGATAAAATTGTGAATGAGGTATGTTTTCGTTAACTTATTTTAATATTCATGTTTTATTTAAGCAATGATATTTTACTTGATAGGTTCAGAAAATTTTAAAACTATCCTTGACCTGCATTTTTAGTTCAACCCATAGTCTTAATATCGACCCGAAGTACATAGCAAGACCTACTAAAAAAGAGGCCAAACCAACATTGTCCCGAGCCGGTATAAAAACAAGGGTCAAACACAATTTTTAAATATAGGGTTAGGGCTGGGCATGCCCTGACCAGTCTCAACCCACCCCCGATTCCCACCCCTACAATCAAGTATGTTTTTAAGTTATTAATGTAATTATTTCAATTATCAAAATTTTTTATGAAAGATTATCAAAATTTTAAATTAGCTTATTTTTTATTTTTTGTAATATATACACAATCAGTTAATAACCCACTACTCCATTTATTAAATGGATTAATAAAAGAATTAGGTTTGAGATCTTTAAAATAAATTAATGAATGGATTAAGGTTGAGGTTTTTTAAATAAGTTAATAAATGGATTAGAGTTGAGATTTTTTAATGAGCTAATAAAATAGATTAGTGTTAAAAAAATTTAAACAATTTAAGGGTGTATTTGGAAAGTAATAAAATTTTTAGATGAAAAACTTTTGATATAAAAATTTTTGAAATAGGAAAAAATGACGTGATATGATATAGGTAATGATGAAGAGTAAAAATAATAAATTTAAAATAGATATGCTAGTTGCATAGATAATTGTATAGAAATTATTAAAAAGTATGGTAGTTGCATAGTAAGATATGAAAAATTAATTAAAATAGGTTAATTGTAAAAATTGAAAAGTTTTAATTTGAAAGTTATATATATATATCCAAGTATACTCTAAGGGTATGTTTGTTTAATAAAAAAATTTTAAACAAAAATTTTTCAATAAAAAACCTTTCATTTTTCACGACTACCTTATTTTAAATAATTTTTCATATTTTCTTATATAACTAACTTAATTTTCAATTATTTCTACAAACTACCCATATAATTAATTTATTTATTTTAACTTTATTTTCTTTACTCCTTATCATTACTCATATTATGTCATATCCTTTTCTCTTAAGAGACGCAATGGTAACACAACTTGTGTTGTGCACTAGGCATCTGCATTTCGAAACAAAGCAACCATGTAGCATGAAATAACAATAGAGCATTATATGGTGGTGTTTAGTCTCCTTAGTTATATAGGAGCATCCACGTGTGGAAAAATCTAAAATACCGTTAGGAAAAATTAGAATATTTGTAGAATATTGATAAAGAAAATTGTAAGAATATCTTAAGACTTGACTATAATATCAATTCAGATGATCGTAACGCATGAATATTCATAAAAAAAATAATTTTTACACAAATTTTATTCAAAAATTTCATTCCTTACACAACCCTTCAGTCACCCCTGCTTGCCCCCTTGTTAAAATGTGTTAAGAAGTTGTCGCCCCTAGCATTGCCATCATTTCGGTGCCCTCAGTCTTCAGTCACGTGGATGCCTCTGGGTTCAAGCCTTCGGGACTAGGGACGAGAGGTTTGCACATGTTGGCTTCTCGAAATGGGGCCCCATGCTTTTGACACATTCAGTGCACTCTTGAACTCTTGGGGAGGATGAAAGATTTTTTTAACCAAAAGGGTGGATGAAGGATTGATTCCTTGTATAATATTTTTGCTATCATAAGTACATGTAATAAAGCCCCTCATATGCCTTTTAATTGAACCAACCAAAATTCACCTTTTCATGAGATTAATTGTTTGGCTGCTGAATTTTTTTTTCTTTTAGGAAGAATTTCTTTTATATTCCTAACATTTGTATTTAATTCCTAATACACTCACAACATTTTATAAATTTTTCTTATATTCATAATATTTTATTCTAAATTGATCTCATGCATTTTCATAATATTTAACTTTAATATACTCTTAGTATTTTATAAACTTCTTTTACGTGAATAATATTTTATCTTAAATTTTATCATACTTATGCAATTAAAACAAATATTTGCTACTTTATTAAAAAGACGATTTTAAATTTTATAAAAAAATTTAACCCTTTGTAATTTTTTAATTGAAACGATTCAACTGATATGACTTCGTTAATGTAGGCAAATCATTAATTTGTAATATTGAATGATTCAAATATTATATTAAGATTGAATCATTTGTAACATTATTTTTTAAAAAATTTTTACTCCTCTGTAATTTCTTAATTGAAACGATTCAACCTTGATATAACTCCATTAATGTTGGTAAATCATTAATTTGTAACATTGAATGATTCAAATATTATATTAAGATTCAATCATTTTAAATAGAAAAATTTTGAAGAGAAAAGATTTTTTTTTTGATGAAGCAGTTAATGGTTGTTTTGATTATATGAGTATGATTAGAATTTATGGTGAAATGTTATGTATATAAGAGGAATTTTTTAAAGATTGTGAATATTAAATTAATTTTTCAAAGAAAAGTACTTCTACCGTACTAATTCCATTAACTAAAGACTTAAGTTTGTTTTCCTAATGCGGCCCACTTTGTGAATAAATCAAAATTTTAATATGTATATTGCATTCGAAATTATTTATTTAAAGAGAAATTAAAGCTTTATTAGTATCAAAGATTTGGCAGATCCCATTTAATAAAGCGAAAATTTTGTAAAATCAAAATAATAAGATTATTTAATACAAACTTTAAAGATATTAATTCAACGTTTATATCATTCAAAATATTCTTTCTTTTTTATAGGTAAACGGTTCTGTATGACAACTTGTAAACCGAATTATAGATGATCAAAAGAGTTATATATATTTTATGGATATGCAGGCCCGCCTATATCTATCAGCGTGTGAAATGTTCATTTTTTTGCCTTTTTTTACTTATTTTAATTTCAGAAAAGGGGCATAAATCCATGCTTAATTTTATTTTTGAAAATAAAAATGTAAAAAATCAAAAAGTAAAAGTTTTTACATGGTTACAGATGTTGGTAAGACCAATGTATACATAAAAAAAATAATATTTTTAGCTATATATGAATGCTGCGGTTCCATAAAATTATTATAACATTCTAATAAATCTGTGAACGTATTTAAGTGATTTTCCTATTTTATATATTATTGTAATTATATTTTAGCAAATACGAGTGACCCAAAATTGTAATTGAAATATTTTTTATTACTATGATAAAAAAAATTTTAAATACATGAGTAAATTAGAATTTAATTTACTCATCAAAGTGGCCAAAAATGGGGCCACATGATAAATAAATAATTTAAAATTCAATCTTACCGATTTAAAATTCCCACGCTCAGATGCCTTGACAGACATAAGACAATAGTGGCAGGCTCCATTTCCCACGTGCACTGGGAAGAGCTCCAGCACCGTGCTCCAATTTCCTCGTTGACTAGAATAGCGTTTCTCACGCAACAAACTAAAAAAGGCTCTCGCATTCTCTTCTTCTTCGATTCTTCCAATTCCATCATATTCTCGCAGTATGGCCGAATTGGTTCTAACCCCAGTTCTTGATGTCATCTTTGGAAACTTGGCATCTGCCGCCATGGAAGAGCTTCGGTTGGTGTGGGGTGTGGACGATGAGCTTCAGAATCTGAAAAGCACTTTGTCTGCGATTCAAGCAGTGCTGGAAGATGCAGAGGACAGGCAGTCTGAATCTAACGCTGTCAAGGATTGGCTCGAGAAGCTTCAAGATGTTGCTTATGATGCAGATGACTTGGTGGATGACATGGCTACTGAAGCTCAGCAATCAATTACGGAGAACAAAACAGAATCTAGCCGTAAGAAGATGAAGCAGCAGGTATGCAACTTTCTCCCATCTTGTTTTAGCTGTAGCAGTCGAGTTGGTTATGGGCGGGAGATGGCACACAGGATAAAAGAAATAAACGAGCGATTAGGTAAGATTGCCAGGGAAAAGGCAGAGCTCCATCTTCAAACCAGGTTTGCAAGCAAACAGTTTGACGTAAGAGAAGGACGAAGGCAGCTAGTTGGTTCTGTAAGACATGAATCAGAAGTCTTTGGTCGCCAAAAAGATAAAGAAGCGATAATAGAATCTTTATTATTTGATGATTCTAGCAATAGAAGGAAAATTTCTGTTATTGCCATCGTTGGGATGGGAGGACAGGGTAAAACTACGCTTGCTCAGCAAGTTTATAATGATGAGATAATAACCTCGAAATTCGAGCTACGGGCGTGGGTTTGTGTATCAGAAGATTTTGATGTCATCAGGCTTACCAAAGAAATTATAGAATCAGCAAGCGGAAATACCTGTGATTTGTCCAGCATTGACGCCTTGCAACGTCGTCTTCGCGAGATCCTAAGTGGAAATTTTTTTTTATTGGTACTAGATGATGTATGGAATGAAAATTTCAGCTACTGGGACCAATTGCAAGGGCCATTTGCATATGGAGAAAAGGGAAGCAAGATCGTAGTAACAACGCGGAGCCGAGCAGTATCAGGTGTCCTGCAACCAGCGTACACTCACAATCTGGAAGGCTTATCGAAGGAAGATTGTTGGGCATTGTTTAAAAGCCGAGCATTTGTAGATGATGATGAGGACAATGTTAATGCAGACTATCCGCGTTTGGTAGAAATTGGGATGGAATTGGTGGACAAATGCCAAGGTTTACCGTTGGCATCAAAAGCTCTGGGCGGACTATTGTCTTCTACAAGGGATGAAAGAGAGTGGGAAAATGTATTGAAAAGCAAAACATGGGAGCTGCATGGAGCAGGTAGGGAGATATTACCAGCTCTTAGACTGAGTTATCAGCATCTGCCTACACATCTAAAGCGCTGCTTCACATTTTGTTCCGTATATGAAAAAGATCATAAATTTACGCAGAACAAATTAGTGAAGATGTGGATTGCACATGGTTTTGTTCGAGGCAAAGATGGGGAGCAGACTGAAGATACAGGTTCTAGATATTTCAATGATTTGGTAGAGAGGTCCTTCTTTCAACATTCAGCATCTCATGGGGCCTACACTATGCATGATATTTTCCACGATCTAGCGCAATCCATTTCAGGTAATGAGTGTTTTAATGCTAAAGATTCGGCACAGCCACATAGCATTCCTAGAAAGGCTCGACATTTATCATTGAAGCTTTCTGGTTCTGCAAATTTTGAGAGGATTTATCAATTGAGAAGCTTACGGACATTATTATTTCGAGGAAACTGTTACTGGACAAATGAAATGTTTAACAGCTTGAAATTCCTTAGAGTGCTGGAATTAGAGGGATGTGATATGCCTAATTTTATAGGTAGCTTGAGCCATCTAAGGTATCTTAAATTTGCAAACAATTTCATTAAAGAGTTGCCTGAATCACTTTGTAGCATTTGCAATTTGCAAACGTTGATACTTTCGTTTTGCAAGCAACTTATCAAGTTACCCTGTGAGATGAGTAAGCTGATAAACCTGCGACATCTTGAATTGAATTATTGCCATAGTCTTGAATCCATGCCACCAGGGATTGGGCGACTGACTGGCCTACAAACACTATCAGCGTTCATTGTTGGCAGAGAGGAAGGAACAGGTATAGAAGAGTTAAAGAATCTCACAGATCTTCGTGGGTCACTTGAGGTTAGAAATTTGGAGCAAGTGGAAAAGGTAGAGGCAGCCCGGCAGGCCAATTTAAAAAGCAAGCGGTTCATTGATGAGTTGCAATTGATTTGGAGTGACCGTGAGCTAGCTAGTTCAATAAATGAAAGGCTTGAAGAGGAGGTGGCAGAAGAGCTCCGACCTCATCCTAATGTTAAAAAGCTACAATTTCGTGATTACATGGGTGCTCGTTTTCCAAGTTGGATGATGAAAAGAGGGATGGATATGCTTCTTCCCAATCTTACAAATGTTTATTTGACTGGATGTAGAAGATGCAACATCCTTCCTCCTCTTGGGCAGTTACCTTTTCTTGTAAGTCTCACCATCGGCAACATGAATGAAGTGAAGGAGATTGCAGAAGGTCAATTCCCTTGCCTGAAAGAGTTAGTTATTTATCATTGTCCACAGTTCATCTCCCTTCCACGTTTCCCATCACTGGAGACATTATATTTAAACAGATTGGATAATTTTGAGGATTGGTGTGGTGTTGAGGAAGCTGACTTCCAAAACCTTCATATTCTAGTAGTCATAGAATGCCCAAAATTGTCAAAATGGCCCACCAACCTTTCTTCCCTTTTACATCTACAAGTTTCAGACTGTAGGGGATTGGATTCATTTCCACTCATTCCATCCCTCAGGAGCCTGGACATCGAGGAGTTCAGTGATAAGTTATGGAACTCTATCTCCTCCTTTACATCGCTTTCGACCCTTACTTTAACTTCCCCAACGTTAACAGCAGTGCCTCAAGGGATCCTACAAACTCTAAAACAGTTAAGAACCTTGGAGATAAATGGTTGCCACAAGCTGGAGACATTACTAAAAGAGGATGACATTGCGCCGACATTAACTAGCCTCGCATTCACGGGATGCCGCAATCTCAAATCACTTCCGAGGGGGCTACAAGCTCTTACCTCACTCCAGCACTTGACCATTTATGATTGCCCTGAAGTGGCATCATTGCCAGATGAAGGGCTTCCTAATGGACTGCAGACCTTTACTATTTGGCATTGTCCTGAGTTAGAGAAAAGGTGCCGCAAAGATACTGGTGAGGATTGGCTCAAGATATCACGGATCCCTCACCTGCAGGTTGGCTATCCAGAGGACTAGGACTGCTGCATTGGCTGCCAGATTTATATTCTCCGCATCTGATGCCAACTTTTGCTTTAACCCCTTCTTCTCTCCTCCGTTCCTTGGGATGATTTTTTGTGCAATTTTTGTGGGGATTGGGATTAGAATAGTGTGCATACAGTCCGCCAGGGATGGGCTGGATAGCCATGAATGTTGATTAGCATCCTAAGTTAGTTAGCCTACTCACTAGTCACTACAACTGACAAAAGAAGCATCATGTAATATGCACTTAGCTTAGTTGGCTAATCAACACTGCACACTATTGCAGGTGGACAGTATACACACTGTTCTAAGGATGTTGGTTCAATGCACTCGGTGCAGTGAGGCAGGTGGACAGTATACGGGTGTACTTCACCTAATTTTTTATTTTTTTGAATTTTTTTTCATGAAAATGTTAATTTAAGTGTATTTAATATGTTTATAAATTTTTTACTATTTTTGAAGATTTTTAGATTTTTTTCGGATTTTTTAAAATTCGTGGCACTGATTTAAAAAAATTCAAAAAAATATCTAAAAATCTCCAAAAATGATAAAAATTTATACATATATTAAATACACTTAGATTAACAGTTGTTCAAAAAAATTAAAAACAATGGGTGAAATACACCCGGGTGCATTGAGGCTCAATGCACCGCCTCAATGCACCTGGCTGCATTGAACCAGCGCCCCTGTTTCTAATCAGCATTGCCGTATTATGAGGTGGCACTCCTTTCTATTAAATGGCATTATGGCTGTGGCTCTTTTTAATCTTTCGAAACCAATTTTTTTTATATGATTCAATCGATGCAACTTCTCAATTTATTGTTTGCTAACATTTTTATGGTAGTAAAATGCAATTTTTTATTTAATATTGCACATAGAAAGTAAGAATATTTTCCCTAAACTTAATGTTAAAAAACTTTTGCATTAATTGAAAAAAGGGGAATTTTTTTCAAAGAAAATCCCTTTTGTCTGGCTCGATGGCGCAACTTCCTCCTAATGTTTATCTTGGAGAATTTTCTGTAATTGACATTTTAAGCATGCAGCTTTGATGGAAGATTATAATATATGCGATTTTAGAATGTCGTAAATAAATACCATGCATATGGAACAAATATTATGATAATTTAGATTTTTTTCTTAAAACAATCCGGTTGCGTGGAATCATAACGCCTTATATGAACTATATAGAAAGATCAAATAAATTTGCTTATTTAGAGCAGAGCTAGAAAATATTGAAATAAAAAAAATACAGATTTGACTACTGTAATAAAAAAAAAATTCGACTACAAGCGATAAAAAAAGAAAAATAAAAGTACAAATTAAATATGACATTTTTTTAATGACGCATAGCTAACAGTAACATAATATATTTAAATGTAATTTGTCCGTGCGCGCTGCACTGTAGTAAATACAAATTTGATTCCAAACTTCTCATGAACTTCTTTTATGCTGAAGACAATTATGGATTCTTCTGCTAATCTTCATACAGTATAAATCTGTTCAATTTCAGATTTTTTGCATTTTTTTTAGAATAGGCTTTTTAAATTGGAGATCAATTTTAATGCACCTAATTGCATTGAAATTGTAATGCAATCGGGTGCAAAACCCATTTTTTATTGTCGAAATTTTTTATATGACTACTAATTTAGATATATTTAATCTATAAATTAAGTCTTACTATTTTCGAAGATATTTATTTATATTTATATTTTTAAAAAGGAGGTATATATAGACACAATTTGACTTTTATATGCATGTTTTGACTTTTAAATAACTAAAATGCTTCTCTTTGTAAAAATAAAAAAAAATTATATACTTATCTTCATAAATAGTAAAACTTAATATAATTAATATTTTTAGTAAATTTCAAAAAAATAAAGTTTCAATTTAACCAGGTGCAACGAATCGTGATTCTTAATTTATGCCACAATAAATCAATTTTATTTTTTATTAATATGTCGAATGTCTTCCATTATACTTTGTCATTTATTTACTACTAAATTGATTTAGACACTGGCTACAATAGATGAAAACCAGTGTTATTGTTTTATAAGTCTTTATGCGTGCTGCACACATCATTTTTTTTTTTGTCCTTAGTTGATGAAATGAAAAATGGAAAAGTCAAGATTGATTCCACATAAGAAATACCTTCATTCTGTCCTGATCTTAACATGCTTATGCTCAGTATCCATTACATACATGTTACATATAGACTTTGACAGATACAAGTTGCATATAGACTTTGACAAATGCTCATTTTTAATAGACAACCACATCAATGCCGAAAACCTTGATCTATTAATATTTTCTTTGGATGCAGTTTATAGAGGAGGTGATGGCTGATGAAGTAGAAAAAATAGACTCGTAAATTTTAAATTGGATTATTCCTCGCCCTCGAAAACATATCTGTTTTGTGTTTCCTCTGTATTTATTTTGAGGGTTTGCCTTCTTCTACCCTGTCTCTCTTTTTTTTTTCCCCCGAAAAAGAGTGACATTCAACTTAATTATGAGACGTTTTATGTTGATAAGATGCTTGTGTTTCTTAGCGCCCTATACGACTTTTGGATCGAAATGGACTTCTATTTTTTCTCCATTCTTTTTCTTTCCTTCCGAGACTGTAATATCTACTTTAAAGGCTTTTTTTATTTCACTAGAGGCGAACAAATGAAAGATGAGTTGCGGATATAAAAAAGAAAAAAAGAAAAAAAAAGAAAGAAAGATGAGTTGAAGTTCGGCATGGATTGATTGAGATGTCTCTTCACGGGCTATGCATGCAAATTCTCAGATGGGGCCAAAGGGATTTACTCACCCCTATTGCTAGATTTTAACAACACAAGCACAGACATGAGAAATTAATCTAATCCAAGCTTTTGTCTAGTAAAGCATTTTCTCGTGATATGGGATTCATTACACTATCTAATCTATCATTATTAGTAAATGTAAAAATTTTGAGATCTTTGGATACCAGGGCTTCCATTGCAAGAAAGAGGTGACTGATGTATGAAAACTTGCAATTAAAAATAAAAAGGGTCACCAGGCAGACACTTAAGAGGTCGACAAGTGGAATCCAGACAGCAGTATTTCAGCATTAAAAAGCAAGGTTCCAGCGAAACCAGCTTCGCATCGCCTGAAAGTCGTTTCATATTCTTTTATGTTGTTCTTCTCCAGTTGACTTGACATAGACTACTATAACTATCAAGAAAAAAAAAACACTACTATGGGCAAACCTATGGGTCCATAGGCAAATAAAATAGAAGATAAAAGAATGCAAATTGTAGGAAATAAATGTGCAATGTGTTATAGAAATTAAACATGAAATGGGCAATCAAACATGATGCATGCATGTGTAGGAACAATAAATTAAATATGAAATGTCAATTAGTGAGTTAGCTAGCTAGAATTATGAAAAAGGTAAAAAATAAACTTACATGTAATATTATGATATGAAAATGCAATGATGCAAACAAAATATAAAATTCCTAAATTATATAATCAACAGGAGTCCACTAACCAAATAACAGTAGTTAGACTATATATAATTAAAGAGACTAAGGCACTAAAATACAAAAAGTCTAAGTGGCTTTCTAACTAATACTAAAAGAAAACAAATATATGAGATATTTTTTATTTTCTTAATACAATGATCCCAGGAGCATATAAAAAATTAAAAGAATTTATATAAAGCTCAGCAAAGTTAAGGGTATTATCTATGTCATGTCCATGTGTAAATAAGTCCACATCTCAAGAGAATCTATTCCTTTAGTGCAAAGAGAGACCCTTGTCTTAAAGCTAGGGGTGCAACTTGACTTATGAAACTCAAATTCACTTTAACCTTAACCATAACCTTGATCCTATTTTAAAAACTTCAATTTTAACTCTATTTGTAAACTTAAATCCTAATCCTATATGTAAAATTCTGGCTCAGGTTGAGTTCTAAGTTGGAATTTAAGTTGACATTTTCTCAACAATATATATTTATTGTTTGTCTTATATTTATTCAACTTCAAGTTTATCACTAAAGAAAAAGTTTAAGATGATAGTTCTCTAACTTAAAAGAAAAAAGCGAAAGAGTGCTTATGAATTGACCGGAGAACACCTCATTTAGATTTTCTCTTTGCATAAGGTAGTTTTTTATCCCTATTTTGGAGAATAAGGAGGTACAATTTTTTTCTATTATACAATTCAAGTGTTGTGTGTGTTAATTGAAGAGCATGTTTCAAAAAAGATTAATGAATTTAGACTAGTGATCTTAATAATTAAGTATTACAATATCGGGAGGTTGTATGTCTTTTAATATTAAATAATAAAAAATATGCTAATGTAAAGAGTGGATGAATAAAGTTTTACTTCCATTGATGATATAATAAAATAATTTATTTTCATGAAGATTTAAGATAGGCAAGCAAATTTGAGGTATTTTGTTTTATGGAAAATTGATATAAAAATAATATTGCATGAGTAAGTATGAACTTCTGAGGGCTATTCGCTTTTATTATTAATATATAAATATATAATAGTTTATTTGATATGTGGATGTTTAGAACGTTTAATACTTTATATGCATTATATTATATACATGTAATTTATAAAAATATAATAAATATATGTAAATTACGTTTGAGTTTCCATCAACCTGAGACTGAACCTCTTTCAATTTGGGTTTGGGCTAAACAACGTAACAGTGGATTTCAACACCGCTTGAAATCAAGTTTGGCGGGCCTTGAATCTATTTCCTTGGTGATGTCAAACTGAATTACAAGTGTGCGCTATCAAAGGGTGGCAATAGACCTAAAACAGGCATAAAATATAACAGCGCATTTTAATCTATGCACCAAACCAACCAATTGGATGACGCTCACGCATGAAAGGATTTTCATACGTTGCTAGTTATGATACTAGAGAAAAATAGAAAGACTTTTTTTATTAGGTTCCTCAACTTAGATGATCAGGTATATGATGAAGGTGTAGTTCAAAGGAGGGGTAACAAGGCCACCATCTCTACCCAACTTAAAACCTAAACCTCCATACTCTAATGCTCTATATGTACTCGTGTCAGCTACTTGGTTATCAAGTGCTTCTCATCCTATTTCTCCAGCTCATTTAAGCACCTATCCTTCTAAACAAGCAAGCACTACAAATGTATGGATGTGATGAAAAGTTTGAATAGAAGGGTGCAAAGTAATAACAGTACTGTAGGTAGAGTAAAGTTTTGTTTCTAGTAGAATACTTGTAAGGAGAAAAGTGCAGTAGAAGATAAGTATCCTCCCCTTGTTCATCTGGTATCGTCTTCAGATAGGGATATGCTTATCCGTCTGTGAGAGGAGCATAGTCATGATTAGTGGGCTTGATTCCCAGAAAAAGGGGTATTATACTATTATGGATGGTCATCATGGCATGAAATAAGGGAACGGGCTGAAATTGTCAAAAGGTGATAAAACAACTTAGCATGATGTGTATGTGGGCTCAAACATAAACCCTCCTAATAATATTATGCCAAGTGGTAGGTGGGCCCTCTTCATTATTTAGAGTTTTTTTCTTTTTTTTTGGGGGGGGGGGGGGGGTGCCTTGAGTCATAACGGTGTCAACAACTAACGTTAATCCATGTAAAATGACATAAATACTCTCCAACATTAATTTTTTTTTTTACATTCTAAACTTGACTATTAATCTTTCTTTATTTCGTCATTTGAGATTCCAACAATATCTTTATGTTTATACTGATTTGGGATTTTAAAAAAAAATATTCAAGGGTATTTATGTTATTTTGCATGAATTAATGGTAGCTTTTAACACCGTTATGAGTTATGGTTCAAAACGCAAAGGAATCAAAGTTTTTAGGGTTTAAAATGCAAACGATCAAACTTCGAGATTTAAATGCACTTACAAAAAGTTAGAGGGTTTAAAATGTAAAAAATCTGAAGTTTGTGTTTTGAATTTTGAGTTTTGCGAGATTTTTGCAAATATGCCTATAAAGTTTAACCAGTATTGCATCTGTCCCTAAGTTTGCCAAAATTACAAATATACTCACAAGGTTTATATGAATTTGCAAGTATGCCCTTTTCCATTATGACATCGTTAGATTTTCTGTAAATGACGATGTGCCTTTCAAGCCAAGTATTATACATGTAATTTTTGCAAATATTATAAGCATATTTATAAAATAATCTAAAGTAATAATGTACATAAAAATATAAAATAATGAAATAACAACTATGTCTACAATAGTTGTAAATATTGTAAGTTTATTACTTGGTTTAAAAGGAATTTTCATCATTTGCAAAAAATCTAATGGCGTCATAATGCAATAGACACACTTGCAAATTTACGCAAACCTTATAGGGATATTTGCAATTTCGGAAAACTTAAGGATACAGATGTAATATTGTTAGACTTTGGAGGAATATTTGCAAAAATTCTTTAATTTAAATTTAAAATTTTTTTTTACAGGGAAAGTTTTAAATCTTACACTTTCATGTTATATTTACGGTAGTTGTTACTTTGATATTGTACTAAGGCTAGTGTAGTTATTTTAAGAGCATTTCAGCGGCAAAAGGGGTCATGTTAAGGTAAATATATATATATATATATATATATATATATATATATATATATTCTTTGGTATATTTGTCATTGTGGGTTGTTCCTAAAATATCAACACTACCTTCGAGGTATTTGGACTATTCCAGATTTGCACGCAACTAGAAATGTTGAAAATATTAAGCCAGAGCCAACTCATCTCATTTAATACAAGGGTGGTGATTTGTGCCAATATAAATGGGCATTTGGCTCTCATGCAATGCAACGAGTCATGTGTGCATCAGTTGGGTGTGTGTGAAAGCATTGAGTTGTGAGTTAAGAGTGAAAGTTGGTGAGAGATGTGAGTTGGGAATAGAATTTTGGTATTGGGTGGTGTGCTTATTGTAAGAAGAGTGTGTGTATATGAGGGGTTGTGTTGTGAGAGAGTGTTAAAATATTTTGGGTGTATTTTTTTTATAATATTTTATAAATAAATTATTTTTAGAGCATCCATTCTCTTAACAATTGGTATCAAAGTTAGGTTGGGGGTCGTGGTTTCTGGAGGGTATGCCAGCTAGATAAGTACGAGGAGATTCTGGACGTGCGCAGTTTGAGAATGTGAATCCGATTGGTCTGGGACCAAGCTTACTTGGAAAAGTGCTTAGCATACCAAGTCACGATGGTGGATATTTCTACCTTTGTAAGCACTATTGAGAAGCTAAATTATAACAACTATAATACTTGGTGTTTGCATATGCAATTTTATCTGCTTGGTCAAGATCTGTGGGATATAGTTGGCGACAATAGTATTGCACCACCCACAGATGACGAATAATTGAAGAGGTGGAAGATAAAAACTAGCAAAGCTATGTATGTATTAGCAGTAACCATTGAAGACGAATTGTTGTAAAAGATCAAGGATGCTAAAACACCCAAGGAGGCGTGGGACACCCTCGTAGCACTATACATAAGAAAAAATGAAACAAAGCTCAAACAATTGAAAAATGAGTTGCTATCCATCTCGCAGTAGAATATGATGGTGAGTGAATATTTCTCCAAAGTTAAATTTCTTTCTGGAGAAATTTCAAAATTAAACCCAGAAAATTCAATCTTTGAGACTTGGATGAGGAGGATTATCATCTATGGCTTAAAGCCAGAATACCACGGGATTATCATTGCTAGTCGAGGATGGGCCAAAGAACTAACTTTAAATGATTTGGAAAATATTTGGCCAACCAAGAAGCTTTAGACCAGCAAATGTCTAAAGTTTTACTAAAGAAGGAGGAGAATATTCTTTTTAGTAAAAAGAGAAAATTTCAAAGTAGAGATCGAGCAGCTGTGAGGCCGAATGGAGGTAACATAAGAAAGCAAGAAGGAGGTTGGCAAAGAAAGCAGCAAGGACAGAGCTCGCAGCAAGGGGTAGCTCGTCAAGGTGGTGACAAAAAAGATAAGAGATCCCAACAGCAGAAGGATCAGTGTTATAACTATGGCAAAAGAGACTACTTCTCCAGAGATTATTGGTTCAAGCGAACATAGGGAAATGCTGCGACCTCTACCCATAACAAAGAAGAATGAGATCTTCAAGTATCCCTTGTAGTAGAAGAGCCTCAAGAGATAGCAGACTCTTGCACCACTAAGACAGAAGAGGAGTCGGCTCTCATATTAGTAAGTAAAAAATTAATCAACTATAATGATGATTGGATTGTTGATTTTGGGTGTTCTAATAACATGACAGGAGACTATGAGAAGCTGACCAATACATCTGAATACAAAGGAGGACGAGTAGTTGCGACAGCAAACAACTCCGGACTCCACATCACCCACATCAGCAAGACTATGATTACCCCTTGGTCCAACTCACGGAAGGTACAATTGGAAAATGTGTTCCATGTACCAGGTATGAAGAACAATTTATTATCTATCTCACAACTCAGCACTTCTAGAAATTATGCGGTATTCAGCCAAATGATGTGAAGGTATATCCAAAATTAAAGATAATAAATCAGCTGATCATGGAAGGGCATTGACTTGAGTCTGTCTATGTAATGTCTGCGCAAACAGCATACGTAGACAAGACAAGAAGGAATGAAATTGTAGATTTGTAGTACACACGGCTTGGGCACGTGAGTTATCACAAGATAAAGCAAATGATGAATAAATTTATGCTCAGAGGTCTTCCCCAACTAGAAGTTCAAGAGGATAAGGTGTGCGCCGGATGCTAGTTCGGTAAGGCACATCAACTGCCATATGAGGAATCAAAATTTCAGACTAAGGCACCTCTTGAGTCGGTCTGCTCAGATGTATTCGGAAGAGTGAAGCAGTCATCCATTAGTAGCTACCAGTATATGATAACCTTCATCAACAACTATTTAAAGCATGTTTGGGTTGATTTTATGAAAAAAATCTGAGGTGCTAAGTAAATTTAAAGAATTCAAGCAAAAGGTGGAGAGCGAAGTAAGTCAAAAAATACGGTGCCTACGCACAGATAACGGGGGAGAGTATATGTCTCCTGAATTTTAAGAGATTTACAAAGGTGTAAAATATGCCGATAATTGACTTGTCCAAACATGCCACAGTAGAATGGAGTAGCAGAAAGGAAGAATCAACACTTGGCAGAGATATGTAGAAGTATGTTGCATGCCAAAAATGTGCCACCTAAATTTTGGGCCAAATGCATGAAGACTGCTTCCCATGTTATAAACAGGCTTCCTCAACTCAAACCTAGGTATATTTCTCCTTTTGAGAAATTATGGAGCATCAAACCAACAATAAATCACTTCCGTGTGTTTGGATGCATCTGTTATATATTTATACCTGACCACCTTTGCAGTAAATTTGATAAAAGGCCATTCGCTATATATTTGTTGGCTATGATAGTTAAAGAAAATTTTGGAATATTGTGATCCAACCACAGGCCGATGTTATGTCTCACGAAATATAATTTTCGATGAAATGTCACCTTGGTTGTCATCACAAGCAGTCTTATTACTTGACTCCAGTGAAATAAAGGGGTAGTTAAAGGAAAGACTGCATGAGCAGCTCGAATCAGGCCAAACTCAGCTAAGAGAAGAGCCAATTGAGGAGGATGAACTCTCGCTAGGAAGAAAAGAGTCCAGACCCAAGTTACCAGAAAAACCAAAAGGCCCGTGGCAAATAGGGGTGCATCATGGGAGTACTGAAGAAGAAAGACCAAGCCAGATCGAAGAGTTCGATGAGCGAGAAGAAGCAAAACCTATTCTATGATGATCGAGTAGACAACAAAAGCCAAATCTAAAATATGCTAATGCAGCAGTCCTAGAAATAAGTGAAGAGGTGGAACCTGCCACGTACGAGGAAGCAACACAAAATTTAACATGGAAGAAGGCTATGGAAGAAGAAATTCAAGCCCTAAAGCAAAATGAGACATGAGACTTGATGTCAAAACCAAAGGATGTGCAACCCACATTATGTAAATGAGTGTACAAGCTAAAAATGTAGCCCGATAGATCAATTGAAATATACAAAGCTTTGTTGGTAGCTTGTAGATTTTCTCAGAAGTTTGGGCTAGATTATGATGAGACATTTAGCCTAGTGGCAAAAATCATAACGATTCGTGTATTACTAGTGCTTGCAGCCAGCAAGTCATGAAAGCTCTAGCAAATGGATGTAAAAAATGCATTTTTCTATGGCGAGCTAGATCAAGAAATATATATAACGTAGCCTAACAGGTCCGAGGGCACGACTCATCCAGAGTATATATGCAAGCTGAAAAAAGGCCTTATATAGACTAAACAAGCGCCGAGAGCGTGGTATGGTAAGATAGGTAAATTTTTACTACAAAGTGGTTATTTTATTGCACTATCCTATCCAACTCAAGTCTATTTGTGAAAAAATAAAAATGGAAAACTAGTAATAGTGCTAGTATATGTAGATGATCTCATCATCATTGGTGATGATGAAAAAAAGATCAGTCAAACTAAGGTCAATCTCTCAGTTTGCTTTCTCATGAAAGACTATGGGGAATTAAAGCATTTTCTTGGGCTAGAAGTTGAGTGTACAAAAGAAGGGATATTCCTATGTTAGCAGAGGTACACTCAAGACTTGCTAGAGAAGTATGAGTTGCTTGATTGGAAGTCCATCTCTACACCTATAAAGCCCAATACCAAGTTATGCTCTCTAGGAGGACAAGAGTTAGCAGATTCGATGATGTATTGACACCTAGCGGGTAGTTTAATCTACCTAACTCTTACACCGCCAGATATTGCATTCGCTGTCAGTGTAACAAGTCGCTATATGGAGAAGTCAAGAAAGCCGCATCTAGATGTCGTTTGACGTGTTTTGAGGTACGTAAAAGGAACAATGGGTTTTGGTCTCTCATATAAGAATAATGCACTATGTAAAGTAGCAGGATACTGCGATGCTGATTATGCCGGAGATCATGACACAAGGAGGTAAACTACTGGATATGTATTTGAACTCAGATCAACAGCGGTCTCATGGTGCAGCAAGAGACAGCCGACCGTGTCCCTATCAACTACTGAAGCAGAGTATAGAGCAACGACTATGGCAGCACAGGAAACCAAGTGGCTGATGCAACTTATGAAAGACCTTGTGAAACTCCGAATTTTAAGCTTAATAAATATAGCTTGAAATCGTCTAAGGATAAAATCGAAAATTTCATAAAATGAAGGGCTCAGGTGTAACCCATATGGGAAATGAAAATTAGTGGAAAGATGATTAAGCGAAGTGGGATTAGCAATAATCACGAAAAGACCAAATTGCAATTTTACAAAAGTGAGATTAAATTGTAAATTTAGAAAAGATGATTGATTGGTAAATTTTGACAAGAGTGGAGACAAAAGGGGACATACTTGGAATTTATAAGAAAATGGAGGGTAATTTATGATCCCACAAAGATTAGCTATGAAAATGAATTTTTACAAATATTTCGGGAAGGAATCTCAAAATTTTGAACTATACTAAGTGAGACTGTTTAAATTCACGGACCTTATAGAAAAATAAAAATAAATGGAAATTTTTTGGCTAATTAGGGGCTCTAATTTGAGGACTTATATTCATCATCACTGTTTTCATTAGATCTAAGCATGTATAACTCAGAATCACATAAGAATTTAATAAAAAATACTAAATTATGTGCTCTTTAATCTAGACGGATCAGATTATGAAAAGTAGTTGACTAAATTGCCTAACTCGAGTGCATTAAAAAACGTACCCAAGAGCAATTCATGCACAACCATGTATATTTTTATATAATTATTGAATTAATTAATATCCTAATGTATATAAGGCTGTTTGAGATAAAACTTTTGGACCAAGCCTATTTTAATATACCATACATAATGAATGGATTAAATTTTGAAAAACAAGTCTACAAGTTTTTAAAAATGAAATTTTATGCCAAAATATGATTTTAATTAAGTTAAAATATGTACTTCGCTCCAATTGAAGTAAAATTTTATGGGTAAGCCTATTTTAATATGCCCAATTTAATGAAGGAATGAAATTTTGGAAAACATGTCTCCAAAATTTTTAAAAAGAGATTTTTATCCAAATATGAATTAGCTAATTAAAATAAAGGAGAAATTTTTTTCAAAATTCTAAAAGGTACATTTTGTGAGCAATTGTATATATATTAATAAGAAAATTTTTCATAATATATAAGTGTGAATATAGGAAGTTATGATTTAATTTATTAATAATGGAATTTCCGTTTAAAAAAAACGTTAACAGTGCTGGCAGCATATCACGATGCAGGAGCTGGCACTAAAATGGGCAACGTGTAACTTAGGTGATGAATTAAAGCTAACGTGGACCGTTACATGCACAACAAATTAATTTATAAATGCTGAATTTTTTTAAAACCCAACACCTGTAATGTATTAAGCGGTGAATCTAGGTGGGTTGAAAATAAACTATGGTCAACCGATTAAAAGCAAGTATAAAAGGAGAAGTCACATAGCTGAAATAGAAGAGAGCAGATGCAAACGTTGAAATGCAATAGAAATGGAGAAAAGTATGGACGAGCAGCAGCACCAGGCGTAGACGTCCACCATCCAAGCAATCTTTAGGTTCATTATATTATTATTATTTCTTAATTCCTTCTTTTAATGCTGTTTAATTAAGGTTTCATAAATTGCAAGTATATAATCATATATGTAGGTAACGTCCGAATCAGATTTGGTTATAATATTTGATTCTATTTTAATGATTCCGATAACTCATGAAATTCTGGGTATAAGTGATGTTAAAACAGATTTTTATTTCTGTTATAATCATGATTAAATAAAAGAATAATAGGTTAATCTTAATTGTTATTTCAAACCTGGAGGGTCTGTGATATTAGAAACAAAAATATGAACGAAATGATAAATGAAGGATTTTTACCATGAAAATTTTTTTACAAGCTCATTATAATATCATTAAGGAACTACCAAATTTTTAGCTTAAAATATTAAGTAGGTTGAAAATCAAAAATCCGAGAAGAATAACTTAAAAAGGGTAAAATGGGTGACAGGATCAGCTGTAGTAAATGATTTTTAATAACTTTTTTAGATGGATTTTTAATCTGAAATTTTGATATGATGTATAAGATATCATTATTATCAGTCTAATAAAATAAAATATGATTTTTGGATGACATAAGTATGGTTTAAAATTAAATTTATTAGGGCTGTCCCTAATTTCACAACACTGTCCAGCACAGTAAAAATGCCAAAATAAATATATAATGTTAATATTTCTTTCTGATATTTTTATTAGGGTTAATTAATTTATTTATTGATATATTCAAGAAATTTCAGAATTAAATACCTTGATTTGATTTCAAATCAAGATTTAAAGAAATCAGTACGCCTGATTTCAGCAAATGAGGACAGTTTGAGAAATAATCAAAAAGAAATATGAAACCTAAGTGGAAATGATCTAAATTCATATATATGTTAGTTAAGGGTGTAATAAAGGATTAAGGATTTCAAGTATGATTAATAATTGATGATATTATATGTATATGGAATTAATGGATAAATAAGCAGATGAAACATAGTAAAAATAAGAAGAGAGGGGCTGTTTTGGAATTTAATATTAAGTTCCAGAAATTTTAAATGGAATTTATTTTAATTATAATGTGTAAACAAGGTTTACAAAAAGGGTACAAATTTATGATGACTAAGTAAGTGATTAAGTACCTAAGATATGATTTTAGAAAATATAAATGAGGGTAAAATGTAATATATAGGGTTGTTTGAGAGAAATTACAAAAATTATAAAAAGTATAGACCCAAATTATAAGCCTTTACCCTTAAGCAAATATCTTGAGAGATTTTCTCAAATAATATGTCAATAATAGAAAATATTTTCTAAGTATAAAATGCTAAAATCCAAGATGTTGGATTTAGCTAAGTGTTACAAATCCTAAGTAGAATTTGGAAAATTAACCCTTAAATAATGATGTCAAAATAAATGAAACAAGTTCAACCAAATGAGGATAAGAGTGGTTGGTATTAGCCAAATATGTAAATGTGGTTAGAAGATAATTATATGAATTGGAATTTATGGAAAAAGGCAGATAAATGGCTTATTTGAATTGGTGACATCAAATGACTTAGGAAGTTCATAAGCAATTGCCTATAGAAGTTGACTAAAGGACAGAAAACAAGTGTTAAAGATAGAATTGATAAGTGAGAGATGATAAACATAAGTGAATTGGAACAGGGTGATGACAATATTGGACTAAAGGTAGAAATGGGTCAAAGTTGATATGAAACACACATAGGTTAGAAAACCCTAAGATAGATTCAGAGTTAATAGTCGAAATGTGCAAGTATGGGATATTATGTTTATATGAGAAAAAAAAATGGTCATTTTCATTTGTATAGAAAAAGGAAATGAAAAAGTGGAATGTACAAGTTGACTACGCAGGTAAGCAAGTTATATATTTTCTAAAATGTTTCTAAATGATTGCAAATTGTTTGCTCACATGTTTTATGAATTATATTTAAGGATGATCATTCCTATAATACTTTATATGAAATGATTGCTAATTGCTTGTTAAATACTTTTGTAAAATGTTTATGATTTATAAATGTTATGTTGACATATGTATGTGAATGATCACGGTGCACGAGGATTAGGCCATAGCTGAGGTAATATGTGGACTAGATGTCCCCCTCACTATCACTAAGTCGCTTATACAGGCCCAGGCAGATGGCAACCTCTCTGAAATGGGAGCAGGATCAAGTAATGGACGCCTAGCTAGCGATCGATTTGGAAAAAGGTCATATATGCTTGAATGCATTGTATTCTCATAATACGCATAAGGATGAAAAGGTTTATGATCTATTGGTAGTTGATCACTTGATAAGTGTCTCCTACCCAATAGAAAGAAATGCATTTGAAGAAAAAGAAAATGTTTACTTGCAAAAGAAAAGACTTACTTACTGAGTATTATTACTCACATGTGTTTTCAAAATATCAGACAGGCTATGGAGCTGACTCATAAAGGATGGCGGGTAGAAATGATATACCGATATTATTTGCAGTCCTATGTATGTGTCCAGAGTGGCGAATATAAGATGATCATGTTTAAAGACATATTTTATGAATATGATAAGGATGATTGTACTTATGTGAATATGTGAATTATTTCAATAAAAGAAGATATGAATGGTTTTGTGGTGATATGAATGATTATATGGAATTTTCAAAGTATATATGTATGAAATATTTAGGTTGAGAGAACTTGTGATGTAGACAAGTCAGTTATTATGATATGAACAATATATGTGAAATTGATGTCAAAAATATGTTTGTATATGATAATATGATGTTATGTGATGAGTAAAATTTTTTTTTTGGACGAGATCCAATTAAAAATCCCTCCATGTGACCGGGGCAACAATCCTGAGTCACGTTTACCAACCCTTTTCGACCCCGGAGTAAGGACTATGTGGAGCCTCGAGTCGGGGGAGCCACAGTAGTTGGTATCAGAGCAAAGTTGGTAAAATGGCAAGAAAGGAAGGAATTGATCAGACTAAGTTACATGAATTTATGATTTTGATCAAATTGATGATTTATGTATAGATGACAAACGAAGGAAAGGCCCCAATGGAGGAAATTGTCGATCAAACTAGGGGCGAGACTAGTAAAAGAATAAGTAAGGCAGAATTAGAGGAACAGTCCTCAAGAACCTGCCAAAGACAAGAAGATAATTCTAGACTTCCAGCAGAGGTCAATATAGGAGAAAGGGTAGCTATAGCCGTAGAAAAGGCTATGCAACAGTGGACAATCCAGGCTGCTGGGATGCTATGAGGCTTGTGGAACTAGCAGACCCCATTGCTAATAAAGGATTATGCCTCTAGCTTCAAGAGGGCTAGGGCATTAGAGATGGAATCAACGAGCACTCAAGAGCTTAGGCAAGCTCAAAAACCTTTCTTTACAGCCTCCTAGGGAAATAAAGCTAATAAAGGAAAGAAAAGAAGGGCAACTACCCGGAAGAAGAGGGCCGGTAATAGGATAAGGAGCACCCCCACTTGCAAGACCTGCCACAAGCACCACTTTGGCGAATGTTTACAAGGTTCGAAAAAATGCTACAAGTGTGGCCAAACGAGTCACATAGCTCGGGATTGTGAAACTGCTAAAGCAAAGATAGTAAAGTGCTACATCTATGACCAAGCTGGGCACATTTCACCCAAGTACCTTTTAGCCTTAGGAGATTCCTAGGGGTAAGGAAAAGAGGTCAATAAAGGGAACGGGGACCAGGGGGCACAAATTTTCCGCCAATATACCTTTTTCTTTTTGTAAATATATAAATATTGCTAAAACAGGTACATAAGGCTTAGATAACCTATGTACAAAGGTGTGACAATGTTTTGCTAACTATGAATGAAATATGTGAAATACATAATCATGTGAAATATGTTTGAACTTTATTTATGACTAAGTATGTTATGATATGATAGACATTGATATTAATAAATGTTTTAAAGTACTTGAAAATGTCAGCCACAAAAGGTGATATCAAAGCAAGGTTTGGTAAATAGGCAAGAAAATTAAGGATGATGATAGGACAAGTAGAATACCATAGAGGGTGGTATCAGAACAAGGATTGGTAAATAGGCGTGGAATGAGGAAAATAATGAATGATGAAGAGGAAGAAACAGTATGATATCGCAGGGAGTAATATCAGAGTAAAGAGTGGTAATTAGGTATGGAAAGGAAATGTATGATACTGCAAGGATAATATCCTAGCAAGGATTAGCAGATAAATGTAGAAAGAGTGAATGAAAAAAAAAAGAATTGAAATCATGAATTTATGTCATGTATTTTCTTTCATGATGCAGATTCAGTGAGAAGGGAATTGTTTGAGATTCTTTCCAATCTCGATGCACTTGAAGATAGGTAAGAGAGGATTTCCCTCCATATCAATTGAATGAAGAAGAGTTAAGGATTGAGAATCGTGGAAAAACACATGAAAAAGGGAAGTAAAAATGGTGATAAGAACCCTTCATTGGTCCATTGAAAGTAAAAATAGGAAAGAAATTAAGAAGGAAAGTGAAGATGACCTAATTGATCTAGCATTAGTATTCTCACTAGGTAATGCATATGTAGTGTGAAGAGAATAGATGTTGACAAAAGTCTCTTTTGACTTTTGAGTGAAAATAAATATATGATATTTTGATAAAAAAAAATATTTAATAGGAGATAAGTGCAAACAATACACTTGTATGGTAAGAATTTGTAAAAAGAAAAGGTTGTGACTAACCTTTCTCTGAGATATAATTGATTTTGTATGAAATAGTTCATCTTGTAATAAGATGAAAAATTATATGAATGTATAGAAAATGTTATGCTCAATACAAGGATGAAAGCCAAGTTAAACAAAGGAAAAGCTATGACAGATGAGGAACCTATAAGTCAATGAAAATAGGTGAAACTGGTAACAAGTCTAAGCAATTAGGATAAGGAGAGTAGCCAAATTCCAGGACTCTTCAATGACGAGAAAAAAAAATGTAAGTATGGCAATGTATGTCCAACTTAGAATAGACATAAATAGTATAAAGACTGTGAGAAAGAAATTTTGAAGATCTAAGTATGAAAGAAAAAAGAAAGGAAGCAAGAAAAAGGAGTTGTACACGTCCCAAGGCAGGTAATTGTTCCAACTCAAATTTTGTATTTTTAATCCATAGTTATGCCATGATTAAGTGACATCCAAAGGCATTATATGATTCCATTTGTTATACTAAAATTTGATGATCTTTAGATGATAAATATACTCAATTGAAATGATGGATTGAGTATATAAGCAGGAAAGACCAAACTAGTTTATATATGATGTTTTGAAGTTTATTTGGATAATATAAATGGTTAGGAAATGATAATTATATGTATGAATGATTAAACATATTACCATGATTGATGATACATGTGATGTTGGAATTATATGAGTAACAAAACACATTATTCTCTTAAAATCATGTTTTAAAATCATAATTTATGAGTGAGCAATAAATGGGAACTTTAAGAGAAAGTTGAGAGGAAATACCCCCACTTGTTTAAAGTATAGTAGGTTTCGGAACGAAACCTATTATAAGAGGGGAGGATTGTGAAACCCGAATTTTAAGCTTAATAAATATAACTTGAAATCGTCTAAGGATAAAATCGAAAATTTCATAAAATGAAGGGCTCAGGTGTAACCCATATGGGAAATGAAAATTAGTGGAAAAATGATTAAGCGAAGTGGGATTAGCAATAATCACAAAAAGACCAAATTGTAATTTTACAAAAGTGAGATTAAATTGTAAATTTAGAAAAGATGATTGATTGGTAAATTTTGACAAGAGTGGAGACAAAAAGGGGACTTAATTGGAATTTATAAGAAGTTGGAGGGTAATTTATGATCCCACAAAGATTAGCTATGAAAATGAATTTTTACAAATATTTTGGGAAGGAATTTCAAAATTTCGAACTATACTAAGAGATAGTGTTTAAATTTACAGACCTTATGGAAAAATAAAAATAAATGGAAAATTTTTGGCTAATTAGGAAGCTCTAATTTGAGGGCTTATATTCATCCTCACTGTTTTCATTAGATCTAAGATGCATAACTCAGAATCATATAAGAATTTAATAGAAAATACTAAATTATGTGCTCTCTAATCTAGACGGATCAGATTATAAAAAGTAGTTGACTAAATTGACAAACTTGAGTACATCAAAAAACGTGCCGAAGAGCAAATGCACAACCATGCTCGTGCACGGAGTTTGCGTTGATATTTTGTTATTTTTATATAATTATTTAATTAATTAATATCTTAATGTGTATAAGGTTGTTTGAGATGAAACTTTTGGAGTAAGCCTATTTTAATATACCCTACATAATGAATGGATTAAATTTTAAAAAACATATCTACAAGTTTTTAAAAATGAAATTTTATGCCAAAATATGATTTTAATTAAGTTAAAATATGTACTTCGCTCCAATTCAGGTGAAATTTTATGGGTAAGCCTATTTTAATATGCCCAATTTAATGAAGGAATGAAATTTTGGAAAACATGTCTCCAAAAATTTTAAAAAGAGATTTTTATTCAAATATGAATTAGTTAATTAAAATAAAATAGAATTTTTTTTCAAAATTCTAAAAGGTACATTTTGTGAGCAATTGTATATATATTAATAAGAAAAATTTTCATAATATATAAGTGTGAATATAGGAAGTTGTGATTTAATTTATTAATAATGGAATTTCCGTTTTTTTAAAAAAAAAACGTTAACAGCACTGGCAGCATATCACGATGCAGGAGCTGGCACTAAAATGGGCAACGTGTAACTTAGGTGATGAATTAAATCTAACGTGGACCGTTACATGCACAGCAAATTAATTTATAAATGCTGAATTTTTTTAAAACCCAACACCTGTAATGTATTAAGCGGTGAATCTAGGTGGGTTGAAAACAAACTATGGTCAACCAATTAAAAACAAGTATAAAAGGAGAAGTGACATCGCTAAAATAGAAATAGAAGAGAGCAGATGCAAACGTTGAAATGCAATAGAAATGAAGAAAAGTATGGACGAGCAACATCACCAGGCATAGACGTCCACCATCCAAGCAATCTTTAGGTTCATTATATTATTATTATTTCTTAATTCCTTCTTTTTAATGCTGTTTAATTAAGGTTTCATAAATTGCAAGTATATAATCATATATGTAGGTAACGTCCAAATCAGATTTGGTTATAATATTTGATTCTATTTTAATGATTTCGATAACTCATAAAATTCTGGGTATAAGTGATATTAAAACAGATTTTTATTTCTGTTATAATCATGATTAAATAAAAGAATAATAGGTTAATGTTAATTGTTATTTCAAACTTGGAGGGTGTGTGATATTAGAAACAAAAATATGAACGAAATGATAAATGAAGGATTTTTGCCATAAATTTTTTTTCTAAAAGCTCATTATATTATCATTAAGTAACTACCAAATTTTTAGCTTAAAATATTAAGCAGGTTGCAAATTAAAAATCCAATAAGATTAACTTAAACCGGGTAAAATGGGTGACAGGATCAGCTGTAGTAAATGATTTTTAATAATTTTTTTAGATGGATTTTTAATCTAAAATTTTGATATAATGTATAATATATCATTATTATTACTGGAATAAAATAAAATATTATTTTTAGATGACATAAGTATGGTTTAAAATTAACGTGATTAGAGCTGTCCCTAATTTCACAACACTGTCCAGCACAGTAAAAATGCCAAAATAAATATATAATGTTAATATTTCTTGCTGAGATTTGTATAAGGGTTAATTACTGTAGTTATTAATATATTCAATAAATTTCAGAATTAAATACCTTGATTTGATTTCAAATCAAGATATAAAGAAATCAGTACGCCTGATTTCATCAAATGAGGACAGTTTCAGATATAATAAAAAAGAAATATGAAACCTAAGTGGAAATGATCGAAATTCATATATATGTTAGGTAAGAGTATAATAAAGGATTAAGGATAGAGATGATGATTAATAATTGATGATATTATATGTATATGGAATTAATGGATAAATAAGAAGATGGAACATAGTAAAAATAAGAAGAGAATGGCTGTTTTGGAATTTAATAATAAGTTCCAGAAATTTTAAATGAAATTTATTTTCATTATAATGTGTAAAAAAGGTTTACAAAAAGGTACAAATTTATGATGACTAAGTAAGTGATTAAGCACCTAAGATATGATTTTAGAAAATATAAATGAGGGTAAAATGTAATATTTAGGGTTGTTTGAGAGAAATTACAAACATTATAAAAAGTATAGACCCAAATTATAAGCCCTTACCCTTAAGCAAATATCTTGAGAGATTTTCTCAAATAATATGTCAATAATAGGAAATATATGCTAAGTATAAAATGCTAAAATCCAAGATGTTGAATTTAGCTAAGTGTTACAAATCCTAAGTAGGATTTGAAAAATTAACGCTTAAATAATGATGTCAAAATAAATGAAACAAGTTCAACCAAATGAGGATAAGAGTGGTTGGTATTAGCCAAATATGTAAATGTGGTTAGAAGATAATTATATGAAATGGAATTTATGGAAAAAGGAAGATAAATGACTTATTTGAATTGGTGACATCAAATGACTTAGGAAGTTCATAAGCAATTGCCTTGAGAAGTTGACTGAAGGAAAGAAAACAAGTGTTAAAGATGGAATTGGTAAGTGAGAGATGGTAAACATAAGTGAATTGGAACAGGGTGATAACAATATTGAACTAAAGGTAGAAATTGGTCAAAGTTGATATGAAACACACATGGGTTAGAAAATCCTAAGATAGATTCAGAGTTAATAGTCGAAATGTGCAAACATGGGATATTATGTTTATATGAGAAAAAAATGGTTCTTTTCATTTGTATAGGAAAATGAAAGAAAAAAGTGGAAGGTACAAGTTGACTACGCAGGTAAGCAAGTTATATATTTTCTAAAATGTTTCTAAATGATTGCAAATTGTTTGCTCACATGTTTTATGAATTATATTTAAGGATGGTCATTCCTATAATACTTTACATGAAATGATTGCTAATTGCTTGTTAAATGCTTTTGTAAAATATTTATGATTTATAAATTTCATGTTGGCATATGTACGTGAATGATCATGGTGCACGAGGATTAGGCCATAGCCGAGGTAGTAAGCAGACCGGATGTCCCCCTCACTATCGCCAAGTCGCTTATATAGGCCCAAGCCGGCGGTGACCTCCCTGAAATGGGAGCAGGATCAAGTAGTGGACGCCTAGCTAGCGATCCATTTGGAAAAAGGTCATATATGCTTGAATGCATTGTATTCTCATAATACGCATAAGGATGAAAAGGTTTTTGATCTATTGGTAGTTGATCACTTGATAAGTGTCTCCTACCCAATAGAAATAAATGCATTTGAAGGAAACGAAAATGTTTACTTGCAAAAGAAAAGGCTTGCTTCCTGAGTATTATTACTCACATGTGTTTTCAAAATATCAGACAGGCTATGAAGCTGACTCATAAAGGATGCCAGGTAGAAATGATATACGGATATTATTTGCAGTCCTATGTATGTGTCCAGATGGGCGAATGTAAGATGATCATGTTTAAAGACATATTTTATGAATATGATAAGGATGATTGTACTTATGTGAATATGTGAATTATTTCAATAAAAGAATATATGAATGGTTTTGTGGTGATATCAATGATTATATAGAATTTTCAAAGTATGTATGTATGAAATATTTAAGTTGAGAGAACTTGTGATGTAGACAAGTCAGTTATTATAATATGAATAATATATGTGAAATTGATGTCAAAAATGTGTTTATATACGATAATATGATGTTATGTGATGAGTAAAAAAAAAATTGGACGAGATTTAATTAAAAATCCCGCCATGTGACCAGGGCAACAATCCTGAGTCACGTTTACCAACCCTTTTCGACCCCGGAGTAAGGACTATGTGGAGCCTCGAGTCGGGGGAGCCACAGACCTACACTAGCCTACTAATTACTCAGTGCTCCTATATTGTAATAATTAGTCTACTATATGCTTAGCGGAAAATCTAGTATTTCATGTAAGAATCAAGCATGTAGAAGTACATTACTACTTCATACAAGAGAAGGTGCTACGTGGAGAAATCGAGATGAAGCATATCAACACTGAATATCAAGTTGTAGATATATTTACCAAAGTATTGACAAAAGCAAAGTTCGAAAAGTTTGGAAGATAAATTGGCATGATCACAACAATAGAGTTGAAGAAAAAAGTTGGTGCTGAGGGGGAGAATTAAAATATCAGTATCGCCTTTGAGGTATCTAGACTATTCTAGAATTGCACACAGCTGGAAATGTTGAAAATTGAAGCCATAGCCAGCTCATCATAATGCAAGGGCGGTGATTTGTGCCTATATAAATGGGCATTTGGCTCTCATACAATGCAACGAGTGGTGTGTGCATCGGTTGGGTGTGTGTGAGAGCATTGAGTTATGAGTTATGAGTTAAGAGTGAGAGTTAGTGAGAGACGTGAGTTGGGAATAACATTTTGGTATTAGGTGGTGAGCTTAGTGTAAGAAGAGTGTGTGTACGTGAGGGGTTGTGTTGTGAGAGAGCATTAAAATATTTTGGGTGTATTTTTTTTTATAATATTTTATAAATAAATTATTTTTAGAGTATCCATTTTCTCAACAGTTCCTTGCCTCTTTCTCCTTCTTGAGGGAAGAGGAAATAGAGATGATACTACTTTTGAAAATTTATTTGTTCATTTTTAGAAGATGTTTTTTTCATGGTCGTGATCCTAATGAGAAAGGGTCTATATTGCAAATTGCTTTACATGCAAATCGCCTTAAGAGCAATTATGACAGTTTTTCGAGATCTAACTTGGTTATTTTATTTTTTGATTGACATTTAATACAATATGACACCTAGATATTATAATGAGGCATATTCACAGCCCTCACATTATGAAGAATTTTTTTTATAAACACTCGCACATTAGAGAAAATATTTAAAAAACACCCACTTTTAGGTGAAAATTGTAAAACTCTCATTTTAAGGGGATTGTATTGTAAAACTCCTTCCCATCAGGAGAGGAGATTTGAAACTAGTCAACCACATGCCAACCGATCGAATTAATCCAACTTAATTGATTGGTGAGAAAGGATTTCTTTCTTTTATCTTGTCGGGGAGGTGTTGCACACATATTCTGTATGTTCTACATGAGTATCTACAAATGCATAAAATTGAATTTTGATGTTTGAAATGCTAGGGTTGAAATATAGTGTGTCCAAACGTTAAAGAATTTTTGTTGAATTTGCTATTTTCGTAAATTTCAGGGGTTTTTAGATGTGTTATTTATCCTAATCAATGGAATGCTGCCCTAATATGCATATGGCATGGGTTCGACTCTCCACACCACCTTGGTGTGTATGATTTTTACTGTCCTCCTAAGTTGATTGGGGTTCTATATTCCCCCGGTGTGAAAGTTTCATATAAAATTTTTCCTATGTTGGGGGTTTACAAAAAAATTTCCTCTATATTGTGAAAATTATGAATGTATTTGATTGCAATATAAGTTGTCATATTATATAATTGTATGCTGAGTTCTTTTAATTTTTTTTTATTTATTTTGACGATTCTTGCTCGCATACGGCACTTTTGGGCGGTAGTTGGCTTCATTTTTGAGTTTGGGCCAGTAGGCCCTTTTGTAGCGGGGATAGTGATCTGGGAAAATATTAATAAACCCGCATTTATACAATTAAATATTGGAAAAGATGAAAATTGAACAGAAAATTGGGCTTGAATTATAATAAAATCTAAATGATATTATAAAAAAAATCACCAAAAAGATATTGGAAAAAGCTATCACATGAGTTAGCAACCGTGGGTTTGCTTCGGGTTGGCAGGCGGTGCATCCAAATGCCAGGCATATTATTATGGATACGAGGAAAAACTTGTAATCATTTTCATTAAGAGTATGAGAAGATATTCGAACCTAATGAAATAGATTGCTATGTACGCCACACCTCGAGGTAAGATGGAAAACTTATTTTTATAGTTTACTAAATGATACCCCACACGAACAATTAACATTAGATGTTAGTCTAAATAGGGAAGAAAATAGGAATATCAGTTATTTCACAAAAATTCGAATATCTGAAGTAAAGAAAGCTCTAAGGAAAATGAAAACAGGAAAAGCTTTAGGCCCAGATAATATACCAATTGAGACATGGAAGTGCATGGGAGATGTAGGTGCAACATGGTTAACAAATCTTTTTAACAAGATTATAAAAACGAAGTTAATGCCAAGTGAATGGAGGAAAAGCATTATAGTTCCAATTTATAAAAATAAGGGAGATATTCAAAATTGTGCAAATTATCGTGGAATAAAATTAATGAGTCATACTATGAAATTGTGGGAAAGAGTAATTGAACATAGACTAAGACGGGAAACTAATATATCTGAAAATCAATTTGGTTTTATGCCAGGAAGATCAACTATTGAAGCTATTTTCTTACTTAGACAACTATTTGAAAAGTATAGGGAGAAGAAAAAGAACTTATACATGATTTTTATTGATTTAGAAAAAGCTTATGATCGAGTACCAAGAAAGTTAATATGGCAAGTGATGAGGAAAAAAGGAATTAATGACAGATACATTGATATTATTAAAGATATGTATGAGGGGGCTGTTACAAATGTGAGAACCATTAGTGGAGATACTAATGTCTTCCCAGTTAAAATAGGTTTACATCAAGGCTCAGCCTTGAGTCCTTACCTTTTTACCTTAGTAATAGATGAAATTACTAGACATCTCCAAGAAGAAGTACCTTGGTGTATGTTATTTGCAGATGACATTGTTCTAATAGATGAAAGTAAAGAAGGATTAAATTTAAAATTGAATAGGTGGGTAGATGCTCTAGAATCTAATGGTTTTAGAATTAGTCGCACAAAAACTGAATATATGAAATGCAATTTTAATAATAGTGAGAACCCGGATGATGAACCAATTAAGATTTTAGATCAAACAGTAACAAAAACTAATCACTTTCGGTACTTAGGATCAATAGTTCAAGAGAACGGGGAAATCGAGAAAGATATAATACATAGAATTCAAGCAGGATGGAAGAAATGGAGAAGTGCGTCAGGAATTTTATGTGACCGTCGAGTTCCAGTCAAATTAAAAGGAAAATTTTATAAGACTGCGATTAGACCTGCTATGCTTTATGGGGCAGAATGTTGGGCAGTTAAAGAGCAACATATACAAAAAATGAGCGTAGCGGAAATGAGAATGTTAAGGTGGATGAGTGGTAAAACAAGAAAAGATAAAATTAGGAATGAAATAATTCGAGAAAACTTAAAAGTGAGACCAATTAATGATAAAATGAGAGAAAATAGATTAAGATGGTTTGGTCATGTTAAAAGGAGGCCTGAAGTAGCACCGGTTAGGAAAACAGAGTTTATCCAAGTAGAAGGTGGTAGAAGAATGAGAGGAAGACCCAAAAAAACATGGATGGAAGTAATTAAACAAGATTTAAAAATATTACATATTACTGAAAATTTAGTCTTAAATCGCCAAGAATGGCGTAACAGAATCCATGCAGCCGACCCCACATAGGTGGGAAATGGCTTATGATGATGATGATGATACAGGAGCGCGGATTTGCCTCAGCTCATCCTGTTCCTAAAACTTAAGTTTCAACTAGTCTATGTATTTTTCAAAAAAGAAAAAAAAACTTAATCTATGTAAGGAAAAATTTTCCTTGTACTCATATTAGTTACCCTTAATTCCTAATATATTTATAATTTTTTAAAACTTTCTTTCATACTAATAATTTTTCACTTTAAATTCTATCATACTCATACAATTAAAAAAACAATTAACTATTTTATTAAAAGGATGAAGTTACCTTTTATAGAAAAAGAAGATTTTACCCTCCTATAATTTTTTAATTAAAATAATTAAACTAAAATATGACTCCACTAATGTTGGCAAATCATTAATTTGTAACATTAAATAATTTAAATATTATATGAGGACTGAATCATTTTAATTAAAAAATTTTAAAAGGATAAAATTATCTTTTCAATAAAGTAATTAACGGTTGTTATGTTTATAAGAATTTTTTTTTAATTAGTGTGGGTATTAAAGGTGTTTTCCCTCCATGCAAAGGAAAGTACTTTTATGGTAGCGATTCCATCCGTTAAGACTTAAGTTTGTTGTCCTAATTTATGAATAAATCAAATTTTATTCTGCATATTGCATTTGGAATTATTTTTTAAATGAGAAAAACAAAGCTTTGGGAGGTCATATTTAATAAAAATGAAAATTTCATAAAATCAACATAATAAAATGATTTAATATATATTTTGAAGATACTAATTTAACATTTATATTAGCTAAAATATTCTTTTTATATAGGTAAACAATTCTGTATGGCTACCTGTAAATTGACAAACTTATAGATGATAAAAAAAAGTAACATATTTTATGGATATGCATCCCCATCTATATCGATCACTATGTGAAATGTTTATTTTTTGATTTTTTTTTACTTATTTTAATTTCAAAAAAGGGCATAAATCCATGCTTGTTTTTATTTTTGAAAACAGATGTAATAAAAAAAAAAAATTACCTGGTTACTGATGTAGGTAAGGCAAATGTAAATATAAAAAGATAATTTTTTTTAGCTATATATGAATGCTAAGGTTCTACAAATTATTATAACATTTTAATAATATGTGAATGTATTTAATTGACTCTCATATTTTATATATTATTGTAAATATATTTTAGCAAATATGAGTGACCCAAAATTTTAATTGAATTTTTTTTATTACTATGATAAAAAATAATTTTAAATAAATGAGTATATTAGGGGTGTGTTTGGTTGGGCTAAAAAAAATGACGACAAAAACTTTTTAATAAAAATTTTTTCATTCTCTTTAGCAATCTTACTTTTAATTATTTTTTACATTTTTTAATATTAATTTATTATACTTTTCAACTATTTTTATAGAATTATCCATATAACCAACCTATCTATTTTAACTTTATATTTTTTTTACACCACAGCATTTCCCCTACAATATTTCCCCTACAATATTACGTCATTTTTTATTAATCTAACAATTTTTACCCAAAAATTTGTTCTTAAAAATTTTTTACCTCCAACCAGCCAACCACAAAGTAGAATTTGATTTACTCGTCCAAACGGGCAAAAGTGAGCCCACATGATATTTAACATGGAGGAAATGAATAATTTAAAATTCCCCACGGTCAGATATCTGGACAGCAGGACACAACAATTGTTGGGCCCGATTTTTCATGTGCACTGAAAATATCTCCACGGCATGGGTCCAATTTCGTCGTTGGCTAGAATAGCGTTTCTCACGCAACAAAGGCTCTCGCATCCTCTTCTTCTTCGATTCTTCCAATTCCACCACATTCTCGCGGGATGGCAGAATTAGTTCTATCCCCAGTTCTTGAAGTCATCTTCGGAAACTTGGCATCTGCCGCCATGGAAGAGCTTCGGTTGGTGTGGGGTGTGGACGTTGAGCTTCAGAATCTGAAGAGCACTTTGTCCGCGATTCAAGCAGTGCTGGAAGATGCAGAGGACAGGCAGTCTGAATCTAACGCTGTCAAGGATTGGCTCGAGAAGCTTCAAGATGTTGCTTATGATGCAGATGACTTGGTGGATGACATGGCTACTGAAGCTCAGCAATCAATTACGGAGAACAAAACAGAATCTAGCCGTAAGAAGATGAAGCAGCAGGTATGCAACTTTCTCCCATCTTGTTTTAGCTGTAGCAGTCGAGTTGGTTATAGGCGGGAGATGGCACACAGGATAAAAGAAATAAACGAGCGATTAGGTAAGATTGCCAGGGAAAAGGCAGAGCTCCATCTTCAAACCAGGTTTGCAAGCAAACAGTTTGAAGTAAGAGAAGGACGAAGGCAGCTAGTTGGTTCTGTAAGACATGAATCAGAAGTCTTTGGTCGCCAAAAAGATAAAGAAGCGATAATAGAATCTTTATTATTTGATGATTCTAGCAATAGAAGAAAGATTTCTGTTATTGCCATCGTTGGCATGGGAGGACAGGGTAAAACTACGCTTGCTCAGCAAGTATATAATGACGAGAGAATAACCTCAAAATTCGAGCTACGGGCGTGGGTTTGTGTATCAGAAGATTTTGATGTCATAAGGCTTACCAAGGAAATTATAGAATCAGCTAGCGGAAGTACCTGTGATTTGTCCAGCATTGACGCCATGCAACGTTGCCTTCACGAGATCCTAAATGGAAAAAGATTTTTCTTGGTATTCGATGATGTATGGAACGAAAATTTCAGCTACCGGGACCAATTACAAGGGCCATTTGCATCTGGAGAAAAGGGAAGCAAGATTGTGGTAACAACGCGGAGTAGAGCAGTTTCAGGTGTCCTGCAACCAACATACACTCACAATCTGGAAGGTTTATCGAAGGAAGATTGTTGGGCATTGTTTAAAAGCCGAGCATTTGTAGACGATGATGAGGACAATGTTAATGCAGACTATCCGCGCTTGGTAGAAATTGGGATGGAATTGGTGGACAAATGCCAAAGTTTACCGTTGGCAGCAAAAGCTCTGGGCGGACTATTATCTTCTACAAGGGATGAAAGAGAGTGGGAAAATGTATTGAAAAGCAAAACATGGGAGCTGCACGGAGCAGGTGGGGAGATATTACCAGCTCTTAGATTGAGTTATCAGCATTTGCCTACACATCTAAAGCGCTGCTTCACATTTTGTTCCGTATATGAAAAAGATCATAAATTTAAGCAGCACAAATTAGTGAAGATGTGGATTGCACATGGTTTTGTTCGAGGCAAATATGGGGAGCAGACTGAAGATACAGGTTCTAGATATTTCAATGATTTGGTAGAGAGGTCCTTTTTTCAACTGTCAACATCTCGTGAGGCCTACACTATGCATGATCTTTTCCACGATCTAGCGCAATCCATTTCAGGTAATGAGTGTTTTAATGCTAAAGATTCAGAGCAGCGACATCGCATTCCTAGAAAGGCTCGACATTTATCATTGAAGCTTTCTGGTTCTGCAAATTTTGAGAGGATTTATCAATTGAGAAGCTTACGGACATTATTATTTCGAGGAAACTGTAGTTGGACAAATGAAATGCTCAACAGCTTGAAATTCCTTAGAGCGCTGGAGTTAAAGGGATGTGATATGCCTAATTTTATAGGTAGCTTGAGGCATTTAAGGTATCTTAAATTTGAAAACAGTATCACTGAAGTGTTGCCTGAATCACTCTGTAGCATTTACAATTTGCAAACGTTGATCCTTTCACATTGCTATCAACTTACCAAGTTACCGTGTGAGATGTGTAAGCTGATAAACCTGCGACATCTTGAATTGAATGATTGCTCGAGTCTTGAATCCATGCCATTAGGGATTGGGCGACTGACTGGCCTACAAACACTATCAAAATTCATTGTCAGCAGAGAGGAAGAAAGAGGTATAGAAGAGTTAAAGAATCTCACAGATCTCCGTGGGTCACTTGAGGTTAGAAATTTGGAGCAAGTGGAAAAGGTAGAGGCAGCCCGGCAGGCCAATTTAAAAAGCAAGCGGTTCATTGATGGGTTGCAATTGATTTGGAGTGACCGTGAGCTAGCTAGTTCAATAAATGAAAGGCTTGAAGAGGAGGTGGCAGAAGAGCTCCGACCTCATCCTAATGTTAAAAAACTACAATTTTGTGGTTACATGGGTGCTCGTTTTCCAAGTTGGATGATGAAAAGAGGGATGGATATGCTTCTTCCCAATCTTACTTATGTTTATTTGAATGGATGTAGAAAATGCAACATCCTTCCCCCTCTTGGGCAGTTACCTTTTCTTGTCAGTCTCTTCATCGGCAACATGAATGAAGTGAAGCAGATTGCAGAAGGTCAGTTCCCTCGCCTGAAACACCTAAAAATTCGCAATTGCCCGCAGCTCCCCTCCCTTCCAGCTTTCTCATCACTGGAGAAATTACGTTTAATAGGATTGGATAATTTGGAGGATTGGTCTGGTGTAGAGGAAGCTGACTTCCAAAAGCTTTATGCACTAGTGGTTAAGAAATGCCCGAAATTGTTGAAATGGCCCACCAACCTTGCTTCCCTTTCAAAGCTAGTAGTTTCAGACTCTTGGGGATTGGATTCATTTCCACTTCTTCCATCCCTTCTCTATTTGGAAGTTGGAGAGTGCAGTGATAAGTTATGGAACTCCGTCTCCTCCCTTACATCCCTTTCGACCCTTACTTTAACTTCCCAAAGGTTAACAACAGTGCCTCGAGGGATCTTACGAACGCTAAACCAGTTGAGAAAGTTGCTGATAAAGGGTTGTTACAAGCTGGAGACATTACTAGAAGAGGATGATGTTCCGCTGACATTAACTCACCTCATAATAGTTAACTGTCGCAATCTCAAATCACTTCCAAGGGGGCTGCGAGCTCTTGCCCCACTCCAGCAATTGATGATTCACTATTGCCCCGAAGTGGTATCATTGCCAGAGGAAGGGCTTCCCAATGGACTACAGAGCTTGAGTATTTTGGGTTGTCCTGAGTTAGAGAAAAGGTGCCGCAAAGACACAGGTGAAGATTGGCTCAAGATATCACGCATTCCTCATCTACATGTGGGCTATCCAGAGGACTAGGACTTCTGCATTGGCCACCTGGTTTGTATTCTCTGCATGTAGTGCCAACTTTTGCTTTAACCCCTTCTGCCCTTCTTTGTTCCTCAAGATGATTTTTTGTGTAACTTTTCTGGGGACTAGGATTAGGATAGTCTGTGTACTCTCCGCCGGGGATAGTCGGGAGTTTTAATCAGTATACTAAGTTGCTTAGCCTATTCATCACAACATATAAAAGAAGCATCATTTAATATGCTATTCAACTTAGTTTGTTAATTAACACTGCGCAGTGTTGCAGGTGGACAGTATAGACACTGTTCTAACCCGCGTTTACATATTATGGGTTAGTATTCCTTTTTATTGAACGATATTAGGTTGTGGCTCTTTCTAATCTTTCTAAACAAGTTTTTTATATGATTCAATAGATGCAACTTCTCGATTTATTGTTTTCTAACATTTTTATGATAGTAAGAAGCAATTTTTCTATTTAATATTGCACATAGAAAGTGAGAATATTTTCCCTAAACTTTATGTTAAAAAACTTTTGCATTAAGTTGAAAAGAGGAAATTTTTTTTCAAAGGAATTCCCTTTTATTTGGCATGATGGTACAACTTCTTCCGAATATTTATTTCGGAGAGTTTTCTTTAATTGACATTTTAAGCATGAAGCTTTGGTGGAAGGTTACAATATTTGTGATTTTATAATAATAAATCCCATACATATGGAAAAATAGTATGGTAATTTAGATTTTTCTATTAAAACAACCCGTTTGCATGGAACCATAATGTTTTTTATGTTTAGAAAGTGATAAAACTTTTAGATAAAAAGTTTTTGGTGTAAAAGTTTTGGTTTTGAAGAAAATGATGTGATATGGTAAAGGTAATGATGATGAATAAATGGAATAAAGTTGAAATAGATAGATTAGTTGTATAGATAGTTATCTAGAAATGATTAGAAAGCAGGATAATTGTATAAGAAAATGTGAAAAATAATTAAAAAATAGGAAAATTACGGAGAGTGAAAAGTTTTAGATAGAAAATTTTAGCTTAACATTTTTTCTTATTGCCAAACACACCCAAAATATATAAAAAGATTAAATAAATTTACTTATTTAGAACAGAGCTAGCAAATACTGACATAAAAAATAAGAATTTGGCTACAGTAATAAAAAAATTCCTCCAGTTCAATGATAAAAAAGAGAAAAAGAAAAGTACAAATTAAATATGACATTTTTAATGACGCTTAGCTAACAGTAACATAATATATTTAAATGTAATTTTTCTATGCACGTTGCACTCTAGCAAATACAGATTTGATTCTAAACTTCTCATTAACTTCTTTAATGCTAAAGACAATTATGGATTCTTCTTCTGATCTACATATGGGATAAATCTGTTCAATTTAAGGTTTTTTGCTTTTTTTTTAAATAGGCTTTTTAATTTAGAGATCAATTTCAATGTACTAGGTTGCATTGAAATTATAATGCAATCGGAGAAAAACCCTTTTTTATAGGACTACTAATTTAGATATATTTAATTTATAAATTAAGTTTTATTATTTTTGAAAATAATTATTTTTATTTTTATTTTTAAATGGAGGTATGTAGAGACGCTTTTTGACTTTTAAATAACTAAAATACTCCTATTTTTTAAAATAAAAATATTTATATATAGTTATATACATATCTTCATAAATAGTAAAACTTAAATAGAAGTGATCTTATTAGCCCAGGCTAACCAAATTGCTTGTTTAGCGCACCTCAAAAAATCTATTAAAAATGGTTTACTGCTTTTCTCTTAATATACTTGTTTATTTAAGTGTATTTAATATATAAACCAAGTTTTACCATTTTTAGATATGTTTATATACTTTTTCGCACGTTTCCAAAATATATACATATCTAAAAATGTTAAAACTTGGTTTATATTTTAAATGCACTTAAATAAATAAGTGTATTAAGGAAAAAGCAAAAACAAGTATTTTAAATTGATTTTTTGAGGTGAGCTAAGTAAGCCATTAGCTTAGTCTGGGCTAACAGGATCATTCTTTAAATTCAATTTATAAATCGAATATAACTAGATTAATATTTCTATAAAAAATTTGAAAAAAATAAAAAAAGGTTTTGCATTCCGTTGCACTAAAGTTTCAATGCAACGAAGTGCATTGAATTGGGATTCTTTAATTTATTCCTCAATGAATCAATTTTATTCTTTTGTTCACATATCGAATATCTTCCATGATACTTGCTCATTTATTTGCTACTGAATTGATTTAGACACTGGCTACAATAGATGAAAACCAGCATTATTTTTTTTATAACTCTTTATGTGTATTTCACACATCATTTTTTTGTCCTTAGTTGATGAAATGAAAAATGGAAAAGTGAAGATTGATTCCAGATAAGAAGCACCTTCTTTCTGTCCTGATCTTGACATGCTTATTCTCCATATCCATTACATGTATGTTACATATAGACTTTGCCCAATGCTCACTTTTAACAGTCAACAACATCAATGCCGCAAACCTTGATCTATTCACATTTTCTTCGGATGCAGTTTATAGAGGAGGTGATGACAGATGAAGCGAAAAGAATACACTGGTAAATTTTGAAATGGATTATTTCTCTCGTCCTCGAAAACATATCTGTTTTATGTTTACTCCGTATTATTTTGAGGGTTTGCCTACGTCTACCCTCTCTTTTTTATTGTGGGAAAAGAGTGACATTCAACTCAATTATGAGACATTTGTGTTTATATGGTTATTTTGTTTCTTAGCACCCTACATGTCTTTTAGATTGAAATGGACTTCTGTTTTTTCTACGTTCTTTTCCCTTCCTTCCCAGAATGTATCTACTTCAAGTGCTTCTGTGATTGCACTAGAGGCAAACAAATGAAAGATGACTTGAAGTTCGGCATGGATTTCTTGAGATGTGTCTCCGGCTATGCGTGCAAATCCTTAGATGAGGACAAAGGGATTTACTCACTTCTATTGTTAGATTTGTAATGCCTATATATACAACACATGCATGGACATGAGAAATTAATCCAATCCAAGCTTTTGTCTTGTAAAGCATTTTCGCATGATATAGGATTTATTAAACTATTTAATCTATCATTATTAGTAAATGTAAAATTTTTTATAGTTTTGGCAGAAATCGTTAAATGAAATATACCTTGGGAGATCTGGGTTTCCATTGCAAGAAAGAGGTGACTGATGTATCAAAACTTGGCAATTTAAAAAAATGGTCACCAGGCAGACCTTTGGAGGTTGACCTGATGAAGTCCGACAACACCATTTCAGCTTTGAAAAGCAAGGTTTCAGTGCAACCAGCTTCTCATGAAAGTTGGTTCATATTCTTTTCTATCGTTCTTCTCCAGTTGACCTAACATACATTACTATGGGCCAACTTAGGGTCTGTGGACAAATAAAATAGAAGATGAAAGAATGCGAATTGTAGGAAATAAACATGCAATTTGCTACAGAGATTAAAAATGATAAGGGTAATCAAACATGATGCATGCACGTGTAGGAACAAGAAATTAAATATGAAATGTCAGTTAGCCAGTTAGCTGGTAGCATTATGCAAAAGGTGAAAAATAAACTTGCATGCAGGTTAGCAGGCTAATATTATGATATGAAAATGTAAAGATGCAAACAAAATATAAAATCCCTATATAATTAATGGGAGTCACTACTAACAAAATAATGTATATAACTAAAAAGAATAAACCACTAAAATACAAAAAATTATGAGTGGATTTGTGACTAAGATAGAGAACAAAAATATATGAGATTTTTTTTTATTTTCCCTCAATACAATAATCCGAGGAGCATATAAAATTTTAAAAAAAAATTTATATAAAGCACAACAGATTTAAGAGTATCATCTATGGCATGATCATGTGTGAATAAGACGTTGTCTCAAGAGAATCCATTCCTTTAGTACAAAATGAGACCTTTGTCTTAAGGTTAGGAGTACAATTCGTGCTTTTGAAACTGAGGTTCACCTCTACCCTAACCCTAACCTTAATTCTATTTTTAAAACTTCAACTCTAACTCTATTTGTAAACTTAAATCCTAAAATTATTTATGAAATTCATATTTGGATTGAGTTTCAGATTGGAATTTAGGTTGATATTTTCTTTACAACATATATTTGTTACTCATTTTATAGTTATTCATATAGAATAACAATGAAATAAAATATATTTACATATAAATATATTAAGAACAAAAATAATAAAATATATAAGAAACTATTTGACAATAAAGCATTTTGCTAATTCACGATACTTAAAGAATGACCAAATCATGATGCCTGGTATCACAACTGTGATTAGGGGTGCAACTTGGGTCGGGTAGGTCCGGGTAAGAGTGGAACCTACCCTTACTCATTTTTTAAAAATCTCTACTCTACCCTATTTTAGACCGGATCGGTCCGGAGCCTACCCTACCCAATTTTCTCAATAGCGGGTCGGTTCCAGTTCGGTTCCAAATCGGTTCCTAAAGAATTAGGTCTGAAAATCTATAAGAAATCTGTTGCAAATGCAATCCAGTTTGAAAATCTCCATGACATTGCATAAAAATCTCCATGAGAATATTCTCAAAAACAACCTATAAGCAATCTGTTGCAATCTAGTTTGAAAATCTCCATGACATTGCATAAAAATCTCCATGAGAATATTTTTAAAAACAACCTATAAGCAATCTGTTGCAATCCAGTTTGAAAATCTCCATGACATTGCATAAAAATCTCCATGAGAATATTCTCAAAACAACCTATAAGCAATCTGTTGCAATCCAGTTTGAAAATCTCTGACATTGCATAAAAATCTCCATGAAAATATTCTCAAAAACAACCTATAAGCAATATGTTGCAATCCAGTTTGAAAATCTCCATGACATTGCATAAAAATCTCCATGAAAATATTCTCAAAAACAACGTATAAGCAATCTGTTGCAATCCAGTTTGAAAATCTCCATGACATTGCATAAAAATCTCCATGAGAATATTCTCAAAGATAACTTGTAAGCAATCTGTTGCAATCCAGTTTGAAAATCTGATAACAATTAGGTCTGAATGTCGAAGTTCATCTTCGTAGTAATTAAAACCAATACAACTCAAATCAAATTTCAAATCTGATTGCCATAAAAAAATTGCAAATCTGATGAATTAAAATGAGAGGGATAAACCAATGCAGATCAAACATCCAAACATAAACTCCATGATTGAAATGTTATCATCATCTGATTATAAGAACAACAAATCAACATAGGAAAAACCAAAAATTTCTATTCAATGAAAGCTGACCGGCGACGGAGTTAGGGAGACCGGCGACAGAGCGACAAGGGGCAGTTGCTGCGTGACTGATTGACGGGCACAGACGGCGTCGAATGGGTTTGAAAGATCTCCTTCTCTGGCAAATCACCAAATTGCCGCTACTTGCTAGGGTTTGGCCGTTTGGGGGAACAGAGTGAGAGAGAGAGAAAGAGGGGCAGTGAACTCGGAGAGAGAGAGAGAGAGAGGAGCAACCGGCGCCGAGGGAGAGAGAGAGAGGAGAGGCGACGTGGGACGGCGGGAGAGGAGAGGGACAGAGGAGCAATGATGCGCCGAGGGAGGGGGGGAGAGAGAGAGAGGAGCAGCCGGGCGCCAAGGGAGAGAGAGAGAGAGGAGAGGCGGCGTGGGACGGCGAGAGAGGAGAGGACAGAGGAGCAGTGATGCGCCGAGGGAGGGAGGGAGGGAGAGAGAGAGAGAGAGAGGAGCAGCCGGCAGCCCAACAACGCGTCAAGGGAGAGAAAGAAGAGGAGCAGCGCCGACGCCGAGGGGGAGCGAGAGAGAGAGGCGACATAGGACGATGGGAGAGGAGAAGGACAGAGGAGCAGCGATGCACCGAGGGAGAGGGAGAGGGAGGGAGAGAGGATCAGCAACACCGCTGCCGAGGGAGGGAGGGAGGAGAGAGAGAGAGAAAGAGAGAGAGAGAGAGGAGAGGCGATGCGGTTGTGGGACTGCGGGAGACGGGGAGAGCAGAGGGAAGAGTAGATTTTTAGGGCTTTTGTTAGGTATTTATATATATATTCTATTAATGTGATCCGGGTCGGTTCCGGGTACCCAGCATCGGAACCGACCCTACCCGAATTTGAACAGGTAATTTAACCCGTGGAACCGAACCGACCCTATGGGTAGGTTCTTTGGAACCGAACTGACCCTAAATAGGGTACCCAGCGGGTCGACCTGCGGGTACCCGGACCAAGTTGCACCCCTAACTGTGATGCAAGGCCAAACCATGGTGTCAAACACTTGGCATATATTGCCTATGCATGGTACCTAAGGCAAGTATGGCGCTAAATGATCTTGCGCTTGCCAATATTCTCAAGACAAACCCCACTTGGCAGATTGCATGACATATTTAGAGCCCAATAGATCATTTTTGCTACGAAAATCAGTAAGTGTTCAAAGATGATTATTGTGTCTCCTAAAGAATGAGTGAAAACTACTCAATTATACCACCATGCTTCAAGTAGGCACTAGCAACCTATGGAAAATTTGAGAAAGTTTGTTAAGCTTATCGGCTTACTGGTAAGACTATTTGGAAATAGAGAATCAAACCAATGCAAGGGAAGAGATAAAATAATAATAGAAAACAACTAGATGATCTCTCTTAGCGAGGCTTTTATCATACAACCACATTACTTAGAAAACACTAACTTCTCCTCCAAAACACTCCAAAAAGATGAGATTTTCATATATGCATTTTCTCTTTTTTTTGTTATACTACTCTACACAACTTAAAAGATTTATCATATCCACAAAGAGAATGCATATCTATTGCATGTACTTTTTACTTTGTAGAATATTTTAAATACAGTCCTTTTCTTGTGATTTTTTAGGAAATTATTGTAAACTTAAGATGATCTTCTTTTTTATATGAAAATTTTTAGTTTGTTGTTCTTATTGTGAACTCGATTGGATAATTTAAAAATCAAAGTTTACCTATATTTTGAGGATTATCAACCAAATTTGAGAGCATTAAAGGAACTAATGTGTTTAGTTTGAATTTTTAAGATAGATTTTTCAAAATAAAGCAAAAACAGGTGGAGTCACATAGCCAAGTCAACCTTAGCATCGACTTAAGTCAAGTCTATATTGAAGTCGACCCTAGAAATTAACTTGGAATGATATAAATAAAGATTTGAATTGCAGAAAGATGAAGTCACAGCCCCAAGTCGACCAAGCCTGACTTTAGTAAGGAGTTAATGTTGCATATTCCTGCTGACTCATTTTAGTGCAAGTGAAGTCTCACAAGAAGTCAACTCTACTTTACGACTTGGGTGAAGTCGAAAGCCAGGTTGATCCAGATCTACGACTTGGATTTCTTCAAGTTGTTGAAGTGAAACCTATATAAGTGAAGTTGAATGCAAAGTCAACCCTACCTTGTGACTTGGGTCAAGTCCAAGATTAAATTGATTCAGGTTCAAGATTCAAAGGATTAGGAACCCAAGAGCTGAAGTTTTAAGGTTCGAAGTTTTTTAACTTTCAGTAAAGTCATACACTCAAGTCGACTTTACTTGCGACTTGTGTTAAGTCCAAAGACTAAGTCCACTTAAGAAGGAACCTGAAAAGCACAAAACAAATGTGGAACCCCAAATTTTAGGACCATGTATGAAACCCTAAGGTCATGAACCCGGGGTTATTGATTTTTTTAAAATATATGATTTTGTAATATATAGAGTCGAAGGACCAAATAATTAATTAATAAATAGTAAACATGAATAGTAATCATGTTATTAAGATAAAATGATAAGTTAATCACTTTGGATTAACTTAATCACGAAAAGACCAAATTACAATTTTACAAAAGTGAGATTAAATTGTAAATTTAGAAAAGATGATTGATTGGTAATTTTGGCATGAGTGGAGACAAAAAGTGGACTTAGTGGAAATTTACAAAGGTTATATTTGGAATTTAAAAGAAAATGGAGGGTAATTTATGATCCTACTAAGATTAGTTATGAAAATGAATTTTTACAAATATTTTGGGAAATAATTTCAAAATTCTGAATTATACAAATTGAAACTGTTTAAATTTACGGATCTTATGGAAAAATAAAAATAAATGGAAAATTTTTGGCTAATTAGGGGCTCTAATTAAGGGCTTATATTCATCCTCACTGTTTTGATTATATCTAAATATACATAACTCAGAATCACATAGAAATTTAATAGAGAGTACTAAATTATATGCTCTCTAATCTAGACGGATCAGATTATGAAAAATAGTTGACTAAATTATCAAACTTGAATGTATTAAAAAGCGTACCAAAGGTAATAAATTCCACCGCCAGTATACGTTGATATTTTAAATTTTTTTATATAATTGTTTAGTTAATTAATATCTTGATGTATATAAGATTGTTTGAGATGAAACTTTTGGAGCAAGACTATTTTAATATACCCTACATAATGAATGGATTAAATTTTGCAAAACATGTCTACAAATTTTTAAAATGAAATTTTATGCCAAAATATGATTTTGATTAAGTTAAAATATGTACTTAGCTCCAATTGAGGTGAAATTTTATGGGTAATCCTATTTTAATATGCTCAATTTAATGAAGGAATGAAATTTTGGAAAACATGTTTCCAAAATTTTAAAATGAGATTTTTTATCTGAATATGAATTAGTTCATTAAAATAAAATAGAAAATTTGTTCAAAATTCCGAAAGGTACATTTTGTTAGCAATTGTATATATATTAATAAAAAAAAATTTCATAATATATAAGTGTGTATGTAGGAAGTTATGATTTAATTAACTAATGTTGGAATTTGCCGTTTAAAAAAAAAAGAAAAAGAAAAAGAGAAGAAGCAGCGCTGGCAGTAAAACAGGAGGTGCTCGGTGCATGAAATAATTGCTGGAATTACGGAAAAGCAACAGCTGGAAAATTTTAAGCGGTAACCTTGGGTTAGATTCAATTAACTATGGTAAACTTATCAGCTATAATATAAAAAGGAGCATCTGATCAGTTTTGCATTCAGCGTCAGTTTCACTAGCCAACAGAACCAAGCAACGGAAGCAATGCTCCAAGTATTTCAAACAGGTTCTTATCCATTTTTAATTTCTTCACGACGGCATTTTTATTTTAATTCAGTTTTCAATTTAGGTTCTGAAATAAACATATATGGACGTTTGAATGATAGAGTTTATGCACTAATTATTTTGAATTTGAAATTCATAAGCTAAAAGTTAAACAACCTGCTGACGTTGATATGATTAATGTATATACTGTTTTGATTTTTAATTCATAACCTGTCAAACGTTAATCTGCAAAATATTTCCTCTGAACAGGTTTATATATATATATATACCACATTCGGTTTTGAATTTCATAAAATCAAAAATTTTATAGTCTGAACGTTAACTTAATTCAGTTTTGATTTCATGCTAAACAATTATGATTTAATAACTGTTTAAAATGATACAATTTGAATTACCCTCAAAATAATAGGTTAATCTTGAATTATTGTTTTAAATCTGAAGGTTATGTGATGTGAGAAACCAAAATAAGAATGAGATGGTAAACGAAGGAGTTTAGCTATGAAAATTTGTGTACAATCTCATTATATTATCATTAAGGAACGACCAAAATTTCAGCTTAAAATATTAAGCAGGTTACAAATTAAAAATCCGAGAATATTAATTTAAACAGGGTAAAACGGGTGACAGGATCAGCTGTAGTAAATGATTTTTCATAATTTTTGGAGATGGAATTTTATTCTACAATTTTGATATGATGTACAAGATATTATGGTTATCACACGAAAAATATTAAATATGATTTTTGGATTACATAAGTATGGTTTAAAAATAACGTGATTAGGGCTGTTCCTAATTTTACAACACTGTCCAGCACAGTGAAAATGTCAAAATAAATATATAATATTAATATTTATTGCTGAAATTTTTATGAGTATTAAATCATGTAGTTATTGATGTATGAAAGAAATTTCAGAGTTAAATACCTTGATTTTATTATAAATCAAGATTTAGAGAAATTAGTACACCTGATTTCAGCAAATGTAAACAGTAATTAGGAACATGATCATGAACAATAATCATGAATAGTAAACAAAGTGATTTGGGCAGAAATAAGATTGATATTTATAAGGATGTATGAATGGAATTTTTAAAGATTTTTGGGATAAAAATCCATATGTGAAAATAGAGACCAAATTAACCTCTATGAGAGCTATGAAGGAAAATAAAGTGATTATGACATATGCATGGGTTAGAAACACTAAGATGAATTCAAATTTAATAGTAGAAATGTGCAAGCATGGAATATTATGTCTATATGAGAAAAATGGTTCTTTTCATTTGCATAGGAAAAGAAATGGGTACAAGTGAAAGATACAAGTTGACTACGCAGGTAAGCAAGCAAACCTTTTGAAAATACAATTTTATATGACCTTATTCTGCAATCTTAAATTGTCTTGGAAATTGCTTCGTTAAAAGCAAATCCTTTTAATGTTGAAAAATATTGAAATGCAAATGTTGAAAAGGTTGTGTTGAAAGGAAAATGAGTCTTTTTAAAATGATATTTGAAATAAATGTATTGAATAGTTTTATTTCAAGGTTTTGAAGTATTTTAAGGATATGTTTCAAAGGTTCTCTAAATATTAGATTATTTTGGAATTTCCAAAATCCATTGTTTCGAGCAGGATTTAAGGAAGGCCAACACGATAAATTAATTTGAAAAACGATTTGAGTAATGTTCAAAGGATTATACAAGTCTATCACATATAGAAATGAACAATAAGACAGGTAAACAAAAGTATATGATATTAGATGAAAGTTTCAAATATTTTTAAAGACGTTTTGTCATTCAAAAATTAATTACAAAAACGGTTAGAAAATATTGTTATTTTAAATGTTTCCTTGAATACTTCAAATGAGTTATGAAATATAAATGTTTTAAGGTTGGCCATCCTTACAAAACGTTTTGAGTATATAACTCGTTAACATGGGTTAAGCCCAGTTTTCAAGATTTGAAAGAAATACAGACTGAGGTCTGTAGTATTTGATAAAAGCATGATAGCATTAAGCTTTTAGAAAAGGAACACAGACTGTGGTCTGTGGTTTTTATAAAATCATGCTAGCATGTGAATGTGAAGGAAACGTGTGCACAAGGGTTATGTACTAGGTCTACTGTAGAGGATATGCATACCGGACGCGGTTGCAAATTGGGCCCCCCTTGCATAGGCCGAGTCGCTTGAATAAGGCTAAATGCCGGCGGCGCCCTCCCTGAAATGGGAGATGGACACAGATAGCCGCCTGGCTCGTGGGCTATCATCTGGAAGGATTTCTCTCCTAAGGAAGGATGATCACTTGATAAGTGTCACCTACCAGATGGACGGAGACGTATTGCATGTTGCATATGCTTAAAAAGGATTTTATGAAAAGTATTTTAGGACATGACAATGTCCTATGAGAAAAGGAGCTTCGATGAAAAATATTTTAGAACATAAATATGTTTTTATATGTCAAGTTTTACAAGCATATGTTTGTCATGAAATGGGATTATGAAATGTTCATGAAAGGTATTTATAAAAAAAGGTTTCCTCCAATTGCTAGTCGAACGCTTGTTAAGCGTCTACTACTGAAAGGTGAGAAATGCATTTAAAATGAAAAATGCTTGCTTATTGAGTTTCGACTCATGTTTTATTTTCCCCAACCATAGACAGGTACCGCACAGGCCATGCAGGAAAGGAAAAGAGTATGAAGAAAACTTTTCAACAAACTGGTCTGTAGATGGTATGAATGATTATATGGAATCATCAAAATATGTATGTATGAAATGTTTAGATTGAAGGAACTTGTGATGTAGATAAGTCAGTTATTGTGATATGAACAATATATGTGAAATTGATATTAAGAATATGTTCATATATGATGACATGATGTTATGTGATGAGATACTACGTGTATCATGTGTAAAATTGATGATAAGTGTTTGTTATGTGATGAAAGAAAATGAATGAAAGAAAAAAAAAATTTGGACGAGATCCAAATAAAAATCCCGCCGTGTGATCAGGGCAACAATCCTGAGTCACGTTTACCAATCAATAAAGATCCCGGAGTAAGGCTTCTAGGCACCCTGGGTCGGAGCGCCACAACAAAGAAAGTTCTATGGAAGGAAGAGGACGATCAAAGTCGCACCCCAAGTCAACTTTAATTTGTGACTTGGGCAAAGTCACATCCAAAGTCGACTTCAGCTTCAACTTAAGTCGTAATGGTCAGAAAAATTCAATATAGGCACATTTAATGTGCACGACCTACCCCCAACATTCAAATATGTTGGAAATATGTGAAAAACTAGCTAAATCTATATTTTGATGATTAACAAATCAATTTGAGTAAGTCTTGGCTACTAACACGTTTGTGGAAATGTTTAAGGCATATACATTTGAAGAAAATAAAGCATGGAAGGCCAAGTCGTTCTCCAAGTCGACCCCAAGATCGACTTCAAGAAGCCAAATCTGTCCAGAGTTGAAAATGGGAGAAGAACAAGTGAAGTCGCAGGCCAAGTCGACTCCACTTGCGACTTGGGAAGCCAAGTCGCAAACGAAGTCGACTCCATCATCGACTTCAGTCGGGAAAATCACTCCATAGCTGAATTTGGGATGGAAGAATGCCGAAGTCGCAAACGAAGTCGACTTCAGTTGCGACTTGGGCGAAGTCGCGGACGAAGTCGACCCCAAGTGCGACTTGAGTTTTTCTAAGATCAAAGATGCAGTTTCAAGAATCAACTTGAGTGTTTTCAATACCTAATCAAAGGTGCAAGATCAACTTAAATCTCTCAAGTTCAAGGCAAAGCTCCAAGCTTATCTCAAGATGAAGAAAGTCATGATATAACAACCAATCCAAGTTCAAGATACCAAGAAGATTCAAATCTCATGGATTCAAGGATTGCAAAACTCGGAGCAAATGAAAGCAAGAAGACTCAATGATCCAAGATATGAAAAATGCAAAGGAATTGAAGGAATGGAGAAGCCTAAGCAAAACAAAGCAATCTCCAAGGTCTTCAAGTTCATCAAAGCCAACTCACAAGGTGAAATCGCACCCGAAGTCGACTTCACCTGCGACTTGGGTCAAGTCGATACCCAAGTCGACCCGACCTGGAACTTGAGGTTGCGACGGAGAGGCGAAGTCGCACCCGAAGTCGACTCCATCTGCGACTTGGGCGAAGTCGCATCCGAAGTCGACTCCGCATGCGACTTGGGTCGCAACGGTCGGAATTTATTCGAACGTTGGCGCATTAAATGCGCGCCACCTACCTTCTAACGTTCGGATTCCCTCAAAAATTATAAAAGGCATTCATGGTGGACGAGGGAAGTAGCTGAGAATCATTAAGTGTGCTTAACTCCCATCTACAAGAGTTTTAAAGAGATCAAGCCATTCAAAGAAGAAGAACTCTGCTTCAAACTGCTAGAGCTCAATCTCTGAATCTTCAAAGCCTATATTACAAGTTCTTCTCTGCGCCAAATCGCTTCTACACATCTGTAAAGTGTAGACTTCTTTTGTTATTTCGTTTAATTGTATTAAGCTTGATTTAGCTTGGGTAGCTAAGATCAAGTGTATGCAAAGTAGTGTGTGATTGGAGTGAGACTCATCACCTACTTGTGCAGTGTGTTGTTTATGCCCCCTAGAGCTGGAATCTAGAAGAGAGCAGTGGCTCTAATTGTATTGAGAGAATACAATAGTGGAACCCAAGTCACAAGGAGTGTGAGCTTGGAAGAGTGGAGTAGGGAGGTTGCCCGAACCACTATAAAAATCTTGTGTGCTTGATTTATATTTCTGCTCTTTACATTATATTGCTTTCCATTTTGTTTCTTCATAAAGGGGAATAGATTAATTCGGGGTAAAGTTTCTGTTTAAGTTATAAATTTTTAAATTCCCAATTCACCCCTCCCCTCTTGGGTAATTGCCATTAACTCGGGACCAACAAGTGGTATCAGAGCAGGTCTTTGAGTTAAACCAAAGAGATCCAATCACATGGCATCCCAATCTATTTCCGTTCCCGCTTTTGCTGAGGGCCAATCATTTACTAGGCCACCTTTGTTTGATGGGAACAATTTCGGCTATTGGAAGTTTCGTATGAAGCAACTCATTATGGCTACCGACATGGATTCTTGGATTGCAATCCAAGATGGTGTAACCTTGCCTATCGATGAAAGAACTTCCAAGTGGACCGAAGAGGAAGTAAGAACCGTCAAGAGCAATGCTAAGGCTATGAACTCTTTATTTTGTGCTCTTACGGCTTCTGAATATGATAGAGTATCCTCTTGCCTAACTGCTAAAGAAATATGGGATACTTTAACATCTATTTATGAAGGAACTTCTCAAGTCCAAGGGACTAGGAGAAATATTTTGATAGGAGAATTGGAAAGCTTTAGAATGCTAGAAACAGAAAATATTTCTGAAATATTTGCTAGATTTTCTAAGATTACTAACGCTTTGAAAGGTCTTGGAAAGGCTATCTCTGAATCCGAACAGGTCGTGAAGATACTAAGAGCTCTACCGGAATCTTGGACTCCAAAGATTACGGCGATTAAAGAAGCCAAAGACCTAAATACACTAAAGCTAGAAGATCTAATTAGCTCATTAATGTCACATGAGCTAATTAAAAGAAGAAACGAAGACAATCACAAAGGGAAGAAAGTTATTGCATTAAAAGCGGCACACAACTCAGAAGAGTCTACCTCCTCTTCGCATAATGATAATGAAGATATTGCACTTCTCACTCGCAAAATTCCGAAAATTTGTGAGAAAAGAAAGGAACTTCAAAGACTTCAAAGAAAGAACAAGAAGAGAGAAGAAGAAGGAGCCAACGAAATGCTACAAATGCGGCGGGATAGGACACATACAAGCTCAATGTCCTACGCCCGAAGAGAAATCAAAAGAGTATCAAGAAAGGAAGGAAGGACATGAAGGTAGAAGATATCAAAGGCCAAAGGGAAGAGGCATGTACGTCAATGAAGAAACCTCATCAACAAGCAGCTCCTCAACCGACGAATTCGAGGCGGCAAATTGTGCTAGAATATGCTGCATGGCACGGATCGAACAAAAAGAAGACGTGTTATGTTGGAACACAACTGAAGTTTTGGAAGAACAAACCATCTCAACAAAATGCACAAGCAATGAAGAGGTAACTTCCAAACCTTGCTATTCTCAATCAAGTTATTCTTCTTTTCAAGAATGCCTCAAATGTGCTGAGTTAGAAGAACTACAAATTGCTTATGATTCATTATATGAGGAAATCAAAAAGCTAGGAAACAAGTTAACATTGAAGAGACAACAATGTAACTTCGTTATTATTGAAAATGGAAAACTAGCTGAAAAATCAACAAAACTGAAAGAAGAAAATGAATCATTGTTGAAAGAGATAGAAAAATTGAAAAAGGAGAATGAATCATTAAATGAGTCATTAACAAAGTTCTCTAATCCCGGAGAAAATGTGAAAATGTTTTTGAATATGACTGCTCAAACAAATAAAAGAGGTCTTGGATATTATACTTTTGAGCAAAAAGAAAGTGGCAAATCAAATGTACCGACACTTGGGAAATATCAAACCAAAACTGCACCTATATACAAGCCACAAAGGAAAAATGTTATGTGGACTAGAAGGCCAACATTTGAACCAAAATATACTTGAAGGCCAACTCCTAGATTACCAATGGCTTGCGATTTCTGCAACGAAATGGGTCATAAAGCCTATAAATGTAATTTTAAGAAACTACATGACCATGGTGCAAAATTAGTTTGGGTTCCAAGGAACACAAGATTTGGACTTTCTAAGTTAGAGCAACAAAAATTGAATTATATTACTAACCCGAATGGACCCATAAAATGGGTACCAAAGAGATGAGATTTACTTGTTTATTTTTCAGATTTGTTTCAAGGCAAAGGCAAACAATGTATGGTTCATGGACAGCGGTTGTTCAAGGCATATGACCGGAGAAAGAAGTCTATTTCACAAACTTAAGCCTTGCAACGACGGAACGGTTGCCTTTGGTAATAATGAGAAAGGTAAAATTAAAGGTAAATAAAACATTTATAGTATTTCAAATGCATGCATGGAAGATGTTTTGTTTGTTGAAGGACTCAAGCACAATCTAATGAGTATTAGTCAATTATGTGACAAAGGATACAAGGTTGTGTTTGAATCATCTATATGTAATGTATTTGATGGAGAACATATCATGTTTAGTGGAAAAAGACATGGAAATGTATATTTGGTTTCACTTGATGAATTAGATAGTCAATGTCTAATGACCATTGATAATGATCCATGGGTTTGGCATAAAAGGCTTGGGCATATAAACATGAGAAATATAAAGACCCTATGGAAGAAAAGTTTGGTAGAAGGCTTGCCAAAGTTGAAATATGACAAAGACGAAATTTGTAAGGCATGTCAATTATCTAAACAACCTAAAATGCCTTTCTCTACCAAAAAGGAAATTTCCACCACTAGGCCACTTGACTTGCTACACATGGATCTATATGGGTCATCCGACATTTTAACCATTGGTGGAAAGAAATATGTGTTTGTAATTATTGATGATTTTTCAAGATTCACATGGATAATTCTCTTAGCTAGCAAAGATGAAGTCTTCTCTATGTTTGCAACTTTTGTAAATTTGGTGAAAAATGAAAAACAAAGTACTATTGTGACTATAAGAAGTGATCATGGTGGTGAATTTGAAAACAAACGATTCATAGAATTTTGTAATGAAAAAGGAATTCATCACACATTTTCTGCACCAAGAACTCCACAACAAAATGGAGTAGTTGAAAGGAAAAACAGAATTATACAAGAGATGGCTAGAACAATGCTAAATGAGAGCAAATTATCCAAGAAATTTTGGGGTGAAGCTGTGAGTACAGCTTGTCATGTTTTGAATAGAGTTATCATTAGAGCAATCTTGAAAAAGACCCCATATGAGTTATGGAAAGGAATGAAGCCAAATATTTCTTATTTTCATGCTTTTGGATGCACACGTTATGTTTTGAACAATGGAAAAATCAACTTGGAAAAATTAGATGCCAAAAGTGATGAGGCAATATTCCTTGGGTACTCATCAAATAGCAAAGCATATAGAATATTCAATAAACGAAACCGAGTGGTAGAAGAGTCCATACATATTGTTTTTGATGAAACTAACTCATGCTTCAAAAGAAAAGATGATTTAAGTGATGCAGATGATATAGCAAGCAATCTTGAAAAACTGCATGTGGAAAAGCAAGAAGATTTCATGGAAGAAAGGGTAAGTGAAGGTAATAATTCCTACAAACCTCCAACTGATTTAAAATTCAAACATGCCCATCCAATTGAACAAGTTATAGGGAATGTATATGAAGGTGTAAAAACTAGAAGGTCAAAGCAAAATGTTTGTGGACAATATGCCTTTGTATCCAAGATTGAACCATCCAATATTGATCAAACTCTTAATGATGAAAATTGGATTATAGCAATGCAAGAAGAGCTAAATCAATTTGAAAGAAACTAAGTTTGGCACCTTGTTCCTAGACCAAACGATTGTATTGTTATTGGCACCAAGTGGGTCTTTAGGAATAAATTAGATGAAAGTGGACTTGTAGTGAGAAACAAAGCTAGACTTGTGGCAAAAGGATACTCACAAGAAGAAGGAATAGATTTTGAGGAATCCTATGCCCCGATTGCTAGATTGGAAGCAATTCGCATCTTACTAGCTTTTGCATCTCACATGAACTTTAAATTGTTTCAAATGGATGTCAAAAGTGCATTTTTGAATGGATATATAAATGAAGAGGTGTATGTTGAACAACCACCTGGATTTGAGGAAAAAGATCAATCTAAATTTGTGTACAAGTTAACCAAAGCATTATATGGATTAAAACAAGCTCCAAGGGCTTGGTATGATAGATTAAGCAAATTTCTGATTGATCATAATTTTCAAAAAGGAAAGGTAGACACCACTTTGTTTATCAAGTATAAAGAAAAGGATATTTTGATCATTCAAATTTATGTTGATGACATCATTTTCGGTGCTACTAATGAGACTCTTTGTCAAGAATTTTCTGAGCTTATGCAGAAAGAATTTGAGATGAGCATGATGGGAGAGCTAAATTTCTTCCTTGGACTGCAAATCAAGCAATTAAATGAAGGAATCTTCATTAACCAGTCCAAGTATATCAAAGAAATGCTGAAGAAGTTTGGCATGGAAAATAGCAAAGGAGCAAACACGCCAATGAGCTCAACAATCAAAATCGACAAAGATGAAAAAGGGAAATTGGTTGATTTGAAATTGTATAGAAGCATGATAAGATCTTTGTTGTATTTAACTGCTTCTAGGCCTGATATATTGTTTAGTGTGTGTATGTGCTCTAGATTTCAATCATGTCCAAAAGAATCACACTTGGTAGCTGTGAAAAGAATTTTCAGATACCTAGTTGACATTACCAATATAGGACTTTGGTATCCAAAGGGCTCTAATTTTGATCTAATCGGCTACTCGGATGCGGATTTTGCCGATTACAAAGTAGATAGAAAAAGCACTAGTGGAACATGTCAATTTCTTGGGAACATGTTGGTTTCATGGTTTTCAAGAAAACAAACTAGTGTTGCTCTTGTTGGTCCCGAGTTGATGGCTAAACCCAAGAGGGGAGGGGTGAATTGGGTTCTTTTAAAAAATCTTTGGTAAATAAAAAACTTAACCCCTTTAAGAAAAAAAAAATTAATCCCCTTATGAAAAGCTAATGGAGAGCAATTAAAATAAAGCAGTAATAGAAAACAGAACACAAGATTTATAGTGGTTCAGGCAAACCTTCCCTACTCCACTCTTCCAAGCTCACACTCCGTTGTGACTTGGGTTCCACTATGTATTCCTTGAATACACTTAGAGTCACCGCTCTCTTCTAGATTCAAAGCTCTAGGGGGCATATACAACTAGAGCCACTTGCTCTCTTCTAGATTCTAGCTCTAGGGGGCGTAACAACTCAATACACAAGTAGGTGATGAATCTCACTCCAATCACTCCCTACTTGCATACACTTGATCTTAGCTATCCAAGCTAAATCAAGTTTAGTACAACAAATCAATAAAAATAAGCAAGAACTACACTTTACAGATTTGTGTAGACAGATTTAGCTCGAGAAAGAAATCAAAGACAGCTGGGATGATGATCGTTGAAGCAACTTGCAGTTTGAAGCTCTTTCTTCCTTTGAAACACTCAAATATGGAGAAAAGGGATTTGAAAGTCTTTCTTGCACTTCTTTTCTCTCTATGATCCTTAGAGTAGTGAGTATTATATCTTCTCACGTTCATTTGAATGTCTTTTTATAGAATGAGAAAGATTAGAACGTTGTAGGAGTGGTTGGCGCGCAATAAATGAACTCCAACGTTCAAAAATTTGAACGTTATACTCCAAGTCGAAGATGAAGTCGACTTGGCCTGCGACTTGGTTTCCAAGTCGCACATGGAGTCGACTTGGCCTGCGACTTGGGTTCTTTAGAAACTCAAGTCTGAGACTTGGGTCGACTTGGCTTTCAGACTTTAACTCAAGTTGATCCTGAAGTCGACTTGGGTTGCGACTTGGCTTGGTCTATTGCAAAAACGCCTTGATCCTTTTGAAATGTCTTGAATCTTGCAAATCATTTGAAAGCTTTGAGTCCTTGCATAATATATGTATGTTCCTTGCTTTGCTTTGGACTCACTTGGTCTTCATGACTTGGGTATTACTCCATTTGGAAGCTAGCTTGAAGATTTGCTTTGAGCTTGATAGACCTGATTTGAATTTGTACTTAGATTCTTGCTTTGATCTTAAGTTTCTCTTTAAGAGTAGTCTTTACATCTCATTTGTATGTGAGAAACTTCAGCTTAGACTTCAAAACTTCTCAAGTCGAAGTTGGAGTCGACCTGGTCTGCGACTTCGCCCAAGTCGTACCTGGAGTCGACTTCGTCTGCGACTTCGTCATCTTCGGGAGCCAGATTTCAACGCTGGACATTTTTGTGCACTTTGAAGTCGATGCTGGAGTCGACTTCGTCTGCGACTTGACTACCCAAGTCGCATGTGGAGTCGACTTGGCCTGCGACTTCACTCGTCAGAATTCCATTTTCAACTTTGTCCAGTTTTGGCTTGTTTGAAGTCGCTAGTGGAGTCGACTTCACTATCGACTTCACTCCCAAGTCGAAGTTCAAGTCGACTCGAAGATCGACTTGACTTCTCTGCTTTCCTTAAACACTTGGCAAACATGTTAGTCATATATATATGCTCAAATTAGTTCTTATTAATCATCAAAACTCAATCCTTGGTCAATTTGTTTTATTTTGAACATTGTTTCCAACAATCTCCCCCTTTTTGATGATTGACAAAACTTCATTTGAGTTGATACCTTTCAAAAAACTCAAAACATGTTCATTTGAGAAAACAGAGCATATAAGTATCTTTGAACATATAATTTAGAGTTTTGAGTTTAAATGAGAACATTTTCAGAACATTAGTCATTTTGGCATAGAGTATGCTTGAATACCTTACAAGCCATATATTGAGTATTAATCATTATGAATACTTTGTATTCATAAAAAATTGCAATCACTTATCAAATATATCAATCATATCAATCATAAACCAAGTATCCTATCAAAAACATCTTTTCATATATATATATATGAAGTTTCATTACAGAAAACAAAAATTAAAGCATAAATGAAACCTTAAATACAATGTACCCAACCCAAAACTTAAAACAAAAACTTTCAACTCAATTCCTATTCTATCTATTTTATCTCCCCCTTTTTGTCAATCAAGCAAAAATAATGATTTGATGAATTGAAATTGAGAGATCGGATATGGAATAGGTTTGATGGGACAATGATGGGCCGAGGAGTAAACAAGAGAAGCGTGATCGGGAGTTGCCTCTCTATGAACTGAACCCGACTCGTAGGGATCGAGTTCAGGCATGGGTCTCTTCTTATGATGGCCTGAGGCAAGATGATAGCGGATATTTCGCATTTCCCGCTCGATTCTATCTTGTCGGGAATGCATATCTTCAAGCGCATTAAGGACACCGGTGACAAGACTTGTCATCCGGTTTTCTTGATGGCCCATTTCTGCCCTCATGGCAATGATTTCATCTTTGAGATCCCTTAGGGTGACCTCCTCAGAAGAGGTGGGAGGCACTCGTTCTCTTGCAGCGGACCCTTGTGGAGAGTAAGATCCGTGCGATGGAGGAGAAGCGGCCCGTGTAGGTGAAGCCATGGGAGATTGCTCCCCCTCAGCTTGTGCTTGGTCTTCTCGATGCTCTTCTTCTGGAGCTTCGGACCTGAGTTCAAGCACATTTATCTTCATCCTCTGGATTAGCGCTTTGTTGATTGCATTGGTGGACTTGAGCACTTCGAATGGCTCGCCTTCAATGTCTACTTCAAAATGTTCGAGGATCTTTGTGATCCAAGTGCCGTAAGGAAGGACGCCCCTTGGATTATCCTTTCGACTTGCCAAGGCTTCTAGAAATAATTTAGGTAGACTCACTTTGACTTTGTTTGCTACCTTCCATAAGATCCCAGCTTCTTGTGGGTTTAACTGATTTCTACCACCACCTTTGGGGTAGATGCAGTGGGCAATGAGAAGCCTTAGTACCCGTAGTCTTGGTGATAAATCCATGTATCGAAGAAATTTGATGCCCGGATGATACTTGTTACTTCGGGTGAGCTGATTGTATATCTGATCCATTGTGAGATCCTCAGGAAAAGGTTCTTCAACATAGGGGACTCCAAGTATTTGTCCTAAATGACTCATTGCTCTGGTCTGGCTTGGATTTAACCCGATTCCAAAATCCGTTTCCACTTCTTTGACATATGTACCAAAATTTTCTTCATCCCACTCATAGTAAAAGATTCTGGTAAGATCTGGATAGACCCTGTCATCCTCCTTTAGCAATTTGGTCCATCCTTGAAAATCTAATAGGTCTTCTATGTCGGACCCATAATCTTTTAAAAATTTAAAATCTATGATTTTTGGTATGAATACCTTTCGTTCATAGAAGTTCTTGTAGAATCGGCCATGATTGATTTCGGTTTTGAAGTATGTAGTGGGCATCTTCAAAACTTGAGTTTTGCCCGTTGCCGCAGTACCCCTTCTGCTTGCTCCGGAGTGTGTGCTCTGTGAAGCTTGGGCATGAGGTTGGCTTTCCGACCTTGTAGCTTGTTCCGATGTGTGAGTAGAAGCTTGGAACCGAACGCTTCTACCCGTAGAAGTTGAGGGTTCTTCTCGAACCCGTTTTGCAGGTGTCCTAGCTCTCCTAGGGACTTCTTCCTCAGTGTGAGATGTGGGAGGTCTAGGCACAGGCCTTTTTGATGGTTTGGAGACGGCTTTCCTCGGGGCCATTGAGATGGGAGTTTTTGGAGTTTGGAATAGGAAAATGAACTAGAGAGGACTTGAGAGAGTTGAAAAGAAGAGTTAGAGAGAAAAAGAATGATGAGATGGATTTTGAGAATGGAACTTTGAGAATGGGACTTGAAAGAACTTGAGAGATTTTGAGAATGGGAGGAGAAATGAGAGTGTAGTTGAGGGAGAGAGATAGAACTGAGATGGAGGAGACGGATTGAGAGAGTTGGGAGAAGAAATGAGAGAATGCCGGAGAGATGGAAATAGCCGGAGAAGAGAGAGATAAGGAAGAAGCAGGGAAGCCGGAAAGAAATGAGGAAGAAAAGAAAGAGAAGAGAAGAAAAAGGAAGAGAAGTCGACCGAATGCGAAACGTCGCGCGCGGAGTCGACTTGCCCTAGGCGAAGTCGACTTCGGTCCTTCTGGAGTCGACTTCGCCTGGGGCGGAGTCGACTTCGACCCTAGTGGAGTCGACTTCGCTTCTGAAGCGGAGTCGACCTGGCGTCCCTGGAGTCGACTTGACTCATCGACTTGACATTTTCAAATTTAATTTTCTTATGTATTTTTCCTAGTTAAGCTCTATCATCCCCATATCATTCCTAATCTTATAAAATGAATCTTTGGCTAGAGGTTTGGTAAAGATATCAGCAATTTGGTCTTCTGTTTTCACATATTCTAAGCACACATCATGATTTTCAACATGCTCTCTAATGAAATGGTGTCTTACATCAATATGCTTAGTTCTTGAATGCAGTATAGGATTTTTAGTTAAACATATTGCACTTGTATTATCACATCTAATTGGAATATTAACATAATCAATACCATAATCCTTTAATTGTTGTTTCATCCAAAGTAATTGGGCACAACAACTACCGGCGGCTATATATTCGGCTTCCGCAGTAGATAGTGCAACACTTGTTTGTTTTCTTGAATGCCATGAAACTAGCATATGTCCAAGAAATTGACAAGTTCCACTGGTACTTTTTCTATCTACTTTATATCCGGCAAAGTCTGCATCCGAATAGCCGATTAGATCAAAGGTTGACCCCTTTGGATACCATAGTCCAAGATTTGTAGTTTTTAACAAATATTTAAAAATTCTTTTTACAGCAAGTAGATGTGATTCTTTTGGACATGCTTGGAATCTAGAGCACATACAAACACTGAATAAGATATCGGGTCTAGAAGCAGTTAAATATAACAAGGATCCAATCATGCTTCTATAGAGCTTTTGATCGATACTTTTACCGTTTTCGTCCGTGTCGATCTTGATTGTAGAGCTCATTGGAGTGTTTGCCCCTTTGCTATTCTGCATTCCTAATTTCTTGAGCATTTCTTTGACATATTTGGACTGGTTTAGAAATATTCCTTCATTTTGTTGCTTGATTTGAAGTCCAAGGAAGAAATTTAATTCTCCCATCATGCTCATTTCGAACTCACTCTGCATTATCTTAGAAAATTCTTGACAAAGATTTTCATCAGTAGCACCGAATATTATGTCATCCACATAAATCTGTACAATCAAAATATTTTTATTTTTGTACTTGATGAATAAAGTAGTGTCTACTTTCCCTCTTTGAAACTCATGATCAATCAAGAATCTATTTAACCTTTCATACCAAGCTCTTGGTGCTTGTTTTAGTCCATATAATGCTTTGGTTAATTTATAAACAAACTTTGATTGATCCTTTTCTTCAAAACCAGGGGGTTGTTCAACATATACTTCTTCATTCAAATAACCATTCAAAAATGCGCTTTTTACATCCATTTGAAACAATTTGAAGTTCATATGAGAAGCAAATGCTAGTAGGATGAGTATGGCTTCTAATCTAGCCACGGGTGCATACATTCTTCAAAATCAATTCCTTCTTCTTGGGAATACCCTTTGGCTACTAATTTTGCCTTGTTTCTAATTACAAGACCGCTTTCGTCTAATTTGTTCCTAAATACCCATTTTGTACCAATGACTGTATGATTGTTTGGTCTAGGAACTAAATGTCATACATTGTTTCTTTCGAATTGATTTAGCTCTTCTTGCATTGAAATAACCCAATTTTCATCATTAAGAGCTTGTTCAATGGTATTTGGTTCAATTTTCGATACAAACGCATATTGGCCATAAACGTTTTGTTTTGATCTTCTAGTTTTTACTCCTTCATATATGTTTCCAATAACTTGTTCAATTGGATGGGCATTTTTGAACTTTAAATCAGTTGGAGGTTTGTAAGAGTCATTACCTTCACTTACCTCTTCCTCCTCTGGATTTTCTGGCTTGAGCTCGAGTTCCTTTGGTTGTTCTTTGCTTTTTGTCTCATCTGCATCACTTGGTTCATCCTCCTTTCTCAGACTTTGGTTAATTTCATCAAATACAACATGTATGGATTCTTCTACAACTTGATTTCGTTTGTTGAATACTCTATATGCTTTGCTATTTGATGAATAACCAAGGAATATAGCCTCATCGCTTTTGGCATCTAATTTGCCCAAATTGGTTTTTCCATTGTTTAAAACATAGCATGTACATCCAAAAGTATGAAAATATGAGATATTTGGTTTCCTTCCTTTCCATAGTTCATATGGGGTCTTTTTCAAGATTGCTCGAATGGTAACTCGGTTCAAAACATGACAAGCTGTACTCACAGCTTCACCCCAAAATTTCTTGGATAGATTGCTCTCATTTAGCATAGTTCTAGCCATCTCTTGTATAGTTCTATTTTTCCTTTCTACTACTCCATTTTGTTGTGGAGTTCTTGGTGCAGAAAATGTGTGGTGAATTCCTTTTTCATTGCAAAATTCCATGAATCGTTTGTTTTCGAATTCGCCACCATGATCGCTTCTTATGGTCACAATAGTACTTTGTTTTTCATTTTGCACTAAATTTACAAAAGTTGCAAACATAGAGAAGGCTTCATCTTTACTAGCTAAGAGAATTATCCATGTGAATCTTGAAAAATCATCAACTATGACAAATACATATTTCTTTCCACCAATGGTTAGAATGTCGGATGGCCCGTATAGATCCATATGTAGCAATTCAAGTGGCTTAGTGGTGGAAATTTCCTTTTTGGTAGAGAAAGGCATCTTGGGTTGTTTTGATAATTGACATGCCTTGCAAATCTTGTCTTTGTCATATTTCAATCTTGGTAATCCTTCTACCAAACTCTTTTTCCATAGGGTTTTTATGTTGCCCATGTTTATATGTCCAAGCCTCTTGTGCCAAACCCATGGATCGTTATCAATGGCCATTAGACATTGACCATCTAATTCATCAAGTGAAACCAAATAAATATTTCCATGTCTTTTGCCACTAAACATGATATGTTCTCCATCAAATACATTACATATAGATGATTCAAACACAACTTTGTATCCTTTATCACATAATTGGCTAATGCTCATTAAATTGTGTTTGAGTCCTTCAACAAACAAAACATCTTCCATGCATGCATTTGAAATACCATGTATATTTCCTTTACCTTTAATTTTACCTTTTTCATTATTGCCAAAGGCAACCATTCCATCATTACACGGCTTAAGTTTATGAAACAAACTTCTTTCACCGGTCATATGCCTTGAGCAACTGCTATCCATGAACCATTCATTGTTTGCCTTTGCCTTTAAACATGTCTGAAAGATAAGCAAATAATTCTTATCTCTTTGGTACCCATTTTATGGGTCCATTTGGGTTAGTAATATAAATCGATTTTTGTTGTTCTAACTTTGAAAGCCCAAATCTTGTGTTTCTTGGAACCCAAACTAATTTTGCACCATGGTCATATAATTTCTTAAAATTGCATTTGTAAGTTTTATGTCCCATTTTATTGCAGAAATTACAAGCCATAGGTAATCTTGGAGTAGGCCTCCAAGTATGCAATGGTTCAAATGTTGGTCTTCTAGTCCACTTAAAATTTTTCTTTTGTGGCTTGTACATAGATGCATTTTTAGTTTGATTTTTCTCAAGTATTTGTACATTTGATTTGCTACTTTCTCCTTGCTCAAATGTATGATACCCAAGACCTCTTTTATGTGTTTGGGAGGTCATATTCAGAAACATTTTAACACTTTCTCCTGGCTTAGAGAACTTAGCTAATGATTCATTTAATGATTTGTTCTCCATTTTCAGCAATTCAGTTTCATCTTTCAATTTGACTAATCTTTCTGCAAGTTTACCATTTACAATTATTGTTGCATCACATTGTCTCTTCTTAATTGTAAACTTGCTTCCTAATTTCTTCATTTCTTCATATAATGAATCATATGCAGTTTGTAGTTCATCTAATTCAGTACATTTGAGGCATTCTTGAAAGGAAGAATAACTTGATTCAGAAAGGGAGAGTTTAGAGCTTACCTCTTCATTGCTTGTGTCTTTTGTTGAGGTAATTTGTTCTCCTTGCTCGATTTGTGCCATGCAGCAAATTCTTGCACATTCTTCCGCCTCTATGTCGTCAGTTGAGGAGCTACTCGTCGTAGATTCTTCATCATTCACGTACATGCCTCTTCCTTTGTATTTCTGGAATCTTCTATTGTTCCCTCGATCCTTTCTTTGTTCTTTTGCCTTGTTTTCTTCGGGAGTTGGACATTGAGCCTGCATATGTCCCGAACCGCCACATCGGTAGCATTTGGTTGATTCTTTCTTCTTTTCTCTGGGAGTTCTTTCTTTGAAGCTTCTGAAATTCTTGCCTTTCCTCACAAATTTTCTGAAGCGTTTTGTGAGTAGGGCAATCTCATCGTCGTTTTGAGAAGAAGATGTGTCATCGGTGTCTTGTGCGGCTTTTAAGGCAATTGCTCTTTTGCCCCTGTGTTGATCTTCATTTCTTCTCTTGATTAGCTCATGTGACATGAGAGAGCTAATTAAGTCTTCAAGCTTTAATGTGTTAAGATCCTTGGCTTCTTCTATTGCAGTGATTTTTGGGGTCCATGATTAGGGTAGAGCTCTTAAAATTTTCATAACCTGCTCAGATTCAGAAATAGCCTTTCCAAGACCTTTTAGAGCATTAGTAATCTTTGAGAACCTAGCAAACATTTCAGAAATATTTTCTGTTTCTAGCATTCTGAAATTCTCTAGTTCTCCAATCAAAATATTTCTTCTCGTCCCTTGGACTTGAGAAGTTCCTTCATAGATAGAGGTTAGTGTATCCCATATCTCTTTGGCGGTTAAGCAAGAGGATACTCTATCATACTCAGAAGCAGTAAGAGCACAAAATAAAGAGTTCATAGCTTTGGCGTTGCTCTTAACAGTTCTTACTTTCTCATCGGTCCATTTGGAAGCTCGTTCATCGGTAGGCAAAGTTACTCCATCTTGAATAGCAATCCAAGAATCCATATCGGTAGCCATGATGAGTTGCTTCATACGAAGCTTCCAATATCCAAAATTATTCCCATCAAACAATGGTGGCCTTGTAAAGGATTGGCCTTCAGCAAAAGCGGGAACGGAAGTAGATTGGGATGCCATATCGATAAGATCTCTTTGGTAAACTCAAAGACCTGCTCTGATACCACTTGTTGGTCCCGAGTTGATGGCTAAACCCAAGAGGGGAGGGGTGAATTGGGTTCTTTTAAAAAATCTTTGGTAAATCAAAAACTTAACCCCTTTAAGAAAAAAAAATTAATCCCCTTATGAAAAGCTAATGGAGAGCAATTAAAATAAAGCAGTAATAGAAAACAGAACACAAGATTTATAGTGGTTCAGGCAAACCTTCCCTACTCCACTCTTCCAAGCTCACACTCCGTTGTGACTTGGGTTCCACTATGTATTCCTTGAATACACTTAGAGTCACCGCTCTCTTCTAGATTCAAAGCTCTAGGGGGCATATACAACTAGAGCCACTTGCTCTCTTCTAGATTCTAGCTCTAGGGGGCGTAACAACTCAATACACAAGTAGGTGATGAATCTCACTCCAATCACTCCCTACTTGCATACACTTGATCTTAGCTATCCAAGCTAAATCAAGTTTAGTACAACAAATCAATAAAAATAAGCAAGAACTACACTTTACAGATTTGTGTAGACAGATTTAGCTCGAGAAAGAAATCAAAGACAGCTGGGATGATGATCGTTGAAGCAACTTGCAGTTTGAAGCTCTTTCTTCCTTTGAAACACTCAAATATGGAGAAAAGGGATTTGAAAGTCTTTCTTGCACTTCTTTTCTCTCTATGATCCTTAGAGTAGTGAGTATTGTATCTTCTCACGTTCATTTGAATGTCTTTTTATAGAATGAGAAAGATTAGAACGTTGTAGGAGTGGTTGGCGCGCAATAAATGAACTCCAACGTTCAAAAATTTGAACGTTATACTCCAAGTCGAAGATGAAGTCGACTTGGCCTGCGACTTGGTTTCCAAGTCGCACATGGAGTCGACTTGGCCTGCGACTTGGGTTCTTTAGAAACTCAAGTCTGAGACTTGGGTCGACTTGGCTTTCGGACTTTAACTCAAGTTGATCCTGAAGTCGACTTGGGTTGCGACTTGGCTTGGTCTATTGCAAAAACGCCTTGATCCTTTTGAAATGTCTTGAATCTTGCAAATCATTTGAAAGCTTTGAGTCCTTGCATAATATATGTATGTTCCTTGCTTTGCTTTGGACTCACTTGGTCTTCATGACTTGGGTATTACTCCATTTGGAAGCTAGCTTGAAGATTTGCTTTGAGCTTGATAGACCTGATTTGAATTTGTACTTAGATTCTTGCTTTGATCTTAAGTTTCTCTTTAAGAGTAGTCTTTACATCTCATTTGTATGTGAGAAACTTCAGCTTAGACTTCAAAACTTCTCAAGTCGAAGTTGGAGTCGACCTGGTCTGCGACTTCGCCCAAGTCGTACCTGGAGTCGACTTCGTCTGCGACTTCGTCATCTTCGGGAGCCAGATTTCAACGCTGGACATTTTTGTGCACTTTGAAGTCGATGCTGGAGTCGACTTCGTCTGCGACTTGACTACCCAAGTCGCATGTGGAGTCGACTTGGCCTGCGACTTCACTCGTCAGAATTCCATTTTCAACTTTGTCCAGTTTTGGCTTGTTTGAAGTCGCTAGTGGAGTCGACTTCACTATCGACTTCACTCCCAAGTCGAAGTTCAAGTCGACTCGAAGATCGACTTGACTTCTCTGCTTTCCTTAAACACTTGGCAAACATGTTAGTCATATATATATGCTCAAATTAGTTCTTGTTAATCATCAAAACTCAATCCTTGGTCAATTTGTTTTATTTTGAACATTGTTTCCAACAGCTCTATCTACGGCGGAAGCCGAATACATTGCCACCGATAGCTGTTGTGCCCAATTACTTTGGATGAAACAGCAACTTAGGGACTATGGCATGGATTTTAAGGATATACCCATCAGATGTGATAATACTAGTGTCATATGTCTAACCAAGAATCCAGTCTTGCATTCTAGGACCAAACATATAGACCTTAAACACCATTTCATTAGAGAACATGTAGAAAATCATGACATATGTTTGGTATATGTAAGAACAGAGGATCAAGTTGCAGACATATTTACAAAGCCCCTAGCAAAAGAAGCATTTTATAAGATTAGAAATGACATGGAAATGATTGAATTAACTTAGCATAAACTTAGGGGGAGCAACTGTTTAGGGGGAGCAAACCCACCTATCTCTTTACCCTCTAACTTTTTGATATATTGACAAAAAGGGGGAGACGAGTAGGATTTGAGGGGAGATGTTTGTTGAATGTTTTTATTGAAAGTTTGCATGAGCATATGTATGATAACACTTCAAATACAAACTTATCATATTTTTAAGTAATTGAAAGGTATACACTCAAATCGGTTTTGTCAATCATCAAAAAGGGGGAGATTGTTGGAAATATGTGGAAAACTAGCTAAATCTATGTTTTGATGATTAACAAATCAATTTGAGTAAGTCTTGACTACTAACACGTTTATGAAAATGTTTAAGGCATATACATTTGAAGAAAATAAAGCATGGAAGGCCAAGTCGTTCTCCAAGTCGACCCCAAGATCGACTTCAAGAAGCCAAATCTGTCCAGAGTTGAAAATGGGAGAAGAACAAGTGAAGTCGCAGGCCAAGTCGACTCCACTTGAGACTTGGGAAGCCAAGTCGCAAACGAAGTCGACTCCATCATCGACTTCAGTCGGGAAAATCACTCCATAGCTGAATTTGGGATGGAAGAATGCCGAAGTCGCAAACGAAGTCGACTCCAGTTGCGACTTGGGCGAAGTCGCGGACGAAGTCGACCCCAAGTGCGACTTGAGTTTTTCTAAGATCAAAGATGCAGTTTCAAGAATCAACTTGAGTGTTTTCAATACCTAATCAAAGGTGCAAGATCAACTTAAATCTCTCAAGTTCAAGGCAAAGCTCCAAGCTTATCTCAAGATGAAGAAAGTCATGATATAACAACCAATCCAAGTTCAAGATACCAAGAAGATTCAAATCTCATGGATTCAAGGATTGCAAAACTCGGAGCAAATGAAAGCAAGAAGACTCAATGATCCAAGATATGAAAAATGCAAAGGAATTGAAGGAATGGAGAAGACTAAGCAAAACAAAGCAATCTCCAAGGTCTTCAAGTTCATCAAAGCCAACTCACAAGGTGAAATCGCACCCGAAGTCGACTTCACCTGCGACTTGGGTCAAGTCGATACCCAAGTCGACCCGACCTGGAACTTGAGGTTGCGACGGAGAGGCGAAGTCGCACCCGAAGTCGACTCCATCTGCGACTTGGGCGAAGTCGCATCCGAAGTCGACTCCGCATGCGACTTGGGTCGCAACGGTCGGAATTTATTCGAACGTTGGCGCATTAAATGCGCGCCACCTACCTTCTAACGTTCGGATTCCCTCAAAAATTATAAAAGGCATTCATGGTGGACGAGGGAAGTAGCTGAGAATCATTAAGTGTGCTTAACTCCCATCTACAAGAGTTTTAAAGAGATCAAGCCATTCAAAGAAGAAGAACTCTGCTTCAAACTGCTAGAGCTCAATCTCTGAATCTTCAAAGCCTATATTACAAGTTCTTCTCTGCGCCAAATCGCTTCTACACATCTGTAAAGTGTAGACTTCTTTTGTTATTTCGTTTAATTGTATTAAGCTTGATTTAGCTTGGGTAGCTAAGATCAAGTGTATGCAAAGTAGTGTGTGATTGGAGTGAGACTCATCACCTACTTGTGCAGTGTGTTGTTTATGCCCCCTAGAGCTGGAATCTAGAAGAGAGCAGTGACTCTAATTGTATTGAGAGAATATAATAATGGAACCCAAGTCACAAGGAGTGTGAGCTTGAAAGAGTGGAGTAGGGAGGTTGCCCGAACCACTATAAAAATCTTGTGTGCTTCGTTTATATTTCTGCTCTTTACATTATATTGCTTTCCATTTTGTTTCTTCATAAAGGGGAATAGATTAATTCGGGGTAAAGTTTCTGTTTAAGTTATAAATTTTTAAATACCCAATTCACCTCTCCCCTCTTGGGTAATTGCCATTAACTCGGGACCAACAAAATATCTCCTACAACTATTTAAGACATGTCAAGGGGAGTTATGAGAGTTAGTTAGAGCATTCATTGAGCCTTCACCTTCATATTTTTAAGTAATTAATTGTGCATTAAGTGTTCTACAAGGAAAAACTCTCATTTCTATTACAAAGGGCTACAAGTTCTCATCTTTCTCTAGTACCCAAGAGTCTTCTTAAGTGCTAAAAATATCTTACACAATCTGTAAAGTGTAGTTTTTTTATTTTAACTATTATTATTGTATTGTGATATTTGACTTGGTAGAGACCAAGGCTAAGCTGAGATAAGTAGTGTACGATTGGAGTAGAACTCACTATCTACTTATGTAACCTTTGTAAAGGTCCTCTAGAACTACAATCTAGAAGAGAGTAAAAACTCTAGTTATAATCTCTACTGAGATAGTGAAACCCAAGACATAAGAGAGCGTGTGCTTAAAAGAGTAGAGTAGGTAAAGTTATCCAAACCACCGTAATTTGTTGTGTCTTTTGTGATTATTATTGTTACTTATTTATTGCTCTCTCTAGCTCTCTATGTTTCATCAAGGAGATCGAACTCATAAGTAAGGGTGTTAACGAATCAGGTTGGATGGGTTGGAGCCTAATCCTAATCTGTTAATTAATCCATTTAAAAATCTCGATACTAACATATTTACAACTCATTTAATAAATAAGTTAGTAGGTTATTAACGAGTTGTATAACAAGCGACTTGAAGTTCTAGACTTTGACAGACGATAGAGAGGCAAGAAGGTGTTTTTGGGATAAAGGAAATGAAAATAGGGTAGTAATAGAAAAATAGAATTATGGCAGTAGTGTAAAAATAAAAATTAGGGGTAGGAGGAAGACTTAGCAAGGAAAAATAACCGAGGGGTTTACATTTATATATATAATTTTCATGTGTTAAACGAGTTAAATGGGTTAAACGAGTTACTGAATGAGTTGATAGGTTATAAAATCTCAACCCTAATCCGTTTATTTAATTAAATGGTTGAACAGGTTGGCAGATCATAACCCATTTATTTAAAAATCTCAACCTAAATCTATTTATAAATGGGTTTGACAGGCGGGTTGACGGTTGACCATGACCATTAACACCTCTACTCATAAGGGGCTAAGTTTTAAATTACCGAAGAAAATTTTAAGAACTTAATTTACCCTTCTCCTCTTGGGTTTTGTCTTAAACTTGAGACCAAAAGTTCTTTCATGCTCTGTATTTGTAACGGTCCAGAATCAGGTCGTACATCAAAAAGGGAAGAGTGTTTTTGAGGATTTATAAATGGTTCTTTGGTTAAATATGATGTGACATATTTAAAAAATAATATAGTTGAGCTACTAAGTCAAAGTGGATAATATTACACTATTGGACTTGTAACTCACAAATTCAAGATAAATTTTCTTAGTCTATTCATTACAAATACTATCAAAGTAAAACCTAGGGTAGGTAGAGGCTCAGAGTAGAGTTGAGTTATGGTTCAAAGACAAACTATTGGTGTATTACTTTTCATGCTTATCCCCAATCAACATTATAATAGTTCATGTTTCTGACATCAACATTATCTCTAAATCTGAAAAAATTATTATGATATTTGTCATATTTTTAAAAATTTTAAATAAATTAATCATAAACTTCTTTTATCCCGAACGAAAATATAAAAAATATTTTAAAATATCTAAACATGCCTATAATATTAAATATAAAGAATTTATTATTAATTAATATTTATCAAAATTTAGGAAATAAATTTATTTAATATAGTTTATTTTTAAAATAATTTCATATATTTTATTTTCTTTTAATATAAAATCTAAAGAGTAAGTTAAAATATAAATTTATTTTTTATAATATTTCTTAATTTGAATAAATTATTTTTTATTTTTACATTATAAAAATATTTAAAAACCACATAAAGTTTTAAAATATTTTTAATTTACTTTTCTAGACTTCCAAATAAATTTTAAATATTTTAATATTTTAATTTTTTCTTTATAATTAAAAATTAACTACACTTTTATCAAAAAATTAATTATTCAAAATTAATTATAAACTATTTTTATTTTTCGTTTTAGTAGGTTTATATTTTATTTTAACTGATAACTAGGTAGTATGCACTTTAAGAGTGAGTGCCGACTCATCAGATTACCTTTCTAGATTATTTGCTATCTTGAAAGACAATTACGTTATGGAGATTAATAACAATGAAGTAAAATTCAATTTCCATAAATAGGTAGAATGAGTATAAAAAGTTAAAAATTATGACTACTTTATGAAAAAATTTTGTTTTATAATTAAAAAAGCTTAATATCAATTGGTGAAAGAAGTAATTTTAAAGAGTAATAGAACACTTGATCATGAGTTCAAGCACTATCGTTTGGCACTTCCTAATCACATGGACTCAGGGTATCATGTCATGGTGACATCGCAAAGCTTCCCCCAAAAAAACCATTTAATTTTGCAGCTTTTGAGCGAAGAAAAATTGTCTAACTTTAAATGTGATGCTGATGGTTGCGGAAGACGAAGCTAGATTAGCCATTTGTAAGTCACTTCTTGCCAACCTTGCAATACTAACCTATTAAGGATTGACAAGCTGCCCTCCAAAGGATCTAATGAGATTATAACATGTCTACCAATAATGATAAGCACCTAAAGTCCGTAGGCCAAACTGAGCATAAAAGCCAAGGAACTCCATTAATGCTTCTATGCAAGGAAATTTACATACCCTTGTATCTTCTATCTAGTGTATGAAAATTTAAGAATAATGAAACTTTTGTCTTGTTAACCACATGATTTTTAGGTAATCTATTAACTGGGACTGCAAATCTAATACCTCACACCTATATGGGATATTTTTGAAAACTCACAATAGTTGGGAATCGAACCTCTGTCAGCCACAAAAGGCTGATGAAAGTTACCAACCCAGTTGGTGATTTTGTATTCATATTGATGACACTTTTCTACGTAAATCCTGTATCAATTCAACTAGTTTGAAGACCCTAATCTGGTTTGCATGAGTCTCCAGATAAAATTTGACTTATCATTTATCATTAATATTATTATCTTATAACAATATTTGATTTATATGATTTTCATGAAGAGATAGTAACATTGATTCAATATTTTCGAATTTTTGTATGGTCCTCACAAACAGCAAATGAAATATACGATGTCATTAATTTCATAAAATATGTTAACATACATTATTAGGCTGAAATTTGGATTTATATGTTTGCAAAAATTTTAACATTTATTTCTTAATAACTCGTATTAGTTCATACTAAAATCATCATTGGAATGATTTATATTTTATTACGATAAGATTGTGAAAATTTGAGTTTAATAACATTGCCTTCATCAACCATCGAAACTTGGGAACCATAAATATATTAAATATATTGAAAAATAAATAAACTAGGTTAACGATATACAGAACACATTAAAGTTAGCTAAAGAAGTGAACCAAAAATAAAAGATTTTACATTTATTTATTTTTTATTAAAATAATTCGAGTCGAAAGATGACAATTATTCTTTTTGAAATTGGTTTTTAAAAATGCCATACAAAAATGTGAGCCCAATAATATCACATTCATGTGTAAGTGTGACGTTTCTGCTTCAAAGTCCGACGGGAGCCTAGTCCTACAGCAATGCAAAGTTGTAATATAATAAAAAGGGCGCTTTAAATGTAAAATCTTAATAGACTAAATTAAATTAAACTCTAGTAAAGTATGGAAAAAATCAATTAAAAATTATTAAACTTAATCTATGAAAATAATTGTAACTAATTTAAATAATGTTGAGTCCAAACTATGAATTCACATTACTTATCTTAAATACGAAAAGATAACATTAAATCTTTTGATGACGAGCTAGAAACCTTGAGTGACAAACGAAAGTATTAATAATGTGTTTAAGTATTTTTCGGATAACTTGAAAGGTCATATTACATATTTACTAAATAATTAATGAATATGGTCATTGGCAATGTGTTTGAGCAAAAACAATTTCAGATAGCTAAGTCCGTGTCTGTAGAAGCATGATAGAATAAGCGTGTTAATAGTCATGATCAACCCGTCAACCCGCTCGTCCAACCTATTTATAAATAAGTTTGGGTTAGAATTTTTGAATAAATGAGTTATGATCTGCCAACTAATTCAACCATTTAATTAAACAAAGAATTAGGATTGACATTTTATAACTCGTCAATCCGTTTAGTAACCTGTTTAACCCATTTAGTCCGTTCAACCAATTTAACTTATTTAACACATTAAAATTTTATATATACAAATGTAAACTCCTTGGTTACTTTTTCTCACTAAATTTTTCTCATGCCACCTAATTTTCATTTTTACACTACTGTCTTAATTCTATTTTCCTATTAGTGCCATATTTTCATTTTCCTTCTCCAAAAACACTATCTCACCATCCCCTGCGAGATCATTGTCTGCTAAAGTTAACGCATTCAAGTCGTTTATTATATAATCTGTTAACAATCCGCCAACCTATTTTTTAAATGGATTATACATGGGTTAGGGTTGAGATTTTTTATATGGGTTAATAAATGGATTAGGGTTGAAATATTTTAAATGAATTAGGATTAAGCTTTAACCCGTCCAACCCGATCCGTTAACACCCTTATGATGGAAGCTTATAGATGCAATAAAGCAATACTTGATAAGTCAAGTGTAAAATCATTTAAAGTGTCAAAGTCAAAGCCCAGAAGACATCTCACATAAAGCTAAATCAAGAAAATCAGAAAAGAATGTATGTACAATCATTTCTAAAAATATTTATTGTAAAATATTGAAAAATAAAAAATAAAAATTAATTTTACACTTTTGCCTCCCCAGATATGCGGGCCTTGCAAGATAAGATAGGATGAGATAAGAACTCTCCTAGATAGGGTGATTAAGATAAAATTTAATTTTAAAACAAATTTTATCTCTATCTCTCCACCGGATAAGATGAGATGAGATGAGGTGATATAAGATAAGATTTAGATGAGATAAGATTAGTTTAATTAGAATTTAAGTTAAAGTGATAATTTTATCTTTTATACCTTTCCTAGAATTTTGGGAAACCTACGAGAACCCTCTTATAAAAAGGGGTTTGGGGAGTGGGTGTAGGGAGGCATCCTTAAGAAAGGTTGGGAGATAGAATTGTGGAAGGACAGAAAGCTACGTGAGGCAAGTGGGATTTTATTTGGAAATTGATTCTAGTTCGATAATTATATAATTTGTGTGTTAGTATTTTTATATAATTGTTATGTCTAAGGCTTTACATTGTATGATTTTAAGCTCCATTGATATGATTAAATTTTATAATCCTAAGTTTTTAGGATATAAAATTTTACAGATAAATATATTGAATTTTATGCTTGAAATTATACGTATGGAGATTTTTGAATTTACTATGCTTTTTATTTTTATATAAATGCATTGATATGCTATAAATATAACGATATTAAAATTATATATTAATGATGCGGGTTAATGTAATAATGTTTATGCATGATATTAATCTGTGAAAAATTTAATTACATAGCCCAAATCCCAAAGTCATCGGACGTCCTGGAATAAAATTACGTAATGGAAGAATTTTGGTCTGCGAGGGATTCCTCAGAAGTAAATTCGGCCAGGAGGTCTGCGGCAAGGAAATTTACCTTGTATTTGCAACGAAAATGTTTTTCGTTGCTTTTATTGTTTTAATGCATTTAATATTTTCTTTTATGCTTATGATGTTCTTGTGTTTTGGAAATGGGTGTGTAGCCTGTTACAGCAATAAGGGCTAAGTGAGAGAGGTCTAGGTGGGACCTACCTGCAGTGAAGGCCATGATGATGTGGAATAATATGGGCCGTTCATTCCATTTTGTTATGATTTATTCATTTGAACTCCGATTTGAATAATCAAATAATCCATTTCTATATTTTTTATGCTTCTGGACTCAATGGAAGCATTTTATTTTGCATTTGAGGCCTAATTTTTAAGATATTAAATTAAATGATTATTTTATCATTTAATTAAGTTTTATTTGGGCCATTATCCATTTTCGAATAATTTTTTACTTGCTAGTTATGATGAGACTAACCCATTATTTTTACAGGTCTACCAAATCAAGTGGGACACTAGTATTTTGAGATTTACAAGAAGATTTTTAAGAATAATTATTTCTATTTATTTATTTTAAAGGCATGTATTGAGAATGATAGACTTGTAAAATTTCTTTTTCTTTATGCCTTGATGTAATAATGGGAACATGACTAGTGGAAGTGGAATTTTGAAATTTTTATGAAATTATAATAATTAATTTTGTCATAAATGTGTGGTTGATCTTGGAAAATTGCATTAAATACACGGCCCGGGATCACTTTTCTAGACCGGTATGTTACAGATGGTATCAGAGTGGTCACAATATAAAATATGGCTTATTAATTATTATAATACTTTTTAAAAAAAAAAGAATTTTGAAATGGGTTTACAAATCTAACCCTATGTTTTCTTTTTTAGTCCAGAAAATGGTCAGTTCGAGTGCATCGGTTTACCCTACACCTAAAAACCAAGGAAAGACTCTCCCTACCACCCATGAAAGGTTAAGTGCCCTAGAAAAACAAGTTCTAACCTGGAGAAAGGAATCCTATTTACAATACCAAGCCCTAAATAAAAAGCTGGATAGGATTCTAGAGGTTGTGGATGCTGCCACCCCACCTATACCTGTTAAACCTCGGTTTAGAAATCTAAACAGGGAGAAGGGTAAGAAACCAGTAACCCAATTAATGACTGACCCAAAAATTGAGCTAGATAATGAAACCTTGGCTGCATACCCAAAAACCCATAGAGGATGAGAAGCCTAAGAAAAGAAAAGCTGAAACTCAGGCTGTACCTACATCTAAGAAGGTTGTACCCCTACCTCGGATGGCTGGAACCCTAAAACAGGATAGTCCTTCAACTTTAAGGAAACCTTCTATACAGACTAAGGTTGTTGTTACAAAGCCTAAGATAACACCTATTAACATACCCAAAGCCCTGGATGAGTTCAAAACTGCTGATATACCCAATGCCATGGATGAGTTCAAAGCCGCTAATGTACCCAAAGCTAAGGATGTGCCCAAAGCTATGGATGAGTTTGAAGCTGCTAATGTACCCAAGGCTGTGGATGAGCCCAAGGCTGTGGATGTACTCAAGGCTGTGGATGCGCCCAAAGAGGTGGATGTACCTAAGGCTGTCGATATACCTAAGGCTATGGGTGAGTTCCTTGCTATACCCAAGCTAAAGGTAACGGTTGAATCTAGTCCAAAGCTGCAGAAGGAAGTTTCCCCTGTTCAAGGACCCAGCCCAGATCCTGTCTATACAGAGACCCAGGAAGTACCTTCTCAGGCTACTCACAAGTTACCCTCTATGCGGCCACAGGGTCAAGACGTGCAGACTAGAGTCGAGTCTAAGGAAGCCTACGCCAGAAAGAAACCAAGGACTTTTTATAACCAACGACCCATTTTAACTGAGTTATGTATTATTTTTGTGGTACCAATGGACATACAGCAAAGACATGTCCATATGGTAGCCGAGTTTGTTTCCTGTGTCATTCCTCTGACCACCTCAAGGAAAATTGTCCTTTTAGCAAATATGCAAATTAGGTTGTAACATTTTTTTTAATAAAAGTTACGATTGTTCTTGTTTGCTTAAGAATATTTATTGAGACCATATTTCTCTTCTATGCCAGAATGAAAAGTAATTCTGATGATCTGAATGCCCAAACTGGTCACCCAGAGCAATATCCTAGTAAAAAGCCGCGAAAGAAGCAGGCTAAGGACCAACCAGAAGCTGAGCCTAGAAAAAGGCCCAGTAGAAGGAAGGATAAAGCTCTAGTTGAATCTTCGACCAGAACTAACATGCTTGAGCAGCGTCTGAATGAACAAGAGAAAACCTTTGTAGTGTTTCAGACAGAGGCTTTTCGTCAGTGGGAACGGATGCAAGCACAGCTAGAACAGATTGTTCAACAGCAATCATCAGCAGTGCTAAGAAACCAAGAGCACCGTCACCACGGGCATGATGAACATCAGTCGACTGCTAGTATGCATGGGAGTCAGAGAGAAGGGTCAGATCAAAACCCTGATGCTCGGGTTTTAGAAGAAAAATCGGAATTTGGTAGGCATGAAGAAGTGAAGGTCTCGAACTAGGCAAACAGAGGAGCTAGTGATAAAGCTCAAGGAACAGTTGTAGAAAGTCTGAGTATTGCAACCACGGGTTGTCCCGAACAGCGAGAAATGGATCGGCGAGATGCTGATGCATTTCATCGTCAAAAACCCCCATCCTTTGCCGGTGGTGATTGTTTAGCTGCCGAGCATTGGATCGAGGCGATGGAAAAGATTTTTGACTTTCTGGGTTGTGACAACCGACAGAAAGTTTTATTTGCTCCGTTCAAACTAAGTGGAGAGGCCTATCGATGGTGGAAGACACAACAACGTGTCTTCAACAGTAGAAAAGAAAATGTAACTTGGGATAAATTTAAGGAATCCTTTTTCGTCAAATTCTTTCCATCTTTTGTTAAAATTTCGAAGGCCCGAGAGTTTGCTGAATTGAAGCAAGGCACTATGACGGTGGCCGAGTATGAAACAAAGTTCAACTCTCTGTTTCGGTTTGCTCCAAGCTCAGAATGGGAAGAATATAGTCGGATCCGCAAGTTTGAGGATGGTCTTGCTGAGGGTATACGCGGTCGAGTAATACTTTGCCGCAATAAAACCTATGGTGATGCAGTTGATAATGGTCTCTTAGTTGAGAGTGATACCGCTGAACTTGATCGGCATTACCTGAAAAGGGAACAATCACTAGTAAAAGATCATTCGGGAAAAAAGCAGATCGGACAGTCTTCTTCGGGGCAAACTAGAGTCGAGGGAAGTGGAAAGAATGGAGGATTTCAAAAGAAGAAAAAAGTCCCTAAGTGCAACAGATGTGGAAAGTTTCATACCGGACTTTGCAAATGCTTCAAGTGTGGAAAGACTGGTCATCGACCATCAAATTGTGTCATGGGCTTCGTGTGCTACAACTGCGGACAGCCTGATCATATCATTAAAGATTGTCCAATAGCCAGAAATGTTGGACAACCACAACAGCAGGGGCAAAATTTTCCAGTTGGTAGACCAGCAGGACAACAATACCAAGGTGGTGGTGGACGACGGCTAGTTTTACCAGCTCAAGCACAAGTCCATGCCCTAATACCTGAGCAAACTCAAGCACCGACGGAGACAGTGGCAGGTATTATTTGTCTCTGTGGTATTTTTGCTCGAGTATTAATTGACACAGGTGCGGATAGTTCTTTTATATCCGAAGAGTTCGTGCAAGAGCATAAATTTTTTTTTTTTTTTTTTTTTTTTGATTTGCCAGAGCACCCCGCTCAATGGCAACCGCTGGAGATGGGACTTGAATCCCGGTCGTCGGTGGGCACGAAACCCACACGCGAAACCAACTGCCCTATGGGCAGGTTCGCAAGAGCATAAATTGAAAGTCACTGAGTTAACTTGGGATGTTCGAGTCACATCACCTGTTGGGGGTAGTTTATTGACTAGACATGCTTGTATGGCTTGTACTCTAGAAATTAAAAGTTTGACCATCCCAGTAGATCTTTTAATCATACCTATGAAAGATCTAGATGTCATTTTGGGAATGAATTGGTTAGCTGAGTGGGTACATGGAATTTACCCTCGTGAGCGTCGTGTAAGCTTAAGAGGATCCGATAAACAAAGTATTGATTTCAAGGGAAGTCAATTGGTAGTACCCCACCTCATATCAGCTTTTCAAGCTAGGAAACTTATTTGAAAGGGTTGGCAAGGATGTCTTGTTTCAGTTCTAACAATAGAAGATAAAGAGGTTAAGTTGGAAGACATTCCGGTTGTTCATGAATTTCCGGATGTGTTTCCAAAAGAGTTGCCGGGAGTACCCCCAAAAAGAGAAATTGATTTCATCATAGAATTGATGCTCGATACTACTCCAATTTCAAAAGCTCCTTATCGAATGGCTCCTGCAGAGTTGTGGAACCCCGATCTTTGAGACGTGTACAAAACCCTAGGGTTGTAAACCCTAGGTAATATATTTGAGAAATATGTATTGATGGATATGAAATATATGGAAATGAAGGTTAAAATAATTATGCAGGAAATTCGGATGAATAGTGCACGTGAATAGTGAAATGTGAATAGTAAACGTGGGATTAAGGAAATATGTTAAGTTAATCACTTTGGATTAACTTAATCATAAAAGACAAAAAAGGAAGCTTCCCACAAAAGGACAAAATAGCCACTTTTGGAATTTTTTATTATTTTCGGATTTTTATGGATTTTTGTGAAGAAAATGAAGAAAAATTCATATCTTGCAATCCGGACATCGGATTGAGATGAAATTTTTTATGGGTGGCTAAGATGTGATGATGGACATGATGAATGGTCCAAGATGTGATGAAAATCACAAATCAAGGGTCAAGATTAAACGTCATTTGAAAATGAAAAAGTAGCTTTACTTTTTCATTAATTAGAATTGACTTTTGATTAATTTTAATTAATTAAAGAGATAAGTAATTAATGAAAAGCTGCTGAAGCTTGGACTTTTGGGGCCAAATCCAATGGCTCAAATCCATCCTCATCAAAGATCAATGGCTAGGATTAAATTAGCTTAAAATAAATAATTTTAATAAATAAAAAAATAGGCAAAAATAGGGCTGCCATAGGGGGAGGCGTGAACAGTAGTAGGGTGGCTGCACAAGGCTCCATGCACCTTTTAAAATTAGAAAAAAACACATTTGCAATTTCACACCTCAAGCAAGAGGGGGTAAATTGCAAATATGTGAAAAATCAAAAAGTATAAATAGGGGGCAGGGGTGGACGTCCAAAGGCACTCCAAGCTTGAGCAATTCAAGCATTCCCACCCCCAAAACACGTTTTGGCCATAGAGAGAGAAGGAGAGAAGGAAGGAAAGAGAAAATGGGAAGGAAATGAGAAGTTCTCCACTTGAGGTAAGCAATTTCTTTCCGAATTTCTTTTGGATGTTAAGTAGGGTAAAATCATGCTTAGATAATGCCTAAGCATGAGAAAATAAGTAAATTTATAATGCTTAATTAGAATTATGCCGAAATATCGAAAATTTGGAGCAAAGATGGAGCATTCGGGAAAATCATGTATGATATGTGGAAATAATGCTCTAAATTTGATAAATGATGATTTAGGATGTATGATTATGATAAATATGATGTTGGAATGATGATATATTAATTTCATGATTTTTGGAATTAAGGATTATGCTTAAGTGAATTTATGTTGATTTTTAGTACATGGAGAAAATGATTTATTTAGCCAAGTTAATGATGATAAATTCATAATTCATAAATTTCCCATGATATACTAAGCATAAGCTATATCATGGTATTTTTTATTTTTGGGAAAAATATCAATTTTTGGAACCCATGAACAGTAACCCACGTTGCTGTGAACAGTAACCACGGGTGAACAGCAACGTGAACAGTGATGGTGAACAGTAATCTGCTACAGTGACATGAACAGTAATTATGAACAGTGAACAGCGTATTTTAGGAAAAAATTGAGATTTATTTTTATATTTTATGAAGATATATGGATGGAATTTTTAAAGGATTTATGGATAAAAATCCATATAAATGAGTAATGACTAAGTATCTTTATACGATTAACCTCTATGGGAATGAGGTAATGAAAGGTTATAAAGCAAGCATGGAAAGTAAACATAGAATGGATGGATAAAATATCCATTTTCCTTGTATAGGAAAAAAAAGGAAAGGAAAAGGTGGAGGACACGGACTGAGGAGGTAAGCAAGCTATCCTTTGAAAATGATTTACTCTTTTGAAATTGATGATTTGTAAGCAAGCAAGCTTTCTAAAATGTGATTTTATTGTTTCATTGTAAGCAAGCAAACCCTTTTGAAAATGTGATTTTATTCCCAAGTATTTATGAAATGTGTTTAAGGGTGGTCATTCCTATAATGTTTTGAAATAATGAATGTTTATAAGTTTTTATGAAAGTCATGCCGGCATATTGATATCATGTGATGTTCATGGACATGTGCACATGTATGATGTATAAGGAAGAGGCTTTGGTGAAGGTAGAAAGCGGATCAGAGAGTCCCCCTTCACTATTGCCGAGTCGTATGGGCTGTGTGCCGACGGCGTCCTCCCCAGAGGTGGAGGCAAATGAATGTTATGTGTGAATGAAATGCATTGCATTTTCATACATGGATTGAAAAGAAAAGCATGGATTTGAAATGATGTTTTTAAATGAATTGTGCAAATAATTCTCTACATAAGAATGACAAGCCACCTGGTGTAAGAGGTATATAATGCCGGGATAATCAAAAGTCATGCATGTAGGAACCATGTAGGCGTCAAGAGGAAGAGAGGTTCCCCTTGATGAGGCCAAGTCGGAGACAGCCGGCGTATTGGACCATGCTATGTGAGATGTTCCCTGGGCTAGAGTACCCACACACAAAGGTTTATGTCAAGAATGGAAAGAAAGTATTTGCACACATGGATTTGAAAAGATATTTTTAAGGGATGGTGCAAATAATTCTCTACATGAGAATGACAAGTTACCTGGTGTAAGAGGTATATAACGCTGGGGAAATCAAAAGTCATGCATGTAGGAACCATGTAGGCGTCAAGAGGAAGAGAGGTTCCCCTTGATGAGGCCAAGTCGGAGACAGCCGGCGTATTGGACCATGTTATGTGAGATGTTCCCTAAGCTAGCGTACCCGCACACGAAGGTTTATGTCAGGAGTGGAAAGGAAGCATTTGCACATCCAATGTTTATGAAAAGGTTTCTATTCCGTTGATAGTTGATCACTTGGTAAGTGTCTCCTATCGAATGGAGAGAAATGCATTTACGAATGGTTTTCTTGAATGGTTTATGAAAGGTTTCGAAATATGGTTTACGAAAAGGTTTCTATTCCATTGGTAGTTGATCACTTGGTAAGTGTCTTCTATCAAATGGAAAGGAATGCATTTAAAATGAAAAATGCTTGCTTATTGAGTTTCGACTTATGTTTTGTTTTCCCAACCTCAGACAGGTGTAGGGAAAGACAAGAAATGAAGGGCACGAGTTGCTAAAAGAAAAGAAGAATCTACAAAGGTTAGTAGATTTTTGTATGAACAGATTCCCTAATGGGATATGATGAGAAAAGACATAGATTGTATGAAATTATAAAGTTATGAATAATATGAGAAGTTGATGATTTATGATGTTATGGATAAGTCCATCATGAATGATGATATGATGAAAGAAAAAGAAATGAAAAAAAAAAATTGGACGAGATCCAATTAAGAACCCGCCGCGTGATCAGGGCAACAATCCTGATTCACACTTACCAATCGACAAGATCTTGGAGTAAGGACTATGTGGACGCCTCGGTTCGGGGCGCCACAAGAGTTGAAAGAATTAAAAATACAGTTGCAAGAGCTTCTCGATTTAGGGTTCATTCGACCTATTAAGTCACCTTGGGGAGCACCTGTGCTTTTTGTATAGAAAAAAATGGCAGTATGAGGCTGTGCATCGATTACAGAGAGCTGAATAAAGTAACAATCAAGAACAAATATATACTTCCCCGAGTTGATGATCTCTTTGATCAACTGCAAGGTGCATCGGTCTTCTCCAAAATAGATCTACGGTCAGGATATCATTAGTTGAAAGTTCGGGGTGAAGATATACCTAAGACAGCTTTTAGAACCCGGTATGGTCATTACGAATTTTTAGTGATGCCATTCGGAGTAACTAATGCTCCGGCCGCATTTATGGACCTTATGAATAGGGTATTTCGACAGTTCTTAGACAAGTGTGTTGTGGTATTTATTGATGATATTTTAGTGTATTCCAAAGGCGAAGCAGAACATGTTGGTCATCTAAGAGAAGTACTACAGACCCTAAGAGAACACAAGTTGTATGCCAAACTAAAGAAATGTGAGTTTTGGATGGATAGTGTGACATTCTTAGGTCATGTGGTTAGTAGTGATGGTGTATCAGTAGACCCAAAGAAGATAGAAGCTATAACCAATTGGGGTAGACCGACTACTGTAACTGAGGTTAGAAGTTTTCTAGGTATGGCAGGGTATTATCGAAAATTCGTGGAAAATTTCTCAAGCATTGAAGTACCACTCACCAGGTTAACCCACAAAAATACTAAATTTATCTGGCCAGATGCTTGTGAGAAAAGTTTCAAAGAATTGAAGAGTCGTTTAACTTCAGCGCCGATTTTAGCCTTGCCGATCACTGGCGAAAACTATGTGGTGTACAGTGATGCATCTAGAAAAGGCCTCAGTTGTGTACTCATACAGCAAGGTAGGGTAATTGCCTATGCATCTAGCAGTTAAGACCCTATGAACAAAATTACCCTACCCATGACCTGGAATTAGCCGCAGTGGTGTTTGCTTTAAAAATATGGCGACACTACTTATATGGTGAGAAAACTGAAATCTTTACAGACCATAAGAGCCTGAAGTATATTTTCTCTCGAAAAGAGTTGAACCTTCGACAGAGAAGATGGTTGGAGTTACTAAAAGACTATGACATTAGTATTCAATATCATCCCGGTAAAGCAAATGTGGTAGCTAATGCTCTAAGTCGTAAATTTTGTACTGCAACTTGGATTACTCAACAATTGCCTCTAATAAGAGAAATTCAATCATTGCAGTTAGAAGTAGTAACTCCACAAGAAATTCGAAGAATAAGTGCTTTACAAATTCAGTCAACACTGATTGATCGGATAAAGCAAGCTCAGAAACAAGATAAACTTATTCTTCGTGTTTTAGAGAAGTTAAAGAATGGAGATCCCTCGGATTTCGGTTGCAATCCTGATGGCACACTACTTTTCCGGGGAAGGTTAGTTGTGCCCAGAGATGATAAGCTACGACGAGAAATTTTAGAGGAAGCCCATCAGTCTAAATTTTCTGTGCACCCTGGTAGTACCAAGATGTACAAAGATTTGAGATAAAATTTCTGGTGGAAAAGGCTGCGTGTCGAGTGTGCCAAATTTGTGTCTCAGTGCTTAGTATGTCAGCAGGTCAAAGCTGAACGAAAAAGACAAGCCGGATTGTTGCAACCTTTAGAAATACAGAGTGGAAATGGGAGCATATTACCATGGATTTTGTGACGGCTCTCCCTAGGACGCAAGCTCGTTGTGATGCTGTATGGGTAGTGGTGGAAAGACTTACTAAATTTGCTCACTTCTTGCCCTATCGCATGACCTTTAGAATGAATCAAATGGCAGATCTGTACTTGCGGGAGATTGTTCGTTTACATGGTGTCCCTGTTTCCATTGTGTCAGACAGAGATCGACGGTTTATTTCTGATTTCTGGCAAAAATTACAAAAATATATGGGAACAGAGTTACGGTTAAGCACCGCGTATCACCCGCAAACGGATGGTCAGTCTGAAAGAACTATTTAAATTTTAGAAGATTTATTGAGAGCTTGTGCCATAGATTTTCCTGGTTCATGGGATGAGCATTTGTCTTTGGTTGAATTTGCCTATAACAATAGTTATCAAGCTAGTATTGGTATGACTCCGTTTGAAGCTCTGTATGGAAAAAGGTGTCGAATGCCTGTCTATTGGGAAGAAATTGGCACGCGACAACTTTTAGCTCCAGCCTTGGTTCAGCAAGCTGCTGATGTGGTTTGAATTATTAGACGACGATTAGAAGCAGCGCAAGATCGCCAGAAAAAGAATGCTGATGGCAGACGAAGAGACCTACAATTTACAGTAGGCGAGTTAGTCTTCTTAAAAGTCTCTCCCACCAAAGGTGTGACTCGTTTCGGAGTGAAAGACAAATTATCTCCTCGATATATCGGACCTTTTGAGATATTGGAAATTATAGGCGGTGTTGCCTATCGGCTAGCATTGCCTCCTTCGCTAGCAAATGTTCATAATGTATTTCATATCTCACAATGAAAAAAGTATGTGGCCGAGTCGACGCATATTTTTTCAACCGAAAAAATATGAGATCGAGGACGATTTAACTCATCCAGAACGTCCTATTCGAATCTTGGATAGTCGCGAGAAGCAGTTAAAAAGGAGGACAATTCAGCATGTTCTAGTGCAATAGAGCAACCATGATGAGCGGGAAGCAACGTGGGAGCTAAAGGACGATATTCGTAGAATCTGCCCTGAATTGTTCCAAAATCTATCATGACTATTGCAAGTTTCGAGAACGAAACTTTATAAGGTGAGGAGAATGTAAAATATTGAAAAATAAAAATTAAAAATTAATTTTACACTTTTGCCTCCCCAGATATGCGGGCCCCACAAGATAAGATAGGATGACATAAGAACTCTCCTAGATAGGGTGATTAAGATAGAATTTAATTTTAAAACAAATTTTATCTCTATCTCTCCACTGGATAAGATGAGATGAGATGATATAAGATAAGATTTAGATGAGATAAGATTTAGTTTAATTGGAATTTAAGTTAAAGTGATAATTTTATCTTTTATACCTTTCCTAGAATTTTAGGAAACCTACGAGAACCCTCTTATAAAAAGGGGTTTGGGGAGTGGGTGTAGGGAGGCATCCGTAAGAAAGGTTGAGAGATAGAATTGTGGAAAGACAGAAAGCTACATGAGGCAAGTGGGATTTTATTTGGAAGTTGATTCTAGTTCGATAATTATATAATTTGTGTGTTAGTATTTTTATATAATTGTTATGTCTAAGGCTTTACATTGTATGATTTTAAGCTCCATTGATATGATTAAATTTTATAATCCTAAGTTTTTAAGATATAAAATTTTACAGATAAATATATTGAATTTTATGATTGAAATTATACGTATGGAGATTTTTGAATTTACTATGCTTTTTATTTTTATATAAATGCATTGATATGCTATAAATATAACGATATTAAAATTATATATTAATGATGCGGGTTAATGTAATAATGTTTATGCATGATATTAATCTGTGAAAAATTTAATTACATAGCCCAAATCCCAAAGTCATCGGACGTCCTGGAATAAAATTACGTAATGGAAGAATTTTGGTCTGCGAGGGATTCCTCAGAAGTAAATTCGGCCGGGAGGTCTGCGGCAAGGAAATTTACCTTGTATTTGCAACGAAAATGTTTTTCGTTGCTTTTATTGTTTTAATGCATTTAATATTTTTTTTATGCTTATGATGTTCTTGTGTTTTGGAAATGGGCGTGTAGCCTGTTACAGCAATAAGGGCTAAGTGAGAGAGGTCTAGGTGGGACCTACCTGTTGGAAACAATGTTCCAAACAAAACAAATTGACCAAAGCATAAGTTTTGATGATTAAACAAAGACTAATTTGAGTATATAAAGTGTACTAATGAGTTTGCCAAGTATTTAAGGAAAACAAAGAAGTCAAGTCGATTACCAAGTCGACTTGGACTTCGACTTGGGGTGAAGTCGATACCTAAGTCGACTTCACAAGCGACTTCAAATGGCAAAAGGTGGATAGCATTGAAAATAGAAAACAAGCAAGTGAAGTCGCAGGCCAAGTCGACTCCAGGTGCGACTTAGGAAACCAAGTCGCAGACGAAGTCGACTCCAGCATCGACTTCAAGCATCCAGAGTTGAAAAAGTGGAAACGAACATGATGAAGTCGCAGGCGAAGTCGACTCCAGGTGCGACTTGGGCGAAGTCGCAGACGAGGTCGACTCCAACTTCGACTTAAGGAGTTCAGACTTGAAGATTGAAGTTTCAAGCTTATTCCAAGGATCCATTTGGACTTTATTAAATCCAAATAAGATGCAAAGTTCATTCTCAAAAAGCAACTGAAGTTTCTTGAAGATCAAAAGCTAAGATTCATATTCAAAGTTCAAATCAAGTCTATCAAGTCCAAAGCTAATCTTCAAGCTTATTTCAAATAAAGCAATACCCAAGTCATGAAGACCATTTTTACAAAGTTCAAGCCAGTTCAAGAAGATCAAGGTGTTTTTGCAAAAGACCACGCCAAGTCGCAACCCAAGTCGACTCCAGGATCGACTTGAGTTGAAGACTGAAGGCCAAGTTGACCCAGACTCGGACTTGGAAATCTGAAGAACTGGAGTCGCACACGAGGTCGACTCCAGGTGCGACTTGGAAGCCAAGTCGCAGGCCAAGTCGACTCCACATGCGACTTGGGTCGCAACGGTCGGAATTTATTCGAACGTTGGCGCATTAAATGCGCGCCACCTACCCTCTAACGTTCGGATTCCCTCCAAAATTATAAATAGCATTCATGGTGGACGAGGGAAGTAGCTGAGAATCATTAAGTGTGCTTAACTACTACATTCAAGAGCTCAAGAGAGATCAAGCCACTCAAAGAAGAAGAACTCTACTTCAAACTGCAAGAGCTTCATTTCAGAATCTTCAAAGCCAACTCTTCAAGTTCTTCTCTGCGCCTAATTGTTGCTACACATCTGTAAAGTGTAGATTTCTTTGTTGTTTCATTTATTTGTGATTGAACTTGATCTAGTTTGAGGAACTAGGATCAAGTGTAAGCTAAGTAGTGTGTGATTGGAGTGTGACTCATCACCTACTTGAGCAGTGTGTTATATGCCCCCTAGAGCTAGAATCTAGAAGAGAGCAGTGGCTCTAATTGTATTGAGAGAATACAATAGTGGAACCCAAGTCACAAGGAGTGTGAGCTTGGAAGAGTGGAGTAGGGAGGTTGCCCGAACCACTATAAAAATCTTGTGTGTTTGATTTATTTATCTGCTCTCTACATTATATTGCTTTCCATTTCGATTCTTCATTAAGGGGACTGGATTAATCCGGGGTTAAGTTTCTGTTTAAGTTATAAATTCTTAAATATCCAATTCACCCCTCCCCTCTTGGGTTTTGCCATTAACTCGGGACCAACACTACCTGCAGTGAAGGCCATGATGATGTGGAATAATATGGGCCGTTCATTCCATTTTGTTATGATTTATTCATTTGAACTCCGATTTGAATAATCAAATAATCCATTTCTATATTTTTTATGCTTCTGGACTCAATGGAAGCATTTTATTTTGCATTTGAGGCCTAATTTTTAAGATATTAAATTAAATGATTATTTTATCATTTAATTAAGTTTTGTTTGGGCCATTATCCATTTTCGAATAATTTTTTACTTGCTAGTTATGATGAGACTAACCCATTATTTTTACAGGTCTACCAAATCAAGTGGGACACTAGTGTTTTGAGATTTACAAGAAGATTTTCAAGAATAATTATTTCTATTTATTTATTTTAAAGGCATGTATTGAGAATGATAACTTGTAAAAATTTTTTTTCTTTATGCTTTGATGTAATAATGGGAACATGACTAGTGGAAGTGGAAATTTGAAATTTTTATGAAATTATAATAATTAATTTTGCCATAAATGTGTGGTTGATCTTGGAAAATTGTATTAAATACACGGCTCGGGATCACTTTTCTGGACCGGTATGTTACATTTATGAAGACGACTCCTTGTAAAAGTAGGTTGGTTACTTCTATAAAAACAAGACAGTAATTAAGTTCCCTTGACTCAATCAAATAAAATGCTTTCAACACTAAACTTTATAAGAACCTATTGTGATTGTTATAGTTTCCATGATTATTTTGTACAAGTTTGGTTATCATTTTACCTATGACACTTATTGACGAGGAGTTATATTTTTTGTTTTCTATACCTTTCAAATACATGTCATTCTTTTGAGAAGGATGTCCTCAATATTTTATTATCATTAAAGAAAGAATGAATGTTGAGTCTAAACTTTGGATTCATATTATTTATCTTAAATGCAAAAAGATAATATTAAGTGTTTTGATGATGAGCTAGAAATTTTAATTGGCAAATGAGAGGATTAATGATATAACTATAAGGCATGTATATTAATTCTTTTGATTTTTAAAGTGATGGAGTTAATATGTTGTTATGATTTAATTTTATAATCCTAAGTTTTTTTGGATATAAAATTTTGCAGATAAATGTATTTAAAATTTTATGATGCATATGTTAAGATTATTATCTTTATTATGCATGTTTTATTATACAAATTAATATATAAAATAACTTATAATGGAAAAGTTATATGTATAATGGTTTCGGTTATATATGAATTTGTACGAATGAGATTGGTTTTTGTTCATAATTAAATATATATGTATGTGTGTGTGTCTATATATATATATAAATAGATAGATCCCGTCCAGACTCCAGAGCCTTCGAAACGTATAGAGAAAGAATTCGTGCTAAGGGAGATTTCGTCTAGAGGGATTCCAGTGATATATGGAATCCTTATTTTTGCAACGAAATTTTCTTCGTTGCTTTTGACTCTTTAATATATTTGATATATTTGATGCTTCTGATGTCCAGATGTTTTGAGAAATTGGCGTGTAGCCATTACAACAATAAGGGCTAACTAAAAGAGGGCCTGGTGGGGCCCATCTGCAATAAAGGCCATGTTGATGTGGCTTAATATGGGCTATTCATTCTATTTTGTTATGATTTATTCATTTAAACTCCAATTTGAATGATCAAATAATCCATTTCTATATTTTTGATACTTCTGGACTAAATGGAAGGGTTTGATCTTGCATTTGAAGCCTTAAGATATTAAATTAAATAATTATTTTATCATTTAATTAAGTTTTATTTGGGTCATTTTCTATTTTCAAATAATTTTTGCTAGTCATGTTGAGACTAACCATTATTTTTATAGGTATACCAAATCAAGCGGGACATTAGCATTTTGGATTTACATGAAGATTTTCAAGAATAATTATTTCTATTTATTTATTTCGAAGGCATGTATTAAAAATAATAGGCTTGTAAAATTTCTTTTTCTTTGTGCCTTGATGTAATAATGGAAGCACGACTAGTTGACGTGGAATTTTGAAATTTTTATGAAATTATAATAATTAATTTCGCCATAAATGTGTAATTGATCTTGGAAAATTACATTAAATATACGGTCAGGATCACTTTTCTGGACAGCTATGTTACACAATCAATTACTAAAATTTTCTAATATTGTATAAAAAAAAATCTACTTCCATATTATGCTTCTCCCCCCTCAAGTTTGTGCAAAGATATCCATGAAGCCCAATTTGGATGATATATATTTAAATTACTTTCTAAGCAAGGCTCTGGTGAAAATATCTATAAGTTGATCTCTATTACGAACATAAGGGGTGGATATTAGCTTCGCTTCTACTTTTTTCCCACTTAGTGAGTATCAACTTTTATAAGAACAAATGAAAAATGGATTTGAAGCTATGCAAGCCGAAGTTATTGCAACACTAAACAAAGCTATATCAATTCACTACTTGCTGATGCTATATCCTTGTATTCAGCCTCTACACTTGACCTTGTGGCCACACCTCACTTTTTTACTTTTCCACGTGATAAAATTACCTCATACGAAAGTAAAATAGTCAGTTGTTGATTTTCTATCATTGAAATTTCTTACCCAGTCTTCATTAGTATATTTTGTAATTTCAATATGTCCATGTATTTCACTATGCCCATTAGCTTTTATCCATATTCCTTTATTAGGATTTGATTTTAAGTATTGAAGTATTTGATGAACAAATTTCATATATTCAACTGTGGGAGTTAATGGAGTTAGCTAGAGAATTCGTTGTACTTTCACCTTCCAAGTTAAAAGTATTCAAAACCTCATTAAAGAGTTCTTAATCAATGCTCACAAATCTATTGCAAGAAGATTCAAGTTCACATACCTCTCTCATATTTCCGAGCTTGCTTACTGTGCTATAATCTTCTACACATCTATAATGTGTAGTTTGATTTTGTTTCAATTCTTTTGTTATAATTTGTTACTTGGCTTAGTGTTAGAGATAACGCTAAGGTGAAGCAACAAGTAGTGCTCAGTTGGCGTGATATTCACCGGTTACTTGTATGATTATTGTAAAGGTTTATTAGAGTTAGGATCTAGAAGAGAACTTAGGCTTTAAGTTATACTTATCCAAGCGATATCCAAGATATAAGGGATGAATGCTTGGAATAGTGGAGCAGGGGTGTTGCTCAAACTATTATAATTTTGTTTGTTTTCTTGTTCTTTTATTTTTATTGTATTGCTCTCTTGATTTGACTCTGCAAAATTTCATTCAAGGGGATTTAATATCAAAGGGGTTAAGTTTAAAACCGCAAAAAAAATTTAAATAACCCAATTCACCTGTTCCCTCTTAGGTTAAGTCAACTAATTGAGACCAACATTTCTTACATATTTGTACATTAACAATTTCTCGTGAATTATTTTTATCAAGGCTTAAAGTTTTTTTTTCATTGCATCTTTCCGCTTAGGATAATTCATAGCTTCATGAAATTTGAGTGGTTCAAATATGAGAGTCGAGTGTAGTCAAGAAGACAACATGCTTTGGTGAAATATCATTATAACAAATATGTTTTTGAATATAAAAAGCAATAGTTTGATATGTATAGAAGTCCAATAATCTAAAGAAGACTTTAAATACGAGATGTCCTTCAAAAAATGGCAGAAGGAGGCTCACTATTAAAATGCTGCTGATAGTCGTGGGAATAATAGTTTACCTTGTAAGTGTTTTGTATTGATTATGTCGGTAATTGCTTAATATTTATGTAAAATTTACTTAAAAGATATAGAAAAATTTTATATTTGAAATTAAGTAAATATTCTTTTATTGAAAGTTTTGTTGCTTATCATAATTAATTTTGGTAGAATTAATATTTTAAATAAATTAGATAATTGTTATTGCTCCTCTACATGACCGATCATCATCTTACATTCATGGTAATCATGACGAATCTCGAGTTCAGTTATCTTGGAGCATGTGAAGAAAATTTTATGGGTGCAACTTGGTTTGGGTAGATCCGGGTAGGGGTGGAACCTATCCTTACACATTTTGAAAAATGCTCTACTTTACCCTATTTTAGGCCGATGTGGTTCAGAGACTGCCCTTCCCTATTTTTTCAAGTGTGGGTTGATTCCGGTTTTGGTTTATCGGTTCTAGAAAAATCATGTAACACATTAAAATTAACAATTCATTATATGCACAAATTAAAAAATCTGTTATATGCAGTATGTTGCTATTTATTACATGCAATTGTTGAATCTGTTTCACTGCAACAATCTATAATAATTTATAACAATTTCAGTAATATATGAGCAACGAAGCATTCAACAATCCTAATTAAAATTAGTAAGGAATATATATTAGCAAGCAACAATTCATAACGACACATAATTCCAGCAATAATTCATAGTTGCAATTTAAGCAACAATTCATAGTAGCATACATAATTTCAACAACCATTCACATTAGCATATCTAATTTTAGCAACAATTCATAGTAGCAATATTATTTTAATTCATTTGATGAATTAAGAAAGTAGTAGGGGTGTGCAAGACCACTAACAATTAAGATTATAAAATGTAAAAATGGGGACATGTAGAATGTAAGTTGTAGCAGCCAATGAAGAAAAAATAAGAAGAAGAAAGACTAAGGAGGAGGAGGAGAAGGGAAAAGGACGGAAAAATAGGAGGAAGAAGAAGAATTCAACAAAAAAGAAGAAGAAAGGGAAAATAAAAGGAAGAAGAAGAATCAGATAGAGAAGAAGAAAGGGGACAAAAAGAAAGTAATAGAAATTGGTAGCAAAGAAATGAAGAAAAAGAAGATATAAAGCTAAACAGCAGAGGAACGAGTGAGGAAGAATCAAAGAAGAAAGGGAGAAAAAAAGCAGCAACTTGAATGGGTGAGATGGAAGTGATGAACCAAGGAGCAAAGGAGAATGAGAGAATGGAAACTTGAATGAAGGCAGAAACTACAAAACCAAAAAGCCAAAAAAACACCATAGTTTCTACAACTTACCTTCTTCGACATATCGCTGTCAGAAGATGACAAATCCATGACTTAGGCTTCATAGGCCGGAAGGGATTGTTGAAGAGAGATGGGACCCAGACCTACCTGACAATGTAGTGGAGGACACCCTACTCGATGAAGTCCTCAATTCATTGACCTTGAGCAAGAGACAAAAGAAATCTATGAGAGAGAGAGCTCGAGAAAGAGGCCGATGATGGAGGCAGAGATCAGGGATGGAGGCTATTGGAGATGAAATCAAAGGGTGGGGGGCATAGAGAGAGGTCGATGTTGGAAGGGAGAGAGGGGTTGGGATTGATTAGTGGCCATGGAAGCAATGATGCAAGAATGGGAAAGAGAGATATGACGGCATAGGCGCTGCTGCACTATTAGGGTCCCCGGGGGTTCAAAAAACGAGAGAGAAAGGAGGGAGAGGAGTGCGAGGTCGAGATTCGACCGAGTAAAATATGACAAGGCTTGGGAGATAAATATGTAATAAGGTTAGGGGAGAAATCTGATAAGTTATCATGAGAAATCTGATAAGTTTTATGATAATAATATAGATTATGTGAAATTCATATCAATTCCTGGAACCGATCCTACCTGAATTCGAATGAGTATCTTACTTGCGGAATTGAACTGACCCTATGAGTAGGTTTCTTAGAACTGACCTTATCCTAATTAGGGTACTTGATGGGTTGACTAGCGGGTACCCCGACAGAGTTGCACCCTAGAAAATTCTAGTTGATTATCTAATGATAGTACGGCCAGTGGGCTCAAATGCCATAAGGCCATGGTTTTGAGTACCCACACAATTGTAGAGTGTTTTATTATTTCCCCCTAGGTGGGGGTATTTACAATTTCCTTCCTAAGATTGAGGTATTTAGAGAAATATCCCTTCATTGTGTGAGGATTGAATGTGCTTGATTAATCATTATAATATCAAATGTTATTGTGTGTATATATAAAAAGGAGCATGATTATATACATCATGCCGTATTTTAGCCTAAAATACAACTTCATTTATTTTATTTTTATTTGTATTTAATTTTTTCTTTATAAACATGTTTTCTTAAGTGTATTTAATCTATATACCAAATTTTGTTATTTTAGAATATTTTTACTTATTTTTTTTATTATTAAAAATCAAATTTTTTAAGGGGTGAAAAATGGCTTAAAGGCCCCTAAAATTGTCACTTTTTTAAAAATATTAGATAAATATATAAAAGTATTCTAAATGACAAAACTTAGTACATAGATTAAATACACTAAGAAAAACATATTTATGAAGAAAAAAATAAATAAAAATAAAAATAAAATAAATGGATGTTGTATTTTAACCTAAAATACATCACGATGTATATAATCATTGGGGGTTTTAATAGATTGGGTTGTATGGGTTGGAGAATAATCCTAATCCTAATTCATTTAAAATATTTCAACCATAATCTGTTTATTAACCTATTTAAAAAACCTCAATCTAACTCATTTGCAACCCATTGAATAAACGGGTTGACAAGTTATTAACAGACTGTATAGCAAATGACTTGAAGGCCTAGATAGTGTTTATGGCACAAGGAAAATAAAAATAGGGTAGCAACGGGAGAATAGAATTAGGCAGCAGTGGAAAAATAAAAATTAGGTGGTAGGAGGAAGACTTAGTGGGGGAAAATAATTAAGGGTTTTACATTTATCTATATAACTTCAATAGGTTTAACGAGTTAAATGGATTGAACGGGTTAAAAGGTTTGAAGAGGTTAAATAGGTTGAACGAGTAACTAAACAACTAACAGGTTATAAAATCCCAACTCTAATCTGTTTATTTAATTAACTGATTGAACGAGTTGACAGATTATAACTCATTTATTCAAAAATTTCAACTAAAATCTATTTATAAATAGTTTGGACGAGCTAATTGAAAGGTTGACGACGACCATTGACACCCATATTAATCATGCTCCATGAAAAAAATGAGTGACGAGAAGGATGAGTAGCATGGTCCAAAAACCAAGGTATCCAACAATTAAATCCAGGCTCCAACTTAATTCACCGCCACCCACATGCCACCCTTGCAACAATCAAGCCCGTTCAAGCAAAACATGGCCACCATCAACCGTCCAAATCAACGGTCAGAAATTCACCACCGTCCAAGCAAATCAGCACTCACGTCCAGCAACAGCAATCATCCAAAATCAACTACTACTTTCACTGCCTGCTGCAACTTCTACTTCAGCAGATGCCAACCCCAGCCGTCCACCAGTTTGGGCGATCATCCATCAACGGCCATCCAAAATCAGCCGCTCAGATGCACTGCCCAACCCAAAGATCCGCGCGGCCATGGCAAATCTCTATTTTAAACCATTCATCACTGATTTCAGCATCCAAAAAACTAGGCCATCTGATTACTCATCAACGGTCAAAAAAAAAAAACCAGCGGCACTTGAAATGCAAGCCAGTGCACGTCTCCCATGAAATCATAGCTCTTCAACAGATGGAAATCTAATTTATTTTTAATAGCACCGCATATGAATATTTGTCATAGAAAAATACATGATTGATTCAAGAAGCAGAAATCAGTAAGCAAGCAACAGATGGACAGTGGGTGCAGCTTGGTACCATATTGGTTAGAACACAACTAACGCAACTTAATTTCAAAACCACGTTTGGATTTTCTTTTAGAAATTTTTTTCAAAATAGAGTTGGCTTCAACTTGGCCCAAAAGAATCCGAAACGAATACTAGATTTATATAAACCTGGTATCAAAACTTGATTTGGTCAGAACCCAACATCCCCCCTAAGTTGTTAAACTAATTATATTGATTTATTTATTAAGTATTTTTACTAATAATTATGATAAAAGTTCTTTTATATAATCATAACCTAATTAATTGTAAAATGTTTATTTTAGAACTGAAATATCATACATTTTTCATAAAAATTTGAATCTATTGCATCTATGTCAACTTAATTTATAAATAATTACAAATATACCAACTTTTTAAAATTATTGCATATATACTAATTAACTATGAGATATATAAGTTTCACTTTTATTAAACTCGTTGAGATAGTGAATTCATGTAATTCTAATTATTTTTCTTACCTTAATTGTTGATGGTAAATTTATTATTTCGTTGTACTTGGTATTATTTTTAATTGAAAGATTAACTTTTATAAAAATCAAAAATATTATAGATCATATAAATATATTCATGTATAAATTATGAATAAATAGGTTATCATAATTAACAGTATATTTTAAAATTAGTTGGTATGAATGCAATAATGTTCAAAGAATTCGTTACTTCTATTGGTTTGAGAGTAATCTAAATTTCAACTTGAAACCAAGCTTGAAACCAATGCCATCCCTGTTCATCCCTGTTCGAACCCACCCCAATTTCGGATTCGAATATTAGGGTTAGGTTTTAGGTTCACCTAAGCTTGGTACAACCCGACCTAAGTTGCACCGCTACTGTCAAGCTATTCCATCACCTTTTAGCAAGCGTCCTACATTAATTGAAGATGATATGGTAGACTCTTTATCAAGCATGATGTACTTATTTATAAATTTGAATAAGCATAGAAATAAATACATAAATATTATTGTCAATTATTTATTTATATATGTACAATCATTTATTTATTTTATATTAACTAATCAATTTATTTAAATTGTTATAACTTTATTTTAAACTTATGACTTAGGGTGTGTTTAGAAAGAAATAAAACTTTTGGATGAAAATTTTTTGATGCACAAGTTTTTGAATTTAAAAAAATGATATGCTATGATAGAGGTAATAATGAGAAGTAAAAAAAATAAAGTTCAAATAAAATGTTAGTTGTACAGGTAGTTGTGTAAAAATGATTGAAAGATAGGGTAGTTATATAAGAATATATGAAAAATAATTAAAAATAGGGTATTTATGGAGAGTGAAAAGTTTTAGAGCTCGTTTGGTAATCCTTCCACATGGGGGTGGTAAGAGAAACTATGGAGGCACGGTTTCCTAAGCCAATAATTTCTCCAATTTATAATTATGTGTTTCCACTTTTTTCCTATATTCTAATTATTTTTCGACCAATTTCCTTTCAACAAACTTATTTATTCTAATTTTATCTCTATCATTTCTTATCAATTACACAAATTTTAAAATATTTCATTTCTTACTCCCCATTGCATTCCACAATCCCTACAAAATTTAAATTACCAAATGTTCTCTAGTTTAAAAAATTTTAGTGTAAAACAAATGTGCCCTTAAATTAATATGATTAAAGAGGTGTCTTACAATACAAGGGCACTCCAGTAATTTAACTTAGTATTACTTTGTTATAGACGTGGGTAAAATTTTGTTTCTAACAAAAAGATATATGGCTATATTTAATTCTACCATGTGAGGTACTACATACCTAAACATGATACCGATATCGGGGATGCTTTTATGAAACTCCCTTTTTATATAACTCATTCTATTTTCAATATCTAGATGGTTGATAAAAAATTCATTCCTCCCATTGTGTTTAGCATCACTTATATTATTATGGAAACCTTTCATTTGTCTAACATCACTGTATATGGGTCTCATCTATAAACATGCAAAATCGACATAATAAAATGATTCAATATTAAATATCAATTTTTAAGTAGTATTTTTAACATCTAAACTATCTAAAATATCATTACTATATAGATAAATAATTCTATAAAGTACTACCACATTCCAATATATTTATGTGAATGGATTTAAGCATTTTTCCTAATTTACACATGAATGCACACATTTTTTAGCAAATGTGGCATGTGCACATATTGGATTTGGATAAAATTTAGTCTCACAACTAAATAAATAATATTAAATACAATGAATAGATTGGATTTTCTATCAAACATCAAAATCTTAAAATTCAAGGAGTTACATGGAATCGCTTTTATGTAACTCGGTTACATGGAAGCGAGCCCCTACACCGATTATACACAAACCACATCCCATCAACTATAGCCGACGTGGCAAAGCCTTCATTAAATAAGATATATAAGGAGGTGCTTAATTTTGCATGTAATCCATACAAAATTTATTCTATTCATTTAATTGATGCGTAAATCAATCTTCAGCCGTCCAAATAATGCAGACCATGCCACGAAGGAATTGTTCATCTTCTATTTGCACTTTTCAACTAGTATAGAAAGGGAGATGTAGATAAGCTAAAGTACATTGAATATAGACAGAAAATTCAGACACAATTCTAAAGGAGAGCTAGTACAGAGGGTTGTGGTGGAAGCGAAGATTTCAAGCATAGAAATAGAGATTAAGCTTAATGGAGTAGAATTTCTTTTGTTCTCTTTGTTTTTAATTTTCTATTTATTTAAGATGGATTTGAACTTTAATTTTACCCTTGTGTTTAGTGTCATTATGCATAACTAAAAATGTTATTATAGGGTTGCAATGGATCTTGTTATTGAACTAGGATTGATGTCTAACTTCATTGATTTCACGATATTGATATTGGATTATTTACTTAACATTTTTTTAATACTTCTATGAAACTGGCTACCTTGGAGATTGATTTATAAATTTTTTATGATGCTCTAAAGAGACAACATGATGTTAGACTAAGGAATGTTAGACTAAGGATTAATTAACACATGATCTTGACACAATTCTGAAATTTTTTTATCTCATAGAACGTGTTAGATTTGTTACTATGGATAGAGACATTTTTAGCCATGTGTAGTTAATATTAGGGATGTGATTAATGCCAAATGTTATTCTAAATTCTTCTAGTTTACACTAAAAGTTAAAATTAACATGTTAATTATGAATGATCATCGAAATAAGAGTATAATAATATTACTCTAGACTAATAATCCATGTAAATAGATTGAATGAAGGAGTAATAATAATCATGTGCATACGCAAGTGAAGTTGTGATTCTAAACTCATTCGTTTATAAGAGTTCCATGTTCATCTTACTTTCTTTGATTAGAATCTATTATTTAGTTCTTAGTAATCAGTGAATATTTAACATTCAAGCCATATACATTTCTAGGAAAATAAGCAACAGTTGGTCATTGGTAGAAGTTGCTCGTTAGTTGCTAATTCTCCTTTGTAACATCTGAGTCACTAGAAGAATTCTCACTATGCTTGTCATTTTGTTGATTATCAATATCTTCTTCCAATATCATTGGCAATGGAGAAAGGCCACTATGAGCAAATTTATTATATCCTTTTGCTAGCAAAAGATACATTGTGAGAAATAAATAACTTATGACTAATATAATCATGACATTTGTTTCCATTTGAGTTGATGAATGCCTTAGAAAAATGAATTTCCCGTCATGATGATCAAAATTTTGACGATCTTACAAATGAACATAATAACAACATCCAAACACTCTTAAATGAGATAATCAAGCTATTGACTATGCAAAAGTTGTAAAGGGAATTTATTTTTCAAAATCTAGCTAGGTAGCCAATTAGTCAAATAACGACTCGTAAGAATAACTTCAATGATATGTCTATTTTTCCTTTTAGTTATACTATTTCATTGAGGTGTCCCAATACATGTGGTTTGCTATAGGATTCTATAACTTTTCAGATGAGCTTATAAGGAATGATTAATATACTTGGTATCATTATCACTACACAACACTTTAATATGAATGCTAAACTAAGTAAGAATTATTTAATGAAATTGTTAAAAAATATATAGCACTTCACTTTTAGATTTCAATAAAAAAAAACCCAAGTTGTCTATGACTTATCATCAATGAATGTGATCATGAATCCTTATGGGGGAATCAACTAAAGCAACTCCCCAAACATGAAAATGAACTAACTTAAAGAGCTCATTAGAAAAAGTGAAATGTTTAGGAAATGGAATGTGTTTTGTTTAAAAAAATAACAGACATCATAATTATTTAATCTCAACGTGAAAGTAGGATCTAATAACTGAAAAACTTGATCTAATGAGTGCCTCATTCTTTGATGTCAAAGGAGTGACTGCTCCTCTTTACTTTCTAAGCTACAAAAGTCTTCTTGAGTGGAATCCAACATATACAATCCTCTAGTTATTCTTCACCAATTTTCTATCCCATAACTCTATCAAAAAAATAATAGAAGAGAGAATATAATATTGCAATTGAGATGTTTAGTTAGTTTGCTAGTAAATAGTAATTTTGACTTCAATGAGGAAACAAATAAGACATTTGAGTTCGATGAAAAAATTAATTTTACTTATTCCTTGTACAAAAATTTGTTAACCATTGGCAATTGTGATTGGTAACTTGGAAGTGCTAAGTTGAATATTAGAAAGAAAAGTAAAACAACTACTGATATAATTTGTTGCACTTGAATCTATTATCCAACTATTTTTGTAAAAATGCTAAAGAAGTGAAATCATCATGTTTTGATGCGATAGTTGTATCTTTCACAATGTTGTTGAGTTGCATAAGTTGTTAAAGTTGTTTGGAGATACTTTTAAAAGATATTTGAGGTTCAAGAGATCAGGCTTAACCGACCATTTTGCTATTTGCATTTTTTCCATACTTCCACGTAAATGAGGATAAAGAGTCTAGCATTAGTTTTTGGTATGACCGGTCTTCTTGCAACGATCATAGTGAAGAGTACGATTCTTTACCTCGCATATTAATACCTCTACCACCACTTATATTTTCAGTCTTCATAAAAGTAAATGTTTTTCATTAATTTCTCTCCCTAGCTTGTGTTCTCAGTTCATAACTCCTTTCCCCATTTCCTCACATTGTATGATTTTAGAGACAGTGAAAAGGAGGGTAGAGTGATACTTATGAGAATTTGTACCTTATATTCTGGTTTAAGACAAGCTAGTTATTCGAATATACGACCTTGTTCTTCTTAGTTAAGATAATCGATAACCTTTTTTGTTGCAGGTTGATATTACCTCAATTCATCCTACCTTTTTTCATGTGTTCCAATGTTCAATGAATGTTTGATTTAGCTTTTGCTTATCATGCAAAAGTTCTTGTTCAATTTCAAACATTCATGAAGCAATATTTTATTGTCCATACATATCCATAATAGAATCCCACAATGATTTACCATTTTCAACATATGCAAAAATCCCACAATGATTTGAGGAGAGCTATTATTTTTTTATTACTATAACCTAGTTTTCACCACCCTCCTAAAGATATTGCGAAAGCACTTTGTCAAGGAAGATAATTTTGACCATTTAGCATTCAACTTTTTTTTTGAATAATTCGTTGCAATACATTGCAAGACAAAATACAAGGTTGGTTCCCTCAACTCCTTTCTCTCCATCAAAAACTAGGTACATCTAGAAGAGAAAGGAGATGGAACCACACTTGAAAAGCCATCCATCTACAACAAATCATTGGTCGAAAATAGATTAGAATGTGATTCACCTAGACATTTGCTTCCCATTTGAGTTTAGCCCCCACTTTGCAACATGGTGTGCCACCTAATTCCCATTTCTTAGCATGTGATTGAAATCCAGACATTTAAATTTACTACTCGATCTTTTGATTTTATTTATCCAACTCCCACATTAAGATTTGACCACCATGCCATTTTTCAGCCAATAGATAAACACTAATGAATCAAATTCCACTACAGTTTTTTTCACCTTTAACTCTTCCAACCATTTTAATCCAAGAAATACAACAATCACTTCTTGTTCTACCGGGTTCAACTTGCCCCTCTTTCTCTAATTTCTCATTACTATCGCTTCTCCCCTTTCATTCCTCACAATTGTCCCAAACCCTATCATCTGATTTCCTAAGTTGTTACCTACATCCACATTCATTTTAAGAAAATTGCACCTAGGTTTTATCCATCTAGCTGGTAAGTTCAGGCCAAGTACCTCCCTTGTCTAAATCAAGTTTGACTCCATGAACCCATCAATGTAGTCATTGCTACATTGCAGTATTCTTTTTAGCTCCTGAATGCCACCCACCATTAAACTTCTATTTCATTTTTGCCAAATCTTCCAACAATGAGTCACAAACAGAGTTAATAGATAGCTATCTCTATTTGCACAAAATTGCTTAAAGATCTCCCTTATGCTTGTAACCTGCATGACACAATTAAATTCCGAATTGAAGAAAATACCTTAGATCTCCTGACACCTCCAGAAGATATGAAGGCAGGTTTCAATCTCATATATCTTACCACATAATAGACAGTGTTGCTCCACTTAGATTCCTCTCTTCAATAGGTTTTCTCTAACATGTAGTGTATTTGTATAATCTCCATCCATAGTGTTGAACTTTTTTGGAATTTTTAAGCACCATATTCTACTCCAAATCATTCTTACTTCTTCGACATCCCTTGCCCTCATGAGATGTTCATCTCTTTTATGCAATGATAGAGCCTATTTGTATGCTGATTGAACATTGAAGATTCCAACATGTTCTTCTACTTAATAAATTTTATCTTTCGTGTTTATGTCTGGTATTGGAATACAACTAATTAGGTTCCATCCTCTTTCCCCTGCTGACCTTCGGACTCTCTCTTCTATCAAGTCCCTTTTTTCCATGTCAATGAAAGAGCTTACCCAAGAGTCCTCCACATCGCTTAGGAGAGGGCCATATTTGACTACATATTCCCATGCCCATTTATTAGAAAAGAATCTTACCTTTCTTCCATCACCAATCCTCCATCTTAGCCCTTCCTTAAAGTGAGAAATGTCTAAACAATGCTTCTCCAAATAAATGAGCTTCTCTTCCCAACTTTCCCTTTTAATAAGTCTCCTTATTTTGAAATATTTTTGGCTGAAAATTTCATAGCTAAGAGTTTCTTTATCATTTAATAATTGCCAAGCTTGCTTTCTAATTAGTATAAGGTTAAAAGCATACCCAGTCTACCATCTTCTTTTAGAAGGCAAAGTTTTCAAGCCACCCAGCTTATCTTTCTCTTTCCATCCTTCTCTCCTCACTAATAACTATTCATCATGGCATTCAGATCATGACGTACCTTCTCTGGAATAAGGAAGAGATTCATTAAGTAACTAGGAATTGCTTGTGTAACTACTTTCAATAAGATTTCCTTGCCTCCACAAGAGATTAGTTTGCTATGCCTACCTTGGATTCTCTTCCAAACTTTCTCTTTAAGGAAACACTCTAGCTTTATTCCTTCCAAATTAAACCGGTAACCCAAAATAGTTGTCCATCTGATTTCTTTTTGATTCCAACATTTCTTCAATCCCCCTTCTTGTTTCCAACGAAGAGTTTTTGACAAAAAGGATGGCAGTCTTTTCTTTGTTGATCAGCCGTTCTAAAACCTCCTCATACGCCTTAAGAATTGTTAGCATTTGTTCCATTTCCTTTCTATTTGCCGGGAGAAATAACAGGACATCATCTGCAAAGAACAAATGGGAGATTCTTGGTCCATCCCTATATAATCTCAATCCATGCAAGCTTCCACTATTGTAAGCATGCCTAATCAAAGTAGACAGGCCTTCTGCACAAAACGAAAAGAGATATGGGGATATTGGGTCCCCTTGTCTTGGCCCACTACTAAACCAAAATAGATCAATTTTTATGCCCATTTAATGAAATTCTGAATGACGCAAACATCGTGCAATACTTTATCCATTGAATCCACTTATCACAAAAATTCATTCTCTTCATCATGTTACAAATAAATTTCCACGCAACTCGATCATAAGCCTTGGAAATATCCAATTTGATTGTCATTTCTTCTCTACTACCCTTTCTTCTATTCTTAAGACATGCACCCCTTCGTAAGCCACCAACACGTTATCCATTATCAACCTTTTGGGAACAAAGGCAATTTGCTCTTCTGAGATCATCTTAGGAAGGCATGCTTTTATCCTATTAGCAAGAATTTATGAAATGATCTTGAATAAGACAGTATGTAGGCTAATAGGTCTAAAATCATTGATCTTCGTAGCCCCTTTCTTCTATGGAATGAGGACTATTGTTTTTTTTTATTTATCTCCCATAGCAATTTTAGCTTTCCTCATCGGAAACCAGCTCCAAAAAAGCTTCACGAGCATCTAATATCTAATCTCCTATTAGGTTTCAATTTCTTTGGTAAAAGCCTGCTAACATACCATTTGGCCCCGGAGCTTTCAATGGGTTCATTTCCTTTACAACTCTCCAAACTTTTTCTTTTGAAAGTCTACTTGTCAGCCACTAATTTTCAGCCTCTGTTACTTTATTTGATATTAGTTCCAATGCACCCCTAGAATCCCCATGTGTGTTTGCTAAATATATATCTTTAAAATGTTTGAAAACTAGTTTCTCCTTCTCTTGCTGTTCCTCAATCCTCTGCCCATTCTCATCCTCCTACCAACTGATGAATTTTTCCCTCCTTTCAGATGTTGCCTTGTAAAAGTTGGTTGTATTCTTATCTCTACCTTTGATTATTGCTTCCACTTTAATCCATCATCCTCTAACAAAAAATTTATCAACCTTTCTTTCTCTCTGGTTTTTTTGTCTCTTTCATCTGAACCTGCCTCCTTTTTTAGCTCTTGTAGCTGACAATGCTATTGTTTGATGAGCTTGGACATGTTGCCTCTAGTTTTCCTACTCTACTCCAGAAGTTTCTAACTGCATTTTTATAATTTTTGTTTAATTCTGCCAAACTTTAAAAGATTATCTCTTGATTCTTCCTTCTAAACTTCAAGGACATTCTAATTTGCCTCATTGTATTTTGCTTCGTATTTAACTTACCTTTCTCTACACTTCGGCTTTTCTCTTACATCTAGAATCAAGCAGATTGGGTAGTGATCAGATGTTGTTACAATCTTGTGATGAAGCCGTGCAAATGGAAATAGTACTACTCGATTTAGAGTAGATAAGCAACTATCCAACCATGCTTCCACTCTATCCCTCCTTAAGCGGTTGTTTCTTCATGTCATTATTGGGCCTGAAAAACCAATATCTTGTAGTTTACGTTCTATTACGTCCCTAAAAAACGTCATTTGTCTTTTTGATCTCTTACGAAAGCTGAGGTATTTCAATGCCCCTGTTACTTGATTAAAATCTTCCATCACTGCCCATGAGATGTTCTATTTTCTCGAAAGAGTTCTTAGTAAATTCCACGATTCTTTCCTTGTATGAAGCTTAGGTTTTCCATAGAAGTCAATTAAGCGCCAAATTTTTCCTTCCATATCCTTGACTTTCGCATCAATATGATTATCCAAATATGACATAATATTGATCTACAACTCATCAGTCCATAGCAAAGCAAGGCCTCCTCTTCTATTCCTGTAGTCAACTATAAAACAACCATCTATCTTTAGTCCCTTTGTTATCCATCCCATCTTAGTTGTCCTTTTTATCTCCATTAAGAATATCAAAATGGGAGCTTACCTCTTGACCAAGTCAAAGAGAATACGAATTATCTATGGGTTTCCAAGCATATGATAATTCTAGGACAAATTTGACATTTAGTTATGGTAGGGCTAAGAGATTTTCTCGGCCACCATCATTACATCAGTTATCTCCTACCCACTCATTCCTTGTCTACTCCTTTTCCGTCTTACAACATCCCCATCCATGTCCCTCTCCTCATAAGATCTGCTTTTTCTATTCCTCTCTTCCTTGCCTTCTTTTCCTACCTTTACTTCCCCCATATAGCTTCTCTTCTCTCATATTCTCCACATTCATTTCTTCTCCTTGTGAGTAATACCCTTTTCCCACTTTTGAATTTCCCTCTCTTTCCACCCTTAGACCTGCCCTTCTCCCTATCTTCCCTCCTACACTCTTTTTGCTCTCCATCTTCTTTAACTCTTTCTCCCTTCTTGTTTCCAGATTCCTTCAGCCCCTCCATCTGCCCATCTCCTATTGTTGAAATCCATTTTTCCACTTGCATTTTGAGTACTTTATTCTATCTCCATCCTTTTCCATATCTTTTGACACAGATGCCATCGCAACAGACATACTCAAGCAGGCCGACGGTTGTGGAAGGGTTCGAAAGTGATAAATGAGCAGGCGTTTTAATTCAACTCTTATAGATTTTGTTTCATTAATTTTCAAATTTACTATTTTTAGTAAAGTCAGACTTTATTATTTTTAGTAAGTCACACATTTACTATTTTTAGTAAAACATGCGAAAGTGGTTAGTTAGAATTCTGCATGTGTTTTGCATATGTGCATTAGTAGTAGCTAGGTAGGGGTGGGAATCGGGTCACGGGTCCCCGACCCTGTTTAATACCGAGGCGGGTCGGGATTTTTGATATTTTAAATAAATGCGGGTCAGGGCAAAATTCGGTTTTTAACAGGGTGGTGGGGCGGGTCAAGGCGGGTCGGGGCGGACCTACCTGCTGACCCATTTTCTGATATTTTACATTAAAAAGAAAAACCTTGTTCAATGCTAATATTCATGTTTTATTTAATTATTTATATTTACTTTGACTGATTAATAATAGATTCAAGCATATAGTAGTTAAATTTAATATAAATTTGTCTTTATACTTGATAGTTTTATAAATTTTTAAAAACTTTTTACTTGACCCGCAATTTTTTACCCGACCCGTTGACTCGATACCGACCCGAATTTTGTCCCGAGACCTTGTAGAAAAAAGTAAGGGTCAAACCGACCTTGTCCCGACCCGGTATAAAATAAGGGTCAAATAAGATTTTTGAAAAGGAGGGTCAGGGTTGGGCACACCCTGACCCGCCCTGACCCACCCCGATTCCCACCCCTATAGCTAGGGTTTGCTTATAAATATGTAGCTTCTCTTACTTTATAGACAGTCTTTTCGTGAATAAGAATTTCTAAGTTTTTTCTTTTCCTTGTGATTGAGTTGCTATGTGGAAACTTGTTTATCAACTTCGAGGCATAGCTTTGTGCTAGCCTTGTTTCACATTTCCCTCGTTGTGTCAGTTGGTATCAGAGCACGCAATCTCACCCTAACAAATTCAGTGATGGAGGTGATAGTTCCCATGATGGAGATCAAGGAGCTAAGACCTCATGTCTGCAAAGCAGAATCTTGGGGTGGCATTGAGGGCTTTAGAGCAGTGGCTGGATCTGATAGAACAGTGGATGAATCAGATGGATCAATGGTCCAAGCATTTTGAACAACGCTTTGATGACTTCGAAGATCGTTTTAATGCCTGGTTCGATGCTCTTAGCACAAATGTTGATAGAACCCAAAACGATGGTAGGGTACACACTCAAGATGACACAGCTCGTGGTCAGCACTTCATCAGACCTGGTTTTCAACATGGGCGTAGGCACGCTCATGTGGATACCTCGGAAGAGGAAGATAACTTCTTCAAAGAGCCCCACAAAAATCTTAGGCATGGTGGTGATGCAAGAACTAAGGTAGATATTCTCTTTTTGTAGTGATTTTAATATTGAGGACTTCCTAAGGTGGGTTACAGATGTCGATAAATTTTTCGAATACATGAATGTCCCAGAGTGACAACGGGTGAAGTTAGTCACCTATAGATTGAAAGAAAGAGTTTTGGCATGGTAGGAATGGTTGCAATCCAGGAGAGTCCGCGAAGGAAAATTGCCAGTTTAGATTTGGTACAGGATGAAATAATTATTATAAGGTAATTCTGTTCCAACAATATCAAAGGTGTCATCAAGGGCAACAATTCGTGCATGAATACAGTTCAAAGTTCATGAGATTGACTGAGATGAATGACTTACATTAATCATAAGGGTAACAGGTTGTCAGATATTTGGAAGGTTTGAAGGCCACTATCATAGAGCAAATTAGCCACAGATCCAGTGACTGTCCTCGTCGGAAGGCGGTCCATGTGGTGGAACGAAAAGAACAAGAAGGGGATGGTGAAGAGGGTACTTATTATGCCCCAGATGGAGACTCTATCAACGAACTTGAATTTGATGAAAAGCTCAAACCTATCTAGCGAGGCGACTGATGTTATCCCCAAAGCAGAAGAATGACACTCAACGATAATAATTGTTTCGAACCAGGTGCACTATTTGTAATTGTCTATTTTGATGTGATCATTGACAGTGGCAGTTACAAAAATATTATTCGCAAAGACTCTATTAAAATATTGGGCCTTCAGATAGAAAATCACCTTAAGGGTACAGAAAAAATACAGGTGACAGAGCGGTGCAAGGTACCTTTTCCATTGGCAAGTATAATGATGAAATATATTTTGATGTTGTAGACATGGATGCTTGTCATTTATTGTTTGGTAGGCCTTAATAGTTTGATGTGCTACACTGCATGATGGTAGAGAGAACACCTACAAATTGTAGAAGAATGATAAGAAGTTCACATTATTGCTTACAAAAGGGAGTCCTAGGATAAAAACTTTCAAAGTGGAGGGGCAGACTTTCTTTATTTTTAGTCATATAGAACACAAGAAGAAAGCTGTTATCAAGGAATCTATAGACGTACATGCCCTGATCATGAAACCAATATTGGCTAGTGAAGAAGGCTAGTCTAAGCATGCAGATGCAGTAAAGTTGTTGCCAATGGAATTTAGGGAATTGATCTCAGAAGATTTGCCTTATGGGTTGCCTCTAATAAGAGAAATCCAACACCACATCAATCTGATTCACGGTGCGAGTTTACCTAATTTACCACATTACAGGATGAGTATGAAGGAAAGTGAAATCATTAAAGAAAAAGTAGAAGAGTTTCTTCAAAAGGGCCACATCCAGGAGAGCATGAGTCCATGTGCAGTTCCAACTTTACTTACAACGAAGAAAGATGGTAGTTGGAGGATGTGTGTGGATAGCCAAGCCATCAACAAAACCATGGTTGGGTATAAATTTCCAATTCCAAGACTAGATGACATGCTTGAGACGTTACATGGAGCTATGGTTTTCACGAAAATTGACCTTCGTAGTGAATACCATTAGATTCGCATCAGACCGGGGGACTAGTGGAAGACGACCTTCAAAACAAAGGAGGGGCTTTATGAGTGGGTGGTGATGCCATTCAGATTGTCAAATACTCCTAGAACCTTTACGCGACTCATGAATCAGGTACTTAAACCTTTTATTGGAAAGTTCATGGTGTTTATTTTAATGATATCCTAATTTATAGTCAATCAGATGAAGAGCATCTTCAACACTTGCGGAGTGTATTAACAGCTTTGTAGGAAAATAAGTTGTACGTGAATCTTAAAAAGTGCAGCTTCATGAAAACAAGTTATTTTTTTGGTCTATGTAGTCAGTGCAGACGGAATTTAGGTGGACAAAGAAAATATTCAAACAATCGTAGAATGGCCTATTCCAAAAACAGTTACAGAAGTCCACAATTGCCATGGGTTGGCCACATTCTACTGGCATTTCATCAAGGACTTCAGCTACATTGCAGCGTCTATCATAGAATGCTTAAAGAAAGAGAAGTTCCAATCAGGAGATGAAGCTGCTACTAGCTTTGTAGTGCTAAAAGAAAAGTTGTGCACGGCCCCTGTTCTAGCTTTATCAGATTTTGATTCTCTATTTGAAATTGAACGCGATATTAACGGTGTGAGAATTGGAGCTGTTCTTTCCTAAAAGAAATGGCCACTGGCTTTCTTCAGCGAGAAGTTCAGTGATGTGAGACGTAAATGGTCCGTCCATGTATGACAAAAAAATTTACTCTTCATGCGTACTTTGAAGAACTGGGAGCATTACTTAGTTGGAAGAGAGTTCATTCTATACTTAGATCATGAAGCTTTGAAGTATCTCAACAACCAAAAATGGATCAGCAAAGATATACATGTGAGATGGATTCAGTTTTTACAAAAAATTTCTTTTGTTTTATAGCACAAAATGGGAGTACAGAATAAGGTAGTGGATGCGCTAAGTAGGCGAGCTGATTTGCTGGTGACAATGAAGCAAGAAATAGTGGGTTTCAATATAATGAAAGAGCTATATGAGGCAGATGAGGACTTTGGTGAAACTTGGGCAAAGTGTGTCCCAAACCAATTTGCAAATAACTTCAACATCCATGATGGGTTCCTTATGCGAGGTAATCAGCTATGCATTCCAAGATCCTCATTGTGGGAGAAGCTGATTCAGGATTTGCATGGAAGAGGTTTTGCTAGACACTTAGGTCATGATAAGACCCTTATTGCTGTTGGCGAAAGGTATTATTGGCCACACCCGAGGCAGGATGTATCCAAATTCGTGCAACAATGGTACATATGCTAGACCGCAAAGGGATAATGTCAAAATATAGGGTTGTATTTGACTTTATCAGTTCCCAAAAATATTTAGGAAGATATATCTATAGATTTTATACTTAGCCTACCTCAAATACAAAGAGGTATGGACTCTATTTTCGTTGTTGTTGATAGGTTTTCTAAGATAACACACTTCATTCCTTGCAGGAAGACCTCAAATGCTAGTTGAGTTGCTAGGCTATTCTTAGTGTAGGTTGTTCGGTTCTATGGTGTGTTGACAAAGAATATCGCTTCAGACGGAGATACTAAATTCGTCAGTCACTTTCGGAAGACCTTATGACAGATTTTCGATTCTTCTCTAAAGTTAAGCAGTACGGCTCACCCACAAACCAATGGTCAGATGGAGGTAGTTAATAGAACACTCAACAACTTGATTCGCAACATCTATGGAGACAAGCCAAAACCATGGGACCTTGCCTTAGCCCAAATAGAGTTTGCATATGACAATGCTACTCACAGTGCCAAAAGAAAATCTTCTTTCTTTGTGGTATACATGAAGACCCTGCAGCATACTCTTAACCTTATCAAACTACTTAGGGGGCCTCAGGGTTAGTGTATCTGCTGAAAATATGGCGCATCAATGGTAAGACATGCAAGTAGAGGTCAAACAAAAACTAGAGCAGGCAAATGTGAAATATAAGAAGGCAGCTGATCAGCATCGTAAGAGGTAAACTTTTGAAGTCGGAGAGCATGTTATGGTATTCTTGCGAAAACAAAGGTTTCCTGTGGGAACCTACAATAAACTGTAGCCGAAGAAATATGCCCCCTATAAGATTTTCAAGAAGATCAATGACAATGTATATATTGTGGATTTGTCAGACATAATGGAGATTTTCAGAATGTTTAACATGGCGAACATTCGGTCATTCCCCCTACATTCCCTGTATGTATGTCATATAATTCCACATGCATAACACTAGGTGGATAGCTTTTCATATTGGAAACTTATCTAGCTTTTCTTCTGCATTGTCTCCTGAATAAATATGCCTCTATGTAAAGGTTTTTGGATATCCATCACTATTCTTATTCTTAGATTCTTTCCTATCACATCCACCTTAATGCACTTTTAAAAAGATTTTCTAATCAATATTTTCAAAGCTTCTCTCTCAACCAAATAGGGTATTTCAGGTACTTGATGGAGATTGGTGAAGAGAGCAACTTAATGTCTTTAGGCCAAATTGGATTTTCGAGTTCAACTATCACCACCAGGTTTCTATCAAACAACCACAGTCCACCCTCTGTTACTTTTCTCATATCTGGGGTGCAACTCGACCTCATGAAATTCGAGTTCACCTCAACCCTAACCTTAACCCTAACTCTATTTGTAAACCTCAACCCTAACCCTATTTTTGAAATTCTGACTCATGTTGAGTTTCGGGTTGACATTCTCCTATTAATATGTCTTTGTTACTCATCCTATATATATAGTTTTTCTCACAAACCTATTGTATAAAAAAAATTTTAAAAAAATTATTATACAAAAGTAAGAAAAATTCAAATATCGCTTAAAAGTAGAAAGAAGGAAACCTGTTTAAAGCCTTCTCTTTGCTTCAAGTAGAATAATAACTATATTTTTTAGAACGTAGAAGTACAACCATTTTCCATTCTACAATTTAACACTAATATCACAAAAATATATATCAATATTATCATCCAATTGTAAGATAAACCTTATCATATCAATTGCAATAAAATAAAATCATCTAAAAAGCACAAAATATCAAGTCAAATAAGTTTATATTAATGCAAGCATCAAACTCCAAATCACGACATCCAAGTTAACTCCAAGTCTACAATACTAGTCTTAAGTTTGAATAACCAAATTACAATAAATATTACAACACAATAGAAATAAATATTTTTATCTTCCACTGTTATTTTCATTACCCTTGTCTTGCATTATTTTCATATGTCAAGCTAAATTTTTCTTTTTTAAAAGAAAAGGCAAAAATTCAATGTTTTATTGTATAATTGAACTTAAGGAGTATATATATACAAATATATAACTAATATCTTTTTTAAATTGATTGTTTGATGGAAGAGGAGGTAAAGAAGCACATGTCGATGTTTCATCAGCTTCCTCTGAAAGATAAATATTAGTTGAAAAATAGTATTAAAAGTAAGCTAAATAATTTAAACATAGAAAAACATATATTAACTCTTGTACATTTGTTTAGTTCTTCAACGAATTCTTCATAACTTGAATCATTTGGAGTTGCTCTCAACCAATCTTGAGTGCAAATCAAACACTCAACCGATATAGGTGTCAATGAACTACGATATTGGTCAAGAACATGTCCTCCCGTGCTAAATGCAGATTTTGATGCAACTGCTGAAATAAGAATAGCCAAAATATCTTTTGCCATCAAAGATAAAAACTTTATATTTTGTAGTTGTGGACCACCATGCTAAAATATCAAATGGTTCTACATCATTCTCAACAGAAACTTTTAAATAGGCATCAATTTCATTTGCAGTAACTCCGGTACTAGAACTACTTGTGGATTGCCATAACTTCCATTTTGCACACTTCGATTAGGATGATGCACCACACATTTCAGGTGAAGAACTTGTAGTTGTAAATGTAGATCCAACTTGATAAGTCACATACAATTCAAGTATTTTATCATACACATTCTTGGATAATACACAAGCTTGATCCATAGGAAGAAAAATTTTAAGATAAAATTTCAAATAACCTAGCTTGTAACGTGGATCAAGCACTGCTGCAATGAGCAAAGAAATATTGAACTTGTCAATAGAACCCCAATACTTGTAAGTTTTTCCCTAATTTTGTTACACATGTGAAGAAGGATAGAGTTACTATTCTCAATTGGAAATATATTTAATCGATCTTGAATTGTATCAAGTTGAGAAAAATGATGTGGGGAAGTGATATATTTTGTGCCTGACAAAAGCTCAGTTGCTTCAAGAAACAAGACCAAAAAATTACAAATGACTCTAGCATAGTTCCAATCTTCTTCAAGAGGAGGACTAGCACTCCCGAAGCTTTCATCATTCACTTTAAGATGTTTGAAAGCTATTTCAAAGGGCAAAGCATGTTTCAAAATCAAGTATGTAGAATTCCAACATATTGACACATTTAAACACAAAGATAATTTAGTTGAAATTCTAATACTGTCACAATATTTTCTAAACTCTTGCTCTCTACTCGGAGAACTCTTGACCAACTTTACACTATTACAAATTCAAGCAATGGAATTCTTGATTTGATCAGTTCATTCCTTTACAATCAGATTTAAAATGTGTGCAACACAACGGACATGCAAAGATTCCCTATCTCCCAAAAGAGCATTCTTCATTTTTAAATTCAATCACAAAGTGTTTAGCTCAATATCATTGGCCAACGCATTGTCAATAGTAAAAGTACACGCTTGTCTAATATTCCAAACATTCAAACATTTTTCAATTGCATTAGCAATAGCTTCGCCTGTGTGTGATGAAGAAAGAATACAAAAATTAAAAATTCGCTTTTAAAGAGTTCAATTCGAGTCTATAAAGTGAGCAGTCAAACATAAATACCCAATATTTTGATTTGAAGTCTACAAATTTGTTGTCAAGCATACACGATGAATATTCTCACTAAAAATCTTCCTTAATTTAGCCTTCTCCAACTTTTATATTTTAAAGACTTCTTTCGCAATTGTGGTTCTAGAAACATGTTTAATAAGCTGCTGCATAATTTTATAAAATTCTCTAAACCTTTCTTTCTCGACAAATTTAAATGACAATTCATCAAGAATAATCATTCGTGTCATTGCTTTTTTGTAAGCTTCTTGGTCAAACTTCCAACTTAATATAACTTTTTGACCATCATCGTTTACTGTTTGGAATGATAACAAGCGTTGACCCTTGGCTCTGTTGTTGATATTATACTTGCATAACTTTAAGTGTCTTGTTAATGTGCTTGTTCCTTGAGTACTTGGACACTTAAGTTTGATTTTACAATATCTATAAATACCCTGTGCGACTTTTTCATTTTCATCAAAATCCTTTCAAATTTTTCCCAAAATGCTGACAAAAATTCGTACCCTTTCTTTTTTTTTTTTATATGAAGAGGCTCATTTGTATTTGAAGTTTCTGTAAGGTCAACGGTGTTCGAGGCAGTTGGTGTATTTTATATTTGCTCACTGTCGATTTCTGGCTTGCTAATCTTGTCTTGTATATTACTTGAGCTATCCATATAGATTCGATCACCTAAATATTATTTTTATAATATATAAAAATAATTAGAAATTATTTATGTGAATTTCAATAGTTCTACTGGTTTCAGAGCAATAACAAACTAATTCAAAAATTAAAATATTAACCAATGTGTGTAAAGTTATCAACAACCAACATAAACACAAACAAATGACATAATTTGTTTGTTTTTTTGTTTGATTTTTGTGGTGGGTCCTATTTTTGTTTTCTATTTGATTTTTTTATCCATAATTTTTAGTTAAAAATGTATGGGTGATCACTACTGGTCGTGGACGTCATATGGGTTGTCATTTTAATGCCTATCATGTGGTTGTAACTTGTAAAATTCAATGATAGCCAACAAAGTACCCAAATTTTTATAAAAATCATGGTTTTGCACAAAATGGCTTTTTAAGGAATTTTTATAGTATTTTTTCGGTTATAGTTCATGTCCGATTTACTTTACAATTTTTCTTCTTACATTTTCCTCAACCAATAATGACCAACATACATTAGACAACATCTGCATGCAGCATGTGGTTATTAGACTAGCACATGTAGGCATTCTCGATTGTGTGAAAATCCGAACTGTGTTAGGTTCAACTCGTTTTAAAATTCACAATAATCCAAATTAGTTTCCAAACAAATATGCAGAAGAAACAGGAAATTGAAAGCAGTTAAGGAAAAAAATCCAAGATTTGTGACCAAAAAAATTAAAAATGGAAAAATAATTTTCTTACCCCAGAGCTCTCAGCCACTAAGAGGAGAAAGATGAGTTGAGGGAGAAGATGGGGGCAGAAGCAAGGCCTGTTTGGTGTATGGTGCAGACAGTTTCACCGGCGAGGAGGGAGACGACAAGGAGGAAGCTCGGCAGAGTTGACTATCGTTGTTGATAGGGAGGAAGCTCGGTGCAATTGAGAGCAGTTGACTATCGTCGTCGACAGGAATGAAGCTCGAAGCAGGGGACGAAGCTCGGAGCAGTCGACTGCTGTCGTCGACAGGGAGGAAGTCGTCGACTCTGTGCAATCGAGCGCAGTCGACTGCTATCGTCAATAGGGATGAAGCTCGGAGCAGGGGATGAAGCTAGGAGCAGTCCACTGCCATCGTCAACAAGAAGGAAGTCGTCGACACTGCGCAATTGATGGCAGTCGACTGTCGTCGTCGACAGGGATGAAGCTCGGAGCAAGGGACAATCTTCGGAGCAGTCGACTGCCGTCGTCAACAGGGAGGAAGCTTGGCACAGTCGACTGTCATCGTCAACAGGGACGAAGCTCGATGCACTCGACGGCAGTCGGCAGACAACAACTGCAATAGGGAGGAAGCTGGGAGCACTTGATGACGGGCAGAAGCAGTCGGCACCGAAGAAGACAGGCGCTGTCAGGCGGCAGTGCACAAGCGGTCGTCGATCAGCGCACTCGATGGTGTACAGGGGCAGGGCGCGGGCTGGAGCAGGATTGCAGGAATTGGGAAAATTTGAAATAAGCTTATTAGGGCATTGACATGGGAAAAATCCTCTTTATAAGGGGCTATTGAAATCAGGTTCGAGTTGAGCGGGTTAGGATTCTTATTAACCCAAAATCAAACCGATTTCAACCCAAAAAATCGGGTTCAATCTCAGCAACAGCCAGTTCTACCATTGCCTAAATCTGGGTTTGGTGGGCCGGGTTCCGCATAAGTTGCACCCCTACTAATATCCTCCTCCTTTTCAAACTGAGCAACATATAGGTTTGTTGCTACATACATAACTGACATTTTACCTTTTGTCTTACATATCCTTTTTGGTGTGACCGTTAGAATTTCTTTTTGTTAACCTTTGTCACCCACACCAAGCATATCAAAGTTGGTTTACCTTCTGGGTTTACTTTCTTTTTGGCCCCCAAATTTTAACCCTAAAATTTGGAGCTCATCAATTATTAGTTTTGTTTCCAGCTCTCCATTATCTCTAGGCTCTGATTCTATTAAAGAAATATTCATACTTCTTTTTGCCTTTAGCAGAACTTTGATTCTCGAACTCCACCTTTTTAGTATTCTAACTCCTTTACCAGTGCTTCCAGCTCGAATCAAACCACCCTCTACGCCCTTCTTTGATGCACGATTTTTTACCTTATTGGAGAAATTTGGGGCAAAGCTGTTAGGGTTCTCTTTTTGTCAGACCAAAAGCTCATGAAAACTTTGATTCTATGGTAGTTCACTTGATGTGAGTATCATGATACTTTTGGTTTAGGATGAATTTTCACAAGAATTCATAATTTAAGTGCTCAAGAATTCCAAAATAACAATTTAAAAATAAGCACAGAAAAGTGAAACACAGAAAGGATGAACCGAATCAGTGTTGTTAGTAATAAAATATCTCTTTCCTAAAGAAAGTAATAAAATACTTCTTAAAGAAATCTTGTTATGTCCAGTGATAATAAGCAAAATACTCCTAATTTTGGGAGGAAATCAATGAAATTTTGATAGCTACAGAAGATGACGCTAATCAGGAACATGAGAAATCTGAGCCACTCATGTGGCTAGGTGAGAACGATATGAGGATTGTTTCAAAGGGCGACACAATAACCCTGAAGAGTTAGACACAACAAAGCATCAAATATCCATGCTGTGGCCGAACCAAAATGGAATCACAAAACTTGAAAAATATTTAGGCGGTGGTTGAACCAAAGCAGCTGACCCTGAGTTGTAATAATGGAGGGACCTGTTGGTGGAATTGCAGAAGTAATAAAAATAGCTGGTGTGGGTGGAATCCAAAAACGAATAATATGTGAAAAAATGTGGACAAGCTGCTGAGGAAAATCAAGTCCAAGTATCCAAGCTCGATTGGTAGCTCATAATGTTGATGTAGAGTGAATGAATCTGAAATTTTCTGCCATGCTTCACTAATAAGAAAAAGCTTCTTTAATCAAAATGGCAAGCTAGGCCAATCAAGAAGAGAGCAATGGTAATTATGTTATGTGGCGCTAATGAGGAACGACTTTAAAGAAAAGATACTTGACAATAAGCAGCGGATTTGCAAAACTTGCTGTAAAATGCCTTTGGTAAACAAGGTGCAGAGGCCAGAAATGTTGTATTATAAAGCAATGACTTTAAAGAGAAGATGCTTGACAATAACCAGTGGATTTGCAAAGCTTGATGTAGAATGCTTTACTTTTCTTCACCCATCTCTCATCTGTCTTGTTTCACTTACGCTTTTATCGAGCAAATTTTTCTTTGCCTTTCTAATATCTGAGTTCTCTAACTAATTATTTATTTATTTATTTTTTGAAATGTATATTGAAATATGATTGGAGTGGAAAAGGCTGTTGTGGGTAGTTGCAGTGTAAACAGAAGAGAAAAAAGAAGATGATGTGTGTGGACCACATTGGAGCATATCTCACAATCCACGCCTCCGATTAAAAAAGAATATATTCCTTGTTGAAATGCAACTTTTTTATCAGGATAATTTATGTGTGTTAACCTAATATTATTAATAACACAAGCTAAAAAAGAAAAAAATCTATCCTCCCCACTTCAAGTTTTGAAGTCTACATGGATGTTCTGAATTTCATTTGTTTAGCTAAGGATCTACATGTTTGTTATTGTTCAATATGTGTGAATATTTTACAACAAAATTTGAAGTATATTTCTTAGATTTTTATAAACATCTTGTTTACTCGGTATTTGTACCATCTGTTCTATGTAAGATAGAAGCAATATTGAGTAAATTCCTTTTATCGTTGAGCTCCTTCTTGTCATCAACCAGTTGGTATCCAATTAGTGCTAGAGTTTCCGGTGGAGAGATTTGAAAATCTCGGATGTGAGAGAGCTGATTTCAGTTGTTTGGTGCACAAGGGACTCATTTATTAAAAAATGAAAACAATGGTAGGGACCCACATGAAATGTCAGCTTATTCCATCCGACCGACCATGTGCATACCTCCCCTCTTTGATTGGATGGTTGCTTTTGATGCGTGAAAAAGCAAACGAAGAGCGTGAACACAACCATTTTTCTATCTTATTTAGGGCTGCGCTTGCTAACTTGTGAGCGTGGAAACTATAGTTTTCTATATTAGGTTTTCTAAGGCCTATCATTGTTCCACCAATTATTCTATTTTTTTTATTTTTATTTTTATTTTCTAACCATTTTTCCTATCAACTACATATATCAAGCTTATTTATTTTAATGTCAAGTTAATAAAAAATAATAATTAAAAAGTAAGTTTATTTATATAAAAATGTATAAAATAATTAAAAAATAAGATTGCTACTAAAAGTAAAAAGTTTGATTGATATTTCTTAGTTTACAACCAAACACACCCATGGTGAATACTAATGCCGTATTTGACATGCTCCATGATCTACCGTATCAATACCTGAACTAAACCCAAGATTCTGCCCGTGTCCTGCATTTCGTCCACCGCAGCCGACCAACAGCGATGATTCGTCGTGCAAGTCTTTTCCGTTATTTCAATTCCAAAGTCTCAATCATTAACAAAAAAAAATTTCCCGATTGCGAAAAAGAGACCCACGTTTCATAATCCAATCCTTCAAACATCGATTGACGATTCGGATGAAAATTTTAAAAAATGGTGCTTGGAAACGGAATTGCCTTTTTCTACCAATCACGCGCTTTTCTATAGCAATTATTTATCTGTGTTTCACAATAAATGCAGGATCTTTCATCTGATGGACGGTTTGGATCTACAAGCGGTATTTTGTGGGGTCCACAAAGAGGGATGATTCACTGCGGACATTGCTAGACTACCAAAGTACGTCTTTCTCTTTCATGTTGCTCCTGCCGGTTTCTTCAGTCCTTCCCCTTTCCTTTTCTCCGGCTCCGGCTCCGGCTCCGGCTCAGTGACGATTTCTCTCCAAGAAGGATAGGGAAGAAACTGGCAATCTCAGGTCGGGATAGCAGCAATCTTTTCATGCTTTCCTCTCTCTCTATATCTCTGTCTCTCCAGTGGTGTGGAAAGCACGCGTCTTTTGTTTCATGCAAAATCGAGTAGCAGCATTTTCTAGCACTTTACCTTCGCTTATCTTCCATCTTTTCCCTCTGCATTTCAGTTTTTTGGTTTAAAGTGAGAATTTTTTTTTTTTAGCCCCTGCATTGGAATTCTTCGCAGCGAATTCTGCCATCACAAAACCTAGCTCCAGCAGCGGCTGGGGCTCGTCCAAAGACTAACTGGGAGGGGAGGAGCTGACTTAGGAAGAAAATCAAGCGATTTGGTGGGGGATTGGGATTTAGGGCGGATTTGGGAACAAACACAAGATATCCATTCCTTCTGTCAGGCTTTTTTTGAACTTGGATCGTTAAGTATGTATTTCCACCAGCTTGGGGAAAATTTTGGTTGTGCTTATTCTATGTAGCTGTTGGCCTAGGTGACTTATGCTGCATTCATGAAAATGTCCCAGATTCATAACATAATATCAAGAATCAACAGGATGTTCTGTTCATTGTGTAGGGAAAGATGGCGGATTATGGCAGTAACGAGTATTCTTCAGGTCAAAAAGTTGAAGCAGGACTCAAGCCGAAGGTTGAACAGTTGGATTTAGAGCTTCCTCCTCAACCTGTCTGCGTGAAGCCTGAGCCTGATGAGGTGCCTGTCTCTTCCAGCATTGTTTGGTTTCTATGGTTGATTGAGCTGATTTAAAATCATGGAAAATAAGAATGGCTCTGTTGATCATTTTTTTTATCCAAATAATTACCCTGATGGCTGCCTATCTTTCAATGATCAAATCCTTTATATATCGGACTGGCACTGACCTAGAATTGTGATAGGTGCTTAACACCTTATGGTAATGCTAATGCTATTTTGGCTTGCTGCAAAGTTACAGCCAATGACCTCATCTGTCTCACTGCATTTCTAATGTACTTAGTTATGCCATCAACAACAGTTCGTGCTACTGATTTAAATGCTTTCCTTTTGATGATTCAAATATTGCTAATGTCTCTTTTTCTTTTGTTGTTTGTTTTGAGGTAGGGAAATGTTGCAAGCTCATCTTGGAGTCACTTGAAATCACATTTTGTGGCCATGGGGTTCTCACCTGCTCTTGTAGAGAAGGTGCTTGAGGAGAATGGTTAGTCAATATAGACAGGCACTTATGGACCATTATATTTTACAGGCTAGCATGCTTGTTAACCTCTCTTTCTTTGCATGTCAGTAAGCGGCTTCTTATATATGCCAAACAGACACAAACAAATCCTTGTCATGGTCCTCGACTTTGAAATTCTGAAAAAGTAACCATCAAATCATCAATCATCGGTCCCTCGCTATGGTCCTGATTGGATGGTGAGAATTTGAAATTCTAAAAGAGTAACCATCAAATCATCGACCCCTAGGATGATTTCCCATAGCACTGGACTTCTATGGGATTCCCTCTTTTCCTTTTGGAAACTCAGTGATCATCGGTTTTACTCTCCATGTCACTTCTATAATGAAAAGGAAATGCTTGCCAGGTCAGTGGTGTGTCTCTGTGTTAGTATCTATCCGAATCACACTGATTGTGTTCTGTCTGTGTTAGTGTCTATCTGAATTATGCTGAATGTGTTGCATCTGTGTTAGTCTATCTGAATTATACTGAGTGTGTTCTGTCTGTGTTAGTGTCTATCTGAATTACACTGAATGTGGCAGACTTTGTGCCTGTTTGCTCTATATAATAAATCATATGACAAGTGAACTTAGACAAAAATGATAAATGCTGTAGTGTAGTCCTATCTCCTAGCTATATATGACTGTTTTTGAGTGTGGTCCTATCTCCTAGCTGCATGCGAGTTTTGTTCCATACTTTAACACCATCTCATTTTCATCATCATTTTCCACTTAAGTGGGGACAGATCATGTTATTCCAGTCAATCGTGCATTATTATCATAGTTTATTAGTTCATGGTTATATCCATCAATCAGCTATGTCATCCTTATCAAGGGGGCCAGTGAGGTCAATTGCATGGATCCTACTCGGTCCTTCTCGTCAATCTTGCATCATTATCACACTTTATCATTTCAATTTTAACACATGAATAAGTGCTTTTATATCCATTAATCAACCATGTGAAAAGCTTCTCAGATTATTTTAGAACTCAGGAAATCATTTTGCAGCAATTATTTAGAGTGGAATTCAATTATTAAGGTTTTTTTTTTCCAATTTCTTATACACAGGTGAAGATGATATTGACTTGTTGCTAGAGACTCTTTTTACATATACCGTAAGTATTTTCTGCTTAACTGTTTTGCCGTAATCAGGGTGGTTTGCAAACTCACTAAAATTATGTTAAATATTTCTTATGGGTAAATATAAATGCAATGTGTCAACCGATGTGATTTTAACCTGCTCCCATTTTTTCCTCATTGTCGATGTCCATTGTTTGGGAATCGGGGAAGAGGTGAGGAACAAAGAATGTGGAGAAGTGGAAGGAAAAAAGGGAATGATCGGACGTGACAGGGTAACTGATTTCAATGGTGTAAATAAAGATAAAATAGAGTTTTTATTTTTTATTTTTTTGCCCCATGAAGGACTGAAAGCTGGATACTGAAAATGGGGTTAGTAATCAGGGAAAAAATAGTTTGTTAGGCACGGTCCTCATGGATCCTTAAAAGGGTTGGCAATGATAAAAAGGGTGGAAGAGTTTTCAATCCTTTCCTTCTTGGTCTATACCTTTTAATGTATTATTGACATCTTCATTACCTAACGACTCCAATTTTTATGATTACCTTTATTTTCAATAATTATTTCCTATCTTTTCCAAAAAAAATGCCTACTTATTTGGTCTTTATTCATTTATTTATAATCATTATCCCCTATCACCTCACATCATTTTCTCTTATTTCCTCTTTTTTCCATGCTTCTCTCTCTCTCTTTTTTTTTTTCTGCATCTCTTTCTCCATTCCCAAATGGACCTCGAGGTTTTAGAATTATTGGAAAAGGACCAGTTTTAGGAAATGTATTTTAATAATGACAGAACCATACTTGTGTTTTAATAATAACAGAACCATACTTCAGATGTGGAATTCCTTAAGATTCAAGGCCAGGCTGTTAGGTAGTACCTCAAAATGTTCATTTTAGATTTACGTGAATATATTCAGGAAACTGGAGAAATTTATAAGGATGTATACATAGAATTTAAACCAGGTGGAAGAAATGACATTGTGTCCGGAATTTTGTGTGATCAGTCTGTATCAATTAGATTGCATGGTGAGTTTTGTAGGACAACTATAAGACAAATTTTCGAAGGGTTGTGATATAAGTTGCAGCTGGCCACATGGTAACACAATCCCTTTTTTTAGAGTTATAATGTTCAGTAGTTAGTTTTCCCCACATAGGTGGGAAAAAACTTATGTTGCTGCTGCTGCTTGTATAATGTTGGGTGGTTAGATAACATTGTATACAGACATGAATGTAGATGAAATGCATTGAGATGGATGAGTGGTAAACCAACGGTTTGATCATGTGAATTGGAGGCCAGAAACAACAGTATTTAGGATGAATAAATTTATTGACATAAAGGAATATAAGAGAACTAGGTAAGGTTGGAAAAAAATTGGTTAGAGGTTGTAAAAATATGACAATTCTTGGAAATGAGGACATAACTTAAGATCAACAAAAATGATGCAACAGAATCCATGTAGTTCACCTCACCTTGGTGACAAATGACTTTTAACGATGCTGACGATACCGCTGCGCTGGTGCTGCATGCATGCATGCCTGCTATTTGTTAAACATTCATATTGTTGTTGTTTGCTTTGTGTTAGTTATTAAATGATTTCTTATTGCAATTGCTTGAGAAATCTATGTTCTTTAGAGTATTGGCTTCCAAGTCCACCCCAAAGTCCCATGAGTGGAAGTTGATGTTATGAATGTACAATGTACACAGGATACACAGTTAATGCAAGGAATATGCAGAAACTTCTTGTTTCTAGCATTTAGCTGTTGCAAGTACAGCTTCAGGCATAAATAAGTGTGCAGAATCTGGAATGTTTCTTTGGTTATAGTACATAGGAATTATAATCTGCTGACTTCATATAATCTCTCTGCTCACAAGTGGATTCATTACAAGAAATTCGAGCATTAACAATGAAGATAATTTTGTTGCTAATAACCTATATTTTCTAGCAGTAATTTTTCATATTGTTGCTAACAGTTTAAATTTTCATTGGTAATAATGTATATTTGGCAATGAAACATATTTCTTTCATTGCTAAATCTCTTTTGCAATGGACCTTTTAGCAGCGAATTTGCAATGAATTTGTATTGTTGCTAAAATTATTTAGCAATTAAAATTTAACTTATAACAATGAATGAGATTCGTTACTAAATGCCAATTATTCTTGTAGTGGTTGCACTATTGCCTAGACATAATGTCCTTTTAATAACTGAGGATTCTCTATGATTATGTTAAATTTCCCCCCATTTTATTACTACATAGATAGGAAATGACCTTTCCATTCTGTTTGTGTATTTTTGGAATATTCTATTATTATATCTTAATTTTCGTACTTTCCACATTGTTCTCTTTTTTCTTGTATGTTCTTGGAGGATACTCTTCCAATTGCATTATTGTGAAACTGTAAAAAAATGAAAGATGCAATTATTATTCTGATTGTTCGTGTATTAGGCCCTTCAAAAATCTAGCTCTGGATCCTCAGATTTTCAAGATGGATTGAGCCCCTGCAATGCTGAGAATGGTTCACCTGTTGAATCTTCTTCATATGACAGCAAGGACTTTGAGGTAATTAGCAGTGGTTCAATCTGGTTGGTTAAAAATTGTTACTTCTTCTATTTTAGTGCTCTTCATGTCATGATTTTTGAGATTTCCCTGATCTTGGAATTTTCGTACAAGATAAGTTATCTTTCCTTGCTGGGTGGGTGCCTTTTCTTCGGTTCTTTTGATCCTCTTCTTATGGGATGGCTACTAAAAAAATGATGCAGGGAAATGGGACAATTAATAAATGCAATGCAGGGAATGATTGAAAATGATATGCACAAATTGTAGAAAAACTCTCAAGATGCATTGACTCTAGTTGGCTTACAATTTTCCTCTACCATCTGCTTTAGGGGCTAGATGGTTCTGCTGAAGGTCAGGTTAGCAAAAAAGATACATTATTGAGGATGAATTTCTCCAAGGTAGAAGTGGAAATGGCAATTAACGGGCTTGGTATATAAACTTTCGTCCCCATCTCTGCCTTCATCTTTCACAATATTGAATTTTTTCTTGTCCGCTTTATTTAATTGTGAGCCCGTATAAAATGAAGCTATCCTCTCCATGACAGCGGCCATCTTTAATAATCTTGTATCTGATTGTTTTTAGTTATTTCATGATCTTCAAATATGTTTGAATGATGCAGGAACATCATCCTTGGTTTTACTAAGGGGACGTTTGGTAACATTTGAGCATGGGAACCATGGTTTTCCCATGGGATTTGGTTTCCCAAAGCCAATTATTGCTCTATCAATCACACTATTTTTCCCACTTTTACTTCTATATTCCAATCATTTTCCCTACCAACTATATACAACAAACGTATTTATTCTAACTATATCCCTATCATTTCCTATCAATCACACGTTTCTCAAAATATTATCTTTTTTATTTTCCATAATTTCCCACAATCCCACAATTTTACACATTAACAAACGTCCCCTAATTCCTTCTTTTGTCCAGTTCTTTTCGTTTATCCTTTGATGGCATGGTTCAATTTACTGGCCTGAATTTGTACAAATATGGTGTTTAACATTTCATGTAATCAACCTTTGTAAACACATAGCAGCCATTTGAGTTTTCTAAAATTATCAGGATTTTATCATATTTTGTTTACGATTCATGGCAGCCATTTTCTATTTCTATGAGACTAGAAATCAAACCCTTCATATCGGAAGATATGTGGAGGGACTAATCACATGTTTCTCTTTAGTGATGGAATCTTTATTTCCTACAAATGCAGAGCTTCTAAATTGGTTGATGCTGTAATACTGTAATACGGGTTTTCATTTGTTTTCATCAATGATTAACAGTTTTGCCATTTCACATGGTTATTTTAAATCTTACATTTCAGGTGAAGATGCTTCTATCCCAGAACTAGTTGACTTTCTAATCATGGGCCAAGAAGCTGAGGCTTCTGAAGAAAAGAATGTGGATGTTAACATGGGCCAAGAAGCTGAGGCTTCTGAAGAAAAGAATGTGGATGTTAACATAGGTCAAGTAGTTGAGGCTTTTGAAGAAAAGAATGTGGATGTTAAACCTCCTGTGAAGGTACCATATTATGCATGATGTACTTTCAATTGTGAATGCTCACCCATCCAAACTTATAGTTTAGTTCAACATTCAGAAGCTCTCATTGTTGCTAGTTCTGGGACTTTGGTGTAACTGTTTTTTCTCATCCTAGGTTTGGCTGTTTAAATCTCCCCTTTTGTGATAGAGTCAGGGTGAAATATGAGGTGGATTGGTTTATGCATTTCTTGGTTCTGCTACTTTCTCACTGATATTTGGTTGCTGACATTTTAGGCTTTAGCTTGAAATCAGTCTCTCTTTCCAAAAATGATCATTCAGTAGTATAACTTGGTTTCCCAACCAATTATGTAAGCATTTTGATCTTTGTGTGTAAATATGTTTAACTTGTTCTGTCTATTATATGTGCATGGTTGGCATTCACTAATTATGCTAAGGCGCATTGTGCGGCTTGAATGTTGCAATGGCTCTCATGTCTAATTGTTTATTTATTGGTGTCCTGTATTGATCGACAATCTATAAATGTGAGTTTCTTGGGTATGTGCAAGTTCTTGACACCTAATTCTTTGCTTGCAGCATACCCTGTATGCCAATTTTGATTTCTTGGCTGCATATCACTAACCTGTCTGGGTTGAACACTGACTGCAGTGGCAGTTTCATAGTGTCAGTCTCACCCATCATCTTTAACTGCCCCAAGAGCTGATTCTGAAGTGAAGTTTCATATTTGGTAGGTTCCCTATCAAATGAGAAGTTCCATACATTCACTAAATGTGAATCTTTACTTTTCACAGTAAGCTGTCAAATGCTTCCAATAATCTCAACTCTCTTGGTGTCTCTAGAATGTGCTGATTTTTTTTTTTTATATACAAAATGACAACTGATATTACAATCAAGTACATTCATAACCCTTACAACACGGAGGAATTTTTTCCGAAATCCCCACACTGGAGGGAATTGTAAAACCCCCACAACATGGGGAGACAATTCGAAAACCACACAAAATATGTGGAGAACGCATTTCGAACTCATGCCAACCAGATGTGAGGCATTGAGTCCTACCATGATGGCACTGCTCGTTGTGGTGCTGATTGCTTTTTTTGATTATGCTAAAAATACAACCCTTTCTCTGAAATTTTTTGCAATGCTACATATATGCGTTTTCCTGAATGTGTGCTGATCAAAACTAGTTCTTCATTGCATTCTATAAATGGAGTTTGCAAGTATAATCTATGAATTATTTCATAGATGGAGTAAAGCACTTACATAATGCTCTTGCATGTAGGAATAATTGATGCGGAAAAAATATTCCTGCCTGTAAAGAGTTCCGGTGTCTATATGGCTGCATCTATTCTGTACATTCTGACTTTTATATCCATCATCATTCATCCGTGGTTCTCTGTCCTTTAGAATGCTTTCTAACATGAATTTTGTTGCTAATTTTCAGATAATTACTACCGACATTTTGTTTGGGACTATGGACAAGACACTTCGCTTGCTTGACATGGGCTTTACAGAGGATGAAGTTTCTGCTGCTATTGATAAATTTGGTCAGTTTTCAATTTTCACTTTCATCATCAGTTATCTTCAGAAAAAAATTTTGGTTATCGTTTTTTGACAAAGTTGAAAATTAAAATTTTATCAGAATGCTATGTAAATGTCATTAAATGATGAAGATGGACCATGGAGAATAAATTATATGGATTTTTGCAGATACGTTGGCAAGGTTTAACCAATATTGCATTTGTGTTCCTAGGTTTATCGAAATTATAAAAATGTCTACATAGTTTGCATAAAATTGCAAGTGGATCGCCTTTAAGCTAAGCTTTATACTCACGATGTTTGTAAATATTGTAGTCGTATTTGCTATTTCATTATTTTATTATTTTAACGTATATTATCATTTTAAATTTTTTGCAAATGTGTTTACAATATTTCCAAAAATTGCAAGTGTATTCCTTAGCTTAAAGAACATTATCATCATTTTATGAAAAATTCCAACGACATTCCAACAGAAACATACTTGTAATTTTATGCAAACTTTGTGGGTAAATTTTCAATTTCAGTGAGCCTAGGGATATGAACGCAGTATTGGTCAAACTTTGCAGGCATAATTTCAAAAATCTCATAAATTTATGTGGGTAAAAGATCTTTATGATTGAGGCATTGGCATTAGGGACCCAAGTTCGAAATGTGATCAAGCAACTGATATAGTTCAGCACATCGACTTTAATATCAAAGTAGTATCTTTTATCTGTTTAATGTGATAATTAACATTTTTAAGGCTTCATGCTTTTAGGTGAAGAAGTTCCAATTGCAGAGCTTGCCGATTCAATCTTTGCCGACCAAATTGCCAAGTCATGTGCTGAAGAAGATGAAGTAATTCTCCCACTACAGAATCAACTTATGATTCTCCACTTAACTATTTTAACATGTCAATAACTACTATTATGGGACAAATGGGTTATCATGCTTCCAGACTTGTCCAAATTCTGAATGGGTTGGTAGCTTTCAAATTGAAGGGAAATTCTTCAAATGGCAACAACAAGGGCGATGCTTAGGTAGAAAGATGTTGAGTGAAAGCATAACATGTTCATAAGATGTGCATGAGTCAAATTAGATGTTGAAATAGATTAGTGGCAAGATCAAAGTTTATGGATAGGAATATGTAAACTTAGGAGAGCTTTGAAGGGGCACCAACCTGTTGTATAAGGAGGGAAATTAAACTTTAGATCCCTAGTGGGCAACCAGGACTAGGAAATACATCACATTGAGGCTTCTGTTGGGGCAGTATACAGGAAAATGGGAAAATATAAGGGAATATTAAGCAAAGTGAGAACAAAAAAGCAAACTCAATTTCACTTTAGGCAGGTTACAGAGTCACTTTCTTACTGCTTAGGGTATTATTGTAGATACTCCCAGAATATAAAAGGTGAAACCAATACCAAATAGAGAAAGTAGTATCTCTTTTAGCACTAGAACACTTGACACAAATAGCTTTTTGAATGGAGTTGAATCCAGCAAAACTAATATCTAGAAAGCACTTCCGATTTTCTAATTTGAAGACTGGTTCTTGGATGGATGAAATGGCATGGCAATGAAGCCCATTTTGTAAGTTTGGATGATGTGCACAACACTAATTTTCCGTGTACATGTGTGCACTTACTACAATTGGATTGTGTGCATAGAAACCAAATCCAAACCAGATAAGAGTTGTGCACCTCAATTTGCAGCTATATAGGATTTCATGCGACAACAGGTAATTGAAATCCAATGCTCACAAAACCAATTCTCATAACTCGAGGATATCAAATTCTATGCTGCCACATCAACCATCTGTGCTCTGCAAGAGATTAAAGGAGTCGTGCCATGTAGAATCAAAATCAAATCATCAACTTTAGTCGGTGAATATTGAATCTAAAAACCAAGTCAAGTTTTGGCCATGGCATCAAAATTCTTTTAATAAACATCGAGTTGTTTCGAAAATATCCAACAGCAAGTTGAAATATAGAAAAGGTAAAGGTTTGAAAGGATGTGCTGAGAAAAGAATTTGGTACATATAGCTTAAATAAGGATTTGGTTCAGAGTGTGGAAGTATCTCAAGATGGGATTTATTGAATTTGACAATTAATGGTTCATTTGCTTGTATACTTTGGGGTTGTGTGTTAATATTTAAAACTTTTCACTCTCCACAATTATCTTATTTTTCAATTATTTCTTTATTTCTTTCTATAGAACTATTCTACATTTCAATTATTTTTACACAACTATCAATACATTTAACCTATCTATTTTAACTTTATTCTCTTTATTCCTTATTGCATTATTTTCTCACATTTCAAAAACTTTTACACAAAAAACTTTTTATTAAAAATTTTATCACTTCCCAAATACACACACTATAAGTTCGTACCAATATTAAGTTTTTTTTTTTTAAATTTTTTTTTAATGATGTTACTCTTAGACAACTCATAGGTTTTTGTTAGCCATTAAATGATCATTTGTCTATCAATATTCAAAATATTTTTTTTAATTTTATTTTAAATGATGTTACTCTTAGACAATTCATAAGTTTTTGTTACCCATTAAAGGATCACTTGTTTTTTCTCATATCTTCGTCCTTCTACACAAATTGCAGTTATGTCTATGATGTGAAACTTACTGCAAATGTGTTTATGAATGTTTCAGCCTATGACAAGTATGAACGTCTTAGTTTTGTAGATCATGATATTTTTATAAACCTAAAACACTTATTATATTTGTTGATGTCAATTTAGTTAAGATACCAAAAATCACCTTGATTTAACACCTTGGTGGGCCACGTGCCACTTTAAAGCAATCTCAACAATCAAGGTGAATTTTTTTTAATTAATTAGGGCTCACAAAGGTATCAAATCAAGTTGATTTTTGGTATCTTAAGTATATAAAATTAATAAACATAAGTGACTTGATTTTATCAAAAGTATCATGGTTTAGAAAAAGCAAGAGGTCCACACTTGTCATAGGCATAATTAGAAATATTTGCATATACATAGGCACATCGGCAACATGTTTTGCATCAGAGGCATAACCGCAATTTGTGTAAAAAGTCATAAGATGAGCACAGATAATCCTTTTTTTAAATTTTCGTGTATATCGATGAACCCTTTTTGAGTACATAATATGAAATTTATCAGTTTTGAGATTCATGACTGAAATTTGTTCAAACCAATTATAGTGTGTTAAGGGAGTCCACAAGAAAAGGTATGGAAACAACAGTATCACCTGTCATTAAAGTACAATTTGGAATAACTAGTTCTATTTTCCATGGCTTATATAGTTATAGTGCACTTCCATTGCATTTCAGTCTGTCCCAATAGGGTACTCATGTAGCACGAGTGGGGAAGAAGCAGAGAGGGAGGAAGGGATCTCTGTGTCAATCACACAATGGAAACTGCTCATTAAGTTGATCTATATATTAATCGCTTGATGCATACATTAAATGTAAAATATGTGATCTATATGTTAATCACTTGATGGAAACTACTCATCAAGTTGATCTATATGTTGATCACTTGCTGCATACATTAGATGTAAAATGTGATAATGGATCACTCAAAATTAGGTGTAAAGCATGATCACATTCTATTTTCAAAACTCTGAGCAAATCTATCAGTGCAGGCTAAGATGATGGACCCCTTGAGGAGGGGGGGAAACTACTTATCAAGTTGATCTATATGTTAATCACTTTGATGCATACATTAGATGTAAAATATACAATAATAGATAACTCAAAATTAGATGTAAAGCTTAAAGTTTGAGGAAATCTATCAATGCAAGCCAAGATAATGGATCCCATCAAGAAAATCGATGGCGGCCTGCTTAAAATTTTATTGCATACATATACTACATTTATATTTGTAATAACTACTCATAAGCTTTTTGCTTTTCTCTCTGGGGTGTCTTGTTTTGTTTTTGCAGCGGTCGTCCATACAAAAGGTGAGGTACAGTCCATGGAATGATACCAATTCAAGGTCTAATGGTCATTGCATTGACGACCCCAAAAAGCGACATTTTCGCATAAAAACAGAAGAAGGCGAATCATCGAGCTTAAATCCCAATCGTCATGCAAATGATAGATTCTTGAAAAATATGAAGGAGAAAAGGATGAAATCTGAGCCTGCTGATCATGAATTCGATTTCTATGGAACTTCCATGTCAGAAGCAAGAGGCATGAAGACTGAAGCATATCAGGCATTCCCTGAAATGGATGAAGTCATGCCTCTTAAATTTGAAGTGCCTGAGCGGCCTATACTCAGCAGAAATCATCATCATTTGGTTGGTAGACCGCCATTTTTCTTCTATGGGAATGTTGCAAACATTACTCAAGAGTCATGGACGAAGATATCCCAGTTTTTACATGGAGTTGAGCCAGAATTTGTCAATTCTCAATTCTTTTCAGCCTTGATTAGAAAAGAAGGGTATGTGCACAATCTTCCCACTAGTAGTAGATTTCACATTGTTCCACATCCACCCATGACCATTGAAGATGCCCTCCCACATACAAAGAAATGGTGGCCATCATGGGATACAAGAAAGCAGTTGAGTTGCATCAACTGTGAAACCATGGGCCTATCTCAGATATGTGAACGTCTAGGGAGGATATTGGTGGATTCAAGAGGGGTACTGTCAAAGGAACAGCAGATGGACATCCTCCATCAATGCAAGACTTTGAATCTTGTATGGGTTGGCCAGCATCAACTGAGTGCAATTGGGGTTGATCAAGTGGAGGTCATTCTTGGTTACCCGGTGGGCCATACTCGGATTGGAGACAGGCGTCAAGACGAGAGACTCAAGTCTCTCAAGAACAGCTTCCAAACAGACACATTGGGTTATCATCTTTCCCCCTTGAAGGAGATCTATCCAGATGGTGTGAAGGTGTTATGTCTATTTAGTGGCATTGGAGGGGTGGGAGTGGCCCTGCACAAGCTTGGGATTCATCTCAAATGTATTGTTTCTGTTGAAGAATCAAGGGTGAATCAAGAAATTCAAAGGAAATGGTGGCAGGATACCAGGCAATCTGGGGTCCTAATGTTGATAGATGACGTTCAAGGTCTTTCAAGTCACAAGATTGAAAGTTTGATTAGACAATTTGGTGGTTTCAACATTGTCATTGCAGGAAATCCATGCGGACATGGTTCGGGCCAAATAGATGGCAACTGTCCAGTAGAAGTGGACTTCTATTTGTTTTATGAATTTGTACGTGTTTGGCAACGTGTAAGGGATACGCGTGGTAGGAACTGATAATGATTCCTTCTCATGCTTCTAACACTTTGGGGGTGTGATTAATGTGATCTTTTGCCTAACTAATTGGATTGCTAGCACTTTTTTTTTTTTCTTGCCTTTCCCCACTTCCGTTTTACCTTTTGACTTTGTCAGATGGGGGACAATGACTTCATGGGTGTGAGCAGAGTATAGATGATGAAAGATTGAGGAGACAAGCAATTTCTAGTGCCACCCGTCTGGAACCATCAATGACCTAATAGGTAATGGGGCAGTATGGTGGGGCCTGTCAAATGTCTTTCATTAGTGGAAGTGAGAATCCGAGTGCCATAGCAGGCAGAAAATTTGGCACGGGCACGAGTAAAATCATTTTCCATTAGAAGGAACAGAATTTCCTTAGCGTTCCTTTTTTTTTTTTCTTTTGGCTGGCAGAAGTCGTTGGAAGGTTAGGAGATGCATACAATACGATATTGCAAGCCCATAATTCAGGCCAACAAAAGACGGTGACCTTCTTTTCTTTTGTTAAAAAGGACAAAAACAAAGTGAAAGGCGCCGAGAGAATATTTATCAAATTCCATCGCCGTAAATAATTATCTTTTTCTCATCTTTTGACAATTAATTTTTGACTAGTTCATTGAACGTGATTAGACAATTAATAAGTGATTTTGATACATTGGGATGCTTTCTGTGATAGGATTTTTAAGAGGTACTACAGTAGTGGATGCCGACTGTCCTGTGGAGCCTGCTCATTCCACGTCGTCGCCTGACGCGGTGACACCCACACCGGTTCGTGTCGTTGGCAGCGCGCCCTATCATGGCGCTATGGGCTTCATGGACTCTCTCGTCCGGACGCTGTGTGTCCAGTCCTGATCTGCTGCCCAAGACTCTCATCCAATGTTATTTTCTTTTAAGCTTTTGCTGCACGCCCGTCATCACTGACGAGGAACCGTCGCATAAGCCAAACAAAGTGGTGGGCGTCCTTTATTTGAGCTTGGCAGCCCAGCGAACAAATGTATTATTTTTTTTCTTTTCCATAAATTTATTAATATAGGTGTATTTAAACAAGGCTTGTGGTTTAAAATTCAAATATATATATATATATAAATGATACGACTTTATTTATAAATTAAGCACACCTATATCAGGTTGTTCCGTTTCTATAAAACTCCTTTCCTATATAATCCCTTCCATTTTTAATATCTTGATGATTGATAAAAAAATCTATTCAATCTACTGTGTTCAACATCATTTTTAGTATGTCGACAACTTTTTATTTGTCCAATATCAATGTGGATGGGCCCCATTGGAAATCAATGTAATAAAATTGTTTAATATTAAATATCAATTTTAAAGTTATATTTTCAACACCTAAACTATCTAAAATATCATTTATATATGGATAAATGATCTTATAAAGTAGTATTACATTCTAACATTTGTATAAATGGATCTAAGCGTTTTTCATAATTTACACATGAATTATATACATTTTTCAACAAATGTGGCCTCATAAACATACTCGATTGAGATGAAACTTAGTTCCTCGATAAGCACATAGTGTCAAATACAATGAATGAATTGAATTTTTCATCAAGGATCAAAATCTTAAAATTTGGAGAGGTTACATGGTTCCACTCAAACGGAGCCCTATATTAATAGGACTATAGAAAAAAGAAAAAAAAAATTAAAAAGAAGGGGTATATAGCCCAGGTTAACAAGATCATACCTCTTATCTATTTCCATATAAATAATCTAACAGATTAGAAAATTGAACATGGACTTCCCAGAATTTGAAGTGACCTCATTCGACTTGCAATGAACTCTGCACCATTCATAAACAACATGTGGATATACCAAAGATCTTTTGATGGTCTGAATTTAATATTTGGGCAGGGTAAGTGGCCTAAAAAACCCCGTAGAAGAAACTTGCAAAGTCAAAAAGAGATTTTGGCTCCTGGAATACCAAATTCTTTTAATAAATTTCAAGACAATTATGTAAAAATTAGTAGATCATCGATCTTTTCTAGCAGTTGTGGGAAGGGGAATTTCTCCTGCCAAAGTCATGGGATGGGTACGATGACTACGATCCATAAAAGTGAGGCATGTGCAAACCAAGCCAATGGATCATTCTTAGATTCCTATATGTTTGCAAGCTGGCCCACAAAATGAAAGCTGCACTGCTCATCCAAAAACAACTGGTAGACCAAAAGTCAGAGAAAGGAAACATGGTGATTTGAAAGAATACATTGTTACACATTTAAGGAAATGGCCAAGTCAAAATCAAAGACTTGAATAACAAAACCAAAAAAAGCAAGAAATTAAGAACAAAGAGTTACTGCGATGGGCCTGGTGCACCTCAAGGATATTGGTTCTGCGCTGCTGGGGGAGGTGGGGGTGCAGTGGCTCCTGCTGGGGGTGGTGGATATGGTGGATGGTGTGGTTGATAAGTCGGAGGATGCATATATCCATATGGCGGGTAGTAATGGAGGTAATAGCCCTGCTGAGGAGGTGGTAGACCCTGATAAGCAAAATGCCCTTGAGGCATGGGTAGCCTTGGTGGCTGTGGTGGCAGGGGTTGCTGCTGATCTGCACCTGTTTTAGCATCACCACATCCACTAGAATCTTGTGAAGGCACAAGAGCACCCATCCTCTGAGGATCCATCGATGGATATAATGTGCGATCCGTTGGCACCGGTGACGGTATGTTGAAGTAGTGCATTGGTGGCTGTTCCTGAGTCCCAGGTGGTGGGACATGTTGACTCTGCTGCTGAGAAATAACAGACCTGGGCAACATCCCAGTATGGGCCACCGCCCCTTGCGCCACAGACAATGCATCTTGATTCTCAGATTCCAGCTTAGGGGCTTGGGGCTTTCCCCACATTAGCTTCAGCCTCAGGCCCTTTATAACCAGCTTATTTGAGAGCTCCTCAGCAGCTTTCTCAGCTCCCTCTCTTGTTGTGTATGTCACGAATGCACAAGCACGCTGGAGTACCATGCGCACAGATTCAATCTCACCATGGGCATAGAAGTGGTCTTTCAAGTCCTGTGTCTAGCATCAAGCCCACCAACATACAATGTCTTGGTGCTCTCGTCATCAGGAGGTACAAGAGAGGGCATCTCACCAGCCTTGCTTAGAAGCTTCAGTGCAACAGGATCGTTGACCCTGCAAGCATAAAAACCATTCATCATCAGGAATATTATGAAGATCAACACCCTTACATCAATTTTTGGTCAAACAATAAAGATCATTTTGACTACTGAAAATTGTATCATTTCCATGGGATCACAAGATAGAAAACGCTGGGTAATCCCAAATGGGGAAAAAACTGGGCCAAACCACAAAACATGAGGTTGGAAAAAGGAGCAGGGAAGGCTATGGGAACCTTGACAATCGTGAACCAGGGTAAATTGTTTCTCAATTATTCCACTTCCAAACAAGATATTCTGCCTCAAAGTTTGATTTGCACATTTCGAAAATATGAATTTCCACAAAACAAGGTCAAATTAAGTTTTCACCATTAGGAGCGCACATTACGAGCACACATTCCTTAAACCATAAGGATAATTATGAGAAGTCAGGCGATAATCTGACAACTTTATGGTCATTAAACATAGTAAGGAGCTAGTTGATGTGGAACCCATGCCAAAAGCCAGACAGAGATATCAAGGTCAGTTTTCAAAACCCATGTTAACTGCAAAAGGAATACCATTCACATTCTAAAACAGAAATTAAGAAAAAAATAATAATTATAACAACAACAACGACGACGGCGACAACAATAACAACAACAACAATAATAATATATTGCCGATAACCATCAGGCCTGCTCCATAATAAGATAAAAAGAACAACATACCCATAGTAACGATCTTTTATATTTTCTGAGAAAGCTCCCCAGTAATTGGAATTTCATGCCGATAAGGACACTCTGCACCGCGTGTGCATTCACCTCGCACATAGAAACTACATACATGTGCTCGGTTTCTTTTGTAATAGGGTGTTGTCCTTTGCAGCTTCAAGATAGTGTCATTTGGGCGCGCCTTTCCATATGAAGACTCATAATCTAAACCAGCTCTTGCCTATAAAAATAAAGTTCAAGAATGAAGCAAAATGATGTATCATAGTGACAATGGACAAAATCAAACCCCAACAAGAAATTGCCCAGTACGCATGTAAGCCTTCCTGGTAGCCTGCTGCATGCTCAAGACATTAAGGCTGTGAGGAAGGCTTATACACTATAAAGTGTGGTTATAATAGTCAGGCCTACTAACAAAATAGTGAAGCAACCATTAGTGAGAGAGATCATACAGAACACATTAAAGTTAGCTAAAGAAGTGAACCAAAAATAAAAGATTTTACATTTATTTATTTTTTATTAACATAATTTGAGTCGAAAGATGACAATTATTCCTTTTGAAATTGGTTTTTAAAAATGTCATACAAAAATGTCAGCCCAATAATATCACATTCAGTGTGTAAGTGTGATGTTTCTGCTTCAAAGTCCGACGCGAGCCTAGTCCTCCAGCAATGCAAAGTTTTAATATAATAAAAAGGGCACTTTAAATGTAAAATCTTAATAGACTAAATTAAATTAAACTCTAGTAAACTCTATGAAAATAATTGCAACTAATTTAAATAATGTTGAGTCCAAACTAGGAATTCACATTACTTATCTTAAATTCGAAAAGATAACATTAAATCTTTTGATGACGAGCTAGAAACCTTGAGTGACAAACGAGAGTATTAATAATGTGTGTTTAAGTATTTTTCGGATAACTTAAAAGGTCATATTACATATTTACTAAATAATTAATGAGTATGGTCACCAGGGTGCACTTAACTTGCCATGTAAATGGGCTATCTCAATGCTGCTAAAAGAAAAATCATAGCTGGCTCTCAACTATGGCTCAAATTTAGAAATTGGTAAATGGGTTGTTGGAGAATGATTCAAATTTAGTTCTTTTGCTTAGTTGCATATCGTTAATTCTCTTCATTTATTTTCTACTTTCAGTTTTAATTATGTTAGCATTTTGCTGCTCTACTTTTGCTAATTTGTTATTGTGTAAAGCCTATCTATATGCCTATTGTTTACTTCATTTAGACAAGTCAATAATAAGCAACTTCAGTCTATTATGTCTTTTCATTTTACTATAATTCCTCTATTTTTGTTGCTTTGCCTAATTTCTAAATTAGTTCAAACCTACTGCAGAGTTTTTTTCTTGGTTATCATCTATCTGATCGAATTCCTGTGAAGCAGCCTTTATTGCAGATTTCCTACATTTGTGGTATCATAGCACCTAGTTCATTTACAACTAGGCGTAAAGATTCATGGTAACTAACGGTAATGTTGTGAGTATTTCTCAGTTAGTAATTGTAGTTTTCAAAGGTGAAAGCTATGAGTTTTTGAGTATCAAGATGAAGACATTATTCAAATCTCAAGATCTGTGGCACTTGGTTAAGAATGTATTTGCTGATCTAGATGAAAAGGCAAGGCTAAGAGAGAATAAGAAGAAGGACTTGAAAGCATTATTTGTCATTTAACAAGAAGTACATGAGTCAATTTTCTCAAAAATTATAGTAGTAACTACTACAAAAGAAGCTTGGACTACTTTACAGGCAGCATTCTAAGGATCCTCAAAGGTAATCATAGTGAAACTTCAAACTCTTTGTTGAGATTTGGAAACTTTGCATATGAATAGTGGAGAATCTGGGATACCCAGACCCAAGTAAGGCTTATGTATATGCAATTGACATACAAATATAGATCATGTATGATTTAGTAGAATTATGAATGATTTCCTTTGCAATTTTGATGATCTATTGCAATTAGGGCAAATGGTTATGAATGATGATTATAAGTCGATATGGGTCAATGTGATTAAAGAGGTCTAATGAAGATTAGAGAATGTGAATATATTGAGGATAATTACCTCATATATTATGATTTGACTAATGGAGATTATGTTGATAATTATGGAATTAAGGTGGCAAATGCTAGAAAATTCATAACTTGACGCCTAAACGGCGGATTGAGATGAAATTTGAAAGGTAAGCACATGATTTTGTGCCTAATCTTATGGATAGATTGGATTAAGGAAATTGTGATGGGATTAGGATGATAATTATTTATTTTCATCCCAAATCCAAAAGTTAATTTCAAACGACTATAACTAGGGGTGCAACTTGGTCCGGGTAGAGGTCGACCCTACCCTTACCCTATTTTTAAAAATTCCTACCCTACCCTATTTGAGGTCGGGTCGGTTCCGGTTTCGGTTCCAAACCGGTTCCACTAAAAAAATATTAGCATACTACCAAAGTTAACTGTTTGTGAAGCTAGAATTTGGACATTTAAAAAATTGTAAGTAGGAATGAACAATCTGTCAAATTAATTCTGCACAGTTGCAACATATTCATATTGTTCATTTCTTAAATGGCCCAATAATACTTTAAGACCATCACATAACACAGCCCCAACAAGAGAAAAGAAAACAGTTTCAAGAGAATATAGCACAAAAAAACAGAATAGCGTTGCTCTTTTAACTTTCAAATTTTAAGCTTGCCCTTTAACGAATCATACATTGGGATACCATAACCAAATCCTGGCTCGCCAATACGTAGGTGGGAAGGCAAGTTCCCTGGCCCAGTCAGCTCACCCATCGGTACATGGCTGGGAAATCCTCCCAAACTAGCTGGTTCAAGCATCCGCAAGTGGTCTGGTCCTAATGGTTAAAGAAACAAATGACCGGGTAAGTAATGGTGCTCAAGGCACTCACCTGCCCACATATGGCAAGGAAGACATCTGGACTAACTAAATCAATGCTACTCAAATGAAGATACAGAGTGCTATATCCAAAGTGCTCACATGCCCTGAAATTTCTAGGACCATCAGCCTCACCCCTGCGAAGATGACCAGGAAAAGGGCCTGATCCTGCAACAGAAACATGAAAAATTCATTTTTATTACTGCCGATAAAAAGCAAATTATCTACAAGCTGACAAAATTATAATGCATCAACCAAAAGCAGATGGTTCCTTGTCATCAAAATCATAGCGAGAGGAGCAAGTGACCTCGAAGAGAGAGAGGAGCAGTTGGCGGCCCGGCAGCGCGTCGAGGGAGATAGAGAAGAGGAGCAGCGCCGGCACCGAGAGAGAAAGAGAGAAAGAGAGGAGAGGCGATGCATGCGGCGAGAGAAGAGAGGGACAGAGGAGCAGGGGGAGAGAGAGAGGAGAGGCGACGCAGGCGACGGGAGAGGAGAGGGACAGAGGAGCAGCGATCTGCGCCGAGGGAGATGGAGAGAGAGAGAGAGGAACAGGCGACCTCGACGAGAGTCAGAGAGGAGCAGCCAGTGGCCAGGCAGCGCATTGAGGGAGAGAGATAAGAGGAGCAGTGTCGGCGCCGAGGGAGAGAGAGAGAGGAAAGGAGAGGAGAGGAGAGGAGAGGCGGGACGGCGGGAGACGAGCGGTAGTGCGGGAGAGAGCCAGAGAGGGTAGATTTTTAGGGCTTTTAGGTATTAGGTATTTATATTACATATATATTATAATAATATGTTATCCGGGTCGATTCCGGGTACCCAGCACCGAAACCGACCCTACCCTAATTCGAACGGATAATTTAACCCGTGGAATCGAACCGACCCTATGGGTAGGATTTTTGGAACCGAACCTACCCTAAATAGGGTACCCAGACCAAGTTGCACCCCTAACTATAACCTGAGATAGAAAAGTTGAGATGAACGGATAAAACTATATGGTGAATCTTGTGGATAGATTTGATTAAGCTAATTATCATGAAAATTGCTTAATCACAAAAGGACGAAAGAGGTTTCTTGATGAGCAAGTAAAGGAGGAAACTTAAGAGGGATGCAATGTATGTTTCTTAGGGAGCAACCAAAGGGGTTTCTTGGGTAGCAAGAAATGTAGAAGACTTAAGAAGCAAGTAAACACCCATTATAAAAGGGGCAAGAGGGGCAGCCTTGGGACGTCCTTGGCATGGAGAGAGGAAGAGAAGGGATTCCCTAGGTGTTCAGGGCTCCATCAAAAAGGGAAGAAAATCTTCAAAAATAGGTATGTAATTATCTTTAATTTTCACATGTATTGAATCTGGAATAAGAAAGAACAATATGAACGAAATTGTAAATGGAGGATTTTTAGCATGAAAATTTGTTTGAGAACTACTGATAGGGTGATTAAGGAAATAACCAATTTTCAGCTCAAAAGAGTAAGCATATTGTAAATTAAAAATCTGAGAAAATCAACCTGAACAGGTTGCACAGGTGTCAGGATCAGCTATATCAAATGACTTTTAATAATTTTTATACAAGGTATTTTGAGCTGAAAAGTTTATATGATGTGGAAGACATCATGACTAATACTTTAACAAAATAAAAATTAGTTTTTGAAAGGTATAAATATACCTAATAATTAACGTGATTTGAACTGTCTAAAAATAGATGCTGCTGTCCAGCAGGGGTAAAATACCGAAATAAATATAAATACTTCATATGTTGAGATGAAAATATTTGTTTTGGTTAACTCATATAATTATTAAGGTATGAAAGAAATTTCAGATTTAAATTCCTTGATTTGATTATGATTAAAAAATTAAAGAGATCAGTGTGTCTGATTTCAGCATTATGGACGGATTGAGGAATAAATCAAAATAAATGTTAAATTTCAGATTTTTGGGATGAAATTTAACTTATAATGGGATATAAACAAGTATCATAAATTATTATGATGTGTTTGAGCAAAAACAATTTCAGAAAGCTAAGTCCGTGTCCGCAGAAGCATGATAGAATAGGGGTGTTAATAGTCATGATCAACACATCAACCCGCTCGTCTAACTTATTTATAAATAGGTTTGAGTTAGAATTTTTGAATAAATGAGTTATGATCTGCCAACCTATTCAACCATTTAATTAAACAAAGGATTAGGGTTGAGATTTTATAACTTGTCAATCTGTTTAGTAACCTGTTTTACCCATTTATTCTATTTAACCCATTCGACTTATTTAACACATTAAAATTTTATATATACAAATGCAAACCCCTTGGTTACTTTTTCTCATGCCACATAATTTTCATTTTTACACTGCTGTCTTAATTTTAGTTTTCTATTACTGCCCTATTTTTATTTTCCTTCCCCAAAAATACCCTCTCACCATCCCTTGCAAGATCATTGTCTGCTAAAGTCAATGCGTTCAACTCGTTTGTTATACAACTCGTTATCAACCCGCCAACCTATTTTTTAAATAGATTATACATGGGTTAGAGTTAAATTTTTTTATATAGGTTAATAAACGGATTAGGGTTGAAATATTTTAAATGAATTAGGATTAGGCTCCAACCCATCCACCCGATCCGTTAACACCCTTATATTGGAAGCTTATAGACGCAATAAAGCAATAGTTGATAAGTCAAGTGTAAAATTATTTAAAGTGTCAAAGTCAAAGCCCAAAAGACATCTCACATAAAGCTAAATCAAGAAAATCAGAAAAGAATGTAGGTACAATGATTTCTAAAAATATTTATGAAGACAACTCCTTGTAAAAGTAGGTTTGTTACTTCTATAAAAACAAGACAGTAATTAAGTTCCCATGACTCAATCAAATAAAATGCTTTCAACACTAAACTTTGTAAGGACCTATTGTGATTGTTATAGACAACTTGATAGTTTCCATAATTATTTTGTACAAGTTTGGTTATCATTTTACCTATGACACTTATTAAGGAGGAGTTATATTTTTTGTTTTCTACACCTTTCAGATACATGTCATTCTTTTGAGAAGGATGTCTTCAATTATTTATTATCATTAAAGAAAGAATGAATGTTGAGTCTAAACTTTGGATTAATATTATTTATCTTAAATGCAAAAAGATAATATTAAGTGTTTTGATGATGAGCTAGAAATTTTAATTGGCAAATGAGAGGATTAATGATATAGCTAAGTATTTTAAAGATTTTTGTAAAGATCATATGATATATTTGCCAAAAAATTAATGAATATGGTCATTAGGACACAACCAGTAAAGTGTTTAAACCAAAACAATTTCAGATAGCTAAGTCCGTGTCTATAAAAGTAAAACAGAAGTTTGCATAAACAACAAAGCCATTTTCAATAAATCAATTGTAAGCTTCATTTGAAGTATCAAAGTTACGTCATGAGCTTAAAAGACATCTCATGTAGAGCTAAATAAAAAAAATTAGAAAAAAGAAGTAATTTTCAAAGGCATCCATGAAGACAACTTCTTGTATGTTCAAATCATGAGCACAAAAAGGAAAATAAGGCAAAATTTGCATGATTTGACTCTAATACCTACTCCACATATGAGAACCCAATGCTTTTGATGTCTTTTGAGTCTCTTCAAAGTTTAATATTTATAAACTTGCCACCAATCAACAAGATTGTCAATAGCTTATTACATAATCAATTACTAAAATTTTCTAATATTGTATAAACAAAAATCTACGTTCATATTATGCTAGATACATTTAATATTCCCCCCTCAAGTTCGTACAAAGATATCCATGAACCCCAATTTGGATGATATATATTTAAATTATTTTCTAGGCAAGGTTTTGGTGAAAATATCTATAAGTTGATCTCTATTATGAACATAAGGAGTGGATATTAGCTTTGTTTCTACTTTTTTTCGCACTTAGTGAGTATCAACTTTTATAAGAAAAAACGAAAAAAGTATTTGAAGCTACGCAAGCCGAAGTTATTGTAACACTATACGAAGCTAAATCAATTCACTACTTGCTGATGTTATATCCTTGTATTCAGCCTCTAGACTTGACCTTGCGGCAACACCTCAGTTTTTTACTTTTCCACGTGATAACATGACCTCCTACAAAAGTAAAATAGCCAGTTGTTGATTTTCTATCATTGAAATTTCTTACCCAATCTGCATTAGTATATTTTATAATTTCAATATGTCCATGTACTTCACTATGCCCATTAGCTTTTATCCATATTCCTTTGTTATTGTAGACACCTTTTTTGTTCTGTTTTGATATTTTTAATTTGATATAGTTTTTTTTGCAATTATGTTTTTAATAATTTGTCATTTGTGTGGTGCATTTTTGGCATTTTGAAAACTTAAGGTTGTGTTGGTAATTCTTAAAACAGATGCTGTTTTGTAATTTTGATAGAACTTGAGCCTTGTTGTGCATTTTTTTCGCCCACTAACTGTCTGGATGAGCTGTCTTGTTTTGATTGGATGCTTTATTGCATGTGGGGACCACTAGGAAGCTTCCATGCACTTTCCTAAGACCCTAATGCATGAGATATAAAAGCTCTCTTTAGTTTCTGCATGGGAGAGGCTACGTATGGGGGGAGAGAGAGCTTTCTTTTCTGCTTGGGCTGGGAAAAAGTGAACAGTTATGTTTTTCTAAGGGGGAGAGTTATTTTTTCGGAGAGAGGGAGAGATCCTCTCACGTTTTTTTGGGAAGGAGCAGCCGTTGGAGCTTAAGTGAGAGAGAAGAACTGCTGGTATTTGACTCTTGCTTGGGCTGCAGGTTTCTGGTTGTTTATCCTTTAGATTGACAGTGAGATTCCCAACAGATTTTGAGAGATTTCAGCTTTCTTTTAGTTCTTGATCAGGTATGATTATTGGAACTGTTTTGGTTTAACAAATCTGGTAGCCATGTAGCCTTTCATTTGACATTTGTTCGTCAATAAATTTTTATAGAATAAAACAACTTTCATTGGTATTGGATGCTGCATGTCATTTCTGTTTTTTTTGTTCTTTATTTTTCATAAGCTTGCTCAGTTCTGTGCCTGTCCACGATGGCTGGAATGAGAGATCTCATTCCCTATGGTCATCAGAAGGATTTTCTGGGCAGTTTTGAACCTTCATTTTGTTCCTAGTTTTGAAATTTGATTGTCGTTTTGATTCATGCTACTATCTACATTTTCGGTTGAGCATGTTGTTAGTCGTTTTCCATGCTTTGAATAACTTGTTTTTTATTTCTGCATACATGAGTTTGTGCATGAAATAAATACGGGCTACATACCTTGATTTGATCATTTCTATGATTCTATTAGTCCCATATAATTTCATTAAGAATCTCTGTTTTGCATGTTTTGTGTATGAGTTGATTGAGGGCCATTTACAGCCACCTGACTATTAAATTCATGTCTCTATTTTTCATTAGTGAGAAGGTTGAAGTAAACAGATTTCTAGGTTCAATAAAAACATGTTAGTTGAATGGAAGAGAATATATGGAGTGGGTTGTGAGATTTACTGTTTTGTTTGAACTTATTCATGATTTTTGGGCATTTAATTCTCTATCATTGGTTTGATATACTTGAGAAGAATAAATGGCTGGAATAGGACTTCCTATGGTACATTGCTGAAATTTTTGCACTAGTGGCTGGAATAGGACTCTTCATGGTGCGTTGCTGAATTTTCATATACTAGTGCTAGAACTGGATTTCCTTTGTGAAATATTTTGTTGTGGAAATGGAATTTGAACAGTTTGTTGAAATCAAGTACAATCCTATATGCAGCTTACAAAACCATTAAAAAATCTTTTCAAAACCAACCAAAGTACAATAAAATCTGCCTGAGTAAAAAAAATGCAATAAACACTTATGAAAACCCATTTTTGGAGTGCAAAGGGTGTCTAAACCCTTCCCTTTGTACAACTAAGCAACTGCCCTAGAATCTCTGATGTGGACTAGTTGGATATGATAATGTTTTCCAGTTTTTCCTCAAAAACTGGTGGCGACTCCAAATCTCAATCATTAGTGCATTGCCTAAATGCATTTTCCAGTTTTAGTGGTTGGAAACAATTTGGCAACTCCATTGAGGAAAAGGTTGATTCCATTTGTTAAGTGTTTATTGTATTTCCTTTGAGAATCTCTGGTTGGTTTAAATTTATGATATGATTAAGTTGATTCCATTGTTTTATTAATTCTCCTTTGGTTGACAAGTGTCAGATCGCATTCCTAAAAATCTGTTTTGGGAAGGAGAATTGTGATTGAAAGTGCAAACAAAATTTGACTTGTAGATTTTCTTGAGCTGACAGGTATCAATTTGATTTTTGGACCGGTTTGTAAGTTGGTTGTGTGGATATGATTGGAGTGTAATTTGATAGTTGGTATTGAGGTTCCATTGCACAATATGCATTCTCAACTTCTGCTATTCAAAAGATGTTTGCACTTGTGTTGGATTTTGTCACATTTCTGCTGAATTTCTTGCCTAGTTGAACATGTCTTTGTTTGTTTGGGTGATAAGCATGTAGTTTGTTGATGTTGAAAGATATGATTATGCTGAAAAATTTCTTTGAAATTTCATAGATTTTGAAAATCTGATTTGAGCTTCATTTGCTGCATCGAATGCGGTTGCGAAGGGATTCCAAAAGTTCAACCTTCGAATCTGAAATTTTGGACTGCTTTTTATTGGTTCTTGCTTAAATACAATTCTCATTGGAATCATGATCTGTTTGAGAGAGTTTGAAAAATGTCTGCTTTTGGTTTGTGACCTAACAGTTGAATATGATGGGGAAGATGGATTTTTTTGGTAACTGGTGAATGTTTGAATTGCTGAAATCTTTGGAACTTAATCTTAATCTGTTATGTACAAGATCCTTTCTCTTTATATTTCTGAATTTTAGAATAGCAGTGATGATTACAAGCTTCGACTGTTTAAGCTATGCAATTTGTTGTTGAATTCAGCTCATTTTGAATCGACGTTTGTTCTAAGATTGAACTTCAAAATACAAATTGCCGAAGTGCTGAACTTGGAGATGAAGTTCAGATTGTTTGGATTCATGTGAACTGAATCATATTTAGAGTGTGTCAAATATTGAGATTTTCGTTATTGCTGGATTACTGTGGCAATTTATTTTCTTGAATAGTCAAATTTTTGATGAATTGATTTGAATTCCAACTTGTTCTTAAGGCTTCTCTGGATTTTTAGCAACTTGGTCTAATATCTGAAAACTGCTGAATCATGTCTGTTACTGAACTTTCTAATTATTTGGCTCGTTTTATTTTTGGAATTTTTTGCTGAAATTGTGTAAGGCTGATTGTTAGATTCTGATGGATAGCTGTTCTCAAGATTGAATTCTGAAATTGCTAGAATTAGATGGTTTGATTGGTGGATAACTAATTGTTCTTGAGATTGTTGAATTTCGTAATGTCAATTGATGTACTGCTGATGAGTTCTTTGATCAAGATGATGATTTTCAATCGGACTATCATCAATATGATGATATCATGACTCAATATGATTGTGGACGTATTCTATGTCTAGATATCATATAGGGATAGATTCCATCATTTAAACTTGTCATATTAAGATACATTGTTATATCTGATTTTGCAAAACTTGTCAAGATACCCGAAGATTAGATTGATGCATTCTCATTTTGAGTTGTCAAATGGCTAGAGTTGGGGGGTTCCTTTACCAAATGGTGAAGGGAGCTGATGGATTCCTAACTTAGCCTTGTGAAATCTTATTTTGAGTTGTTGAATGACTAGAGTTGGGTGGTTTCCTTCACTGCATGGTGAAGGAAGCGGATGGATTCCAACTTAGTCTTGATAAATGATTTGGTGGTTATGAATGACAGTTTTGAAAAATGGATATGAAATGCATTTTGATATGATATTTTGAATTACAAAATTAATTTCTATCTTGGCATCTATTTATGCAATTTGTTGTCCATTTATTGTCTGATTGAATAATCTGATTGAATGTGAAATTTGTTGCTAAAGTGCATATATGACTACCATGCAAAATTGAGCTTATGATTCAAAACGATGTGTTAAAATGTAATGATATATCTGATTTTCTGAAATTTATCTTGCCATTTGAAATCAGATGATGTTTTGGTTGCTTCCTTGGCTATGCCTGGGGTATTCCTTCACTGAATGGGGGGAAAGCGGATTGATTCCCAATTTAGTTTTGGATTGCATGACTAGGGTTAGGGGGTTCCTTCACTGAAGGGTGAAGGGAGCGGATGGATCCCAACTTAGTCTTGAACAGTAATTGGATGAAGTGGAATGATAAATCTTGGAAATAAAATAGGTCATGCATTTTGATAGGTTGTTTTGAACTGTAGAATCGGTTTTTTTTGTGGTTTTGTTTATGTTTGTATATAGCAACAGATTTCATTGGCTTCCATTTTGTGAATATTGCATTACATAGGAAATCCTTTTGTGTATACATTGCTATGTTGACAGCTGAAGTTCAAGTTGTTTTATCCAATTGCGTTGAAAAAGTCATGGTACCAAGCATATGCTTATATTTAATGGGTTGTTCATCTTTTATTATGGATTTGTGATAGACGTCAATTGATTTGCGCTACAATTGGGGGGTTCCTATTGCTAACTGGTGGTAGGGAGCGGATTAATCCCAATTCTAGCAATTAGAGGTTGATGGTTGGTTTGGAAACTCATTATTTATAGTATATACTTGGATGAATGACTTGAAATGCATGAGGATGACATCGCTTGGATTGAAAGCAACAACATTGTCTTGCTTTCCTTTGTTTATTATTTTGATTTCAGGTATTGTCATCATGACATGATTGGTTGTGAGTTGGAGACGTTGTGGAGCATTTGTCATCAGTTTGCAGCAAAGCGAATAAGATTTGAGGGCGAATTTTGGAGCAGATTTCAGTAGGATTTTAGTAGCGGTCAACCTTGCAAGCGGGGGGGGGGGGGGTTCTTCACCAGTTTGAAGGTCATTTTTCATAAAGAGGCAAGACTCCATGTAGAGCTGGATCACCTAGTGTCGTAGGGTTATTGTGGGTGCCTTCTTTGAGTTGTATTTTTCATTGAGTCTTTGTTATTATCTTAGGCACTTTTGTCTTGATTCCTTGTTGTCAACTTGTAATAGATAGAAGAAGATAGTGAAAAACTTGCATTACATTTTTGCATTTATGGTTGCTTGTGCTCTTTAATAAGAGCTAAGATCCTATGCTTGAGTAAGGAGTACTGCTATGTCTTTGATGGTAAGTATGAGCTTCTAAAGAACACACCCCACGACACGTACCTAAGATCAAGTTAAGTTTCCGCTTAGCTTAGGAGGTATATAGTTGGGGGAACTTGTGAAGGAGAAGGAACCCTAGTTCATTTTGATTTCGTCTACGCAAGGCCCATCTTAATTTGTCTTTACATTATAGTGTCCATAGTAAGAGTTTATTTTGGATTAATTATTTGAATTCTTTACTAGCTTGACCGCACAAAATCATCAAAATCAGTATGATCATTATGAGGAGGAGGATCCTAAAGGTGCAAAGATTGATGAGTTAACCGCATCTTTAGCTAGGTTGGAGGAACAAATAATATGGATGCAGGATGACACCAGTAAAGTAATGAATCTGGGGGATTTTTACATGTTTCCAAGATCCCGATTTCCTCTAGATTTTCAGAAGCCTGTATTTCGTAGGTATTCAGGAGAAGGGCCTCTAGAGATTCGCATTAGGACATACCGCGCAGCCATGAGTGAATGTAGCCATGATGATGGCTTGATGATTCAATATTTTTCAGAGAGTCTAGATGGTCTAGCTCTAACTTGGTTTCACACACTGACACCTGAGAGTCTTAGGTCATGGAATCACTTAGCCTATCTCTTTGTGAAACAATATGCTTTTAACCAAGATGTGCTACCCAAGAGGGAGGACGTAATGGCCATGACCCAAAAATTAGTTGAATCATTCATAGCTTATGCTACCAGGGTCAGAGCCATGACTGCTCAATTGAGGAAACCAATGACTGAGCAAGACCAAATGAATGTCGTGTCACAGAATTACAGTTCAAAAATTGCAGGATACTTGATGGTACACTGCCAACCGGACTTTCCATCATTGATAAACATGAGGAATAGAGTAGAGACAATGATCAAACTTGGTAAGCTTGCCCATGTACCCCATATGGCAATCAATTCACAAATACATTCAAGAAGGGGAAAACTGATCAGAAGTCAGGGAGCAGTGGACCATCGAGTGGAGAAGTGAATGTTGTGAGCAAAAGCCCCAATTTTGTAAGCGTTCCATCACCCTCCACAACACAAGGACAAAGGACGAATGTGGCAATGACATCAGCTAACCGACCATTAAGACCCAGAAAGAATTTTACTCGGCTAGCAATGTCCTATCCTGATTTGATAAATTGGTTGGTCCAATAAGGCCTCCTCACCTTACGGAACCCGAGACCGCCACAAGATTCTTTGCCAAAATGGTATGATGAAAAAGCATATTGTGCCTTTCATCAAGAGAGGGGACACAATACTGAACGCTACATTAGACTGAAACATGCTATTCAAGATCTTATTGACACAGGAAAGGTGAATTTAGGAGGTTCATCAGGGCAAGTAGGAAGTGTGATTCAAAATCCTTTGCCAGCGCATGATATTCTCTCAACTTCAAATACTCTGTCAATCAACTTCTTAGAAGAAGAAGCTGGACCGTCCAACTCAGCTGCGAGCATTACACGAGGAAGTGTACATTCGGTGGAGAAAGGCAAAGCGAAGATGGAAGAAAGTGCATCGACACCCCCGACCCCGCAACCCCTGCAAGAGATTGTCCAACCTGTAAGAACCGCGTCTGCACAGAGGGTAATTTTGCCATTAGCTTCGGCCACCTCACCCGACCAAGCAGGTAACAATCTGGTTATTTTGCCAGTTGCCAACCAAGGTAAGGTTGGTGTAAGATTTTCCAACTCACCGTGTGAAGTTTCTTTCAATTCATGTACAAAGAAGTTAGTGTTGCAAGTGGCTCCATCACAGATGCCAACTGAAAACTATGGAAAGAAGGTCATGTTGGAGTTAGCTCAACTGATTGATACCCGTCAGGTGCCACCAAATGATGATTTGATTGATTTAGTTGCTAATATGACACATTTTGGACAGGTATACAAAAGAGACTCCAACCGAAAGGTAGCATTCCAGAATGAAGAATAAAATGAAGGAATGTCTGACAACTCGAAGGCGAAAGGATACAATGTTGTCAGTCAATTAAAAAGCATAGACGCACAAATTTCCATCTGGGAACTACTTATGATGTCCCGGGCTCATAGGGACAAATTTGTCAAAATGTTAAACAATGCCCACTTACCCATGGTGACATCTTCTGAAACTGTAGCCAATATGATTGGATAGATTATGCTCCCCCAAGCGATAACTTTTAACAACGAGGAATTACCAAAGGAGGGGAAACAACACACTCGATCCTTGAGCATATCAGTCAAACATGCTGATTTTAAAATCCCACACTCATTGATAATAGATCTGGGTTGAATGTTTATCCAAAGAGGACGTTGGATTCCATGGGTATTGGGATGGAGAGAGTTAGACAAAAAAAATTTGGTTGTTAGAGCCTTCGACAATTCCCGAAAAGAGGCCATTGGAAAAATTGACTTGGATATTGTAGTGAGCCCAAAGAAATTCAATATTCCTTTTCAAGTTTTAGACATTCCAGCCTCATTTAATCTACTTCTCGGAAGACCTTGGATTCATGATGCAGAGGCAATACCATCAACCTTGCACCAAAGAGTGAAATTTCCATTTGATAACCAGATTGTGGTGGTATTGTCCGAAATGGAAGAAGAATTACTGGTTGAATCCGAGGTTCCGGTCGTACAAGTTGAGCACACTGCTGATGATGTCCCCTACCATAGTTTTCAGTTTGAGAAAGTGCAAAGTAAGCCCCAGGGGCATCCTGGGAAAGTTCATCCAATCTTCCTATTAGTTGATCATTTTACCTTTTTCTATAAGGCAAAAAATGCCTCAAAAGCCAAACTTTCAGAGGTCAATTTGCGAAAGAATAAGGCCGGTTTAGGATTCAAAGAAAAATTGAACAAGAAGACATTGTCTGTCAGAACTCGTCCAAACAGACCAGGGGCATTGAATCCTACTCGGCAAATCATCACCAAGGAACAACTTTCTCAGGCACTTGCTTCACTCCAACTAGAACCGAATTGCAAGAAATTGAAAACTGATGATCTCTCTTTGCAGGAACCACAAACCACGACAGCGCAAATTGAAGGAGTTGAAGAAACAAATTTTGAAGATGGTCAAGTAGAATAAATTGAAAAAGATGATGATGATTTTGGCATTGATGAAATTATGGTCATTGAATATGATCAGAATGAGACCAATTTGAGAATACCACGTCATGACTCGAGGTGGTATTTCGAATATGCGAAAACAACCGGCGGGGTAGGCATCAGTTGGCAAAAAAAAACTCATTCGTAAATACAATAGAAAAATTCTGACACAATTGACATGTTGTACCTTTGTGGTCGGGCCCAAAAAAATTTGAAAAATAAGAAAAAGCCAAAAACACTGAAAAATCAGATAAAATTTCAAAAAATCAAGAAAAAAGAAAATTGAAAAAACATCGGAAAATCCTAAAAATTTAGAAAAGAAGAAAATTCCCAAAAAATTGAAAATTGCAAAAAAGCCAAAAATATCAAGAAACTTCCAAAAAATACCAAGCAATAAAGGTTGTAATTTTAATGTTAATGAGGTGGACATTCCCATCATGCTTCATGAGGAAGAATCATTAGAATCTGAATTCAAAGAATTAGTTCAAAGAATTGAAAACAAATCCAATGTAGATTTTAGGGATTTTGAGATTATCAATCTAGGTACCGAGTATAAGCCAAGGGAGGTAAAGGTTGGAAAATCATTGTCTCTCCAAAATAGACAACGAATGATTGAATTCCTCCGATCTCATCTTGTTAGCTTTGCGTTTTCCTATGAAGACATGCCAGGGCTAGATGAAGGTTTGGTTGTCCATCGTCTACCTTTGAAGTCTTGGTGCAAACCAATGAAATAAAAATTGAAAAGATATAGGCCAGACTTGATTCTCCATATCAAAGAGGAAGTCGTGAAGCAATATGACGCAAGTTTTTTAATAACGATAGAATATCCTGAATGGTTAGCAAACATTGTCCCGGTTCGGAAGAAAGATGGGAAAGTGAGAATGTGCATCGACTTTTGGGATTTGAATCGTGCCAGTCCAAAAGATGATTTTTCTTTGCCTCGCATTGACACATTGGTGGACAACACAGCTGGCGATAGGATTTTCTCTTTCATGGACGGCTTTTCAGGATATAACCAAATCAAGATGGCCACAGAAGATCGAAAGAAGACTTCCTTCATCACTCCATGGGGCACGTATTGCTATAAGGTCATGCCGTTTGACTTGAAGAATGCTGGGGCAGCGTACCAAAGGGCAATGACTGCTTTATTTCATGACATGATGCACAAAGAGATGGAGCTGTATGTCGATGACATGATTGTGAAGTCCCAAGGAGTAGAAGAGTATTTTCAAGCACTAGAGAAGTTATTCAAATGCCTAGAAAAGTATCAGCTGAGGTTGAACCCGAAAAAGTGCATTTTTGGTGCGGGATCAGGAAAACTGTTGAGATTTATGGTCAGGAAGGATGAGATTAGTGTGGATGAGGATAAGAGGAAAGCCATCTTGGAAATGCTTCCTCCGAAGACCGAGAAAGAAATTAGAGGATTTTTGGGAAGAATCCAATACATCAACAGGTTCATTGCTAAGCTTACTCCAATATGCGAGCCGATCTTCAAATTGTTGAGAAAGAATGACCTGGGCATTTGGACTAAAGAATGCCAAGAAGCTTTCGACAAAGTCAAAGCTTATTTGACGAATCCACCGGTTTTGGTTCCACCAGTTCCAGGAAGGCCTTTGCTTCTCTACATGTCAGTAAGTGAATTTTCAGCAGGATATGTCCTGGGGCAGCACGATGAAACTGGAAGAAAGGAAAATGCGATTTATTATATTAGCAGGACGTTTCGTGATTATGGGGGTGTTTGGCAATGACGAAAAGTTTTCACCTAAAACTTTTCAATCTAAAACTTTTCATTCTCTACAACTTTTCTATTTTTTAATTATTTTTTTACATCTTCATATACAAACCAACCTACTTTTCAATCATTTCTACACAATTACCTATACAACTAACCTATCTATTTTAACTTTATTCTCTTTACTCCTCATCATTATCCCTATCATATCACATCATTTGACAACTTTTATTTTTCAAAACTTTTCACCAAAAGTTTTATCCATTCCCAAACACACCCTATGATGTGAAGTATAACATGTTGGAGAAAGCTTGCCTAACCTTGGTGTGGGCGATCCAAAAATTACGGCAATACATGTTGACATATCCATTTATGCTAATATCTCGGTTGGATCCCCTAAGATATCTATGTGAGAAGCCTGCTCCAACAGGAAGACTAGCAGAGTGGTAATTGATGTTAGCTGAGTTTGACATCATCTATGTCACCCAAAAGGCGATCAAAGTTCAAGCTATTGCAGACCACCTTGCTGAGCATCCTCTGCCAGAGTATGATTCACTCCAAAACCAATTTCCAAATAAAGACATTTCGCAAATTGAAGAAGAAGTAGAAGAAGATAGAATTATCTGGATCATGTACTTTGATGGGGCGACAAACAGCAAGGGAAGTGGGATCGGCGCCATTCTCATTTCACCTGCCGGAGCACCCATACCATTTTCGAGAAAGTTGGAGTTTGAATGCACAAACAATATAGCGGAATATGAAGCATGTATTGCGGGCTTAATAGAAGTTATAACTTTGGGAATACGTAAAATGCAAGTATTTGAGGATTCTCTTCTTACAATAAGCCGGATAAATGGTGTATGGAAGGATGAGATGAAAAGTTGATTTCTTATCTGGTTTATTTTTATAACATGATAAAGGAGTTCGAAGAAGTCACATTTACCTATCTACCTCGTACCCAAAATCAGTTTGCTAATGCTCTAGCTACGTTGGCCTCCATTTTGCCAATTCCCAATGGTGAAGAGAATTGGATGATCACTATTCAACCTCAGAATTTGCTAGCATTTTTCCTACAGACAGAGGAGGTAGAAACAGAGGATGACGGACCATGGTATACTGACATCAAGCAGTATTTAGAGAAGCAGACCTATCCACCAGAAGCGACTCAAAATGATCGTCAGACAATTCGAAGGTTATCATCTTAGTTTGTTATACTTGGAGGTGTGTTATACAAGTGATCATTTGATCATATAATACTGAGGTGTTTGGATACGAAGGAGGCAAACACAGTGATGTCGAATGTGCATGAAGGTAGCTGTGGTCCTCACATGAATGGGCTGATGATGGCAAAGAAGATCTTGAGAATTGGATATTATTGGTTAACTATGGAGACAAATTGTTATCAGTTCGTTAGAAAGTGCAGAAAATGTGAAGATCATGCCAATCAAATTCATGCGCCGAGCAATAAACTCCATTTTCTCACTACTCCGTGGCCATTCTCAAGGTGAGGTATTGACATGATTTGTAAGATATCCCCGAGAGCATCAAATGGACATGAATACATCTTGGTTGTTGTGGACTATTTTACAAAATGGGTCAAAGCTGCTCATTTGCCAAGGTCACAGCTAACCAAGTGGCGAAATTCATAATGGGACATATTATCAGTCGTTTTGGAGTTCCAATGGAAATTATCACAGACAATGACACCAATTTTGTCAATAAGAAGGTCGATGGATTGCTACAATCATATAAGATAAAACATCATCGGTCTACTCCATATTGGCCACAAGGAATGGAGGAGTTGAAGTTGCAAACAAGACATTGATTCACATTCTCGAGAAGATGGTTATAACTTATAAAGATTGGAATGAGAAGATCCTGTTCGCATTGTGGGCATACCGCACATCCATTCGCACCCCAACAGGAGCAACCCCTTATGCCCTCACATATGGAATGGAGGCCGTTTTTCCTGTGGAGGTTGAACTTAGAATTTTGTTGGAAAGAGAGGTAAATGAAGTTGAATGACAGAAAACAAGATATGATCGATTGACACTCATTGAAGAAAAGAGAATGAAGGCTCTATGTCACACTCAAGTATATCAACGACGGATGACAAGGTCTTACAACAAGAAGGTCAAAGAAAGGATATTTCACCCAGGAGGTGTAGTGATGAAGCGGATTTTGCCTATGTACCTCCATGATTCAAGAGGTAAATTTAAACTAACTTGGGAAGGACCTTATATAGTCAAAGAAGTATTTTTTGAAGGAGCACTACGTTTGGTCAACATGGATGGGGCCATGTTGCTAGAATCAATCAACTCTGATTATGTCAAGATTTTCACCGGTCTTGAATCTAATGATTTACCTAATGAACCCAGAGATTAAAATACAGGTGTAAGTAATTGAATTTCTATTAGGAATCTCATATGCAAGAGGCAATTTTTTATTAGTTCTTCCTCGTATGGACTACAAAGAAACCTTTTTGTAAACCAAATTTTGAGCAATTAGCCCTCTTTTTATTGTCAGAGAAACCCACATTTGAGTCCCATTATCCCACAAACCATAATAAATGCTATTCATAAAGTTTAGTCCAATATTTGGATTAAAAATAGAGAGGATTTTTGAGAAGGAAAAGCATTGTCAAAACATAAATGAAAAGAAAGAAAAATTGTCAAAATGCAAATGTAACAAAAGAAAGAAAGGTTTGTTCAAAAGAAATTTGAAAGGAAATGAAATGTTGAGAAAAATAAGAAAGAGGATATTTGAAATAGTCACGAAAAAAGGAATATAAGTGGAGTGAGCAGTCATCCAACCCAATGCATTGATTTTTGAGCCAAATATACTTTTGTTGTTACGCATGTCTTGAACCCCATTACAACCTAGTAAAAGACCTCTTGAGATGTCCGAGTAGGATCCATTGCTTTCAACTGGGGCATTGGTCAATGGTGGAATTTTGTAAATCAAAGGAAGAGACACATTCTTGTTGGTATTTTCCCATTGGTCAGTGGAGAATAGAAAGGAGTGTTGACGATTATTTCATGAGAGCAATGAACTTGCACTAATTTTTTGAAGTCGTTGCAAGGGACCGATGAAAGCTATAAGAAGATATGTCATGAACCTGTGCATTAGAAGAAGTAAAGAAAACAGACAATCACAAAGCGACGCAAGGTTTGGAATGGAGAGTTGCTGAACAAAAGCGAATCTAAAATACACAATTAAGAACTCTCACAATCTTTAGATAATACTTGACTATTTTTCATTCAAGTAAGCTAATTCATTTTCCAGAATCTTTTACCTGAAAGAAAAATGGGATACATTCCAATTCAGGGTGTGTTTGGTTGGAGGTAAAACTTTTGATGAAAAGTTTTAGAGGTAGAAGTTGTCAAATTGATAGAAAATGATGTGATATAATAGGGGTAATGATGAGGAGTAAAGAGAATAAAGTTAAAATAGATATGTTAGTTGTATGGGTAGTTGTGTAGAAATGATTGAAAAGTAGGGTAGTTTGTATAGAAAAATGTGAAAAAATAATTAAAAAATAGAGTAATTATGAAGAGTGAAAAGTTTTGTGTTGAAAAATTTTAATTGACAAGTTTTGGCCCCAAACAAACACACCCTCAGAAATAAGCTTTCCAATATGAATAATCATGAGGCCTAGTTTAGATTTGAAAGTGTTTACAATTCATGTTAAGATAACATTGAAGCTAAATGATCAATCTCTTTGTTGTTATCTGAAATAATTCTTTTCAATCTGGCTATTTTCCTCTTTTGATGAGCATTCATAGCTTCCAATTTCGTAATTCTTCCTTGATATTGAGTCTCCAAATTGGCGAAGGGGGTAGAAGATGAAGCTGCAACTGGGGCATTTGAGGAAGCAACGTTAAACACAGGAAGAGAGGTTGTGCCACAAGCAAAAGGACTCGCCTGAACCCCATCAAGGCAAGGTGCATCAGAATAAGTAGTCTCCATTGCTTTGGAATCAAAGGCAGCAAAACTAGAGTCATGAACATCATCCACAGAAGAATGACAAGCGGATGGAATCTCCTAACCATAAAGTAGAAGCCTGTAATCGCTCGGTATTTCCAACGGGCCAGGATGTTGTTGAATCACCCAAAGATGATAAGCAGGATTTGTCTCAGGAGTCTTGGAAGCAACAAAGCCCACTTCTTGTGCCATCAATTTATCCTCCCAAGCTGAAGTTATTCTCTTTAAGAAACCCTTTTTCATTTGTGTAACCAGGACAAAAGGCTCTAGATGAGGTACCAATTGAGAGACAACCTGCACATAACAGAGTTGGCGAAGAAAACGATCCAGATAATATGACATCAATCCATGCAGACTAGGTAACCACAGAGGAGTCTAGTCAGGAGAGCAGATGATAGGGTTAGTGAGATGCCAAGAGTAATGCCAATGGATCTTGTTATCTCGAAGCTCAGCTAGCCAATTTGGGTAGGAGTCAGACGAGATTGTGTCATTGGCGGGGCAACGGGTCAAGAGAATCCTCATGATGTTAACTTTAGTAGCCATGTAAGGAACATGCTCTGCAATCAAACCCAAGTGGCATTTGAGCCATATTTGGAGGAGCGCACAATATCCTTCAAGCACAACTGTTCTCTTCAAAACATAATCGGTCAAGCCCCTACATAATTCAGACACTATCAACGGCACAATCGTCTGCTTTTGGAGAACACCTTCCAACACTTGGAAAAGAAGAGAATCAAAGCTCTTTATATCATCACCAAAGTAAACTTCTCTAAGAACACAAAGGATCAAGCCATGAATGCAATCCTTGTATCATTTAGTTTGGGGTCCACCACGAATGGTTGAAAATTCTTCTATCAAGTACTTGGTGGAGAACCGATTCAGATCACTTCCTCAAAGCCCAAGTGTCACTTGGTCTCTTGTCAAACCCAAATATTTCTTCAAATCTGAAAGATATCCATCTTTGGGTTTCACGATGGTTAATGGACAATGCAGTGGAAGTCTAGTTAGACGGGATGCCTCTTCTAAAGACAAAGATAGTTCATTTCCCCCAAATTGAAATACTTGGGTGATGGGATTCCAACGTTGCTCCATAGCTTCTAAGAAATCCCAATTGAGGGTAACTTTACACAGTTCCAAAGCATTGGTAAAGTTATGTTTGCCCAACAATACGAATTCATCATCTGTGAGAGAGTCAATCCACACTTTCAACTTATCATGGCAATTTGGCCTGCGTCGAAGTGATTGATAAGACGTCCCATCTTTTCTTTGATCCATTATTTTACGATTGCAAAGTGTGAAGAAAATACATGTTTGAAGAGTGTGAGCAATGAACAAGGCGAGAGAGTCAACCAAGAAGAATTTGTGCATGTAAGAGAAGCTCAATGAAACCAAATTAGTTTCTGCACCTCTAAATCTGAGTTTTCAGCCTCAACTCACATGCAAGTTAGCTGTTGAAACTGATTTCTACTAAGTTTCAATCCTAGTTTTTCGAAGTTCCGGAATTGTTGCTTCTCAATTCACGTTCAGCACTTCCAAGTAGATGTTTCAATTACAATCAGATTTGCTTGATTTCAGCAAATGCAAATATGTTTTCAGCAAGCTTAGAACAGATTCCAGCGAACTTCAAATCGGATTTCAACAGTCTCAAATCTGTTTTCAGCAACTTGAGAGGATTTTTCAGCAGTTTCAAGTCATCAAAACAGGAAACAATGAAGAGAAACATGGAAGAAATGAGATTTCAGCAATATTAGAACAAGTTCCAATTTTCAACAGCTTCAAATCAGTTTTCAGCAGCTTCAAAGCAACTTCTAGCAGCTTGAAAACAATTTTCAGCAACTTTTCTCTCAAGTTCCAGCAACGTTGAGGGGTGAAATAGGTTATATTGATGAAAAAGCTACAGCAATGAAAAGGACTAGGCATGGTAGTTTCCTTTTGAGAACAAGCAGATGGCTTTGCCATTTTGAAGAAAAAATAAGTTGTTGCCATAGAAAATTAATGGTGGAGCAACAATAAAGAGAAGATATTGCAGGCGGCAGCTTTCTTTTGGGAGACATGTGACTACCCATGTCATTTTGGGCAAAAAAGATGAGCCGCTTTGGATGGAACTTTTACCAATACATTGGAGGAGGTCGTCAAGGGGCCTTGAAATGGTTCATGGAGATGGACCAAATGAGATGCAATTCATTTGGATTCTTGTAATAGAAAAATAAAAATACATATAAAAAAATTTAAAAAATCCAAAAATCCAAAACGAACCCGAAAATTCAAAAAATAATAATAATATGAAAATACAAAAAATCAGAAAATACAAAATTCAACTGAAAAATGGATGATGAAAAATTGAATTCAAGTTTGATAAATGGTTCGATTGTGTCAGTCTAAACTTACAGTGTTAGCCCAACCGTATCTCTCCTAATTAATTTGTGCGATTTGTTATGTCATTTATTTTGCAAAAAATCATTATCACTATTAAATATTTTGACGGCAAATTAGCAAATGTCATAACCTTCAAGCCTGTAAGGCTTCGCGAATGAAGTATGGTAGTTGGTGCATGGGCGATGGGTCTATATCCTGTAAGACTTCGCGAATGAAGCATGGTAGTTGGTGCATGGGCGATGGGTCTATATCCAGTAAGGCTTCGCAAATGAAGCATGACGATGACCAAGGAGTTGAGGAATCTATTTGTTTCAAAATTCATGGCATGATAATCAGAAAATTTAATGAAGGGAATGCACGCAATGGTGCAACATATCAAACTATTAAGCCAGTTAATTTTGGGTAACTTGATTCTTCATGAAAGATTGCTCAAAATTTTTATTCCATCAATGGATTCATATGATTTTGCTGGCAAGGTGTCTCGAATCTTTGACTTTCGGCTTGCGAAGTCTCAGCCAAAGAGCGACATCTGTAGACACCCTTTTTTGTTCTTTTTTGATATTTTTAATTTGATATAGTTTATTTTGCAATTATGTTTTTAATAATTTGTCATTTAGAAAACTTAAGGTTGTGTTGGTAATTCTTAAAACAGATGCTGTTTTATAATTTTGATAGAACTTGAGCCTTGTTGTGCATTTTTTTCGCCCACTAACTGTTTGGATGAGTTGTCTTGTTTTGATTGAATGCTTTATTGCATGTAGGGACCACTAGGAATCTTCCATGCACTTTCCTAAGACCCTAATGCATGAGATATAAAAGCTTTCTTTAGTTTCTGCATGGGAGATCCTACGTATGGGTGGAGAGAGAGCTTTCTTTTCTGCTTGGACTGGAAAAACGTGAACAGTAAAGTTTTTCTGAGGGGGAGAGTTTTTTTTGGAGAGAGGGAGAGATCCTCTCATGTTTTTTTGGGAAGGAGCAGCTGTTGGAGCTCAAGGGAGAGAGAAGAACTGCTGGTATTTGACTCTTGCTTAGGTTGCAAGTTTCTGGTTGTTATCCTTTAGATTGGTAGTGAGATTCCCAACAGATTATGAAAGATTTCAACTTTCTTTTAGTTCTTGATCAGGTATGATTATTGGAACTGTTTTGGTTTAACAAATCTGGTAGCCATGTAGCCTTTCATTTGACATTTGTTCTTCAATAAATTTGTATAGAATAAAACAACTTTCATTGGTATTAGATGTTGTATGTCATTTCTGTTTTTTTTGTTCTTTATTTTTCATAAGCTTGCTCAGTTCTGTACATGTCCACAATGGCTGGAATGAGAGATCTCATTCCCTATTGTCATTAAAAGGATTTTTTGGGCAGTTTTGAACCTTCCTTTTGTTCCTAGTTCTAAAATTTGATTGTCATTTTGATTCATGCTACTGTCTAGATTTTCGGTTGAGCATGTTGTTAATTGTTTTCCACGCTTTGAATAACCTATTTCCTGTTTCTGCATACATGAGTTTGTGCATGAAATAAATACTAGCTACATACCTTGATTTGATCATTTCTATGATTCTGTCAGTCCCATATAATTTCATTAAGAATCTCTATTTTGCATGTTTTGTGTATGAGTTGATTGAGGGCCATTTACAGCCACCTGACGATTAAATTCATGTCTCTATTTTTCATTAGTGAGAAGGTTGAAGTAAACAGATTTCTGGGTTCAATAAAAACTTATTAGTTGAATGGAAGAGAATATATGGAGTGGGCTGTGAGATTTACTGTTTTGTTTGAACTTATTCATGATTTTTGGGCATTTAATTCTCCATCATTGGTTTGATATACTTGAGAAGAATAAGTGGCTGGAATAGGACTTCCTATGGTGTATTGCTGAATTTTTGCACTAGTGGCTGGGATAGGACTCTTCATGGTGCGTTGTTGAATTTTCATACACTAGTGCTGGAACTGGATTTCCTTTGTGAAATATTTTGGTGTGGAAATGGAATTTGAACAGTTTGTTGAAATCAAGTGCAATCCTACATGCAGCTTACAAAACCATCAAAAAATCTTTTCAAAACCAACCAAAGTACAATAAAATCTGCCTGAGTAAAAAATGCAATAAACACTTATGGAAACTCATTTTTGGAGTGCAAAGGGTGCCTAAACCCTTCCCTTTGTACAACTAAGCAATTTCCCTAGAATCTCTGATGTGGACTAGTTGGATATGATAATATTTTCCAGTTTTTCCTAAAAAACTGGTGGCGACTCCAAATCTCAATCATTCATGCATTGCCTAAATGTATTTTTCAGTTTTAGTGGGGTGGAAACAGTTAGGATTTGATTTTAAGTATTGAAGTATTTGATGAAAAAATTTCATATATTCAACTGTGGGAGTTAATGGGGTTAGCTAGAGAATTCATTGTACTTTCACCTTCTAAGTTAAAAGTATTCAAAACCTCATTAAAGAGTTCTTAATCAAAGCTCACAAATCTACTGCAAGAAGATTCAAGTTCATGTACCTCTCTCATATTTCTGAGCTTGCTTACTGTGCTATAATGTTCTACACATCTATAATGTGTAGTTTGATTTTGTTTCAATTCTTTTGTTATAATTTGTTACATGGCTTAGTGTTGGAGATAACACTAATGTGAAGCAACAAGTAGTGCTCAGTTGGCGTGATATTCACCAGTTACTTGTATGATTATTGTAAAGGTCTACTAGAGTCGAGTGTAATCAACTATTTTTACATCAACAATTGAGACCAAAATTTCTTACCTATTTTTACATTAACAACTTCTCATGAATTATTTTTATCAAGGCTTAGAGTTTTCTTTTCATTGCATCTTTCCACTTAAGATAATTCATAGCTTCATGAAATTTGAGTGGTTCAAATATGAGAGTCGAGTGTAGTTAAGAAGACAAAATGCTTTGGTGAAATATCATTATAAAAAATATGTTTTTGAATATAAAAAGCAATAGTTTGATATGTATAGAAGTCCATTAACCTAAAGAAGGCTTTACAATAAGAGATGTCCTTCGAAAAATGGTAGAAGGATGCTCACTATTAAAATGTTGTTGATAGTCGTGGGAATAATAGCTTACCTTGTAAGTATTTTGTATTGATTATGTCGATAATTGGTTGATATTTATGTAAAATTTACTTAAAAGATATAGAATTTTTTTATAATTTTTATATTTGAAATTAAGTAAATATTCTTTTATTGAAAGTTTTGTTGCTTATTATAATTAATTTTGGCAGAATTAATATTTTAAATACATTAGATAATTGTTATTGCTCCTATACAAGACCCATCATCATCTTACATTCATGGTAATCATGACAAATCTCGAGTTCAATTATCTAGGAGCATGTGAAGAAAATTTTATGAGTGCAACTTGGTTTGGGTAGGTCCGGGTAAGGGTGGAATCTATTCTTACACATTTTTAAAAATGTTCTGCTTTACCCTATTTTAGGCCAAGGTGGTTCAGAGGCTACCCTTCCCTAATTTTTCAAGTGTGGGTCAATTCCAGTTTTGGTTTATCGGTTCCAAAAAAATCATGTAACACATTAATATCAACAATCCGTTATATGCACAAATTAAAAAATCCGTTATATGAAGTATGTTGCTATGTATTACATGCAATTGTTGAATCAGTTTCACTACAACAATCTATAATAATTTATAACAATTTCAGTAATATATGAGCAATGAAGCATTCAACAATCCTAATTCAAATTAGTAAGGAATATATAAGCAAGAAACAATTCATAATGACACATAATTCCAACAATAATTCATAGTTGCAATTTAAGCAACAATTCATTGCAGCATACATAATTTCAACAACCATTCACACTAGCATATCTAATTTTAGCAACAATTTATAGTAGCAATATTATTTTAATTCATTTGATGAATTAAGAAAGTAGTAGGGGTGTGCAAGACCACCAACAATCAAGATTAGAAAATGTAAAAATGGGGACATGATAGAATGGAAGTTGTAGCAGCCAATGAAGAAAAAATAATAAGAAGAAAGACTAAGGAGGAGGAGGAGAAGGGAAAAAAAGGCAAAAATAGGAGGAAGAAGAAGAATTGAACAAAAAAGAAGAAGAAAGGGAAAATAATAGGAAGAAGAAGAATTAGATAGAGAAGAAGAAAGGGGACAAAAAGAGAGCAATAGAAATCGATAGTAGAGAAAGGAAGAAAAAGAAGAAGATATAAAGCTAAACAGCAGAGGAACGAATGAGGAAGAATCAAAGAAGAAAGGGAGAAAACAAGCAGCAACTTGAATAGGCAAGATGGAAGTGATGAACCAAGGAGCAACGGAGAATGGGAGAATGGAAGCTTAAATGAAGGCAGAAACTACAAAACCAAAAAGCCAAAAAAACACCATAGTTGCTACAACTTATTGTTGGAAACAATGTTTAAAACAAAACAAAATTTCTTCAAAGCATGTGTTTTGATGATTAACAAAGTCAAATTTGAGTATAAAGTGATTACTAATGATTATGTTGAATGTCTTAAGGAATGAAATCAGCCAAGTCGATTCCCAAGTCGACTTGGACTTCGACTTAGGGTGAAGTCGATCCCAAAGTCGACTCCACCTTCGACCTCAAACGAAACCTCATGGCCAGAGTTGAAATTGGAAGGAGAGCAGCTGAAGTCGCAGGCCAAGTCGCAGACGAAGTCGACTCCAGAATCGACTTGGAGATGCACAGTTCCTTCCAGAGTTGATTTTGGGACAGAACATTCCGAAGTCGCAGACGAAGTCGACCCCAAGATCGACTTGAGATTTTCAAAATTCAAGACACAAGTTCAAGCTCATTTTTAAGATGAAGACTAATACAAAACTAAGCAAGCAAGGTGCATATAAATTTTCAAGCTCTTCAAGATTCACAAGATGTGAAGACAATCCAGAATGAAAATAATTAAAGGAAAGAAACTAAGCAAGCTAGAGGAAAATCAAACAAGGATCAAACTAATTCGGCACAAGGACTGGTCAAGTCGCACCCCAAGTCGACTCCAAGATCGACTTGAGGTCAAGTCTGAAACCAAGTCGACCCAGAACTCAGACTTGGAAACTAGAGAGCAGCCAAAGTCGCACACGAAGTCGACTCCAGCATGCGACTTGGGCGAAGTCGACTCCACTTGCGACTTGGGAAAGTAACGTTCGAATTTTCGAACGTTGGAACATTTATTGCGCGCCAACCACTTGTATAACGTTTAAATTCTTCCCTCCTCTATAAATAGACACTCAAGCAAACGTGATTAAGGACAATACAGAGTCTAAAGAGAAAAAAGAAGTGCAAGCAAGAGCTCCTATTTGCTTTTCTCTAAACTTGGGTGATCTATACACTTTCAAAGGAAGAACGAGCTTTAAAGTTGCAAGTAGCTTCAACGAAACACAACCGGTTACTTCTACAGATTCTTCCTCAAGCTGAAACTTGCCTACACAACTCAGTAAAGTGTAGATCTTCCTTATTTTTCATATTATTGTTTGTTCTTGGTGCTTGGTTTGAGTTTGGTGTAACAAACCAAGACGTTGCAAGTAGAGTTGTGATTGGAGTGTAACTCATCATCTACTTGTGTCAATTGTATAAGCCCCCTAAAGCTAGAATCTAGAAGAGAGCGGAGACTCTAAGTGTATTCGCGGAATACATAGTGGAACCCAAGTCACAACAGTGTGTGAGCTTGGAAGAGTGGAGTAGGGAAAGGTTGCCCGAACCACTATAAATTTTGCCTACTGTTTTACTTTATTGCTTTCATCATCTCATTGCTCTCTATTTGTTTCAATCAAGGGGATTAAGCTTTCAAGGGGTTAAGTTTTTAATTTACCAAAGAATTTTATAAGAACCCAATTCACCCCTCCCCTCTTGGGTTTTGTCATTAACTCGGGACCAACAAGTGGTATCAGAGCAGGTCTTTGAGCTTACCAAAGAGATCTTATTGATATGGCATCCCAATCTACTTTCGTTCCCGCATTTGCCGAAGGCGAATCCTTTACTAGGCCACCATTGTTTGATGGGAACAATTTTGGATATTGGAAGCTACGAATGAAACAACTCATCATGGCTACCGATATGGATTATTGGATTGCGATTCAAGATGGTGTGACCTTGTCCATTGATGAAAAAGCTTCTAAATGGACCGATGAGGAAGTAAGAATCGTGAATAGCAATGCCAAAGCTATGAATTCACTGTTTTGTGCTCTTACGGCATCCGAATATGATAGAGTATCCTCTTGTTTAACTGCCAAAGAGATATGGGATACATTAACCTCCATCTATGAAGGAACTTCTCAAGTCCAAGGGACGAGAAGAAACATTTTGATTGGAGAATTGAAAAATTTTAGGATGTTAGAAACAGAAAATATTTCTGAAATGTTTGCTAGATTCTCAAAAATTACTAATGCTTTGAAAGGTCTTGGAAAGGCTATATCTGAATCTGAACAGGTTATGAAGATTCTAAGGGCTCTACCAGAATCTTAGACTCCAAAGATTACTGCAATAGAAGAAGCCAAGGACCTTAACACATTGAAGCTAGAGGACCTAATTAGCTCTTTGATGTCACATGAGCTAATTAAGAAAAGAAATGAAGATCATCACAAAGGCAAAAGAGCAATTGCCTTGAGAGCCGCACAAGACTCGGACGACACCTCATCTTCACAAAATGACGATGAAATTGCCCTACTCACAAAACAATTCAGAAAATTTGTGAGGAAAGGCAGAAATTTCAGAAATTTTAAAGAAAGAAACTCCAAAGAGAAAAAGAAAGAAAAACAAAATGTTACCGATGCGGCGGTTCGGGACACATGCAAGCCCAATGTCCAACGCCCGAAGAAAACAAGGCAAAGGAACAAAGAAAAGATCGAGGTGACAACAAAAGATTTCAAAGAAACAAAGGAAGAGGCATGTACGTAAATGAAGAAGAATCTACAACGAATAGCTCCTCAAGTGAAGAATGTGAAGCAGATTGTGCAAGAATCTGTTGCATAGCAAACACCGACATATGCTTTGCAGCCACGGAAACCTTGGAGGATCAAGCTACTTCAACGGACTGCACAAGTAGTCAAGAGGTAACCTCCAAACAGAAATCCTTTTCAAATTTTTCTACAAATGAATGTATTAAATGTGCTGAATTAGAAGAACTTCAACAAGCTTATGATTCACTATATGAAGAAATAAAGAAATTAGGAAACAAGTTTACAATAAAGAAAAGACAATGTGATGCAGTAATAATTGTAAATGGTAAACTTGCTGAAAAATTAGATAAGTTAAAAGATGAAAAGAATACCCTAGAAAATGAGTTAAAAAAACTTAAAAACGAGAATGAATCATTAAATGAATCCCTTGCCAAATTCTCTAATCCAGGAGAAAATGTGAAAATGTTCTTGAAAATGACAACTCAAACTTGCAAGAAAGGACTTGGATACATTACATTTGAACAATCAAAGTCTAATGCTCCAAGAAATAATATCAAACTCATTTATACTAAACCAAAGATAAAACAAGTAGTTTGGACCAAAAGACCAACTAATGAACAAATTACCAAATGGCTCCCTATTTCTAGACTTCCGGGAGATTGTAACTTTTGCAACAAGTTAGGACATAAGGTCTATCAATGTAAATTAAGAAAACTGCAAAACCTTGGTGCTAAATTGGTTTGGATGCCGAAAAGAATTGGATTTATGGTTTCAAAGATAGATCAACATAAACTCCAAAGGATAACTAACCCAAACGGACCCATAAAATGGGTACCAAAAGGATGAGCTCCACTCAAATTAATTTTTGCAGGTATGTCTTAAAGCGAAGGCCAATAACGTATGGTTTATGGATAGCGGTTGCTCAAGACATATGACAGGAGAAAAAAGATTATTTCACAAGATCAACCCATGTGATGAAGGAACAGTAGTTTTTGAAAATAACGAAAAAGGTAAAATAAAAGGTAAAGGAAATGTCTATGGTATTTCAAATGCATGTATTGAAAATGTTCTATTTGTTGAAGGACTCAAACACAACCTAATGAGCATTAGTCAACTGTGTGATAAAGGATATAAAGTTGTATTTGAATCCTCTATATGTAATGTTATTGATGATGACGAGCGCATAATTTTTAGTGGCAAAAGACATAAAAATGTATATTTGGTTTGCCTTGATGACTTAGAAGGAAAATGTCTAATAGCCATAGAAAATGATCCATGGAAATGGCATGCAAGGCTTGGACATATAAATATGTCAAATATTAGAACCTTATGGAAAAAGAATTTGGTACAAGGCCTACCAAAGCTCAAATATGACAAAGATAAGATTTGTAAAGCCTGTCAACTATCTAAACAACCGAAAATGCCATTTTTGACCAAACAGGAAATCTCAACAACTAGACCACTTGAATTACTACATATGGGTCTTTATGGGCCATCAGACATTTTAACTCTTGGTGAGAAAAAGTATGTATATGTAATCGTGAATGACTTTTTTAGATTTACTTGGATTATACTCTTAGCTAGCAAAGATGAAACATTTTCAATGTTTGTCTCGTTTTCAAATTTGGTGCAAAATGAAAAATAAAGTTCAATCATTTCCATTAGAAGTGACCATGGTGGTGAATTTGAAAATACTCGATTTATAGAATTTTGCAATGAAAAGGGAATTCACCATACATTTTCTGCACCAAGAACTCCTCAACAAAATGGAGTTGTTGAAAGGAAAAACCGGACAATTCAAGAAATGGCTAGGACCATGCTAAATGAGAGTAAATTGTCCAAGAGATTTTGGGGTGAAGCTGTAAGTACAGCTTGTCATTTATTAAACCGAGTTACCATTAGAGCTATATTGAAAAAGACCCCATATGAACTTTGGAAGGGCAGAAAACCAAACATATCATATTTTCATACTTTTGGATGTATTTGTTATGTGCTAAATAATGGAAAAATAAATCTGGAAAAATTAGATGCCAAAAGCGATGAAGTTATTTTCTTGGGTTATTCATCAAATAGCAAAGCATATAGAATTTTCAACAAAAGACATCAAACAATAGAAGAGTCAATACATATTGTCTTTGATGAATTTAACCAAACTCCGAGAAAGGAGGATGAATTAAGTGATGCAGATGATACAAAAGGAAAACAACAAGAACAACCAAAGGAAATCGAGCTCAAGCCAGAAAACTCCATGGAGGAAGAGGTAAGTAAAGGTAATGATTCTTACAAACCTCCAACTGATTTAAAGTTCAAAAATGCCCATCCAATTGAGCAAGTCATTGGAAATGTTTATGAAGGAGTGAAAACTAGGAGATCAAAGAAAAACATTTGTGGAAAATATGCATTTGTGTCAAAAATCGAACAAACTACCATTGAACAAGCTCTCAATGATGAAAATTGAGTTATTGCAATGCAAAAAGAGCTAAATCAATTTGAAAGGAATGATGTATGACATTTAGTTCCTAGACCAAATGGTTATACCATTATTGGTACCAAATGGATATTTAGGAACAAATTGGACGAAAGCAGACTTGTAATTAGAAACAAGGCTAGATTAGTAGCCAAAGGGTATTCCCAGGAAGAAGGGATTGATTTTGAAGAATCATATGCACCTGTGGCTAGATTAGAAGCCATACGCATCTTACTAGCATTTGCTTCTCACATGAATTTCAAATTGTTTCAAATGGATGTAAAAAGTGCATTTTTGAATGGTTACTTGAATGAAGAAGTATATGTTGAACAACCCCCTGGATTTGAAGAAAAGGATCAATCTAAAGCATTATATGGACTAAAACAAACCCCAAGAGCTTGGTATGAAAGGTTAAATAGTTTTTTGATTGATCATGAGTTTCAAAGAGGGAAAGTTGATACTACTTTATTCATCAAATATAAAAGTAAAAACATCTTAATCGTGCAAATCTATGTAGATGATATAATATTTGGAGCTACTGATGAAACTTTATGCCAAGAATTTTCTAAGATCATGCAGAGCGAATTTGAAATGAGCATGATGGGAGAACTAAATTTCTTCCTTGGATTTCAAATCAAGCAACAAAACGAAGGGATATTCTTAAATCAGTCCAAGTACGTCAAAGAAATGCTAAAGAAATTTGGAATGCAAACTACAAAAGGAGCAAATACTCCAATGAGTTCTACAATCAAGATCGACACGGATGAAAACGGTAAATGTATCGATCAAAAGCTTTATAGAAGTATGATAGGATCATTATTGTATTTAACTGCGTCTAGACCAGATATTTTATTTAGTGTTTGTATGTGTTCTAGATTCCAAGCATGCCCCAAAGAATCACATCTATTGGCTGTAAAAAGAATTTTTTAATATTTGATAAATACTACTAATCTTGGACTATGGTATCCAAAGGGGTCAACATTTGACTTAATCGGCTATTCGGATGCGGATTTTGCCGGCTACAAAGTAGATAGAAAAAGTACTAGTGGAGCCTATCAGTTTCTTGGAAATATGTTGGTTTCATGGTATTCAAGGAAACAAACCAGTGTTGCCCTATCTACTACAGAAGCTGAATATATAGCCGCCGGAAGCTGTTGTGCCCAACTACTTTGGATGAAACAACAATTAAAAGACTATGACATTGATTATTACAATATTCCCATTAAATGTGATAACACAAGTGCTATTTGTTTGACAAAGAATCCTGTACTGCACTCAAGAACCAAGCATATAGATGTAAGATATCATTTTATTCGAGAACATGTTGAAAATCAGGATAATTATTTGGAATATGTGAAAACTGAGGATCAAATTGCTGACATCTTTACCAAACCATGAGCAAATGAATCATTTTATAAAATTAGAAATGATATGGGGATGATAGAATTAAATTAGGAAAAATTATACAAGAAAATCTGATCTAAAAAGGGTCAAGTCGATAAGTCAAGTCGACTCTAGTAAAGTCAAGTCGACTCCAGTAAAGTCAAGTCGACTCCAGTGAAGTCGACTTGGGAGAAGCGAAGTCGACTCCGCCTCTGAGGCGAAGTCGACTCCGAGGGGTCGAAGTCGACTTCGCCTAGGGCAAAGTCGACTCCGCGCGCGACGGATCGTCTTCCTCTCTTCCTTTTCTTTCTCCTTCCTCCTCTTTCTCCCACCGTCTTCCCTGTTTTCTGCTCCTCTCCAGAAACTCCTCCTCCGGTGATTTTTCCTCTTTGTTTCTTCTCTATCTGTTCCCGGCAACTCCGAAAACTCCGGACATTTCTTCACCGAATCCCTCTCTTCTTCTTTTTCTCTCCAAATCCGCGGCTCTCTCCCCTATTTCCATTTTCTCCCTCTTAGATCCTCTCTTCTTTCTCTCCGTACTATCTCTTCTCTCACTCCCTCTCCTCTCTTCCATCTCTGCTCCAAGCTCTCTCTCTCTCTCACTCTCCGTGTCTTCTCCTCTCTCTCTTCGTGTCTCGCAATTTCTCTCTCTCTCTCTCTGCTCTTTGTCTTTGTGCCACTCTAAATTTCAAAAATTTACAATGGCTTCGAAGTCCAGACCTCCCAAACTAGCTGTCTTAAAACCATCCCTCAAACCAGTTCCCAGACAGTCTACATCCTATACCAACGACGAAGTGCCTAGGAGACGACACACTTCCTCAAAGCGAGCCCGGGAAGAACCATCTACTTCCACTGGCCGCCGAGTGCGTTTTCAAACGGGAACCCCGTCAAACACAACAGGTCATGAGGAACAAGCCCAAACCTCACAAAGCACCCAATCTGGGGTAAGAAGAAGAGGCAATATTGCTGCAAAAGCCCAAGTACCAAAGATGCCGACTGCATATTTCAAAACCAAACTCCAGCATAGTTGGTTCTACAAGCACTTCTACGAATGGAAGGTATTCATCCCTAAGATCATCGATTTCAAGTTTTTCAAAGATTATGGGTCGGATATAGAAGATCTTTTAGAATTTCAAGGTTGGACCAAGCTACTAAAGGAAGATGAAAGGGTCTATCCAGATCTAACCAGGATCTTCTATTACCTATGGGATGAGGAATATTACAACATTTTTGTAAAAGGAGTTAGCATGTTCTTTGGAATTGGAGTAACTCCAAGTTTGGAAGGAGCTATGATCAATATCGGACAGATACTTGAGGTACCACATGTAGATGAGCCGCTTCCTGCAAATCTTTCACTTGATCAGATATACAATCAGCTCACTCGGAGCAACAAATATCATCCCGGGATCAAGTTTTTACACTACATGGATCTGTCCCCAAGGCTGCGAGTTCTACGCCTGCTAATAGCTCATTGCATCTATCCCAAAGGCGGAGGAAGAAATCAGTTGAATCCTCAAGAAGCCGGGATACTATGGAAGATTGTGAACAGGGTAAAAGTCAGCCTTCCCCGTTTATTCCTTGAAGCCCTTAGTTGCAGAAAGGACAATCCACGGGGAGTCCTACCCTATGGTACCTGGATCACGAAGATCCTTGAGCATTTCGAGGTGGATATTGAAGGTGAGCCCTTCGAAGTATTGAAATCCACCAATGCAATCAATAAGGCATTGATCCAGAGAATGAAGATCAATGTAAATGAGCTTAGGGCGGAAGCAGAGGCTCCTGAAGAAGGACAAGCACATACTGAGGGGGAGCAGCCTCCAGAGGCACCACCTTCTCCACCACAGGACATTCATGAGGAACCCGCCTCTCCTATGACGCATGGATCCTTCTCTCCACAGGGATCAGCTATACCAGATCTGGCGCCTCAACCTTCATCCCAGGAGGCCAGTTTACAGACTATTCGAGATGAGATAGCTGTCATACGAGAAGAAATGGGACAACAATAGAATAGAATCACAAATCTCATCTCCGAGGTCCTCACAGCTATCATGGACATGCATTCCCGACAAGATCGTATCGATCGGGAAATGCGTACCATTCGATATCATCTCGCATCTGGGTGACACCGAAATCAGCCCATACCTGAACTTGATCCATTTGAATCCGGATCAATTCATCGAGATCCAACTCCCGCACCTGTCTCTTCATTTTACTCATCAGCTCATGTTCGACCCATCAAACCCATTCAATCTTCATATCCCATTTCCAAATTTCAATTCACCAAATCCTTGGTAATTGAGCCGTTTTTGAAGGATTGACAAAAAGAGGGAGATAGGATAGAGTTTTTTGAGTACATAGCATAGGCTTTAGAACATTTTGGGTTGGGTAGCTTGTATTTAGGTTTTACTTTTGCTTTACATTGTAATCTGTATGAATCATGATAATATGAAACTTGATTTATGTTCTATGAAACTTGTTTTATGTTCTAATATTCGTTTCATGCATGTTATACTTTGTTTGAAAGATATTATGATGATTTGTTTTGGAAACTATATGAATGTGATTTTCTTGAAAGGTACAAACTCAAATTAGTTTTGTCAATCATCAAAAAGGGGGAAATTGTTGGAAACAATGTTTAAAACAAAACAAAATTGACCAAAGCATGAGTTTTGATGATTAACAAAGTCAAATTTGAGTATAAAGTGATTACTAATGATTATGTTGAATGTCTTAAGGAATGAAATCAGCCAAGTCGATTCCCAAGTCGACTTGGACTTCGACTTAGGGTGAAGTCGATCCCAAAGTCGACTCCACCTTCGACCTCAAACGAAACCTCATGGCCAGAGTTGAAATTGGAAGGAGAGCAGCTGAAGTCGCAGGCCAAGTCGACTCCACTTGCGACTTGGAGGCCAAGTCGCAGACGAAGTCGACTCCAGAATCGACTTGGAGACGCACAGTTCCTTCCAGAGTTGATTTTGGGACAGAACATTCCGAAGTCGCAGTCGAAGTCGACTCCGGTTTGCGACTTGGACGAAGTCGCAGACGAAGTCGACCCCAAGATCGACTTGAGGTTTTCAAAATTCAAGACACAAGTTCAAGCTCATTTTCAAGATGAAGACTAATACAAAACTAAGCAAGCAAGGTGCATACAAATTTTAAAGCTCTTCAAGATTCACAAGATGTGAAGACAATCCAGAATGAAAATAATTAAAGGAAAGAAACTAAGCAAGCTAGAGGAAAATCAAACAAGGATCAAACTGATTCGGCACAAGGACTGGTCAAGTCGCACCCCAAGTAGACTCCAAGATCGACTTGAGGTCAAGTCTGAAACCAAGTCGACCCAGAACTCAGACTTGGAAACTAGAGAGCAGCCGAAGTCGCACACGAAGTCGACTCCAGCATGAGACTTGGGCGAAGTCGCAGACGAAGTCGACTCCACCTGCGACTTGGGAAAGTAACGTTCGAATTTTTGAACGTTGGAACATTTATTGCGCGCCAACCACTTGTATAACTTTCAAATTCTTCCCTCCTCTATAAATAGACACTCAAGCAAACGTGGTTAAGGACAATACAGAGTCTAAAGAGAGAAAAGAAGTGCAAGAAAGAGCTCCTATTTTCTTTTCTCTAAACTTGGGTGATCTATACACTTTCAAAGGAAGAACGAGCTTCAAAGTTGCAAGTAGCTTCAACGAAACACAACCGGTTGCTTCTACAGATTCTTCCTCAAGCTAAAACTTGCCTACACAACTCAGTAAAGTGTAGATCTTCCTTATTTTTCATATTATTGTTTGTTTTTGGTGCTTGGTTTGAGTTTGGTGTAACAAACCAAGACGTTGCAAGTAGAGTTGTGATTGGAGTGTAACTCATCGTCTACTTGTGTCAATTGTATAAGCCCCCTAGAGCTAGAATCTAGAAGAGAGCATAGGCTCTGATTATATATGCCCCCTAGAGCTAGAATCTAGAAGAGAGCGGAGACTCAAAGTGTATTCGCGGAATACATAGTGGAACCCAAGTCACAACGGTGTGTGAGCTTGGAAGAGTGGAGTAGGGAAAGGTTGCCCGAACCACTATAAATCTTGCCTACTGTTTTACTTTATTGCTTTCATCATCTCATTGCTCTCTATTTGTTTCAATCAAGGGGATTAAGCTTTCAAGGGGTTAAGGTTTTAATTTACCAAAGAATTTTATAAGAACTCAATTCACCCCTCCCCTCTTGGGTTGTGTCATTAACTCGGGACCAACACTTACTTTCTTCGATATATTGATGTTAGAAGAGAGATGGGACCCAGACCTGCCTGACAATGTAGTGGAGGACACCGTACTCGATGAAGTCCTCAATTCATTGACCTTGAGCGAGAGGCAAAAGAAATCTATGAGAGAGAGAGCTCGAGAAAGAGGTCGATGATGGACGTAGAGATCAGGGATGGAGGCTATTGGAGATGAAATCAAAAGGGGAAGGGGTTGGGATTGATTAGTGGCCATGGAAGCATTGATGCAAGAATGGGAAAGAGAGATATAATGGCATAGGCGTTGCACTATTAGGGTCTCCTAGGGTTCAAAAAACGAGAGGGAAAGAGGGAGAGGAGTGCAAGGTCGAGATTCAACCGATTAAAATATGATAAGGCTTGGGAGACAGATATGTAACAAGGTTAGAGGAGAATTCTGATAAGTTATCATAAGAAATCTGATAAGTTATCATAAGAAATCTGATAAGTTTTATGATGATAAGATATGTTATGTGAAATTCCCATCAATTCCAGATACTCAAGTTCTTGGAATCGAACCTACCCGAATTTGAATGAATATCTTACTTGTGGAATTGAACTGACCCTATGAGTAGGTTTCTTAGAATTGCCCTGATCCTAATTAGGGTACCTGATGGGTTGACTAGCAGTTACCCTGACAAAGTTGCACCCTAGAAAATTCTAGTTGATTATCTAACAATGGTACGACTAGTGGGCGCAAATGCCATAAGGCTATGGTTTTGAGTACCCACACACTGTAGAGTGTTTTATTATTTCCCCCCTAGGTGGGGGTGTTTACCATTTCCTCCCTAAGATTAAGGTATTTAGAGAAATATCCCTTCATTGTGTGAGGATTGAATGTGCTTGATTAATCATTATAATATCAAATGTCATTGTGTGTATATATAAAAAAGAGCATGATTATATACATCATGTCGTATTTTAGCCTAAAATACAACTTCATTTATTTTATTTTTATTTTTATTTAATTTTTTCTTCATAAACATATTTTCTTAAGTGAATTTAATCTATATACCAAGTTTTGCGCTTTTAGAATATTTTTACTCATTTATTTTTTATTATTAAAAATCAAATTTTTTAAGGGGTGAAAAATGGCTTAAAGGCCCCTAAAATTGTCTCTATTTTAAAAATAAAAGATAAATATGTAAAAGTATTCTAAAATGACAAAATTTAGTATATAGATTAAATATTCTAAGAAAAAAATGTTTATGAAGAAAAATAAAATAAAAATAAAATAAATAGTTGTTGTATTTTAACCTAAAATACATCATGATGTATATAATCATTGGGGGTGTTAATAGATTGGGTTGTATGGGTTGGAGACTAATCTTAATCCTAATCCATTTAAAATATTTCAACCATAATCTGTTTATTAACCCATTTAAAAAACCTCGACTTAACTCATTTGCAACCCATTTAATAAACGGATTGATAGGTTGTTAAGAGATTGTATAGCAAATGACTTGAAGATCTGAATAGTATTTATGACACAAGGAAAATGAAAACAGGGTAGCAATGAGAGAATAGAATTAGGGCAGCGGTGGAAAAATAAAAATTAAGTGGTAGGAGGAAGACTTAGTGGGGGAAAAATAATCAAGGGTTTTACATTTATTTGTATAACTTCAATAGGTTCAACGAGTTAAATGGATTGAACGAGTTAAAAGGTTTGAACAGGTTAAATACGTTAAACGAGTTATTAAAAAACTAATGGGTTATAAAATCTCAACCTGAATCTGTTTATTTAATTAACTGGTTGAATAAATTAGCGGATTCTAACCCATTTATTAAAAAATTTCAACTAAAATCCATTTATAAATAGGTTGGACGAGTGAGTTGAAGGGTTGACGAACACCATTGACATCCCTGATTAATCATACTCCATGAAAAAAATGCATGACGACAAGGATGAGTAGCATGGTGCAAAAACCAAGGCATCCAACAATTAAATCCATGCTCCAACTTAATTCACTGCCACCCACATGCCACCCTTGCAACAATAAGTCCGTTCAAGCAAAACATGGCCACCATCAACCGTCCAAATCAACGGTAGGAAATTCACCACCGTCCAAGCAAATCAGCACGCACGTCCACCAATAGCAATCATCCAAAATCAATAGCTACTCTCACTGCCTGCAGCAACTTCTTCTTCAGCAGATGCCAACCTCCATCCGTCCACCTGTTTGGGCGCTCATCCATCAACGGCCATCTAAAATCAGCCATTCAGATGCACTGCCCAACCCAAAGATCCGCGCGGCCATGACAAATCTCTAATTTAAACCATTCATGACAGATTTCAGCATCCAGAAAACTAGGCCGTCCGATTACTCATCAACGGTCCCAAAAAAAAAAAAAAAAAACCAGCGGCACTTCAAATGCAAACCAGTGCACGTCTCCCATGAAATCATAGCTCTTCGACAGATGGAAATCTAATTTATTATTAATAGTATCGCATATGAATATTTGTCATAGAACAATACATGATTGATTCAAGAAGCAGAAATCAGTAAGCAAGCACCAGATGGATAGTGGGTGCAACTTGGTACCACATTGGTTAGAACACAACTAACCTAACTCAATTTCAAAACCAAGTTTGGATTTTCTTTTAGAAATTTTTTTCAAAATAGAGTTGGCTTCAACTTGACCCAAAAGAATCCAAAATCAATACTAGATTTATATAAACCTGGTATCAAAACTTGATTTGGTCAGAACCCAACATCCCCCCTAAGTTGTTAAACGAATTATATTAATTTATTTATTAAGTATTTTTACTATAATTATGATAAAAGTTATTTTATGTAATCATAACCTAATTAATTGTAAAATTTTTATTTTAAAACCAAAATATCATACATTTTTCATAAAAAGTTTGAATCTATTGCATCTATGTCAACTTAATTTATAAATAATTACAAATATACCAACTTTTTAAAATTATTGCATATATACTAATTAACTATGAGATATATAAGTCTCACTTTTATTAAACTCGTTTAGATAGTGAATTCATGTAATTCTAATTATTTTTCTTACCTTAATTGTTGATGGTGAATTTATTATTCCGTTGTACTTGGTATTATTTTTAATTAAAAGATCAACTTTCATCGAAATCAAAAATATTATAGTTCATATAAATATATTCATGTATAAATTATGAATAAATAGGTTATCATAATTAAAAGTGTATTTTAAAATTAGTTGGTATGAATGCAATAATGTTCAAAGAGTTCGTTACTTCTATTGGTCTGAGAGTAATCCAAGTTTCAACTTGAAACCAAGCTTGAAACCAATGCCATCCTTGTTCGAACCCACCCCGATTTCGGATTCTAATATTAGGGTTAGGTTTTAGGTTCACCTAAGCTTGGTACAACCCGACCGAAGTTGCACCACTACTGTCAAGCTATTCCATACATTTCTAGGAAAATAAACAACAATTGGTCATTGGTAGAAGTTGCTTATTAGTTGCTAATTCTCCTTTGTAACATCTAAGACACTAGAAGAATTCTCACTATGCTTATCATTTTGTCGATTATCAATATCTTCTTCCAATATCGTTGGCAATGGAGAAAGGTCACTATGAGCAAATTTATTATATCCTTTTACTAGCAAAAGACACATTGCGAGAAATAAATAACTTATGACTAATATAATCATGGCATTTGTTTCCATTTGAGTTGATGAATGCCTTAGAAAAATGAATTTCCTGTCATGATTATCAAAATTTTGACGATCTTACAAATGAACATAATAACAACATCCAAACACTCTTAAATGAGAAAATCAAGCTATTGACTATGCAAAAGTTGTAAAGGGAATTTATTTTTCAAAATCTAGCTAGGTAGTCAATTAGTCAAAATAACAACTTGTAAGAATAACTTCAATAATATGTCTATTTTTCCTTTTAGTTATACTATTTGATTGAGGTGTCCCAATACATGTGGTTTGCTATAGGATTCTATAACTTTTTAGATAGGCTTATAAGGAATGATTAATATACTTGGTATATATATCAATACACAACACTTTAATATGAATGATAAACTAAATAAGAATTATTTAATGAAATTGTTAAAAAATATATAGCACTTCATTTTTAGATTTCAATAAAAAAAAACCCAAGTTGTACTTATCATCAATGAATGTGATCATGAATCTATGATCATGAATCTATCTCCTTATGGGGGAATCAACTAGAGCAAGTCACGAACATGAAAATGAACTAACTTAAAGAGCTCATTAGAAAAAGTGAAATTTTTAGGAAATGGAATGTGTTTTGTTTAAAAAAATAACAGACATCATAATTATTTAATCTCAACGTGAAATTGGGATCTAATAATTGAAAAGCTCGATCTAATGAGTGCCCCATTCTTTGATGTCAAAGGAGTGATGGTTCCTCTTTACTTTCTAAGCTGCAAAAGTCTTCATGAGTGAAATTCAACATATACAATCCTCTAGTTATTCTTCACCAATTGTCTGTCCCATAACTCTATCAAAAAAATAATTGAAGAGAGAACACCATATTGCAATTGAGATGTTTAATTAGTTTGCTAGCAAATAGTAATTTTGACTTCAATAAGGAAACAAAGAAGACATTTGAGTTCGATGAAAAAAATAATTTTACTTATTCCTTGTACAAAAATTTGTTAACCATTGGCCACTGTGATTGGTACCTTGGAAGCGTTAAGTTGAATATTAGAAAGACAAGTAAAACAACTGCCGATATAATTTGTTGTACTTGAATCTATTATCCAACTATTTTTGTAAAAATGCTAAAGAAGTGAAATTATCATGTTTTGATGCGATAGTTGTATCTTTCACAATGTTGTTGAGTTGCATAAGTTGATAAAGTTGTTTGGAGATACTTTTAAAAGATATTTGAGGTTCAAGAGATCAGGCTTAACCAACCATTTTTCTGTTTGCATTTTTTCCATACTTCCACGAAAATGAGGATAAAGAGTCTAGCATTAGTTTTTGGTATGACCGGTATTCTTGCAACGATCATAGTGAAGAGTACGATTCTTTACCTCACATATTAATACCTCTACCACCACTTCTATTTTCCATCTTCATAAAAGTGAATGGTTTTCATTAATTTTTCTCCCTAGCTTGTGTTCTCAGTTCATAACTCCTTTCCCCATTTTCTCACATTGTATGATTTTACAGGCAGTGAAAAGGAGGGTAGAGTGACACTTACGAGAATTTGTACCTCACATTCTGGTTTTAGACAAGCTAGTTATTGGAATATACGAACTTGTTCTTCTTAGTTAAGATAATGGATAACCTTTTTTGTTGGAGGTTGATATTACTTCAATTCATCCTACCTTTTTTCATGTGTTCCAATGTTCAATGAATGTTTGATTTAGCTTTTGCTTAGCATGAAAAAGTTCTTGTTGAATTTCAAAAATCGTGAAGAAATATTTTATTGTCCATACATATCCATAATAGAATCCTACAATGATTTACCATTTTCAACATATGCAAAAATCCCACAATGATTTGAGGAGAGCTATTATTTTTCTATTAGTATAACCTAGTTTTCACCACACTCCTAAAGATATTGCGAAAGCACTTTGTCAAGAAAGACAATTTTAACCATTTAGCATTATGGTAGTTAGCTTTTTTTTTTAATAATTCGCTGCAATACATTGCAAGACAAAATACAATGTTGGTTTCCTCAGCTCCTTTCTCTCCATCAAAAACTAGGTACATCTAGAAGAGAAAGGAGATGGAACCACACTTAAAAAGTCATCCATCCACAGTAAATCATTACAAATCATTGGTCGAAAACAGATTAGAATATGATCCACCCAGACATTTGCTTCCCATCTAAGTTTAGCCCCCACTTTGCAACATGGTGTGCCACCTAATTCCCATTTCTTAGCATGTGATTGAAATCCAGACATTTAAATTTACTACTTGATCTTTTGATTTTATTTATCCAGCTCCCACAATAAGATTTGACCACCATGCCATTTTTCAGCCAATAGATAAGCACTAATGAATCGGATTCCACTACAACTTTTTTCACCTTTAACTCTTCCAGTCATTTTAATCCAAAAAATACAGCAATCACTTCTTGTTCTACTGGGTTCAGCTTGCCCCTCTTTCTCTAATTTCTCATTACTATCACTTCTTCCCTTTCATTCCTCACGATTGTCCCAAACGCTATCATCTGATTCTCTAAATTGTTACCTGCATCCACATTCATTTTAAGAAAATTGCACCTAGGTTTTATCCATCTAGCTGGTAAGTTCAGGCCAAGTAGCTCCCCTGTCTACATCAAGTTTGACTCCATGAACCCATCAATGTAGTCATTACTCCGCAGCATTCTTTTTAGCTCCTGAATGCCACCCTCCATTGAACTTCTATTTCTTTTATGCCAAATCTTCTAACAGCGAGTAACAAACAGAGTTAATAGATAGCTATCTCTATTTGCACAAAATTGCTCAAAGATCTCCCTTATGCTTGTAACCTGTATGACGTAATTAAATTTTGAATTGAAGAAAATACCTTGGATCTCCTGACACCTCCAGAAGATATGAAGGCATGTTTCAATATCATAGATCTTACCACATAACAGACGGTGTTGCTCACTTAGATTCCTCTCTTCAATAGGTTTTCTCTAACATGTAGTGTATCTGTATAATCTCCATCCAAAGTGCTGAACTTTTTTGGAATCTTTAAGCACCATGTTCTGCTCCAAATCATTCTTACTTCTTCAGCATCCCTTGCCCTCATGAGATGTTCATCTCTGTTGTGCAATGATAGAGCCTGTTTGTATGCTGATCGAACGCTAAAGATTCCAACATGTTCTTCTCCCTAATAAATTTTATCTTTCGTGTTTATCTCTGGTATTGGAATACAACTAATTAGGTTCCATCCTCTTTCCCCTGCTTCCCTTCGGACTCTCTCTTCTATCTATTCCCTTTTTTCCATATCAATGAAAGAGCTTACCCAAGAGTCCTCCACATCACTTAGGAGAGGGCCAGATTTGACAACATATTCCCTTGCCCATTTATTAGAAAAGAATCTTACCTTTCTTCCATCACCAATCCTCCATCTTAGCCCTTCCTTAATAGTGAGAAATGTCTAAACAATGCTTCTCCAGATAAATGAGCTTCTCTTCCCAACTTTCCCTTTTAATAAGTCCCCTTATTTTGAAATATTTTTGGTTGAAAATTTCATAGCTAAGAGTTTCTTTATCATTCAATAATTGCCAAGCTTGCTTTGCAATTAGTATAAGGTAAAAAGCATGCAAATCTCTATAACCTAGTCCACCATCTTCTTTTAGAAGGCAAAGTTTTCAAGCCACCCAGCTTATCTTTCTCTTTCCATCCTTCTCTCCTCACTAATAACTACTCATCATGGCATTCAGATCATGACATACCTTCTCTGGAATAAGGAAGAGATTCATTAAGTAACTAGGAATTGCTTGTGTAACTACTTTCAATAAGATTTCCTTGCCTCCACAAGAGATTAGTTTGCGAAGCCTACCTTGGATTCTCTTCCAAACTTTCTCTTTAAGGAAACACTCTAGCATTATTCCTTCCACATCAGACCGGTAACCCAAAATAGTTGTCCATCTGATTTCCTTTTGATTCCAACATTTCTTCAATCCCCCTTCTTGTTTCCAGCAAAGAATTTTTGACAAAAAGTATGGTAGTCTTTTCTTTGTTGACCAGCTGTTCTAAAACCTCCTCATACGCCTTAAGAATTGTTAGCATTTGTTCCATTTCTTTTCTATTTACTTGGAGAAATAACAGGACATCATCTGCAAAGAATAAATGGGAGATTCTTGGTCCATCCCTACATAATCTCAACCCATGCAAGCTTCCACTGTTATGAGCATGCCTAATCAAAGTAGACAGGTCTTCTACATAAAAACAAAAAGAGATATGGGGATATTGGGGTCCCTTGTATTGGCCCACTACTAAACCAAAATAGATCAATTTTATGCCCATTTAATGAAATTTTGAATGACACAAACATCATGCAATATTTTATCCATTGAATCCACTTATTAGAAAAACTCATTCTCTTCATCATGTTAAGAATAAATCTCCACGTAACTCGATCATAAGCCTTGGAAATATCCAATTTGATTGTCATGTCTTCTCTACTACCCTTTCTTCTATTTTTAAGACATGCACCCCTTCGTAAGCCACCAACACATTATCCATTATCAACCTTTTGGGAACAAAGGCACTTTGCTCTTCTGAGATGATCTTAGGAAGGCATGCTTTTATCCTATTAGCAAGAATTTATGAAATGATCTTGCATAAGACAATATGTAGGCTAATAGGTCTAAAATCATTGATCTTCGTAGCCCCTTTCTTCTTTGGAATGAGGACTATTGTTTTTTGAATTATCTCCCTTAGCAATTTTAGCTTTCCTCATCGGAAACTAGCTCCAAAAAAGCTTTACAAGCATCTAATATCTTATCTTCTATTAGGTTTCAATTTCTTTGGTAAAAGCCTGCTAACATACCATCTAGCCCCGGAGCTTTCAATGGGTTCATTTCCTTTACAACTCTCCAAACTTTTTCTTTTGAAAGTCTACTTGTCAGCCACTGATTTTCAGCCTTTGTTACTTTTTTTGATATTAGTTCCAATACACCCCTAGAATCCCCATGTGTGTTTGATAAATAAATATCTTTAAAATGTCTGAAAACTAGTTTCTCCTTCTCTTGTCGTTCCTCAATCCTCTCCCCATTCTCATCCTCCAACCAACTGATGAATTTTTTTCCTCTTTTCAAATGTTTCCTTGTAAAACTAGGTTGTATTTTTATCTCTATGTTGAAGCGAAAATACCTTTGCTCATTGCTTCCACTTTAATCCCACATCCTCTAACAAAGAATTTATCAGCCTTTCTTTCTCTCTAATTTTTCTGTCTCTTTCATCTGGACTTGCCTCCTTTTTTAACTCTTGTAGCTGACCTTGCTGTTGTTTGATGAGCTTGGACATGTTGCATCTAGTTTTCCTGCTCTACTGCAGAAGTTTCTAGCCGCATTTTTGTAATTTCTATTTTATTCTGCAAAACTTTAAAAGATTATCTCTTGATTCTTCTTTCCAAACTTCACTGACATTCTAATTTGCCTCATTGTATTTTTCCCAACATAACTCGTATCTAACTTACCTTTCTCTGGACTTCAACTTATCTCTTATATCTAGAATCAAGCAGATTGGGCAGTGATCAGGTGCTGTTACGATCTTGTGATGAAGCCGTGCAAATGGAAATAGTACTACCCACTTTAGAGTAGATAAGCAACTATCCAACCATGCTTCCACTCTATCCCTCCTTAAGTTGTTGTTTCTTGATGTCATTATTGGGCCTGAAAAACCAATATCCTGTAGTTTACGATCTTCTGCTACGTTCGTAAATAGCACCATTTGTCTTTTTGATCTCTTACGAAAGTTGAGGTATTTCGATGCCCCTGCTACTTCATTAAAGTCTCCCATCACTGCCCATGGGATTTTCAATTTTCTCCTAAGAGTTCTTAGCAAATTCCACGATTCTTTCATTCTATGAAGCTTAGGTTTTCCATAGAAGCCAAATAAGCGCCAAAATTTGCCTTTCATATCCTTGACTTTCACATCAATATGATTATCCAAATATGACATAATATTGATCTCCAACTCATCAGTACATAGCAAAGCAAGGCCTCCTCTTCTATTCCTACAGTCAACGATAAAACAACCATCCATCTTTAGTCCCTTCCTTATCCATCCCATCTTAGTTGTCATTTTTATCTCCATTAAGAATATCGAAATGGGAGCTTACTTCTTGACCAAGTCAAAGAGAATACAAATTATCTGTGGGTTCTCAAGCATATGACAATTCTAGGACGAATTTGACATTTAGTTATGGTGGGGCTGAGAGATTTTCTCGGCCTCCACCATTACATCAATTATCTCCTCCCCACTCAATCCTTGTCTACTCCTTTTCTGTCTTACAACATCCCCATCCTTGTCCCTCTCCTCCTCATAATATCTCCTCTTTCTATTCCTCTCTTCCTTGCCTTCTATTACTACCTTTACTTCCCCACATATAGCTTCTCTTCTCTCACATTCTCCACATTAATTTCTTTTCCTTGTGAGTAATACCCTTTTCCCACTTTTGAATTGCCCTCTTTTTCCACCCTTAGACCTGCCCTTCTCCTTATCTTCCCTCCTATATTCTTTTTGCTTCCCATCTTCTTTAACTCTTTCTCCCTTCTTGTTTCCAGATTCCTTCAGCCCCTCCATCTGCCCATCTCCTATTGTTGAATCCATTTTTTCACTTGCATTTTGAGTACTTTATTCTATCTCCATCCTTTTTCATATCTTTTGACGTAGACGCCATCACCATCACAACAGACTTACTGAAGTGGGCTGACAGTTGTGGAAGGGTTCAAAAGTGATAATGAGCAGGCCAATTTAATTTAACTCTTATAGATTTTGTTTCATTAATTTTCATTTTTGATATTTTTAGTAAATTTCAAATTTACTATTTTAGTAAAGTCAGAATTTATTATTTTTAGTAAGTCACACATTTACTATTTTTAGTAAAACATGTGAAAGTGGTTGGTTACAATTCTGCATATGTTTTGCATATGTGCATTAGTAGTGGCTAGGGTTTACTTATAAATATGTAGCTTCTCTTACTTTGTAGACAGTCTTTTCATGAATAAAAATTTTGAAGTTTTCTCTTTTCCTTGTGGAGTTTCTATTTGGAAACTTATTTATCAACTTCGAAATGTAGCTTTGTGCTTGCCTTGTTTCACATTTTTCTCATTGTGTTAGTTGGTATTAGAGCAAGCAATCTCGCCCTAACGAATTCGGTGATGGAGGCGATAGTTCCCGTGATGGAGATCAAGGAGCTAAGACCTCATGTCTACAAAGAAAAATCTTGGGGTGTCATTGAGGGCTTTAGAGCTGTGGCTGGATCGATAGAATAGTGGATGAATCAGATGGATCAATGGTCCATGCATTTTGAACAATGCTTTGATGATTTCGAAGATCATTTTAATGCCTGGTTCGATGCTCTTAGCACGGATGCCGATAGAACCCAAAATGATGGTAGGGCACACACTCGAGATGACACATCTCGTGGTCAGCACTTCATCAGACCTGGTTTTGAACATGGGCGTAGGCACACTCATGTGGAAACCTCAGAAGAGGAAGATGACTTCTTCAAAGAGCCCCACAAAAATCTTAGGCATGGTGGTGGTGCAAGAACTAAGGTAGATATTTCTCCTTTTGTGGTGATCTTAATATTGAGAACTTCCTAAGGTGGATTACAGATGTCAATAAATTTTTTGAGTACATGAATGTCCCAGAGTGACAACGGATGAAATTAGTCGCCTACAAATAGAAGGGAAGAGTGTCGGCATGATGGGAATGGTTGCAATTCAGGAGAGTCCGCGAAGGAAAATTGCCAGTTTAGACTTGGTACAGGATGAAACAATTATTATAAGGTAATTCTGTTCCAACAATATCAAAGGTGTCGTTAAGGGCAACAATCCGTGCATGAATACAGTACAGAGTTCATGAGATTGACTGAGATGAATGACTTACGTTAATTAGAAGGGTAACAGGTTGTCAGATATTTGGAAGGTTTGAAGGCCACTATCATAGAGCAAATTGACCACATATCCAATGATTGTCCTCGTCGGAAGGCAGTCCATGTGGTGGAATGAAAAGAATAAGAAGAGGATGGTGAAGAGGGTACTTATTGTGCCCCAGATGGAGACTCTATCAACGAACTTGAATCTGATGAAGAGCTCAAAGCTATATAGCGAGGCGACTGATGTTGTCCCCAAAGCAGAAGAATTACACTCAACGATAACAATTGTTTCGAATCAGGTGCACTATCTATAATTGTCTTTTTTGATGTGATTGTTGACAGTGGTAGTTGCAAAAATATTATTTGCAAAGACTCTATTAAAATATTGGGCCTTCAGATAGAAAAGTACCTTAAGGCTGTAGAAAAAATACAGGTGACAAAGCGGTGCAAGGTACCTTTTCCATGGGCAAATATAATGATGAAATATATTTTGATGTTGTACACATGGATGCTTGTCATCTACTGTTTGGTAGGCCTTGATAGTTTGATGTGTCAGCACAGTATGATGGTAGGGAGAACACCTACAAATTATAGAAGAACGATATGAAGTTCACATTATTGCTTATAAAAGGTAGTCCTAGAATCAAAACTTTCAAAGTGGAGGGGCAGACTTTCTTTATTTTTAGTCATATAGAACACAAGGAAGTTGTTATCAAAGAATGTATAGAAGTACATGCCCTGATCATGAAACCAATATTGGCTAGTGAAGAAGGCTAGTCTAAGCATGCAGATACAGTAAAGTCATGACCGGTGGAATTCAGGGAATTGATCCCAAAAGATCTACCTTATGGGTTGCCTCTGATGAGAGAAATCCAATATCTCATCAATCTAATTCCTGGTGCGAGTTTACCTACCTTACCCCATTATAGGATGAGTCTGAAGGAAAGTGGAATCATTAAAGAAAAAGTAGAAGAGTTTCTTCAAAAGGGCCACATCTAGGAGAGCATGAGTCCATGTGCAGTTCCAACTTTACTTACAACAAAGAAAGATGGTAGTTGGAGAATGTGTATGGATAGTCGGGCCATCAACAAAATCATGGTTGGGTATAAATTTCCAATTCCAAGATTGGATGACATGCTTGAGACGTTACATGGAGCTATGGTGTTCACGAAAATTGACCTTCGTAGTGGATACCATTAGATCCACATCAGACCGAGGGACTAGTGGAAGACGACCTTCGAAACAACGGAGGGGCTTTATGAGTGGTGGTGATGCCATTTAGATTGTCAAATATTGCTAGAACCTTTATGCGACTCATGAATCAGGTACTTAAACCTTTTGTTGGAAAGTTCGTGGTGGTTTATTTTGATGATATCTTAATTTATAGTCGATCAGATGAAGAGCATCTTCAACACTTGCGGAGTGTACTAACAATTTTGTAGGAAAATAAGTTGTATGTGAATCTTAAAAAGTGTAGCTTCATGACAAACAAGTTGTTTTTTTGGGCTACTTAGTCAGCGTAGATGGAATTCAGGTGGACGAAGAAAAGATTCGAACAATCGAAGAATGGCATATTCCAAAAATAGTTATAGAAGTTCGCAATTGCCATGGGCTGGCCACATTCTACTGCCATTTCATCAGGAACTTCAGCAGCATTGCAACATCTATCATAGAATGCTTAAAGAAAGAGAAGTTCCAATCGGGAGATGAAGCCGCTACTAGCTTTCAGTGCTAAAAGAAAAGCTGTGCACGACCCCTGTTTACCAGATTTCGATTTTCTATTTGAAGTTGAATGCGATGCTAACGGTGTAAGAATTGGAGTTGTTCTTTCCTAGAAGAAATGACCAGTGGCTTTCTTCAGCGAGAAATTTAGTGATGTGAGACATAAGTGGTCCATGTATGCCAAAAACTTTTACTCTTCGTGTGTACTTTGAAGAACTGGGAGCATTACTTAGTTAGATGAGAGTTCATTCTATACTTAGATCATGAAGCTTTGAGGTATCTCAACAGCTCAGCAAAGATATACATGTGAGATGGATTCAATTTTTATAAAAAAATTCTTTTGTTTTATAGCACAAAATGGGAATACAAAATAAGGTAGTGGATGCGCTAAGTAGGCGAGCTGATTTTCCTGTGACAATGAAGCAAGAAATAGTATATTTCGATATAATGAAGAGCTATACGAGGCAAATGAGGACTTTGGTGACACTTGGGCAGAGTGTGTCCCAAACCAGCTTGCAAATAACTTTAACATCCATGATGGGTTCCTTATGCGAAGTAATCAGCTATGCATTCCAAGATCCACATATGGGAGAAGCTGATTTAGGATTTGCATGGAAGAGGTCTTACTGGACACTTAAGTTGTGATAAGATCCTTATTGCTATTGGCGAAAAGTATTATTGGCCACACCCAAGGCAGGATGTATCCAAATTCGTGCAGCAATGCTACGTATGCTAGCAAAGGGATAATCTCAAAATACAAGTTTGTACTTGACTTTATCAGTTCCCAAAAATATTTGGGAAGATCTATCTATAGATTTTATACTTAGCCTACCTCAAACACAAAGAGGTATGGACTCTATTTTTGTTGTTGTTGACAAGTTTTCCAAGATAACACACTTTATTCCTTGCAAGAAGACCTCAAATGCTAGTTGAGTTGCTAGACTATTCTTCAGGAAGGTTGTTCGGTTATATGGTGTGTTGCCAAAGAATATCGCTTCAGACGGAGATACTAAATTCGTCAGTCACTTCCAGAAGATCTTATGGCAGATGTTCGATTCTTCTCTAAAGTTAAGCAGTACGACTCATCCACAAACCAATGGTCAGTCGGAGGCAGTTAACAGAACACTCAGCAACTTGATTCACAACATTTGTGGACACAAGCCAAAATCATAGGACCTTGCCTTAGCCAAGTAGAGTTTGCATATGACAATGATACTCACAGTGCCAAAAGAAAATCTTCTTTCTTTGTGGTATACACGAAGACCCCGCAACATACCCTTAACCTTATCAAACTACTTAGGGGCCTTGGGTTAGTGTAGCTGCTGAAAATATGGCGCATCAATGGCAAGACATGCAAGTAGAGGTCAAACAAAAACTAGAGCAGGCAAATGTGAAACATAAGAAGGCAGTTGATTAGCATCGTAAGAGGCAAACTTTTGAAGTCAGAGAGCATGTTATGGTACTCTTACGAAAACAAAGATTTCCTGTGGGAATACAATAAACCATAGCCAAAGAAATATGCCCCTTATAAGATTTTCAAGAAGATCAATGACAATGTATATATTATGGATTTGTCAGACACAATGGAGATTTTCAGAATGTTTAACATGGAGAACATTCATTCATTCCCCTTGCATTCCTTGTATGTATGTCATATAATTCCACATGCAAAACACTAGGTGGATAGCTTTTCATATTGGAAACTTATCTAGCTTTTCTTCAGCATTGTCTCCTGAAAAAATATGCCTCTATGTAAAGGTTTTTGGATATCCACCACTACTCTTATTCTTAGATTATTTCCTGTCACATCCACCTCAATGCACTTTTTAAAAGATTTTCTAATCAATATTTTCAAAGCTTCTCTCTCAACCAAATAAGGTATTTGAGGTACTTGAATCAAGATTGATGAAGAGAACAACTTAATGTCTTTAGGCCAAACTGGATTTTCGAGTTCAGCTATCACCACCAGGTTTCTATCAAACAACCACAGTCCACCCTCTATTACTTTCCTCTTATCTAGGGGTGCAACTCGGGCTCATGAAACTCAGATTCACCTCAATCCTAATCCTAACTTTATTTGTAAAACTTCAACTCTAATCCTAACCCTAATTCTAACCCTATTTGTAAACCTCAACCCTAAGCATATTTTTAAAATTCGGGCTTGGGTTGAGTTTCGGGTTGACATTCTCCTATTAATATGTCTTTGTTACTCATCCTATATATATAGTTTTTATCACAAACCTATTGTATAAAAAAGTTTAAAAAATAATTTATTATACGAAAGCAAGAAAAATTCAATTATCGCTTAAGAGTATAAAGAAGGAAACCTATTTTTGAGCCTTCTCTTTGTATCAAGTAGAATAATCGCTATATTTTTTAGAACATAGAAGTACAATCATTTTCCATTCTGCAATTTAACACCAATATCACAACAATATACATCAATATTACCATCCAATTGTAAGATGAACCTTATCATATCGATTGCAATAAAATAAAATCGTCCAAAAAGCACAAAATATCAAGTTGCATAAGATTATATTAATTCAAGCATCAAACTCCAAATCACGACATCCAAATTAACTCCAAGTCTACAACACAAATCTTAAGTTTGAATAACCAAATTACAACAAACATTACAACACAATAGAAATAAATATTTTTATCTTCCACTGTTGTCTTCATTGCCCTTGTCTTGCATTATTTTCGTACGTCAAGCCAAATTCTTCTTTCATAAAAGAAAAGCAAAAAATTCAATGTTATAATGTATAATTGAACTTAAGGAGTATATATATGTATATATATACAAAGATATAACTAATACCTCTTTTAAATTAATTGTTTGATGGAAGAGGAGATAAAGAAGCACATGTCGATGTTTCATAAGCTTCCTTTAAAAGATAAATATTAGTTGAAAAATAGTATTAAAAGTAAGCTAAATAATTGAAACATAGAAAAATATATATTACCTCTTACACATGTCTAGTTCTTCAATGAATTCTTCATAACTTGAATCATTTGGAGTTGCTCTCAACCAATCTTGTGCGCAAATCAAATACTCAACCAACATAGGTGTCAATGAACTACGATATTGGTCAAAAACACGTCCTCCCGTGCTAAATGCAGATTCTGATGCAACCGTTGAAATAGGAATAGCCAAAATATCTTTTTCCATCAAAGATAAAATCCTATATTTTGTAGTTGTGGACTACCATGCTAAAATATCAAATGGTTCTACATCATTCTCAACAGGATCTTTTAAATAGGCATCAATTTCATTTGCAATAGCTCTAGCACTAGAACTACTTGGGAATTGTCATAGCTTCCATTTTGCACGCTTTGATTCGAATGATACACCACACACTTCAGATGAAGAACTTGTAGTTGTAAATGTAGATCCAACTTGATAAGTCTCATACAAGTCAAGCATTTTATCATACACTTTCTTGGATAATGCACAACCTTGATCCAAAGGAAGAAAAATTTTAAGATAAAATTCCAAATAACCTAACTTGTAATGTGATTCAAGCACTACTGCAATGAGCAAGTAAATATTGAACTTATCAATAGAACCCCAATACTTTGCAAACTTTTCCTTCATCTTGTTACACACATGAAGAAAGATAGGGTTACTATTCTCAATTGAAAATGTATTTAATCAATCTTGAATTGTATCAAATTGAGAAAAATGATGTGGGGAAGTGACATATTTGGTGCTCGACAAAAGCTCAGTTGCTGCAAGAAACAAGACAAAAAAGTCACAAATGACTCTAGCATGGTTCCAATCTTTTTCAAGAGGAGGACTAGTGCACCTAAAGCTTGCATCATTCACTTCAAGATGTTTGAAAGCCGTATCAAAGGTCAAAGCATGTTTCAACATCAAGTATGTAGAATTTCAACGTGTTGACACATCTAAACACAAAGATAATTTAGTTGAAATTCTAATACTTTTACAAGATTTTCTAAATGCTTGCTCTCTACTCGGAGAACTCTTGACCCACTTTACACTATTACGAATTCGAGCAATAGAATCCTTGATTTGATCAGTTCCCTCCTTTACAACCAGATTTAAAATGTGTGTAACACAATGAACATACAAAGATTCCCCATCTCCCAAAAGAGCATTCTTCATTTTCAAATTTAAGCCCAAAGTGTTTAGCGCAACATCATTGGTCGATGCATTGTCAACAGTAAAGTACATATTTGTCTGATATTCCAAACATTCTTCAATTGCATTAGCAATAGCTTCGCCTGTGTGTGGTGAAAGAAGAATACAAAAATTAAGAATTCGCTTTTGAAGAGTCCAATTCGAGTCTATAAGGTAAATAGTCAAACATAAATACCCAAATTTTGATTTGAAGTCCACAAATTTGTTGTCAAGCATACACGATGAATATTTTCACTAAAAATCTTCCTTAATTTAACCTTCTCCAACTTGTATATTTTGAAGACTTCTTTCACAATTGTGGTTCTAGAAATATGTTTAATAAGTGGCTACACAACTTTATAAAATTCTCTAAATCCTTCTTTCTCGACAAATTTAAATGGTAATTCATCAAGAATAAGCATTCATGCAATTGCTCTTTTGGAATGATAACAAGCGTTGACCCTTGGCTCTATTGTTGGTATTATACTTGCATAACTTTAAGTGTCTTGTTAATGTATTTGTTCCTTGAGTATTTGGACACTTAAGTTTGATTTTACAATATTTACAAATACCCCATGCCACTTTTCCATTTTCATCCAAAATCCTTTCAAATTCTTCCCGGACTGCTGATGAAAATTTATACCCTTTCTTTCTTTTAGGAAGAGGCTCATTTGCGTCTAAACTTTCTATAAGGTCAATAGTGTTCGAGGTAGTTGGTGTATTTTTATTTGCTTACTATTGATTTCTGGCTCGCTAATATTGTCTTGCATATTACTTGAACTGTTTATATTGATTTGATCACCTAAATATCATTTTTTATAATATATAAAAATAATTAGGAATTGTCTACGTGAATTTCAATAGTTCTACTGGTTTCAAAGCAATAATAAACTAATTTAAAAATCAAAATATTAACCAATGCGTGTCAAGTTATCAACAGCCAACATAAGCACAAACAAATGACATAATTTTTTTATTTTTCTTGTTTGATTTTTGTGGTGGGCTCTATTTTTGTTTTCTATTTGATGTTTTTTTTGTCCATAATTTTTAGTTAAAAGTGTATGGGTGATCAATACCAGTCGTGGCATCATATGTGTTGTCATTTTAATGCCTATCATGTGGTTGTAACTTGTAAGATTCAATGATAGCCAACAAAGCACCCAAATTTTTATAAAAATCATGATTTTGCACATAATGGCTTTTTAAGGAATTTTTATAACATTTTTTCGATTATAATTCATGTCCAATTTACTTTACAGTTTTTCTTCTTACATTTTTCCTCAACCAATAATGACCAACATACATTAGACAACATCTGCATGCAGCAATGTGGTTATTATACTAGCACATGTAGGCATTCCTGACTATATGAAAATCCAAACTGTGTTGGGTTCAACTTGTTTTAAAATTTGCAGCAATCAAAATTAATTTCCAAACAAATATGTAGAAGCAATAGGAAATCCAAAGCAGCTGAGGAAAAAAATCCAAGATTTGTGACCAAAAAAATCAAAAATGGAAAAATGATTTTCTTACCCCAGAGCTCCGAGCCAACAAGAGAATGAAGATGGGTCGAGGGAGAGGACGAGGGCAGAAGCAAGGCCTATTCGATGAATGGTGCGGACAATTTCACCGGCGAGGAGGGAGATGACAAGGAGGAACTCGGTGTAGTCTACTGTCATCGTCGACAGGGAGGAAGCTCGGCTCAATCGAGCGCAATTGACTGTCGTCGTCGACAGGGACAAAGCTCGGAGCAGTTGACTGTCGTCGTTAATAGGAAGGAAGTCATCGACACTGCACAATCGAGCACAGTCGACTATCGTCGTCGACAGGGATGAAGCTCAGAACAGGGGACAATCTTCGGAGCAGTAAGCTCGGTGCACTCGACTGCAGTTGGCAGACGACAGCTGTGATAGGGAGGAAGCTCAACGCACTCGACGACGGGCAAAAACAGTCGGCACCGAAGAAGACAGGCACTGTCAGGCGACAGTCGGCAGTGCACGAGCGATCGTCGGTCGGCGCACTTGACAGCATAGAGGGGTAGGGCACAGGCTAGAGTGGGATTGCGGGAATTCGGGAAATTCGAAATTAGCTGATTAGGGCACCGACGTAGGAAAAATCCTCTTTATAAGGGGCTATTGAAATTGAGTTTGGGTTGAGCGGGTTAGGGTTCTTATCAACCCGAAACTGAACCGATTTCAAATTGGGCTTGGGTTCAACCTGAAAAATCGTGTTCAATCTCAACAACAGCCAGTTCTACCATTGCCTAAATCTGGGTTTGGGCCGAACCAACCCAAGTTGCACCCCTACTCATATCCTCCTTTTCAAACTAAGCAACATATAGGTTTGTTGCTACATACATAACTGACACTTTACCTTTTGTCTTCCATATTCTTTTTGGTGTGGCCTTCAGAATTTCTTTTTGTTAACCTTTGTCGCCCACAGAAAGTATATCAAAGTTGGTTTACCTTATGAGTCTACTTTCTTTTTGGCCCCCAGATTTAGGGTTAAAATTTGGAGCTCATCAATATTAGTTCTGTTTCTAGCTGTCCATTATCTCTAGGCTCTAATTCTATTAAAGAAATATTCATACCTCTTTTTGCCTCCAGCTGAACTTTGATTCTCGAACTTCACCTTTTTAGTATTCCAGCTCCTTTAGTAGTGCTTCCAGGTCGAATCAAACCACCCTCTACACCCTTCTTTGACGCACGATTTTTTGTTTTATTGGAGAAATTTGGGGCAGAGCTGTTAGGGTTCTCCTTTCGCCAGACCGAAAGCTCATGAAAACTTTGATTCTATGGTAGTTCACTTGATGTGACTATCATGATAACTTTTGGTTTAGGATGAATTTTCACAAGAATTCATAACTTAAGTGCTCAAGAATTCCAAAATAACGATTTAAAAATAAGCGCAGAAAAGTGAAACACAGAAAGGATGAACCGAATTAGTGTTGTTAGTTATAAAATACCTCTTTCCTAAAAAAAGTAATAAAATACTTCTTAAAGAAATCTTGTTATTTCCAGTGATAAAAAGCAAAATACTCCTAATTTTGGGATGAAATCAATGAAATTTTGATAGCTACAGAAGATGCCACTAACCAAGAACATGAGAAATCTGAGCCACTCACGTGGCTTGGTGTGGAAAATCAAGTCCAAGTATCCAGGCTTGATTGGCAGCTCATAATGTTGATGTAGAGTGAATGAATCTAAAATTTTCTGCCATGCTTCACTAATAAGAAAAAGCTTCTTTAATCAAAATGGCAAGCTATGCCAATCAAGAAGAGAGCAATGGTGATTATGTTAGGTGGCACTAGTGAACAATGACTTTAAAGAAAAGATACTTGACTATAAGTAGTGGATTTGCAAAACTTGCTGTAAAATGCCTTTGGTAAACGAGATGCAGAGGCCAGAATATTGTACTATAAAGCAACGACTTTGAAGAGAAGATGCTTTGACAATAACCAGTGGATTTGCAAAGCTTGCTGCAGAATGCCTTTGGTAAACAATGTGCAGACGCCAGAATGTTGTACTATAAACCACAGGGAGAAAAGGGGGATGACAGAAGCAGGGAATACAAAATTCCATCAAATAAGTCAAACATAGCTTTTAAATTGTACCGATAAAGAAAGTTGATGTTGTAGCAACAGTTGATGCTGTCCATTCAGAAACAAAGTTAGAAATAACAAAAGCACTAATTCGGCAAATTCATGCAACTTAAAAAGGCTTATATGCTCTCAATATAATCTTCTCAGACTCTATAGTTTCTGGTGCAACTTTATATGCATATACAACTAATCCAATTACACTAGCAAATTCACGCAACGGGCTCAATTTGTCTTCCCCACAAGGACAAGGAAATTCATGGAACAGGCAAATTCATCATATGTTGTAGCACCAGTTGCTGTTGTCAACTCAAAAGTAGGAAATAGAATAAATTTTTTACGGAGAAATGGAATAAAATTAAATCAATAAGAAATATCATAACAACCCAGTTTTTCCATCTCAAATTCATCAGTAAGACAAAGCTCAATTTAATCAAGCATACCTCTGGGCTTATCCCCGTCGGCATGTGTTGTAGAATCAGTTCATGTTGTCAATTCATAAGGTGAAATAGATTGAAATTGACGCAACAAGAAAAACTGGATTATCAATATGATAACAACCCTGCTTTTTCCATCTCAAACTCATCATTAAAAAAAACTAAAATAAAGCAAGCAAACCTATGGGCGTGTATCCTCTTCATCATGTGTTGCAGCATCAGTTGATGCTATCAATTCAAATTTGAAAAAAAAAAAAAAAAAAAATTAACCGACAAGAATAACCAGATAATGAATGTAATAACAACCTCGCAGCTGATGTACATATATAATAATCTTCATTTAAACAAAAGCTCAAATAAAACAGGCATACCTGTAGGTACATTCTCCTAATTTTTTCTGCAACACCAGCTGATGTCGTCAAATCATGTGTTCTACTACCAATCGATATTGTGAATTCATCATCATTTCTGTCAACCTCAATTAATATTGGTCATATCTGTTTCCTCTTATTGAGTTGATCTTAAGAGAAATAAGAAAACATCATCATATACCGACCTTCCAAATCAAATTCTATCATAAATATGATTTGACATTTTAATTATCTAATCTGTTTAGTTTATTATTTATCTCTACATTTTAATCATTTTTTCACACATTTGATATTCAATCTATTTGAAATTTATTTTTTTTTACTCCTAATTATTGCCTTTATTATATCATATTACGCTTTCTTTTGTTCCAAAATTTTCCTGCAGATTGTTTCTCTACTATTTTTTTTACTCAATTTCCGAACGGACCTTTAGTACAGAAAAACTGTGAATAATGCTTCATTTACTGTAAAGTGTTTAAGAGAAGATATAGAAGAGAAGAACCATACCATTTAATGCAAACCATTTAAGAGGAGAAAAAGAGAAGAAAGATACAGACGGTAGAAATTAGAAAGAGAAGACCAGATTAGCCACTATAGTTAGAAGAGGAGACAACGGAAGCTTGTGGAAAAGCTGGTAACCATATGGACTGCTTAAATCGAAAGTAAAAATGGAAGCTCATGAAAAGCTTGTTACTAAACGGATTGGTGGCTTTCCATGAGAATAACAAGAAAGTAAAGGTACGGTAGTAAATTTACAGCGTGAGTACATTTATTAAAAAGCGTGAGTACATTTAGTTTTTTGATAAATTTTGAATTATATATAATATTAATCTTTTCTATTCATTTGGTGGATCAACAATTAAAACATGTATAGACATAATTTTCATCATTTTTTTTAAAAAATATTCGTATAGAAAATATTATTTTTAATAAGATTTCATTATAATTGGTAAGGTTCAAAAGTATTTTTATATAAGAAATTATATTATATTATTTAAAGTTCATATCAAGAAAGTACTCTTGACAATAACAATTTCAATATTTATTTCTGAATTTTTTAAAAATTTAATATTATTTTTTATTTTTTAAAAATTATAGAATCTAACTAGATCTAACTAGATTTAACCGGATATAGTCGGATCTAATTTTTATATTAATATATTAATCCTAATTTAAAACTTGTAATATGATCTTATACCTCATATAAGGTCATTTATACTTTAATTACATAAATTAAAACTCAGATAATATGATTTAATGAAATTATCTAAATCTAATAATATCTAACTGGATTTGATCGGGTCTAACAACATCTAACTAGATCTAATTGCATATAAATTGATTTGACTAGATCTAATTTTTAATATTAATAAGTTAATCCTAATTTAACACATATAATATGATCTTAGGCCCCTTATAAGGTCATTTATACCTTAATTATAGAAATTAAAACTAAAATAATACGATTTAATGAAAATTCTGAATCTAATGGCATATAATTGGATCTAATTGAATCTAACCAGATCTAACAATATCTTACTAAACCTAACTGGATATAACCAGATATAATTAGATCTAACCGGATTTAATTTATTATATTAATAAGTTAATCCTAATTTAATAGATATAATATGATCATAGGTCCCTTATAAGATTATTTATTCCTTAATTATAGAAATTGAAACTCCGATAATTTTATTTAATAAAAGTTTCTAACTCTAATGACATCTAATTGGACCTAACCGGATCAAATTGGACCTAACAACATCTAACTAAATCTAATTTTTTAGATTAATAAGTTAATCCTAATTTAATATTTGTAATATGATCCTAGGCCCCTTACGACGTCATTTATACCTTAATTACAAAAATTAAAATTCAGATAATATGATTTAATGAAGTTTTCTAAATCTAATAACAACTAAATGGATTTAATCTGATCTAAACGGATTTAAGTGCATCTAACCGGATTTAATTTTTGATATTAATAAGTTAATCCTCATTTAACATTTATAATATGATCTTAGACCCCTTATAAGATCATTTATACCTTAATTAAAGAAATTAAAACTCAGATAATACGATTTAATGACAATTTCTAAATCTAACGACATCTAACTGGACATAACTGAATCTAACCGGATCTAATAGCATCTAACTGGATCTAACCAGATCTAATTTTTTATATTAATAAGTTAATCTTAATTTAACACCTATAATATGATCTTAGGCCCCTTATAAGGTCATTTCTAACTTAATTATAGAAACTAAAACTCAAGTAATATAATTTAATAAAATCCACCTGAACTTAACGACATCTAACCAAATCTAACTGTGCATTTAACCGAATCTAATTTCTAATATTAATAAGCTAGTCCTAATTTAACACTTGTAATATGATCCTAAGCCCCTTACAATATCGTTTATATCTTAATTACATAAATTAAAACTTAAATAATAAGATTTAATGAAATTCATCTAAATATAACGACATCTAATTTGATCTAACCAAATCTAACGGCATCTAACCGAATCTAAGAACATCTATCTAACAACATCTAATTGGATCTAACCAAATCTAACTGCATCTAACAACATCTAATTTTAATATTTTAAAAAATATTTTACATAAATTTATGTATTTTGCAAAATATATACTTAATAATTCATTTTCAAACTATGCAAACCTTGATTTTGAATTAAATATATTTAAAACTAAATAAATATATAAACTATAATTAAGATAATAATTAATTTCAATTAAACAAAATAAAATTTTAAATAAATATATAAACGTGATTTCGATTTAATAATATAAACATATATAAATTATTTTTAATTGTATTTAAATAAAAATATCTAAATTATTTAATAATAAAAGTTATTGCGTATATTTTTATGGTAAAATTTGTGTGAATCAAACTAAAAGCTAAAAATAAATATTAATTTGATTTAGAATAATCAATTTTTGTAAAAACAACCAATTTTTTATATTGAGCTAATTTGCAAAGTTAGTCTTTTTTTTTTTAAGGTGAAAGTTAATGAGTTAAGTCTACAAAATTTCATAAGTTTAGCTCATCTCCCTTTTTTTTAATTTAAAATTAATAAAATCAAAATCAAAATCTATAAACACTCTTCAAAATATATTTTCATTTTTCACACATCTAATTTGAACATCTTCAAAAAAATCTACATAAATATCTAAATTTGAATAAAAAATATCTATAGTTTTTAATAATAAAAATTATACCACCCATGCTCTTTGATTATAAATTTGAAAGGCTTAATGCATTTAATTTAATTTAAATTAATACTCATTTTTATTTAAAATTTTAATTATAATTAAAGAAAAATTAATGTTGGCATAAAATTATTTAAATTAAATTTAATTTAATACTTCTTTAAATTTTTGCAAATAATCAGGCCAAAACGAGCCCAGCATCCATTTTATAGAAAATGAGGCAGCAAGTATGGCTGCATTGATTTTCTTCATCAATCATCTTGTACACCTCGATGAGGTAGCCATGGCCGCATCGATCCAACCCCAATCCGATCTCCATCGACTATCATCCAAAGATCCAATCCATCAATCTGATGTCTGATGAGGAAGCCGCAACAGATCTATCATCTCTCGTGTCTATCTCTAAATTCACCGAAAAATTGATACCCACCAACAATGAAGAAGAAGAAGAAGAAAGAACCCATTAATCTCCCATGGTGGTCTTTATTGTCTCTCTCCACGAGCGGACAGAAAATGACATAAACGACTAGAAATTTATTTAGGGAAGCTGATTGGAAGTGGAGCCGCTTATGTGAGAACACTGGTTCACTAATCCAAAAAATAGTGCCGCACATTATATTTAAATTATGATTAGGACCGTAAGAATGGACAGAAATATGCATCATGAATTCATGCAATATAAAAGAGGCTTATATTGGCACATGCAAATTTCCATACATAATTACCTAATGGTCACAAGCTAATTCATGCAACAGACCCAATTTATCTGATCCATGAAGACAAGCAAATTGATGCAACCAGAGAATTCATAAAATTAGCATATGCTGCGCTACTGGATGTTTTTAATTCAAAATTTGGAAATAAAACAAAATTAACCTAACAAGAATTATCATACCAATTCTACTTTTCCATTTAAAATTCATCAGTTAAACAGAACTCAAGCAAAACAGGCAAGCCTACTGACAAATCCTCTTCATCATGTGTTGCAGCATCAGTTAATGTTGTCAATTGAAAAGTGAAAAACAAAACAAAATTAACCCAACAAGGAGAACCACATAATCAATATTTTTACAACTCCGCTTTTTTCATCTCATATTCATCATTTAAGTAAAGATTCAAATAAAATGGACATACCTGAAGGCATATCCTCTTGATCGTGTGTTGCAACATTAGCTAATGTTGTCAATTCATAGTATGTTGCAAAATGGATTGTTGTTGTCAATTCAAAAATTGAAGATAAAATAAAATCAGGAGCATTTCAATGTAACCAGGTTTCATTGAGGCCTCTGTTAGGAACCCTCCATCCAGCCATTCTTCTAGGCGGGCTCAATTTGAGCCATCAATCGCACAACTCCCACCGTGTGGAATTTTATTTGGGTATTCTAGAACTGAACTATTTATATCGTTCAAAAATTGATTCCTCCTGAAATTTCTCCGTCATAAATGCACACATCTTGTCCTCTCTATTAACTTCTCCCTCCTGTTTACTCAACACCATCTCTAACACAACGACCTCTCTCTCCTTCTTCATATGCTCTCTTCTCCATCTTAGCCGGATTTCTCTTCTTCCTCCCACCACACCCTCGTCTTCATCATCCTGTGGCCTCTCTTGATCTCCTGCCTTTTCGCTCTTTCTCCAAACAAGCATGGAGAGTGACAGTGCAAGACGACTAGATTGAGCACAACGAGAAATTGTGGAGTACGACCAGAACAGTTGTTGTTATACAACCCTCGATTTCTTAGTCCATTCTCTATGTGGAATCTTCATCTAGGAACACTAGGTGTTTTCCTCTGAATATTATTGATTTCCATTTTAACCGTTTTTCCTAAGTTGTCTGAGGTTGTTTCTATGTAAAGAGGTTGAGCAGATCTGAAAATGATATGAGTTATTTCTAATGAAGTGTTTCCTGGCAATTTTATCAATCCTTCGATTATATTGTTTGTGCCTATCTGCAGGCAAGACATGTTTTTGGACGTAAGTGTTTAGTCAAGGGTTAGTAGTCTCATCTATAACAGAAGGTGCAATTTATGATATGAAGGCTTTCTTTATATGCACAAAATAAGGAAGCAAAATCTATAGCCACATTGATGTAATCTGTCAGCTATAGGCACCACTCGGTTACATCGAAGTGCATCTGTAGTGGTGAAACATCTTTGTCCTATGTAAGATATTCTTCGAAGTAACTATCCAAGAGCTAGGGGGGTTCACATGACCATTGTCTGCACAATTGGACCCGAATCTGATTGGGATAAAAACTTTATGGAACTTTCTGTTGTTTGGCTAAGACCAATTTAACTAATCCTTCCAATATATATATATATATATATATATATATATATAGGATTATATTTCTGTGCAGCATCCGGTGCAGCATTGCTGTAATGGGCCCCACATGATCATGAAATCATGATCTACTCCACCCATTGTATTTAGAATAATGTATTCTATTACCACACCGATTTTCATCCCAATCAGATATGTATATGGGCCCCATCTGAAAATGGTACAAATCCAACGTAATAAAATAGTTTGATGTAAATAACAACATTAAAGTATCTGATTGGGATGAAAATTGGGATGGTAATAGAATACATTATTCTAAATACAATGGGTGGAGTAGATCATGATTTCATGATCATGTGGGGCTCATTTTGGGCCCACTGTACCGCCGCTGCACCGGAACAACTCTCATATATATATATATAGGAATATATTCCTGTGCAGCATCGCTGAAAAGGGCCCCACATGATCATGAAATCATGATCTACTCCACCCATTGTATTTAGAATAATGTATTCTATTATCATACCAATTTTCATCCCAATCAGACATGTATGTGGGCCCCATCTGAAAATGGTACAAATCCAACGTAATAAAATAGTTTGATGTAAATACATTATCTGCACCGGAACAGCGGTGCAGTGGGCCCAAAATGGGCCCCACATGATCATGAAATCATGATCTACTTCACCTATTGTATTTAGAATAATGTATTCTATTACCATACCAATTTTCATCCCAATCAGATACTTTAAAGTTGTTTTTTACATCAAACTATTTTATTACGTTGGATTTGTACCATTTTCAGATGGAGGCCACATACATATCTGATTGGGATGAAAATTGGTGTGGTAATAGAATACATTATTCTAAATACAACGGGTGGAGTAGATCATGATTTCATGATCATGTGGGCCCCATTTTGGGGCCACTGCACGGCTGTTCCGGTGCAGCGTCACTGCACCGGAACAACTTCCTATATATATATATATTTGTAAATGTTTATTGTAGAGTGTGGCTACAAAGTAAGAAATGGACAAAAGACTGGACATGAAAATGTACGAAATAGATAAAAGAGATAGTGATGGTGATGGACAAAATAGGTAATCATGATGAAAAATACCAAGTTGAGGGTGAGTAGGGAAGGTAAACATTGTTTTGTTCTCCGTTTTACATTTTCATTGCATTTATACACTCATTCTACCTTTGTCAAATGTATTATAGAATTCTTCATTTCTATCAATAGAGAAAACTTTCTATTAGTTAGTTACTTTCTTATGATGCTTAAATAATATGTGGCAGCCTTTTATTGTGTACTGACAACAAATTATGCAATTTATTTAACAGCCATTACTGTTTTTTGTAATATCTTCCTCTCTTCTAAATAGTAAAAGAATGAGTAGAAGTATTTCAGGGGAAGATTTTCAAAGAAGAAGTTCAAGACTTGATGATGAATCAACCACAACCATCTGCTAAAGTTGAAAAGAAGCATTCATGAATATCAAAGCAGATATCCTGCGGGAAAAACTCATGAAAGGTGAATCTACTTCAATGCAACAATCCTTTTCTACGCAGATGACAATTACTTCAATATTAGGAGTAGAAATTTTTTCAAGAATCAATCTTGTCATTAAGGTAGCCAAACAAATTGAGAAAGTCATGGGAAAGCTACCTGCTATGGGAACTTTCAGTGTCCCTCCATCCTTCTCCGAAGATGTAGTGGTGAATTTTTTTGCAAGACAACATACCTATAATAGACACCATTAGCACAATGCTCAATGCACATACAACAGAACATAAATGCTCACTTTGAATTTAAAATTCAAATTCACATAATAAACTCGCCATGGTAACAATTAATAATAAACAAATGTATACCCTATATCAGCAGAAAAATAATGTGGGGGCTAGTGTAAGGACCACGTCATGATAAAACCTCTGTTTTTCTACTACTATGGACATGTGGAGAAGAAATCTCCTTAAACATGTGCTTCTCTTCGTATGACTCACAAAGATCGAGTATTTTGCTATGCTGCCTAAATCTTAAATTGCTTATAATGGGGGTAAAGCTTAACTGCATTCAGGCTTCCTCTAAGAGGGCGACTAAATATCCTTAAGGGATCATCTAGAGAATACCTAAAAGACTCCTCTTACCACTACAATTCTATCTATTTTCCGCTTCTATAATTTTACTCTAAATTCTTTACACATGTAAGGACACCTTTGGGCCTTTACATGTGTGATTGTAGTATGATAAGATTTATAGTAAATATGTAATTTTTATTTGTAAATCAGGCCACTTTTGTTGATTCTAAGCCTCTACTTATGTTTTAACACTATTTATTTGGTTAAAATATTAAAATTCACTTTTTTGGATATTTGGATGGGCCCTAACAAATAAAAACTCACAAAATTGGTCTTAAAATTACATACCATTGTATCCAAAACAAGTTGATTTTTTGATGCTATTATAAGGGCAAATATGTGTTTCTCTAACATTGAATAACATGTTTCTACATTGTGCAACACCTCACTTACATAATAAATGGAGTGTTGGACCCCTTTATTTAAGCCAACAAGCATGGTGCTATACATGCACTTTATTAAAGCAGTTGCACATATTCAACTAATGTTCCTTAACAATCCCAAGTTAATAGCTTCTTGTTACAATGTCAAATGGATCCAACCTACAATCGTAGGCCCAGAGGTGCAATCGTGATCTCATGGATCATCTATTTATTATCTTTAGTATCATTTATATTTATGGAAATATTTTCATTTATTTAATATGACTGTGCATGATCCCAATTACAAATATGTTAAAGTAACAAAATAAAATAGTTTAATACAAAGAGGAGTGACCTTATTAGCCTGGGCTAAGCAAATGTCCCACTTAACCTACCTCAAAAAACTTATTTACAACAACTTTTTTTACTTTTTTCTTTATACGTTTGTTTATCTAATTGTACTTGACATATAAACTAAGTTTTACTATTTTTGGATATGTTTATATTTTTTTTTTGAGATTTTTAAACATCTATGTGTATATACGTATTTAAAATACCCTTATCTTTAAAAATTTTAAAAAATATATACAGATATCCAAAAATGGTAGAACTTGATTTATATGTTAAATACACTTAGATAAACAAGTGTACGAAGAAAAAGCAAAAAAAAAAAATTGTTGTAAATGGATTTTTTGAGGTAATTTGAGCATTTGCTTTGCCCAAGTTAACAAGATTATTTCTCTAATATAAAATATCAAGTTTAAAATTATATTTTCAACATCAATCTAGATTGTCTATAATATCATTATTACATGGATAAATTATACTATCAAGTATTATTACATTTTAATATATATAAATAGATCTAAACATTTTCATAATTTACATATAAATATATTATTTACAGCAAATGTAGTGTATGTATATATTCGATTTGGATGAAACTTGGTTTTTTAGCTACATGAATGATGTCAAATACAATAAATGGATTGGATTCCCCATCCAACATCAAGATATTAAAAATAGAAGAGATTATATAAAACCGTTTATACGTAAAACCTTTTAACTCTAATAATATTCTTTAAACTTTAATCCATTCCTGTCTCATGTTCAACTCAGGTTAATACACGGGTTGAAAAGGAAAAAATGGACAGCTAAAATTTTCATCATCTATGCGCACACAAGCACTAATTAATAAAAAGAAAATAATAGAAACCTGCATATATGAAGAGACACCCACATGTACAAAACATTTATATGTAACAAAAGTATGGAAAATTTTATAAGAAAATTTTTGAAAATATAAAAGTTTGATGTGAAACAGGTGTAATGAGTTAATGATCGAGATTAACAAGAACAAAGATAAAGCGTAGTTGCATGAAAAATAATTAAATGTATGGATAATAATCGGAAAAGGGTAATTAAGGAATTCGAATAAAGAAAGTTTCTTTTCCTTTTGCCGAGTGTCGAACAGAAATAAAAATCTACTTACACATTATATACAACGAGTGACGAATATGAAAATATAACAAAATAAAATAAAGGTGAAAGATTACCTGCTTATTAGAATAGAGTAGTCGAAACAGGACTGTTGAAGCAGGCTTAGGTGAGCGGAGAAAAAGAGGAAGAGACAGTGCGACGAGCAACTGCGGGAAAATGAGACAGGGTCACAGGCGCAAAGGGAGAGGAACGGAGTAAAAACGTAGAGCGCAATGGCCGATGGAAGATATAAATGAGTTCCAAGTTCCAACACAAGGGAACCGGCTCCAACGACTTTGAATTGAATTGGAGAAACTCACTATCATGAGTAAATTAATTTATTTAAATGGTTTGATTGTCATATGAGAATTATAAAAATTTTAATCAAACGTCAATACCTTGTTAAAAATTTTATTATGTACATAAATAATTAAATAGTTTTATCAATCACCATAATATCCTAATGCTAACATGAATGGATCTAAATGACTTCCACAATTAATCAAGATTTTTATATCTTTCTAAAAGTTATAATATGCAGAAAATTATCCATGAAAGTTACAATACTCCATGTATTCAATGTTGATTCAAACTGGAGAAGCAAAACTGTCACAAAAACTAAATAAATTAATAAATAAAAACAAAAAACCAAAAAGCTTAGAGATGCAAAAAGTTCATAACTAATATTTTTTATAGGTGTGGAACGCAGCTAATTAGCGTAACAGGTAGCTGTCTTATCAAAGACACTAGCTATCAGCTGGCTACCTTTTGCTGCGTTTTGCAAATCTTGCCTTCGATTAGACATGGGATGCAATTTAATATGGTCCAAAACGATGACATTTATGTCCTGTCAGCATGCTAATCAATCAATCTTATGGGAACTACGTCCCCAGTCAAGGTGGCATGATTTAGTTTTCTGAGTTTAGGTGCATCAATTTCAAAATAACTAGGGGTGCAACTTGGTCCGGGTACCCGTGGGTCGACCCGTTGGGTACCCTAAATAGGGTAGGTTCGGTTCCATATAACCTACCCGTAGGGTCGGTTCGGTTCCTTGGGAAAAATACCCGTTCAATTTCGGGTAGGAGTCGGTTCGGGTTCCGGGTACCCGGAACCGACCCGAATTTCATATATTATATATATATAGATTATAATACTTAATACTTAATCTATTGTGTATTTTTGTTGTATCCGTTTTTCTAACAGTTTTTTATTTGATTGGACAGACTTAACAGATTTCATTGTGTACACATTGCATTTTTTTAACAGATTCATGTTTTAGTATGTATAAATTGAATTTTTTTATACAGGTTGAAGCTACAAATAGATCGTGTTCTGGGAACCGATTTTGGAACCGACCCGCTCTTGAGAAAATTGGGTAGGGTAGGCTCCGGACCGACCCAGTCCAAAATAGGGTAGGGTAGAGATTTTTACAAAATGGGTAAGGGTAGGTTCCACCCGTACCCGGACCTACCCGACCCAAGTTGCACCCCTAAAAATAACTCGCGGATCGCAAAATATATAAATATTCCCAACGCTTTTGTTGCTGCAAAAAAAAAAAAAAAAAAAAAAAAAAAAATTTCATTTCTTTAGGAATGGCTTTGGGAAAATCCTTAATTTAAACCACATTGTAATAACGTCCTTGGAAAAATCCACAAGTTTAACCATTCGGAAGGAGAGGGTGAAGGCCATAACTGGAGCAAAGAAAAATATCCTCAAGCCAGTTGCTGCCTTCTGTAATTTTAGGAGGAAACAGGAGCCGGAATTGAGAAGCTAGCAGCTTCAGCACTTCTTAGGAGGAAACAGGAGCTAGACTCTGAGAAGTTAGCAACTTCAGCACTTCTTCTCCCATTGCCCTGCGTCCCAACAGTTTCTGAAGAAAACGGCAGTTCACTAATTAATCAAATTAGGAATCTCCATCATTAACAATTTAAAGCTTTGGTATTTTGATGAGAAACGCAAAATAACTAGAATTTCTCATCTATACTCGTGTTTGCTACAGCACTAGAGTTTCATGCATTAAAGAGCAAGAACCAAATGAAGATCTATCCAACAGAGCTCCCCCATATTCTATAGCACTAGAGCTTCGTGCATCAAAGAGCAAGAACCAAATGAAGATTTATCTAATAGTCCATATTTTGTAAACCCACATTGTAAACCCACACATACCCCCACCCCCCGCCGGCGCCCACTCCACCCCAACAAACACCCCCCCCCCCCCCCCCCCCCCCCCCCCCCGACAAAGTTGCAGCCCAAAATTCACGTACGAATAAATATGAGTGGTGCATCTACGGCACGCGAGACCAGAATACAATAATATTCATTAATTATTATTATTTTTTAAAAAAGAAGAATTATTTAAAAAAAGAAAAGAAAAGAAAAAAAAGAAGAAACCGTAGAAAGTCAAAGAATTAATAGATGCAGCCAACAGAATCTTCAAATGAACCCTGGATGGTTTCAAACCTACGGCTACAATTGTATCTACAACGGAACTGTGCTCAGTATTTGGTTCAAACTTCAAGAGAGGGAACAGGCCAACTAATTTGTAGTTTCTAATGCATCAGCATTTAGTGGCCACTAAAGGTGCGTTTGGTTGGAGGTAAAACTTTTTGATGAAAACTTTTCAGAGTAGAAGTTATCAAGTTGATAGAAAATGATGTGATATAATAGGGGTAATAATGAGGTGTAAAGAGAATAAAGTTAAAATAGATAAGGTAGTTGTATGGGTATTTGTGTGGAAATAATTGAAAAGTAGGGTTGTTTATATAGGAAAATGTGAAAAAATAATTAAAAAATAAAGTAGTTATGGGGAGTGAAAAGTTTTTTATTAAAAAGTTTTCATTGGCATGTTTTGTGTGTAACCAAACACACCCTAAATGTAGTTTGGTTCATTTCATGGATAAGTTGAACATTCAAGAAATATATTTTAAAACTCAGTGCCTTACACGGGAAATTTAATAGCCGAACGTCCATTTTTCTTTCTCATAACCAATTTGGAACTCAAGAAATGCTCCCACATCAGCTCTAGTGTTCCACAGGCTCTGCGTTGCATTGAATCAGAAGAAAAATAAGCAATTAACAAATGGCTATCCATGCCATTCCAGCTTAAAAAACATCCCTTGTTCGAAAGCATCTATCAACTATTTCCAAAACAGCATTCTCAATTCTCTTTTGCGGAATGTTCTTCTCCCAGTCCATATCTTAACAGCATTGCAGCACTGAGAAGTGTACCTAATGGATTTGCCTTGTCCTGTAAATCAAATAAGAAAAGTAAATTAATAAACATATACGTTCAAGAAGTGACAGAAAATGAGCAAAAAGGACAGGTCCCTGTGCATAAGAAGCAAGACCAAGACCATGTCATTTATGACAGGAAATAGTCACTGGAATTAATTAAAATACACAGAGACGAGAAAGATGGTTGACAAGTAACTAGAAAGGCTTGAGGATTGACAATACCATTGCAACAAGGCTAGCAGATGGAAGCATTCCAATGCTACCGGTAAGCATAGAAGCTTCATTATGCACAGTGCCACCAAAGGTGTTGTTTGCAAGAAGGGTAATTTGCATATATACCCACATAGGTTGATGCTAGTTGCAGATACACTCACGTGGTTTCACGAAATGCATATTACCCCCACGTCGTTACCTGCCGTTAATATCAGATTTTATATTTTGAAAAATGATGAAAATGCCCTCAACCATAGTTTCACATATTGCATATCACCCCCACATAATTTCACCAAAATTGCATATTACTCCCACGAAACTATGTATACAAATGATGACATTTCGTCATTTTTCAAAATATAACGTCAGATATTAACGGAAAGTAACGATATAGGGGTAATATGCAATTTTTGTGAAACTATATGAGGATAATATGCATTTCATGAAACTACATGGGTATATCTGCAATTAGCATCAAACTATGTGGGTATATATGCAAATTACCTTGCAAGAATTGTATCGAAATGTCAAACACAAGTAACAGTCAGTAAATTCCATGAAGATGCTGACGTCGTGGGAAGCCTGCTTCTTCCCATAGTGTAGACCAAGCTTCGATTCATGTCTTGCCGTTGTGTGTGTACATGTTTTTCATAATGTGCTCCTTTGTGGGGTTGTTTATAGACGATGCCCCTTTTCTAGGGTTATTTACTGATTCTGCCCCCTTGTGGGCGTTATTTACATATCGAGGACGCTTCTATGAAATCCCTCTTTCTATGAAACTTCTTCCATTTTTAAAATTTTGATGGTTGATAGAAAATCCACCTAAGCTATTATATTTAGCATCATTTATAGTATCTTGAAAATCCTTTTATTTTTTTTAATTTTACTGTATATGGGTCTCATCTATAAATGTGTAAAATCAAAATAATAAAATAGTTTAATATTAAAATATCAACTTTAAAGTAGTTTTTTCAACATCTAAATTATCTAGAATATTAATAACATGTATATAAAATATCCTATAAAGTTTTATTACATTCTAATACATGTGGAACATATCTAAGCATTTTTCATAATTTATACATGAATGCACATATTTTTTAGCAAGTATGACCTATCCACATATTGGATTGGGATGAAACTTGGTTTCCTAACTAAACAAATAGTGTTAAATATAATGAACGGATTGAATTTTCTATCAAAGATCAACATTTCAAAAGGCAAAAGGGTATCACGAAATCACTTCAATAAAATCCGGTTTCATAGAAGTATTTCCGTTTACATATTGTGCCTCTTTCTAGGGTTATTTACCGATTATGCCCCCTTTATGGGGTTATTTTCTCTACATGGAGATATTTACAGATCTCTCTTAATATGGGAATGGTTGTGTGAATGTACTTGATTTTAATACCAGTTGTCACGTTGTAACAAAGTACCGATAAAAAAGTAAGAGTCAGTAAATATGAAAACTCTAATTAGACACGCCTTTGGACTGCAAGGGTTAGGATAAGAGAGAATTATGTTGCCCGCCCATGTCCACTTCCAAATTTGGGTGGAAAACTCACAAAACACGTATCCCTCCACAATGGTTTCCATTCTCGGCATCACGTTCCAACCAAAGTTAAAAGCAGCAACCTATATAATCCAACTAGGACTAACTTGGGGTGCATCACATATGGATCTCTACTGTATATCAAGGTGCTTTTTTAATACAAGTGTCTGCTTCTATTTAACTGAGTGTAAGAAGGCATTCACCGGTAAAACCTTTATTAATCTACTCTTCTTTAGTTAGTTCAGTTTCTTTGGTTAGTGGTAGACTTGAAAGATCGTCAGCAACCATGTTCTCAACAACTTTTTGTCTCGGATCTTTAGGTCAAATTCTTGAAGCAAAAGAATCCAATGAAGTAGCCTAATTTTTTTACATCTTTTTTTGCTAGTTTGTGTATACAATCACTTTTGAACATACAAGATAAGAACAAAATTTATTAATTGCAAACACCACAACACTAGTAGTTCTTTCTCGGTTCATGCATAATTGACTTGTGCATTAGTAAGTGTCTTGCTCACGTAATAAATCACAATTGGTTTATTTTCTTTTTCTTTGTAACACTTTAGACAAATTAGCTAAGCATGATTCAAAAATTGTACCATAAACTTAAAAATCATCTATGAAAACCTCCATAATATTTTCAGTATAATTAGAAAAAATAGCTATCATGCGTCATTGAAATGTGGCAAGAGCATTGCAAAGATCAAAAGGCCTACATCAGTATGCCAAAGCGTCATATAAAAGGCAAAGGTCATTTTTCTCTTAATCTTGTCGGTGAATAGAGATCTAAAAATAACCGGAATACCCATCTAAATTGTAAAAGTAAGAGTCATTTGGTTTGATCAATAAAAGAGAGAGGAAAGCAATTTTTTCAGGTCGCAGTGTTTAATTTATGATAATCAATGCACATTCTCCAACCCGTAATTATTCTAGTATGTATAAGTTTTTTTTGTCATACTTTGCAACAGTCACACCTCCTTTCTTAGGTATCACATGTACTGGGCTCACCTAACTGCTATGAGATCAGGTAAATAATTCCTACGTCAAGAAGTTTCAAGATCTCCTTTTTCAACACTTTTTTCATATTTGGGTTTAAATGCTTTCATCGTTCAATGGTTACTTTGCACTTGTCTTTCATGAGAATCTTGTGCATGCATAAGGAAGAACTAATGCTAGACAAATAATTAGTGCAATAACCGATTGCCTTCCTATATAGTCTTGGTTCATTCAAGAGTTTTCCAGATTAAGAATAAAAAAATTAGCACGAATGATCACAGGATGTATAGAGTTTGGACCAAAAAATGTGTACCAGAGATTTTTATGAAGAAGTTTGAGTTCTACCTCCGTTGCTTCTTTCTTTGATTGCATCGAAGTTAATGAAATGGCTTTTGCGTTGGGTTTCTTGAACTTTTGATTGAGGGTGGATGAGATTGGAGAGTTTCCTTTTTCTTTGATTGGCAGCTTGTTGATGACGTTGACTCTTAGAAACAAATTCTCATTCAGAGGATGCTTAATGGCCGAAGAGATATTGAATTCTACTTTTTTGTTTGTTTCTTCTTAGATAACTTTATCTGATGCATCTCCCTCTATGTTTCTCTACATCTTTATAAATAGTTTGAACTAATTCATTTCCCTCAATTTCACCTTCTCTACTTCTTCGTGGATGGCTTGAACCAGTTCACCTCCCTTGATGTTCGGTGTTCTATGGACGGATAAGGGGGAACACTAGATAGGGAAGGGAGCAGAACAGTTAGAGAAGATAGAAAGGGAGCACTTAGTTCATGTGCATCTGTGAAATCAAAAACTAGAAATGAAACAAAATTATTATAAGTTTAGTCTGTTATAAAGGAAGAATGTTTTTAGAAGGTATTCATGTTGAAATAAATAACATTTTGAATGTAATACCCTACTCTACTTCTTCATGAATAGCTTGAACCTGTTCATCTCTTTTTATGTTTATGACGCAGCGAGGGAAACATGAAACAAGGCTAGCACAAAGCAACACCTCGAAGTTGATAAACAAGTCTTCACATGGAAACTCAATCATAAGTAAACGAGAAAATTTAGAATTTCTTATTCATCAAATCTATCTACAAAATAAGAAAAGACGCATATTTATAAGCAAACCCTAACTACCACTAACACACGTGCATAGAACTCTAACCAACCGATTGCACACGTTTAGTAAAACGCACGGCTTAGTCAGAGTAAATAACATATGTAATTTGTTTTAATGTATTTGGAAAACATTGTCCTTAAATGTTCCAAAAACAATTTGATGATGAGCCTTTAAGGGAAGCTGCTCTCCCTGAAGTAAAATACATTATTAATAGAGTTGGTCTGAAAAATGAGAGAAAGGACATGCCTAAATTTAAATTTTATATAGGACCATTGAAAATTTAAAAGTAGAGACATGATTTTTGCTATCAGGGTACTATTTTTAAAATGTTGTTCATTTTAACATCAATACCTTTTAAAATGTTCTTCTTTTGTAACAGGCTTAACCCATGATAATTTTATTTTGGGCATTTTTTGTTTACAATAAAAAAATTTTAAACTAAAACTTTTAATCTAAAATTTTTCATTCTTAATAAGTACTTTAGTTTTAATTATCTTTTTTAGATTTTTCTATACAACTACCCTACTTTCAATTAATTTTTACACAACCACTTATACAACTAACTTGTTTATTTTAACTTTATTCTTTTTATTTTTTCATTATTATCCCAATCATATCATATCATTTACAACAAATTTTAAAAAGTTTATACTAAATTTTTTTATTCAAAAGTTTTAACAGTTCACAAACGTGACCATTATATCCAAAATTGGAATTTGCAGCAACATCTGTGACCCCTCCCATCTTCTCCAACTCTTCCGTTCCCATCCCCATCAAGTGTTTTCCTTTTATCCTCTGCAGCTAATTTGGAGATGCAAAAAGTTCATAATTATAATTTCCTGCAAGTGCAGAACGCTGTCAATGAGCGTAACAGGCAGCTGTCTTATCAAAGACACTAGCTATCAGCCGGCTACCTTTTGCTGCGTTTTGCAAATATTGCCTTTGATTAGACATGGAATGCAATTTAATACGGTCGAAAACAATGACATTTAGGTCCTGTCAGCATGCTAATTATCGAATCTTGTGGGAACTACGTCCCCAATCAAGGTGGCATGATTTAGTTTCCTAAATATAGGTGCATCAAAATTCAAAATAATTCAAGGATTCGCATCGCTTTTGCTGCTGCTGCTAAAAAAATTCATCTCTTTAGGAATGGCTTTGGGAAAATCTTTAATTTAAACCACATTGTGATAATGTCCATGGACAAATCCTGGCTCTCGGAAATAAAGGATGAAGGCCATAACTGGAACAAAATAAATAAATAAATAAATCCTCAAGCCAGTTGCTGCCTTCTGTGATTTTAGGAGGAAGCAGGAGCAGGAATCGAGAATCTAGCAACTTGGGCACTTCGTAGGAGGAAACAGAAGCTGGCTTCTAAGAAGTTAGCAGCTTTAACAATTCTTCTCCCATTGCCCTGCATCCTACCAGTTTTTGAAGAAAACAACAGTTGACCAATTAATCAAGCTGTGGGAATCTCCATCCTTAACAATTTAAAGCTCTTTTATTTTGATGAGAAAAGCAAAAACTATAATTTCTCAGCTATACTCGTGTTTGCTATACCACTAGAGCTTCATGCATCAACGAGTAAGAACCCAGGTGTATCTAACAATGCTCCCCTGCAAGGCCACAGCCCGAAATTCAGGTCCGAGTAACATGAGTGGTGCATCTATGGTATGCAAGATAAGAATAGAAGAGAAATAGGTTGATGCCGCATACTCTTTTTTTAAATAAAATAAAAAAGCAAACCATGGAAAATCAAAGAATTAACAGACGCAGTTTCTTCCAGTAGTTGGGTAAGCAGTAGCTGATTCTAGTTCCCAGCAGAAAAATATTTTGAAAATGTCAAGGCCAATTTCAGGTCTTCAAATGAACCCTTCATGGTATCAGAACTACGATTGTATCTACAATGGAATTGTGCTTAATATTTGGCTCAAACTTCAAAAGAAGGAACAGGCCAAGTAATTTGTAGTTTCTAATGCATCAGTACTCAGTTGTAATCGGCTCATTTCATGGTTAAGTTGAAGATTCAGGAAAATAATTTTAAAACCCAGCACCTTACATAGGAAATTTAATAGCAATACATCCATTTTCTTTGTCAGAACCAATTTGGAACTCAAATTCAAGAGATGCTCCCACATCAGCTCAAGTGTTTCACAGGCTATATATTGCACTGAAGCAGAAGCAAAAGAACTAATTAATTGAAGCAGAAGAAAAACAAGCAATTAACCTATGATTATCCATACCATTCCAGTTGAAAAAATATCCCCTGTTCGAAAACCCCAATCAAGTGTTTCCAGAAAAGCATTCTCGAATCTCAATTCTCTTCTACTGCATGTTCTTCTCCCAGTCCATATCTCAACAGCATTGCAGCACTGAGAAGTGTAGCTAATGGATTTGCCTTGTCCTGCAAATCAAATAAGAAAAGTAAATTAATAAACATATACGTTCAAGAAGTAACAGAAGACAATGAATGCATAGAGAAAACCTGTCCGGCAATGTCAGGAGCAGAACCATGAATGGGTTCAAAAAGGACAGGTCCCTGTGCATACGAAGCAGGACCATGTCATTTATGACAGGAAATAGTGACTGCAATTAATTAAAATACATAGAGACAAGAAAGATGCTTGACAAGAAACTAGAAAGGGCTGAGGATTGGCAATACCATTGCAACAAGGCTAGCAGATGGAAGTATTCAAATGCTACCGGTAAGCATAGAAGCTTCATCAGGCAATGTGTCACGAAAGATGTTGTTTGTAAGAATTGTTTCAAACTGTCAAACACAAGAAAGAGTCAGTAAATATGATAACTCCAATTGGACACACCCCTTTTGACTACAAGGGTTAGATTAGAGAAAATTATGTTGCCCGCCCCAGTCCACTTCCAAATTTGGGCAGAAAACTCACAAAATACGTACCCCACCACAATCGTTTCCATTCTCTAGGTCACATTCCAACCAAAAGTTAAAGTAGCAACCTATATAATCCAACTAGGACCAACTTGGGGCGCATCACATGTTGTCTGTACCATCAAGGTGCTTTTCAATACACAATTCTAACAAAATCATGTCGAGAAACAATGACTCTTACTTGCCATAAATTAAAAATTATTGTCGCTTGAGTGATGTTAATGTTTCTGCATTACTCATTGATGCTTTGGCATTACAGAACAGAAACGGTACAAAATGAATATTCCCAACTTAAATACTGAACAAGAAAATGTAGATAAAAATATGAAAATGGAATATGAACGGAGGGCATACCTTCCAGGTTAGTTGCATTGGTGCCAGTTTTCTTTGCATTTGGTTTCTATCTTATTCGAAAATTTTCACTGTCTATAATTACTGAATTTGCGAAAATTGCTCGCACGTATAAAGGAACAATGAGAAGATCTGGCAGATGATCATGGCATGTTTGTGATGCGGAAACATGGCAACATGTTAATTTTGAGGCCCTCCACTTTTATCAAGCAACTATACCCAACTTGATACAATTAGATTAAATGACAGAAACAAACAGCTTCCAGGTGATAAAAAGAGAGAAAGTCTTCTATTTGTAGAAACCATACCATAATAAGTGAGGCTGGCTCTTCAACATATTTTCCGACTCTCAAATTTAAATAATAATAAACATATAACAATCCTTAATAAACTCCTTACACTAACATATGCCCGCAATGGAAGCGAAGACAAATCTAACACAATCCTGACTAATGGCTATTGCTTTTAATCTCCAAGTAACTTCTGTCCGGTGTGGGTGAATTGGATTATGAGTTGCATCTCCACGGTCTCATACAGGGTGAATATCAACGGGTTCAAATCGCCATACTTCCAAGCTCAGAGGGGATTGCGACAGGGTGACCCCTTATCCCCATACCTATTCTTGTTATGTGCGGAGGGGCTGTCGGGGCTTCTCCATCAGGCTATTGCATGCAAGGCTCTTCACGGTATCAAGCTCAATGCCAATGGACCGACAATATCCCACCTCCTCTTCGCTGACGATGCTATAATCTTTCTGAAGGCGACTGAATCGGATCTCAGGGGCCTTCTTGATGTGCTGAATAGATATGCTTGCCACTCGGGTCAGTCGATAAATGTTGACAAAACGGCGGTTTTCTTCAGTCCTAACACTGGAAGCCATTTCAGATCTCAGCTACTTCAGCTCTTGGGCTCTGCAGGACAGGATCTAAACCAATACTTGGAACTCCCAGCGTGGTTAGGCAAATCCAAGTCGGGTTTTTTCAGGGGCATAAAGGACCGGATTTGGAAGCGTATTCAAGGATGGAACGGCAAACTGCTATCTGGAGGCGGCAAGGAGATACTAATAAAGGCAGTTGCCCAGGCCATACCGTCCTATGCTATGAGCATCTTTTTAATGCCCAAATCCTTTTGTAATGACATCAATGCCATGCTTAGCAAATTCTGGTGGGGAGAGAAGAATGGAAAGAGGAAGACGAGTTGGGTGGCATGGAAGGAGATGTGCAAGCCTAAATGCATAGGGGGAATGGGGTTCAGGGACCTCCATTCTTTCAATAAAGCCCTTCTTGCCAAGCAAGTGTGGAGATTAGTCACATCTACTCACTCCCTATGCTATAAAGTCCTAAAGGCCAAATACTTCCCGAATACGGATATTTGGAGTTGCTATGAGAAACCATCGGCGTCCTTCACGTGGAAGAGCATTTTGAAAGCTAGAGATGTCATCCAGTCGGGATGTAGGTGGCGGATTGGGAACGGAAATCGGGTGAAGGTGTTTTTTGATACTTGGCTGGTGAATAGAGCTTGCAAAGCGGGACCTCTCCCATCCTTTATGCCGGATGACATGACAGTTAATCACCTCATCGACAGTGCTACTAAATCATGGAATAGGGATGGCGTGGTTGCGGCGTTGGGAGAGGACCGGTGGTCCGAAGTTAACTCGATTCCTCTTCCGGGGGGACCTATGGATGACTGTATGTTCTGGATCCACGAGCCTAATGGGAACTTCTCGGTTAAATCTGCATATAGGATGCTTTGTGGTGGAACTGATTCGCTGGCACAGGCGACTATCTATCGGGCACTTTGGCGGTTGCAGCTTCCATCAAAAGTCATTATATTTGGTTGGAGATTGACAAGGGATGTTCTCCCCACCTTGCTAAACCTCAACCGCAGAGGAATTGTTATTGACTCGTGTTGCTTGTTTTGCAGGAGAGAAGTCGAAGATGCTAATCACCTTTTTATTAGGTGTGATGCGACCAGAGACATATGCAGAAGAGTTCTGAGAGGGGACCCTCTCAGACTATCGGTCATGGAGGCTCTCGAGGCTTGTGTGCGCGACACGAGGCAGGATGATATGACTTTCTTCCTTCTTTGCTGCTAGCGGATATGGTTTCTGCGCAACAAGTTCAGAGAGGAGGATGTCCAACCATATTTTGCAGATACCATTGCATGGTGCACGGACTTTCTTAACCAATACCGTGCGGCAAAATTGTTCACTTATTCGGAGCTGCCTGAGCGTGCCATGGTGACCAGATGGGTAAAACCACCGCAGGGATTTGTCAAGATAAACACGGATGGCAGATATCTTATGGATCGGGATGGATTCGAATGCGCCGCGGTGATCCGTGACTCGGGAGGCTCTTTTATTGCGGCCAGGGGCTGGAAGTGGGATGGGGTGAGAGAGCCGCTACTTATTGAAGCGACTGCTCTTCTTTTGGGAATCAAATGCGTCATCCAACTAAACATCGAGCAAGCGCAATTTGAAACTGACTCTCTTCTGCTTTACAATTTTTTGTCCAACCAGGAACCTATCTCATCCCCGGTGGGTTTCTTGATTGATGAAATCAGAGCGATTCTTACTGTAAATGGGTCCTTCTCTGTTCATCATGTTTTGAGGCAGGGAAATGTTGTTGCGCATTCCCTTGCTGATTTGGTTTCTGTTTCAAATACGGATCATCCTTTATGGTGGGATGTTCCACCCCAAGCTGTCATTGAAAAACTTTGTACAGATAATTTTTTGGAAATGAATTTGTTGGATTCCGCTGTTCTTCCCTTCTCTCAATTTGAGAGGGAGTAAGGACAGAGGATATCCTTTTCATCAAAAAAAAAAAATATCCATCCAATAGGAACATCAGATTACCAGTCTGGCTTGTGAGCTCCTTCTACTGGACATTTCTGTTAATTGGTGCAAAGTTATAGCCACAGCGAAGCATCTAACATGCATACCATACTCCTGTTGATGAAAAGTTGTTGTTATAGTGAATGCATTGCATGAACCATTCCCTCTACATGCTTAGAATAGAGTTCTCGCATATATTAGGATGTCCGTTCAACAGTTCAAACAACAACACAACAACATGAGTCTGTTTGGTTTTGCGAGTGCAATCACAAGATGGGGCAAGGGGAAGAGATTATGAATTATATAACCAACTGATAAGCTTTCTAGGCGAAAAAAAGGAAACATACATGAATTTTTTCCCTCAAGAAATTAGGTATAATTAGCTGCGTTCTCTTAGTGCCGTAGCAATGTTGTTGGAAGCCTACACCGGCGGCAAACAATTAATCTAGTATCAATAGTGTTTACGTGAGGAAAAATCCAAAACAAAAAACATATTTGAAAGGAAAAATGAATATGATTCGATTAATGAAGTTTTGCGCTCCAAACCGACAGAAATTCACAGAATCTTCAATTTTGCAGCCGTAGATATAATTCCTCACGATGACTTTCAAAGGCAAAACAAAAACGAAGTTGAAGGAAAACAAAAACCCTAGAATCGAAGAACATGGAGTGGGAGAGATCGAGACAACGACGTAGATACTCCCGTTCCTTGATTGCGATTTGCTGCTGCTAGTGCTGGAAAACAGAAATCGGAAAGTCGAAGGAAGCGGCTGCTCAGATGCTCCTAAGAAAAGCTCATTGCAGCCCTTTTGTTCTTTAACGCCCATGGATCTAATGACTTCTCTCACGTTCTCCTCGCTTATGTCAGTGAGTGAGTGAGTGGCTGCAAGCAATTAAGATCTGCAGAAGAGGACACGAAAGAAGTCATCAAATCCTTAGACTCCAAAGCAGACGGGCCGCAATCTTTTTTTTTTTTTTTTTTAACAAAAAGAAGGATGCCGTCTTTTGATAGAGCGGGTGCGGCGGCAGCTTGGGCAAATTACAATAATTATTCTTACTCCAATATCTTATATAGACGAAGGCGGCTTCTCTAGGTAGGGTGGTAAGCAGGAAAGTAAAGATATGAATATTGAATATTTTGTCACTACTTAAATGCCAGGGGGTGTGTGTGTTCTGTGTTGTGTATAGTTTTTTCTTTTCTTTTCTTTTTTCTTTTTTTGTTATTATTAGTGTTGCATACTGTACTTAGCTCCAGTGTTGTAAGAACTGGACCGGACCGGCCGGTCGGACCGGACCGGCCGTGAACCGGTCCAGATTCTGGTTCGATTGCTAACGGTTCGGTTCAAATGCATAAAATCGAGTAAATCGGCGAACTGACGGTCGAACTGTAATGAACGGTCGAACAGGATTCACCCGGTCAAACCTGATGTATATTAAAAAAAAAAAAACAAAAACCAAATACCCACTGATGCCCGCTTGTCTTCACTCCTCTCATTTTCGACTTCGCCCTTTCGACGGTCGACCACGAAACCCTATTGCTCCGTCTATGTCGCCGACTCCGACACCAGATGCCCTCTCGCCCAACGCCCGAGTCCCGACGCCCGCTCGCGAGCAGGCGGTGGGCGAGCGAGCCCCCTTCCGACCACGAAACCTTACTGCTCTATCTCCGTCGCCGGCTCCGACGCCTAATGCCCTCTTGCCCGATGCCCAATGCCTGATGCTCCGATGCCCAATGCCCTCTTACTCGCCACTCACCCATCGCCTAATCGAGTCCGCAACGGGAGCCCTGCGCACCATCTCGGTAGCCACATAGCATTTCGGCCGCCTACAAATGGGCTGCTCTACTCTCGATCCTGCTCTAGCTCCGGCCTGTTGGACGACAACCATCTCCCGATTCCCACTCTCCTTCATTCTCAGAGGGTAATTGACAACCATCTGAGATTTCTCTTTTTTTTTTTAATTTTTGTTGTTATGTATTTGCATTTCATTTCGCTCTGAGATTTCAAGCAGCATTTCTTGAATTCGCACACTTCTCAACCATAGATTTTTTTTCATGGGCAAAGGGTGCCGATTAGATTCGGGATTTTCTTTAATTGCTTAATGATTGATTTTATCTATGATTTTTACTAATGATTGGTTCCATGGTGTTATAATTCTTGTTACAAATAACTGTTTCTTTACCAACAAGGGGAGGTTATTTTGTTGAAGCTGCATTTTCTTTGTTGTGGTTGCTGTCTCCTGCTTTTTTGAGTTATACCTTGCCCTCAATCAAGTCTGCCAATGGCAGTCATTGCTCTTATTGCCACTCCCAGGCCTGGATAAAAGATGAGGGATGACATGTCAAGACGACTGCTTATTTCTGCTGTGTCTCATACCATGGATTCTGAAGTGATTGTGATGACCAAGTCCTCAATCAATCCACTGGAAATACTTCTGAATATTATGACACATGAAAATATTAGCTGTCCAGCTAATGGTTAGGTTGACTTTGCTGAATGAGAGATGTACATTGAACAATTGAGTTTGGAATTTCTAAAGCAATCTTCATTTTGTTGTATAAGTTTATTACAACCAAGCTACAACAGTCATGACTTATTACAAGTTTAAGTCTTTTAGGTTAGTTAATGCAGTTAATTTTTCTAAAATTCATGCTTAAAGATTTTTTAAAACTTGCTATTAATTTTTTCCTGCATGTTTTATATTTATACTGTGGTCCTTAAAATCTAACATATATATTTAGAATTTATAAAAATATAATTTTATCAATATATTTATTTAAAAAATTTTAAAAATTAATATTTATGACATCATAAATATGTCATGCTGACGTCACCGGTTCGATTTGATGAACCGGTTGAACCGGTTTGAACCAGACTAGTTCCTTTACCGGTTCCATTACCGGTTCGGTTCTGACAACATCGCTTAGCTCCGTCAATTATACAAATGCTCCCAAAATTCTATTCGAAATCCCAACGCAGAGATTCGAAACCACGGCGTGTGCTTGTGGAAGATTTTATGTGTGCTGCTATGACCCAAATACCTAAACTATTAGGTGTTTAGTCATTGATAGTTATGTAAAAAGATAACTTGGGAAAAAAAAAGATATTTGCTAGTTATAAAAAAAATAATTAATATATTAAATTAAAATCAAAAAATAATATAGTTAACTAGTTAAGATGTTAAATTATTTTAAAAATTATTAAAAAAGATGGTTTTCTATCTACGAATGTACCGGACAATGCTAAAGTAAAATCATTGATATTATTTACAATTATAATATATTTATAAAATAATAAATGTTGATTTATTATATTAACTATACAATTATAATTTTAGAACTATTATTTTTCATGATATACATTTGTATGACTTTCTACAAAGTTGATTAATTTATGCATGTGAAAACTTTAAATTTTTTATAGTTAATAATCCTAATTTAAAATATATTATTATATTTTATACAAAAATCGTGATAATAATTTCGACTTCAAAAATCAATGTTATAAATTTTATAAGCTTTATCAATAGAAAATAGAGTTTTTTCTTCCTCTATTGTAACGTTATGCAATAACAGCATTTTTATACATTATGTAAAGACATGATAGAACTAAATTTTTATTTTCCTATACCACATTCTAAATTTGAATCTTAGGGTGTGTTCCAAAAATGAAAAAAAATTTAGATGAGAAATTTTTTATGCAAAAGTTGTTAAATTAATTAAAAATGATGTAATATAATAGGGACGATGATGGGATATAAAGAAAATAAAGTTAAAATAGATACATAAATTACAAAGATAGTTACATAAAAATAATTAAAAATATAGTAGTTGTAAAAGAATATATAAAAATAATATTTTTTAAATAGGATAGTTATGAGAATAAAAATTTTATATTGAAAAATTTTAACTTCACCTTTTCTTAGTTATTGTTTGTGAGTAATTATTGTTTGTGGACAGTGATGCGATGTCCCAGCGACGGCCAAAGAGGCAAAGACGGGTGTTAGCATTCAAAGAGCCCCGCTTCCACGACGACAGAGGATTTTGCTTCTGGTTCGTACAAGGTTTTGCACTTAACAAAAACAAAAGAAAAAAATGAAAGTCATTTTTTTAAAAAGTGTGCGAAGTAATATAGGGTGTGTTGATGAAAAGTTATTTTAGTATAAAATTTTTTGAAACATAATAAAATAATATGACATGATGTGAGTAATGATAAGAAGTAAAAGAATAAAGTTAAAATATATAAGTTAGATGTATGTATAGTTATATAAAAAAAATTTAAAGTAAGGTAGTTATATATGAAGAAGCGAATAAATAATTTTAAAATAGAATAATTATGGAGGATTTTAGATTAAAAAGTTTTAATTTGAAATTTTTTTGAGTTAAACAAATACCTTGTAATAAAAATAACTATTAGAGTATGTAGAATAAAGATAAAATTAAATCAAAAGCTATGCAAGATTAAATGGGAAATTTCTTTTTCCCTTTTGCCATATCCTAGATGTAATCTGCATATTGTTCTATATAACTCTTTCATATTTAATACTTTAATAGTTGTTGAAAAATTCATTCTATTTATTATATTTAAGTAAAGTCTTTCATTTATTTAGTGTCATTATATACAGGCTCCGTCTATAAACATGTAAAATCATTGTAATAAAATAATTAAATATTAAATATTAACTTTTAAGTAGTATTTTCAATATCTAAACTACCCAAAATATGATTAAAATATGATTATTGTGTAGACAAATAATGTTATAAAGTATTATTATATTCTAATACATATGTGAATGGATTTAAGTATTTTCTTTAATTTACGCATGAATTTAGATGAAATTTGATCTCCTCACTAAAGAAACGATGTTAGATATGATAAATGGATTAGATTTTACATTAATCATTAATATCCAAAAGAAGAGAAGAGTTAGAGGAAATGGCTTATGAGCCTAGTCGACCAGATCATAAACTGCTTCTGCTCGTAATGCTTTTATGAGCTAGTGACTGCTGACCTAGTGAAATCCTTGCCAAAGTAGTTTGCGAGTGGAATTTTTAAAAAAATTCTTCTAATTTTTTTATGAGATAATGCAGTTGGGTCTTCTGATTTAAAACATTGAAATTGTTGGAAAATACAGGTGGCTTTAAGCACGACCAAATGAATATATAAGATTCTATATGAAAGTATTAAGGCTTCCCTTGGCAGGGTTTGCCAACCTTACAGCCGCTAGAGTAAAGATTTTCTTGGTGAAAAAAGTTTCAATTTGCTTCTTCTAGCGAGGCTGTTTAAGGCTATTTTGGCTAAGTTAGCAGCGCAGAATTTCTGCCCACCATTTCTGTCTTTTAATCCTAAAATTTAGCAGCTATCGTGGAAGAAGTGGAAAACCACAGAAACCTTCTAAAATTCATAGGTGGACTTGTAGTCTACTTAAGCCAAGCGAAGCCAATATATGCGAAATTTAAAAGCACTTGTAAATCAGTATTTTCAAGCCCTCAATTGTGCAACTAAACCAAGCATAAGGCCTCATTTGGCCGTGCCATAGGTCTACCAAAGTTGATTTTTTGAATTTTCTGTGGTAATTACTAAATTAAACAACTTTCCAAAAACGATTGTTATATTCAGCACGGCTGATCGGAATAAACCTTAAAAAATAGCTCAAAATACATAAGGCTCGGTAAAGATGGAAGTATTTTAATCAGAGCCCGAATCAAAACTTCTTTCAATTAAGTTTCTTTATTTCTTATCTCACAACTCGAATCATTTTAAATACATTTTTTCCAACTTATTCTCAACAGATGTAAACCTGACAATTTATCTATAGAACCTAACAATGTATCTACAGGAGATACAATTCCTGCAAATGGGAGACAAAACTTCCTTAATTGTGATCGAACCCAGGACATCTAGCACAAAAGCTAAAAACCTTTAGCAACCTAGCTATGCCCATATTAGCTTTCAATTATGTTTTTATAAGATATTTTTGCTTCTTTGAAGTCCTCTCTTCTAGTTTCATGATAGTTTCGTATCAAAGAAGAGTAGAGGTGTTTTATTGAGTTAAGATGGATAGTTAATGAGAGAGAGAAGATTTATGATTGATTGATGGTACCACTAACATATGGATATAAGAGGAAAATATGCTGATTGAGGAATTGAAAATTCTGTTGATGAAAGAAGATGCATTGTAGCATGTAGATCTGTTAGGAAAACCAATAATGTCATACTCATTGTAGGCATCAAGACATTACAATAAGAAGTTTTCAAATCGACTATTAAGAGAATATTTAGGTTCTCAAAAAATTCTTGAAATTTTGTATCTAATAAGATTTGTAATGGAGGTAGATATGGATTATATTTTTCAAGGACATTCATGGCTGTCTGATAGACAAATTGTATTGATGGAAGCGTTAACTTTTTATATTAGTCCAAAGCAGATTGCTCCACGTGAAATCCAAATTTGTATCCATATAGTAAATGCTCGTTATTTATATGATAGATCAAAGTCAGGGAGGAGATTGGCAACTCATTTAGAGCTTGTTTGATTTAGCTAGAGCTTACTGGCTGATAAGTAGTTTGAAATTGATAAGCAGCTAAAGTTGAATAAATAGAGGCTGTTTGATTCAGTTGAAATAAAATGACTCAAAATAATAAGTTATGTTTGGTGTAGCTAAAGCACAAGTATTAAAATAATGTACAAAAGACCAAAATTCTTATAATTTTATGATGACATAATGATAATATTTCGAATAAAATTTTAAATTTTAAATAATATTTAATGAATAAATATTTAAAAATAAAATGGATGGATCTTAAAAGTACAAAGGAGGAGCTAGAATGTTTATCATTATATTTAATAGAATATTAAATAAGTAATTTATATAAATATTTACAATTATATTTATGGATGAGATATTATCCTATACATTTGATTGTATGAGTTATTAAAACTTGTTAATTTATATTTAAAACATATTATTTATTAAATCAATTCGTTAATAATATTCACTAACATTCATTTATTTAGAAGTTATTTTTATTGAAATGCATATATTTGGATCTAAACCATTTGAAATTGAACATATATTCATTAAACTTTAAAATAAAATATATAATGCACAAAAATTTTCAATATAATTGATTTTTATATTAAAGAATATTATTAATGGTCAAATTTAACAAATTTTTAAAATATAAAAAACAAAAAATTGCTTATTGTCATACTTTTTATTTACAAAAATGTTATCCTTGATTATGAAAGAATTTCATAATCTTAATTACTTTAGGAAAATAAAAGTTTGATAAGTCAAAAAGAACCTTAAGAGGTGCTTACAACTTTTTTGAAATGTTAGATTTTTTTAAAAAAATAAGTGTTAGGGCATAAGTCTCACCAAACATAACGTACGGTTTAAAGCCGAATGATCATTACCGACCGATCGGTGATTTCCGACCGGTCAGAAATGATCGGTGCTCCAGTTTAAAATAGGATGATTTGCAAATATACTCATATAGTTTGACTGAAATTGTAGATTTATCCACATAGTTTCATGAATCTCAAATAACCCCCACATAATTTCATGGAAATTGTAGATGAGCCCCATGTTGACGGCTAGACAATAATGGCTGAGTACATGTAGTTAAGTGAAAAAGGTCATTACGGAAATTACCCTTTGATAGGCATGAATGGGTGAGACGGTTCCAAAGCTACTACAGGCATGCTGCAGTACTGGTTTTATTTGGGTAGATTTCACTGATTACTGGTTGTAATTGGGTGAGGTAGGATACTTCGGTGGTTGAAAATTTTTTAAATCGATGAGAGAATCGCATGAATATAAACAGAATGACGTTGGGAACTAGCATATGACAAAAAGGATGATTCGATTTGGGAATGCCTTGAAATTTTTACCATAGATGACCAAATTCGTTGGCTGGCCAAAATTGGTATAGAATCATTGCTAGAAATAAGATCATTGCTTACCGAAATAGACCATGGTGATTGCTTTCCTATCTGCCGAAGATGGGTGCCATTGCTGGAGCTAATAACAGAAGCCTTGATACAGAAATCTTGGAAGACGGGGCTGACAATTTTAACTATTCTTGTTGTTGAATCGCTGCTGGTTTGGGGCTGGTTGTCTGGGTTTTGGAAAGAGGTGTTGCATCCATCTATTCAGCTATTGACAGAAATGAAATCTATAAATAAGTGGATTTGGATGGCTAAATTTTTTATTATGCTATCGGATTGTTGTAGATGCTTGATTTGATAATTAAAAAAATGCTGCAGCATTTAGCATGTTGAATTAATGGAAGGCTTGGTCTCTATAGTTAGTCGACATCATGATTGAAATGGATGGCAAACAGTAACATGGCTTGCCTTGGTTTGAAGATGGTGTTGCTCGTCAACGCTGTTGCTCCACCATCCTCCCCTGTTCTTCAACAAAACTAGCTAAAAACAACTAACAGAAGCGATCGTCATCACCCGTCCATAATCAATGATGAATGATGTTGCCAATCACCGTTGTAAATCTAGCAAAAAAGCCGCTATCACATCTCCTTCTTTTAACCATGGCAGTTAACCCAAATCTTCCACTACCATAAATTCCGTTCCGAGTTCCAACAATAGAGCGACAATTTTTCATTTTAAAAAACATACAGCTCGCGGTGTCACCATTTTGCTTTTATACAAACATCTGCGTTAGAAATGGCATTGATGGAAAACTAGGCGAATAGAAATTGGCAAATTCCTTCAATGTCCTTGGCTAGACATGCCATTATGATCAGTGGGCAGTTCGATCGGAAAAATATGGTGCTGTGGGAGGAGATAATATTATGGATTTCTTAGATAATATGCAGGTGAATCTTGGTCGAAAAACAAGCTATTGTTAGAGTAGAGGATGACAATAGAATTTTTGGAGTGGTCAATGGCAGCAAAGTCATTGGCCATTTTTGTCTTTATCCAATTTTTAATCTAACATGAGTGATTCGACAGATTTAGATTCCTAATGATTGCTGACAAGAAAGAGGTCTCATGGGTATGTATGCAATTTCGGTGAAACTATATGAGATAATATGCAATTTGTGAAACTTTGTAGGTATATCTATAATTTTGGTCAAACTATGTAAGTATATTTGTAAATTACCTTTTAAAATATGTCATAAGGTGAAAAATGAGCCCTATCAAACAAGGCCTTGGTAAGATGTTTTGTAAGGAAGTTTCATCCAAGGATTGATAATTAAAGTTTAGATTCATGTCAAAAATCCATTAAGGGAGGCGTCTTTATACAACCACCTGAATCAATGTAGAAAAGTTGGTTACCATTTTGGCTTGAGAAGCTTCCCGTTATTTGTTATTAGTGTGGTAAGGTGGGACGTGTGCAGAAGGATTGCATCCATGCATCAGTCGCGGAGAGGGAGAAACCAGGATGTGATTTACCACATGCAAATTTTCTAAGCGTAAGTTTCAAGTTAATTAGTTAAGTATGGGGACTAGAGGAGAAAATAGAGTACAAGCATAGTCTTACTGTAGGGACATTGATCAAACAAAGGTGAGCAGAGGACCGACAATTCAGGAAGAGGAGAATACAAATATGTTATCTCCAGTTAGAATGTAGGCGAGAATATTAGGCAAGGTGACAAGAATGTGATGACTAATCAGCAAGCAAGGGAATCAAATTGAGCTAAAATGGTTGTTGTGAGTGTATATAAGGGTTTGTGTAGGGTGGGAGTTCTGGGATTCCCAATTAGGTCAGGGCACTTGTCTCATCACCCGTCCTGAGGCATTTGGCAGTAAAAAAGGACAGGGTAGATATTGTGGTGACTAATAAAAGAACCCATCATTCGGACTTAAAAAGGACTATGGATTCTTTCCCCCAAAAAAAAGGCTATATAACATGACCTCAATTGATACAATGAATAATCATGAACTCGTCATGGTGGGAGAAATTAAGGGAAGTGGAATTTGGGAATGAGCTGAATAGTGAAAGTCAGTCGCCAGGAAATTGCTGGGACAATATCAGAATAGATGTGCATACTGCTCAGGCTGAGTTGAACAAATGTATGAATTGGGAACAGCAAAACTGCACCAATATATGAGCTAAGGAAAGCGACACAAACACAGATCAGCAGATTGGAGAAATTCAGACAACAATACCAAGTAAGAAGTGGAAGCAAAGAGCTAGACTAAAGAAGGATATGATAAAACTTTTGAATGAAAAGTTCTTAGTATAAAATTTATTAAATTAGTAGAAATGATGTGATATGATATGAGTAATGATGAGGTGTAAAGAAAATAAGGTTAAAATGGATAGGTTAATTGTACACGTAGGTATGTAAAAATGATTAGAAAATAGGATAATTATATAGAAAGACGTTAAGAAGTAATTTTAAAATAGTATAATTATGAAGAGTAAAAAGTTTTAATTTGACATTTTCTTCTCAATACCAAACACACCCCTTGATAGAGTCTAAGAAAAGAAGGCAAACTGAAGCAGAATTTTAAAAAACATATGTTTTTGGAAAGCAGCAGTAAAAATAATGCACGGCCAAAAAAAAGATTTAAATACATATTATCGGCACCTGCACCATGTCAAATATCAATTAGTAGCTAATTGATTGTCCCACAAGGCCGCGTTTACCGCATTTACGCTTTATCAGACTCCCCAAAGTTTCCCTAAACAGCACCCAACTTTCGCAGTTTTCCTCAAACCACATCAATACAATTTTGTCCTGCCTTGCTTTGACTATTGCAACCTTCCATTAAATAACAAGTTTAATTAAATATTTAAAATAAGGCCCACCACAAATCAAAATAAAAAAATAAATAAAATAAGGCCCACTACTCGCATGTCTTGGTTCGACAGCTCACTCATCCATATCACTAGAAAACAACATAGTTGCCAAATTCCGGAGGCCGTCTAGCTACATTGTTTTTGGAAAAGGTGAGAAGGAACTACAACCGCCCACTATCTATTATCTAGAAAAGCAGCCCCCTTACAACTTAGGATGTGTTTTGCCGTAAATAAAAAATGTTAAGCTAAATTTTTTTAATTTAAAATTATTCAGCAACTATCCTGAATTTTAATTATTTCTTTATATTTTCTTATTTAACTTTTTCAATCATTTTTATACAATTATCTATACAATTAATTTATTTATTTTAACTTTATTCTTTTTACTTTTCATTATTCTCTATATCATGTCAGGTAATGTTTTTTTATTCAAAAATTTTTATATAAAAAATTTTATCACTTCCAAAACACACCCTTAATATTCTGTTTTTAATATCTTGTTGTTAGATGAAAATTTTAATTTATTCAATATGTTTAATATTATTTATTTAACAAATAAAATAAATTTCATCTAAATCAACTAAATGGCCATGATGCTGAAAAATATAATATATATTCATATATAAATTTTATGAAAAATGCCTAGACCCATTTATTATTTTTTTACAACTTTAAATGCCCAATGGTCCTAGTAGCTCTACAATCTCAAATCTCTACGGTTCAAAAAATTAAATACTGTTTTTTCTATAGGAAAATACTGGTTTTCGAATTTTATGATAACGAAGACTCTTCTCTCATGAAGTCGTTGAACTTTCGCAAAAGACAACCATGAAGCGAACGGATCCACCGTGACACACGGATTGTCAAAGCTCTGGGTTATTTGCATCGATGTCCGCGGGGTTTGAATAAATTGCATTTAACCCCAAATAACCTTGTTCTGTGCAAATATAATGTGTAGTCCTTCATAGATGCGACATCTTGACGTATGTCACGGCCAGTCAAAAAAAAAAAAAAGCATTAAATCAGTAAATACTAACTATTATTAAAATTGGTGTGAATTAATGAAAATACTTTTGAAAATTCATAACCTCAATTTATATCACTCGTTTTACAATAAAAAATAAATGTGATATAAATTGAAAATTTACGATGGAAAATAGAATCTTCTTTCGTTATTTTTTAAAAATAAAAATAAAATTCTGTAGATTTTGAGGCTATGAGTTTGTGAAGTTATTCTCATCAACTTACAATGCCCTTGAGACCCCTATTAATTCCTCCATTCCCTTCCCACCCCCCAATTATTCATGAAAGAAGGAAAGAATCTGACAGATATGTTTGCTAAAGGAATCTTATAGAAGCACTTTCAATGACAAAGAGCAAAGTTATTTAACGCTAAACATCGTGGGCATTTGTGAAAAATTCCATTGCTTGCCTAAAGTAGATAGGGTATTTCCATTGAGCTCCCTCAAGTGTATAAAATTTGTACCTTTGACCCTTAAAAGTTGCTTAATTGCAGCAATTGACTAGAAGTTTTGAAAATGTATAGTTTTGGTCCCATTAACATAAAAATTGAATGTTGTCAATTTTGAACTTGAAGTGACTAAAATAGCCTTTCACGTTTAATAAATATTTTTATTTAAAATTTTAAATATTTTTATAGAAAAAAATTCATAAAAAATGGCCAAAAAATCATATAAATAAAAGGTATTTCGGTTATTTCAAGTAAAAAATTAATTTATGTGGGCCTAGCCTCCAAGATCGAGAGATGAAGCTAAGATTGGTAAGACCAAACAACGGAGGTATCAAGATTAATGTGGATGGCTAAAGAAACTGTGCCTAAGGTTGTATGGGATTTTGATGTGGTAATGGGAAACTCATAAATCAGATTTTTTGTTACAAGATGCTGAAATAAAAGTGAGATCACAATTTTCCTATTGATGAAAGCAATGACTATCCATTTTGGGATGGGTTATTTGCATGGTAAACCCTCTAACTTTGGTCAATTGCATTTTCAACCTTAAAGTTTGGCCGTTCGCATTTTAAACCACTCGAACTTTCGCCTTTTGCTTTTTGAACCCCGCAGCGTAACCGCGTCAAAAAACTCACGATGCTTTTCGACGTCGTTACGCCGCGGGGTTCAGAAAGCAAAAGGCGAAAGGTCGTAAGGTTTAAAATGCAAACGACCAAACTTCAAGGTTGGAAATGCAATTTGCCAAAGTTAGAGGGTTTACCATGCAAATAAGACGGTTCTGCTCAGCTGGGCCGTCGTCGGAATGGGAGCCAGAATATGAGATGGGTGAGTGGAGGGGCGACGGGACTGTGGAGTTTACGCTTCCATTTTTACTTGGTGGAACAGGGGGTGCCCACAGGGAGATGTAAGGCGATTGGAGTGCAGAAACAAATGCAGATGACGGGGTAGAAATGAGGCAAAGGGAATTATATTGGGAAGACTCGGGAGATGCAGTAATAGTTTTTATCATGAATCGAGAATGGTGCAAAGATGGAGAAATGGAAGGAGATTTATCACCAGTGTTGGCGGCGGGGGCGATTTTGATGGTGAGGTAGGACGTTTTCAAGGGCCCTGAATCCATATCCACAAGGATGGCAAAGCAATTGCGAGTGTCATCGACATCAGATGGCACTAGTGCTGAATCCATGATGACCAACAGGCAGCTGCTGTTGGTGGGAATGGGATTTTCCTTGTCAAACTAACAAAAACGGGAGCAAATGCTGACCTGATTTATAGAACTTGACGCGTCCATTTTGTTTCAAAGTTGTTTGGGTTGGGGATTGAGGAGACATAGTAGAGGAAAGGCTTCTAAAGGATCGTATAAATTTGCAAAGTTGCTTCCAACCAAAAATGATTTCCCAATGCTCATTGTATATACATACACTACACGTCAGAGACAATCGAAGGGAAAAAAAAGTATCAAAGGTCTGAGATTATTTCCAAAGTAGAGGAGATGAAGAAAAAATTCAAAAACTCAGTGCAGTGCAGGAATCACGGGTAATCGATCAGAAAAGTATCATATCGAAGCCCACCTGCAGAAACTCGCATGGTGAAAACGGCAAAGCCAGTACAAAAAAAATCAACATCTTCATTTCTCTCTCTCTCTCTCTCTCTCGTTTGTACAAATCAATGCAACGCTGTCAAACAGAGGGAGAGGGTCTGTACGCCATAGACAAAGGTGTAAATCTCAGTTTTTTGCATGGTAAACCCTCTAACTTTGCCAATTGCATCTCCAACCCTGAAGTTTGGCCGTTTGTATTTTAAACCCTGCGAACTTTTGCCTTTTTATTTTTAAACCCTGCGGCGTAATGACGTCGAAAAGCACCATAAGTTTTTTGACGTCGTTATGCCGTAGGGTTCAAAAAGAAAAATGCGAAAATTCGAGTGATTTAAAATGCAAACGGCCAAAATTTAAGGTTGAAAATGCAATTGGCTTTTACCATGCAAATAACCCACAAATGGGTGTCTTATTTTATCCTCAGTGGGACCCTTGTTGCATGAATCCAATCCCATTCATGGGCTTTGAATATGGTGACCTTCCATGTTCTATGAAATGGAAACAAGGCAGCTCATAGCCTTGTGGATTTTGCATCATCAAACTATGCTTCTTGTATGACTAGGTGGAGTTGTCCACCAAACTATATCATGGACCAACTTTGCAATGACTGTGTTTCTCTTCAAAAATGTAGGTTTCTTATCATAAAATGGGTAAAATTTAACCTCTACAAGATTTCATGTTACTGTAGAGACCAAGGTACACATTTTCAAAATTTTAAGTCATCTACTGAAAATATAAAAACTTAAATGCTAAAAAGTGCAAATATTAATACTTAAGGGACTTATATCCAAAATCCCCAAATTAGACCTAGTGGGGAGGAGTTGGTAGCATCCTTTGACGCTGTAAACGCAAGACAGACAGCGAGACGCGCCCAAAATTACTAGAACCGCGTCCCACTTTCTTTCTCCCCAATAACAAATAAATAAATAGCCAAACGACGATGGCCGACTATCTCCCAATCTCTCTGCCAAAATATTCGCTGTAGCATTCTCTTCCTGCTCCAATCTCTATCATCCATGTGCCCGCTGCGCTTGCTGCTGATCTTCTTCTCGGCGACCTTGGCCGGCTACTTCGCATGGAGGACGATACGTTCAGGGCCTGAGAAGGAGGGAGAGATATCAGCGGATGGGAAGGAGCGGGCGGAATCAGCCGATCGTGGGGGTCGAGATTTCAGTTTCATACAGGTGGGTTTCGTTGAATGCCTCAGAAATCGAATTGGGTGGTCCGAATTTTGGTTTTGTTTGCTGGGTTCTTGAATTTTGATTGGGTGTTTGCTTTTGTATTTTTTGCAGGCTGTTGGAAATGGGTTTTGGGTTTTGGTGGATATGGCCAGCGGAAGGTATCTGTGGAGGCATCTCAATGCAAACGAGGAAGAAAAGAAGGTGAAGGGATGTTGAATCGTAGACCATTTGTAATTTCTTCGACCTATTCATGTTTTATCTTGTGAAAAATTTATAGCTTTTTCCACGATGTTGTTGGATTTCAAGAAAGAAAAGATGTATATGCTGAACACCATCAAAGAAAGAAACATGTCTATCCTGTTAAGGGAAGACAAAAAAAAAAAAAAAAAACTTCCCCCCTCCTGGTATCATTTCTTCTTGAATAGGATAAGTTTGCTGGGCTGTGAAGTTAAATCATTTGGAAGTAAGTATTTTAAAATAGTTTTAATTCGGTGGCATGTCAAAACTTTTGTCAATTGGGACGAATTTACATTCTTAGCCAAACGCATATGTTAAAAGATATGAGTTAAATTGAATTTTATCTCATTACACCTGATCTAAAACACAAAAAAGAATCGTAAAAATTCGCAACTGTAATAATTTAAGCAAAAATAATAAAAGGAATTATTTTTGCTACTAATTACAAAGATGGTGATTTTAAGAAAAATTATGAGGGTTGATGACTAGAAGGATGGTGTTTGCAGAAAAGATGGTCGGAGACGGAGATCTTGTTCTTTTCTTGTTCATCATTGTTGTTTTCTTGCAAAATGTCAATCTATTCTCATCTAAAAAATTGCTTTTAAACCGAACAGCTGAAATTGCTGTACTGGATATCATACGCTATAAAGAGGTTCCCTGGAAATTTTTCAGGAGGAAGTTGCGGCAGGACTGGAAAAAAAGTATCCAGAAGATTTCAATAGCATATGGAATACAGAGTTCCAATCTTCTCGGACCGGTGTCCAAAAATAATTTTTTTTGTTTTTTTTTTAAAATTACTTTCATAAATATGTTAATCTAGTTATATTTAGCGTGTGTTTGGTTGGGCTGAAAAAATGTCATTCAAAACTTTTCAAGAAAATTTTTTTTTACTCTCCACAACTACCTTTTTTTAATTATTTATTAATATTTTCCTATATAAACAACTATACTTTTCAATCGTTTCTAAACAACTATCCGTACAACTAATTTACTTATTTTAACTGAATTTTCTTTACACCTTATCATTATTCATATTATATCACGTTATTTTCTGTCAATTTGATAACTTTTACCTTCAAAAATTTTCATTAAAAAGTTTTTCCCCCAACCAAATACGGGTGCAACTTAGGCTCATGAAATTCAAGTCTACTTCAACTTTAACCCTAAACCTATTTATAAAATATTAACTCTAACCTTAATCCTATTTGTAAAACTTAAACCTTAACCCTATTTTTAAAAAATTGAGTTTGGTTTGAAATTATGGTCAATAAGTTTACATTCTTTTTAAGAGTGACAAGTTTAAAATTTACTATGACTATATAATAATAACGAATCATGTAAGTGAACATAATAATATATATGGGTAATTTGTATGAGGAGTGATCCTGTTAGCCTGGGCTAAGTAAATGCCCAACTTAGCCCACCTTAAAAAAACCTATTTACAACAATTTTTTTTTTACTTTTTTCTTTGTGCACTTGTTTATCTAAGTGTATTTAACATATAGATCAAGTTTTACCATTTTTGAATATGTTTATCTATTTTTTTGAGATTTTTAAACATCTATGTGTATATATGTATTTAAAATACCCTTATTTTTAAGAATCTAAAAAAAATATATACTCATATCCAAAAATGGTAAAACTTGATTTATATATTAAACATACTTAGATAAACAAATATATGAAGAAAAAAGTAAAAAAAAAAGTTGTTGTAAATAGGATTTTTTAGATGGGCTAAGTGAGACATTTACTTAGCCTGGGCTAACAAGATCACTTCTCAATTTGCATATATACCCACGTAGTTTCACCGATATTGCAGATATATACACATAGTTTCACGAAATGCATATTAACCCCCACATAGTTTCACCAAAATTACGTATTACTCTCACGCCGTTAATATCTGCCGTTATATTTTTAAAAATGACGAAAATGCCCTCATCTTCATGGGGGTAATATCCAGTTTTGGTGAAACAATGTGAAGTGATATGCAATTCGTAAAACTATGGATGGGGGTATTTTCATCATTTTTGAAAATATAATGGCAGATATTAACGGTAGTTAACAACGTGGGGGTAATCTGCAATTTTGGTGAAACTATGTAGGGGTAATATGCATTTCGTGAAACTACATGGGTATATCTGTAATTAGCGTCAAACTATGTAGGTATATGTGCAAATTAACTATAAATTTTTAAAAAATATAGCAATATAAAAAAATTTAGAAGAAAACTTAACATAAAAAAAGAAGATAAAGGAAGAAAATTATTAGATGTAAAAGTAAATTATAGAAATGAAAGATAAATATAAATGAAGATAATATACTTTATTTATAATATAATTACAATATGTCCAATATGTATTCAAATATAAATATAAATAACATAAAATACACAAACATAAGGAAATACTGTTTAGATATTATGTATATAATATATTTTATAATAAATATAAAACAGAAAATTGGACTCGGGTTCTTCAAGTTTGGGTTCATTTAAATCCTAACCTTATCGTTTTTATAAATTGAGTTCCATAGGTTTAGGTCGTAAAAAAGCAAGTTCCCACACCGCTAGAATTTCGGCCCAAACTGCACCCTTACAACTAAATACACTTTGAATCTATAAATCAAGTTTTATCATTTTTTGGATATGTGTATAGTAAAACTTGGTTTATAGAATAGATTAAATATAACTAGATCAACATGTTTACAAAAAAAAAAAAAATTTAAATATATTTTAGGACTTCTGATATGAGAAGATCAGCTGGCAAATAAAATAGCCAACATTAAAAGAAAAATATAATTTCATTAGTGTTCATTATGTAGAAACTAGACATTTCGATTTTGGATGTCCGAAGAAAAAATTAAAACAACTGAATGGGGTTTAATTTTATTAATTATCATCAGGTACATTACACTAGAAAGTACATAAATTCTACACTTCCATTTTACACATCAACGGAGAAAATTAAAACAAACGAATGATCCAAGTAACGAGCAACGAGATGTATAATTTCTATGACATAAAAAAAGGGATTTTTACAAATACACCTACAAGGTTTGACCAATATTGCATCTGTGTACCTAAGTTTACCACATTTGCAAATATGCTCATAAAATTTGCATAAAATTGCAACCGTGTTCCTTCCATTGTGAAGCCATTAGATTTTACTTAAAACGACGATAATACTCTTTAACTCAAGTGATAAACTTGCAATTTTTTCAAATATTGTAATTATATTTGCTATTTTGTTATTTTATATATTTTTTGGTGTATTATAATTTCAGATTTTATCAAAAATGCTTATAATATTTTCAAAATCGAAAGCATATAATTTGGCTTAAGGGTATTATCATCATTTTACATAAAAATCTAACGGCATCAAAACGGAAGGGACACATTTGCAATTTTATACAAACTTTATAGTCATATTTGCAAATTTGACAAACTTAGGTACATGGATGCAATATTAATCAAACCTTGCAAAAATTACTAAAAAAAATTGTATACCCCGTCCAAAAAAAAAAAGATGTATACTTTCTAGGTCTGCAATGAGTGGCATAAGAGAGAACTACTATTGTATAAAACCAATTTTTTTGCCTATGTTGACAAGCTGTGACAACGTATTTTATTACGAAGAGGAGTTTGTGCAGAGGAAATTTAGATGATGTAAAAGTAGGTCAGTTTGATAGCCCAGATTTCATAAATATCAAATTGTAAATCCAAACTATCTCCATTTCGCACAGACTAAGCTCAACCTCACCTAATTCTGAAGAGCACTGCCCTCTTTCCAAAGGAAAGAGCACGTTTAAAATTAGCTTTTTTGTAATGTGTAATTAAACATCTCAACCGTTTATTAGTCATGGTTTCTACATGTTCAAACTTTTTTCCAACAAAGTGGAGAATTTGCATTTAAACTCTCTAATTTTGTGCATTTGCATTGTAAACCTTCAGGTTTGTGTACTAGTATTTTAAACCTTGTAAAGTTTGATTTTTTTCATTTTAAACCCTTGGCTCTAATGACATAGAAAACACCGTTGAAATCCTATAAAATGTTTAAAATGTCCTTTGCTGGAGAATTTACATTTTAAATTCTCTAACTTTGCACATTTGTATTTTAAACCTTGAAGTTTGCGAATTATCATTTTTAAACCCTATGAAGTTTAGTTCTTTGCATTTTAAATACTTAGCTCTCACGACGTTAAAAAATAGCATTAAAATCTTGTAAAATATCTAAATATCATTTGCATTTTAAAGGGACTAGAGTTGAAATGTAAAAATAATTAGATATCATATTGCAAAAACTATCTATATGTGCATGAAGTCTAATGGATTGCAAGATCATTAGAAATTTTAATTTTCTTCTTCATTCATAAAATTGACCATGACTATCAAAAAATTAAGGAAAAACACTACTCTTTCTCTGCTTCAAAGATTGGCCAAATTAATTATCAAAGAAAGCTTCAACCATAGATCTCCATATTAGCACCTTTTCCAATTCCAGGTTTTTCTCTTTCAAAGATCAGTTAAATCAAGCATCAAATAAAGTTTCAAAAGCTAATCTTGGCACTGACACCTTCTCCAATTCTAGGCAACAATCAATTATATTTTCCTTAATTTCTTAACAACCGTGGTCGATTCCATTAATAAGGAAGAAGGTTAAAATTTCTTGTGATCTAGTGGTCTATTGCACTTCATGCACATTGAGACTAGTTTTTGCAATATAGAATCAAATTATGTTTACAATTCAACCCTGGTCTTTTCAAAATATAAATATGTAAAACTAGAGAGTCTGAAATGTAAATGACGTTTTAGACATTTTTACATGATTTTAATAGTATTTTTAATAACATGAAAGCTAAGGGTCTAAAATGCAAAAAAAAAACTTCATAGGGTTTAAAATGCTAATTCATAAATTTCAAAATTTAAAATACAGGTATACAAAATTAGAGAATTTAAATGCAAATTCTCCTGCAAATGGCATTTTAGACATTTGACAAGATTTTTCATTGGAACATTTTATAATATTTTAATAGTATTTTTTAACGCCGTTAGACTCGAGAGTCTAAAATGCAAAAAATCAAGTCAAATCTCGGGATTTAAAATGAAAATATGAAAATTTAAAAGGTTTAAAATGCAAATTCCACCATAACAGTTGTAAAAAGAGTCATCATAATTTGAAAACAAATGCAAAGATCAAGATATAAAATCTATTTATTTATTTTTAATAATATACATGTCTACTTAGAACTTTCATATGATAAAATTTGCAAATTTTGGAAATTATTTGATACTTTGTTTTATTTTTGAAAATAAAAAATTGGGCAGGTATTTGATTTATGAAAATAAAAACTAGGCATGGGAACATATATCCATGCCCATTTTGTTGATTTTTAAAGACTTAAAATAAAATACAAAATATTTTAGTCCCATGTAATGACTAGTAATGAAAACTCAGACGACAATAATAACTCAATCACAAGCATAACCACGATATGAATCTAAACCACACATAATACAATTATAATAGTTTGATACTTATGACCTACTCTACTTTTCAAGCATAAAAGGCTTAGTTCCACTAGTTAACTCAAATCACACCAGTTATAGCAATATAGTTCAAACAACCGCTTTCTGAATTTAAATATAGCTTTAGATGACTAGTGATGTAATTAACACCCTTAGTTCACTTCCATTTGATTTGATCAATATAAACACCAAAGTAATATAAAATAAATTTAAAAAAATAGACAAATCAAATCAATATATTTGCATAAGCAGTAACACTTGTACAAGATCTTCAAGATTAAGATTCAAGAACTTTAGCTGCCATTCCTTAGAATCCACCTCTTCAATCTCTAATTCTCCTCAAGAGTTGCTCTCTCCAAAATGTGTGTTTTTGCCTTGGCCTTAAGCTCCTATTTATAATCACAAATCCTTCCCTAAAAAGCAGCTTAAGAAAGAAAGAGAAAAATTGCCAATGGAGCTATCAAAACTTGCTTACACGATTTCTACACATTTCGCTAGTTGGCAGAAAATGTATAACATTTTATTTGAAAATAGTCAATTTTTTTGCAATTAGAAAGGCCAATGAGATTATGGTGAATTATCAATCAACCTTTATGCCTAGAAACGTTGAACATTTATCCTATTCTGCAGAGAACCATTTTTTCTCTAAAAAATCTAAAGCATATCCACACCATCACATCCCTTTCCAAATTAAATCCATTCTTTTGAGTCCTAAGAAACTACAAATACCAAGTTTTCCAAAACCACCCATCCTTATCAAGAACAAATCTCCAAGTAAGATGCAACCAATCATAACCAAGCACAGTCAATGATAACCTAATCTCAATCATACCCAATTAAAAGATATGCTCTTATCTACATATAGAACCCGCCAAATAAGACAAGATCAATTTAAATCAAAACTAAGTATATCTTTTTATCATCATCAAAATCATCAATCACATAATCTAACAAAATAAATGCTAAAATTTGTCAAAATTTACATGGTGGAAGATTTAAGTAGAGCTTGCATGTTTATATAAAAAAAAAAATGCAAGGACACCTTGAATTAGATGTTTAAATAAAAACAACTGAATATAATAATAATGTACCAATTCAAATGGGTTCGAAGGAAGGATTAAACCTGCTCCCACGAAACTGCTCGATGGATTGGCTTGATAGTACATTAATTTTTTTTTATCGTTCCATCTTGAATCTTACTTACATTATCTTATTTTTCCATCTCATTTTACAATCAAGCCCATGAATCTTTACAAATTTCCTATAATAAACTTACATTGCCAAAAAGAAAACTAGAGCTCTTCATACAGGAAACATAGCTCCCACTTGGGAGACACCACTCCCACATGGGGGATACCACTCTTACGAGGATTCAATCCTATACTAGCTAGGAGAACACCCATAGCTAGTATCACCCGTCTTAGCAATGGTAGGTTAAATTTTTTTTTTGATTGATGTATATTTTACATTCATCTCAACATCTATTTCAACATCTATTACAATTAAGTACTGAAACCGTTCTTGCAATTCTTGTTTTTTTTCCTGACAGCAGTCTTATAATTTTTTATTTTTTTCCAGCAGTACTCGGAGGACGCTCCCATTATATAAGGAAGGACTGACGCCTCCACTCGAACTCATGTCGCTGCAGTGCAAGCGAACGGAGTTACCAGCACGCCTCCTTGCGCGCTGGCGGTAGATTAAATTTAATAACACTGGCATAATCAAATTTTAGTGAACTCAAACTTTAACCTTAATTTTATATAATGAGTTGAAGTTGGGTTTAATTTCGGTTCATGTGTATTTTAGTTTGGTTTTCGTTTAAAAATCAAGTTAAATTTGGATTTGTGGTTGAGTTGAACCTTGAATTTTTATTATTTGGTTTATGACCCTAAGGGTGTGTTTTGTAAGGCATAAAAAATGTCAAATATTAAAGTTTTCAATTTAAAACTTTTTACTTTCCATAAATATTCTATTTTTTAATCATTTCTTCACATTTTTCCATACAACTACTCTATTTTTCAATCATTTCTATACAACTACCTACACAACTAACCTATCTATTTTAATTTTATTCTCTTTACTTATCATCATTATCTCTATCATATCATATCATTTGCTTTTATTTTAACAACTTTGATATCAAAAACTTTTCATACAAAGATTTTATCACTTCCCCAACACACTCTTAATAAATTTATATGGTTTTGTCTTGGAATTCTAACCCGAGTTGTTAGTCTTGGCATGAATGACATTGGCAATCATTGGCATGTAGTAAATAATTTAATTTTTCATTGACTTGTATGTTAATGCCCTTTAATATAATGACATGCGTGGAGGCTTCATGCAGCTCAGATTTATTTATAATTACTTGTTAAATATTTATAACACATTAGCTTCCAAAAAAGTATTTTTGCCATGATAAATATGTCACAGTGAATATTATAGATGGTTTAGATTTTTATTATTTATTGCTTTGAAACGGCTATTAGCATTCATGCCCACTCAAACGTAAAAACATTCCATCAAAAAAAAAAAAAAAAAAAACGTAAAAACATTTACTTCTTATGTCAACCGGTTGGTATTTTTAACATGTATACGAATGGTTTTTTTAAATATGTTACATATATGCTGACTCCATTCGGTGGAATTAATTGTTGTAAAATATCAATTGGGTAGTCGACTTTAGATGGAGTGCAAGCTACATGAATTCTTTTTGAGTCGTCAACTCCACAGGAAGCATCTACTACCCAATTGGGTATCTAATAACCATTAGATCATACCTTATGGAATTGACATAGATGCAAAACAATTAAAAAATCATTGACAAAGCCAATCGAGCTATCCTCGTGGATACTAGCACTTGGCACCTATGCAATTGGTCATGAGATCAAATCCTATATGGGAGCTTCGTTTCCCGTAACTAAAAGCTGTTATCTCCCAAGTGAGAAGCATTTAGTTTCCTCCTTTCCTAATAGTAAGAAAAATTGCAAGGATACTTCAAATGAATTTGTAATATAAAATGAGATAAAGATGTATGAATTCTAGAAATTGATTTGTCATATAAGTTGAGATGATATAATATTATAAGTCCGATAAAAAAATCATTGACATAGATGAAAAAAATAAAACCGGTTGATAAATGCAAATATTTTGCTCGTGAGTTGGCATAATTGCAAATAATCCTTGAAATTAAAATTTTTTAAAAAAAGTTTTTTTTCCATAAAAAAATAATAAAAAAAGGCAACCGGTTACAGGGCAACTTAAAGGGATTTCATCTTCTAAAAGGTCTCCAGCACACATGAGACGCACGTTGAAACAAGTTGCACATCAAAAGTCTCCCAGGCAAGTTAGTCAGCACAGGAAGATAGCATGCACAGGATCAGTTCTCTCAAGTCTCAACAACAAGACTCATGGCAAACAACCTTTCAATGGCAATGCAGTCTAGTGGGCTTAGATTAGGTCCCAGTGTAAATAAATCAAGTTTTCTTTACCTGATACTACAAGATAATTTTCTAAAATGAAGGAAGAAAGAATATAAATGTAACCCGAGTAATATTTCCATGCAGAGATCTGTAAACAAAAGTAATGCTGGATAGACGAAAACTATGTACAAGGTTATTATAAGAAACAAATGTATGCATACAAGGAAGAAAATGCGTTCATCTTAATTCCACTTGAAGCTTGATCGACATGTACAGTAAAGTAAGAACTGCACCTTGAGGCAGCGGCAAAAACCTAGCAAGATTTGCAGAAACCCACATGGCTAGCACCACCACAGCAACAAGGCTACTGTTGCCTTTGCCACAGAGCCAGCTTGCAAAGGAGAGGCATAATGTGAGCAAGATCCCACCTTGGCCACCCAAAAACCATGCAACTAAATGACCCAATTTATAGCCTGCATCCAGCTGCTTGTCAAGCAATACAGTCAGCCCACAGAGTGTCAAGGATGCACGGCACCCAAGTGTCTGCATAAAGAATAAGGTGAAGAAGGCAAACCACAGAACTTCATGGAAGGGTGGTCTCTCGTCAGTCGAAGTTTCTTCAGACATGCGTGCTTCATGATAGGATCGAGAATATTTCCTATAAGAATATTTTTTCTTGCGCTTCTCCTTCCATATGCGCTGCCTGAGTTCAGCCCATCTATATATTCTCAACCTCTCATCAAATTCAGGATCCTTGGTCCAGTTGCTTTCCCATGGTTTGCTCATATGTTGCTGAAACCGAAGGGATTCATCATACTCAGCTCTTTTTGCTTTATTAGATAGAACCTGTTTAGTAAATGGTACCAATTAGCCCAGTCATACATCATAACTGATTAAATGATTGAGGAAGGCTGTTTATCATACTACAATAAATTACGAATTACAGATTCACCAGCATAATTACCTCATATGCAAGACGGACACTCTTGAACATCTCATCGGCATTCAAATCCTTACTAACATCAGGATGATACTGTATTGGACATGAATAAGGAGAAAAGATTAATTTGACTGAGTAGGATCTTGAGCCAACCAGGAAGCAAAAAATGAAAAAATAGTAATAAAACCAAGTAACATATGAAGGTAGTTGTGTCAAATAGTAGGCAAAGGAAATAATAGAAATGTCACTTACATTAACTCAACATTATTGATCATCATTCATTTGAAAACAGGCACGGAGAATTATGGTGCAGCATGGTTATATGTATGAAAAATGCAGCTAAATTTTCTGTCATTTTCTTTCTTACTTTCTTATTTTAGTCCCATTTTTATCATTGTGCAGGGAACCCATTTAAAAATGTATAAAATCAACATAATAAAATGGTTTGATATATCAATCTTAAAGTTGTATTTTTAACATTTAAACTGTCTAAAATACCATTAGTATATGAATAAATGATTCTATACGTATCGGTACATTCTGATTCATATGTACACATGAATATATAGATAATGAATCTCTCTCTCTCTCTACAAGCAAATGTAACCCAAACACTTTTTTTTTTTTTTTGATGAAGAACCCACGCACATCTTTGATTTGGAAGAAGCTTCGTTACATAGTTAAATATAATAGATGAAGTAAAGTTCTCATCAATCATCAAGGTGGAAAAATGGTTGGGTTATATGGTGATGAAATTGCTTTTATTTAGCTTGGTTACATAAAAGCAGGACTATTATTTAATCTACTTAATATTGATAAGGTATGAGATATCATAATGGAACATAATGTGGAAATTAGCATCTTCGTTCAAATGAGCAATTTCATAAGAGCCAAATGCTCCTCCGTTCGAAGATCTTCAAAAGCCCAAACATCTGTTGGCTTCATGTTTAGCATGCTTCAAGTGTTTTTGGTTTAAAGAAAAAACTTTTATCTTGCTCATGGGCTGTTTGGATGAAAAAGAATTTCCATAATTATCTTACCATAAATCTTTTCAGTCTTATGCAAATTGTACCACTTTAAAAGACAGAACTATGTGTAGAATGTGAAAATCACTTTGATCGAATAACCAATAGATTGAAATCATCATCATCATCATCAGAAGCTATTTCCCAACTAAATGGGGTCAATTGCAAGGATTTGGCTACGCCATTCTTGATGACCAAAATGAAATAATAATTTCTAAATAACTAATGTATAGAAAGAATATTTTAGATGTCATAGATGTTTAATTAAAAAATCAAAAATTCTTTCATCAACAAAAATTGAAAATTCATATCATCATTATCATCATCATAAGCCATTTCCTACCTAAGTGGAGTTGGCTGTATGAATTCTGTTGCGCCATTCTTGGCGATTAGAGACTAAATTTTCAATAATTTGTAATATTTTCCAATCTTGTTTAATTACTTTCATCCATGTTTGTTTGAATCTTCCTCTTATTCTCTCCCCGCCTTCTACTTGGATAGACTCTGCCCTCTTAACCGATGTCATTTATACCTCCGTTTAACATGACGAAACCCATCTTAATCTATTTTCCCTCATTTTATCACCTATTAGTCTCACTTTTAGATTTTCTCGAATTATTTTATTCTTGATTTTATCTTTTCTTATTTTACCACTCATCCACATTAACATTTTCGTTTCTGCTATGTTCATTTTATATGTACGTTATTCTTTAACTGTCCAACATTCTGCCCTATAAAACATAGCGGGTATAATCGCAGTCTTATAAAAATTTTCTTTTAATTTAATTAAGACTCAACGACCACATAAAATTCCTGACGCACTTCGTCATTTCTTCCATTCTACTTGAATTCTATGTTTTATATCTTTCTCAATTTCCCCGTTCTCTTAAACCATTGATCCTAAGTACCGGAAGTGATTTGTTTTTGTTACTACTTAATCTAAAATCTTAATTGGTTCCTCATCCAGGTTCATATAACAATCAAATAATTCTAATATGTTCATATTAATTGTTAAATGATAATAACCCATGCAAATCTTGAATTTAGGTCAAACCTTAATTCATCACCACCACAAGGCATTTCCCACCTAAGTTGGATCAGATCAAATCCAGTCTTAACTTAAAAATTATTGTAAATGAAATGGTCAAATTGGATTCTGATTTAATCATCGTGGTGGCTAGATCATGAGGTTTCATGAATTCACTTTGATGGATTATGGTTACATAGAAATGGCACGTGCACGCGCACAAAGTACCATAATCCCATCACCCCCCCTTCCAAGAAAGCACATGGTCTTTAGATGTGCCAGCAGGGGATTGCCTTGGATAGTTGAAATCTGCTGGCCCACCTTAAGTTAAAATGTTGAAAAGTCTGTCCTTCCGCCGCCAAGACATAATAATTTCATAAATGGCCAATGGGTCGTAATGTCATGATTCATGAACACCATGACTCATGGGCCACTAAGGTGGGAACCATCAAATAAATGGTTTGGCTTGTCTAAGTGTCAATCCTACCATCTCAAACTGAACTACAGAGAAGACTAACCACTCCACTGCAATCTGCCATGCATGATGAACTTGGTTGTCTTAAAAGTTATGGCTACTAAAAACAACTCCACAAAAGCTCTACTTCTAAACAGTAAACACACTTCCAGCAGCTATTCAGAGCAAGGCCAGCCGGGTCCACAATCAGTGCAGTCTGGTTCATGGACTACCTTGGAAAAAATTGTTCATGGCACAATGCACAACTCATTGCTGTCAGCAGGAACCCTCTGACCTGTAAATAACCATTTTTACTCGCACAGGCTGATCTTGTGCATTCTGATTTGGGAAGGAATCAACCTGTTATGAAGGTTTTCCAGTTTCCATGGATGCTACTCATACAAGGGGAAGTAATCAAGTAAGTCAAGGATTACTTCATCCAGTAAATAGCAAGGGAACTAATAAAACTAAAAAAATTCTAAAATCCCAACTTCCCAATGTGTACTATCAAAATCAGAAAAGATTTACTTCAATAACAACCTAAACATAGGGGTGCAAGGATTTAAAACCAGGTTGGGTTGGAAAATTCGGGTCAGGTTCATTTAATTTTAAGTAAACCAAACCCAACCCAACCCATCTATCCCGTTCATCCATATGTAGCATCACTTGCTGGAGCACTAATGCATAGTTGACATGTGTTGATTGTCAGGACCATGTTAATCCCCTCTGCATATTCAGCTGCTGGATCAATATCATAGTGAATTTATCCCATCCAGGGTATCATTAGAATCTACATAAAATAATATATTTGTCATTACACCAAAAATAGTTGGAAGCCATTCAAATAAAATTTTAAAATATTAACAGTTAAACTTTATTTTAGAATTATTAAATAATTTAGAAATTTTAATATTTATATTATATTACATGTATCTTTTAAGTCAACAGATATATTTTAAATACCTAAATAAGGCCATGAGGGATTTGATCTATGAAACGCCTCTTTTTTTAACCCCTTCCATTTTTAATATCTTAATGTTTGATGAAAATTTCACTTCGTTTATTGTATTTAACATCATTCATATTATCATAGAAATTTTTTCATTTATATAGTATCACTGCGATGGGCACATTTACAAATGTCTAAAATCAATATAATAAAATGGTTTAATGCTAAGCATTAATTTTAAAATTGTATTTTCAACATTTAAACCATTAAAGGGTATGTTTGGGAAGTGATAAAACTTTTGTATGAAAATATTTTGGTGCAAAAGTTTTTTACTTAATAGAAAATAATATAATATGATTGGAATAATGATAAGAAGTAAAGAGAATGGAGCCCGGTTGTATGCTCTTGGGAGCATTGAGCCCCAATGCTCCCGGATGCATAAACCCATTTTTTTATTTTTTTTCGAAATTTTTTTCAATTACTAAAATATCACTGATTTTTAAAAATCCAAAAAATCTAAAAATGAAAAAAATTAATACACATGTTAAATACACTTAGATTAATAGTTTCATGAAAAAATTTTCAAAAAATTTTTCAAAAATGGGTATATGCATCCGGGAGCATAGAATTGATTTCCAAAAAGAATAAGGTTAAAATAGATAAGTTAGTTGTATGGGTAGTTGTGTAGAAATAATTAGAAAGTAGGGTAGTTGCATGAGAAAATGTTAAAAAAATAAAATTTAATCAAGTATTTATGGAAATTGAAAAGTTTTTGGGCTTGTCAAACATGCTCGAAATATCATTATTATGTAGATAAATGATTTTGATAAAATATAATCATATTTTAATGTACACGTAAATGAATCTAAGCACTTTTTTCATAATTTACATACGAATATATATTTTTTAGCAAATGCGGCCCATGCGCAAATTTGATTTGGATATTCTAGTCTCCTAGCTAAACAAATAATGTTAAATACAATGAATGGAGCGGATTTCCCATTAATCATTAAGATGTTAAAAATGGAAGGGAATACACAAAACCACTTCTATAGAAGCATGGCCACCTAAAAAATATATTTGTAGATGATAACTTTGATCATTTTTGCTTATAAAATTTGATGCACTATTTAATTTTGGTCGTCTTTCTATTAGGCATGTGAATAATTAAACGAATAATAAATTTATCATTTAAATTTAAGATAACCTTGTTGAGATTTTCCAATCTAACTTGATTGAAAATTTTAATTATTGTTATGCTTCATGAAAAAGATTTAAATCAAATACTATATGAGATATATTAAGAGTTCGTTTGCTAATGAGGAAAAAGAATAAGTGAAAATTGTGGGAAAAAATTTTGAAAAAGCAAGAAGGGATGTGATAAAGGTAATTATTAGGAATAAAGAAAATATGGATGAAATAAATAGGGCAGTTATATAAAAAAAATGCGAAATAATGATTGAAAATATAGGTCTTATAATTGAAAAAATTTGGATTGTCAGGTAGCTAATATGTTGAATCACATCAAAAATGTAGAAAAGACAAAAGAGAGGTGGAAACTTCTTTCCTTTTCCATATTACCAACAAATTCTAAGGCTCATTTGGTAACAACTCACTGTCTATACCCTTTTTAAGGTGATGTAGCATTTTAACTACTTAACTACTTTACTTTTTCTATTATTACCTCTACAATTCAATAATTTTTTTACATCTTTCCATACAACTATCCTATCTATTTTATCTTTATTGTATTTACTCTTAATCATTACCTTTAGTATATTACATTGCTCTTTCGCTTTACTTAAATTTTTATTCACATTCTCTATCATCTTTTCCACAGTACCAAATAAGCCCCAAGTAAAAATAATATAAATTGCATTTATGTGTAAAAGATATATAGGGTGCATTTGGTAAGTTGGAAAAAAAATTGAAAAATTGTTGTAGGAAAAATTTTAAAAGATAGGGATAATGATTAGAACTAGAAGATAGTTGTATGAGAAAATGTGCAAAAATGATTGAAAGTAGGGCAGTTATATAGGAAAATGTGTTGAAAACATTGGAAAGTAGGGCAGCTGTGTGGAAAAATGTGATTTTTTGTGAAAAAAAATTTTCACAACTTACCAAACACACCCATAATGTATGTAAATTTCATTACTTAATTAGATAAAAATATATTAATAGATAAATCATTTAACAAAATAATTTTAGATATTAGAAAAAGGTTCTGATTTAATTCATGTGACTATATAATAGTTTTAGAATAATTTTAAGGTTTACATTTTTTTCAAAAAAGGTTTTCTCAATCCATGCAACCGTTTAATGTTTCTCATTTTAGACCGGTTCCGAAACATTTTCTGGTTTTTTTTTCAATTTTTTTTGCAAAACCAATCTAATTATGTTTAATCTATAAACCAATTTTTACCAATTTTGGAAATGTATATATATTTATTTTAGATTTTTAAACATAAGGGTATTTTAGTCATGTTTCAACAATTTAAAATAACTAAAATACCCCTATGTTTAAAAATCCAAAATAAATATATACACATCTCCAAAATTGGTAAAAATTGATTTATAAATTAAACATAACTGGAATAAAAATTTTGTAAAAAAATTTGAAAAAAACAAAACAAAATTGTGTTTTAGACTGATCTAAAATGACCTCATTTCGAACCAATTTGAAATGATCAGGCCTCAGTATATATTTATTAATTATATCAGTAAGGGTGTAAATGGATTGGGTCAATCGATGAACTCACCTATCCAACTCATTTAAAAATAAGTTTAGGTTAAGATTTTTGAATAAATAATTTATGATCCATTAACTCATTCAACTGTTTAAATAAATAAATGGATTATGGTTGAATATTTACAATTCATCAACCAGTTTAGTAACTTGTTTAACTCGTCAACTAGTTTACAATATATTAAGAGTGCGTTTGGCAACAACCAAAAGTTTTCACCTAAGGGTGTGTTTGGTTAGAGGTAAAACTTTTTGATACAAACTTTTCAGAGTAGAAGTTGTCAAGTTGATAGAAAATGATGTGATGTGAGAGGGGTAATAATGAGGTGTAAAGAGAATAAAGTTAAAATAGATAGGGTAGTTGTATGGGTATTTGTGTGGAAATGATTGAAAAGTAGGGTTGTTTATATAGGAAAATGTGAAAAAATAATTAAAAAATAAGGTAGTTATGATGAGTGAAAAGTTTTTAATTGAAAAGTTTTCATTGACATGTTTTGTGTGTAACCAAACACACCCTAAAATTTTTCAATCTAAAACTTTTCATTCTCTATAACTTTTCTATTTTTTAATTATTTTTTTACATCTCCCTATACAAACCACCCTACTTTTCAATCATTTCTACACAATTACCTATACAACTAACCTATCTATTTTAACTTTATCCTCTTTACTCCTCATTATTACCCCTATCATATCACATCATTTGACAACTTTTATTCTTAAAAACTTTTCACCAAAAGTTTTATCCATTCCCAAACACACCCTAAAAGGCAAATTCTACATATACCTACAAATTTTACCCTCAATTCCACTTATACCCATGAACTTTCAAAAATTCTTTTCCTACACAAATTTTTATCCTAATTCCACTTATACCCATGTCGTTAGGGATCTGTTAAATGGGCCGTTTGCCTCCTTGTAAAATAACAAATATATCCAAGTTGTAATGTAATTTAAGGTTGTTTTGCTTAAAGTTAAAGATTCATAATCAAATAATATATGATTTTATAGTTGTAAAATTACTCAAAATTCATTATAATATGAATTTTTAACTATCAAATCATAATTGGATATGAGCAGATTTGTCATTTATCTGAGAGTTCATGGCCCTATTAATGGATCCTTAATAGCATATGTATAACCGAAATTATGAGGAAATTTGTGGGTATAAAAGGAATTTTTAAAAAATTCACGGGTATAAGTGGAATTATAGGTAAAATTTGTAGGTGTATAAGGAATTCGCCCGATATTAAAAAAACATAAAAGAGATATTTCTAACACTAATTTAAAACATTTGAAATGTGATTGCTTGTTCCTCAAAAAAGAAAAAAAAAAAAAGTTTGAATATATTTGATAATAAAAAGTCTTTCTTAGATCATCCTTAAATTAAATGCATATTTCTGAGTTTTGCAAATATATTTATGCTAATCGACTTATTGGATGGAAATAAAATACTATTTGCATCTTGGAATAAGAATAAATAGGCACTATGCTATATTAGCCATAATTTTATAGAGATGTTCGTATTAGAGCATTTGTTTCCAAGCTAATCTGGTACATTTTTTTATCTATAAATATGATTTTTCGATTATCGAGACTTTAAATTAGCTTAGTTTTTACCTGTTTCCAATATATATAAATAAACCGCTAACAATCCACCAACCCATTTATTAATTAGCTTATAAATGGATTAAGGTTGAAATTTTTTGGATAAGTTAATAAATACATCAGTGTTGAAATCTTTAAAGGATTTAGGATTAAGATTAGATTCTAATCCATCCAAAACCGATCCGTTAACAGCACTAATAGTATGAAGGTAATTTATAAGACCAACTTTATCCAGCTTTCTTTGGAAACTACCATCAAGCGTCCGTGCGACACATTTTTACAACCAGATTTTCGCCAGACAACTCAAAATGAAGTCCAAAAGTTGGGTTGGGTTGGGTTGGGTTGGGTCGAACCTACTTCGGGTTGGACCTTGGGTGGGTTGGGTTGGAAAAACTTGCACTCCTACGGCTAAACATGGCCAGAGTAACTGCTGTTCAGAAAAAAAAAAAAAAAAAAAAAAAAAAATAATAATAATAATAATAATAATCCGTATTTTTCGACAAGCTCAGGTTTAGGGATTAATAGTTCCCTTAGAATCAGATCCCACAAACATCATAAAATTCTTCAATCCTGGTTAATTTGAGAAAATTGTTAAGGAAAAGCTAACCCTAGTTTCTAAAAAGGGCGATGGGAAACCAAAGGGAAGACCTTTCGAGCAAGGAGGCGGAAAGCTTGTTTGATGTCGTCCGACGAAGCATGGGAAGACACGCCGAGGACAGAGTAATGGTCTTGGCCACCGTTTATCGCCGCCGCCAAGGGGATATAGCGCTGAGCTCTCCGATTCCGGCCGCCGGCGCCGAAGGCCCTTGCGCCGAGGACGGCAAAGCGGATTTGGGGGAAATTCTGGGCAGGGAAGAGAAAGCTGATTGCATCGATGGAGGCGGAGCGGAGCAGACAGGCTTGCAAATCAAGAGGCATTCTCTTCCCCAAATGCCTTTTCCTTTGCCCTTGCTTTAGCTACTGTGATACTCAAGGGAAGCCGAGCTCCCTCCGCCTCGCGCGCAGTGCGCACATCTCTCTCTCGTCATAAAACAATGAATGCTAACGACAACGAGGATTTTACACCCAAAGGCATGTTTGGCTTCACAACATTTTCGCAACTGTTTGTTTATGTTATTTTCGTATTTAATTACCGTATCTCTTTACTTTTTATCATTATTCCTACCGAATGAGGAATGTTACTGTTGGTTCAGGCTAAGTAAATAGCTCACTTAGCTTTATCTTAAAACTTCAGTTAAAATATTTTTTTACTTTTTTCTTTATACACTTATTTATCTAAATATATTTAATATACAAATCAAGTTTTACTATTTTTCGGATGTATGTATATATTTTTTTGAAATTTTTAAACATAGAAGCATTTAAAACTCAAAAAATATATACATATATCCAAAAATAGTAAAACTCGATTTATATATTAAATATACTTAGATAAACAAGTATACGAAAAAAAAGTAAAAAAGTATGTTAAATGGGTTTTTTGAGGTATACTAAGTGAGCTTTTTACTTGGCCTAGGCTAATAGGATCACTTCTCCTATCATATTCCATCATTTTATCCTATTTTAAAAAAATTCATGCTAAAAATATTTTATTTAAAAGTTTCGTCACTTTCTAAACACATTACAATAAAAACTTTTTACTTAGCATAGTTATATTATTTTTAATTATTTCTTCAAAATTACTCTATTTTAAATTATTTTTACATAATTATCTGTATTATTGGTTCTGAGTTATTGGCTTAACCTAAGCAGAATGGGATAAATTAAATTATTAGAAATTTCTTGGCAAATTAAAACTTAATCCCTAATCAGTTTAATCTTTTGAATGAACTATGTAGAATTAGAGAGAAAAAGTGAGAGCAAGGAATGAAACAATCACACAGCCATAAAGGAACACATAAAAGTATAGTGGGTTGGACAACACATTTACTCTACTTTTCTAAGCATACACAACTTTGTGTCGTGGGTTCTACTAATATAAGAAAATTATAACTAGTATCACCTCTTTTCTAAATTCTTTCTCTAGGAGATCTTTTTACAATAAGCTTAGAAATGGTCGGTGAGTTACACTCTAACTGATCACTACCTATATCACGCGTTGGCCTTGATCTCCAATAGTAAGCAAAGTAGTCAAATATAATAAAGAATTTATAAATAAAGTGTGTCTATATGTTACAAAGTTCTGTAGAGTAGTAAAGTGCAGTAACAAGCTCTGGAAAATTTGTAGTAGATGAAAGAGTTGAAGCTCCTGCATATCCTTGAGAGTCTTGCTTGGAAATCACTTAATGAAGACTTAAATGCTTATAAATGGAAAGGTTAAAGCTCATTCAATTCTCTAGCTAATCTCTTGAATGCTACTCTACATCGCTGGAATAGATTTGAAGAAAACTTGAACGTTATGTGGTAGATGGCGCTCATTTAATGCGTCAAAGTTCAAAAAATTTATGACCATTATGACCATATTGTGCCTAGAGTCGATTTGGTCTACAACTTCACCCAAGTCATATATTGGAATTAACTTGGCCTACGACTTTAGTTCTTCAAATGCTTCAAGAAAGTTTTTTTTCAAGTTTTACTCTCTAAGTTCCATGTAGAGTCAACTTAAGACGTGGAACTTCACCCAAGTCACATGTGAAGTCGACTTAGCCTTTGACTTCACTATTTGTTGGAGTTCCAAATTTTCAAACCTTCCTTCTTTAGGTCTTCTACCCTTCAAGTCTTACTTTTGGGTTGACTTTGTATGAGACTTGACCCAAGTTACATGTAGGGTCGACTTGGGGGTACAACTTCACTTTTTATATATAGGAAAAATTTTAACTCTTTACATAATTACTCAAGTCTCAAGGTCTTAATCAACTTAGGATTCAACTTTACCCAAGTAGCAAGTAGAGTCAACTTGGGGTTGCGACTTCAGTTTTCAAATTGCATTTAGATGAAATTTTAGGCGACCGATGTACACTAAGTCATAGTCTCAGTCAACTTAAGTTTGCGGCTTTACCTAAGTCGCATGTTGAGCCAACTTGGGATGTAACTTCTATTGTGATAATCCCCCACTCAACTTTCTGTCTTTTTGAAGTCGATGCTAAAGTTGACTTAGGTATCAACTTGAACCAAGTCAATGCTGAAGTCGACTTAGCTATGTAACTTGAATACTTTGCACTTGAATTTTAAAATTTTTACTTCAATCATAAAAACAAACTCATTAGTGGCCTTAATAATCTCAAATTTTGTTATTAATCATCAAAATTTGGATAAAACTTGATTTGCAATTTTAGCTTAGCACAAAAAAAGTATGATTCCTCTTTTATTGTAAAATTCTATAAAATATTTATTTTTAAATTCACTACCATGATCACTTTTAATAAATGTAATTGAGAATTGATTTTCATTTTGCATCAATTTTGAAAAAACTATAAAATGTAGAGGAGACTTTATCTTTGCTAACTAATAACATTATCCAATAACATTATCCAAGTAAACATTTAATAATCATCAACAATAATATAAACATATCTTTTTCCTCAAAGGCTCAAAATGACTGGTAGTCCATAAAATTCCTTATGTAGTAACTGAAGTGGTTTTGATGTAAAGACTTCATTTTTAGGTAAAAAAATATACTTGCTTGGACATTTGACATGACTTATATTTTTTATTTTTGTCACAATGGAGTTTTAGTTGTCCTTCTACAAAACTCTTTTTTTACAAAGTTTTTATATTTGATATATTTATGTGTTAAAGTCTCTTATGTCATGCCCATGGATCATCATCGACAGTCAATAGACATTTTCCATTTAGTTCATCAAGGCTGAGTAAATATATGTTTCCATGTCTATTACCACTGAAAACTATGTGCTCTCCATCTAATGCATTGCATATTGATAATTCAAATACAACTTTGTACCCTTTGTCATATAGTAGCTTTTGATTTTGCAAACGACCTCCATTTTTACCTATATTTCTTAAATACACTATTCTTCTTTTTTCTTTCAAAATTAGTCTTTGAATTTTACTTTATTGGCAAAAGCCACACAACCGGGTGCCAAATTTTAGAATTCAAAATGAAAATTATTTTTATAGACACTAAAATTTTGTCCAAGCAACTTCATGCAACTTCGGGCCTATATATAATTTCTTGTTAAAAAATATGTTATGGAGTCTTTTGCAAACAAAAGTCAAGTTTGGGTAAGCAAATTCTCGTTACAAAATTAGTTTTATGTGATTTTAAATATTAAAAAACTGCATATTTTTTAATAAATAGTTCAAAAAAACTATCAACACATTAGAAACTATGTTTAAGTTACCGTCATATATATCAACAACCGTCTTGCAAGTCTTGATGTTATCTTGAAGTAATTTTAAATGTGGTTGATCTTAAAAATAAATAAATTATAAGGTTTTATTTGCACTAACAAAAGTTAAGGTCTTATTTGCAAAAAATCGGTGAAATCACTGGGGTCATCTCAAATATTATATAAGTCTTCAACTCTTATTATCACTCTTGATGGAAAACGCGTTCGGACAACTGTGCTAAAATTGATTAGTTTCAAGACCCTTTGCACTTAACAAAAAAAGTTAGACCTCAATGGGTTTCATAGGAAGCAAAAATAAGCTAAAACTCATGGGACTGTGGAGAACAATAATCAAATTCAACAGTCAATTTGGGTAATGGAGTGTGATGAAGGCATAGCTGAGTTGTCTTCTATCTTAGTGTGGTGGGGACATCCAGTAATAAAAAAGGAAAATGAGATGGAAAAAGTTTGCTCAAGATAATAACCAATTCCTAGTTGTTGTTCATAATAGAGGAAACTAGCCTCCACAATAGCTGAAAAAGTCAATGAAAGGGAATGTTTCTATTTGTAGCAGGGAGTTGGTGCCTAATAGGTAGCGGAAGAAACCTAAATTGAATAACACATTAGAAGTTGATGTGGAGGAAATAGACATGGTGAAGGTCCTAGCCCCGCCAAGCCTAAATGGATATTTTGGCTTGAATTTGTCGTGGGCTTAATAACCCGCATGCAGTCTATAATCTTTTGAATTTTTGTTAGGAAATAAGATCTTATTTTGATCTTCTTGGTAGAAACAAAGAAAATGGCTAAGGAAATGAATTGTATCAAGTGGAATTTAGGTTATCAAAATTGTTTCGTGGTGGATTGTACTGAATGAAAGGGAGGCTTAGTTTTTACGAAAACAAAGTGTGAATATCTACATCAAATCTTTTTCCTCCTATCACATAAACTTTATTATTGATGAACCTAACTGAAAATTTTTGAGAATTATAAGGTTTTGTAGCCCCCAAAAGTAGGAAGAAGAATAGAGTCATTGGAACTTCTTAGACACCTAAGTTCACCTAAGTTCTTTGTTCAACATTCTGTGGTTGGTGATGTGGGACTTCAATCAAGTTGTGGGCGGACAAAATATTTCAATAGAAATATCAAACTAAAGAGGCAAATGCTAGATTTAAGGGAGGTTGTTGATGATGTCAACTGATAAATTTGGGATTCAAAGGCCAAAGGCTAAACCATGACTTGGAACAACAAAAAGATTAGTATTGATTGGATTGGGTCTAGACTAGATAGGGTTACAGTAGATATTAGGTGGCTTTTATGTTCCTTATGACACAACTTCACTACAAATTGGTAGCTGTGTCGAAACATTTCGACACAGCCCATTACTTTTATGTGACGATCAGAATAAAAAAGCCAAGAGAGTTGTCAGGATGTTCATATATGAAATCACTTGGGAAAAGTCTCAAGAGGCAACAAATATTATTACTAGGGGGTGACATTATGCCAGTTCAAGGTCATCCATCTTTGATAGGGAACATGAAATGGAAAATTCAGAATTGTGGCTAAAATTGCAAAAGTAGAGCAAGCACATGAAAGGAAACTCGCAGAAAATAGTCAATGACTGTCAAGCAAGATTGTGAAAGCTAAAAGGAGAGGCTCCATCTAATGCTAGAGATGTTGAAATCATGAGCTAGGAAACCATAATATATTTACTTTTGGAAGATAAAGAGCTAAAATGAAAGTAAAGAGTTAAGATTACATACTTGAAGCATGATGATAGGAACACCTATTTTCACAAAATGGCAAGTGAAAGAAGACGGGTCAATTGGATTGAGGTGCTATTAGACAACATTGGTTCTTTGGTGACTAACGAACAACAAATGTATACCCATATTTATAGTTACTTCTTAGATATTTTTATGTCCAATATGAGTGTTTCAAATTTGCATGAGGTTGTGCTCACTATCTTCACGGAGGTCTTGATGGTGGAAAATAAGATTTTGATGGCCCCTTTATATAAAGAAGAAATTTTAAAAGTTATAAAGCAGATGAATCCAATAAAGAGTCAAGCTTGGATGGTATGTCGGCAAGATTCTTTCAAAAGCACTAGGATATTATCGAGGAGGCCATGTTCATAGCATGTATAGAGGTGCTCAATGCAGGATCGATCAAGTATCAGGTGGAATTGCATAAACAAATCAACTAGACCACAATTATTCTAATTCCTAAGATTAGGGGAGCAATTAGGCTAACTGATTTTCGCTCGATCAGCTTATGTAATTTGGCCTATAAGATCCTCTCCAAAGTGCTTACAAATCGTCTAAAGGGTATTTTGCTAAATATTATATCACCATAACAAAGTGTTTTTGTTCATAGGAGACAGATTGTTGATAATATGTTGATTTCTTTTGAGGTGATACATAATTTGAAAAAGAATAAAAAGGGGAAGAAAGAAGAGGCTGAAATTAAACTTAATGTATCTAGAGCAGATGATAGGGTGGACTAACACTATTTACATGAGTAATGAGGAATATGGGATTTGTTGAAACTTGAATCAATTAGATATATAAAGCTACATGGCATTTGTTATCTCCAAGGTCTCTTATAATTGTAGCTTCAGTGAGGAAATTGCCCCCATCTAGAGGACTCTATCAGGGTGACCCATTATCTTCTTATTTATTTTTGTTATATGCTGAAGGTCTATTCACATCCATTTTAAGGGATCACGAAGCGGGGCTGATCCAAGGCATTAAAATGGGGAGAACTAGCCTAAAACTAACCTACTTTTCTACAAATAATATCATCATATTCATGTGTGCTAATGAAGGGAGATGAAGCATATGATTGACGTCTTTAAAAAATATTAAAGATATTCTAGTCGAGCTATAAATTATTGGACAACAATATCTTTCTTTAGCAAGAACACAAGACCGAATAGTAATATGGCAAAGAGGTTGATGGGATCAAGTACACAACAACTAAAGAGCTACTTTAGATTTCCAACGTGGATAGGAAAATGTGAAAAAGATAGAATTCCAAGTACTAAAGGAAAGGATCCGGAAGAGAATCCAATGATGGTAGTCCAAGTTGGTCTCTTTTGAGGGAAGGAGGATTTGATAAAGGGGGTAGCCCAAGCTATTCCAAGTAATATAATGAACCCGTTTCTTCTTCTTAAAAAATTCTGTGATAAGAACAATGTCTTGATTAACAAGTTCCAGTAGAAAAGATAAAGAAGGGAGAAGGGAGAAGAAGAATTAGTTGAGTATCTTGGCAGAAGATGTTATGCCTAAAATAAGAGGGTTAGGTATTAGGGAATTGGTAACTTTTAATAGAGCCCTTTAGCAAAGCATGTGGAGAATATTTACTGAATCTACTTCTCTTTGTCATGAGGTGTTGAAAGCTCAATACTCTCCAAATGAAGATGCTTAAAGAGGGAAGATGCCACAAGGATGCTCCCTCTTTTGGAGGAGATGAGTAACCACTTGATCTTTCCTTCAAGCGGTATGCAAATGGAGGATTGACAATGCTCAAATGGTAAAATCTTATATAGATAGATGGGCAGATCAAATTGTCACTTTTGTAGGTTCACTTCCATATGGCATCACTTGGGAAACAAATGTAAATCATTTTCTTGATCCTTAAACTAGGCAGTGGCATAAGCAATTAGTTAAAATGGCAACTGGAGATTAGGAACAGGACCTAGTTAGATAATTTCTCATCGTACCATTTCCGAAAGAAGATGGACTATATTGGGACCTCAAGGCAAATGGTGCTTGGATAGTCAAAAGTGCTTATCAAATGACCCATCAGGACAGATTAATAGCTATTGGCCTCATCGGTTCTTTCGTGAATGCTTAAAAACCAGCTACAATGAAAGTTATTTAGAAAACAAAGCTCCTAAAGAAGTGATGAAAATAGCAAGAAATTTTTTAAATCTGTCTATTCTAGGCGCAAGAATTTTGTAAAAGGGAAATAATCATAGGATATTTAGAAAGATTTTAATTTTGTTATTTTTGAAAGATATTAGAAGATTCCTAGGATATTTTAGGATCTGTTTAAAATAAGCATGTATCTATTTTAAGTTTACTTCCTTAAGAAGTTTACTTAAAATATACAACTTCCTTTTCTAGAAAGATTTTCCTAGGATATTTTAGGATCTGTTTAAAATAAGCATGTATCTATTTTAAGTTTACCTTTTTAAGAAGTTTACTTTCTTAAGAAGTTTACTTAAAATATATATTGCTTTTTCTAGAAGGATTTCATTTGCTAAGCTTGGGTGGTATGTTCACCTATAAATACAGCCATTGTAAGTTCTAAAGGGATCAGTTCTGAGATTTATAAAAGTGTTCTCTACTTCTTCTTCTACTTGTTCTTGTTCTTCTCTCTTTATTCATTTATTCTTTCTCCCTTCTTTCTTCACTTCTCATCTATAGAGGTTCCTTCCTCTTTCTTCTATTTTCTTCTCTACCTGTCCTACATCAATTGGTATCAGAGCCAAACCTGGTACTACTTTCACCCAATTTCTATTATTGTTTGCAATCCAAAAAAAAAAAATGCTGCTGTCCATTCTATTAGAGATTGCTGCTGCTGTCCACAAATCGCTGCTGTCCATTCTATTGCCATATTGCTGTCCACGAACTGCTGCCATCTACAAAACACTGCTGTCCATTTTATTGGAGTTTGCTGTCCACAAGCTGGTACTATCATTGTTGTCCATTCTATTAGAGATTGCTGTCCACAAGCTGGTGCTATCATTGCTGCTCATTTCGTCGCTGTTTTATGCTGTTTACTGCTGCCATCGTAACAACCTACTGGTCATCGCGAAAATACTGCTAAGAAGTTGCTGAAATTACTTTCAAGCTGTCTCTCGCTAAACTTAGTAATATTGGACCTCAACAGGTACATTTTCTCTAGTTGAAAGTACTTAATTCATATCTGTTTCAATCAAGTTCTTTGCTTTCGAACCTTTAAAAAAAAAAAAGGAGAAAAAAAAATCATTCTTAGTAGTAAGTCTTTCCTATATCAGCATAAGTTGAATTTTGAGTCACCATGCCTACTAATGCCGAATTAAATGCTGAATTCGAAGCTTTATCCAATTCTATTGATAATCGATTTGAATCTTTAACAACCCTTTGTGATACCTTGGCCCAAAAGCAAGAAGATTTCCAAAAAGAAACCACCTCTTCCATTCAATCTCTCATTATCTCAGTAAATAGGTTGACTGAAATTGTTGGAAAACGTCCTATGATTGAGACTGGACAATCATTTCGAAATGGTCAATCACACAATACTCATGCTTCTAGTAGCTCTCCTATCATAACTGGCCTTCTCCAAAATCCAAACATACATGCTAAAGGTCATCATAACCCAGAGCATTCACATATTCCAGAAATGCATACAAATTTGGAAAATCATGAAAACGACAATAATTCTTATGAAATTGGTTTTGCAAACAATCTTAGACATGGAAACTATCAGAGAAATTATAATATACCTTTTCCACAACAACAACGGCGTGTAACTGATAATTCTTGGATGGCAAAACAAGTCAAGGTAGATGCTCCTAGTTATGACGGTCGTTTAGACCCTAATGCTTTCTTAGATTGGTTGGCAGACATGGAAGATTTCTTTTGTTGGTATGATATGGATGATGTCCAACGATTGAGATTTACAAAAATGAAACTTGTTGGGTCTGCCAAACGCTATTGGCAAGGAGTTCTAGATGAAAGTCAACGCATAGGAGTACCTATCACAACATGGGCTGAAATGAAAGCTAAATTGAAAGAGAAATATCTTCCTGAATATCATCAGACTCAACTATTGGAACAACTGGTTAACTTGAGACAAGGATCATTAAGTGTAACTGACTATCTTAATAAGTTTGAAGATTTAAAAATGAAATGTGGAATACAGGAAGATCCTTGGGTTACACGAACAAAGTTTATCAATGGCCTGAAATCAGAAATCAAAACTTTGTTGAAATTGCATTCAGTTGCTTCTGTGGAAGACGCATATTATAAAGCTCTAAAATTGAAAAATTTTCAAAAATCTTTCACTAACAAACATTTGATTCCACAAATTGGAGAGACAAGGGTATCCAAATTAAATTCTAATCTAACGTCTTTTCAAGGAACAACTAAACCATTGCCTGAACAATACACAAGTAGGGAAAAGAGTAATCCAGTTTCTCGATTTGATGCCACTAGTAAGCGGGTTAATGGTCCATATTTTCGTTGTGGGGGTAAAGGTCATATTGCATCACAATGTCCTCAGCACACACTCACAATTAATCATGTAGATGATCATGAAAATGTGACCATTGATCAAGTTGCTAAAACTTTTGAGGAACCATCGGATTGTGAACTTGATGGAGACTATAGCTACAATGAGGACTTACAATTAAATGTTGTGCGTTGCATTTTGACTACTTCTTTTTTAAATAGTGATTGGAGACGTACAAATATATTTCATCAATTTTTTTAAATGTGGGAATACAGTATGCAAGATTGTTATAGATGGAGGTAGTTCCATGAATGTGATTGCCAAATCAGCTATAGCCAGATTGAATTTGAAAACTGAACTACATCCTCATCCATATCGTGTAGCATGGGTAGACAAAACTACACTTCCTGTTAATGAAAGATGCTTGGTTCCTATATCAATGGGTGATTATTCTGATCATATTTGGTGTGATGTGCTACCCATGGATGTGGCTCATATTCTTCTTGGTCGACCATGGCTATATGACTTAAAAGTAATCCATTATGGGCAACCCAACACCTATATTATTAAGCATAATGGAAAATCTATCCTTTTGAAGCCTGCTAAACCTAAAGAAAGTGATAGATCCCACAAAGAGTCTCCAGTTGATTCATCTGAAAAACGACCTTTGCATATTCTTACAAGAAAGCAATTTGAAAAGAAGGACAAGATTCAGGACTCATTTTAGCTATAGTAACCAAAGATGAAACAAATACTGTTCTTCATGAAACTAATGTAGCATTACCTGAAATCCAAGCATTAATGAAAGAATACAAAGATGTGATTCCTGATGAATTACCAAATGAGCTTCCACCTATGAGGGATATTCAACACGCTATTGATCTTATACCAGGATCTCAATTACCAAATTTACCTCATTTTCGTATGAATCCTAATGAGCGTGCTGAATTAAAAGGGCAGGTAACTGAACTGCTTGATAAGGGGTTTATTCGTGAAAGTCTTAGCCCATGTGCTGTACCAGCTCTATTAACCCCTAAAAAAGATGGATCTTGGAGAATGTGTGTTGACAGTCGTGCGATCAACAAAATTACCATAAAGTATAGATTTCCTATACCAAGACTTGATGATATGTTAGATCTTTTGACTGGAGCACAATGGTTCTCTAAGATAGATCTTAGAAGCGGATACCATCAAATTCGAATTAGAACGGGGGATGAATGGAAAACTGCTTTTAAAACTCAAGATGGATTGTTTGAATGGTTGGTTATGCCTTTTGAACTATCAAATGCCCCAAGTACATTTATGAGAATTATGAACCAAGTATTTCAACCTTTCATTGGAAAGTTTGTGGTAGTTTATTTTGATGATATTCTCATTTATAGCCGTTCTAAGGAAGAACACTTGCAACATTTAAAATTTGTTCTTGAGACGCTTTGATCTGAAAAGTTCTTTGTAAACCTCAAGAAATGTTATTTTTTGACAAATCAAGTGATTTTCTTAGGATTTGTGGTATCAGCTAATGAAATTTCTATGGATCCCTCAAAGGTAAAAGCCATTAGGGAATGGCCAGAACCCACATCAATTTCTGAGGTGCGAAGTTTTCATGGTTTGGCTGCATTTTATAGGCGCTTCATTAAAGGGTTTAGCACAATCATGACTCCTATCACAGATTGCTTGAAAAAAAAAGAATTTCAATGGTCAACTTCTGCATCTAGAGCATTTAAGGAGATTAAAAAGAAAATGACTGAGTCACCTGTATTACGACTTCTTGATTTTACTAAAGTTTTTGAAATTTCTTGTGATGCATCAGGAGTTGGGATTGGGGGTGTTTTGAGCCAAGAAGGTCATCCAATTGCGTATTTTTCACAAAAACTCAATGAAGCTAAACAAAAATATTCAACATATGATCGAGAATTTTATGTTGTCGTGCAAGCGCTTAAATTTTGGAGGCATTATTTGCTACCTCATGAATTTGTATTGTATTCAGATCATATGACTTTGAGGTATTTGCAATCACAAAAACGATTAAGTGCTAGACATGCAAAGTGGATTGAGTTTTTGCAAGAGTACACATTTGTTCTCAAACATCAGGCAGGAATTGAAAACAAACCTGCAGATGTTCTCAGTCGTGTCTCACTCATTCTTCATAGTATGGATGTTAAAGTTGTCGGATTTGATAGGTTGAAAAGTGAATATCCATCATTCACTGATTTTGGAATTATTTTTCATGAAACACAAACTGGAAATCGTAATGATTATGTGATTCATGATGGATATTTATTTAAAGGAATAAAGCTATGTATTCCCAATACATCACTTCGAGATTTTTTAATTTGGGAATTACATGCTGGGGGTATTGCTGGTCATTTTGGTAGGGATAAAACCATTTCATTAGTTGAGGATAGATTTTATTGGCCTTCATTGAAAAGAGACGTGTCAAGAATTGTTTCACAGTGTCGCACATGTCAACTTGCTAAAGCTCAAAAAAGAAACACTGGATTATACACTCCTCTGCCTGTACCACATATTCCTTGGCAAGACATAAGTATGAACTTTATTCTTGGATTGCCTAAAACCTCTCGAGGATTTGATTCAATTCTTGTGGTAGTAGATAGATTTTCGAAAATGGCTCACTTTATCCCATGTACTAAATCTGCTGATGCTTCATATATTGCAAAATTATTTTTCAGAGAAATTGTTAAGCTTCACGGTTTACCAACTTCCATCGTTTCTGATCGGGATGTTAAATTTGTAAGCTATTTTTGGAAGACATTGTGGAAACTCTCGGGTACCAAATTGAAATTTTCATATGCTTTTCATCCACAAACTGATGGCCAAACTGAGGTAGTCAATCGGAGTTTGGGAAATCTGCTTAGGACTTTGGTGGGAGAACATATTGGAACTTGGGATTCTGTATTGGCTATTGCCGAATTTGCATACAACAATTCAGTCAATCGTTCTACTGGGAAATCTCCTTTTGAAATTATCTATGGTTATATTCCTCGAGCTCCCATTGATTTAATTCCTTTACCTATTGATACCCGTTCATCTGCTATTGCTGAATCTTTTGCTCAACACATTCGAGATGTTCATGCTGATATTAGAAGAAAGATTACTCTAAGTAATGAAAATTATAAGCTTGCTGCAGATGTTCATAGAAGAAAACATGAATTTGATGTTGGGGATTATGTCATGGCTCGTGTACGTCCAGAAAGATATCCTAAAAACTCATTTAAGAAATTGCATGCACGAGCCAATGGCCCCTTTCGTGTTTTAAGAAAATTGGGATCTAATGCATATGAACTTAATTTTCCTTCTGATATAGAAATTAGTTCTACTTTCAATATAGAGGATTTGTTTCCTTACCGAGGTACTTTTGAGCCTCCAAGTTTGTCTGCAGGAATTTCAACAGACAACAGTTCAGCATTACCACATGTGCCTATACTTCCACGAGTATCGTCTACTTTTTCAGATCAGATAAAGGATATTCTACAAGATGAACTTGTCACTACTGGATCAGGCATTATGCAAAGATTTCTTGTCAAGTGGAAAAACAAGCTTGATTCTGATGCTACATGGGTTACTGAAGATGACTTACGCCACTTGGATCCAAATATTCTTGAGCAGTATCAAAGTCAGAACTCTCCAGTGGCGAGTTTTTCGAAGCCGGGAAGAATTGATGAAAATAGCAAGAAATTTTTCAAATCTGTCTATTCTAGGCGCAAGAATTTTGTAAAAGGGAAATAATCATAAGATATTTAGAAAGATTTTAATTTTGCTATTTTTGAAAGATATTAGAAGATTCCCAGGATATTTTAGGATCTGTTTAAAATAAGCATGTATCTATTTTAAGTTTACTTCCTTAAGAAGTTTACTTAAAATATACAACTTCCTTTTCTAGAAAGATTTTTCTAGGATATTTTAGGATCTGTTTAAAATAAGCATGTATCTATTTTAAGTTTACCTTTTTAAGAAGTTTACTTTCTTAAGAAGTTTACTTAAAATATATATTGCTTTTTCTAGAAGGATTTCATTTGCTAAGCTTGGGTGGTATGTTCACCTATAAATACAGCCATTGTAAGTTCTAAAGGGATCAGTTCTGAGATTTATAAAAGTGTTCTCTACTTCTTCTTCTACTTGTTCTTGTTCTTCTCTCTTTATTCATCTATTCTTTCTACCTTCTTTCTTCACTTCTCATCTATAGAGGTTCCTTCCTCTTTCTTCTATTTTCTTCTCTACCTATCCTACATCAAGAAGATTCATAGGTTGGAGACTTTTTACAAATTTCTTATCCATAAGAGTTAGCCTGGCGACAAAGGGAGTGCCATTTGATCCCACATGTCCCCTCTGCAATCATCAACTTATGGATGACTTTCATCTATTTTGGAAGTGTTAACACATAGAGGAAGCTTTTAAAGTTAATCCTTTCGAACACCTATTGAGTAGACAATTCAGTAGTTTATAGGAGATTATCATAGTGCTGGTAGGGAACACAGATCAATATCTCTCTCTTTTTCTCATAATGTGCCGAAGAATTTGGTATATCATGAACAAATTCTTGAAAAGAACATTAGAATTCTCATTGAAAATATTACTAGTTGGTGCATATTTTTTCTTCATTAATGCTTATCAGTATCACACCCTACAAAATAACTACCACTTGTAGCTGGTTGGTTCAAATTAAATGTGGATGTCACCTATTCAAATGAAACCATAATGAGATTCAAGATAGTGTTGAGGAACAATTCTAGCAGTATTCTAGCGGCCTCTAATTGGAAGGAACTAGGGGCTGAAAAACCAATTTGGATGGAGTTTCATGCAATCATCGTAGGCATCAAATGGTTGGCTGGTAAAGGTTTCAAAAAACTGATTGTTGGAAATGATGCGTTGGTGATAATATCATCGCTAAAAGGCAAGGCTTTTTGCTTCTCAAATTTATGATTCTTACTAGATGAAATTTATTACATGGAATCTAGCTTTATGGAAATTTCCTATACCCATGTCTACGAAATAAGAAACTCAGCAGCTCATTGTTGTGGTAGATCGATACTCTTTTCATGTGGATGTATTTGAAAAATGGAATGAACTACCAAGCTGTATTTAGGACATTTTAGGTTTACGTTGTTAATAAATAGGGTCGGCTTTCCTTTCCCAGGTCTCTCCTCATCATTGACTATTGCGGGAAAGGGGCGGAGATGGAGCATTCCCAACCTTAAAAAAAAAAAAGAAAAAAAAAAGGAAAACAGACACTCTGCATTTATGTTTGTGCGAGTCTTCTAATTCATGAATGCTTTGATGGGTTAATTTGGATCACATAAATTGTCCTTAAAAAGCAATGTAGATGTTTTTATTAGATTCATTATATTTTTGAATTAGTATTTATATATCATAACAATCAATATTATAATTAAGCATATTTACAACTATCACAGAATGGGAGGAATTTTTTTGTGAATATTTCTACACCAAAGGGAATCAGTAAATACCACCACACCAAGGGATTGACCACAAGTAGAAATTGTTGGTGGCAGATTTGCTATATTTTTATGTAACTATATCGATGTTTTATTTTTTTTTATAATTGCGTTTATACCAATGCTTCTAAAATATTCTTAAAATAGTTAATTTTTTACAAATTTATTATACGTACATCAAAACCGTCCATCACAAACAACCGTTCGTCTAGAGTTGCTCAATTCTAAATTGGCGTGAAAATTAATTCTTAAGAACATGCACGACGCATCAGAAGAGAACTTGCAAAGCAATAGTTTGATCGTTTTGCATATTTAGACCTACTAAATTCCCAGGACACAAAGTTCAAACAAATCATTAACCTCCAATGACAACCATTCGATCCCCAAAATGAGCTGCACCCACTTAAGAGCAAACGAAACTAGAGGAGAAAACCTCCACAACATTAATGAGTACAGAAATGTGACTTCCACAGCATGAATGATGAGATGCTATAATTCAAATTTTTTAAGAGTGTCAATTACGCATATTCATATCTTTAGCACAAGACTACCTTCCATCATGTTTAATGTAAAAAAAAAAAATTATTTTCTTCTGCAGGCAGATATCTTGTTTTAGAATGATAAATCGAATTTGAATCCAAGGAAAATTTGAAATAACTTTTAAAAAATCAGATATTTTGTAAAAAGGGCGAATTTGTCATTTAACTTAATTACATGACGACAAGAAATTCAAACTTAAGGCGCAAATATGCAGAATTAATTCATTAACCCTTCAAGAGGAATATATCACAATTGGATTGGTTTGGCATTTGGCCGATGAGCACAACCCAGGGGAAGTGCTTCCCATAAGAAAAAAAAAGGAAGCAGGGGCAATGTGGTAATTTTTCATCGTGAGTATATTTGTTTAAAAACGTGAGTATGTTTAGTTTTTTGATAAATTTTGTATTATATATATACAAAATCTAAATCTATTCCATTCATTTGATAGATCAATTAGTAAAACGTATGTAAACATAATTTTTCATTATTTGACAATTTTTAAAAATATTAGTGCACAAAAAATAATTTTTTAATAAGATTTCATTATAATTGGTAAAGTTGGAAAATATAATTTTTATTAGAAGTTATGTTATATTATTTAAAGTTAATGTAATTAAGGTACTCTCAAGAATAACAACTTCTTATATTTTTCTTGATTTTTTGAAAATTTATTAATATTTTTTTATTTTCTGAATATAATAGAATCTAACCGTATCTAACAGCGTCTAACCATGTCTAACCGATTCTAATTGTGTCTAACCATGTCTAACCGTGTCTAATTTCTGAAATTAATAATTTAATCATAATTTAACACCTGTAATATGATCCTAGGGCCCTTATAAGGCCATTTATATCTTAACAACCAAATTTGAAACTCAAATAATATGATTTAATAAAATCACCATAATCTAACTGTGTCTAACCGTGCCTAACCGTGCCTAACCGAGTCTAACTGTGTCTAACCGCGTCTAATCGTGTCTAACCGCGTCTAACCGTGTCTAATTTTTGAAATTAATAATTTAATCCTAATTTAACACCTGTAATATGATCCTAGAGCCCTTATAAGGTCCTTTATATCTTAACAACCAAATTTGAAACTCAACTAATATGATTTAATAAAATCACCATAATCTAACTGTGTCTAACCATGTCTAACCGTGTCTAACCGAGTCTAACGGCGTCTAACCGTGTCTAACTGCGTCTAACCGTGTCTAACTGCGTCTAACCGTGTTTAACCGTGTCTAACCGTGTCTAATTTTTGAAATTAATAATTTAATCCTAATTTAACACCTGTAATATGATCCTCGGGCTCTTATAAAGCCATTTATATCTTAACAACCAAATTTGGAACCAAAATAATAGGATTTAATAAAATCACCATAATCTAACTGTGTCTAACCGTGTCTAATTTTTGAAATTAATAATTTAATCATAATTTAACACCTGTAATATGATCCTAGGGCCCTTATAAGGTCATTTATATCTTAACAACCAAATTTGGAACCCAAATAATAGGATTTAATAAAATCATCGTAATCTAATTGTGTCTAACTACGTCTAACAGCGTCTAACCGTGTCTAACCGAGTCTAACCGTGTCTAACCGTGTCTAACCGTGTCTAACCGAATCTAATTTTTTTATAATTTATGAATTTTTTACCTAATCTATGTATTTTACAAAATATATATACTTAAATATTTATTCGAGGTCTAAATAAATATATAAATTTATAATTAAAAATATTAACTCCACTTGCTTAAATGAAATAGAAATTTACGTAAAGATATAAAACAGTAAAAAATATTATATATATGACGTTGTAGAACCAAAATTTTGATAAATTATATATAACTGTGACTTAGATTTAATATGTAAATATATGTTACTTTTTGAGATTGGTTAAATGATCAATTTTGCATATAACTATATTTAATAGAAATTTTATAACAAAATTTCTTAAAATTATAAAATAATATTATTTTAGCGATTATTAGATTATTTATTTAATATATCAATTTTAAAGTTATATTCAAGATTATTTCAAACATCATTTTTATGTGGATAAATAATCCTATAATATTATTAAATTCTAATGCATCTGAATCTAAGAACTTTTTATATTTTACACGAGAATAGTTTTTTTTTTTTTTTTCTAAAAGCAAATGTAACCCACTTACATCTGATTTTGTTCTATAATAAAATTAAGAATTTTGAACAATATTGTGAACAGTAAGTTTTTTTTTATTCTATTGTAAAAATGGGTTTCATTCAAGAGGTTGTAACTTAGGTTTTCACCAAATCAAAAGCGTTGATAATTTTTTTTTTATAGAATCGCATCCTTCGAAATTGAACTTAAATAAAATGAAGATGTTGGGAATAAATAAGAATTCAAAACAAATTTAATCAATAAATTATGGGTTTCAATATAGTTTTAACATCCACAAAGAACAAGATAAAATTTTCAGCACTAGGATGCTGACTCTTTGGATAAGCGTTCTAATTTAAATGTGCGATAGCAACTGTTTAAAAAGATGTTAATGTGGGTGTTACTGTTAACTTTTGATTTGAAATTTCTGATATCAATCACGTAGGTAAATTTTAGATAAAATCTTCAAAATTTTAGTGTAAAAATAAATTTTTTACGTACCGTAAATGATGCTTAATCGCTATAATGGTGATTAAAATTAATATAATAATTGTAATTTATTGTTACTTTAATTAATTAATTTAAACTAAAAATACAAATTTATTGAATTCAAGTGAAATCAATGTAAACAAACAATTTAATAAATATTTACATTGAACAAAAAATATATAGAAAAATATATTTTACCTAATTTGTGTATTTTGCAAAAGATATATAATTAATAATTCATTTCAGAACTACGCAAACCTTTAAATAATTTTAAAACTAAATAAATATATAAATTTATAATTAAAAATATTAACTAATTTAAATTAAATGAAATCAAAATTTACGTAAATATATAAAACTATAAAAATTATTATATATATGACGCTATAAAACTAAAATTGTAATAAATTATATATACCTGTAATTTAGATTTAATATATAAATATATGTTACTTTTTGGGATTGGTTAAATAATCAATTTAGTAAATAACTACATTTAATAGAAATTTTATAATAAAATTTATTAAAGTTCTATAATAATATTATTACAGTTTACATTACAAATTTAACATATTAATATACTAATTGTGATTTATTGTTGCTAGAATTAATAAATTTAAAATAAAAATAAAAATTTATTTACTTAAGTGAAATCAATGTAAAATTATCAGTTTAATAAATATTTACATTGAATTAAAAATTTATAGGAAATATTCATGTTATAGAATACTTCTAAATAAAGTCCTATCAAATTTCAAGTCCAATGAAAATTTTTGATATAAAATTACAATTTAGATTTAAATAAACTAAATATATAGGATTTTTGGGATTGATTTAAACTTATGTATTTTATATCTTTGACATTCATGTAGTCTGTACAAAAAATAGAAAATATCAATGATTGAATTTTATCTAAAAAATTAATTATAAATTATTATTTTCATTTTAATTGAAATAAATATACAAAATAATTAATAGGTTAATCCTAAGAGTATCTAAATTAAAATAATTAAATAAAAATAAATATTAAATTAAATTAAATTTAATCAATATAGAATTATCAAAATACCTCAAATAATATTTTTATAATTATAAAAAATTTTACACATATATATTTTAGAAAACAAAATATTCATTTTTGGATGCCCGTGGGACACATATATATTTCTAGAAAAAAAAATATTTATTTTTGGAGGCCCGCGGGACACATATATATTTTTAGAAAACAAAATATTTATTTTTGGAGGCCCGCGGGACACATATATATTTTTTAGAAAATAAAATATTCATTTTTGGACACCCGCGGGACACATATATATTTTAGAAAAATAAAACATTCATTTTTGGAGACCCGCGGGACACATATATATATATTTTAGAAAATAAAATATTCATTTTTGGATGCCCGTAGGACATATATATATTTTAGAAAATAAAATATTCATTTTTTGGACACCCGCGGGACACATATATATTTTAGAAAAACAAAATATTCATTTCGAAGGCCCGCGGGACATGTATATATTTTAGAAAAATAAAACATTCATTTTTGGAGGCCCGCGGGACACACATATATATTTTAGAAAATAAAATATTCATTTTTGGAGGCCCGCGGGACACATATATATTTTTAGAAAATAAAATATTCATTTTTGGACACCCGCGGGACATATATATATTTTTAGAAAATAAAATATTTATTTTTGGAGGCCTGCGGGAAACATATATATTTTATAAAAACACAACATTCATTTTTGGAGACCCGCGGGACACATATATATATTTTAGAACAAAATATTCATTTTTGGAGGCCTGCGGGACACATATATATTTTTGAAAAATAAAATATTCATTTTTTGGATGCCCGAAGGACACATATATATTTTAGAAAATAAAATATTCATTTGTAGAGGCCCACGAGACATGTATATATTTTTACAAAATAAAATATTCATTTTTGGAGGCCCGAAGGACACATATATATTTTAGAAAACAAAATATTCATTTTTGGAGGCCCGCGGGACATGTATATATTTTTAGAAAATAAAATATTCATTTTTGGAGGCCCGCGGGACACATATATATATTTTAGAAAATAAAATATTCATTTTTTGATGCCCGCAGGACACATATATATTTTAGAAAAATAAAATATTCATTTTTGGAAGTTCACGGGACGCATATATATATTTTAGAAAATAAAATATTCATTTTTGGAGGCCCGCGGGATATATATATATTTTTTCTTAGGCTTCCCTTTTTTTATTATCTCAGGATCCCCGAGCCTCTCCATTTTTATTTTCTTTACGTTCTTCATTTTCCCTTTTTTTTGTGCAATTAGCATGAAATCCGAGAGTTTATTTATCACGGGATCTCGGGCCTTTATATATATATATATATATAGAGATATATATATATATATATATTCCTGTGCAGCATCGCTGAAATGGGTCCAACATGATCATGAAATCATGATCTACTCCACCAATTGTATTGAGAATAATGTATTCTATTACCATACCAATTTTCATTCCAATCAGATACTTTAAAGTTGTTATTTACATCAAACTATTTTATTATGTTGGATTTGTATCATTTTTAGATGGGGCCCATATACATATCTGATTGGGATGAAAATTGGTATGGAAATAGAATACATTATTCTAAATACAATGAGTGAAGTAGATCATGATTTCATGATCATGTGGGCCCCATTTCAGCGTTGCTGCACTGGAATATATATATATTAATTATAAAGAAAAAATGCTTAGCCTATATATATACGTGGCACGCCTGGTGAGATCCCGAGACCCCGGGCCTTCATATATATATATATATATTGATAAGTCTAAAAATCTTCATAAAATTTTATATTAAATTCACACTTTTTGAGTATAAACTGTTAATTAAAGGCAGATTTTAAGACAAATTTCTTGAAAATTATATTTTTTTCATAAAATCTTTAATTTTGCTATAAAACGGGTCATTTTGCAATATTCTTGAAAATACAAAATTATGACTCAATCCCTTAGAAAATTTTAATGTTAAAATATGTATTAGCGTATTAATATAATTTGGGCAACATTATAAAACCATCTAATTGGGAAAATCATATATACAATTATAAATATAATCTAAAATATGGTTATAAAGCAAACTGTTATAACATTTTAAGATAAAATTTCATAAAATAAATTCAAAAGGGGCTAAAAAGTAAACTAAAAATCTCTAAGAGTTTATTAAAAATTATTATAACAGAAATTATGCATTTAAATCCACGTTTCGTTTGCTGCATGAATATGATCGACCGTGCACCACCGGAGCACCATTTTTTTGGTACTCCATCACCCCCAAATCAAGCTGCCGATCATAAGTTTGAGCAGCCATTGTCGACCAACAGTTCACCGGGCAAGCCTCCCTTCAAAACAGCAAGCTCAACTGTGTCTCCTCCATCTTCGACCTAAAGAAATCAATACCGCTCTCAAGCCACGAACAGCAGCTATGCCATTAATTAGCATCAATACTCTGAACGCGATCATCTCCCCAACAGTGCAACAACCAAGCCCGACCAAGTAGTCATGGCAGCGGGATTGCAGCCACCCATCTTCTTCGCCCGTCTCAAAGCACCGACAGCCATTAAACCCAATTTCCGCAGCCATGAAACCTACCTTCGTTCCCCTCTGCACCGCCCCTGTTTCAAATCCTTGCCACTCAACCATTTTCGGCCAGCCCTTTCTCTACTCCGGTAACCCAAAATGGCTGAACCCACTGATTCCGGCAGCTACCCATCTTCTTCGCCCGTCTCAAAGCACCGATTGTCATTAACACCCATCGAAGCAGCCTCTTTTTCCAGCACAAAACCCACACCATTCGTGGGCAGAAATTATCGCCCAAAATCAGCCTACCATCTCCAATTGGATAACCCATTTTCCAGCAATTTATCCGGCCGATTCCAACCCATCTCTGCCTTCCGCCCTTTCGTGCACAGAGAGCCCCTGAGAAAGGCGACGAGACGCGAGTCTGCGAGCTGCGAGTGCCGATGCTGACCGATGCCTGGCTCAAATTTTCACTTACCGAAAATGCCCGGTTCCAACTCAGCCATCAACGCAAAATGGACGGCAGATATGGCGCTTCCCCTGGGAAAAGCACGGGAAGCGCTTCCCATGGGTTGGGCCTCTTGGCCGATGGATGGATGGAGGCTTTTGTACTCTCCCTGGTGGCCATTGCCGTCTTGCTGTTCACCAGCCGAGCCAGGTGCACTTGGTTGCACTGGATGTCTGCATGGCAAGATGCCCACGAGCCGCAGGAGTCATGTCAAGATGGGCGTGCTCAGGCAATGCCGCGCATGCTTGTCCGCGCTCCTAACTGCAATCTTCGAACGTCGCAAGCGCTTCCGTTCTCATGCACTCATCCATGCAATCTTCATGGCAGCTCCTTTTGCCTTCTGCCAAGCACCCCATGCACACCCAAAACATGATGAGAAGTAAGATGGACCACGACGATGACGACATTTCAATATGATCAGTATGGCCCATTTCTCATTCTCTAGCTATAACTTTTAATTTGGGTGTGCATGTGGGTAAATGTTAATGGATACGGGCGTGTTTTTAAAGGTTTGGGGCTGGCGAATTTAGAAATGAGAATGGGTTTTCAACGTGAGGTGGGTGAATGAAAAGGCCAGGTAGTTGGCTACTCTTTTGGGATTTGGAGGCTTTCCGAATGGGACGGAATTCAGAGAATTAGAAGAAGTCCATACATGTAATACATCATCCACAGCAGCGACAGAAACTTCTTGAGCTGGCATGACACCAAACGACTCTAATTAGAAAAGCGGAAATTCTAATTCATCCTTGTATACAAAGCAAATCTGATATCACACACTGAAACAAGATTCCCAGCTTGCGGATTTGCTTTCCTCTAACCATAATTGTCAGTCTCATTTCATAAGTAAACCTAATTTTCCTACGTCCAGGAAGGTTTTTCCTTTGATGCGTTGCTAAACCAACACTGAAAATGAGCCTTAGGCAGGAAAATTGTAACTAGCTACCTCTGTAACGCGCAAAGTAGCTTAGCAGCAATTATTTAGAATTGTCACTTGGTATATATGACGATGACTTCCGAATATTACCTATATATCAGGTCCCAAGTTGAATTTCGTTCAACCCTTAGGTAGAATTATTTCATCCTTGTCTCTAAAACTAGCGTTGGGTGCTTATAAGACTTCTTAACCCCAAAAACTAGATCCAAAGACCTAGACTTTCTCTTGTACTTATAATTTAACACTCAATTATTTCCATAACTAATGCTACATAATTCAACACATATAAAATAGATTTTGACGGCCATGAAATAGATGGGTTTGTAATTGATAATAACCTTTTGGGTGATTTGCAAATATACCCACTTAGTTTAACCATAATTGCAAATATGACCATATAGTTTTAGATTACAAATTACTTCCACATAGTTTAACTATAATAGCAAATATACCCACACCGTTAATGCACCATTGTAGTCTGGATATATTTGTAAAGATATGCAAATTATGTGAGTATATTTATAATTTTAAAAATTAAGTGGATATATAATTTTTGCAAATATACTCATGTAGTTTGCAAACCTTTTCAAATATACCCACGCCGTGATGATACAGTAACAATGTCATAATGACATAGGTATATTTATAATTATGGTCAAATTATGTATGTAGGAATACTTTGCAATTTCTAAAACTACGTGGGCATATTTACAAGTTGCCCATAACCTTCTATACGTTTTTTTAAACTCATGGACACTTTTTAATTGGTTCTACCAACTCATTCTTCTCTCACAATTTTTTCACTTTTCATGTAAAGGCATATTTTACTCGAATTATTCTTTATTTACATAATTCTTAGTTACTTCACTGTAAGAAAATGACTATTAGAGGAATGATTTTACAGTGTGTGTTTCCTAACTAAAAATACATGATGAAATGAGTCTTGCTTCTATGTAACCTATCGTCATAGAAGTAATTTCATGAAACCCTATCTATTTTTATATTTAATAATAATTGATGAAAAATCTCTTCCATTCATTATATATAATCATTTGTTTGGCTAGAAAATTAAGTCTCATCTAAATCAAAGATGTACAAGGCTAACATTTGCTTTAGAATACATATTCGTATGTATATTACGAAAAATGTTTACATTATTTACACAAGCATTAGAATATGATAATACTTTCTTAAATTACTTATCAAGCCCCGACCTAGTGCACCTGAGTGTAAAAATCCATTTTTTATTTTCTTTTTGATTTTTTTTTATATAACTATTAATTTAGGTGTATTTAACATATGTATCAATTTTTACCCTTTTTGGATACTTTTAGATTTTTTTTATTTTTTAAAATCGATGGCATTTTTGTAATTTATGAATTACGAAAATGCCATTGATTCTAAAAATAAAAAATCTAAAAAATCCAAAAATTGTAAAAATTGATACAAATGTTAAATACACCAAGATTAACAGTTGTATAAAAAAATTTCAAAAAATAAAACAAGAGGTGCCCTTGGTGCACTAAGGCTGAATGCACCCAATCGGTTGCCTTACTTATCCATATAAGAAAAATATTTTAGATGATTCAAATGTTAAAAATACAATTTTAAAATTAATATTTAGCATTAAAATATTTTAAAAAAATTTTCAACCTTAGTTACTTATATATCTATGGATTTTAAAAGTTCTTCGTATATGAAATTCCTTATACTCACACTCACGTCGTCATCGGCATTAAGAATCACCGTTACACAAGGACGAAATGATTGATTCAACCTTTCAATTTAGTCCATGCGTGAAATCCAGGCGATTGTAGCACCTCCTTGAATCCAGTAGATCAATGCCGTAAATCGGGTTAAAGCTGTCAGCCCTCTACAGCGGCCAGATCGATAGCACCGGCCGTTTTTTTTTTTTTTTTTTTGAATATAATAGCACTGGCCGTCTTTATATGCCGGTGCTTCTAGCCAATCGACAACGGCATGCAGTCCTCCATCACCAAAGACGGAAACAGGCTGCGATCAGATGATAGCGATTGGAAGAGGCACCGGTAATATGGTTACATTAGGACGGCCAAATTTGAAAAACAGTTTTCGTGGTGGCTGTGTGCTGGACGATTCACACAGACATGCAGATGGATGATGGCCATCCGAAGCTTCTTCTTGAGATCCATTGGCCTGACACATCCATCTACTACCCTACAAGATAAAAATTTGGCAGCAATATACTTTCAGCGCCACTATCAGCTGCAACGCCCTAATCTCAATCCAAGTTGCCAGCAACAGAAATTACACGAGTGTTTACTTACATCCGGTCCCCATTTGAAGGCGCTTGTGGAGGAGATGTGCTGGCGTCGACGCGATTTTAGGCAGTGAAGAAAATGGTAGGTTACCATCTCTGATTTGAAGGTTCCTATTTCGGTGAAAAAATTCGTCCTGTCTTCTTCAACTGCTCGTACTTCAACTGCCCTGCGGGTTAGCTATGCGGTGTCCTTACGTGAGGAATTTTGGAAAAATTCTTGAGTAAAGGAAGGTCAAAATTTGTAGGTATATTTAGAAAAAGCAATTTTTATTAGATTAGTTCAAGCTAAAAGGCATGTTGTTTTTAATTTTTTATTTTTATAAAAATTTTATTCCAAGTGTATTTAATTTATATAACAAATTTTATAATGTTTAGATATGTATATATACAGAGCTTGCATTCAGGTTCATTGGAGCTTACATGCCCTTGGTCCGTCGGGCCTTTTTAATTTTTTTTTTTTGGTTATTAAATAAACATATAGACCTAAGCTTGCATTTTAAAATATATAACTTTTATATTTTAATTTATTGAAATATTTTTATTTTTAGAGTGTATTTTGGAATGGATAAATCTTTTAAAAAATTATTTGTTGTAAAAGTTTTTAAAATGAAAGAAAATAATGTAATATATTACAGATAATGATGAGGCAAGTTACATAGGTAATTATGTAAAAATGATTTAAATGTACAATAGTTGTGTAGAAATGTATGAAAATAATTAAAAATAGAATAATTATTAAAAAGTAAAAAGTTTTATATTGAAAAATTTTAATATGAAAATTTATTGTCATTTCAAATACACTAAGGTGCATTTGGGAAATGATAAAATTTTTAATGTAAAATATTTTTTTTGATTTCTTATGTAAAATATTTTGAATTGGAAGAGGATGATACGATATAATAAGGGTAACAATGAGAAGTAAATATAATAAAATTAAAATGAATAAGTTAATTATATGAATAATTGTATAAAAATGATTGAAAAATAGAGTAATCGTATATAAAGATATAAACAAATGATTACAAATAAGTAATTATGGAAAGTGAGAAATTTTAAATTAAATTTTTTTATGTTATTCAAACATGCCCTTATTATGTAAAAAAATAATAAAACGAACAAAAAATTGTTGAGTGCGTATGCATTTTACATAGATATGACTTCGTATAATCTCTTTAAAATTTTAAAATTTATGGAAAAATTCAATTAATTCATTATACTTAACATTATTTATTCAGCTGAGAGGCAAATTTCATCCAAATTACATCTATTGAAAAATATATATTCGTTGGCCATCTGAGGTTACCTTTACTCTTAATCTTCTTCCCAGCCGAAATAGAAGCAAAGCTTTGGCCAAAGCTATCCTTTCTACTCGATGATTAAAACGGTTTGGTAATTATTCAAATGCGATTGATGGAATTAGCAGCGATTCAAAAACGTAATGATTAAAGGTGATCGTAAAAGAAGAGCGGGCAATTCAAGATGGTCTGCATACAAATTGGAGTTCTAGCCCTTTTTTGCAAGGCTCAATATAGAAACCAATAATTCTAATTAAAAACGTACACTTGGCTAACAATAAAATTATTAGATTGATAAAAATTCTGGTGTACTACAGTATAAATCACTAAAAAAATGTTTTGGGTTAATTTCCCATGCTTTAACTTTATGACATGTGAATTGATATAACTTCAGTCTTAGCTAAACATATATTATTAAAAATAATAAAGACGGTTTTAACCAATGGGTTATTCAAAAAGTCCGAAGAAACCACATGAGTCACCGTATAAAGCAAGATGGCCCATGTACAAATTAGAGACCTTGATTTAAAAGGTTCTAGAGATGACCAAAAATTACAACCAAAATAAAACGAAAAAAATTAAAAGACTAGTAATAATATTTCTTTCCATATTCCCATTAACAATTAATTCCTTGAGATATATTATTATAAAAGCAGTTGTGGGGTGGTTACAAATGAGGAATCATCGAACAAGCAAGGTGGCATTGGTAGACACAATCCGAGCGTCTTGGGCGGCCAACGCTCATGCACTCCACCATGCACCTGTCCTCGCAAGTCAAGGCATGATCTGGGCTGTCCGTGGCCATTGCCAACATGGCCAACAAAAACACCACCACGAATATTGCCATTGACACCTTCTTCATCTCCATCTCCTGATCTTCTTTCTCACTAGCTTGATCGTCTTCTTTAACCTAAATTCATTTGGTCGAGTGCGAGATAGATAGATATGATTGGGTGAGTGCAGCTATATTTATAGGGCATTGGATGGAAAGAAACAGTTAGCCATTCATATAACTTGTGGACCAAAAAGTTCCCTGGAAAAAGGGGGGAAAAACCGCTAAATCTTTTTTTTTTTTTTTCTCCCCTAGAACAAGTCAATCAATTCTATTTCTAGCCATCCTAGTTTTGAAATGGGAAATGGCACGGTTAGAATAGGGAAAAGGAGAAAAAGAGGGTGAAGTTTTAAATTTGAAAATAATTATATAATGATGAGTGTTAGGATCGAAGATATACCTGGCTTGAAAAGGAATTTGTGACTCTTCTACGTTGCTTTACGGCTCACAAACGACCATGTTCGTATTTCTATTTAGAGTACGTTGCTATGCTGTTCAAAAAATGGGAAAAAATTATGAAAAAGCGCAAGAGTTCATTGATAAAAAATAATAATTGAGAATAAAGAGAATAAAGATAAAATAGATTGCATAGTTGTTTGTAAATGAAAAATATTCCTATCAGAGATAATAATAAAATAAAATGCCAACGCCCTAAATGTCAAATCACATCATAATCATTAGTATTAAAAAGACATATGTTTATGTTCAGGTACTGAAAATAAAAATAAAAATAGTAAAAGTAATTATAGTCATGCAAAATAATTGTTAATAATATTAAAATACTTTCTGTTATTTTTATAAGGATTTTTTTGCTACTTGCGACTACGTTTTATGACAAAATATTAAAGAAAATAATATATTAATAATCTACCAAATTAAGAAAATATTTAATTGGAAATTGGATGAATATGATTAAAAATAAATAAAAGTCTTATTTTCCTTAGTATGAATACTTAATCCCTATCTCATTAATCTTATCTTGTGTTTTAATAATATAATAATACCATTAAAATATTATATTTTTCAGCTATAATTAGTTTTAAAGATGTTGGCATAGAGATTTATAGCATAGAAATAGGGGCACACTCACGTCGTCATCGGCATTAAGAATCACCGTTACACAAGGACGAAATGATTGATTCAACCTTTCAATTTAGTCCATGCGTGAAATCCAGGCGATTGTAGCACCTCCTTGAATCCAGTAGATCAATGCCGTAAATCGGGTTAAAGCTGTCAGCCCTCTACAGCGGCCAGATCGATAGCACCGGCCGTTTTTTTTTTTTTTTTTTTGAATATAATAGCACTGGCCGTCTTTATATGCCGGTGCTTCTAGCCAATCGACAACGGCATGCAGTCCTCCATCACCAAAGACGGAAACAGGCTGCGATCAGATGATAGCGATTGGAAGAGGCACCGGTAATATGGTTACATTAGGACGGCCAAATTTGAAAAACAGTTTTCGTGGTGGCTGTGTGCTGGACGATTCACACAGACATGCAGATGGATGATGGCCATCCGAAGCTTCTTCTTGAGATCCATTGGCCTGACACATCCATCTACTACCCTACAAGATAAAAATTTGGCAGCAATATACTTTCAGCGCCACTATCAGCTGCAACGCCCTAATCTCAATCCAAGTTGCCAGCAACAGAAATTACACGAGTGTTTACTTACATCCGGTCCCCATTTGAAGGCGCTTGTGGAGGAGATGTGCTGGCGTCGACGCGATTTTAGGCAGTGAAGAAAATGGTAGGTTACCATCTCTGATTTGAAGGTTCCTATTTCGGTGAAAAAATTCGTCCTGTCTTCTTCAACTGCTCGTACTTCAACTGCCCTGCGGGTTAGCTATGCGGTGTCCTTACGTGAGGAATTTTGGAAAAATTCTTGAGTAAAGGAAGGTCAAAATTTGTAGGTATATTTAGAAAAAGCAATTTTTATTAGATTAGTTCAAGCTAAAAGGCATGTTGTTTTTAATTTTTTATTTTTATAAAAATTTTATTCCAAGTGTATTTAATTTATATAACAAATTTTATAATGTTTAGATATGTATATATACAGAGCTTGCATTCAGGTTCATTGGAGCTTACATGCCCTTGGTCCGTCGGGCCTTTTTAATTTTTTTTTTTTGGTTATTAAATAAACATATAGACCTAAGCTTGCATTTTAAAATATATAACTTTTATATTTTAATTTATTGAAATATTTTTATTTTTAGAGTGTATTTTGGAATGGATAAATCTTTTAAAAAATTATTTGTTGTAAAAGTTTTTAAAATGAAAGAAAATAATGTAATATATTACAGATAATGATGAGGCAAGTTACATAGGTAATTATGTAAAAATGATTTAAATGTACAATAGTTGTGTAGAAATGTATGAAAATAATTAAAAATAGAATAATTATTAAAAAGTAAAAAGTTTTATATTGAAAAATTTTAATATGAAAATTTATTGTCATTTCAAATACACTAAGGTGCATTTGGGAAATGATAAAATTTTTAATGTAAAATATTTTTTTTGATTTCTTATGTAAAATATTTTGAATTGGAAGAGGATGATACGATATAATAAGGGTAACAATGAGAAGTAAATATAATAAAATTAAAATGAATAAGTTAATTATATGAATAATTGTATAAAAATGATTGAAAAATAGAGTAATCGTATATAAAGATATAAACAAATGATTACAAATAAGTAATTATGGAAAGTGAGAAATTTTAAATTAAATTTTTTTATGTTATTCAAACATGCCCTTATTATGTAAAAAAATAATAAAACGAACAAAAAATTGTTGAGTGCGTATGCATTTTACATAGATATGACTTCGTATAATCTCTTTAAAATTTTAAAATTTATGGAAAAATTCAATTAATTCATTATACTTAACATTATTTATTCAGCTGAGAGGCAAATTTCATCCAAATTACATCTATTGAAAAATATATATTCGTTGGCCATCTGAGGTTACCTTTACTCTTAATCTTCTTCCCAGCCGAAATAGAAGCAAAGCTTTGGCCAAAGCTATCCTTTCTACTCGATGATTAAAACGGTTTGGTAATTATTCAAATGCGATTGATGGAATTAGCAGCGATTCAAAAACGTAATGATTAAAGGTGATCGTAAAAGAAGAGCGGGCAATTCAAGATGGTCTGCATACAAATTGGAGTTCTAGCCCTTTTTTGCAAGGCTCAATATAGAAACCAATAATTCTAATTAAAAACGTACACTTGGCTAACAATAAAATTATTAGATTGATAAAAATTCTGGTGTACTACAGTATAAATCACTAAAAAAATGTTTTGGGTTAATTTCCCATGCTTTAACTTTATGACATGTGAATTGATATAACTTCAGTCTTAGCTAAACATATATTATTAAAAATAATAAAGACGGTTTTAACCAATGGGTTATTCAAAAAGTCCGAAGAAACCACATGAGTTACCGTATAAAGCAAGATGGCCCATGTACAAATTAGAGACCTTGATTTAAAAGGTTCTAGAGATGACCAAAAATTACAACCAAAATAAAACGAAAAAAATTAAAAGACTAGTAATAATATTTCTTTCCATATTCCCATTAACAATTAATTCCTTGAGATATATTATTATAAAAGCAGTTGTGGGGTGGTTACAAATGAGGAATCATCGAACAAGCAAGGTGGCATTGGTAGACACAATCCGAGCGTCTTGGGCGGCCAACGCTCATGCACTCCACCATGCACCTGTCCTCGCAAGTCAAGGCATGATCTGGGCTGTCCGTGGCCATTGCCAACATGGCCAACAAAAACACCACCACGAATATTGCCATTGACACCTTCTTCATCTCCATCTCCTGATCTTCTTTCTCACTAGCTTGATCGTCTTCTTTAACCTAAATTCATTTGGTCGAGTGCGAGATAGATAGATATGATTGGGTGAGTGCAGCTATATTTATAGGGCATTGGATGGAAAGAAACAGTTAGCCATTCATATAACTTGTGGACCAAAAAGTTCCCTGGAAAAAGGGGGGAAAAAACCGCTAAATCTTTTTTTTTTTTTTTCTCCCCTAGAACAAGTCAATCAATTCTATTTCTAGCCATCCTAGTTTTGAAATGGGAAATGGCACGGTTAGAATAGGGAAAAGGAGAAAAAGAGGGTGAAGTTTTAAATTTGAAAATAATTATATAATGATGAGTGTTAGGATCGAAGATATACCTGGCTTGAAAAGGAATTTGTGACTCTTCTACGTTGCTTTACGGCTCACAAACGACCATGTTCGTATTTCTATTTAGGGTACGTTGCTATGCTGTTCAAAAAATGGGAAAAAATTATGAAAAAGCGCAAGAGTTCATTGATAAAAAATAATAATTGAGAATAAAGAGAATAAAGATAAAATAGATTGCATAGTTGTTTGTAAATGAAAAATATTCCTATCAGAGATAATAATAAAATAAAATGCCAACGCCCTAAATGTCAAATCACATCATAATCATTAGTATTAAAAAGACATATGTTTATGTTCAGGTACTGAAAATAAAAATAAAAATAGTAAAAGTAATTATAGTCATGCAAAATAATTGTTAATAATATTAAAATACTTTCTGTTATTTTTATAAGGATTTTTTTGCTACTTGCGACTACGTTTTATGACAAAATATTAAAGAAAATAATATATTAATAATCTACCAAATTAAGAAAATATTTAATTGGAAATTGGATGAATATGATTAAAAATAAATAAAAGTCTTATTTTCCTTAGTATGAATACTTAATCCCTATCTCATTAATCTTATCTTGTGTTTTAATAATATAATAATACCATTAAAATATTATATTTTTCAGCTATAATTAGTTTTAAAGATGTTGGCATAGAGATTTATAGCATAGAAATAGGGGCACACTTCTATATAACTGAGTTACATAAAAGTGATTTTACGTAACCTCCTCTATTTCTTAAATGTTAATAATTGATTCAAAATTTAATCCATTCATTGTATTTAACATCATTTGTTTAGTTAGGAGACTAAGTTTCATCCAGATCCAATATGTGTATAGGTCACATTTACTCAAAAATAGGTACATTCATGTGCAAATTTAAAAAAATGCTCAAATTTATTCTTATATGTATTAGAATAAAATAATATTTTATAGAACATTTATTCACTTAATAATGATGTTTTAGACAGTTCGGATGTTGAAAATACTACTTAAAATTTGATATTTAGTGTGAAATTATTTTCTTATGTTGATTTTGTACATTTATAGATGAGGCTCATATATAGTGATACTAAATAAATAAAAGAGTTTTATTGATAATAGTAATGATGCTAAATATACTAAATGGAGTGGATTTTCTATCAATCATCAAAAAATTAAAAATAGAGGAAGTTACATAAAAATTAGGGTTTGATACCAGCGACCCTAATAGAAATAAAATGAATTACGTATACTGAGAAAATAAAAATATAATTATATAATCCTAAAATGAGCATGAACAAATAGCCATGTAATACATATGAAGACATTTGTTGTGAAAATAACTTTTTAGTTAAAACATATTTAATTTGATAACAAAACAAGTGCATCATAAAATGTCCAAGTTTCTTTATTAGGATATCATAAATATTTTTCTATAATGGAGTTCATTATTTTCACATAAGGAATTAATTAAATGTTTAAATCCACTATATATTTTTATTAATAAATAATACAAATTTATATATTCTAAAATTTGGATGTTAATCATATACAACATGATTATTTAATTTTTATATTTCAATTTTTTTTTTTAAAATATGAATCATTTGTAATATTCTTTTGTATGCATGTTTATCCAAAGAAGGATTTTAAAACATTTCCTTTATGGCCCTCAAATGTGGAACAAAACAAAGCCTAAATTTAAGCAGAAGGGGCAATTGAAACTCAAGGTATGTTTGACAATTATAAAAATTTGTCGATCTAAATTTTTTTACTCTTCATAATTAGTTTATTTTTTAATTATTTCTTCACGTCCTCTTATACAACTTTGCTATTTTTAAATCATTTCTTTGCAACTATCTATATAATTATTCTATCTATTTTAACTTTATTCATTTTGGTCATCATCATTATCTTTATTATATCATATCATTTCTTTCATTTCAAAAAGTTAAGTAAATACGTTTTGTTTCAAAATTTTTATTAAATGTCAGACACATCATCAATTTTATAACATATGATAAAAATCCGAAACATCTATTAGTCATGTTAATCATATAAAAATTATTGTAGAAAATTTCGGGTATAATGAACATCATTAGAACTTATTATCATTACTAGAAATTTAAATCATTGTTCATTTCTATAATAATAAATAATTACTTATATTTGAAATCAGGTCCATAAATTAATTGTGTTCAACATAAAAATTTATATTTATAAGTTAAAAATTAGAAAATATAATATTCATACAGTTAATATCAATAAAATAAATATTTTAGTAGTCTTAATCTTAAAAATTCTGATAAATAATAATTCCTTTTATATTATAATATTAAAAATTAAATAGAATAAATGAGTGATTAGGGTTTAAAATAAAATATTTTTCAAAAGCTTCACAAGTGGGAGAGAGAGCAACACACTACTAAATCATGCATGAAAAACCTGTACGAAATTTGTATAAGAAAGAAGAATTCATGACCTATTTAATTAGTGGCCCAAGTTTTTGCGAAATATGGAAATTATTTCATAAATAAGAATTAATGACGAGTGGATAGTTAACAAAATTTAGAGAAACGTGCATGGGCAATATAAAAGGAAGATCCAAAATCACCATCACGTTGTATGAGATGTGGCCCACCTGATGAACTAGTTTCATCAAACTATATCTTACACAATAAGGAGAAATACATCAACAACTACAAAAGGGAAAGAACTAGCCAAACCAAAAATTAGCAAAAACTACCTTCTTATGCTTATTTCAAAGGATAAAAGATTCTTGAATGCCTAGCGATCATTTACCCTTGGTCGCGAATGGCCCCATTTGTGACAGGACCGAAAATATATTTTTAAATTCTTTCAAAAAAAATTTATACAATTTTATTGTATGCATATTTTAACGTATAAAACAAATTTTTTACATAAAATTGTATAAATCAACTTTATCAATTTTAAAAATACATATTTATTTTGTATGTTTAAACATAAGAGATTTTAGCTAGTTTGGAAGGAAGTACGAGCGAAAGCAAGAGAGGAGAGAGACTAAAGAGACGGTAAGTAGGAAGTACTAGCACGTCAACACACACTGATACACTTCCTTGATTGTAAATTGAGTTACAACAACATACATAGGATTTTGGGTTTAACAAGCTATGGAATTTAGAATCTTTACACAGGATAATATGTACAAATGTGTTATTATCACGTAGTACATATAAAGTAAAGTACATAGCTGATATAATTTCATATACGGTAGTGAAAGAAAGCAAAGCTGGTTGAATACTTTAGAGAAAGTAGATTTCTCAAAGCTGAGTAAATGCTTTAAAGAAAATAGATTCTAACTTTCATCAGCAGAAGTTGACATAACATGCAATTTAAACAAAACATGGAAAACAAACCTACGGCCGAGAATTATATACCCCCCAAACTTGAGAGATACATTGTCCTCAATGCATGATACTAAAAATGACCTAATAAAGAAATATAAAGTAAAATAGAAAAAAACAAAATAGAAAAGCCTGAAACTCCCTCATACATCAGACTCGATCGCGTCCGCGTCCTCGTCCTCGCTCTCACCACCATGCTGCTGGGAGGGCTGCCTAAAGCATGCTCGGAACTCAAGAGGCATCGACGGGAATGGAGGTAGTGTCATTGTGTAAATGTGGCGCTCCTCCATCAATCGACAAAAGTGGGCCTTCATCGCCCTGTTAGACTGCTGCAAAATCCTGGCTTGAGCTGCCATCAGGTTCTCCAGGTTGGTCAGCCTCTCGCTGGTGGACGACAGTTGAGAGGAGGGTGCCACAGTTGGTGTTGTCGTGAGGCAAGTAGTGGCAGTGCGGACTCGGGGCTGAGTGCGTTAGGACAGATCGTCTATGATGTCCTGGTAGTTCAGGACTTCCTTGGTCGCCTCCCATCTGACTCTTGCCCTCTTGCATAGCCTTGTGATCAGGGACGAGAACCAGTAACTGTCACGGGGAGCTGTCGCATTAGCGCAGATCTGGTGGTATATGAGTCTCCCCACGTCAATTGTCATCCCACTGTAGATGTCATGCAATAGGAGCGCCATGTCCATCGTGACCTCGCTCACGTGGGTTGACGGCATCAATCTGGCCGAGATGAAGTGGAAAAACATCCTCCCATCATACATCATGTCGCTGCGCTTGAAGGACGTGAGTTTCCCTCTCGTCGACTTCCACGTTGGTGGTCTTTCACAGAAATGCCTCGTTATGGTGTTGATGTCTCTGTTCTCTCCCTCCAGAAAGGCCTCATATTGATCTAGGTGATCAAAAGCGAGCATCCCATAGAAAGAGTTGATCACCTCGGGGTTGAATGGGACGATCTTGCCACGAACCTTTACCTTGCCCTGCTCGTGCTCCACAGCATTGGCATAGAATTCTTTTACCACCGGTACGATTGCAGGCTATGGCTGCGCAAAGAACTTTTGCCAACCCTAGGCATTCAAGGCGTTGATGAAATTATCGGAGAATGATTCAATCTTTATTCCCCTCTCCGGAATTAAGTGGCGCTTTTGTAGTGAATCTGTGTACCGCTTGAAAGCTTGAGCGGACACGAAGCGGCTGACCTCGAACTCGATTGGATCTTGAGTTTTCTTTCTCTTGGCTGAGGATGAGGAGGTCATGTCTCCAAATATATTAATCAATCACCAACATAACAATCCACAACCAATCTCCAACAAACAATCCCCCAAGAACTGCACATTGAACTCAAATCCGTCGTCCAACCACAGAATCTCCAATCCAAACTCCAACCTTGCAGTGAACCAACACCAAGAAGTTTGCAAAACACTTAGAATACACCAAAGAACAAGAGAAATTATCCCGGGAGCTTTGCGACTTGGAATTATGAAATTTCAGATTTTCTGCACTGGTGCCAAGGCGCGAGATGGTGGCACCTAGGCGCCGCTCTACTGTCGTCAAAATCCGGCATCGGCCGGAAGAAAAGGATGAAATGGGGCTTGAAATGGATGTCAAATGGAGGGGAAATGGATAGGAAATGGATATAATGAATGGGGCTTAGTATTTGGTGTGGAAAAACTTGATTTTTCGATGGATATGAGTGGAATCTATGAAGGGGAAAAGATGGAAATGGAATGAAAAGTGGAGAAGATGGAATGGGAGGAGATTGAGGTTGAAATGGAGTTGGAATGGGGTTGAAATAGCTCGGAATAAAGTTGTTTATGGTTGGAGATGAAGAAGGGAGAAGGAAATGGCGCCGGGGCCTGATAAGGTTGTCCGGGTCGCACTGTCAATGACCCGGCGTCGGGGCACCGATGCTGCAGCACCTAGGTGCCACTTGCGTGCTCCGGGCTCTTCGGGATCATCCTCATGGTGCCGTAGCGCCAGGTTAGGGCGCCGCAACACCACTGTTCTTCAGTGACTTTTGTGAATTTTTGCTCCAAATACTTCTTCGTTAATCTATAACCTGAACATTGGTGCTTTGAATGAATTCATATGCCTCTCTTCACTGGAATCTTCCTGAATTTCAATCTTTTCAGTCCAAGTGAGATACTTTCTGACTGATGGACTCGAACCGCCATGGTCTTGAGCTTCTCCATACTTTAAAAAAAAATCCTAAAAATTATCAAAATCAAATAGGAATAATGAGTTGCCTCCCATTCAGCACTAAGTTTATCGTCTTCAGCCCGACGTCCCATTTATGATTAGCCAATTCCCGCTCTATTGAACTTCCTTCAATGCGGCGTATGCACTAGAAGTTCAGATCTCTTCCTAGCCTCTTCAAATGGATCAGTTAGCCTCTTTTCTTGAATTTCATAGAGACTATAGAAGAGTTTTTATTCAGGGTCTTGAGTTAATGATGACTTCAAAATGCTGCTTTCCATGGCTAAGTATTGATCAATCAAGTCATGTTGTACTTGAATTTCAGGAAGACAAATTAGAGGAGTGTTGATATGATCATTTTTAATTTTCTCCACTATATCAGCCTCTATTTTTTTTTATCAATTTCTTCTTCCACTTCCTAGCTTTCCATTGGCTCGGCCAATTGTTCAAGTATGAATTGAGGGGCAAATTGTTCTGCTACATAAATGGATATATCTTCTTTGATGCTTGTAGTGACTTTGCAACCTACATCCAACATAGTTTCCTTTAAGTCCTCGATATCAGTTGAAGAAAACTCTTGATGCCCACTTTAGATTGTAGTAACCAACTGTTCTACCCACTTTTGCATGTTCATGTTAAACTCCATTTGGCTCATCATAAATTGCATGAACATGTCCTCCAAAGATGACTTGTTTTCAGGTAGTAATGACTCCTCTTCTTGATATGCTTGAAATCCCGTCATCATCATATTTTTTGATTGTGGGTCTCCATAGTTGTCCTGTGCATCATTAGAATGATCAAGATAGCCCACGGATGCTGAGTAATAGACACATTGAATTGACAAATGTCCCTCGGCTCCGCACAAATTGCAGTAAGTTGAATAAGAATTATTCATATCCTGCATTTGATTGTCGAAACCTGCAAATTGAGCTGGAGGTGCCCATATATTATCATACTCATGGAAACCCATTTTATTTGGTGTTGAAAATTCTGCATTTGGTCAATGATAAGCATTTGAAGCCATTAAAAATTGCATTAAACAGACCCCTGAAATAAAATTTTATCAAAAGAGAAGAATTGAAAAGAAGAAAAGAAGAAAATGTAAAATGAAATATAATTACAGAATTGTACAAGAAAATAATAAAACTAACAATAATTAGTTAGACCAAGATCCCTAACAACGATACCAAAAACTTGACGAGCTGCGTATATGTCTAATTAAAATGCTCGTTTTAATGCAAATATACGTGTCAATCAAGTAATAAAGAGTGAGTAGAGTATCGTTCCCATGGGGATATGATCTAACTAGGATTATTAATCAGTTTAGTTGCTTTCGGTGAGTAGAAAATTGAGATTTCAAACTTAAAACTAAGCTATCAAATGCAATAAGGAAACAGAAAAGAGTTCACAGAACAACTGGAATACTAGAAAGGAGTTACCGATTGGGGATGACAGATGGATAGTTCAGAATTCTTGAATCTAAACCATATCGCATTTGTTCATTTTTATTAGATTGTGCAGGGATTTACTAGTCTAAGTTCAATAGTCTTTATATATATATATATCTTCCAACACATATAAAGCTTATTACACCCTATTCAATTACTATGTTCTCATGCCATTAAATAAAGTGAAATTAATGAATTCATAACTTGTTGATGACTACATAGGATTTAATGGTATATTCCTATCCATTAAACAACTCCCCTTAACAAAAGGAAAGCTACGCCCTACACATGGATCTAACAGAGATTTTTCCTTTCCAAGGATTAATTCTGCAATTGAATCATCTTATAAGGTAGCTAATCTTGTAAAAAGCATTAAACAACACATGCAAGGGTAAATCCACATCACACAATCATATTGAAGTCAAATATTCATTCATGAATTTTAAAGAACCAATACAATATAGTTAGATATTAATTCATCCTAACTATCCATCTAATGGAAGTTCAGCTCAAAAACATGACATAAAAATCCTTTACATCCATATTAAAAGTATCCAGAAAAACAGAGAAAGAAAAATAAAAAGAGGAAGAGAAAACTAATTCTCTGGAGTTTCCACCAACGGGGTTGAATCTCATCTTCAATCCGTGCTTGAATCGAGTTTTGCTCTTTCTTTGCAGGTCTGTTTTGTCGGCTCTCTCTCCTTCCTCGCACGAATCCCTAGGTTTCTATTTAAACCTAACAACCTGTGTAGCACACGTGCAGAAGCCCGAGTGTGTGAATTCACCGTGGCGCCTAGGCTCCCCTAGCCTGCGCCTGGGTGCCCCCTGTGTGCTGTGTAACTTAAAAATCCTTCGGGATGCCTTGCATACTTGTGCCATGGCGCCTAAACGCCCCTAGCTGGCGCTTGGGCACCAACTCCCTGGAGTCTGGAGTCCTTGTGGGCGCCAACTCCCTGGAGTCCTTGTGCTCTGGAAGCTCTCTAGAATGCCTATATACTATTGAAGTGGCGCCTAGGTGCCCCACGCTGGCGCCTGGGCGCCAACTCACTGGGAGCTTCTTGCAGTGTGAGGTATTAGATCTTTTGGTTAAGGCATGTAGTGTGGCACCTAGGCGCCACTTGTTGGCGCTGGGCTCTAGCCTACCTGCTTCACTTTGCTCCGTTCTACCTTCGACTCGCCCGCTGCATGTGAATTTCTGTCCTTCTGCAAAAATGAATGAAACTAAATAAATGAACTAAAAATGCCTAATTTATACTAAAAATATATAAAAATTGCATAATGCTCTTACAATGCAAAGCAAGTAAAAATTTAGTTAAATAGATGCAAACTAAACCTAATCTCTTGGACTAACACGCAAAAATAGTCTAAAATAGGCCATGATAACTCGCATTTTACGAGGTATCACATAGATAATTAAAATTTTTAATAACTTTCTATTAGTACCCTTTGTAATCTAATCCGTCTATATCTTAAGGCTCATTAAATTAGTTGCTCATAACAAATTTCATGTCAAAATGAGTAAATTCAGTTAATATATAAGCATTTGAAATTAACTAATGCAATTCATTCACATTTTAATTTTCTACCGATTTTCAATCATATTTTGCATAATCTAATCCATTCACTATGTAAAGCACATTAATTTAGGCTTACCCATGAAATTTCATCTCAAATGGAGTTGTATATATATAATAATTCAATTAATAAAATATGAAATATAAAATGAAAATTACACATATGCATGTACCAAAGGTAGAGATGTTCCATGTTAAATTTAAGCCATGCACATTTTCCAAGGCAATAATTGAATTTTCATAAATACTTTATTATTTTTCATAATCCATTCCATTCATATTATAGAGCATATTAATTTAACCGTCCATTTCAAGTTTCACATCAGAATAATTAGTGTAGGTTAAGATATTAGCATTCAAAATTAATTCATGAAATTTCATCCGGTTTTGGTTGTTTAAAAATCTTCTAAACATAATTTTCATGATCTAGATCATTCACTATGCAGACTATGTTAAAATAAGCTTAATCATGCAATTTCAGATAAAACTGCCTTATACATATTAATATATTAATTAAATAAAAAATTACATAAAAATAACAAAATGCGAAAGGAAAGCTCTTGGACGCGACTTGCTATGCATGACTTTTTTTGGCACGTTTTTTAATGCAGTTAAGTTAGCACTTTAGTCAATTATTTTTTATAATCTATTCCATCTCGATTAAAAAGTACATAATTTAACATTTTGTATTAAATTTTCTTGTCAATCTGAGTTATATATTTTAAGATCTAAGGAAAACAGTATGGGTAAATATAAGCTCTTCATTAGTACTCCGAATCAGCCCATTTTTTTCATTTATTTTTCCGAAGGGTTTGTGAATTTAAACAATTTCATCTAGTACTGTTCGGAATTTTGAAATTCCTCCCGAAAAATTTATAAAAATTCATTTTCATATCTTATCTTTATAAAATCATAATTTACTCTCTTTTTCTTATAATTCTTAAATTTAACACTTTTTAATCTCAATTATGCCCCTTGTTGTCTCTACCCTTTGCAAATTTATCATTCAATCCTTTTTTTAAAATTTTCAATTTGATCGTACTGTCCTAAAATTGCAATTTATTCTTTATATATATATATATCTATATATATATTTACATATCATGAATAATAAAATTTAAATTTTATAACTTAAATCAATAGTATGCATTTAAGCCATTAAATCACGACCATTCATTAATTTAAATAATTCAAGTTAATAAATTATCTACATAGGACCACTCGATTGCAATTATTAATCCAAGAGTAATTAATATACTTTGCTATTTTTTTTCTAATTCAATAATTGAATCTTAACTCATCATCATTTATTATTATTTACTTATTTTCTTACTATATAATTTTAGGTCATTAATTTGTATTCAATTTCATTAATTTCATGGCCTAAAATCTACACATATATATTATATGCTTGAGGGTGTAATTTAAAAAATAACAATTACTACATGAAGTTTTAGTCGAAATAATAAATTCAATGATAATAATTGCAGTAAAACTTTATTAACAGTTTATCACATTCTTAATAGTCTCACATAAGAAAACCAAAGTCATTCCTTACAAATTGTGGAAAAATAAGGCACTTAATATTAAATACCTAAGAGTTTGGGGTTATAGAGACTTAGTAAGGTACTTAATATCAGAAGACCTAAATTAGGACAAAGAGGAATAGAATGAATATTTTTTTTATTAAAAATATATATTTATTTACTCAGATCCATCCATATACAAAAAATTAATAATATTATTGGTGCGCATCAACACCAGGATATTTTGTTTTCCACCATTGAGAAGGTAGCCTTTGCCAAAAAATGAGCTGCCTAATTGCCATTTCACATAATATGAAGATACTTAACTATTCTGAGTAGGGATGCATATTTTTAGCTTATGTAATAAATAGTAAAGCCTATAGGTTTGTGGTGATATAGCTAAATAATTCAATTCAATAGAATACTTTTATTGAATTCAGAGATACTAATTTTTAAAAAAATATTTACAAATCTATTCTTAAGCTTAGTTATAGTAATAAATCTATTGATGATTATTCTATATATGCAGATAAACCTAGAGATGATGAAAATGTAAGAAGAAATAAAAGAGTTATAAAGTATAATTGCTTCGGGTCTAATTTTTTGCTATATTTAGTAGAAAAATCTAGAGATACTACAAATGAGGAACACATTTTTTTTCATACTGAAGGAGATCCATCTATTTATGAAAAGGCCATAAAATCTCTTGATGCATTATACTAGAAAGAAGTAATTTAAGATAAAATATATTCAAAACAGAAATTGGAACTTGAAAGTTAGTTAATTTTTCACTAGGATGTAAATTCTAGGTTGTAAATGGATTTTTTTAATTAAAAGTTAATGGCTAAATTGATATATGTAAAGCTAGGTTGGTAACTAAGAGATTTAAGTGAAAAGAAGGTATATATTTCTTTAACGCTTATGTTCCGATATCTAGAATTTCAACTATTAGATTATTTATGACTCTAGGTTTAATCCATCATCTTGAAATTCATCAAATGGATATAAAAATTACTTTCATAAATGGAGATTTAGATGAAGAAATTTACATGAAATAACATGAAGGATTCATAATGCTTAGATAAGAAAAAAAAGTTTGCAAATTAATAAAATCCTTGGATGGCTTAAAACAAACACCTAAATAATTGTATGAAAATTTTGATCTGGTAGTGTTATCAAATGAGTTTAAATTAAATCAATCAAAAAATGTATTTACAGTAAATTATTGAGAATAGAGTATTATTATTTATTTGTACGTGGATGACATACTCATTTGGTATTGACATTGATATTATAGAAGAAACTAAAAGTTCCTGTCAATTAATTTGATATAAAGATATGGGCAAAGCGGATGTTATTCTTGACATCAAGGTTATCGAAGATGGTATGTAGTTTCGCTTTTCCAATCACATCATATTGAAAAAAATATTGAAGCAGTTTAGCCATTTTGATGTTAATCTGACCTCAATTCCTTTTGATCCTAGTATTAAGTTGTGTAAAATAATAAAAGATCTATAGCTCAGTTTAAGTATGCTAAAGTGATTAAAAGTTTGATATATGCCATGAATTGTACTTGATAAGTCTAAAAATTTTCATTTAATTTCATATTAAATTCACACCGTTAAATATTAAAACATTAATTAAACGCATGTTTTAAGTGAAATTTCATGAAAAGTATATTTTTCGTAAAATCTTTCATTTTGCTATAAAATGGGTCATTTTGCAATATTTTGGAAAATATAAAATTATAAAAATAATTAGACATGCTAAAAGGGATTAAATAGGCTCACATTAAAATATGGGTATAAAGTAAACCATTATGAAACCTTAAGATAAAACAAATAGGGGCTTAAAAAGAAAAAAAAAGTAAATTAAACATATTTGCGAGCTTATTATTAAAAAAAATAATAATAATAAATTAATTAATTAAATGTTAAATCCATATTTTCGTTTTCTGCATGTGCACGGTTACTGCAAACCACCGCCGGAGCACCATATTCCGGTGCTCCATCTTCCCCATCCATTTTCCCCAAAACGGCAGCCGCGATCCAACCCATCTTCTCCATCCCAAACCTTCCTGCGCCCTTGCCTAATTCAGCTCCCATTCGAAAATCAACCAGCAGCACTTCGTCACAACAGAACCAGCTAGCACGCACGCATCAATGACAGCTCCTATTGGCCGACCCCGAAATTCAATCATGGGCAAACCCAAAATGAGCGGCAGCAGAACCGAATGCATCATAGCCCCTCTATTTTCTCGATCTCCAGCAGCCATGGCTCTCTATTTCCAAATCGTCCAACTTGAATCATGGCAGCAGAAACCCACCTCCGTAACCTACAATCCAGCCTCTCCAAATCCAAGCATTTAGCCACGAACGGCAGCATCTTACCGAGCACCCATTTTTTTTTTCCAGCTTCGGCAACTGCAAACCAATGGCCAAATTCTCCATTGCCCCCAAATCAGAGCTAGCGCCGGCCATTCCCTCCATTTATGCTCGGGCCGGTGAGATTTTCCTCCCACTTGTCAAATCGCTGTGTGTTGCCTGTGGCCATAACGTTGGGGACGGGACGGAGAATCGGTTGGGCTCTTGGTTGATGCTTACTTGCTTTCAGACCTTGGTGATCGCCTCATCCATGTTTTTGACAGCCATGGCAGCAATCCTTGAAAAATCAATGAAGGAAAATCCCACTTCAGTAGCAGCCATGATTCTATTTCACCTCTAAGCCGTTTGGAAAAATCCAAGTTGAAAATGAAATAGGCGGAGGGAAATCTAAGCATGCTAGCACCGGTCATGAAAGTGTGGAATCTAGCCTCCCCTAAAAATCTGACAAAGCAGAATTTTCAGCACCCCATGAATTGTTCTGTGCAACAATCAAGCAGCAAGCCCCAATTCGAACGGCGGCCTTGCTGGAGGAAGCGTTGCCGACGCTCTAGCCAAGGGCAACATAGAGATGACTGTCACAGTGTCATCCGCAGGCCTTACTCACATTATCCATATTTGGTGGCTAAAAAAAATGGCGTTGGAGAAGATAAATGGGTTTTTCTTGCTGCTCGGTGGATTTTGATTGCAGCGGATAGGAGTGATTGCTACTACCCGAGAAGATGGGTTAGCGGTGATCGGATTCGATGGATGCACTATTTTGCCATTGCCAGAAGAGATGAAGATGGTGGGAGGTGTAATTTTTGCTCGACCTTCCGATTTGTTGGTTCCGCTGCGGACGTCGGGTCTAGGATGGCAGTCGTTAATACGAGGAAAGTCTGTCAGCCGCAAAAGGAGATGAAGCACTGGAAATTAGGATAGAAGACGAGCAGCTACCGAAGCTGCAGTTGTTGATTGAAGACGGGATTGGATGGTGCTGCTCCTCCAGAACTGGAGATTGACAAGGTGAGGTGAGGTTTCGAAAGCCCGTGGTTTCAGGGGACACCTTAGTGATGCGGATGACATTGTTGAAGAGGACGCGAGGACGGTCTGCAATAGCTAAGATGGAAGGCAAAGCTGCGGCAAATGGCAAAGGGCAGCTACAGGCGACGGCAATGCGGGAATCCCACATCGGATTCATGCTTGGAGGGAGGGTCCCTCACACGCCTGTAAAAAGGCTTCCACTCATCCCAAGGAAACACACCCCATACCCCACACACCCCTTGGGTGGGACCCATTTGGTGGGACCCGTAGCAAGTGGGTGGACCCATTTTGTGGGACCCGTAGTGAGAAGGTAGGGCCAAGCAATAAAAGTTTCCATTACGTGGAGAATGGAGATTCGCTGTTTACGGGTGATGTAAATTTTATTTTCTGCTTTATAGTTGGTAGTAATTTGTAGTTGTTAAATTTTAATTTGTAGTTTTAATTTTTAAATTAGATTTACTGCTTTATTTTCTGCTTTGTAATTGTTAGATTAAATTTAATATAATTCTCTTTGCTGCTTTAATAGTTAAATTTCATAGTTTTTTTATTGCTTTCTTAGAATAGTTTTAATTAAATTGTTAGTTAATTATAATTTCTTTTAGCTGCTTGTCTCCTTTTTCTTTAATCTTTTCCCTCTTCTTTCTCTCTCCTTCTAATTTCTTCCCCTTTCTCTCTCTAATTTCTTTTTCCTCTCTAATTTCTCCTATTTTCTCTTTTCTTTTCTTTCTAAACTCTCTTTCTCTCTCTTCTCTCCTATTCTTCTAATTTTTCTCCGATTTCTTTCTCTCTTCTCCCTTCTCTTTCTCTCTCTAATTTCTTCTATTTCTCTCTCTCCTCTTTCTCTCTCTTATCTATTCTCTCTCTCCCTTTCTTCTCTTCCTCTCCTCTCTCTGTCACCTATCTAATTCCTTCTTCTTTCTATCTCTAACGTCTCTTTCTCTCTCTTAATTTCTTTCCTTTTCTTTCTCTCTCTTCTTTCTCTCTCTTCTCTCTTTCTCTTTCTTCTCTCTTCCTCTCTCTAATTTCTTCTATTTCTCTCTCTTCTCTCTCCAACGTCTCTTTCTCTCTCTTCTTTCTTTTTCTTTCTAATTCTCCTTTCTTCCCCTTTATCTCTAATTTCTTTTTTTTTTCTTTAATTTCTCTCTCTCTTCTCTATACCTTCTTTTTCTCTTAAAAACAATTCAAAACTACATCGCCTCTCTGTGGATTCGACCCGACTCACCATTATTCTACACTATCACTCGTATAGTGGTAGCTTTAATGTGTTTCGGTTAATTTAAATTAAACTGGTGATCACAGTGCTCTTAACGACAAGCACTTGGTTTGCATCAGTACTTGATCAAATATTACTTATATTGTGAGCATACTTAGCAGGTTTACTACTAATTCATGATATCTACATTGGGATGTACTTTATAGGATATTATAATACTTGAAAAGAGCATTACTTGTAGATTGAATTTTAGTGGTGAACCCACTGTATTATAAAAGTACAGTGATGCAAGTTGGATTTTAGACACTAAAGAATTCATATCTACTAATGGTTAGTTTTTTATCATTGGGGGAGCTATCATTTCTTGGGATTCCAAAAACTAAACCTGCATTACACATTCTATCATGACATCCGAGTTCCTTATTTTGGTTGCAATAGAAAAAGAAACAAAATGGCTTAAAATTTTATTACTTGAAATTTCTATTTTGCCTAAGTTAGTACCTCTTATTTATTTGTATTATGACAAAGAAATTTTTATTTTGCCTAAGTTAGTACATCATATTGTATTGAGGTACAACTATGTAAAACAATTACTCTAAGATGTAGTGGTAAATATTAATTTTGTAACATCAAGTAAAAACTTAGCAAACCCACTTATAAAAGGTCTTACTGGGGAAGTGGTCTAGAAAACAGCAAGAGGGATGAAACTTAAATTCACATGTAATGAGTTGCAATGACTGAAACTCAACTCTAATCCTATAATCCAGGTTTAGAGTTCGACAACAAAATAAGTTATTTCACAGCTTGCAAGCACTGGTTATATTTATTTATTTATTACATCTCTTAGGTAATACTTGGTTCCTATAATGCATTTATGAGGTTGAGTGGATATTTCTCTTAATGGATCTAAAACTATTATGTTGAAGTACTTAATTATGGAGTATTCTAAATAGATCTACCTATATGAGTATTAGAAGTGAGGTCACTTCCATTTTCAGTGTATGGGTCCGTTTTGAGGTACTCATAAAATTAGGTTACTGACATTGGTCGTAACGTGTCATATTTGTAAACACTTGATGTAATTTGAAATCTTTATGTGAGATATGTCTGATCTATCAGATGGGGTTGACAGTTCAAAGCCTTTGTTATTATACACATTGGTAGATCCTAATGTATTTTCACTAAATGAAGGTTCAAATCTATCCAGTATGTTTAATTATGCATGAAATTTCGTTAGCTTAAATGGAGTTAATTTTTAATTTTGAAAATGAAAAGGGAATATTGGGAATTTTTATAATAAAAATATAATTAGTTACATGTCCTGTTGTATGTTGAACTTTTCAACTTCACATTTGGTCTTTGTTTTTGGTTTTTTTGGAATTGCTTACATGAGATAGGCTATGGTAAACCTGCATGATAGTGAAAGTGCATTTAATTTTTCTGTGCTATGTGTCTAGAGTTCCATTGTTTGGATCTAATTTTAGGGAGTTTAGTTTCATGGAAGAACCTATATAAAGGCTAAATGTCTCAACTCAGATAGCTAATCCAATTTTCGTTATTTTCCTTCGACTATTGAATGTCATTCACCAGCTCTCGCATACCCATTTTTTGAATCATTTGTCTCATAATTTATTAATTCCATTCAAAGCCTATTCTTTCCATCATTAAATGTCCGACATATAAAAGGGATGTTGTTTTTCGTTCCAGATTGGGTTCTCTTTAAATCCTAAATGCAAGTTGCTATAACTCTAAATAACTATGAAGGTACAAATATTGCCTCAAGGAAATGACATTCATAATACACTTGGAGGAGGAACCTATTTTGGTTTGCATATCTTCTCACTTTCCTTATTTTCCTTTATTTTCAAGTACATGCCCTAACGTAATTAAACAACTAAGTTGAAATTGTTTTCTTAAATACAGAAGCATCTTCCACTTCCTAGTATGTTCCTTTCGCTTTTCACTTTGAGATAAACATGATTTCCCTTTCTCCTTTTCAAAGGCTAAAACTCCTTATAGTTTCTTTTTATGAAAACAGGTCACCTGTCTATCAAGGTAAAGCCGATAATGGTCATCTCCGGTGTGACCATGCGACGTCCACTTATGACACCCATCTATTTGGTTCTGATAATGAAGATGAAGCATTGCTAGGAATAAACTCTGTTAATGATTAGCTTTAGCTAAGGTATTTAGATGAAGATCCTTAAATGGGCCTTCTTGTCCAGGCTTTTGAAAAATTTGATTATCATTTCACTTATGGGTTGCCATGATTGTCACAAAAAAAGCCAGATCTAGGGCTTATAATAGCTTCTCTAGGCCTCAGCCATGTTCATCACAACTGCAAGTGATGCCAAAATGACTAAAATAATTCCATATTTAAGAATAAAAAATAAATATATATATATATTTGTACAATCAATAAAAATTTTGGTGTATACATTAAATATACATATATTAGAAGTCGCATAACACATTTTAAAAAATAAAAATATGTTTTAGCTTGGTGGTAGATGGCCTCAGTTGCTACTGGGCGCAAATGATCAGTGCTCTTATTAAAGAGGATGTATATCCCTATTCACAATATAATTTTTCAACTTTAAATACAACTTTTGTACTTTCAATATAACTTTTTTCATTCACAATACACATTATTATATTCTCATCCCATATATAGATTCGTTCAAGAATTATGCATCCTTTGAAACACCAAATCATGGGAAAAATTGCTTATGAGAGGAATAAGCCTGGGCGAAGTACTTACAAGAATAATAGAGTTGTTCAAAACAAGATGTCCCCTGTATTATTTTTTTTATTGTTCCATTCGGGGATTATATTTTACAGCATCTTATTTTTTCCATCTATGTATTACAGATCAAATCCACGAGAATCATTAAAAAATTTCTTACAAATTGACCCTATAAATCCATTACAAAATTTACTTTACAATATCAAGGAGGAGATGAAAGCTCCTTATATGAGTGTTGACACCCCACCCTTGGGCCCAAAGATGGATAAGTGGAAACAAGATCCAAGCCCAAGCAAATTCAAGACAAAAGGAGGTTCAAGCCAGCTAAGCGGGCCCTTACAAACTCAGTCTACAGGAGCAAAGCTCCACTAAGCCTTAAAGCAGGCTTTTTCAACAAACCAGATCCGGCCTACAAAGAGCGAAGCTCCTACCGGCCACCTCAACGGGCTCTACAATGTTGCCCACCAAAATCAACTCACCGGACGCAACAAACGGGCTTAGCCAAGCTCTAGCCAGCCAGATCCAGCCCACCAAGCCTCAGAAGTAGGCTTTTCCATAACTTTAGGCCTCTACAACAGCCCACCAAAAAACAACGGGCTTGGCCAAGCTCTAGCCCACCAAGCTCAAGCCTATGGACCAAGTCCAACACTTCAAGTGGCCCAAGGCCCATGCTCCCACTTCAAGCTCAAGCCCATGGACCAAGTCCAACAACTCAAGTGGCCCAAAGCCCACTCCAACACCTATAAAAGGAGGAGCACCCCCCTCACTTGAGACACACTTGGAGAGGCATCCCATAGGGGAGGACGGGAGTCTACGGCACAGCCCCGGCGTCATGCTTTTCACGCTCTCCAAGCTACGAGCTTCTCCTCCATGTTCCCCCTTTCCATCTCTCCCATTCTCTCAAATTTTTTTATTTTCCCCCTTTCACGTCGTGTAAATCTCCTCGGGTTGGCAGATTTCACCATATTTACTTCAATCCAAAGGCCGAAATCCGGACTCTGTACGATTAGTGCCTTATTTCATTAAACAGGGGCTGATCTCCCTTTAAAAATCAGTGGCGACTCCATTTTCTTTATTTTTGTGTGCGTGTTCGAGTTAACGCCCCGGCAAGGCGGGTGCACGCGGGTGCACAGATTCTAGCATAATACGTTGCCGTTATGCTGTCGAATTTGTGACTTGATCCGTGTACGGAAAGCCCTGTCTTAGCCGTTATGCTGTTGAATCCACGAGACAACCCTCATATGCCAGATTGATCTAAAAATTGTGAATCGTAACACGTTTTACTCCATGTGGATGCAGGAAAAGTAAGCCTACACTGCTATCTTGGAGGCGTTGAAAACCCATTCAATACGATCCAGATTTCCAAGGCGCGAAAAATCATTTCGAGCCCATCGTAGTGCTCGCGGTAGGTGCTATAGCTTGGCGAGTCCACTGGGGACGGTGTTGCTGGTCTACATCGGACGCAAGGGGTACAGAACCTGAAGATCGGAGCTTCTTCCTCGCTGAACAGCGAGTTGCAGAAGCATTTTCATCTTCCGGTAGCAAGTTTCTGGCATTTCTGCCCAAATAACGCAGAAATCTGACAAGTTTTTAGGTCTAGAGGCGTTCAGTTCATAAACTGAAAAGGACTCGTGAAGGGGGAGAACCATTGAATATCGACTCCTAACTGTCCAGACGCGTAAAATGAGCCTACAGCAAGGACCTCCGACAAATCTAAAATCAATTAATGCTAAGAAAAACCCGGCATAAAAATCACGCCTTTTCCATAAATTTTTGGTTACACTTTCAGAAATGCTTCAAACGAACTGCTCTTCCCTCCAGAAACTCTTCAAGCAAACTGGTCATTCTTCCAGAAACGCTTCAAGAGAACTGGTCACTCTTCCGGAAACGCTTCAAGCGAACTGGTCACTTTTCTAGAGGCGCCTTAGGCAAACAAGAACCCGTGGACCTCGAACATTCTCACGCGTGGAACTTAAAACAAACCCCCAAATCTCGAACACTTTTACGCGTGGAACTTAAAACAAACAAAATCTTCAAAGAACATAAAAGGACCTGGATTTGCAAACATCCATCCAAAGGTTGATCATTTTATTATTTGTTTACAAGTGCTAATCATTTTCATTGTTTGCTCAGGTTCTTCACCATAGCTCGAAGGCAAAGCAAGTCAATCGTGGATCGAAGTCCCGTGGTTACCAAATCGAGAGCGGCTAGGATGGAGTCCGAGCAATCCTCACACTATGAAGATCGGGATCACTAGTTCAAGCAGTCCATTGAAGCCTACATGGCGGCGATGGACAAGAGGATACAGAAGTTAGATGAAGTCTTGTCAAACATGGGACCACCTCTAATAGGCAATTAAAACACGGCTACACCGCCATTTTGTTCTCAAAATTCGAACCCGGAACAAGACGGAGGACCTCAACCATCTTCCCACAAATCACGGAACGATCATTATAAAGAAGAGGAGTTGGTCTTAGAACAAGGCCGTAATGAAATTCAAGACCTCAAGAACCAACTCCAAAGCCAACTAAAGAAAATGGAGGAGCGAATCCGACAACATCAAGGGAATGACCTACCCTCGGCCAAAATAGAAGATCTATGCATGTTCCCCGACACCAAGCTACCCAAGAAATTTGAGATACCGGCTCTACCTGCATATGAAGGAGACTCATGCCCAAGGGCTCATCTCAAGACCTTTTGCAGCATCTTATACCCCTTGGTGAAAAGTGAAGAAGTCTTGATTAGGCTATTCCAACATAACTTAAAGAAAAATGCCTTGGAGTGGTACACGTCACTTGATTGCCGGTTGATTAAAATATGGGAACAACTTTCTCTAGCTTTCATGGACCGCTTCTCATACAAGCTAAACATGGCTCCCAAAAGGGTCGATCTCGAAGCGCTCAAACAAAAAGGGGACGAAACATTCTCCGAGTACGTGGCTAGATGGCGAGCATTGGTGGCAAAAATGAAGAGCCCGTTGCCTTTGGATGAGCAAATCTCCATCATCATCAACTCAGCACACCCGAGCATCTTGGGATACCTCATCTCTCACCCTTATGTCAACTTCACTCAACTCCTCCAAGCCGGGGATCAAGTGAAGGCGAGAATCAGACATGACACAATCTCTCCATGGCCTTACCAAGGGAACACAACTCGAAGAAAACAAGAACCTAAAAATGGTTATTCTTCGAAGACCCCGGATGTAAACGCCATAGACACCATCCCTAAGCCTTTTCAAAGAAAAGCACCCAGAGATTTTACACCTCTCTCCCAATCCTACACCGACATCCTCAACTTGCTCATCCAAAAAAATATGCTTGCACCTCTGGCTCTAAAACCTCTACCTAATCCCCTTCCAAAAAACTACCGGGAAAATAAATTATGTGCCTATCACCAAGGGAGAGGCCACTCAACCGAGAGATGTTATACCCTCAAGCATGCCGTTCAAAACTTAATAAATGAAGGAAAAATCAAAATTTCACCAAACTCTTATGAGGATGTGATCTAAAATCCCCTACCTATGCATGAAACAAGGAATCCCAACGCAACGACCATAAACTTCATTGAAGTTGCAAGAGGACCCGCAAGGCCGAGTCATGAAGCCTACATGATTACTCTACAATGGGCTAAGTAAGAAATAATCACCCTACAAGGAGCAGCCCCACGAAGTGTCCATAAGCCTCAAGAAGGGTATGACCAAGACCACCTCATGTTGCCGGCCGTGAACAACTTGAGGATTGCTCCTACTTATCAAGAGCCCGTGCTGCTAGCGGCCAAGCCAAAGCCAACATATGACTCGCACAGGGTCCCATGGGAATATCCTCAATGCTCGAAGATAGGTAATATTTATCCTAATGGCCGAGTCTACCGACGGGAACCGGCTCGCAACATAGTCACTAACCCGGAGAAGGAACCACCATATGATGTTGCTTCACAACTCAAGTCTTTGCCGGCTCAAATATCCATATGGGAGCTGTTATGCACCTCAACAAAGCATAGAGAAGCTTTCACCAAAGTGTTAAGTGAGGCTCACATAACCACGGAGGTAACTCCCGATGCGGTGGCTCACATGATCGGGCAAATAATGGCTCCTAACGCCATCACGTTCACCAATGAGGAACTTCCAACGAAGGGGCGCAACCATGGACACTCGCTAAGCATCATAGTCGGGTACAAAGACTTGAAGATCCCTTTGGTAACCATCGACAACGGCGCAAGTCTCAACATTTGCCCACTACGAACAATCAAGAGACTTGGAATCCCTACGGATCAAATGAGACCCAGTGACTTCTATGTAAGAGCCTTTGAAAATTCTCAAAAGACGGTATTGGGCGAGCTAGACATAGAAATTCAAGTAGGACCTGACGCCATGGTCGTTCCTTTTCAAGTCTTGGATATCCCGGCATCTTTCAACATGTTATTGGGAAGGCCTTGGTTGCACCGAACAGGGGTCATCCTATCCTCTCTCCATCAAAAGCTGAAGTATATATCGGCAGAAAAGCTAGTGTTCATAGAAGCCGACCCCGAAATCGTCATCCTGGTAGAGTTTGAGAATTGCCATGAAGTTCCGGTTATTGAAGTATATGAATCTTCGGATCCCCTTCCTTTCAAGTTAGATGATATGCATGAAGTCCATCACATCCCAGGCAAGCAAAAGCTACCACTCCATTACGTCATACCTCCGGCCGAGAGGCAAACAACAAGATTCAACATCAAACACAGAGGAATGACGGTGTTGCTCAATCCTCAACAAAAGAATAACAAGCGGGGTCTCGGATATAGGCCCGAGGAAGACAAGTTCAAGAAATCCAATAAAGCAATTCGGTTCATAAGAGCGGGGTACATACTACCCGAAGCATTGAAGGCTTAAGAAGTCTTAATGATAGCTCATAATGGCACGCATGAAAAAAATGTCATTACGCAAAGACAAGCCAAAAGCTGGTTTGCTATGCTAACTTGCTCAAGATCCGGTTCTAGCAATTACACCACACATACGGCGCCCATTCAAAAGAAAAAGAAACAAACGGAGTCAGAGATGTGGGCCAGCATTCGCTGGTCCCATGAATTGCTAGAAATCTCAAAAGATAATGGAGTTGATGAGGAGCTGCGCGGCAACATAGAAAGACATGAAAGCAAAGATGCGGCTTTGGACTATGAGATCGTCAACTTAGGAACTAACGAGTCAACCAAATGTCTTCGTATTGGAAAGAACTTATCTATTGAATAAAAGAATCAAATGCTTACATTTCTCAAGCCTCGGCTAGTCAACTTCGCCTTCTCTTACGAAGACATACCCGAACTTGACGAAGATCTAATTACTCATCAACTCCCAATAAAGGCCGGTGTCAAACCGGTGAAGCAAAAATTAAGTAGACTCAAACTGGAATAGATACCCAAGATAAGGGATGAAGTGATCAAGCAATATAATGCCGGATTCTTGGTCATATCGCACTATCCACAATGGCTAGCAAATATTATTCCCGTGCCCAAAAAGGATGGAAAGGTCCAAATGTGCATTGACTATAGAGATCTCAACAAGGTTAGCCCGAAATATGACTTCTCACTACCTCATATCGATGCTCTAATCGACAACACGGCGGACCATACATGGTTCTCCTTCATGGACGGATTCTCCTAATATAATCAAATCAAAATAGCCGAAGAAGATAGGGAAAAAACCTCTTTCATTACTTCTTGGGGGACATTTTGCTATAAAGTAATGCCGTTTGGTTTGAAGAATGCCGGAGCTACATATCAACGCACCATGACAGCCATCTTCCACGACATGATGACTAAAGAAATGGAGGTCTACGTGGACGACATGATAGTCCGGTCTTGCACCTTCGAAGATCACCTAAGAGACTTGGAGAAATTATTTAACAGGATGGAAAGATTTCAACTAAGGCTCAACCCGCAAAAATGTGTCTTTGGTGCTCAAAAGGGGCGCTTGTTGGGATTCGTCGTCAGTAAAAATGGAATCGAAGTGGACCCGGGAAAAGTTAAAGCCATACTAAGCATACCGCCTCCCGCAACCGAAAAGGAGATAAAGGGATTTTTGGGCAAACTACAGTACATTAGTCGGTTCATAGCCCGTCTAGCATCCACTTGTGAACCAATTTTCAAGTTGTTAAGGAAAGGAAAGACTCTCCCAAGGAATGGAATGAAGATTGCCAAATCGCCTTCGACAAAATCAAAGTCTACTTGGTTAATCCTCCAATCTTGGTGCCGCCTAGAACGGAAGGTCCCTTATTGTTGTACCTCTCGATTACTTCAACGGCATTGGGAGCGGTGCTAGGACAACATGAATCAGGAAGAAAGGAACAAGCTATATATTATCTAAGCAGAAAATATACCCCGACAGAAGTCAAATACCCAGAAATTGAAAAAGCATGCTTGTCCCTTGTATGGGCGGTGCAAAAGTTGAGACAATATATCATGTCCCGAACCGTCGAACCGTATTGCTCATCTCCAAGATGGATCCTTTAAAGTATCTTTGTCAAAAAATCGTGTTGACAGAAAAGCTAGCTTGGTGGCAATTGCTCCTCACGGAGTTTGACATAATATATGTCACAAGAAAAGCAGTCAAGGGACAAGTTGTAGCGGATTTTCTAGCCGCACAAGCGCTCCTGGACTACCAACAGCTACAAGAAGATTTTCCGGATGAAGAAATACTACTTGTGGAGCAAAATGAAGAAAATGATGCTTGGAACTTATACTTTGATGGCGCATGGAATGCTTCGGGCAACGGAATAGTAGTACTTTGCTCTCTTAACCAAGACCCGATCATGATATCAAGGAGATTGATTTTTTCGTGCACAAACAATATCACCGAATATGAAACATGTATATCCGGAGTATGAGAGACCTATAAGCTGGGGGCAAGGAAACTTCAAATATATGGATATTCACATTTGGTGATCAACCAAGCTAATGGAGAATGGGAGACCCGAGATGAAAAACTAAAGCCTTACCATGAGACATTGTCTCACTTGGTTTACTCATTCGAAAAAGTCACTTTTACCTATGCACCACGGGCTCAAAACCAATGGGCGGATGCACTAGCAACCTTGGCATCTATAGTTGAAATACCATATGGGAAGGGAACTCAAGAAATCATAGTGCAAACATCTCAACAACCCACATATTGCTTGCAAGTGACGGCCGAAGCAGAAGAAACTCAAGTGAAAAAAAGCCATGGTATCATGACATAAAGCAGTTCTTGGAGCACCAAGCATTCGATGATCACATCACTCCCACAGAAAAAAGAACCACCAGAAGATTAGCCTCTACTTACATAATACAGGGGGTAACATTGTACAAACGGTCTCACAACCAAATGCTACTACGTTGTGTTGACCGGCAAGAGGCAAAAGAGGTCATGACTCAAATCCATGACAGGGACTGCGGAGCACACATGAATGAGATCATGATGGCAAAAAAGATAATGTGCCAAAGCTACTATTGGATCTCAATAAAAAAGATTGCTCGGAGTATGTGCGGAAATGTTTCAAGTGTCAAGAGCACGGGAACTTGATACACTCACCCGCGTCGGACTTGCACTACCTATCTACCCCATGACCCTTCTTAACTTGGGGAATAGACATAATCGGGAAAATAACTCCTAAATCCATTGGCGGGCATGAATACATATTGGTGGCGATAGAATATTTCACTAAATGGGTCGAAAAAACATCCTTCCCCACCATCAATGCGGCACAAGTCATACGCTTCATCAAAGGAAACATCCTATCAAGGTTCGGACTCCCGCAAGCTATCATTAGTGATAACGAGACGGTCTTCATCAGTAAGAAGGTTCAAGACTTTTTAGCCCAATACAAAATACAACATCACAAGTCAAGTCCCTACCGTCCTCAAGTCAATGGAGCCGTAGAGGCCGCAAACAAGACCTTAATCGAGATCCTTGGAAAAATGGTAGAAAACTATCGAGATTGGGCGGAAAAGTTGTCATACGCCTTGTGGGTATATTGAACCTCTATCCGGAATGCTACGGGGTTCTCGCCTTATGCCTTGACCTACGGCATGGAAGTGGTCCTACCCATTGAAATGGAGATCCCAACTTGGAGGATACTAAAAGAAAGCGAGATGGAAATAGAAGAGTAGATGCAAACACGCCAATCCCAGCTGGATCTACTTGACGAAAAGAGAATTCAGGCTCTTCACCACACACAAGTATATCAACAGCAAATGGCACGGGCTTATAACCGATCGGTAAGATCTAAGAACTTCAAAGAAGGTGACCTCGTCATGAAGAAGATCCTACTTGTTCATCCTTCGGATAAGAGAGGCAAGTTTAGGCCTAATTGGGAAGGTCTGTGAGTTGTCGCTAAAGTATTGTCAAATGGAGCATTAGATATTTCAAGATCCGGAGACGACGGAAAGGTTGAAATCATAAGTTCGGATCATGTCAAGAGATTCTACCCGTAAAAAGGGCTTGCCATCAAAATAACGACATGACAAATGCAAAACCCCAAAGCAAAGCAAGCGGGATATCCTGTAACCTCTTTTCTGCATTTTCTATGAAAGTGGGGGCAATCCACAAGTTCTGAACTGCTGTTGCTGGAGACAGGCTCGCCGACCTAAAAAGTTTCAAGGTTTCACATCACTGCTCGCAAAGCAAACTTCCAGCAACCCGGCAGATGCCCCCAACATGACCAAAAGGGTCGAGAACTCAGAAACAGGAGGCAAACAGACAGGAGATGAGTTGCAACTGACCCCTAACCGCCTCTTGATCCATTCAAAGCAGAAATGCAAAATTTGGCTGGAGATTCCTAAAACATACAAGGAGGATTGCAATCCAATGACTTGACATTCAAAATCTGGATTCACCAGAGAGGGCAGCAGTGCTGATTACAGAAGGCAGTAGTCCCCTTGAAGCACACAAAGCCTAAAATCAAAGCAAAGAAAAGAAGCATCAAGATATGGCCAAAGAAAAACATTCCATTTCATTCAAAGGCATTCAAAGATACATCATAAGCTAAGAGAGAAAGGTCTCTTAAGTATGTGGTTGTCCAAAAAGAATCCCAAAGAAGGAGAGAGCAATACATATGAAAACAACAAAAAAATGGCAATACAATCCACTAGCCCACTCCTCCAAACATCAACAAAAAGGAAAGAACAAAAAGAGCTACATGGAGCATTGACACTAGCGCCTAGCATTCAGAAGTTGGCTAAAATGCTCCAAGATGACTTCTTGACGAACAATCATTCTTCCCATAGCGGCCAAGGCGTCGGATTGATGCAAGCAGAAAGAAGCCAAAATTTTCACCTGAGAATGAAGGGCTTGCTTATCCCGGTAGATCCGCCGAAATCCCATGGAAAGACCCGCGGTAGAAAAAGCACCATTCGCGGCAAGATCCTGAGGGCATACACCCGCAACAAGCTGGCTCATCCAACTAATCATCTTGGCTATCACGGTGGGTATGATTCCCAACTCCAAAGTTGTACGACTTTAGGTCCCCATTTTGGCAAAGTTGTACTCCCGTTAGCAAGCGGTAAATTGCCCCCATTACCATAGAATCAGCCATGAAGCGGGAAGGGAGCAAATGCAGAAATAGGAGCTCCACGGACATGGAAATCAATGGCAAATACAGAGCAAGCAACACAGCAGAAGCACATCAGTAAATGCAGCCATGAAAACACCATTAAAAGGGCTTAAATAAGATATGAAATAATCACCTATTTACTGAAATGAATGCGGGAAGCGGTAATGGCAAACCTCTCCGCGAAATGATTTGCAAAGGAAAGATCCAAGTGAAAGGAGGAGGAAATCGGGCACAAGATAATGAGAGGACGGAAGCCATCAATGGAAAACCCATACCTCCACAGCAGCAGAGCCCGGATCTGAAAGTTGCTTCCATGTTCAAGCCCGCGAATATTTTGGCAATCTAATGAGAGAGAAGACAATCCGGGAAAAAGACAAACAAGCAAAAAGGATAAATCACGGGTAATGCACTGACAGCAACCCATCCAAAGAAAGCATAAAGGCATGAAGATTTTGAGCAGCGGAAAATCCGAGTCAAAAGATTGTTTTTGTACCCGAACAAGCCATCCATAAGAAAGAGAACATTCCGGGAAGAGGTCAATGAGCAGAAAAGGGGGAAATCGCGAGCAATGCACTGCGGTAATCCTGGACAAGTGCAGAAGAAGCACGGAAAGGAGATTTTGGCTCTCACGGACGAGAAAATCGCGAAAAATCGGGAGGAATATGAACTCACGCGCGGAATGGGTATTTTAACAGGCGGATCGCGAAAATGAAGAAGAACGTCGATCGACCTGGAAAGTTTTTAGGTCTATATATATAAAAATTTTCACAGCGCCCCTATGTAGAATTTTCAATGGCCTACGGCATACAAATGATCAAAGCATTACAAGGGACGTTAAGAACAAAAGCTTTACAAGATCAATGCCCTGCAGAAGCAACATATTGTTGGTCCCGAGTTGATGGCAATTACCCAAGAGGGGAGGGGTGAATTGGGTATTTAAAAATTTATAACTTAAACAGAAACTTTACCCCAGATTAATCATTCCCCTTTATGAAGAAACGAAATGGAAAGCAATATAATGTAGATAGCAGAAATATAAAACAACACACAAGATTTTATAGTAGTTCGAGCAACCTCCCTACTCCACTCTTCCAAGCTCACACTCCTTGTGACTTGGGTTCCACTATTGTATTTCACAAATACAACTAGAGTCACTGCTCTCTTCTAGATTCTAGCTCTAGGGGGCATCAACAAACCACAGCACAAGTAGGTGATGAGTTCCACTCCAATCACACACTACTTTGCTTACACTTTATCTTAGTTCCTCAAACTAAATCAAGTTCAATACAACAATAAGAAAAATAGAAAGATTATACACGTTACTGTTGTGTAGATACAGTTTTGGCGCAGAGAAGAACTTGTAATGTTGGCTTTGAAGAATCAGCAGTTGAGCTTTAGCAGTTTGAAGCAAAATTCTTCTTCTAAGGATTGACTTGATCACTTGAAGCTCTTTAGAGATAGGAGTTATGAGCAGTTAATGAATCTCAGCTACCTCCCTCGTTCACATTGAATGTCTTTTATAATTGTGGAGGGAATCCGAACATTTGAAGGTAGGTGGCGCGCATTTAATGCGCCAACGTTCGAATATTTTTCGACCGTTGCGACCCAAGTCGCAGGTGGAGTCGACTTCGGGTGCGACTTCGCCCAAGTCGCAGATGGAGTCAACTTCAGGTGCGACTTCACCTGTCCGCAACAACTTCAAGTTCCTAACTGGGTCTATTTGGTCATCGACTTGACCCAAGTCGCAGGTGAAGTCGACATCGGGTGCGACTTCACCTCGGCAGTTTGCTTGACGAACTTGAAATCTTTGGAATGCTTTTGTTTTGCTTGGGTTTCTTTATGTCTTTGTTATTCTTCCCTGATTTAGTTCTCTTTGAACCATTGTGTCTTCACTTTAGCTTGTTTCCTTTAGCTCCATGATTTGCAAGCCTTGAGTCCTTGAGTCTTGAATCTTGTATTCATGAGCAAGTTCTTGATTAGAAAAGTTGAGTTTATGCAACTTGCTTCCTTGGACTTGGATTAGTCTTCATATGTTCCAATTTGAACATCTAAGTTGACTTGATCTTCAACTTCACTCAAGTCTGCCTTGAAGTCAATTTAATCTCAAATTGTCTTCTGAAATTTTTTCTTTGTCCGATCGAAGTCGATGCCGGAGTCGACTTGGTCTGCGAATTCTCCCAAGTCGCATGCTGAGTCGACTTGGGATGCGACTTCGGCAACCCCTGTTCTTGGTTTCAACTCTGGACAGAAATGACGCCTCCAAGTCGCTACCGGAGTCGACTTGGTCTGCGACTTCACCTCAAGTCGCATGTGGAGTCGACTTGGGATGCGACTTCGGCACCTCTCGGTCTTGATTTCAACTCTGGAAGAAAATGTCATCTTGAAGTCGCTTCTTGAGTCAACTTGGAGATCGATTTGGCCTAAGTCGAAGCCTGAGTCGACTTGGAAATCGACTTGACTTGCCATGCTTCATATTCTTCAAATTTATAACCTTAAGTCATTTCCACAAACATGTTAGTAACCAAAACTTACTCAAATTGATTTGTTAATCATCAAAACATAGACTTGGCTTATTTTCACATATTTCCAACACATATCATATAGACGCACCCAAAGCACAAGACAAGAAGGGCATCCAAAAAAATGAGTCGGTATCTACACAGCTTTACATCCAAAAAATGGGGCATACAAACATTCAGATTTACAAAAATACAAGTTGGCCAAAAAGGGAAAAGGATGAAGAAAAGTCTTCAATGCATCCCACCGGCAGCCCTAGCTCGAGCAAGGATGTCGCCACCCGAAGCTTCGTGACGACCATCTGAGATGAGATCGGGAGCCGGAACATTGCACCCATACACTAAGTACTACCGATCATATCCTCCTTCGGGCAGCTCAAAATTCTCTAACCCCATTCATCCTGACATTGGTGGAGCTCTTCTATGGAAATTGAAGCTTGCTCCACAAAAAAATGATGAACAAGGGGAGACGGGATTCACTTGTCACCCGTCAACTGCCATAATAGCCTATCCCCAAAATACCAAGTGGCATGAACCCCGTTAGAAAGAAGGAAGCGACTAGTAGACTCTTCCGCTACAGCAATAACAGTCGGGTCATACATCCACCGAGCATAAGGAGCAACATCAGCTGTCACAAAAAGGAATGAATAAGATGGGTTACAACCCAAGCCAAAAGACTGAAAGAAGGGTGACGGAGTAAAAAAACCTGCTCTTCAGACAAGTTGCTAATCAAGGATCGCCACATCAAAAGAGGAATGTGAGTCTTGCGAGACTCCGCCCATCGAGCAGCTCGAGGGAGGGCATCAGGAGAGTCATTCGGGGGCCGCCCAACTGAAAAATACTCATAAAAGCACAACTACGAAGAAAAGAAAGGATATGAGAAGCAATACAGACCAAGGCAAACAGGGAAAGGGTAAGAAAAAAGAATCATACTCCGATGAGATGCGAAAGACCCGAACAACTCCTGCAGCCCGACTAACGGCATCCAAGTTGATAAAGAGGTGACTCAAAAGTATGCGCCCCCACCCGATCGGATGAGAGAAAGTCAAATCCCTCAAAACCTGGAGCCACCTCAAGTCCACGTTCCGAGAAGAGTCGCCCCAAAAGAATGCCCCGACGAGATAAAGGAGGAAGCTGTGAACCTCCTGCTGAATGGCTTCGGAACTAGCCTCGTCAACCCTCATTTGGTCCCAGAACTTCCACAACTCCTCTAGAGGAAAAGATTCAAAAGAAGATGCCTCCAGCCCAATCAAAGCCAAACAGTCCTCCACAGTAATGGGATCAAGGGAGGAAAGGACAACGCCCTCCCGAGCCATACAAGGAAGCCCCAACTGCATCTCTACATCCAAAAGGGAGATCCCCCATTCTCCCATAGGCAAATGAAAAGTGTGAATCTCTGGTCGCCACTGCTCTATAAGTGATGTCTTCAAGGCTTGTGGAATCGAGACCGGCTTGAGGCTCGCCAATCTATGAAATGGAGTCCGACTTAAGATATCCCGGTGAGCGGCGGACAGCCTATCAAACCAGGAACGGACCCTATTCTAGGAATGATAATAAGTGACGTGGGAGTCAATCTGCAACAAGGACAAAAAACATGGAGATCGGTCGAGCGTCAAAAATATATGCATACATGTTCAAAGAAGAGGAAAAAATGACATATACCTTGCCCGCCGGCACCGCCCCAATAGCATTGGCCTCATAAGGAACAAAGAAATGGTCCTCTAACAAGCTTGGGCGGACTGAAGGAGAAACTAGCAAAGAAATTGTCCTTGGAGCCACTGGCTCCTCTTCCTATGCCGGGGACCCCTCTTCACGAGCAGGAGGCATCTCCTCATCAACCGACAATTCTTCGAGAGGATCATCTTCCTCGACAGGTGTAGACCCCTCTTCTCGGCCAAGAGATCCTTTTCCTTGAACAAGACCATCTCCTTCTTGAGCGGGAGGATCATCTCGAATCGGGTCGCCTTCCTGAATAGAAAATTCCTCTGCCAGCGTGACAAGCCCCTCATCAAGAAAAGAGGAGTCCACCGCCTGAGCCCGAGATCCGCTCCCTTGAGCAGACGATCCACCCTCTAAGGAATAGAAGATGATGTTAGAAGACATGTCATCATATTCTCCCGAATCTGACTCCGTCTCAATTGAGTCCGAACCAGCTTCAGGTGGGATAGGAGTAGCGCCAGTAGGGCGGCGAAAAGGAAGTTTGGCTCGACGACGACCGGCTGAGGAAGTTCCCGCGGTAGAAACTTTAGCCTTTGAAGACAAAGTCTTCTTGCTTTCTCCCGCTGCATCATCAGGAATTTCGATAGCCATGATCGCCGATCCACTTGGCTCATTGGGATTGAGCCGTACCACTCTATCTCGAGGGCGCAAGCCGTACTCCTTTTTAGAAGACATCTTGACAACTGCAACATAAAAGGCGATGGGTCGACACAAGGCAACAAACAACATAACAAGTATCATGGCCCGAGCAAGATCATATTAGGTCAGTTCACACCCCCCATTCAATCAACAAAGAAAAAAAAACTAAAAAAAAAACAAAAAACAAAAAAAAAAGAGAGAAGAAAAAGAGAGTTGCAACAAGGAAGCCCATTCCAGCAAACAACATGGAAAAGAGAAAGAGCTACCACACGGCCAAAGAAGGTAGCTACCCAATCAAGCATAAGCAATATGGAAGAAAGGAAAGTCAACACACGACCACAGAAGAAGAAACCATGCGGGTAGGCACAAGCAATTTGAAAAATCATCATAGTAGCTACATTAAGCAAAAATAAGTCTATGGAATATTTCAACCCAAAGGACGAAAAGGTGACAATCAAGGAATATCCACACACAAGGACAAACGGCAAATGCATGTAAGGGGCTATTCTCTTTCTCCTATCCCAGCAAGAGGCCTACTACAAGGAACGGAAATGGTTGCCCACATCAAACTTCAACAAAGGAGAAGTCGGAGCCACTGCTTCCAAGTAATGGCTCAATCATGGCGGGAAACGGTCTCCTAGCAATTTCTCCTAGTTTCAGAACAGCTCCAAGGCATTTTTTCGCAAAAAGACAATGCAAATGAAATATAGACAGAAAACAAAGCAAATGATAAAGCAAAAAGAAAAAGAGATACTTGGCTAAATTAAACCCGTTGTAAGCACTTTAGAAAACCCAGCAATGGAAAATCTTTGGCACAGGCAGGCTACAGAAAGCAAGCAGAAGATAAAAAAAACTTACCGGAGCTTAGCAGCGGCCGGCAGCGGCAGTGCACCCCAATCAGGTGGCCTCGGCGGGTAGCAGCAACGGCCGGCGAAGCAGGAAAGACTGACAGGCAGTGGCAACCGCAGCAGCTCGGCACCAAAGAAGACGGAATGACGGCCTTAACTGGCGGCAGCAGCAGTGGCAAGGACCGGAGGCACGGCGGCCGGAGAAGAAAGAAGGCAGGAGCGGCGGCCGAAAGTGAAGAAGAAAGCGGCGACGGCGAGCAGATCTCGTTGTAGCTACCCGAGACGGCGACTTCAGTGGCGACGGCAACCCTAGCCAACAACAGTGATGGCCGAAAACTCGAGCCCCGATGACAGTTGCAGCCGGTCACAACAACGATGGGTACCGGTCGTTGCCAAAGAAGAAAATGGCAGCAAGGAAGACAGACGGGTGGTCGGAGAAGAAGAAGACAGAGCTCATCACCCCAACCGTTGCCGAGCAAAGCAGAGGTAACCGGACAGCAAGAACGCCGACGATCGACGAAATCAACGGCGGCATAGCATAGACACACGGCAAAGGCGACTCTAATCGTCGCCGGAGAAGACAACAGCAGCGGCGTGTCTCAAGAAGGCGGTCGCGGCAGCCGGAAGCAAAGGAGTAGTCCCCGTCAGCGGCAGCACCTCGCCAGCGAACGTAGGGAAGACGAGCCGAAAATTGGCTGCAGCGGCGATGAAAGAGGAAGGAGGAACCGGAAGAAAGGGGGCCCGCAACTAACTGCCCCCTGCGATTTATAAGAAATTACGGATTCCCCCCGACCTAAGGAAAAATGCAGAGAAGGCCAACCTATCCATGAGTTTTACAGGACGGCCCGTGATGGACTTTTCACAAAAGCCACCCTCAAGGCTCATTTACAGAAAAACAGCTGCAAATTCATGAAAATTGCAAGACGGCCCAGAGACCTGAAAATTGTTTAGGTCAGCGGGGTATCCGACCCTTTGCCATTCACCGTCAAGACGCCTCTGGCAAAGGGGGGGCAGCTGTTGACACCCCACCCTTGGGCCCAAAGATGGATAAGTGGAAACAAATTCAAGGCAAAAGGAGGTTCAAGCCAGCTAAGTGGGCCCTTACAAACTCAGTCCACAGGAGCAAAGCTCCGCTAAGCCTCAAAGCAGGCTTTTTCAACAAACCAGATTCGGCCTACAAAAAGCGAAGCTCCTACCGGCCACCTCAACGGGCTCCACAATGCAGCCCACCAGAATCAACTCACCAAACGCAATAAATGAGCTTAGCCAAGCTCTAGCCCGCCAGATCCAGCCCACCAAGCCTCAGAAGCAGACTTTTCCACAACTTTAAGCCTCTACAACAGCCCACCCAAAAGCAACGGGCTTGGCAAAGCTCTAGCCCACCAAGCTCAAGCCTATGGACCAAGTACAACACTTCAAGTGGCCCAAGGCCCATGCTCCCACTTCAAGCTCAAGCCCATGGACCAAGTCCAACAACTCAAGTGGCCCAAAGCCCACTCCAACACCTATAAAAGGAGGAGCACCCCCCTCACTTGAGACACACTTGGAGAGGCATCCCATAGGGGAGGACGAGAGTCTGCAGCAAAGCCCCGACGTCCTGCTTTTCACGCTCTCCAAGCTACGAGCTTCTCCTCCACGTTCCCCCTTTCCATCTCTCCCATTCTCTCAAATATTTTCATTTTCCCCCTTTCACGTCGTGTAAACCGCCTCGGGTTGGCAGATTTCACCATATTTTCTTCAATCCGAAAGTCGGAATCCGGACTCTGTACGATTAGTGCCTTATTTCATTAAACAAAGGCTGATCTCCCTTTAAAGATCAGTGACAACTCCATTTTCTTTATTTTTGTGTGCGTGTTCGAGTTAATGCCCCAGCAAGGCGGGTGCACGCGGGTTCACAGATTCCAGCATAATACGCTGCCATTATGCTGTCGGATTTGTGACTTGATCCGTGTACGGAAAGCCCCGTCTTAGCCGTTATGCTGCTGAATCCACGAGAAAACGCTCATATGCTAGATTTATCTAAAAATCGTGAATCCTAACACGTTTTACCCCATGTGGATGCAGGAAAACCAAGCCCACGCTGCTGTCTTGGAGGCGTTGAAAACCCATTTAATACGATACAGATTTTCAAGGCACAGAAAACCATTCTGAGCCCATCGTAGCTCTCGCGGCGGGTGCTACAAAGAGAGACTAGTACCCCTAAATAGTCATATCAAGAAACTATTGCTCCCATGACATGGGATCGACGAAAGACAAACCCTTATGCAAGGCTTAGCAAGCGGCACCCCTAGCCAATGGAGATAGCTCGATTGGTTAGCTATCCTGTATATTGTTCAATTGTAAAAATGATGGTTAGAAATCATTCAAAATAATCGGCAAACTCTCTCTACATAACCCAAAATACCACTCGAACAAAGGAGAAACCTCTCCCCACTTCACATGAGTGGCTAACCCATGCCCCACGTTATCCATAGCTCCTTACTTGCCTTCTGGTCTCCACCTAATGCTCTCATTGGGGCCTATGCCCATATTGATCCGGCTAACCCTTCCTTTAGCCTATGCTCATATTGATCAGGCCAACCATTCTTCCACCTATCTTTGTCCATGCTCGAAATCCTGGAAGCCATTCGTTACTAGCAATTTGAGAGATCAAAATTTCTCATTGGACGATCCTTTCTTGAGACTAAGTCTCTTTATTTTTTTTAACATGTATTAAGGATTGTTTGTGATTAAGGATGTCGAGTATCTACTAGATGGGTATTTGACAAACAATGCGAGATAATATGCAACTTCGAAAACTAAGTATTTGCAATCATTATCAAACTGTATAGGAATATTTATAAATATATGTAAACTATTTCGGGTAACATGCAATTTTAAAAATTAAGTGAGTAATATGCAATTTTAAAAATTGAGTATATTTGCAATTCTAGTCAACTCTTGTGGATATATTTATAAATTATTCCAAATTTTCTATAAGTACCAAAGCTCTCTTAAATAGCATAGGCAAATGGAGCTTAAGTTGGGCATCTCTTATGTACTTATCTCTCATGCACCACAAACATTAAGGTAAGCATTTGGATGCGGATGAGTTTAAGTGCTTGCTTTTCCTAATTTTTGAAAGGAACTTACAACTAGTAATCGCATATCGGAAGTAAAAGTTGCGTAGACAACCGTACTTCAAATGAAGCCTAAAACCTCATTTGGATGTAGATCATGTATCCATTTTTGCGTACAAAATAATCACTCGGTGCCTTTGACAAAAGTAGTATTTTCTTTTGGCGTCATGGTTTTTATAATCACATAATGTGCAGTGGAATGTTGTACCAAATTAAGGACATGTTTGGTCACGAAAAAAGTACAAAAAATAAGTGCCCTCCGTTTAAGGAGAAATTTGTATCATAAACCTTTTAACTTTGCATATTAGTGTTTTGGACCTGGAAGTTTGCGTATTAGCATATTAAGCCCTACGAAGTCTCGGTCTTTGCATTTTAAACCCTCACCCCTTATGACGTTAAGAAACACCGTTAAACATTATGTAATGTCTAAAATACCCCTAGATCAATATGAAAGCAAGGCAACCATGATAAAAAAATTATTTAATGTTATTTTAGCTTGTTGAATTACTTTTATATGGAAAATTTATGAAATTATTTCAAGCACTTAAATTAAATAATTATCATTAATTGGTATGTATTACTGTTTGGGCCTTATTAAATAAAATTTTTATGAGAAAATATTCTAAAGTGAATTTCACAAAATATTCAAGAACCATTATTGAAATTGATCCTCAATTAATTTGGGAGCTTTTTTGTTGCCCAAATTTTCAATTTTTTTTTTTAAACTTTCATCAAATGTGAGGGTATTTTGGATATCATGCATGTGTTGACGGTGTTTTTTTAACACCAGTAGGGAAAGAGGTTTAAAGATTGAAAGTTTACAGAATTTAATATGCTAACAAACAAATTTTGGAGTCCAAAATGCTAATAAACAAAATTAGAGGATTTATTATGCAAATTCTCCGCATTTAGTAGGAGTTATGATTCCTACCTTTTCTTAAAAACTCACTTTAGGATTTTTAGTTTAATAAATAGTTAAAAATCAGTTTTGTACGCGATTGCCAAACACTTTTTATTGGAATCCATGCTCATTTTTAGGTTGGTGAAGCGCATACCGAGCATAATAAGGGGGACCAAATAGGCCCTAAGCCTAATTATTCCAATATAACAAACCCATTTCTCAAAACACTATCTCAAATCATCTCTCAATTCCTAGCCAAATGCATATATGATTCAAAATTGTTGTTATTTGGTCGACAATGACATGAGCGTTGAGATAGAATAAATTTTGATGCAATGTATCTTTAAATAATAAAAATTTTTGTTAATGGCTTATTCAGGATCATCAAACTGCATGGAATGAAATGAGATTTAGATGAAGAGATTGGGTGAGAAAGTATGTTGTGTTCTGTGAAATGAGAAATTATATTATGAATGATAAAAATAAGATTGTTATTGGAAAACGAGAAAAAAAATTAGAATGGAATGTCCCATCGAATTCCATCAAATTGGATGATCTTAAACAGAATGTAAATAAATACATAAAATAAGATACTAAAACCAGATATTATTTACAAGTTAAGAGGCTGCCGCACATAACACAATGTTCAACCTATAAGCCTGGTCGAGAGCTACAATCCAAAAAAAAAAAAAAAAAGCCTGGTCGAGAGGTCGTAGCTGTTTCTAGGCCTGGGCTTCAGGTTTCGAATGGAACTCATGAGCCTCCAGCACAGGGATGTCAATCCACCTCAGCACGATCACGACCCTATGATATCGGAATCTGCTCATGACCTGTTTGGCCCTGGTGTATCAAAAAAAAAAAAAAAAAAAGAATATCCTGGGTTATGCGGGCTTCTTACGGTTGCAACGTAACGTGAGATGAAATGGAAAAATATTGTCATTTATTCTTCTAATACAAAACTTTGTATTGAAATTAAGAAAATTTTTATAAAAATATGAAAACATTAAAAAGTAACTCATTAAAAAGTAAGTTATTATTTTTTGGAAAAAACAAAAGTATTTTTAGGAATGAAAATTTTCATCTCATCATTACAACAAAACGTAGTATATGTGACTATCTTTTTGCGGCCAAGATCTAGAGCAGTTAAAGATTTAGTTGCATTTGATCAGCTGCAACCAAATCTTATATTAATTACAACAGAAAAGTATTATTAATTTTTGTTGCATTTGATGCAAAATACTAGTACATCGAATTAAATGTCATAATTCAAAAGTAATACTTTTTTATAGGTATTTACAATCATTTCAACAGATATTTCCAACTAAATTCTCAGATATTCTAACAAATTTCTTATAATATACTAACACACAACTAACAATATTTCGGTCAGGTTGGTCAGCGCCTGTGTTATAAGAATACGAGCAGCGCTGGTCACGGGTTCGAATGAGATTTCGGCCAGAAATAAAAAAAAATTATTAGTGGGAGCTTTGGTCTCCTGTCGGTTGTTTGTGGGAGCAGTGGTCTCCCGTTTAATTGTTGGAAGCTGTGTCTTCCTGATTATTTGGTGGAGCAGTGTCTCCAGATTTGTAAAAATGTCTCAGACCTTCAGTGTAATATGTATTGAGATGTATGTAAAATATATTCCAATAAAAAAAAACTAACAATATTTCTAAATTTATCTAAACAGTGGATACTCCACGCCACTGGGGGAGACTATTGCTACCATTCAACATTTTTTCTCTTGCTGCTGTTCACTTCTTTTTCTTTCTTTTTTTTTTCCATGCCCATATTCTGCCGGCACAAATTGAACCCAGCACCTATCATACTAATTGTATTTTTCTGCTTAACCATTTATGTGTGTACGATAGTTTTATTTCTGAATGAATTTGCTGGTTGGGCTCATGTCATCATATTGGATAGAGGGAATGGGTTTGTGGGCTTTTTATTGCAGAAAGTCTATTTCTAGTCAAATTATATATAATATAACCAAATATACATTAAATGCAGCAAAAAATCAACTAGATTAAGTGAAATTTGTTGTAAGACCCCATCTAATGCTCATCGAATCGCATTCGTGAATAGGATTAACTTGGATTTTTTTTTTTTCTGAACCGGGATAACTCTAAACGCAGTCCAGCAAGCCATTGATTCATGTGAATGAGATATGAAGGGATGGATTTATCCTCTTGTACTCAATCGATGATCCAGTGTCAGGATGTGAGCGCATTGGGTCCCATACAAAAGTTTGGATTCCCAATTTCCCATGTGTCAGTCATGCACAATCTCCAAGACCTAGGCTCTGGTTCTGGAGCGGGAATTGAGAGAGAAATGAAACCACTGGAGCAAAAGTAAGGTTGTCTTATGCATAAAAGTACCCATGCCTTAATTTTTCTAATGATGTATTTAGTAACTTCCTCCTAAGTTAATTTGAGAACTCAAAAAGGATAATAAGAGAATGTCACAACTGGTTTTAAAAAATTGATAGAGGAAATAAAGAGGTATAAACAATAGGAAGATTTTTTTAAATTTTCTTAAATATACTCATTATGTTTTCAAAATTTTAGATATACCTATTACGTTTATAGTTTATCCCAAAATGTCATTCCGTTAAAACTATCAGTTAAGTTTTCGTAAATGTCCAAAATATCTGTTATAAAATAAAAAAATCAAATCAAATAGAAAGAAAATGAAAATATGGCTCTTTAAATTTAGAACTTATGTGTAATTAGCGTGTTTATGAGTTATAATATTTAAATTTTCAATTATATTTAAAATTCTACTGATGTATTAGTAATTTTACATATTAACTAATGACATTAGTTCATTGATTGAATGTTTTTAGAATTAACAGTAACCATAGTAGATATATATGGAATTTTAGAAATATAGTAGGTATATTTAGGATTAGAGTCAAATGTAGCGAGTATATTATTATATTTAGAAAAAATCCTTTTTTTTTTTATATAAAACTGTCATATGGTACTTGTGGAGAGCAAGAAATAATTATTATAAGCTTCATAGACAAGTTATGCAACATTAGATACTTAGGCTATGCTGTGTAATTCTCAGGTTTTTCTTTTGTTGTATGACTGTATTCATTATTAAGTGTTTTTGTGCATCTAGTATTCAGTCTATCTGTCTACTATGCATATACTTTGTTCTCGTATTGATTTATTTTGAATAAAATTTTCCTTTTTTAGAAAAAAGTTCACATTATTCCTCCATTCTAGCCGTTTAAAAGCTTGCCTTCAACCTTGTGCTTGGGTTAATTAATTTGTTGCGAATGTTTTCAGATTCTATCAATTGAAATATTGCCATAGACAAATGTATACCGTCTCCTGCAGTCAGTTGTTTCAACTTTCAACTAGGCTATTGTCAGTGGCCACTGGTGCCCAGACTTTTGGCCTAATTTCACTAGTAATCGCTTAACTGTTTGATCCTGTTCAAAGTCTATTTTTTTTAATGAAAATTTTGTGCCAAGTGTATTTAATTCATATACTAAAATTTTATGATTTTTACATATATGTATATATTCTTTTGATTTCAAAAAGCAACAGATTTTGGGTGAAAATGATTTAAACATCCCGAAAATGTTATGTTTTAAAATAAAAAATATACATATATATATCCAAAACTTGTAAATTTTGTATATCGATTAAATAAGCTTGGAAAAAAATTTTAGTGAAAAATATAAATATAAATATAAAAATACATCTTTTAACCCAACGTAGCATGATAAAGAGCCATTCAAGCATGACGGCCCATCATATGCAGGCCGGCCCAAAATCATATTTTTATGATTTTACTTTTTATAAATATGTCAATTCGGATGTATTTAATCTATAAATCCAAATTTACTATTTTTAGAGAAGCGAATATATTTTTTTAGACTTTTAAACGCAAGTGTATTTTTGTTATTTTGATAAGTTACGTTGAAAATCATGAAATACACATGTATTTAAAAATCAAAAAATATACATACATCTCCAAAAATAATGAAAATTGGTTTATAAATTAAATATATTTTACATAATATATCCATAAAAAATAAAAAATAAAAAAATATATGTTAAATAGAGGAAGCAGGAGCCCAGCTACCGTCAACCGCAGGGGACTGCCCCACTTCATGCTTACCCTCTTTCGCCCATGTGCCTGCCTTCAATTTCCATAAAAATAACAAGTAAATTTAAACGTGACAAAATAGCATTTGACTTATTCTCAGTTGATCCTTGAGTTTTGGCCAAATTTCATGCATGCACCCATGAGCTTTATTTGACTTTAAACTAGTTGCTTCTCGAGACCAGTAATGTTTGGTGACACTTACCTGATAAAACGTATTTAGTCATTTTGGCATGTGATAAGCTGCTGTTAGGGTGCTTTTGAGCTTATTTTAACTTTAGATTTCTAAAATGCACTATTATATATTATATAAAAACCATTCGTTTGCATTTTATCTTATAACTGTATGTATCTTTCTTAAATTGATTTATATCTTTCCAAACATTTAAATTATTTTAATGATATTTCGATTTCATTTATTTAGATAAAAACATAAATATTTTAATTACAATTTTTATATATTTTTCTAATTTTAAAAAATATTTTATTATTTATTTATTAAATTAAAATTTAAAGAATGCCCTTACTAAATTTAAGCCATTTATTTTTAACTACATTAAACAGTTTTACTTAATTTTAATTCAACTACTTATCAGCTTCAAGTACTTTAGCTATCACCTAATACGCTCCGGCAAAGTCCACCAAGGACATAATTAAAGGTCTGAATTAATGCGCAAACATGCGAATGAAGATTGTTGGAAAAAATTTAATTAACCAAAAACCTAAGTAAAACAAAATATATAAGACTTCAGTGTTACAATTCAAAATAACTGAAAAAGAAGAATGCCAGAATATATATAATATTTATTTAATTAAACCAGCATTCATGAGCCTCTTCAATATTGTAAACGGTGAAGCTAATTGAGATTATGATACGAATTCCTATTTATGAACGGTTATCATTTTGTTAGCCCGTGCTGGTACAACAATATGTTAGCTAGTCCACGTCAAAAGGTGTATTTTTTGTTTTTTTTTAATGAAGATATTTTTCAAGTGTATTTAATTAGCATACCAAATTTTATAATTTTTAGATACAAATATATTTTTAATTTTCAAAAATCAAAATTTTTGATATTTAAGACATTTCACCCTAAAAATGTAAAGTTTTAAAAATAAAAATATATATCCACAGTTTGAAACATATTTTCTTGAAAAAACTTCTCGTGCTATCAAGATCACAAGCCCATCAGGGCAAATCGTTTCAAAACCGGTTAGAACTTTCCTTTTTTGATGACGGAACCTGTAGACTTGATTATGCAAGCAAGGATTAATTAAATACTTTTTAATTAGGATGAAGCTAAGTTATTTATTGAGGAAACCAGAGGGTGGACTGGTGGCATGACTTGGTGTTTAAATAGTCAACGAAGTAACTATCATAAAAAGAAAGCAGTCAACGAATTATTTTAAGTTAAACAAAAGGATTGGTAATATAAATCCTCCCTCAAAATATGCTCTGGTTGTGCTTGGGAATATAAGTGGAAAGCAGGAAAATTAAAATTTTTTAAGAATTATAAAAGTGATGTGATATAATAGGAGTAAAAGAGAAAACAAATTGTGTAGTTACATAAAAGAAATATTAAAATATAAGGTAAAAATGAAAAAATTAGGTAGTTAAGGTAGGTAAAATGATTGAAATATATTAGAAATTGAGCTTCCATTCCTCCCTTCCTCATTACTTTCCCAAATGCCTCCCCTATTAAATAGAAGAAATATTTCTATACAATCAATACCATTAAATTCTTCAGTGTTGCCTACACATTTTGATAACATTAAAAATTTTTGTGGGTTGCATTTCATCGAAAGTGTGAAGTCAAGTTATGTATTATATATTTGGGCTAGCTTCTATGTAACCTCTCTATATTTAAAATCTTGTTGGTTGATAAAAAAAATTCATTCCATCTATGATATTTGGTATCATTTATATTATTATGAAAATTCTCTCGTTTGTCCAATATCTTTATATGTGAGTTTCATCTATAAATGTGTAAAATCAATTTAATAAAATGATTTAATATTGTAACTAGCATTGAGGCGCAGTAGTTTGCACATTGGGCCCAGTGCCCGAGATTACAAATTCGACCCTTCCCTCCTTCCCAGTGGTGGGGGTTATAAAAATGTCTGCTTAGTGTTGGAGGTGTTATAAGAAACTTTTTTCTAGGTTATGAGAATTATTCACGTACTGGTTGTAATATCAGATGACCTAGTGTAAATATAAATGAATTAAAAAATAATTTAATGTTAAAATATCAATTTTAAAATAGTACTTTTAACATTTAAACTGTCTAAAATATCATTTCTATTTCAATAAAAGATTCTATAAAGTATTATTATATTATAATACATGTGTAAATGGCTCTAAATATTTTTTATAATTTACTCATGTACATATATATATTTTTTTAGCAAATATGACCCATGGACATTTTTTTAATAACATCATAAAACAAACAATAATGAGTAAAATAAAAAGAAATGATCCTATTAGTTCGAACTAAGTAAATGACTTACCGAGCTTACCTTAACAAATTCATTTAAATTTTTTTTTCTTTTTGTCATATATTTATCTAAGTATATTTAATATATAAACTAAGTTTTACCATGTTTGAATATATGTGTATATATTTTTGAGATTTAAATATAAAGTTATTTTAGTCATTTTAAAATACCCCTATGTTTAAATTTTTTAAAAATATATATACATATTCAAAAATAGTAAAACTTGGTTTGTATGTTAAACAATATTTTTGTTAATAAGTTTATGGGACAAAAAGCAAAAAAAAATTTAAATGAGCTTTTTAAAGTGAGCTAAGTAAGTCATTTATTTAATCCTGCCTAACAGTATCATTTCTCTAAAATAAATTACTTAGATTTGAAAAAGAAAATTAACTAGAAAAGAAAATTTTTAGCGTGCATCTCCATGCACGGAGGTCTGTACTGAGACATTGCCCAAAAGGAATATCTCAACTACTTATTCTTGCCCATTTCTTCCACCCATTTCATTCTAGGTTCTGTCTTTTTCAACCACAATTAGCAAATTGAGAACCAACAATTCCACGATAGAAGACTTCGCACGCATATATATACAGGCATTAAAGCTAGCTAGTTGGTCCGCAGAAGAAAGAGCGAGCTTTCCTTTGGCTTTTTTGACCGAAATTTCGTTTTTTCGGATATGTCAAACGTACAGCTAATTTACAAAAAATTGATTAATTTATTTGTTTTAATTATTTAATTTTTCTTTTTGTAAAACTATTATTCTAGGTGTGTGTGTATATATTCATATAATAACTTGATCATTCTTTGGTGACATGCATACAAGAGATATTTTAGTCATTTAAAAATTACTAAAGAATATGCCTTTATTAGAAATTAGAAATACATATGCATATTTAAAAAAGGTAAAATATGTATATATATTAAATATATCTATAATAACAGTTTTATAAAAAGAAAAATAAAAAATAAAACAAATACATTTTTGGGTTGGATGTCAAAACACTGGCTTCTCTGTCATATAAATGCTTAACTTATTTGTGTAATTGGAGAAATTAATATAGAGAAATGAAAGAAAGCCCTTATTGGAATTGGGTACAGGCATGGATGAGCTAAACCGCACCTGAAATGGAGGAGACAAAAAATTCCACGCCAAGTTGTCATGTTTTGGCTATTTTATAGCCTGGTATGGTCTTGCCTGTCATCCACGCAGAAAAATATGCATCCTCATCTGAATGGTGTACGTTTTTTGGCACGTGGGTGGGCCCTACATGGGGGCCTAAATCCAATCAGCATCTCCCAATATTAATTGTTTTATGGCGAATGATCACATCATATTAATGAAAATTGCACCAATGACCAGATTGATTGAATCATTCGTCACGTGATACATATATACGTAGCTAGCTAGTTCTTATTCATATTCCTACTTCTTGGCATATATAGCTATTATTCTTATTACATTGTTGGATTTTCTAGAATCTTTATATGTGATTATATTCCGCCCGTCCACTCACGAATCATCCATTAATTAAAGACTGCTCTCGCCCATTTTTTTTTTTTTTTTATATAAATAGCTTGTCCTTCATGCACAATTAATTTTGTAGCTATTTTCATTTTACCTTCTCAATCCTTTTGCGATTCTACAATTTATTTTCAGTTGCACCAAATAATATTTGCTTATTTTAATTCATCTCACACTATTTACCACTTATTATTCATGTTAAGTGTGTTATGTATTCTGTGTATCTTAATTGAGTGACTCTGGAATTACGTATGAGTTACGCGAGTTGTGTGTCGCAATTAGAGAAAGATATATAGTCTTTAGGGTTTTGTGTGTGAGAGCATAGACACACACAATTAGAGAAAGATATATAGTCTATAGGGTTTTGTGTGTGAGAGCATAGACAATTAAAAGAGTCATGGTGAGAAAGATTCTCTGAGAGAGATAATCTGTTATCTAGAAAGGAAAGTTATAATTGTTTGATAATTAATAAATTACTCTCTTCTCTAATAGAATAGGCTTAAAGCCGATCCACGTTATTATCTGTATTCTGTGTGCGCTTGTAGCCTAATCTCAACCCTAACAACCCATCATCCATATAAGGTTAGCATAATTAAGTAAGGCTATACACTATTAATGGCGACACATGTATTTATGCCCTTTTATTCTTAATGATAAAAAAATACTAAAATTTTAAAAATTACGTAAAATAATGCAAGCTAAAGGGGACCCATACTTACAAAAAAAAAAAAAAAAATTTGGACCGCACTGGACAGCAAGCAAGATATAGAAAAATCTCAAAAAGATGGGGGAAGTAAAGGTAAATAGCCCATTTTGATATTCCATCAGCACGCCGACACGCATAAATGCTTTTTTTGTAATGCGAACAATACGTTAATGGTGTCATTATTTAATTCATGGTAAGCCTATCTCTCCGTGGACCACTAAACTCTCCCCATGATTTAAATGAATAGCATATAATCGAAGTGGCAGCCTTTTTCTACTTCTTCTTAACAGCATCATGCGATTGTGAATTTTAAAAGAAATAGTGGGAACAATGGTGTGAGGTTGGATGGCACAATCATGGACACCATAAAAGGGGAAAAGCGATCCACTCATGTTGAGGAGATATGCATTCCATCTCATCCCAAAGGCATAAAAGCTATATTTTTTTTCCTTCTCGTGTATTATTGGATTGGAAGATGGTACTATTGCACCAGCCACCTAACATAATTCGTACTTTTGAATATATGATTTTTTGACTTTTTTTTTGCTTCATTGTGAGAAAGTCGTCTGTTGTATTATTACAATGCATGTGGATGCTGCGGCCTGCAGTTGTCAAACACTATGCAATTGGGAAATTGAGAAATTGGGTTGGGGCAAGGAAATTAAGGGGTCCAACTCATGAGAAGCCTTCCCTATAAGAAAAAAAAGGAAGTAAAATTATTGTGATAATTTTACTGTGTGAGTATATTTGTTTAAAAACGTAATTATATTTAGTTTTTTGATAAAATTTGTATTATATATATAATCTCAATCTATTCCATTCATTTGCTGCATCAACCACTGAAATATATGTAGACATAATTTTTCATTATTTGACACTTTTTAAAAATATTTATGTACAAAAATTATTTTTTAATAAGATTTCATTATAATTGGTAAAGTCGAAAAATATATTTTATATAATGAGTTATGTTATATAATTTAAAGTTCATGTAATTAACTTTATCAAAAAAAAAAGTTCATGTAATTAAGGTACCCTCAAAATAGCAATTTAAATATTTATTTCTGATTTTTTGAAAAATTATTAATATTTTTTTTTCCGAATATAACAAAATCTAACGACATCTAATGACATCTAACCAGATCTAACTTTTGATATTAATAAGTTAATCATAATTTAACACCTGTAATATGATCCTAAGCCCCTTATAAGGTCATTGTACCTTAATTACAGAATTTAAAACTCAAATAATAGAATTTAATGAAATTCACCTTAATCTAATGACATCTAACAACATCTTACAGTATCTAACCGGATCTAACAATATCTAATAGTATCTAACGACATCTAACCGAATCTAACTTTTGATATTAATAAGTTAATCCTAATTTAACACCTGTAATATGATCCTAAACCCCTTATAAGGTCATTTATACCTTAATTATAGAATTTAAAATCTAGATAATAAGATTTAATGAAATCTACCTTAATCTAATGACATCTAACAGTATCCAACAGCATCTAACGACATCTAATAACATCTAATCGGATCTAACGATATCTAACAGAATCTAACGACATCTAACCGAATATAACATTTGATATTAATAAGTTAATCCTAATTTAACACCTGTAATATGATCCTAAGCCCCTTATAAGATCATTTATACCTTAATTCAAGAATTTGAAATCCAGATAATAGGATTTAATGAAATCCACCTTAATCTAATGACATCTAACAACATCTAACTGCATCTAATGACATCTAAAGGCATCTAACGACATCTAATCCAATCTAACTTTTGATATTATAAGTTAATCATAATTTAACACCTGTAATATGATTAAGCCCCTTATAAGATCATTTATACCTTAATTAAAGAATTTAAAACCCAGATAATAGGATTTAATGAAATCTACTTTAATCTAACTGCATCTAACCGCATCTAACTACATCTAACAGCATTTAACTGGATCTAATAGCATCTAACCAGATCTAACTGTATCTAACCACATCTAATTTTTGAAATTAACAAGTTAATCCTAATTTAACACCTGTAATATAATCATAAGCCCCTTATTAGGTCATTTATACCTTAATTATGAAAATTAAACTCAGATAATAGGATTTAATGAAATCTACCTAAATCTAACTGGATCTAATCATATCTAACTGCATCTAATCGCATCTAACCAAATCTAACTGTATCTAACTACATCTAATGACACCTAATTTTAATATTTTCTAAAATATTTTAAATAAATTTATGTATTTTACAAAAGATGTATACTTAGTAATTAGTTATAAAACTATGCAAACCTTGATTTTTTATTAAATAATTTAAAAACTAAATAATTATATGATGCTAAAATTTAGAAAAATATTAATTAATTTGATCTGAATGAAATAATTTTAAATGAATATATCAAATTGTAATAATTATTATATATGAATTTTTAAAAATAAAACTATAATAAATTATATCTATTTAAACTCTATATACTTGCAATTTAGATTTAATAATATAATTACACATGACTTTTTTTGACTAGTTTAATAGTGATTAAACTATAATTTAGTTTAATAATGATTAAACCTTGATATTAATAATTTTTATAGTCTATATAAAAATTTAAAACATATCAACTACTGAATTTTATTTTACAAATTAATAATAAATTATTATTTCAATTAAATACATAATTAATTTAAATTTAATAAAATAAAATTTTAAATAAATATATAAAACTATAATTATTATATTGAATTTTAAAAATAAAATTGTATAACTTATATTTATTTAAATTATATATAACTATATAACATTTAATAATATAAATATATGACTTTTTGGGACTGGTTTAATAATTAAGTATTTTAAAATGTTTAATTAACAAAATAATGATTTAGACAAAATAAATATATATGAACTTTTAGAAAAGGTTTAATTATTTGTCCCAAATTGTAATTAAAACTGTCATGTAACTTAGATCGGTAGAAAATACTTAATTTAAATGATTATTTAATTATATGTCATAAATTCAATAATTAAGTATAATAAATTTTTAATTATAATTTATATTTAAATAATCTAAATAAATATATATGCCTTTTTGGGATAGATTTAATAAATAATAATTATTATTATATTATTTTTATTTACATTTAAATAAAAATATTTGCACTATTTTAACCGTCCACATAATTATTTTTATTTATAATTTAATTAGCTGAATTTTTCTAATCTAAACCATCTACATGATCCAGAGCATCTCAAAACATAGAAAATGGCTCTTAAATCACCAACATCGGACACCAGGAGTATTAGATCTAAATAAAACAAAATCTGCCGAAATATAATCCGAATTTCTGTCCGTCATGACAGACACTCACGGTGTGTCACCCTCTACAGCTTCCCTGAACCCTAGCCACTGTCACCGCCAGAGCTACTTCCTACCCACTTGTAGCCGGCTGTTGGATCTCCGATCAGAACCGGCCAATGACTTGCCGCCGGCATCCTAACTTCCATTCCCAACTCCCCAAACTAGATCTATTCTCCAATCGCATGAATCTGAAAAAAATACTATTGTAGGTGTTCTTCATCATTGCCGATCGGTGCCACCGATCACCGCTCAAACCCACTTGCTTCATTACTGCCGGTCTCTCTCTACTAGCCACCTGCTTCTTCCATTTTTAGAGAGAAAAAAACCCACTAGCCTCTTGTCGTCTTCTTCTTCCTTGCTGCTACCATCGCCGCTCATTAACTGAAGTCGTGCACTTGCTGGAGAGGGAGGAGAAAACGACATCAGAGGAAGAGGAGAGTGCTGGAGAAGAGATGCAGCTCCTAGCAAGTGGTCGCCAGCAACCGATGGCTAGGGCATGAGCTGGGAGAGGGAGAAAGGAAGGACGAGTGAAATGAGCTGTCAATCGATGCCTCCTTACGATTTTTCCATTCCAAAAATGCACCATAGAATCTGAACCGTCCAACGAAAATAGATGGTGGAGAGTAGGGTTCCCATGAGAAAATCGCAGAGACACATTCCCATGGGCTGGCTTCTGGAAATTATTATGTATTTACCACTGGAAATTTTGTTCGGAGGGCCAATTTTATGGGAAGAGAAACAAAATTTGTAAATCGATGAGGGACACGATATGCTAAGGTGCTTCATTTTGCACCTCAATCAGCAATCAATATTCATGATGAAATTAAAATTTAGCTGGTAATATCGTGTAACCCAATTTATTTTATGATAATTCCAAAAAACAGTTCAATTGAAATCTTAGTGTGGTATATTTGCTTAAAATATATAATCGGGTATAACTTACAAAGAAAAGATCGGTGATCCCCTGTGTCTGACTACAGTTGGGACCCAATTGCATCTAGTTGTTTAATTTTTTATATTTTTTTAGTTTTTATATACATGTTAATCTAAGTACATTTAATCTGTAATTCAACTTTTACTATTTTTCAATATGTTTTTATATTTTTTAGTTTTAACAAAGGGATATTGTCGTCATTTTCCACTGTACCCTTGTGTTTAAAAATAAACAATACATGAAATATTCAAAAATGTAAAAAACTTGGTTTATGAATTAAATATACTTAGATTAATATGATTCTAAAAACTAAAAATAAAAATGTGATTTGTGTCCTTTTTAGGCCAGCCGCATAGATTGGCCATCATATTTAAATTCATCATAAGATGTACTATGGTGTTATAATATTTTATAAAATCATTTAATGCACATAATAATGGTGTTTTAAGGGGTTAAATATTGTATTAACATTCTTAAAATTGATATATATATATATATTAAACAACTATGTTACATTGATTTTACATTTTTTAGATAGAGATATGAACATATTTGATTTTAATGAGATCTCCTGATTAATTAAATGATGCTAATTCAATAGAAAGAATGAATCATAATTTCAATATCAAAATGGCAACTAGTAAACCATGGTGTACCCTAGTATATCCTAATGGGGATAACTACTATTTACAAGTTAACTGTTCTTTTTTATATGTGAAAACTTGACTGTTATTGTAGTTCAAAATAATTTTCAAAATTTAAGTGAACCAATTGTTGACCTTCAAATCCTTGTAAATTGCAAGGATACCTCACATTAGGCATTTGAATCTCTCCTTATGCAATAGGAGTATTTTATAATTTCTCCTTAGTATATGGATATTTGCAAAATTTCCCCTGATATGAGGGTTTTATAGAAAATTTTTCTCTATAATGTGAGAACTGTGAATGTGCTTGATTGTAATATCAATTATTCTAATGTAAAAGTACCAATAAAAATCCTTGTAAATCTAACGTTAATATATAAACCATGGAAGTTGCACATATAACTTTGTAACACAGTTAAAGGTGATAGGTAGAATTGATTTGATTGAAATAGAATTGAATTGAATGAAAATAGAATTTATGATAATAAGATAGAAATTGTATTTTTAATAATTAAACTATTTAAAATATCATTACTTTATGTATAAATCATTATGTAAAATATTATTACTTTCTAATTCATATATGAATATCTAAACATTTTTATAATTTTCACATAAATATATATTTTGAAGCAGTTGTGGTCCATCCACATCTTTGATTTGGACGAAACTTTTTTAAATGTTAGATTTAGGTGATTTCTTCCTAATTATTAAATGATACAAAATACAAGGGATTCAATGAATTGTATTTCATGTGAAAAAATAGATGAAATTACATGATAAAATTAAACTAGCTTAGTTACAGCTTAGTTACAGCTTAGTTAAAATTAAAATAGTTTTCTATTCCTTTCATCAGTAGTTTCTAACTAGAAAATGAACTTTCTCCTGCTATAATTAATTCTTCCTAGTTTTTGGTCCAACATATGGATGCATGCATTCAAGCTCTCGACCAGTTTATATGCATCCTAATTAATTGTGCCTAGCTCTTATTGGATCTTGAGAAACAAAGGGTGGCTGTAGCTATCAAGAATCAATCACAATCCAAGCAAGGCTAGGTATACAGGTCCAAATTGCTGGTGGTGGCAATACCCTTTTGTGCTATGATTGACTAACTACCAACATTGCTGTCGTTGGCTCTTTTGGCATTTGGACCACAGCAGACACATCCAATCAATCCATGAATCACGGGGAAAGACAAACAAGGAAATTCAGTTTTGCAAATAGCTATATTTCAATTGTTATCTAATTTAATCTATTTTAACTTATAACTAAATAACATCTCCAATCAATCTCCCAAATAATTTTATATATTTAATGGGTTCACTTCCATCTTAATTGATTCCAACAATACTAATGACTCCAGGTTCTAGATCTAATTGTGTAAACAGGACCAAAAGGCTGGTGATACCCTTTTGTACTGTGATTGATCAACTACCAGCATTTCTGTAATAGGCTCTTTTGGCGCCTTTTGGACCTCAGCAGACAAACCCAATCAATCCACGAACCACTGGACAGACAAATGAGGAAATTCATTTTTGCAAATAGATATATTTTAATCATTATCTTAAATCTATTTTAATTGATAATTAATTAACGTTTCCAATCAATCTCCAAACTAACTTTATTTAACTTTTGGGTCCGCCTTAATTGACTCCAGTACCAAAACTAATGATTCCAGGTTCTAGATCTAATCGTGATTTGAATGAGAAATAATCATTGATTCTCATTTCTCAATGCTTTTTGGGTTAAAAGAAGAAGGTACGAGAGCTTAGAAGAATATAGACTAGATAAATTAGATAAATTGAGGAAGTCTATGAAGTAAATGATTAATTGTATTATGTCTTGGGAAAGAAACCAAAATTTTGTTACTAGAGGCTTATTATAAGGAAACTGGTTATAAATTTTTTCAAGCACGGGTTTAGATAATGAAATCATAAAAAAATTAGTTTCAAATATTTTTGACCTATATACTTCGACACCGGAGAAGGGATATGGCTGTCGTTGAAAATTTCAAAGTGCCACTTTCATGTTTGGCCCGCATGATGATGAAATCAAAATTCAATTTATCATGTACTTTAGTATTTGTTCTACCATAGCATGGGTCGTACCTTTCCTGCTTAAAAAAATGTAATATTATATGGAAATTAAGAAAAATATTTTTTATGGGAATTTACAATCATCTCAACAAATATTTTCAACTAAGCTATGAGACATTCTAACAAATTTCTTACAACATACTGACACACAACTAATAATTTTCGAAATTTATCCAATCGGTGGACACTCCCACGCTACTCGAGGGAGACTACTGCCACCACTTACCTTTTTCTCCCTGTTATTCACTCTTTTTTTTCCACACTCATTTTTGCTGTTTCGATGCTTTTTAAACCCCGCACCTATCTAACTTTAGGCTAGCTGGATTACCGCCACGCAATTTTTTTTTTAAATTACTTGGATCCATTCATAAATGAATTAAGGAGAATTTACCCTATAAACTTTCTAATTTTGCATATTAGCATTTTGGACTCCAAAGTTTGTGTATTAGCATATTATATCCTGTGGAATTTTAGTCTTTGCATTTTAAGCCCTGATCTCTTATGGTGTTAAAAAACACCATTAAACCCACATATAATGTCGTCGCTGCCCTTACATTTGAACAAAAACAAGGCAACCATGACCAAAACCAACATCATTTTCTTGAATCCTATTACTTTCTCAGAATTCTGTAGCTCCATCATGTAAATGATATTGGCTTTTGGTGATAACTTTCTTGCTTTCGTACAGATGTAAGGGTATTTTCAACATTACACCTGAGTTTAACAGTATTTTTTAACGCCGTTAGGGATGAATGTTTAAACTTCAAAGACAGAAACCTTGTAGGGTTAATATGCTAATACACAAGTTTCGGAGTCCAAAAAGTTAATATGCAAAGCTAGAGGATTTACGACACAAATTCCCCAATGAATTAGGATATAATGATTAATATCTTATAAAATTATTTATCCATATAGGGATAATATTTTAGAAGGTTTATATAAATTAAATTATTTTATTATATTGATTTTATACATTATTGAAATGGAGCAATGTGTATATTTGATGCGGATCAAAACTTCAGTTTCCTAATTCATTGAATTATTTTAAATGAAATCGGACAGGATTAAATTTTGATTTATGATCAAGGTGAGCTCAAAGTAAGGCGACGTATTGAGATTCTTAATAATCCTTGCGTCATTAAAGTATTTCCTTAAGAAAAATTTTAAGAGTCACGTGTGTTCATACCTATTATGTTTTATATATATTGTATCTCCACAATGACATAAGCTTTATTGCATAGGTACAAAATGGATTTTAAGAATACTGCACGCATCTCTATATATGTCATCTATTTTTCATTTTTTTTTTCTCAAATGTCCTTAGATACTACGCATTGACGATGCACCTTACACATGCATTTCTTCCTCAGGTAGAAGCTCTACCTCTAGCCATAACCATTATTACTACCCATCACCATCCAAAAAAAATTGTGTTAGCAAAAAAGCAAGTTCCTTACTAAAAGTTAGCTTTATTGCATTTTGGTTGCAAAAAAGGTAAACTTTCGTTCTTTTAAAACAAAATTCTTTTCACTACAACCTTTCTTCAATGAAGTATAAACTTGTAATAATGTACAATGGCATAGGTGGGACCTTTGGTAAGAGGGACAATTTGAAGTAGATAACGCATAATAGTTGAGGGAGCACAATCATCTAAAAATAAAGTATATTTTAAATTTTTTAAAAAAAAATTTTAAGGCGAACTTTTTTAATTTTTAGACATCCAAGGGGGCAATTGCACCACTACCGAAAAAATTACATTATTTAGCAAGTAAATCTATTGCACATAACATAGTATTCGCTTTGCTTAAGCATTGGCAGCAGATATTTGGCTGCCACAATATCCACTTCATATATATGATAGAATATAGCTAAATGCAGTAACAGTAGCAAGTGAGAGTATACAAAACCTTTTTGCATAGACAAACCTTTTAATTGTCTATGAAGACGATATGCAAAAGGTCCCCATCAGTGTTTTATATGTATTTTTCAGGGAGTGAACCGAGGAAAGGGAATGGGGTGCAAAAGTTAACATTCAAACTACTTTATTTGTTCTATTTTTATATTATAGGATGCTTCTATGAAACCCTCTTTATTTGTTCTATTTTTATATTGTAGGATGCTTCTATGAAACCCTCTTTATTTGTTCTATTTTTATATTGTAGGATGCTTCTATGAAACCCTCTTTCTATGTAACTCTTTCATTTTCAACATCTAGATAGTTGATGAAAATCTACTTCATTTATTATGTTTAACATTATTTATATTATTATGAAAATTCTTTCATTTGTTTAATATCACAGTATATGGGCCCCATCTAATGAACGTAATAAAATAATTTAATATTAAATATTGATTTTTAAATAGTATTTTTAACATCTAAATTATCTAAAATATCATTACTCCATGAATAAATGATTATATAAAATATTAATACATTCTCATACCTATGTGAATGAATTTAAGCATTTTTCTTAATTTACACATGAACATACTTATTTTTGAGCAAATATGGCCTATGCACATATTGGGTTTGTATTTTTTAACTAAAGAAATGATATTAAATACAATTGATGGATTTAATTTTTCATCAAGAGTTAAAATCTTAAAATTTGAGGGGTTACATAAAACTACTTCCATGTAATTGGTACATAGAAGCAAACCAGTTTATCTTAACATTCTAATCATTTCTCGTATATTTTCAATCATTTTCTCATATATTTTCATACAACTACCCTATTTATTTTTTTATTCTACGTTACCCTAACTATACTCGTTTCATTCTCATTCTTTTCCTCTCTATTCTCCTCTAAATAAATACATACTTGTTTGGCAATGGAGAAAAAAAAAAATTCCCAACTTTTCGACATATTTTTGTATACCAATAACACACTTTTTTATACAACTGCTCTTCGAATTGTTTCTTCTCATCTTCCAGTACAACTACCCCATCAATCTTAACTTTATTCTCTTTACTAATAATTATTATCCCTATCTTATTATAATATTATATATTCTTTTACATTTTATAAATTCTTTTTCCATAAATTTTTCTCATTTTTTTCCATTTAGCAAACACATCTTATATATAAGGCATGATTATGTTAACATAGGCTAAGTAATGACTTCCTTAGCACACACTAACAAATTCATTTATTAATTTTTTACTTGTTCATAAAATTTTTAATTTAGATATATTTAGAGTATAAATTAATTTTTGTTATTTTTAAATATATTTAAAATTACTAAAATAATCCTATATTTAAAAATTAAAAATATTTACATATCCAAAAATGATGAAATATGATTTATACGATAAATACATCAAGATTAACAATTTTAAGAAGAAAAGGCATAAAATTTTTAAATAATTTTTTAACTTGAGCTAAGTAAGCTATGCTAAAAATATCATCACTTGTAATATATATATAATACCCATGTGCTGCTTAAAGAGGCATGATCTTATAAGCACATGCTAAGTAATGGCTTACTTAGCTCATACTAATAACTTATTTGTTAATTTTTTTTGCTTTTTCTTTCATAAACTTGTTAATTTAGATGCATTTAATTAATGTATATATTAATTATTATCTTTTTTGTAGATGTATATATTTTTCTAGATTTTTAAATACAGGGATATCTTAGCAATTTTTAATGGTTAAAATTACTGTAATAACTCTACATTTAAAAATCTAAAAAAGTATATTCACATCTTCAAAAATAGCAAAAGTTAGTTTATATATTAAATATACTTAGATTAACAAGTTTATTAAAAAACAAAAGAAATTTTTTACATAAGTTTTTTAGAATGGGCTAAGTAAATCATTATTTTTTTGAGAAAAAAATGAGTCATTACTTAGCCAGGTTAACATGCTTATTGCTTAAAATATCATATGCAACAAATTTTAAATCCTACATTAAGATTGTTGCATAAAACGCAGCTCCATGTGGCCAGGCCACTCAAAACGTCATAAAGCTTCACTGTAAAAATGTTTGCAGAAAATAATCATAACTTTTTTGAGCTAAAGGTACTTACTAAGTACTAACCATTAACAACGAAGAAGTAAGATTTCTCGGTCAAAGTTTTAGCAATGATTATAGTTCAGTTGCTAATTCCAGAAAAAAAATTTGTTTTCAGTGTCGTGCGCTTGCCGATGCCCGTTCAGCGATGTCTCTGCTCTAGTCACAAACAACCAATTGCCATTCTAGTTTTAGTTTAGCTATTGTGGTACCAAAATATTTGTTCCGATGCATTTCTTCTTTGTCGTTGACATGCACAACAACTCTAATGACATCGTGATATCTCCTCGAAGTTGTATGAGGATGAGATGAGGATGGAAGACTAAAAAATTATTGTTGTGTGTTAAGAACAAAAAATAAAAATAAAAAAAATGCAGCAGTTCGGGTATCGATTTTCCCTTCCCTTATATGTAGGTTTTGGAATTTAGTCTCTTTAAATGAGAGTTTTATGATTCCCTTGAAAGTGGGGTTTTTTTAAAAAATGTTCCTTTGGTATGAGAGTATTTGTAGAAAAATTTTTCCAGAGTGTGGGAGTTGCGAATGTGCCCCATGATAATATCATGATGTTATATTGTATAAATATCAATAGAAATATATTTATAATTGAAAAAATGTATATTGAAAATTTTAAAAAAATAAATTATCATTTGATAAGGAAAAAATATTTTTAAAAATGAAAAAAAAATTATAATCCTCATCCATTGGTTGACCCACTCATTTATCTCTTTGCGGCAAATTACCTGACTCCCTCTTTTTGACGCCGTTGTCCAATCCTCGATTGGCTGTGCAAGCAGTCTCCTCGAGACGTCTTCTGCAGCTCTAGAGGGTGGTGCATAAATGGCGGCTCTTAGCTAGGTTATTGCTGGCAGCGAAGATTTTGAGGAACACTTGCACGGACAGATCATTTTAAGAAGGGTCCTTTGGTTAATCCTAGCAGTGTAATTCGGATTAGTTTAGTTCGAGCAGTCGTCCATCCTATCCAAATCCTATTTTCAAAAATTCTACTTTATCCGTTTACCGAGTCGGTTCATACTATACTCTGCTAGGGTCGGTTTCAATTTCGGTTCTAAATCAATTCCTATAATAACCAATGACAACATATGGAAAAATATTTGTGTTATTTAAAATAATATTGAGCAAATACTCATTTATACTTTTAGACTTTACAATTTATAATTAATTTCATTTGTTGTGGTTTATATTTATTTTTACATTCTTTGTAACCTCATTATCAATATAATAATCACATTAACATCATCATCCGCATTCATGTTATGATCATCCATCATTACAAATACAAGTTCTATACAATTTATAAAAAAATAAATAACAAAATCAAATTAATAATAATTTATTGGTGAATAGGGGATAGAAACTATTATGTATTTATTTATATATACATATTTATAGTTATTTACATATTATGGTACCCATGTGGGTACCCATCCGGGTCGGTTCTGGGTACCCAACATGTATACCCTATCCTTACCCTATTTAGGGAGTTAGGTAATGATTTTTACCTTATCCATACCAATGTGTAAAATTTTCTACCATACCTTACTCTATTTAAGGTATGGTTAGTGGATACCTATGGGTACCCTACCCAAGTTGCACCCTTAGTTAAGCCGAGATGAGATCAATTTTTTTTAATGTAATAGATGGGGGCATTTTAATGTTTAAATCATTTTAATATCGGCCCTCTGTGCTACAACGTAGTAATTCATGTGCTATAGGCTGCAAATGGGGTCAACATGGATCATTAAATTAAATTTTCATTAGTTATATAACTTAATCTCATTTATTTTATTATGATACCAAAAAATTATCAGCTGAGTCTTGAATGAGTGATATTTGTTAAAAATTAATGTATATATTTATGCATGAATTATGAAAAATGTTTGCATTTATTCACTTTTTATTAGAATATAATAATATCCATATAGGATGATATTTCCAATCGTTTATATGTTAAAAATTAAAATTTTGTGTTACTACAATAAATAATTCTAAATAAAAAGGTGTGTTAGACTTCTAATTTTATCATCAATGTCAGACCCATTTGTAGCCACAAAAACCTAGCATATCTATTCATTTTATCATATGACTAAAACTTATTTTAGTGTGAATCATTGGTGGGTCATATTTGATTAAAAAATATAATAATCCACATATTTTGCAAAAAATAATAGGAAAATTTTGAGAAGGTAAAAGAATCGTGCAATATGATGAGAGGTGGGAATCGGGGCGGGTTAGGATGGGTCAAGATATACCTAACTCTGACCTTATATTTTAAAAATTATGTTTGACTCTTATTTTTACACCGGGTCAGGACAAGATTGGTTAAACCCTTACTTATTTCAGTTACTCTCGGGACAAACTTTGAGTCTATTTTGGGACAGCAAGTCAAACGAAAATTCTGGTCAAGTAGGATAGTTTAAGAATTTATGAATCTATTAAGCATAAAAATGTATAGATGCTAAATTCAAATATTATATGCTTTGACCTATTAATAATTAGTCAAAGTAAAACATCATCATCTAAATAAAACATGAATATTAGAATAAATTAATGAAACATACCTCTTTCAAAATTTTATTTATGACTTGAAGAACCAAGTTAGGTGTGTAACGTCTCATTGCCTAGATATTCTCAATGGCTAGTTAACAGGTACTGTACAACCTAAGGAAAATTCGACAACATCTCTCCATAATATATAAGAGGTGGTATGGAATACAATACTTGTTATTCATAAGCATTTCAATTTTATTCCAAAACCTAACATTCAACTCTACGTTTATACACGTGTATTTTCATGTTATAAAGACATCCACGTAGTAGAAAAATCATTGAAATTTATCCTTACACAACAAGCAAACCAAAAGATCATATATATGTATCGACATAGATTGTAATCAAGTTCAAAATACCAAATACAATATGTTTGTCAAAGTTGGACCTAACTGAGTAATTGTCTACATATACTAATATCAAAAAAGAGCATAATTCCAAAATAACTAAGATCACAGATGTTAATCTAATGGTCTTCAAGATTAGGTCCTTCTCTTGTCCTACATTGAAGCTCCTTACCTTGCCTATGATCTAAAGGCAAAAAAACAAACTATATGAGTCTAAATAGACTCAATAAGTAGATAGCAATTAGCACATAATGGAAATAAGTAAAATTTTGGATGCACATGTCATGATCAATACAAGGCATATGGGTCCAATACTCACACCCAAAAACGTATGCGTATAACCAAGTATAAATAAAAAGTCATGAATAATCCTCTACTCATGTCAATCAAGAGCTATGAACAACCCTCTCCTTATGTTAATCAAGGGTCATGAACAACTATTTACTCATGTCAATCAAGGGTCATGAACAACCCTTTGTCAACCACCTATCTTAAATAATGCATCATTCATAACACACAAGAATAAATATCACAAACCATATACATAACATCAACAAAATTTACAAGGTATACTTTAAATTCAATATACCAACTATCACACAAATATTTCACCAAATACATAGTAGGTGCAAAAGGGGAACATCTAGTTCATCTCCTCGTTTCAACCCAATCGAGTAATGTCACATTTTAATAATGTAAAAACTGCTAACAAGTCATTTATTTCATTAAAATCACACATTAACATTGGATTCCCCATAAACCCTACAAACCCTAAGTTGTTACGAACCCTACGCCCTAAATCAGGAAGTTGTTAGATGTTATACCTTCCCATCAGCTCTATATCATGTTTAACACGAGATTTCATCACTAAATCGAGAAGGGGCGACATCTACTTACCTCGATCATGATTTCTCTCAAAAGCAACGATCCTAGACTTGAATCTCCGAGCTTTTGAGCTTCCTTGATGTGAATTGACGATCTTCGAAGCAGTTTGGTAGAATTTTTGTAAAGATCTAGGGTAGATCGAATTGAAAAGAAAGGAAAAAGAAAAGAAGAAGAGGAAGCAGAAAACAGAAAGAGAAGAAGAGGGAAAGAAAGTCGGGCGCGAATAAAGCCCTAGCTCGGGCCCTAAAAATTTCTCTCGAGCGTTGCCCCTTTCTCATCACTTTCATGCTAATCCCAACTTGCATCTTCACTAAGTACTACATCTTTGCTAATTATCATTTTTCACTAAGAGGATTTGTTACCTGCTTTCTACGAAGTCACGAAGGTCTAAAGACTTGAATAAATCCTTTATTTCATTTTTTCACTAAGAGGATCTGTTACTCACTTTCTACCAAGTCCCAAAGTCTTAAGACTTGAATAAATCCTTCATTTTGATACTGCAGAATTCAGCCTTCTCCCTTAAAAATGAGAACGGGTGGTTGTGCAACAATGATTGCATTTCCATTACTAGCTATAATGTCTTTTTCAAGTGTTTCGCTCAACGCATCTGTGTATCTCTTCACTCACTCAATGTGATAAGGAATAGAAATTAGCTCTGTACTAATTTTGTTCGAAAGAATTAAAACTAAAAAAATAGAGGAGAGACTTTTAAATGAATTTGCGACAACTCTTATTTCATTCATGTTCAAAAATGTGATTTTAAAATACACCCCACGTAGTTTGATCATAATTACAAATATACCTACATAGTTTTAGAAATTGTAAATAACCTTATATAATTTGACTATAATTGCAAATATACCATGTCTTTTGACACTGTTACTGCACTATCATGGCTGAGTATATTTGCAAAGATATGCAAACTATGTGGATATATTTATAATTTCAAAAATGAAGTAGGTATATTTAATTTTCGCAAATATATTTACGTAGTTTGTATATTTTTGCAATTGTACCAACATCGTTATGATACAAAAATAAAAAATGACACCATAATGGTATGGGTATATTTGCATTATAGTCAAGCTACATGGGAGTTACTTATATTTTTGAAATTGTATAGGTATATTTGCAATTATAGTCAAACCAAGTGGGTGTATTTAGAAATTACCTTGTTTGAAAAACTAAAAGAATGACACCTAATTTATATGCTTACATCAAACTAAATTTTTATATTGTGGTCAACTACTAACAAAATTTTAGCATCATAAATAAGATATATTATTTGACGAAATAGAAAAACTGGACCTAATCATTCTTGATAGAAATTTTCGTGGACGAGGAAAAAACGAACAGAAGTACAACTCTGTGGATGAAGAAGGTGTTTTATCCACGCGAGGTGATTGTCTACTGCCATGTTTGTAGGATACCTTGCAGCAAGCTTGCTTGGATGAGGAGTGTATGTTGCTGGATTGCATGTTTGGCATGATAGCAATTGAGGATTGAACGGCCCGATTTTTAGTGATGGTGATTTTCTTTAGGCCTATGAAAGAAATAGAGTCGGAAGCTGCTCTCGCAATTTCAGATAGTTGAATAGGACTATAGGAGATCTAATCTAGCTCAAGCCGCATCGTGGTCAGAATGGCAAAATGTGTTGTTGGACAAGTCCAATGGCAGATGACGGTTGCTAGAGCATGGCAGTGAGGCGGTAGCCATGGCTGTAATGAGAAAAAGCTCAATTGGGGAAGACCACGCGTCCGATGCTCACGTAACCCATATTTTGTAATCCAAACCATTGATTAAAAATTTAATCTCGCTTTATGTATTTTAATATCATAATGGCACGCTATACGTAAATTATAAAAATATGTAAATATATGTTATAATAATTTGTAGAATCATTCATCCACAAAACAAAAAAAAACATTTTACATGGTTTAGATGTTAAAGTAATAACTCTAAAATTGATAAATAAATTCAACAATCTTAGGGTGATTTACAAATACACCATTTAGTTTGGTCATAATTGCAAAAATACTCACATAGTTTCAAAAACTACAAATAACTTTCACATAATTTGATCATAATTGCAAATATCATTGTGGTGTTGTTACTGTATCGTTATAGCGTTGATATATTTGCAAAGATGTGCAAACTATGTGAGTACATTTACAATTTCAAAAATTAAATGTATATATTTAGTTTTTGCTAATATACCAAAGTAGTTTACATATTTTTGTAAATATATTCACGTCTTGAAGGCATCAAAATAAGATGAGTATATTTGATATTATGATCAAATTATGTGAAGTTATTTACAATTTCTGAAACTATGTAGATATATTTACAATTAGGGTCAAACTAAGTAAGTGTATTTGCAACTTATCAACAACTTGTTATGTTTATTTTGCATATATCTTAGATGGGGTAAGGGTGGGAATAAGGCGGGTTGACCCGTGACCCGCCCTTTTTTGCACAAGGTTGGGACAAGGTATTGAGTTTGTCCGGGTGGATCAACAGTTTTGAAAAAAACCAATTTTTCAGATCAAGACGGGATCATTAATCCGACCCGCATATACCCAAGTATCTTTTAAAATATTATATGTAAACATATAATATAAACCTAACCCTGATGCCTACTGTTTCTCTCGGTCTCCCTTTTCGATTTCTCCTTTTGCTCATCGATTTCTTCATGCCATGGAGGCAGCTAGACATTGGGAATAATACTGCCGGCAGCATTGTATCTTGCAAATTCTCCTTTTCCCTCACCTAGTCTCCCCTTTCAATCGTCTCGTGGGAACAGGGAGCGCAACAGCAGCATTCCCTCTTTTCCCTTCTCTACAACTTTCATCCCCCCATGCTTACATTAGGACATTCCCCTCTTATGTAGGTAACAATCTTGAATCTCTCTCGCATCATGTTCCCCTACTTTTCTCGCTGTTGCACATTAGGGAACGACATCAACAACAGGTCCAACGCCAGCCTATTAAACTGTTCACATCTTGAGTCGTGCCTTCATGGATTGCTAGAGATCAAGGAACAATAGGTAAACTATTTTTTAGATAGTTTAATGATTACATATTTACATGTATAAATTTATAAATCCTACTCGGAAATTTGATGATTTATGATTTTGACATCGTACTTGCATTTTGTTTGGGTAGGAAATTAGGAATTCACTTGGATATGGCTGATGATGATTTTGGGAATTTAAATGTGGAAAATGTGGATGAGAAAGAAGTAGTTTCAATGGATGTGGTGGATGTTGATGCACAAATTGTCATTCCTATTGCTATTGAGCCTACCAAAAATAATGAGAATCAAACAGATAATGACAAAAAGACTAGTTATGTGTAGAAACGTTTCATAAAAAATGAAAAAAAAAGATGGAAAGGAATCAATGGCATCATGTAATTTTGCATTATAATAATTTTAATTATAATCTAAAATTTTACGTCTATATCATTTTTCTTGAAGGTGCATACATATTCGATATTTTGCAAAGTCAAATTGCAATGGAATCATCAAAAAGGCATGTTCTACTAACACTTTCATATAGCAATTAAGATTTACGTTCGCCAAATAATAAAACGTTAAAGTTGTTAACTATTAGACTTGACATATATTTGATTCTATATTAATAAGCATATAAATTCTTATGGTTATAACATCTTCACCCGCATTTTCAACCCGCTCTATTGTCCCGACACCAACCCGAAACCAACTTAAATTTTGTCCTGAGACCTATTAAAGAAAAATAAGAGTCAGACTAACGTTGTCCTGACTCGATATAAAAAAGAAGGCCAAACATGATTTATAAAATATAGGGTCGCGGTTAGACAACCCCTTACTCACCCCAATTTTCACCTCCAGTTAGCCTACCATCAACCATGAAGTTAGTCTTGAAACTTATTGTAAAAAAAGAGGATTGAAACAACTTTGTTTCAACCTAGTATAAAATTAGGTTAGACAACATTTTGAAAAGTAAGGTTAGGTTGGGTAAAACTCTAACTCGATCTAACTCTCCTCGATTCCCACTCTAGGATAATAGTATAGAACTTTGTAGCTATCAATATTTACTATTGATTAATTCCTTTTGACTCTAGGACTGATGCATTCCCTTCCCTTTAGAAAGAACAGGAGTCAGCTCCTCCAATAATATCTAAGAAGGTTAGCTCATCTCTCATTAGGTCTAAATGCAAATGTTTTTAAAATTCGTGGTCACATTGGAAAAGGGCCTTTTCAGAAATAAAAAAGAAAAGGGCCTTTGGATGAAAATGAGATTAGTAATACTACTTTTCTCATTACTAATATTGTTTTTCTTATTTTTTTACATATTCTCTTATTTTTTTAATATATAGTGATCATTTTCTTCTTATTCACACTATTATTTTTTTCACGCCCAATGAAATTTTACAATTTCCAATACATAATCACTCTTTAACCTGAACCCCTCTCTTATTTCCCAACACGTTGGCATCGATGTACTTTTTTAAAAATGGCATAGGAATTTGTGCAAGTAACTCAAAATTTTAATGGTAAGCAACCAATTACACTACGACAGGTCCACTATTATCCTTAAATGAAGCTTGTGTTTTCGCAGCGTAAAGACTGCATGTGCATAGATTTGGCTCTAAATATTTTCTTGGTTATGAATGGGTAGTTGCTTAAGCAAGATTAGGAGTGTTAATGGTTTTTGTTAACCTGTCAACTCATCAACCCACTCGTCCAATCCATTTATAAATGAGTTTGGATTAGAATTCTTGAATAAATGGGTTATAATTTGCTAACCTGCGTAATCATTTAATTAAATAAACATATTAGGGTTAAGATTTTATAACTCGTCAACCCGTTTAATAACTTGCTTAACCCATATAATCGGTTCAACTCATTTAACCCGTTCAACTCATTTAACTCGTTTATATTATTAAAGTTATATATATAAATATAAACTTTTTTGTTATTTTTCATCTCTAAGTCTTCCTCATATTATTTAATTTTCATTTTTCCGCTGCTGCCTCAATTCCATTTTCTTGTTACTACCTCATTTTTATTTCCTCTACATTGAAAACACTCTCTTGTTTCTTCCTGATGAGATCATCATCTACTAAAGTCTAGACTTTCAAGTCATATACTATACAACCCGTTAATAACCCGCCAACTCGTTTATTAAATGGGTTCGGTTGAGATTTTTTAAATGGATTACTAAACGAATTAGGATTAAGATATTTTAAATGGGTTAGGATTAGGATTAAGCTCCAACCCGTTTTGTTAACAATCCTAAGCAAGATTACATTAGTCAAACGTAGCCAATTATAAAAAAAAAAATTCCTTACACATCATATTATTTGTAGTTAATATTTTGCTAAATATAATATAGCCCAGCCACAAATTTTTTTGCTAAATCCATTTTCATAAATTATACTCCTAACAAAGACTAAAATTGCAAAATCAGATTCATAAAGAAAGAGATAAAAACTCCCTGTTGCTTGCTTTCATGATAAGAAAATCAAATGGTGGAACTTTCCGACATGATCTGATAGGTGGCTGGACTACAAGGACACCATCATTATTCATTACACGGTGGGCTCATGTCACACGTACAACAGGACTGGCAACAGTGGGCCATACCACTAAAGTTTATAAGACGGAGATTAGAGAGCTTTAAAAAGTATAAAGACTTCAAAGGAGAAATTAGAAAGTGGGAGGCTCTTTCCTTAGCTAGGAGAAAGCACTTCTTCTCCTTTTCATTGCTTTCCCTCTCTGCTAATAATAAATGAATACGTATTATCAAAAATAATAATAAATAGATGCAGGAAAGAATCGTGTGCTGATGGTAGAGAGAGGAAAATAGCTTTTCCGCACACTTTTAATTTGTTTTGATTGGGCAAATAATATATCTAACTTGACCCAACGATTGTAGAGGTGCGGGTTGATTACATTCGTTTCATCATCTATCCACTCATGTCAACATTCGTTTCATCATCTATCCCATTCATATATTATGGGTGTGTTTGTTTAACAGCAAAATTATTCAAACTAAAATTTTTAATTTAAAAATTCTCACTCTTCATCATTATACTATTTTTAAATTATTTTTTCATATTCTCCTATGCAACTAATTTCTACATAACAATAAAGGAAAATTTTCAATAGCACCCCCATAGAAGGGGGAATTGCAAATACGTCTACCTAAACAGAGGAATTGAAAAAACTCCCACTCCACACTAGGGGAGGGGAGAAGAATCAAACCCATGACTGGGCAACACCGGCCCGTATGAGTTACTACTAGAGACACCCCTGGTGGCTTTTATTTGCATCATTACCCTTATTATATCACATAATTTTTTTTTTATTTCAAAAACTGTTATCCCAAAAAAAATTTATCCAAAGTTTTATCGCTTCTCAAAATACACCCTATTTATAAAAATTTCTACCATACCCTACTCATATATTATCTACCCTATCTTAATCGTATGTAGATTGAGTTAGTTTGGTTTCAATTCAAAATTTGATTCCTTAATCAAGCAATAACATTATATTAACATAATATTAAACAAACAAAAAATAAGGGTAAATACTTCAAATTTGTAGTTATTAAAATTTCAAATACAATCAAACAAATAAAACGCAGTTCCTAAATTATTGGAAACAACAACTATGGGTGTGTTTGGCAATTAGTAGAAAATGTTAAGTTAAAACTTTTCAATTTAAAACTTTTTCACTCGCCACAATTATCATATTTTTTAATCATTTTTTCACATTTTTTTATAAAATTACCCTACTTTTTAATCATTTCTACACAACTATCAACACAACTAACCTATCTATTTTAACTTTATCCTCTTTACTACTCATCATTACTCCTATCATATCACATCATTTGACAACTTTTACTTTTCAAAATTTTTCACAAAAAATTTTATTCATTAACAAACACACCCTAAAAAAACCTAAATAACTAAAATAACAAGTCAACTATTTAAAATATTAAGGTAATTGATCCTGTTAACACAGGCTAAGTAAATGACTCACTTATCCCACCTCAAAAAATTCATTTAAAATATTTTTTATTTTTTCTTCATACATTTGTTATCTAAGTGTATTTAATATATAAACCAAAATTTACCATTTTTAGATATGTGTATATATTTTTTAAAAAAATTTTAAACATCTATGTGTATATATGTATTTAAAATACCACTATATTTAAAATCTTTAAAAAAAATATACGCATATCCAAAAATAGTAAAACTTGGTTTATATGTTAAATATACATGGATAAACAAGTATATGAAGAAAAATAAAAAAATATTTTAAATGAGTTTTTTAAGGGAGGCTAAGTGAGACATTTACTTAACCCGGGCTAATAGGATTATTCTTCAAATATTAAATACTAATCTTATGTATTTACACAGATATTCATCTAGGTCGATTCCGGGTACCCATGGTGTCGAACATACCTTACCCTATTTTGAGAAAAATGAGTATTTTTTATTCTACCTATCTTATCTTATGGGTGTTTTTCCTATATTGTCTTAATTTTCAATGAGTACTCAAGTTGCAATCCTAAACTTAGAATGTCATGATTAACTATATTAGCATGTGGTTGCCACTTCAATAACCAAGTAGGATAATATGTGTATAGAGTGTTTAGATAGAAACGTCTAAGGTTTGAGGTTGGGTAAACGCAATAACTTTGTCACTTCTCCACTAGAGTATACCTCGGTGAGGTACTTAGTCATCCAAAGATGGGTGACCCCTTATATATATATATATATAATCAATGTTATGAAAATCAGATCAAATTTGTCGGTTCGATTAGGTCAATCGGGAATCGATAACCAGCCAAATCTAATTCAACTTGGTTTTGATCCAACCTAAACCAGTTTAATCGCCGATCTAACAAGTTTTCAAATTGGTCAATCAAACCAGTTAGCTATTAGGTGAAATAATAACGACAACTATAATGGGTTTTTCCCATTGGCATTTGTTGAAGATGACGGACAAAGACACTGATGGATAAATAGTTGTTGGTCTATAGATGTATGGTCAGAACTGTAGCATTAAGGGATCATCGATGATGGTGCTGTGAGGCAGCAATGGTGGCTGCAAGATGGATTTGTGCATATGTAAGGGTGTTTACATGATTGTCTCTGAGAAGGAAGAAAGGTTGCAAATATTGTACACCAATGATGTACCAAATGATTGTTTGTGTGCGGCACAAATTTGTTAATCCTAAGGTTAGAATTTTGTGTTCCAAATATGGATTCCTATGTTTTGGGATGCTGTGAACATTTTTGTGGGGCCAGTTTATGTAGATTTTATCATTGATAGTGTGGATCTTATAAGGTGTGCAAATCAATGGCGTGGATCTTATAAGTTGTGCAAATTGTACCAGGTGCTGTTGTTATATCAAAAATAAAATTCGTAGTTATAAAAATGTTTATTATGATTCTAATTTATATTATTTTCAACATTTCAAATTGTAGAATTTTGGCTTAAGAATCCATTAAATATTTTATATAAAATGTTAGTATACTTGTTCAATCCAATTTTCACAAACGGTTGAACCGATTGAACAGTTTGTTAATTTGTTTGATTATAACAAAATTGATATATATATATATATAACTCATTATGTATAACTTATCATGTGCAGACGAACTGCACCGTAACTATAGTGTGATTTGCTACAAAATAGGCCCTACACATATTAAAATATAATAATATTTTATACAATCATTTATCCATATAAAAATCATATTTTAGACGGTTTAGATATTGAAAATACAACTTTAAACTTGATAGTTACATTAAACTATTTTATTACATTGATTTTGTACCATTTTAATATGGAGCATATACACATATTAGATTTGGATGAAAATTGGTATGCTATCAAAATAAATAATTCTAAATATAATGGGTGAAGTAGATGTTAATTTTAATACATGTGGGGCCCTTTTTGGGCATAATGCACCGTATGCACTAGATTAATTTTTATATATGTGTGTGTGTCTCATGTGTGGAATGATATTAGAAGAATATTCTCACTCACAAAGTGCTCTGAATTCTTAATACTCCCACACCCAAGGCATGCATACATCTATAACAATTCAAAGGATTTACATTTCGTGAAATGGAAAACCCAATTTTAATAAATAATTCGACATACACTTTCTATTTAAATCTCATTACAACTAAATCTTGAATCGTTTTCTTATTTATTATAACTTTATTCAATCCACCAATCGCCTAGTGAAGTTTAAATGCAGATGTAACAACCCACTAATGGACAGTTAGTCAGAGAGACAGATTGTGGAGTCTTATCGACAATAGACATCCGGATGGACTTTCGCAAAATGCCCTTATACATTTGGTTAATTGTAAATTTAAATCCTGTAGTTTGAGTATCTGCAAAACAGGCTCTCTTAAGTCATAAAAAATGATGCAAAATAAACCCGATGATGACGTGTATGAGGTGATTTAAATATAAAATGGCTGGAATATTATTTTAAGTATATTCAAAAAAATTAGAACACTCCTTCAAAAAATAAAAATAAAATAGAACACTATGTTTAGACTACTTTCACAAGTAGTTGTGCAAATACCCAAATTTTATTAGCATAATTTGCGATTGGACAAATTTAAGAGCTCCATTCTGCAAAAATCCTCTTGGGATGAATCCCATCGTCGTCCACAGCTTCGAGTCGAGTCAAACGTACAAAATCAAACAAAAACACGCCTGCCAGAATCCTTCACACTCTGCCATCTTATCTGTCCAATACACAGCAGCCCATAAAAAATTAAAATATTTGAGAATCATGCAAATATAAGATCGTTAGTCTCTTGTAGACTGGGCCATTATTCGGCCTCTTCACACGCACCTACCCCAAGATCCTTTTTAAATTCAAGTACTGATATAAATATATATTTTTTTATATAAAAATATCGTACAATTTCAGCCCTTCATTCGTGGAATAGAAACAATGACAAGCACAAACCACAAGTTCCAGTGCAGTTAATTTTTCCTGCATACAATATCACCACCAGTGTATTAAATCAAACACCCGTTCATTAATTAGTGGGCCCTAAAGAATACGTACCGCCCTTCCAAAAAATTAGCCAATGTCTCAATTAGGGTTGTCAAATGCACATGCTGTATCCACCTCCAATCTGACGGTTGGAAAGGATGTCTTTCTGCTTTTCAGGGCATAGATGTTCAAGGAAATTGTCAAGTTTGTTGGCAAACGGTTCTGATTGTATGATTAAGCGTTAGGGTAATATAGGATCGGGTAAAAATATAACCCCACATCCATAATTTGGATAGATCTTCTCAAGATTTGATAATTTTTCTATTGTTACATTTACATTTTAATTATTTTTCATATTTTATTTAAAATTATTATATCTATTTTTCTTTATTATGTTTGTTCTTAACCATTAACTTTACTATATTACACCATTAGCTCACTTACTCTTTTAAAAATATATATATTCAACTTTTTTACTTTTTTCACCCTTCCAAGGTAGATTCAATAATTGACCCAACTATCATAAAAAAAGTATTAACATCTACGCCAATAAAAGAAACTAAATTACTTTTATTTATGCCAATAAGTTTTAAAATATTTCGTCTACGCTAATATTTTAAAATTAATTTCATTTGTGCGAAGATTGACGATCATCAACAGATTTACAAATTAAATAGATTGTTAACATATAAAAATACTCACAAATTGCTAAGACTGCGTTTATAATTTATTTAGCTTGAAAATCTAACGGCAACAATCGATTTTTGCATAAATGAAATTCATATGAAAAGGCGTTAACATAGATGATTTTTTAAAATCCTTGGTATAACTGAAAATAATTTAATTTTTAGTCAGGATAATGTTATTAAAATCCGACCAGACTGGCCAGTTCCACCGGTAACCCCAAAAAATGCATTAGAAAACGAAAAATGCTTGTGTCGTATTTTATCTCTCGTCTTTAGATCTTTCTCACATGCACATTTTAAAATCGCTATTCTACTCTCCAGTCTTTTCTCTTTCAGTACTCTACTATGTATAAAAAATTTGTATCATGCAACCCTTTTTTTATGATTCAAACTATTAAAATATTTTATAACATTACTTCTAATATTTTTATAAACTAATAGATGTATTTAAATTATTTAAGCCCATTTGATTCTATTTCAGATGTATATATTTTATTTTAAAATTAATGAAAATTTTATTAATTATTACACATAATGCTATGCGTTACAATAGTTTATTGATATAGAAAAATTAAAAATAATTAACTATTTATAATATCATAAATTTATAATGTTGACGTCATCAGTTCAAACCAATTTAAGTAACCAGTTAAACCGGTTTGAACCATGCTAGTCTTTTTATTGGTTCGGTTTTGACAACAGTGGTCAAAATCGATATCAACACCATCGAAAGAAGATGCAAATAAAATTTTTTTGTCATGCCCACGATTTGGACCCCATCTACATGCTCTCATTAAATAAAAATAACTTATTATTATTATTATTATCTATTTTACATATCTATGTGACTAAAAATTATCATTTTAAGAAAAGTTTGGCATTCCAAAAATGTCAAAAAGAGAATAGAATAGAATGGACTATGAAAAATAAAAGAGTTATATGATTTGAATAGTAAAGTAGAAATAGATAAAGTAATTATACATAAAGATATAAAAAAATAATTATACTATAAAGTTACAATGGAAAAAAAATAGCATAGTTAGGTAGCAAAATAAGTTTTACTTTTCCTATTGCGTTCCCTTCCAACATATTTATCAATAAGGGTGTAACTCGGACTAGGTTGAGCCCGAACCCGGCCCGCCGAACCTGATTTTTAACGTTGTTAAAACTTTCTTTTCTACAATCTGAGCTAGAAGAACCCGCACATGGTAAATCCGATTTATAAATGTAATAGGGTCAGGGTTCAAGTGAACCTGAAGCACCCGAGCCCAATTTCTATTTTATATGTATTATAAAATGTATTTTATATATAATATCTAAACAATATTTCTTTATATTTTTTGTATTTTATGTTATTTATATTTAGAAATATATGTTTGACATATTGTAATTATATTATAAATAAAGTATATTACTTTCATTTATATTTATCTTTCATTACTACAATCTTATTCATTGATCTTTTTTTATGTTAAATTTTTTTTAAAAGATATTCTTTATAGATGAATGATTCTATTAATCCGGGTTAAGCAAATGTCCCCCTTCACTTATTTCAAAAACTCATTTATGATAATTTTTTTTCTTCATACACTTGTTTATTTAAATGTATTTAACGTATAAAATAAGTTTTCCAATTCTTGAATATGTGTATATATTTTTTTAGATTTTTAAAGATAAAGATATTTTAAATATATATGTACACAGATGTTTAAAAATCTCAAATATATATATATATATATCCAAAAATGGTAAAACTTAGTTTTAAATACATTTAGCTAAACAAGTGTATGAAGAGAAAAACAAAAAAACTGTTATAAATGAATTTTTCGAGGTGGGCTAAGCGAGATATTTGCTTCGCCCGGGCTAACAGGATCACTCCTCTTCTTTATATTGTTATATTTTTTAAAAATATATGGTTTAACTGTATATTATTATGTTTACTTATATGATTTGTTATTATTATACATTCATATAAATTTTTTAACTCATCATTCTTAAATAAAATGTAAATTTATCAACCTAAATTCCAACCTGAAACTCAACCCGAACCCGATTTTCAAAATAAGGTTAGGGCTTAGGTTTTACACATAAGATTAGGGTTAAGATTGACGTTCTATAAAAATAGTACATTCGAGTTTTACGAGCTTAAGTTGCACCCCTATTTACCAATGGCGGAACTTTATTTGAAAAAATATATATATATACCTCATGACATATTCAACCTAAATGATTATGCACAGGAGAAGACCCCAGTTACTCCCTATAAAAGCTTTCGTGCAGTGGATGTATGTGATGCACCCCGCACGCACCTCGTTAATGAATGATTATTAATTTAATCCTAGGATGCTAATGACTTTTCTTTTGTCCAGCTTTCCTTCCTTTTTCTTTCCTTTTCCCCGGTGAATGCGCCCCCTGCGCAATCCTCATATCTGCCGAACCGCCAAGAGCCTGAACAGTTCAGCTTCTGGGCCCAATTTCAATCTGAGCCGTTGGAAATCCTCGATTCCGACAGATTCAGAAATGAACGGAACTGAGTGCAGGTTCACCCAGATGAACAGATCGGATGATAAGCGCAACATTTAACGGCCGTCTGCGGTGATCTAACGGCGTTACGTTTGACTTAACGGCGGACGTTTCGGGTTTGCCGTCTTGGTAATGTCGATTCAGCTGTCAAATGGAGCGAAGACGTAGCGGAACATATGCTTTGCACTTGCACGGTTCCCAAACTTTTTGATGACGTAAATGCCCTCGCGTATTTCGAATAGCAAGTTCGTCATCATTCGTAAAAAGTTCGGCACGGCTGACTGGGTGTACGATACAACAGCTGCCTGAGGCTCCGTTTGTCTATTGCTTTTTGACAGAGGGTGTGTTTGGCAATAGAACTGGAACGTGATTTAAAATTTTTTAATTTAAAATTTTTTACACTCTATAATTATTATATTTTTTACTTATTTTTCATATTTTTCTATACAACTATTATATTTTTCAATTATTTCTATAAAATTACCTATATAACTAATCTATCTATTTTAACTTTATCATCTTTACTCATCATTATTACCTCAATCATAATATATCATTTGACAATTTTTACTCTTCAAAACTTTTCACAAAAATTTTTATCCATTTTCAAACACACCCATATACAATAACAAAATGACAAATAAAATATTTCTAAATTTGAAGTAATTTACTTATAAAAGATGTTTATAAAAAAAGAGTGGATAAAAATTTTATAAAAAAAAAGTATTCATAAATATTTTATAAAAAAGATAAGTATTTGTAAATCTTATAATCAGTTTCTCTAGTAGATAACTATATCTCATTCTACTTTTGAGTTTAGAATTCTAATTCAGCTACAACTCTAAAATGTTAACATTTACTTTGTTATAAGTTATAATATTTTAAATCGTCAATGATTTTATAAATTTTATAATATTATAATATTTGAATGTATTTGCAGGTGAATTTAAGTGTTTTTATAATTTATGCATAATTACATATATTTTTAAGCAAGTATGCCCCATCTAACACTTGGATTGAATTGATTTTTTGTGCTATAAATATTTACGTATTTTATTTTTGAAAATCACAATAATTTATATTGTGCTACAAGTTTTGAAAAGATTTTTAATATAAGAATGATTTACAATTAATTTGGGATGATATATAATAGATTAAAAGATTTTACAATAAATTGAACTTATTTCGATAATTCAAAATTTGCTGAAATTTTTTAAAATACATTTAATATATATTAGAATGATTCCAGATTACTTCCAAAGGTGCAACTACCAGGGAACTTCCAATGTTTAAGCATTAAACTCGTTAGGGGACTATCAAAATGGTATACATGAAAATTCAATTTACGAAAAATCAAAACATGCTACGGTACGGGGGACGTAAAGGATGGAAGCTGGGGTACGATTTGAAGTTTTCAACTTGGATATTTTTATCTTTTTATTGACGACGAGCTTATGTAACCTGTAAAAGCATAGAATTCAGACTTATCTCAAATCACAGTTTTATATTTGCAATTTTAAATAATAAGCAACGCATGTGTAAACAGTGATTTGTGAAAAAAAGCACGATTCGTCACTAAAACGCTTGGCCAAACAGGCCTTGATTGCTACGTATGACGATCTGTGGGCATGATTTAGAGAAAAGTTTACATTTTAAACCTTCATCATCATCTTTAAAAAGTTCACCTCTTACGACGTTATAAAAGCATTTTTAGCCTATGCGCAGTGCCGCAAATATCCTTACATTTTTATCAAAATCAAAAGCTCAATTCAAAATTTGATCAACTCAATCAGTCTCTCTTGTGAAATAGAAAAATTTTCAAATTCTCTAATTGGGTATCAGTTCTGATAATGATGGTTAAATGTTTCTAACAAGAATATTTTCTACATTGCACGTGAGAAGATGATGCTTTTTTAATGCCATAAGGGGACAAAAGGCTTAAATTATAAGGATGAAACTTCAAGACATTTTAAAGCTATTATGCAAATTTTAGGATTTAAAATGTAAATAATCATGCTTGGAGAGGTTGAAATGCAAATTCTCCTGACTTAGACAAAAAATTGAATATATTGAAAATATGAAGAGAAAAAATACTATTTAAAAAAGAAAGTATGTTTGTGATATATTAAAAATAAAAGATTATTAAAAAATAGAAAAATTAATATCCTAATGGGTTTGGTAGGCTACAAAAGTGGGTTAAAGTGAAGAAAACCTTTTTCACTCCTTCATATACGATTTTTATATAATATGATATTTTAACTACTTAATTACCATACTTTTCAATTAGTACATCCATATTTAGATCATTTTTCAAGTTTTTACATACCCAACTAGCATATACTCCAATTATTATCTCCCTCATATCACATTACTTTTTTATTTTTAAAATTTTCTCCTTAAATTCTTTTCAATTTTTACTTACTAAATACACCTTTAGACTAAACTTTTTTCTACAATCTTATCCCATTTTCTATGGAATGAAACAAGCTCTTACAAAATTTTGTTTGCATGAAAGTAAATATTAAGGATAAATAAAATGGAATGCTAATTGGAGTATTTGATGAACTGTTCCAAGGGGAATAACTGTCTCTCCTTTGTTGCCACATATCCATACTCTCTCTCATCTTTTCACTAATTTTGAGTGTCTCAAGTGTATGTCAATGATTTTCATTTACTATTTTATATCAAACCAACAAATTGCATGGGATACAATGAATTCAGGTTCACAAGTTTATAACACAATAAAAATGAAATAATATTGTTTCAATATATGAATTTTTAGCTTTTTGGAGAAATGACAAAGAATTTATGTTCTATGTTGTGGTTGAAGTATTATTATCTTTTTTTATTGTTTCATATAGAAATTGTCTTTCGATATTTCTATTTTTTATTATAACTCAATCAGGCTTAAGTTACTATACGGTTTACCTCAATTGATAATAATTGACTTACATCAGCAAGGGAAAAGACTAACACTCCTTAAATAGAAGAATATGCTCCTATCAAGGATTTGATCTTTAACCAATTAGCATAAAGGCCAAGACTGGTGTCAACTGAGTGATGCTCATGTTGGTAGTATTGCTATCAGTTTTAAATGCCATTTAATTAAGAAAAGTTATTGTTGTACTTTCAGCCATCACAGTGTTGTTTATGTTCGTATAGGTCATGAGAGTTATTATAGGTAAGTCCTAAGAATTAATCTGTAAGTTTTTCTTGATTAATAGCTATATATATGTATATATGTAAAGCTTAACCTATGGTCAAGGACTTAAAAATGAGGATTATTAATTACATAGTGTTATGTATCGTCCCTTCCTAGCAAAGAGTTTTTATTAGTCATCAGGTTAAAAGCTATAGTAAGTGATACATAAATGTCCTCCTTTTTTTATAATAAATTCATCTTGGGTCTCCTCAACCCACCCTACCATCATATGAGAGTGGACAAGGGTGAAGAAAAGGCCCCATAACTTCATTCAATTAGATCCTCATAATTCTTACACAAAGTTTCAACTAGCCAATTAGGGAAATTATTCCACCAAGCACATACGAAACTATCTTACGATATTGCGAATTCTACTAATGTGTGTTGTATGATTATAACTATGGAATGCATGGATATATTCATAATTTTCAAACTTCAAACAATAACTTTTAATCTTATCTACCAAGGTACCTATTATAATGCTTTAACTCTAAAAATAACACTTTTACGTTGGATTTAGGCCTGGAGGTTTTCTACCAAGATCTATCACATACGAGCCAACAACACTCGCATAAAAAAAATAATCATCTACTAATTTAAATTAATTAATAAAGAAAAATCACAATAGATAAAGTCAAATCATGCCGTCATAGTAATTATTACATTGTAATCATAAAATATAATAATAAAAGGAAATAACTCAACTAAATATAATCATGCTTCAAAATTACTTTAGATAATATTATTAAGTACCACCGACCAGAGCATCTTGGGGTCAATTAGTGGCGAATCCAGGACCTCTGGCCAGTAGGGGAAAAGTTTATCCTTTGTTTTAAAAAATTTCTATATTAAAAATAATTTTTATACGAGGACAAGTTAATTTCAGTTTGATATTTGTTTAAGAAATTCTACTTAAGCTTATGTGCATCATTTTGTTGACTATTTTTTTAAGGGAGAGATTGGTGTCTGACGTGAGCTTTCTTTTCAAAAATTTATCCATAACCTGTAAAAGATAAATATTAAAATTAATATTCTTTATGTAATTATGTTTAGATAGCTTTATACAATTAATTTGTTGCATTTTTAATTTAAAAGAATAATTATATTTGAAATTAGAATATTGATAATTTCTATTATTTCTACTTCACCTTTGCTCATTTTGGTGATTAAACAAAATCTCAATTGCCTATTCCATTTAAATTAATTGTTTAATAATGACATTAAATTTCTTTCACCTCAAATATTTGTATGGGCTCATTTTCTAAAGTAATAACAATGTAAAACCAATTTGATTTATATATCTATTTTAAATTGCTAATTCAATATCCAAAAATATTTTTCAATATAAATAAATAGTTTGACAAATTTTTATGATATTTCAATAAATTTACAAATAGACCTAGGTCTTAGTATATTTAAATTATTTGTTTAACAAAGGCAGCAAGTTTCATTCACCTTCAAATATTTGTATAGGCACATCTAATAAAAGTAATAAAAATATAAAAATAGTACTAGTGATAAATATTTACTATGTATTTCTATTTCAAAGATTTTAATTAATATCAAAAATATTCTCCAATATTAATAAATAATTTCATAAATTATTATATTATTTTGATAAACAATTTGAAATTCATCTAGCTAAATGACTCCTCTAATAATCATATTTCACACATAAGGAAAGGATTGATAATAAGCTAATAAAGATAGGTTAAAGAAATTTTTTAATAGAGTAATCAAGTCAAGGTACATTTGAGAGGTGTAAAAATATGGAGAAAAAAATTATAATGAAAATTTAGAAAAAGTAAGGGGAATAATGTAATATAATAAGAATAATGATTATAAACACAAAGAATAGAGATAAAATAGATATAGCAGCTGTATAAAAATATGAAAAATGATTATAGTGTAAATATAATAATAAAAAACAGATTTATTAGTTAAAATATCAAAGCATATGAAAAAGTATTAGAAATAAATGATGATATTTTTCGCATTTTATTAAATTCACTCTAAATCTGTTTAGTTTGATTAAGATTTTTACCATTTATTTCCGCATGTAGTTTAATATAATTTAATTTATCAATTATTATTTCTATATTTTATTTATTTCATATTTTTATAGAAATATCTTATTTATTTTATCTTCTCTCTTCTTAACATTACAATATTTCAAAAAAAATTCATAGAAGTTTTTTGGTTTTTTAATCTTTTATCCAATGGACTGAAAATTTTAAAATATATTTCTTTAATATAAGAAATAATCATATAACATTTGAAAAATCCAATATTGTTATTAATTAATGAAGCTTTCATAAGTCGTGTCACATGGAAAAATAAAAGATCTATCAATTTCAACCTGAAGGTAAGTCTGTAAGTTATACTTATTATGTATATATATATTTTCAAATGGAAGTTACAATATGACAATAATGATGTGATTGTTTTCAATAATTGAAAAATAGATGTATTATGAATTATAATAATCGATCTCTTTTTTGTTGGTAATGTATGACATAATATTTAGTATTACGAATCAAGACACACTAAGCTTCCACAATCTTAAAAGATAAGGGATAATATCTACATCCATCACTCGAAAAATTTAAATTTAAAAGACAGAAAAATAGCATACATTTTTAATTCGGATATGCCATAAGGAGAAATGAGACATGAAGCCGTAAAGAGAGAAAATAAGATTAGGGAGAAGTCTAGCTTGAGAAAGGAAGTAAAGATGGTAATAATACATCCCAAATTGCTATTAAATAGAAGTTGTAAGTTGGAATAATTAATTACAAGAATTAAAAACATGCATCTTGTAAAGAGAATATTATTAGAATCAATGAAAAATTAAATCAAAAAAGAATCTAGCTAACAACAATGTTAAAATGGTAAAAAGAAAGTCTTTCTAATAAATGCATACAACATATGGTTGAGTAAATGCATGAGGCTATCTTGTTAGAATCAAGGCCAAAGAAGTAACTAAAACAGCTATAATATAAATACATTAAATTATATTTTTGATAAGAGAGGGGCAATAAATTCCGACCAATGGGGGCAATAAATTTTAGCAAGTAGAGGCAATCTTAGAAAAATATTATACTGTATAACATATATAACAACATTTTTTAAATTTCAATGGGGACAATTGCTCTCACTGGTTTGTACATGGATCTGCCACTGGGGACAATAATACATAAATAGAATAAGTAAATCCAGTAAGTGGAATCAAATATAAAATAATGAGTATTAGATGCATTTTATGTGATCTAATGCAATATATGCCTATACAATCCTCTTTTCTCCTAATATCTAGCTTCATGAATACGTCTACTAAGCTTGTCCATACAATATTGTGTATTCTCATCTTAGGTGGGCTACAAAATAATTTGATCATGATTTGTATATTTTGCCAATAAAATTCTATGATGCAAGCCTCTAATAAAAAATCTAAACTTTTCATCTAATTCAAAAGGTTCGAAAACCTAGATATCAAGTATTGAATTATTGAAATCGGAGATCAGGACCACTTTGTGTGAAGGAACATGTATGGATGGATCCAAACGCACCAAGTCGCCCACTAGAGCCAGTTTCGTACCACCTGCATGGGGTTACCGCCTGTGCTGTTGCTCAAGCCTTGTCACTAAGTCGTCCAAACAGGCCTAGCTTCTTAGGTTGACTTTGTTGCTAAGCTGTTATTATTGTTAGGCTCCTCTTCGTGGGCTTCTCTTGCCGGGTCAAGCCTAGATCCCCTGCCAAACGCCACCATCATCAACTGCCTTTGGTGCCTCTCTACTGAGCCATACCTAAGCTTAGCCTGGTTTGCCAATCCACAAGCTAGTGTAAGCCTAGAGCCAAGGTGAAAAGGGGAAGACGACAAGGGGTTTTCTTGCCAAATTTCCAAGTGTGGAAATTTTGTAGTTTTTGTATTCTTTGGGTGGTTTTGTGCAAAATTTCCTCTTGCCTCTAATTCAGATGTAACCCATCATCTTCCTCCCTTTGCATTATTGTTTGTCTCAATTTCTTTTGTATTGAATGAATATCTTTGGATACAAGTGCAATTAGAATAATTGAAAACATTTAAAAGTATTAATTATTGCCAAACTTGAATGAACAATATAGTTCTAATAAATTAATGACAATTGTAATGATAAATGTGTTGAATTCTATCAAATGTGAGGGCACAAATGCAATTTTTAACTAAGTAAAAAAACTACAGAACTCATATTGTAAACTTATAAACTTTTCCCATGTCAAAAGAAAGATTTAATCTCAATTGGTTTTGTTAATCATCTAAAGGGGGAGAATGTGAACTCAACTAGTCAAACTACAAATCAAGTTCTATCCAAATTTTGATAATTAACAACCAATTTTGAAAGTACCGAGGCTACAAATGAGTTTTATGTTATGATTGAAGTCAGAATTCTAAATTTCAAGTGACAAACATTCAAATTATAAAGCTAAGTCGGCTTCAACATTAACTTGGGTCAAATCAATAGCCAAATTGACTTCAGAATCAACTTTAGGAAGACAAAGAGTTGAGTAAAGGATTTTCAAAACTGAAGCTACATTCCAAGTTGACTCAACATTCGACTAGGTAAAATCACAAATTGAAGTCAACTGAGACTGTGATTTGGAGTGCATCGGCCGATTGAAGTTCCCTCTGGCTGAAGTTTGAAGACTTAAGTTATGAAACCCTAACGTAAGGAGGATTTAATGTGTGCATTTAACATGTACATATGACTTATATGTGAATTAAATGGGAATTTTGGATGATTTTAGAATTTTATGATATTTTGAATTAGGATTTCCATTGGAAACGGTGATCAAAAATTTAATCGCCGGAGCCCAAAGTGAGTCGGTATGACCCGAGAGGCTTAATGAGGATTTAATGGTGACAATATGTCATGAATAATCATGTTAATTACCATGATTTAATTTATGGAGATTAAAGTGTAATTATGGAATTAAGATGAAAAATTATAGAAAATTCATAACTTGACGCCTACAAGGCGAATTTCAATGAAATTTGAAAGGTAAGCTCACGACGGTGGGCCCAATATTATGAATGGATTGGATTAAGGGAATCATGATGGGATTAGGGTGATAATTAATTATTTTATCCCAAATCCAAAAGATAAATTCAAGTGGTCATAACTTGACGTAGAAACGTCGGTTTGAGATGAAATTTGAAATGATGGAATAAAATTATGAAATCTATGAGATGAATGGAATGGATTAAGTTAATTATAATGGAAAGTTGATTTCTTGGAGATCAAGTAACAAATTACTTAAGAGCTAAGTAAAGAAGGGCAATTGTGGACAAGTGGACGGTCAAGATGTGAGCTGATTTTTGGATTTTCAAAAATGGTGAAAATGTATTTTACATGGCTGTAAAATGTCCAGCACATGAAGGGGGATAACTACACATTAAATTTCTGTGGAAAAATCAGCCAAGAGGGGCCCACAGCTAGATCATATCCAGCTTATAAAATGGTGTACACGTCCATATGAGAGAGAGGTTTTGAGAAATTTCAAAGTGCTGAAACTTGCACCCCAAGGCAGGAGCTCACATTCAGCTCTACAGCCAGAAAATAAGGAAGAAAAAGAAGGAAAATAAAAGGGAAAAGGAGGGATTACCCATTTAATCAAGTAAGTATATGATTATCTTGATTTTATGCCTCAAATCTGGAAGTTATATGATGTTGTAAACTAAAATACGAACGGAATAGTCAATGGGTGAATTTTAGCATGAAATTTTTGAAAAGAATAAGTATGGGGTGATTAAGGAAAGAACCAATTTTCAGCTTAAAATGATAAGCCAGTTGCAAATTAAAAATCCGAGAAAATCAACATGAACAGGGTTGTACGGGTGGTAAGATCAGCTACATCAAAGAATTTTTAATAATTTTTATAAAAGTAATTTTGGCTGAAAATTTTATAGGGTATATAAGACATATTGAGTATAACAAGAATAAAATAAAAATTAGGTTTTTATGGGTATAAATATACCAATAATTAACGTGATTCAGGCTGTCTGAAAATGGATTCTGCTGTCCAGCAAGGTAAAAATACCAAAATAAATATAAATTATTAATTTTTTGTACTGAAAATATTATTTTGGTTAATTCATATAGTTATTAAGTTATGGTATAAATTTTAGATCAAAAATACTTTATTTGATATTAATTCAAGATTTTGAGATTTCAGTACGCGTGATTTCAGCATATGTAGATAGTTGGAGAAACAAATCAAAAAGAAATATGAAACCTATATAGAAATGATCAAAATTGATATATATGTTAATACCCTAAATTTTAATTAATAAAAGTGAGATTATTTACAGAAAATTCGAATTTATAAATCTGCTTAGGGTTATGTGTCAAAAGACACGTTAAATGGGTGAAAAATGGGTTCCAAAGTTGCTGTTTTGAAAACCTATGATTAGTGAATTTAAATTCCATAAAAATATCCTAAGTATAGTGGTAATTAAGGATAATTATCATGCTAAAATGTGGATTAAATTGCTAACTTGGAAAGTTTTATGAAATGCATCATATATGTGTTGTTAAATGGCTATATGTAAAAGGATAGGCATGCATGAGTGGTAAATAACCTATGCAATTTGGTTTTTGCAAAAATGCATGAAAATATGAGAAATTTTTTGAATATATTTCTGTTTAGAATTGCATGATGTTAATCTCAAATTTTGGGATTAATTAATGAGGCTTAAGGCAACAACGGGTGCTTAAAATGAGCAACGATGTGTGAATTTTGGAAAATAAATGAAAAATAACTTAAGAAAGATAATGAGCCATTAAATGATAATTATTGGATGAATTTTATATGGTTACCCTTCTTATGGGACTAAATGTGATGTGTAATAGCTCATGTAATGCATAAGTATGTGCTATACGGGGATAATGACTTGAGAAGTTGAAGAAATTATGTATGTTAATGAAAATGGGTTGGAAAACTGAGTTGAATGCAAGCAAAGTAAATATATGAATGTTATATCATTCTTATATGTATAGGCAAAGACAAAGGGATAAGCGAAACGGAAAGCTAAGTAAGCGAGGTAAGCAAGCAACTTTCTAAATGATTTTAGTTTTTATTACAAGGTATTTAAGGATGGTCATTCCTTGTTTATATGTGTATTGAAATATTTATTTCTATTGAAATAAATGATTGCTTATGTTTCGCAATTATGCATGAAATGTGTTGAAACATGAGTTTATACGATGTTTCATTGAAACGGTATTTAAAGAGGGATGGTGCAAAGAATTCTCTATATGAGAATGACAAGTTCCATGTGTAAGAGGATATATAATGCCGGGGTGACTAAAAGTCATGCATAGAATAGAAATCAAGTAGGCTAGTCGAGGTAGTAAGTGGACAAGGAGTCCCCCTTGACGTTGCCAAGTCGGTAGGTCCGGCGCCAAAGATGGAAAGGATCATGCTATGAAAGAGTGTTCCCTATGCTAGCGTACCGTCACATAAAGGATAACGTCATCAATGAAAATGATGAATTTGCACATCCCATGTTTATGAAATTCCCGAAAACTGGGTTTTACGAATGGTTTACGTGAATGGTTTTTCATGAATGATTTTCATGGAATGTTTATGAAAGGTTTATGAAAAGGTTTCTACTCCGCAGGTAGTTAATCACTTGCTAAGTGTCTCTACTGAATGGAGGAAAATATTTTTAAAGAATATTTTTTTCAAAATGAATTGCATGAAAATCCTAAGCTTGCTTATTAAGTTTCGACTCACGTTTTTATTTTCCAAACCATAGACAGGTGAAAGATGAGACCTGGCAAAGGAGCAGGAGCCATCCATTGAAGAAATGGGAAGACATTATAAGTTTCATGTTAATGAAAAACTTATGTCGTATGATTGTAAATACTTTGATGTTTTGTGTTGACACCTATGATGATACATATAGTGACATCTGATTTATGAGATCGTTTCAAATATGTTATGAAAATCATGTCTAGTTATGACATTATTGGATAGAAATGACTCAGATATGCATGAGATGAAAATAAGGAGGAATTAAACTCCTATGAAAAGATATTTAATTGGATAAATATCCGTTAAAACTCGCTGTGTGATAGGGCAACAATCCTGATCACGTTTACCAGTTGAACGATCTTGAGGTAAGGTTGTGACGCTCGGGCGAGGCGTTACATAAGCTGTAACTTAAGTCGACTCCACTTTTGACTTGGTTGAAATCAAATGCGAAGTCAACCTAGAACTCAATGCTTAAAGAATTACGTGAAGAGATAAATTTTTTTTAAGTATCAAAAGTGAAGTCGCAACCTCAAGTGGACTCCACATGCAACTTGGGTTAAGTCTCACGTGATGTTAACTCAAAAGTAAGACTTGGAGGGAAAAATACCTAAAGAAGAAAGTTTTGAAGGTTTAGAATTCCAATGTATATTAAAGTTGAAGGCCAAATCAACTTCTCATACAACTTGAGTGAAGTCTCAAGTTACAAAGTTAACCTCACATGGAACTTAAAAAGTGAAGGCTAAATGACAAGTATCTAAAAGACTGAAGTTGCAGGCCAAGTTGATTCTAATATTTTACTTAAGTGAAGTTGTAGGCCAAGTTTACTCCAATATACAACTTAGGTGATATCGCAGTTCAAGTCGACTTTAAATGCTACTTGGATCATAACAATCATAAAATTTTCAAAGTTGGCACATTAAATGCGCACCACCTCTCTCCCAATGTTCGAGTTTCCCTCAAAACTATATAAAGTACATCATGTGGAGTTATGAGGGTTAGTAAGAGAATTAATTGAGCATCTACCTTTTACTTTTAAGCATTAAAGAGTTCATTAAGTGATCTTTCAAGCAAGACTTTCATAGCTCACTTCAAGTGCCTCAACTTTTTTATCTTCTTCAACTCTTAAAAGTTTGCTACTATGCTTTAACTACTCCACACAATTTTAGAAAATGTAGGTTCATTTTATTTACTTATTCTTCATTGTATTAAGCTGTTTAGTTTGGTATTAGAGACCAATGTCAATGTGTGATACAAGTAGTGATCGATTAGAGTTGAACTCATCAACTACTTATAAAATTATTGTAAGAACGCCCCCTAGAGTTAGAATCTAGAAGAAAGCAGAGACTCTAGTTGTAATCCTATTGTGAGGTGGAATCCAAAACGCAAAGGAGTATGTGCTTGAAAGAGTGAAGTAGGGGTATTATACGAACCACTATAATTTCTTATATTATTTGTGTGTGAGTGTTTTATTTCTCGCTTTCTCTCTCTCTCTATCTTCAGCTTTATCTGTTTTATTCAAGAGGATTAATTTAATCTGATGTGTCAAGTTTCAAATTATCAAGATATTTATATAATCTTATTTACCCGTTCCTTCTTGGGTTAAGTCATCTGTTCAAGATTAACATTAATGAGATGGAACTCTAGAAAAAAGGGAATTTCAAAGCAAACTTTTCAGAAATATAATTATAGGTTCAAAACTCAAATTTACCATAGTTACAAATGAGAGGGATAGATAAATTCAGAAGGATGTGTTAATAAATATGATGTTAGAAGATACGGAGATAGCTTGGAAGCAATGAGCCAAGTTGAGCTAGTTGAAATGTAATGATAAGAATACCAATTTCTTCCATAAGACAACTTTAGAGAGACGAAGGAGGAATTTTGTAGAAGTACTTTGATATGAGAATGGGCTGACATTAGTAAAAAAGAGGAGAAAATGAAGCTAGTGGAATGATAGTTTAAATTTGTGTTCTTTTCTAGCCAAAGTGAAAGTGTAAATGGGGTGATAAGTCACATAAAAATAGAATCTCACAAGAGGATAGTCAATCTTTCATTAGGGAATTATCAAAGGAAGACATGTAGAATGCGGTAAAAAACATGGACCCAATAAAGGCACCAGGGCTTGATGAAATGTCAGTAGGATTTTTTCAAAAATACTGGGAAGTAATGTGGAGGAGATCTTTGGGGCTTGTAAATCAATGTTGGAAAATAGAAATCATAACTAATAGTTCAAAAATTTTCAAGAGATAAACCAAACAATAGTGGTCCTTATTCCATAAAGGAAAGGTGCATATAGTTTAACTAAGTTCTATCCCATAAGTCTCTGTAATGTAATTTAAAAGATTATATCTAAGATGCCAGCCAATCGATTGAAAAGATTTCTTCATGGTCTAATTTCAAGAGAGCGAAGTGCTTTTATTCTAGGAAGATCGATAATCAATAATGATATCCTAGTGTATGAGGCTATCCACATTCTTAAAGGAAGAAGATAGGGGAGAAGGGAGGATATGACAATGAAGCTCAATATGGCAATGACCTATGATCACGTGGAATGATAGTATTTGCTGCATGCCATGCGAAGAATGAACTTGCCTGATATTTGGAGCCAATGGATAAAAGTATAAATTTCGTCAGTGACATATAAGATCCTCTTCAATGGGGGTCTCTTAGATATTATCACTCCATCAAGGTGGCTAAGGCAAGGGGACCCATTAATTCCCTATTTTTTCATCTTATGTACAAAGGGTCTATCTCAGTTAATAAAAGATAACTATGAAAAATACAAATTACAAGGGCTTGTAGTGTGTAAGGAAGGCCTGAGACTTACATATTATTCTTCGCGGATGACATGTTGCTATTACTAAGAGCATTAGGAGATAATGTGGATCATTTGAAGAAAATTTTGTAGAAATATGAAGAAGCTTAATGACAAAAAGTAAATATTAACAAAACTTCAGTCTTTTTTAGTAAGAACATTGAAGCAGAAAAAAGAAAAGAAATTACAGAATTATTGGGAGTTGGAGATCAGAATATGACAACAAATATGGGGCTTCCTATGTGCTTTAGTAGGAATAAATTAGTAATTCTACAAAATATGTAGATATAGAACTAGAAATTGCTATCAATCGGAGACAAAGAAATTCTAATTAAAGTCGTCACTTAAGCTATCTCCTGTTATATTATGAATTTATTCCTCTTACCTAAGAAATTATGAGAGGATCTAAAATCATGCTTAACAAATTTTGGTGTAGTGAGGAGGAGGGAAGGAGGAAGATTAGTTGTGTTGCTTGGAGTAAGGTATATAAATCAAAAGAAAGAGGAGGACTAGGTTTCAAGGAGCTGATGGACTTCAATAAGGCAATGATCATGAAAAGGGCATGGAACCTAATTGTGGAAGTTGATTTCGTTTGCTCACGAGTTCTAAAAGTGAAGATTATCCAAGAAAAATCTTTTTGGAGTGCAAAGAAAACTCAGGCAACTCCTACATAAGGCAAAGTCTTCTAAAGGTGAGGCCCATATCAAAGGTAGAGTGTAAATGACATGTATGGAAATGGAGTAAAGACAAAATTCTTCGAAGACTATTGGGAAAATGGTAGGTCGATAAAGGTTGGCCCCTTCCCTATAAATACAAATGAAGAAGCCCTTATTGAGGATTCCAATGACAAACAGGGAGATCTAGAAAGGAAGAAGTCATCAAATAGGTCATGGGCTTGGTGGGATGGGAGCAAATAAAGGAATTATCTTTACCAAGATATGAAGAGAAGAGTGAGATATTTTTTAGAATGGAACCAAATGACAATTTCATTGTAAAATCAGCTTACTCCCTTATTCAACGGTCGAAGGAAAGGAATGAAAATTATTGTAATAATGCGAATGAGAGGGAGAAGACTCAACTTCTGAACAATATGTGGAAAATAAAAATCCCTTGAAAATATAGTTATTTGCATGGAGAATCATCACAAGATCTCTCCCTTTGAAAGTTAACCTCAATAGAAGAGATGTGATGATAGAAACTACGTGCCCTATATGCAAACAAAGAGGAATCATGGAGGATGAACTTCTCTAATTCTAGTATTGTTAACTAGCATCAGTTTATCTGAAGCTGCCTATTTTTGATCTCATATTCAAGGGGCCCTAAGAAGAGTGGAAGAAAATTGTCACTACTTGCTAAAGTTATAAACCATCTTTCCTTCCCTTTATATATTATAATTTGTTGGAAAATATGGTACGCAAGAACAAGATGATGGCGGAGGGCAGTCCTTTCTCTATAGCTAGAGTTGTGGAGTGGTGCATTGGCTATATAAACTAATTTTAGTCTACCAAAATGTTAATAGATGGAGAGTAGTTTATTCATAATAGGGTAACAAGATAGAAATGTCCTGTAATGGGATTCATAAAGGTAAATGTAGACACTGAAGTTTGTATGGAGGAAAGCCATATTGGCTTTGGAGCTATGGCTCAAGACTAGACTGACAACTTTATGGGAGTCTGGAGTGAATCAGTAGGGGGATTGTTGAATACATTAGAACTAGAAGCAAAAGTCACGCTACAAGGTATGGAATAGTGCTTGGAGTTTGGTGCAAAAGGATAATATTTGAATATGATTCTCTCATATTTTCAAATCTTTCAAATGGAGTCGCAATACCTAGATTGGGTCTGAAACATCTCATTGAGGAGGTAAAGTATTTGAGATTAAGATTTGAGCTAACTTTTTTATCAAATCCTAAGAGAAATTAATCAGGTTACCAATATTTTAGTTAAAGTAGTTTTTTGTATAGGGGGAAGCTAAGATTTGAAGTGTTCGTAATCTCTCCACAAGTGCATGGATTGTAGATTATAATGTATCAATATCGATCCCACAGAGAATTCAGGACTTAAGACATTGGATTTAAATACTTTATAACAAAAATCAAGAGAATATGATAAGAAGGAGAATGGAAAAAATAAGAAGAAATTTGATCTCAAGTATGTAGAATAGGGATTAGAGATCATAAAATGAGAATATCTAGGATCTAGGATTTTAAATATATCTTCTGCAATGGATACATGATATGATTACTTAATTCAGATATTAAGTATTAAAAGAGAACTATCCCTATATTATATTTGTACATTCTTTCAAAACCTATAAGACATACCTTAATCTTCTTAACCACCTATTTTCATGAAATTAAGTCAATTAGAATTCATTAAGTTTTGGAAAAGTTTACGAGATTCCTTAAGTTCATCATGCCTATTCTTATAGTCTTAGATTTTTAGGTTTAATAACTTAATTATTGTTTATTAGAATTCCACGTTTTGGTTCATTCACCTAATATATGAGAATCATTGCCAAAGTATAGGCTTTCGCACCAAGCAAGCATTAATCCACCAAGATATCAAATTAACACAATATTCTTCATATACTAGATAATGGGTTTAGCCTAGTATGTTTATGACTAAACCTAAATGTAAAATAAAATTATATCTCAAACTCATCACAAATAAGACAATATAATCAAAAGGAAAGAAAAGAACAACTTATTGATTGGAAGCTCCAATGATGTCTTGATAGCTCCAAGCAACGTGTTCCCTTGCTCCTTATGCTTGACGCGTTACTTGGAGTTATCAAGACACCATTGGAGCTTCCAATCAATAAGTTTTTTTCTTTTTTTCTTTTCTTTTAATTACATTGTCTTGTTTGTGATGAGTTTGAGATATAATTTTATTTTATATTTATGTTTAATCATAAATATGCTAGACTAATCTTGTTATCTAGCATTGAGGATATAACATGCATGCAATATAGGATGCTTTGAGACATTTCTAGGAGGTATTTATATAGAGATCTAATGGGTACTTGCGCATACAATCCAAATTGTGCTTGACTTTGCGTATCCAGCCCCCACACAGTTTGAACTGTATGGCACTCCAGAGTGCTCTGCTTGCTTCGAAAATTATGTATTATACCTAAAAGTTTTTAGGTCTCGAGTCAAACAAATTCTAAGTTACTTCGATCATTGTTTTGAGCACTTTTAATTTTTTAAAATCATTAAATGGAAAGAGTCTTAGTCCTCATGCTTCGACTCTTCAAGAATTATGCGTGTTTTGCACTGATTTCATATGATTTTGTACATATAAATCAATTGTGAGTATTTTATAGTAATTAAAGCTAAATTAATCAAAATATGATTTAAATTATCTTAAAAACTTAAATTTTTCTTAATTAATATTCAAAATAAATAGTATAAAAGTGATTCAATAGGTGGGGCAATCTTTTAACTTGTATTTCACATTTTCTATATAGAGATTTTTGTTCTTGTAGGTTTACTAGGTGGTTTTCTCTAGCATTTTCTTCTAAATTTTGTGGCAGGGATGGTTGGGTGAAAACTTAAATCAGACTTACCCTAAAAAATAATAATGATAACAATTTAAGAGTAAATGCATATTCTTACTCATGTTATTAATAAGCTTTTAATGAAATAAAATAAATAACATAATCAATGTAAATAAGTTATCAAAGATCATATAAACAACCACTAGTCAGGCGGTCCACTAATAAACACTACCCATTGCTATATGGCGTGTACTTCCTGAATATTTATTGGCAAGTCATGTCTCTTAATTTTCCAAAAATAGATCATTGTTTCTAAGTTGCTTTGGTGGAGCATTATCTTCAAAATTTATGGGAGGAGCAGTTTATCTTATGCTTGAAAATTTATAAGAATGTTTCAAAACTTGTAATTAATATGGAGATAAATATAGATATATAGGGTGTGTTTGGGAATGGATAAAACTTTTGATAAAAAGTTGTAGAGAGTAAAAGTTGTCAAATGATGTGATATGATAGGGGTAATGATGAAGAATAAATAGGATAAAGTTGAAATAGATAGGTTAGTTGTATTGATAGTTGTGTAGAAATGATTGAAAAGTAGGGTAGTTGTATAGAAAAATATAAAAAAATTATTAAAAAATAGGATAGTTATGGAGAGTAAAAGTTTTAGAATGAAAAGTTTTAACTTGACAACTTTTTCTTATTGCCAAACATACCCATACTAATAAAAAAACACATAAATTAAATTATTTAACAGGATCGAACAAAGCTATTTGAGCATATTAGTGATTACTTGACGTAATAATATATTCCTAGGAATCAGATTCCAAAAATAAAAATTCTCCGTAGCATCTACAAAAATGAGAGGACAGGTGCATCACTCCTACCTCAGCCAACTCATCTGATTTTCAAAATCTGTTACTTCGACGTGTCACGTGCGCATGCAGCGAGGGAACGGGTGCAACGGTCCAAGAGGGCATTTACGTAATTTGACTTTGCAATTCCATTGGTCCGTCGAGCAAGCACGGTACAGCAGCGTCGCCTTTTTGCGCAGAAACGGCAGAAGACGAACTGCAAAAAGCTGGATCGCCGCATGCCCGCAGGCCACATCGCTTTTTCTCTTCCCAGTTTAACCCTTTCCTTCGCTCGGGAACTAGAGGAAGGGGTGAAATCCAAAATAAGGAAAAATAGAAAAGAAACTTCGGTCAAATCCCAAACGCTATTTCCTTTTGGATTTTTGTGGAAATTTCATTTTCTTTCGCCCTCTGTTGCTCTTTCTCAAATCATTGAAGAAGGGAGGAGGAGGCTGGCGCAGGTTAGTGAGAGCAGCGCTAAAGAGCGCCTCTGCTGGAGAGCATCCCCCCCTTCTCTTCCCTCTCTAAGCAAGCTCTTCTGAGAAGAAGCTCTTTGCTCCTCGCCGGAAATGGCTGCGCCAGTTAGTGGCATCCGGCGGATGGTGGCGCTGCTGATTCTGCTGTCCATGACGGTTCTATCGTGTGCAAGAATGATGGGCGTGTCGCAGCAGACTCTGGAGATCGGGAAGCACTTGCAGAGGCTGAACAAACCAGCTGTGAAGAGCATAAAGGTCGCTGCTTGCCATCTCTTTCTTTCTGGTTTTTTTCTTGTGGGGTTTTTCAGAAGCAGTTGCATTTTTGGTAGCTGTTTTTTTTTTTTAATTTTTTTTATATAGTTGTCTTTTAGCTTGATTATTCCCTTTTCCCCCACAAAAAAGGTTTTGGAGAAAAAGCATTTAGTGGGATTTCAGACATTTATTGAGTTATTTCTTTTCTTTGGGATTTTAGGAGAGTTCATTTATTGTAATTTTCCCCGTACGAGTTTTTTTTATTTAAATTGTTGCTTATATTTCTTTTTCCTTGGAAAAATAATGATGAAAAAGCAGAGCCCAGATGGAGATGTAATCGACTGCGTTCATGCCTCTCACCAACCTGCCTTTGATCATCCATTCCTCAAGAACCACACTGTTCAGGTCCGCTTCTCAAGATCCATAGTTTCTGATTTCTTTCTTATATATTTCTTTTTGACTTTTTAAATCCGTTATTAGTATTTTCTGAATCTTATGGGGTCTTGCTTTTATGACAGCTGAGGCCTTCTTTCCATCCAGAAGGGCTGTTTCGAGAAAGCAAGGTTTCATCATCTTCAAAGGAATCAAAACCCATCACTCAGCTTTGGCATTTGAATGGGAGGTGCCCCGAAGGCACCATACCCATCAGAAGAACCAAAAAAGATGATATTCTCAGAGCAAGCTCCATCAAAAGATATGGCAAGAAGAAGCATAGAAGCATCCCCAAGCCTCGGTCTGCTGACCCTGATCTTGCCAATGAAAGTGGCCATCAGGTAAATCTCACAGTTTTATTATTTCGGAATCAAAAGAAAGAGCCCCCAAACCCCCACTTTTCTCCCTTTTGCTTTTCTTTACTAGGGGGGTTGGTCTTGTTGCTTGAATCTTATTTATGTAAGTAGTTCGATTCTTTAAATTCTTATTTGTTCGTGTGGGGAAGTAGCATGCAATTGCGTATGTGGAAGGAGACAAGTACTATGGAGCAAAGGCTACAATCAACGTTTGGCAGCCAAACATTCAGCAGTCAAATGAGTTCAGCCTGTCCCAGCTGTGGATTTTAGGGGGTTCTTTTGGTGAAGATCTCAATAGCATTGAAGCTGGATGGCAGGTATGATTGCTGGTGCAATATCACTATGGCCAGAAAGTGAAAGAAAAAAACCACCTTCTGCAAAAATTTTCCCAGTGATTCTCATTTATTAGATATGTCTGTAATGCAAATACAGGTCAGTCCAGATCTTTATGGGGATAACAACACCAGGCTGTTCACTTATTGGACTGTAAGTTTTTCTTCACTTTCAAGTTTCATCTTCTTCTGTTCCCAGCTTAGATGAGACGAGGGTTGGATTAGGATGGAATGGAATCTCCTATTTTCTAAAAATACTTTTCCCGATCTCAAATAATAACAACATATATATATACACACACAACTTTTCTCAATTCCAATATATATTTTTCCACTCCCAAAACATAACAACACTTTTTTCATCCTACATTCTTATCCTATCATCATCCCATCTAAGGTGTGAACAGATAAGTTGATTTTTCTGGAATGACTTCAATTATTGCCCTGCTTTTTACTGGTTTCTACTGCAGGAGCTTGTTCTCAAATGTCCTTTCTTTTTTTGGATTTTTTTTAATTTTCATGCAAAATGACAGAGCGATGCTTATCAAGCCACAGGCTGCTACAACCTCCTATGCTCTGGCTTTATTCAAGTAAATAGTGAAATAGCAATGGGGGCCAGCATCTTCCCAGTTTCTAACTATCATGGTAACCAATATGACATCAGCATACTGGTCTGGAAGGTAAATACAAAAGCATCCATGATTTGGGTAAACCAGAAGTGGAAAAAAAAAAACAATTAGAGAACAGAAGGGAATCTCTGACAATGTTGTTCTTCTCAATGTATTATTGGTGTTCACATCCCAACATGATTTCATTATCATTTTGTTTTAACACGCACTGATAATCTTTTATTTGTTTTGAGCAGGATCCAAAGGAAGGCCATTGGTGGATGCAATTTGGGAATGACTATGTGTTGGGTTATTGGCCTTCTTTTCTCTTCTCCTACCTGGCAGACACTGCCAGCATGATTGAGTGGGGAGGAGAGGTGGTGAACTCGCGGCCAGATGGTGAGCACACCTCCACTCAGATGGGGAGTGGCCATTTTCCTGAGGAAGGATTTGGGAAGGCCAGCTACTTTAGGAATATTCAGGTAGTTGATGGATCTAATAATCTGAAGGCTCCTAGAGGGATTGGTGCTTTCACTGAGCAATCCAATTGCTATGATGTCCAGCATGGTAGCAACAGTGAGTGGGGAAGCTTCTTTTACTATGGCGGGCCTGGTAGAAATTCCAAGTGCCCTTAAGGATATCCAACTTCCTCTTTCTCAACCACCTTTCTCCGTGTATCAAATGTAATCCTAACGGTTATTTTTGCTCTCCCTTTCTTCCCTCGTAGGCAGTAGTTACATGTGCATGCCTCTTCGTTCCTTCTCTAGAGGTTTGATGGCCACCCATGATGTTCTTTCTTTCTTTTCTTCTTCTTTTAATTTTTACTTGATGCTCTCTGCATAAGAGGTTGGAGAGAGATCCAGTTTCTCAAGCCTAGAGAAACCACCTTCTATATGTAATTTGTTTGTCTGCCCCCTTCTTGGGTTGATATGTTAAGTTGTTAATGAATCAATGGATGTATTGAATTTCTTGGTGGGTGTTTTGGATATTGTGTATTTGGGCGCATGGATAATTTCCATTCAATTACTACTGGAAGTTTGGCAAAGTCCAATTGCATTTCCATCCATCACAATGTCTAAATTAAAAACACATATAGGTTGCCTTTGGAGATTCCATGCGATGAAAGGAGCAGCAAATAAAACCAAAGATGTACCTTTCTGTGATCCTTTTGTATTCATGCCCTTTTTAAGTGCGGCTTGTTTGGATAATAATAATATATTTGATTATATAGCCAATGAAAGTAAGGAAAAGGTTGGAGGAATGATAGGAAAAAATCAAGCTAAATGATGAGAAAATGAAGTTATTCCTTGTGCTTCTGTAATAATCGTATTGTAACGTACCGCAAGCCCCGTGTTTTTAAGATTTCCATGAAAATTTCATCATCGGATGTCGAATTGTGTGGCAATTTCATACTAGAAATGGATTGGACTGTTTTGCTTGTGAAAGGTGTGAACCCCACAAACAAAGATTTGGCAGCAAAGGCGAACTATAAAAATGTTTGAAAAGTCTGGCCATGCATGTGAATGGCTTATATTCCTTTGAATCTGCTAATCACGCTTCCCAGGGACTACACTTTCTACTTTTTGATAACGCTTATGGGTCACATACGAAACTTTATATCTTGACAGATTGATCTTATTATTTTGTAGCCTCCCAACCAATCACCACAAACCATGTGTGCCAAAATCAATTTACGTAATGGTTAAGATAGGAATAAAACAAAGAATTAGATTTTACCCATATTTGAAAATAATCCCAGATTTTTCAATATAAATTGTATTGTATGTGAATCAGTTTAGCTAATTTTGGCACTTAATTCTTGACCGTTTTATGAGACAAAAGCTAATGTGTTAAAAAAACATAATTCGGGTTGATACAGACACAATGGAAGTACATACAAAATAAAATAGGATAAATTAAATAGCATCCTATTTTATAGTAGCAAGACCAAATATAAGAAGATACTAAGATTTACATGGAAAACCTTTCTAATCAAGAAGAAAAAAAATCACGGGAGAGAGATAATAATCCACCGTAATAAATAGGTTACAGAAATATACACAAGAATATCTCATACATATTCTCTGAATACCTCATATACATCCCAAACAAAGAATACTCTAATAACTCCCTCTCTTTTTTGAAAAAAAGACCCTATTTCTCACACCCTAATGGGACACCTTTCAAGGTTTTACCAATTCTCTAATTGATACTCTTATAAATAAGACTCCAATGGATATTTGCGTAACACCATATGCAATGCCAATCTCATATAACTAAAATACACAGGATATGCAATTCCAAACCTAGTCAACTACATTATGCAATCCTAAACTCATAGCAACTAAACTAAGCAAAACACAAGTCACACTTAACAAATATCCTCCTTGGATTGAATTCTACCTACATGTGCTCCAACTTGCATTAGGGCATCAATCTTACACTTGATTACACTCAACTATAAACAACATGAACTGCATTTATTTTGCACCACCATCGCATTCACAGGACTTCCCATGCTCTCCATGATCCAATGCTTATGCATTCTTAGGATCTCATAGTCATCATCTAATGTGAAACTCAGGAAAACCCAGTCTATCTCTATATGTTCTCCATGCATACTCAGCATTCGCACAACTATAGACTATCAAAACACTAGATCTGGTTATGAGGTGTTGCTTCGGAATAGATCAAACTTGATCTCTCTTGTTCAACCTCAGTCTACGTGATCCAACTTAATCACGTCCAATTATGTCAAATCCTCTTGATCTACATCGTTCGCAAGAAGCATAATGCCTCATCTCATCAAGATCTCCACATTAATGCAGAACATTTGTAGCTTTGTGAAGTCTGATGCTCCACCTTAATCTAAAACACTTATCAGATCCGACATAATCGAAGCAAAATCTGCCCAAATCGCCCGCTTCCCCGTATCCTCGTCTTCCAACCACAAGCTATTGCTGTCACAACCCTTTGCATCCTCATCACACAAAATTGCATCATGGCTCAGTAAATCTGATTTAGCTTCAAATATGCTAGATTAGCCCTAAATAGAAACTTTCGTAACTACCAATTAGCACATAACTTGTCTTCAAATCAACCCCCATGACTTTGCCTCCAAGAAAACCATTGATTCATCTATTAACACTTCTTGACAATCATAGCTCTAATATCACTCATTAGATAACATAATTTGGGTTGATTTAGATCATAGCGGAAGCACATATAAAATAAAATATGATCAAATAAATAGCAAGAAGATTAAACACAAGAAGACACCAAGATTTACGTGGAAAGTTCTTCAAATTAAGAAGGAAAAACGATGGAAGAGAGATGATAATCTACCGTGATAAACATGTTATAGAGACACACATAGGAATACCTCACACATATTCTCCGGATGCCTCATACTTCAAACAAAGAACACTTTGATAACCCTCTCTTTCACACCCCGACGACACACTCTCAAGGTTTCACTGAATCCTAACTGATCCAATGGATATCATTGTAACACCATACACAATGTCAGTCTTACACAACTAAAATATGTAGGATATACAATCACAAACTGACTCGACTACAATACGCAATCCTAAATTCGTACAACTAAACTACCTAGGATATACCTAACATAAGTAAAGAAGAAAATCGTTAAAGTTCTTTAGGGAAACAAAGTCACAACTTATGTTGAGTAATGTACACTCCCATATAATTTATGGGAAAGGTGACTATCATCTAAAAGATCATGCAAAGTTGACAACTACCTATCACCAGTGTAACTTTTAAATTCATTGTCAAATACCTTTCTTTCCTTTTCCATTATTTATCCTTTTTTATTATGGTAAAGACCTTGATAGCTATAGAATGTTAAGTGTGAAGAGTTTGATATACTAGAAAATCAAATCCTAAACTGAAAAGGGGAGAGGTTTTAGTGGTTTAAAAATGGTTCTCAGGTAAAACATAGTGTGACACATTTAAAAACCATGTGGTTGATCTCGTAAGCCAAGGTAGATAATGTCACATTATTGAATTCTAAGTCTGTGCACTACAAATGATATTAAAGCACTCCATTAGATGTGGTTCAAATGGTTGATCCATTTAATGCCAGGACAATAGTAAAAAACCTAGAATTATAGTTTGGGATGAATCAGACTTAAGTCGATGAATCTGTAAAGCCCTAAGAAGTATAGAGAGTAATAGGCAAAAAGCTTAATATTAAGTTACTAGGCTAAAATAGTTAATTTCATATATGAGACTTATAGCTTGTAGGCTAGTATAACTTTTTGAATTTGTTTATTATAACTATTTTATTCCATTTAGGTGGTATGACTTTGTTACGTGGCATGGGGATATGTTAGGGTGAACTATGTTGCCCTTAACTATTATGCACCATTCACGACATTGAGCCCAAGTTGCTGATGAAATCAAAATTTAACTAATCACATGATTTAACATTATTTGTTTTATTAGGGTATTAAAAATCTGCTTAATCAAATTTTTTTTATCATGTCACCCACATTATATCCAAGTAACTCAAAGAGGTGTACTTTAAGAGAAGGATAAACAATAGTAATGCTTCAACTAAACTTCAATATACCTCAAACCCACACACATCCTCAATCACAATTTTGGATGAGCTACATCTTGCTAAAAATAAGTACGATCATTTGTACACTATGAAAACACTTAGATATATTTATAGATGCATTAAAATGTTATAATGTTTTACGGAATCGTTTATCAATGATGGTTGTTTAGATGTTGTATTAATAACTTTAAAAGTGATATATAAACCAAATAATTGTATTGTGTTGATTTTGGACTTTTTAAGATGGAGACTTATTAACATATTAGATTTTGATGAAACAAGGCATCCTATTTAAATAAATGATATTAAATGTAAGAAGCATGACTATATACATTATGATGTATTTTATGCTAAAATACAACATTCATTTATTTTTATAATTAGTTATATTTTTTGATTTTTTCTTCGTAAATATGTTTATCTAAATGTATTCAATCTATGTACAAGGTTTTGATATTTTACAATATTTTTATATATTTATTTTTAATTTTTTAAAAATATCGATTTCAAGGGCATTTAAGTCATTTTCACCCTTTAAAAAACTTGATTTTCAAAAAATCAAAAATAAATATATAAAAATATTATAATGACAAAATTTTGTATGAATACACTTAGATAAACATGTTTATGAAGAAAAAATTAAAAATACTAATAATTATAAAACTAAGTGAATGTTGTATTTTGGCTTAAAATACGTCAAGCTGTATATAATCCAGGTCCTAAATGTAATGAGTGAATCGAATTTTCGTTTCAACGTTAATAATAGTCCCCATTTATGCATACCACACCTTAAGTAAGGTGCACCACGCATATTCCTATAATACGAGATAATAAGTAAAAGAAGATAATGAAACTTGTTTAGATTATTTGCATCTATGACAATTCAAAAGTAAAATACTTACATCTATGCCAACTATTTTTTTTTATTTATGCCAACAAATTTTGAAATATTTGGCATCCATGCTAACTCCATTTGGTGGAACCTAACGGTGTTAAATGCTTACCCAGAGAAGTTGAATCTAATGCACATTCATACCCCTTTAGAAGTTGACTTCATTTGTGGAGTCGATCCTTATATGCATCTAAATCTTCCTTGAGGAATGGACTTCATTGTGGAGGCATCTTCTTTGTCAACTCATACCTCCTTGTGGAGTCGACTCCAATATGAACTCAAACCTCACGTTGAAGAGTCAGCTGCACTTAAACACTTGTCAAAGAGGGTTTGAGTTAGTATTAAAGTCTCCTCGAAAGGGTGGACAATAACTATTATTTTCTACCTAATAGTATTTATATAGATACAAAATATTTAAAAAATCATTAACATAAATATAAAAAGTTAGTCCACGTAAATGCATTTATTTACTTCCGAATTTTCATAAATGCAAATAAACCAACTTTTTTCATTATATAGGCGATAATAAGAAAAAATAAGAATGATGGGTGTTGAAGATGTCAACATAAAGGTAGTCAAGAAGAAGTGGAAAAATTGTGCAAGTAGCGTTGGAGCAAGCAGCTAATAAGCACTGACTTATGGCGTACATTAATAAATAGAGAGGTAGAGCAGGAGGAGAAGTGGCAGTTTGTGGCCCCCTTCACTGCCCAATGCAGGCTTTAAGCGACTCAACTCTATCTGCTGTCTTCAAACCTTTAATCTTCACGGGCCACTCTGTCGGCTACTAAAATGAAGACACTGGCAAATAATTCTTTTGATAGGTGTGTAGTAGGGCTTATGATTTATAAAGAATACATTGCAAAAATGATCCAATATTATAAATGCTAGTATAGATTAAAGTGTGTATTTAAGAAATACCACAGGTGTAATTGGGTTATTTGAGTCTGGGTTAAGTTGAACTCTCAATCCTAACCCTGTCCCAATAAGTTATGTCTGAGTTGAATTCTGGTTATAATGATTAATAAAAGATAATATTATATTTGTTTCAAAACAAGTTATCAGTGATTAAATTTATTCATTTTTAGAGAAAAATACATGTAGATCAGATGTCTAGTATTCCAACAAATGTCAATGAATGCAGCAGTCTTTTTCTTATATATAAAGTAAATTTGGCTATATATATTTTTTGCTACAAATACTTGGTGAGACACGATCTTGTTAGTTCAAGCCAAAAAATCTATTTAATTTTTTTTATAAACTTGTTAATATAAGTGTATTTAATATACAAAATAAGTTTGACTATGTTTAGATATATGTATATATTTTTTGAGATTTTTAAACCTAAGCTTATTTTAGTAATTTTTAACAAGTTAAGACCTCCATATTTAAAAATCCAAAAAATGTATACATATCTCTAAATACGATAAGATTTGATTGATACATCATATACATTTAGATTAACAAGTTTATGAAAAAGCAAAAAAATAAGTTTGTTGACGTGGACTAAGTAAACCATTACCTAGATATGGAACTTTTTGCAAATGTGCCTATTTCTATTAAAAATATGTGCAATTATGTATATGCCAAGGCCAAACCTTTTTATTTTTGCAGACAATAATGTTTATTTTTGGTAAGAATACCTCGACATACCTCAATAAAAATAAACTCCTGAGATTACTTTAAAATTACTCATGACTCACTAAGTTACTAATCAAGGTGAATTTTGGCATCCAAACTAAGTTGACATTAAGCAACATAATGAATGACTTAGATTTATGAAAAGTATAATGATTTATAAAAAGTCAAAGAGTTTTCCACATAATTGCAAATATTTTTTAATATTTATAGACACATTTATAAAAAGTTTCACATCACAAGCATAATTGCTATTTATGTAAAGATTCATAGGTACAAGAACAAATAACTCAATTATGAATGGGAAATGCAACAGTGCATTGACTTCTACAGGCATGCTTAAGTGGCATGAAGCTCCATAACAACGAGGGAGAAACCCAGTTCTCCACTTCTCCCTCACATACTTTTTAATTTTAATTTACGTCTTAATTATCTAATTACTTTTTTATTTAATTTTTTTATCTATATAATTTAATCATTTTCTGTTGCAAATATTATCATTCCCACTTTACTCGTCAACAAACGGACAGACTGACATCCAATTCAATCACCCAAAATATGTTGTGGTTGAAGCATAGGACCAATTTGGTCCTTTTTGCCCCGCAATTTCCGCCTTGCTCCCGCAGTTGAATGAACGGCTTGTTTTCTGAAGGACTTTTTGAGAGAGGTTGAGAGGGCCCGGTTAACCAATTGCTGATTGATCTGCGCCCTAATTTTAGCTGTCTACTCACTTATTTGTGACCTAAAAGAATTTCTGCCAGAAAATGAAATCAGCAGGTTTATATAGGTGACTGTATAAAATATTTTTAAAATTATATATATAGGGTGTAGTTGGTAATTTTTTTGATTAATAAGTATATTTGCTATTTGATAAAATTTTTAAATGGAAAGTTTTTAGTATAAAACTTTTTTAATTTGAGAGAAGTGATGTGGTACGAGAACAATGATAAGTAAAAAGAATAAAGTTAAAATAGATAAAATAGTTGTATAGATAATTGTGAAAAATAATTGAAAAATATAAAAGTTATTTAAGAAGACGAGAAAAATGATTAGAAATAGGATGATTATGGAGGATGAAAATGTTTAGATTAATAAGATTTATTTGAATGGCAAACACACCCAAATTCGATCATGATGCTTATTACCCCTTTTTCCCATCGATATTTTTAAGTGTAAAAGAATATGCATTTGGGAACGGATAAAACTTTTGATGAAAAGTTTTGGAGAGTAAAAGTTGTCAAATGATGTGATATGAATGAGGTAGTAATGAAGAGTAAAGATAATAAAGTTAAAATAGATAAGTTAGTTGTATGAGTATTTGTATAGAAAAATGATTAAAAAGTAGGATAATTATATAGGAAAATGTGAAAAAATAATTAAAAAATATGATAGTTGTGGAGAGTGACAAGTTTTAGATTGAAAAGTTTTAACTTTACGAGTGTGTTTGTTAATAAGTAAAAGTTGTCAAGTTAAAATTTTTCAATATAAAACTTTTCACTCTCCACAACTACCCTATTTTTTAATCATTTCTTCACATTTTTCTATACAACTACCGTACTGTTCAATCATTTCTACACAACTACCAACACAACTAACCTATCTATTTTAACTTTATCTTATTTATTCCTATCATATCATATCATTTGAGAACTTCTATTCTCTACAACTTTTCATTAAAAGTTTTATCTATTCCCAAACACAACCAATATTTTTTAACCATTGTCAAACTCATTGTCAAACACGCCCTGAATTTCAGAATTCCTCCTCTCCCAATCCCTTCACATATCCCTAGTAAACGAAATTAGCGTTCTGGCGTGATCATTTCTCACTGCCATCGCTCTCTCTATAGGGTGGCCGAGTTGATGGCCCAACGACATTGAATGTGCCTGCAGTTCTTCCACCAAGCACGTGATGTGATGGTGTCCTGTCCTTCTTGTGGATAAAGTTGTGGTCGATGTAACCCAATATATATAAATTCATGATGATAAAAAATAAACCATACAGTCCAAGTACAAAGCGTTCCTAGGGACCATGTCACTACTGTCTATGTCAACAGAACCCCATATGCATGACAGGGTGAATGGTAGATGGCATGTAATAGATTTCTAAAACAGATAGAATATAATCTTATGAAATAAACATGATTTGCATGGTAATAAGGGGGTACGGTGCTTGATAGGGTGCATTAGTTAATATATTATTTTTTCGGCTGGTTAAATCGTGGGCTTTAATAACAAACATTTTTTCATTTGGGTAACCAGATAATGATCATTATAAATTGTAGGGGTGCAACTTAAGCATCAACCTCAGGAACCTGGTCTTGAAACCCAAGAAAAAATCATTATTATGGTTAGCATTTTCAAATCACAAGCCACATAATCCGAATTTGTAAGTAAGGCTAAGATGCCGAATGATCTTTTACGACCGGTCGGAAATCCGGTGATTTCCGACCGGTCAAAAAATATATATTTTTTTAATTTTTTTTGAAAAATAATTTTATAAACATGTTAATTTAGTTATATTTAATCTATAAATAAATTTTTACCATTTTTGGATATGTATATATATTTATTTTGGATTTTTAAATACAGGGGTATTTAAGTCATTTTAAGAATATTTAAAATGACTTAAATACCCCTGTATTTAAAAATCCAAAATAAATATATATACATATCTAAAAATGATAAAACTTGATTTATAGATTAAATATAACTAGATTAACATGTTTATAAAATTATTTTTCAAAAAAAAAAACAAAAAAAAATATTTTTTGACCGGTCGGAAATCACCGGATTTCCGACCGGTCGTAAAAGATCTGTACTCGGCTAAGATTTAAGCAAACTTGAACTTGATTTCCCCATATGCATATTTAATATAAAATGTGCTATGTGATTTCCCCACATTCACATTTAATATAAGTTGTTACCAGTGTTATCAGAACTGGACCGGACCGGCCGGTCCGACCGGGAACCGGTCCAGTTTCCGGTTCGGTCTGATCAAATGAAACCGTCCAAACCGGTGAACCGGCGGTCGAACCGGAATTCCGGTTCGACTGGATTCGACCGGTCGGACGGATAAACCCTTAAACAGCCAACCCTAAACTAAAGGAAAAAAAAACACGATCTTTAGTCTTCTGCTTCCTCTGTTCGTCGTCCCGCAGCCGCAGCAGGCACCGCCTTCGCCCTCGCCCTCGCCCGACGATCTGCCGTCTCGCCCGACGATCTGCCGTCTCGCCCGACGATCTGCCGCAGCGGCGCCGACGATCTGCCGCACGCCGTCTTGCCGGCTACCGCTGCTCTGTGCTGTCTCCTCTCCCGGTGCCGGCGCCGTCTTGCCGCACCCCGCACGACGACTGGGAGCTCTGTGCTGTCTCCTCTCCCGCCCCGCCGCTCTGTGCTTCTCCTCTCCCGGCGCCGGCAGCATCAAAATTCAAAACAGCAATTATCAAAAAACAGTACTCATTATTTATTTATTTAGCCCTTTTTGATTTAGCCTAATTTTTTTTTGCTTGCGTATCTTATGAATTAGTAATTATCAATGATTCAATTATGCAATTAAACAATCCTATAATATCAATTATGTCATTAAATAAATCTAAAATCTTATGTAATTATTAAAAAAATCTCTATAGGAATGATGATTATTAACTCCCATACATTCAAAATTTTAAGAAATTTTGGACCTACAAAAATACTTCATATAATCAATCCATTCTAATTAATTTTTTAAAACTCGCTATTAATTTTTTCCTACATGTTTTGTTCTTATATTGTGGTCCTTAAAATCCAACATATATATTTTGGATTTATAAAAACATAAGTTTATCAATATATTTATTTAAAATTTTTAAAAATTTAATATTTATGATGTCATAAATATGTCATGCTGACGTCACCGGTTCGAACCGGTTCGAACCAGACCAGTTCCTTTACCGGTTCAATCACCGGTTCGGTTCTGACAACATTGGTTGTTACGCAGTATAAACAATTATTAAATATTTATATGTTTTAAATTATTTACTCCATATTTGAACACATGTCATGTTGATGTTATGTTACCCGTTTACCAGTCCCATTGTTTAGGATTGTAATAATTTAAGTCTATCATATTTACTTCATTAAATCCTTACAAAATCCGTTAGTTATTCTATAATCATAGGAAATTTTAACTTATTGCTCTTAACTTGCAAACCCAAATTGCAACTTAAATCAAATTTACATAAATAGGTTGGTGACTCGAAATTCACAAGGGTTAAGACAAATTGACCTGATGCAATACATCCCTTTCAACGGCTTATGGTTAAATTAACAAAAGGATAAAAAAAAATAGTATACGTATATAAAAATTGTCAATAAAAGTTTATATAATGACTACAGAGTTATATCAACAAATTAAAGTGTCAATATATAGATATTGTGATGATAGTAAAAAATCATTTCTATATAACAATAACTATAAATTAATCAATATATGCAAAGTGTTTCAAAATCGTCAGACAAGTCTCCTACGTACGTAGTACAAAGATATTACTAATTAACCATTCCAAATAACGGTATAGATAATTCAACCATTATAGTAATGGTTCTTTAACTTAATTGACAGTGTAAAAATAATAAAAAAAACTTGTTGACAGATTTTTCAGCCCTGCTATATTTAAAGGCAGTGTTGGAATTGCAAAATTGACATGGTAATTTATTTGCAACTGGCAGAGAGAACGAGCAAAAGGGCCGGGACCATTCTACTTAGGCTTTTAGCATGTCATTTCATGCGCGGTCCTTAATGCTTGAGTGGATTCATGCAAGTTGCATTTGAACCTTATTCGTACCATTAAAATTATATTGGCTAATGGCATTTGAAAGAATTTGATTTTTTTTTAAAAAAGAATTCCTTTTCGAAGGCCTCCTTTCTAATAATCTTTGGCCTTATGATTTGTTTTATATTTTTTTCATTGCCAACAATTCCAAACGATCGCCCACGGACGACGATGAAAAATATACTTTAATAATTTGTTAGACATGTGTAAGCCTCGCCCAGATCATCAATCCTATAAAATTTGATAATTTTTTAAGTTTAGTTTATATTTTTATTTTGGGTTTGAAAATCAATAAAAAGGAAGTGACGAGGCACATGTATTTACTTTTCTCATTGATTTTCAAAAACAAAAATATCGAATAAGTGTAAAAATTGTCAAATTTTACCTACTATGAAGCCCCTATTCTAAGTAACCTATTCATTTTTAATGTTTTAATGATCGAAGAAAAATCTAACCTATTTATGAGGGCTGTTCCGGTGCAGCATCACTGCACCGGAACAGCAGTGCAGTGGGCCCAAAATGGGCCCCACATGATCATGAAATCATGATTTACTCTACCCATTGTATTTAGAATAATGTATTCTATAACCATACCAATTTTCATCCCAATCAGATACTTTAAAGTTGTTATTTACATCAAACTATTTTATTACATTGGATTTGTACCATTTTCAGATGGGGCCCATATACATATCTGATTGGGATGAAAATTGGTGTGATAATAGAATACATTATTCTAAATACAATGGGTGGAGTAGATCATGATTTTATGATCATGTGGGGCCCATTTGGGGCCCACTACACCGCTATTCCGGTGCAGCATCACTGCACCGGAACAACATCCTATATATATATATATATATATATATATATATATATATATATATATATATATATATAGAAAAAGAGAGAGAGAGAGAGATTCATGTGCTGATGGACTGCACTGTAATTATGGTGTTGTCTACTGTAAAATGACCCCTACACATATTAAAATGCAATGAAACTTTATACAATCATTTATACGTATATAAATTATACTTTAAACAATTTAGATATTAAAAGTACTATTTTAAACTTGATATTTATGTTAAACTATTTTATTACGTTAATTTTACACAATTTTAAGATGGAGACCACACACATGTTGGATTTAAATGAAAATTAGTATGCTACTAAAATGAACCATTCTAAATACAATGGGTGAGGCAAATTTTTCATTTATGATTAAGTGAGGCCCATAGTGCGTGCAGTTATGATGCAGTCCGAATGCATTTGATTATTTTCATATATACATATATAAGGGCTGATAACATGCAACTAATCACATGTTAAACCTCCTCCATACTATTTTTATTTTTTAAAAATATTTTTCATAAATCTGTTTTAATAAGTGTATTTAAAACATATGTCAATTTTAATATTTTTACATATTAATTTTTATTTTGAAAATCTAGTTTTCTATCAAAAAAATAAGTTTTAAGGGTAAAATTAACTAAAATACCCATAAAATTGATTTTTTAAAAATAAAAAATACATATGTAAAAATAATGTACAATGGTAAAATTTAATATAAGAGTTAAATACACTTATTAAAACATATTTATGAAAAAATAAAAAATAGAAAGATGTTGTATGGATGGTCGTATGTGATTCATCTAAAAAAATCAGCCCTATATAGAGAGAGAGAACCAATCAAGTGGAGTCCGTAAGGCCCCACACATTTTAGAATGCTATAATACTTTACACGGTCATTTATCCATATAAAAATCATACTTTAGATGGTTTAGATATTGAAAATACAACTTTAAAGTTTATATTTACATTAAATTATTTCATTACGTTAATTTTATACTATTTTAAGATGATGCTCATACATATATTTGATTTGGATGAAAATTAGTATGCTATTAAAGTAAATAATTCTAAATATAATAGATGGAGTAGATGTTGATTTCATGATCAAGTGGATCCAATTTTGAAATGGATTACACTATAATTATGGTACGGTCTAAATACACATGATTATTTTTCATATATATATATATATATTAAGAACGCTTTTGTAAAACTAAGTTTTATAGAAGTGATTTTATAAAACCTCGTCTATTTTTGAGATGTTAATGATTGATGCAAAATCTAATCTATTTATTATAATTAACATAATTAGTTTAGCTTAGAGACTAAGTTTCATCTAAATCTAATATATGCATCGATCACATCTGCTCAAAAATTTATGCATTCATGTGTAAATTTAGAAAAATACATAGATTTATTCACATACATATTAAAATATAGTAATATTTAATAAAATCATTTGTCTATATAGTAGTGATATTTTAGATGATTTAGATGTTAAAAATATCATTTAAAAATTAATATTTAACATTAAATCATTTTATTATATTGATTTTAAACATTTGTAGATGAGGCTCATATATTATAATTCTAAACAAATGAAAGTATTTTATGCTAATATAAATAATGCTAAATATAATAGATGAAGTGAATTTTTAATCAACCATCTAGATATTAAAAATAAAGAGAGTTCCAACAAAGAGGTGTTTCAAAGAAGTGTGTGTGTACTTAAATATATTAATACGGTACATTTGGCCCAAAATGAGCCCCACATGTACTTAAATATATTAATACTTTATACAATCATTTATTTATATATAAATTATATAGAAAATAGTTAACATGTTGAAAAAATAATTTTAAAGTTGTTATTTACATCAAACACTCTTCCACTTGGCCATCTCTCTGTAACACATTCTCAATAGCTTCAAGCCTCTTGTCAACCTCTTGACATGCTCAAAGACTTGCTCTACTGCTCTAGCAAGTCATGCACTATTTTCAGAATATGAGACGTCAACATATAAATGATCTAGTTTTGATAAGTCAGCAAAAGAGGGTGATGATTATGGTAAATTGGAATGAGCATGCGACATAGTTACTGTATGAGAAGATATGCACATTGATAGCAATACTTCGTTGAGAGTGACCACAACTATGAAAAATTTAGGAGTTCTGGATAAAGTGACTATGGGAGTGGCAATTACAAATGTAAGGATGACGATGACAAATGCAGGAGTGACAATAACAAATGTAGGAGTGTATCCTACATTCAAAAATGGGGTAGACAGTGTTTGAGTGACTTTGGATGGGTTTCTGCATGTAGACATAAGTTGGAAGATGTAAGACTTGATTTCTTTCTTCAGTTCTTCAATCTTTATACTCAACACCTCCTCTAACTACAATTAGCAACTAGTGGCATATGTTCCTTTGCAGTTGATTCCTTTGCATTTGAATGAATAGCATATGCCACCATTTGCTCTTCTTGCTCATCACCAATGTGATGCTCTTGTGGTGCAACCTGCTCACCAGTATTTGACACCTTTGTCTGTCTACGTAACTCCTCGTTTGTATTGTTCGCTTCGTATAGTGTCATAGGAAGCCACTCATTTGTCTCCTTATTATGAACATATCTCAACCTGCTCATTAAACTGCCATCAATTCTATCCGAGTTTTTGTGTTTCGTTACCACTTCTTTAGAAAAATCCACTCCAAAATACTTTAAAATTCTAGTGATAGTCATCCCATAAGGCAAAGCCCCATTCTTCTACTTTCGACACTTTAGTATGTGATCAAAAATCTGTATGGAGGGAATGAGCACGATTCCCATTTCATGTGCATATAAGCAATAAGCGTCATGGATAGACACTTCAGTCATAGATCTAACTTGTGGGAAGATATTGTTCATAGTCATGTAGTGCAACAATTTCATATTTAAAGTAAGCAACTCTCAATTTGTTAACCTAGCTTTTTCCTCTCCCTTTTCTACATCTCCACTAAGCAAAGTGAATGAGTCCTCCTTAGTCACTTTGGGGGGATTCTTACCTGTCCATAAAGGTATGTCATATATATCCTTTAGCATCTAATCATTCATAAGTAACTCTACTCTCTTGACACACCTAATGACTTTTGAATTTGTATTACAATAGAACATTCTCACAAGATTTAAGTAAATTTCCTCTTTATCATCATAAAATCAAATAAACCGCAGTCAACTAGCCATTTCGAGAATGAAAAATCAATGAACTCATCAATGAGGAGTGGAGAACTGATGCGTACCAAGTGCTTGTCGTTAAGAGCACTGTGATCACCAGTTTAATTAAAATTAACCGAAACACATTAAAGCTACCACTATACGGGTGATAGTGTAGAATAACGGTGAGTCGGGTCGAATCCACAGAGAGGCGATGTAGTTTTGAATTATTTTTAAGAGAAAGAGAGGGTATAGAGAAGAGAGAGAAAGAGAAAGAGAGAAGAGAGAAGAGAGAGAAAGAGAAGGAAAGAAATTAAGAGAGAGGAGAGAGAGACGTTAGAGAGAGAGAGAAGAAAGAGAAAAGAAGAGAGAGAAAGAGAGAAAATAGAAGAAATTGGCGAGAAAAGAAAGGGAGACAAGAAGCTAAAAGAAATTATAATTAACTAACAACTTAATTAAAACTATTCTAAGAAAGCAATAAAAGCTATGGAATTCAACTATTAAAGCAGGAAAGAGAATTACATTAAATTTAATCTAAAAATTACAAAGCATAAAATAAAGCAGTAAATCTAATCTAAAAATTATAACTACAAATTATAACTACGAAACACTACAAAGCATAAAATAAAATTTACATCACCCGAATATGGAGAGCAAAATCTCCACGCAGTGGAATTTTTATTGCTTGGCCCCACCTCCTTGCTATGGGTCCCACAAAATGGGTCCCACCCACTTGCTAGGGGTCCCACAAAATGGGTCCCACCCAAGGGGTTGTGTGTGGGGTATGGGGTGTTTTTTCTTGGGATGAGTGGATAGGTTTCATAGTTGAGGGAGGGGCCCTCCCTCCCTTGTGCAATCCGATGTGGGATTGCTTGCACGAAGGTAGCCGTTTGCTGCTACGGAGAGCTCACCCAAATCAGAATAACCGCCGTGTCGTCCAGCCACCAAGCAATCCAGACGACCAATTCTTTCTCCACCACAGACTCCAAATCCCTCTAGCAGGGCAAGCCATAAACCCAATAGAAATCGGCAGTTGCTAATTCCACGATCAAATCGAGTCACTCCAAGTCCATCTCCCTTGCGATTAAACCGGATGACAAGCTGCTTGGACGGGTTGAAAGTTGCTCCTCATGGCAGCGATTGTAGCTTCAATCGTGGCTTGATTTGGGGAAGGGGATGAAACCGAAACCATGGATTGCAGAATCGGAGCAGCTCTGCTAGTTTAGAGTTGGATCGTCGGCGATTTGAGCCAAAGGTGCTGCCGTGATTCAGTGGAGTGGCTGCCGTGATGTATTGGGTCTGTTTGTTGTCATGGTTGGGTTTGGGCGAAAATGGATTTTTGCATTTGGGTTGCTGGATCGTGGCTGATGGAGGTGCTGGGCGGTGCTGAAATTTCTGCAATGCGGGCAGACATCTATTTTGCTGCCGATTTTAGCTTTGGAGAATTGGGTTTGGAAGGGGCTGCCGTAGGGAGATGGATAGGGCGAGGAGCTCGCAAGCGGCCATGGATGGGTGCTGGGCAGAAAAATGGGTTTTCAGCTTGGAGAAGACGGTGCTGGAAATTGGAAAATGGAAATCTGGAAGGTGGTTGCCGGCTTTGGATCGGGGCTGGCCGGAAATAAAGAAGCTGCTGTGATCGTGGTTGACGGATCGGATTTTTGGGGAGGTGCTGGAGATAAGCAAGGGGCTGTTGGAATTTTCATTGGCAGTGGTGCTTGAGCAGTCGGACGGTGACGGTTCTGTTGAAGAAGCTGCTGGCAGACCGGCGCTGCTGTGCTCGGTTTGGCCGGGCATTGAAGAGGAAACAGAAGCCGGCGTCGATTTTGCTTTTTAAGGATGGGTTGCTGGTGCCAGCAGATCTTGAAAAAGGGGCGCCGGTGCGATGGAAGAAGCCTGCTGCTTCATGAAAATGGAGTGCAGGATTTAATGGAAGCTGCCGTAAAAATGGGTGCTGGTCGCTTTGGGGAAGATGGAGCACCAGAAGTGGTGCTCCGGTGGTATATGGGAATTTGGTGACCTGCAGTGCTTTTAAACACGAATTAAAATATTGATTCTTGGCTAAATAATTTCAAAATCGTCATCTATCTTCTAGATTTAATATATATATATATATTTAACTTCTTTTGAATTCGTTTTATCAATTAATTTATTATAGTCTATTTTGTTCCCTATATTTTGAAATATAATTGGGGGGAGATGTATGTTTTACCCAATTAAACTATTTTATAATTTTTCCCGAGTTATGCTAATACTATTTCAAAGTTATATATATATATATATATATTTGTTAGACCAATTTAATTTTACCTTAGCATGTATCATTATCTTTGTAATTTTATATTTTTAAAATATTGCAAAATGACCATTTTATAGAAAAATTAAAGATTCTATCGAAAATATGATTTTCATGAAATTCCACTTAAAACATGTATTTAATTAACGTTTTAATACTTAACGGTGTGAATTTAATATAAAATTAAATGAAAATTTTTAGACTTATCACACCCCCCAACTTAAACATTGCTAGTCCCTTAGCAATGGAAATAGTTTAATGTATAATTCTTTTTTATATATATATATATATCATAGTGTAAAATAATGATAGTAAGCTTTAGAAGAAAATTTTCTTTAGTAAATATGAGTAAAAATATCTCATGATGCATAAAAGAGTATATAGCACGTGTATTTGTGTTCTAATGAACAAATGGGCATTAAATAAATTATTTTCAGCTCATCCAAGCTAAGCAATAGTCATATCAAAATTATGATAGTGACAGTTAATATATATCTCTCTTTTTTTTTTTTTTTTTTTCTCCCCTCACCATATTTCAGGGTATCTAGGGCTATTTTTTTTTTCAACATGTTTTTCTTCCCCTCACCATATTTCAGGATATCTGGGGTTTTACATTTTTTTTATATTCTCCCCTCACCATATTTCAGGGTATCTAGGGATTTTTTTTTATATATAACTAACAGTTGTCAATTGCGATGATATTAACTGTTACTTGTTTGGATGAGAGAGAAAAATTTTATTATCATGATGCCCACAACATTCATTGGTGTGTAAGTGTGTTCAGTGCTAAAAAAAATTTCAAAAACACCATGAAAATATTTTTACAAATATGACTAATTCCAATTTGCTTCTTCACTTACTCTCAAACACAGCAAATGCACTTTGATTTATCTCTATATTTATGTATATATATTTTATTTTAATTATTATTATTTTTTTAAATATATTATCAAGTTAAACAGATCAGACCCCCCCAACTTAAATAGAGCTATCTTTGATAAACATGCACAAAATATATAAATTCATGAAAATAAGATAGCAGGGAAAGAGACAACCTAGGGTGTAATGATCTGATGAAATTGTTGCAGCTTTTACCTAAAGAAAAACAAACTAACAGAAAAGAGATATATATACACATGTTGGGTTGCCTCCCAACCAGCGCTAAGTTTTACGTCTTCAGCCAGACGTGACAATTCATATCATCCAATTCCTACTCTGTTAAAATTTTTAACACTATGTAGGTTATTTGTTATTTTCATATATTCATGCTCAAAAGTTGTGAATGAATCATCAATGACGTTTAATATGTAACATTCTTCAACTTGATCTAAATTATTTACTGAACTATTACCTAATGGGAGCATGATTTTATTTTGGGTTAAACAAGGTTCCGTTTGAATACAACGCTCTTTGAGAAATTGACTATAATTTGGAATATACTGAATAACATCAAAGAGCGAAATTTTAACTTGAACCTGTTTAAACATTTGAATCATCTCTTCCTTTTTCATTAATTCATCTATGCTAATGAGCTCATCTTTAAAAGTACTTGAACTAAAAGGTATGTATTTTTCAAAATTTTCATTAATAATTTCATTTTCATCTCCCCCCAACGTATCCTCAATAAATTCTTTATTTCTCACCTCATCATTAATTTGGTTATGATCATCAATCTCCTCAAAATTTCCTTGATCTTTTTCTCCTTCAAATCTATCATTAATTAATTTTCCATTATTTTCTAGAATATTTTCTTTATTATGAAGGGAGGAATTCTCATTAAGTTTATGATCTGAGAAACCATCACTACATAATGTTGTAATTATTACCAAATTTTCAGACAATAGATTTTCTGATAGTAATTGATCTGATTGAGTTTGATAATCAAAATGATTTATTGGAGTGATAGTTGATTCATTAGGTTCCTCCCCGCATAATGTATCAATATATTCATCATTTATTTTCAAATTCTCTTTCTTTTGACCTAGCTTTTGTTTATTAAAGGATTCAGCTTCTAAAGCATTTGGAAATGCTAAGTCATTTTCAAAATATGAATTTTCTAGTGGTATTGAATCTAATTGAATTTGAAAATTCGAATGATCAACTAGATTATCAATTTGGTCAGTATGATCTGCATGATCTATTATCTTAGAAAAGGATTGTTGGTCGGAAAGGAATTGTTGATCTAATCTTTCGAATCCTCCTTCTAAGTCATCTAAGTGAGGAGATTGTTGATAATCTACTTGATTTGATGAAAATTTTTCAAAGTCCTCTTGTGGGGGATTCGAGTGTAAATACAGATTTTTATAATGTTCAACTCGATTCAGGCACTCTGAAAATTTATTTTCTATGTTTTGAAAGCCATCGAGAAAAATATTTTTTAGTTCTTCAATTTCCTCATTATAATTATATGTTTGATGAGAAGATTGGTTAGTAGGTTGAGGTGAAAAATTTTCTTCAGGATATACAGGTGGCTCATATGCATTTTCATAATGATTAGATTGATATTGATAATTTGAAAATTGACTTTGCTCAGGTGGCCACTGGGTTTGTAGATATGGAGGGTAGGGTTGCATTTGGTGGTTTGTCCAAGAAGTATTAGGACAACTCATCCATTCTGAGTTATATGTATGTGAAAATGAATTGTAATCCGGAGTAGGGAACTTATGAAAATTTTGAACTTGTTCTTGATATGGTAAAAATTGAGTCTCATTAGAATGTGTTGTTGGAAAAGGAATTGATGTATTTAAGAATGAATTGTTTGAGTTTTGATAGGCAAGTATATCATTAATCTTTTGGTTTAATTCTTCTAACTTACCTAACTGCTGATCAATAAAATTCATGTTCATTCTTTAGTTTTAGTTTTTTTTTTTTTTTTAAAGCAGGAAAGAATCAAAATTGGTAATCTAAAGTTCAAGTGCAATAAGTAAAGAAAGCAGGTAAATAAAGCAGTAAATATTATACTATTGAAAGCAAGTAAAGGAAATTTAAAGCAACTAATAAAACAATTCAAACCTCAATACGCCTCCCCGGCAACGGTGCCAAAAACTTGATGCGTACCAAGTGCATGTCGTTAAGAGCACTGTGATCACCAGTTTAATTAAAATTAACCGAAACACATTAAAGCTACCACTATACGAGTGATAGTGTAGAATAACGGTGAGTCGGGTCGAATCCACAGAGAGGCGATGTAGTTTTGAATTATTTTTAAGAGAAAGAGAGGGTATAGAGAAGAGAGAGAAAGAGAAAGAGAGAAGAGAGAAGAGAGAGAAAGAGAAGGAAAGAAATTAAGAGAGAGGAGAGAGAGACGTTAGAGAGAGAGAGAAGAAAGAGAAAAGAAGAGAGAGAAAGAGAGAAAATAGAAGAAATTGGCGAGAAAAGAAAGGGAAACAAGA